>CM028361.1:28160779-29605779 GCA_016624345.1 Platycodon grandiflorus | reverse complement strand
TATATATATATATAAGTCTCTTTCTTCAGCCTGCCTAACCAACAATTAATTCAATCAAGAGGTAAAGAAGAAAAGGATGAATGGTTGCAATAGTTCAAAAGATTCATAATCCATGCCACAGAAACTTTATACTTTGTTGAGCTCACTTTTCAAGAATGAAATAGACATGTCTTTCACAATCTGAATCTAAATAGAGTTCCAACTATAAATGTCCCTTTCAACAAATCTATAGATGTAAATATCTAGAGGCTGACTTGAACAACATTCAAGGGTTCCAATAAATTTTAAGAAAGAAAACTTTTGTTTGACACGTGCAAAACCTAAAACACGTGCAATGGCACATTAATTCGATGTTGCTATGTCCATTACAAGGATGGTTATCAATATACTGCAATGTATGATTATGAAAGCTTCTCATCACCAAGCCATTTTCACAACTACAATAGAGCAATAGCAAGTTCTAAACAAGAGTTCAGTAGTTATGATTATCGCTTGGAGAATCTTAGCCTTTCAGCAGCTAATAATCATTTCATTCAGTCAAAAGCATGCAGGCAGCTTAAATTAATTGAAAGCTAGACTACAAGACAGATGTATTTCACTTAAATTTGTCGACCGAAAGAGTTCAAGACTTTCATATGAGCCATTCATACAAAAATAATAAACATTACTAAGTGGGAAGTACAGGAGAATCACAGACTTTTGTTGCATTCTGAAGGTGGTGTTAAGGCCAACTGAAATAATTTTTGATATTATAAGCTAACATGTATAAGCTCTTTCATCAGATTTGTTCACTAATTATACATATACACACACTTATATATATATATATATATATATATATATATATATATATAAATTTTCCCTGGAGACAAATTCAACCAGTAAAGCAACATTTCCGCACAATGAAAGGACATTATACGGTCAAGGATACAGGCTACAAGATTCATTCAGTGAGTGGCTATTGAAAATCTACTGTGGCTACTCTGATATACGCCCCCACCTTATTACTATATTTGTCTTAACAATTATTAGTCTGAGGAAGAGAAAAGAAAGTAAGGAAATAATAGTAGAAAGAACTGAATCGAATATACTGGGAAAAACAAGAGCTAAAAATGCAATCAGAGATGGTGGCTGATCTAGGTAGTGATAGAGGGGACCCATGCGCCTCACAGAATATTTAAAACTTTAAAATTTAATTCTGGATGTACAAGATAGAACTGTATTGTGGCCCCTAAAAAGTTGAGTCTAATATAGAATATTGTTTCAAAGAACGCACTTGTTGATAGCGCATACATAGCTATGTGTCCAGCGTCTACCCAATGGAAAGGCCATTTAATCCACAAGTTAGGCTATAGAGACTTCACACGTATCCGGAAACATGTCAGTCAACCAGGACCCAACTTGTGGATTAAATGACACTTCTATTGGTTTGGTGCCGAACTCCATAGCTACTTTTATACTCTCCAACTTAGCAGGTCTAACTTAGGGGTCTTTATTTGAAAATTAAGCTTACAAGTTTGCAAAATATTCCAACTCTGTCCCTTATATGTTATGGATTTGGTTATAGTAATTACTCTCAAGGGTAATGCTACATTTTGAGTCGTAGATTACATAAAGGAAAAAGGCAATTCATGACTGAATGTTCTTCAAATGTTGATAAATATTACACACACACACACACACACACAAAAAAAAAAGACCTTTAGTTACATTTCCGTTCTTCTTTACGTCCGGTTTTAATCCAGTAATTAGTGGTAGCAACACCCCAAAGTACTTGGAACAAAGCTGAGTTGAGTCGAGTTGTATTTAGTAATAGCAAAAGGACACTTCAGTCCTATTAATTATCTTTTCTTTTCCTCTACAAAGTCCTTGAACCAAGTATGCCAAAACTGTTATGACTATCAAACAAGGACATTCCAAGTGGGAAAAATGGAGCATACATATGACTAAAGAGCTCTGGAGTTTCATGCCTACAAAATATTGACACTCGAATTCGAGCCAGCCTTGAGAAGATTCAGTTTAAAGTATATGATGCTTAGCCGCCAAAGATGTTAATTTCCTAGATCTTCCAATGATGGGAGAAAGATCACTAGCAATACATTGAGACAACGAGGACCCCAAAAGAGCGCGCACCATTCAATTAATATTATGCACAAGAGAGAGAGAGAGAGAGAGAGAGAGAGAGAGAGAGAGAGAGAGTGGAGCTGTTAAGATTACACTTGAGCAGTTAAAGTTTCTTACCACATGTGCTCCCGAAGATTATAAATATCAAAGGTGGCACAGGATTCTAGTCACTGTGATTCCTCTCTCCAGCTCTCAGAGCCTTAACAGAGTGAGAACCTTCGGATCACAAAACAAACCATCAAAAAGAAAAAAATAAAATAAAAATTGTCCTTTCATGGCTTACTTCCACACCATCTATACCTGTGCTCTCTTTCTTGCCATAATTGCCTGCCACGAAACCCCATTTACCGAGGGAAGGCAACTCAAATCCACGAAGAGACAAGAGTTAAGTTCCAAAGAAGATCAAAGGGATATTGGAAAGCATGGCAGCAGCACTAATTACTCGCACCAGAAGCCTACAGTTGATCTTCAAGTTTCAACTGAAGGTGATGTTCATAGTGCTGGAAATTCTGCTGCAAAAGAAACACTCCCACTACAGGCACCTAACCAGAGTCGTGCATTTGGGGACTCAGCTAAAGAATCTGTTGATGATTTTCGACCTACAGCACCAGGTAGCAGCCCAGGCGTAGGCCATTCTTTTGCAGACCACAATGTTGATGTTCAACCAGAAGCACTAGGTAACAGTTCTGGTGTTGACCAGACTGCTGCTGGAAACAGTGATGATTTCCGACCTACAGTACCAGGTCACAGCCCAGGCATTGGTCATTCTTTACGCAACAAAAATGTGAAGCTAAATGCGTAGACATGAAGAACAAGTTCCAAGTAACTTGTATGCACTGTAAATTCTTCCGTAGTTCCAACGGTCACCCAGCCTATATCGTATTTATTAGCTACTTAGCTGTAATATCTCTATTCTCTACTAGAGATTTTTATTAGTATGTGTAAGACCAGCCGAATGTAATCACTGTAAATTTCGGTAATCATCTGAAATAATAGCTTATCTTATCAACTCTCTCTCTCTCTCTCACACACACACTCTCTCTCTTTCTCACACACACACACACCTCTGTAAGTACATTTGTACAGGTGTGAAATGCAACTGCAAATTTCAATAGCTGACTGCGCAAGAAGACCACAAAAAAAAAAACATGCATGGAACACTACAACTTCAGAGAGGCTAAGAATGTTTTATCAACTTACGTACCAATGTGCCCTTTTTGGGCCTGTGGATCCCGTTAGTCAGTTAGATTCACGTTAAAATCACGCACACACATATATAACTGAAAGATGTGTCTTGTGGCAACTACGGTTTCTCCATAGATAATCACCTAGCTTCATGGATTCAAACCGCAATACAGTCTCTATGTCTGTGGCTATGCCATGGCTTATAGTTTCTATAATAATTAATAAGTATGACAAAATTTCAGCGATCCGCGATGACCCTATTATATATAACAATATGTGCATATAAATGTCCTCGGAAATTATCATAGTCAAAATAACTCGTGAATCAGTGGACAAAACTTTTCAGTCAAAATTAACTTGGTCCCCAATCAATTGTTGAATCCCTAGTTTTCGTTTTATGTTCCTTCTTTAAATCACGAATTTCCTCACTCAGATCTACTGTCAATTAACTAAATCTTTCCAATTTCCAAATAATTAACAACCTCACTCACTTTTTCGGATAATCAATATACACTGCCATTATTAGATGGGATTTATTATCTAAAAACATTTTCTCAGTGTAGCAGCGGAAAATTATTAAAATTTAAAAATAAAATTAAAAAAATTAGTAGAGAAAAATGAATATATAATTGCACACAGCGCTTAAATAAGTAGATGACTGCATACAACATATCTTATTGTGGGTCACTTGGCTTCCTACTAATACTCCTTCTCATATTCTAGCACGAGCTTTCCAAAAAGTAGTGGTTATCAGCTAAAGGTCAAACTAAAGTGCAACTAACTAGGGTGAAAGTTCGAACCCACCACTGAAGTGATTTAATTCATTTCCATTTTGGTTCAGCGAGGAAATGATGGGCTACAACACCAAAAGCAGCTCACCCCACATCTGCACATCATACAATTAACTAGGGACTTTTAACACTTAAAAAAGCTATCACTTTCACTAAAGTTCAAGATTTGGGTGTCCTAATTTCAATGAGGATTCTAGCAAATTTCCCGATTCCATCCAAACCATCCAAGTATTCAACCATCCAGCATATATATGATTGACCCGACCAAAATGCAAAATTTTCCTTGTTAAAATTGAGATACTCAGCACAAAACAATTTATATTCTACAAAGTAAAAACCAAATCCAATTGCATTACTTCTCGGAAATCAAATATGCAACCTCAGGTATCCTATAAAAACCTTTTTTTTCTGGGGCCAGCTAATCGAACTTTTTCACCATGCTTAACGTAAAAGTTCCCAACAAGAAAATCCAATTAACAACTTTTATACAATACTCAAAGGACAAAGATAGAGAATCAAACAGCACAAGTAAGCCATCACTCGCAAATCCACTTTTCTCTTTACCCTTTTCCAGTTCTTGTGCGAAACTTTATATGCATTTCAAACCCTAAACTCAAAACACGAAACTAATAGTTCTACGTCAAACAATCAAAATCACCTTTAGTATGATCGAACTGCTCAGAAAAGCTGTCCACTACCACAATAATCTTGCCGCCATACATGAACGGAATTCAACAATCTTAGCTAATATTGACAGGAAACGCACCGATAATTGTTGCCGTTGAGATCGAAGGTTTCTTCGTTCAGTTGTTTATCCGATCGTTCAGGGCGAATTTGTACATCTCAATCTGCGGGTTGCTCCGTTCTCTGTTTCAATATTTCCAATTTCAGAATTCATTTCGCGGGAACTTTGGCCGTCTATAAGCCGTTAATTCGTCCTTTTATGTTTCTTGTGGGTTGAAATTCAAAGGACTGCCATTATTTCTATTGATGCACACTTTATACCCTCGTAGTTTAGATAAGCTAACACGGGTTCGAGAAGGTACGATAGAGAAAATATTTAGTAGGACTCGTAACAATTTACACCATGTCATCTTGTTGGTATGTTGTGACATTCCATTTATATTTGGACACTACAAAGGTTATTGATCACGCCAAAAACTGTTTAGGTGGTCGTGTCAAGTCCACGTATGCAGCTAGTTGAACGGTAGGATGCCCCGGCTCTCAATAGGCATAAGTATAAAGGGAACCTGTCCACCAGTAGATACCTGAGATGTCAAAGAAAGCACTGTTAGGGAGCTGGACGTGGTCCAGCTAAAGCCCTCTGGTGAGAGAATCAGTTTATGTGGTAAGAATTATGGTCTCCGGTAAAAAGTCAGGTTACTCTTGGGAGTAAATGTACTGAAGGCTCCTGGAGATTTGGTAGTTAAGAGTTATTTTATGGAACTTAGACCATAAAGAAAGGTAATCACCTTGTATTTATAT
Source organism: Platycodon grandiflorus (assembly GCA_016624345.1). NCBI lineage: Eukaryota > Viridiplantae > Streptophyta > Magnoliopsida > Asterales > Campanulaceae > Platycodon > Platycodon grandiflorus. Next base: position 29,600,194 of record CM028361.1, on the reverse strand, counting down.
CGGAGTAATGTTGGTTTGAGGCAAGTGGGTCTGCCAGATGTCAGCTCGAGATAGCCGAGAATATATCCATTTATGACCGCCGTTATTTGCATTGATGAGCATTTAAGGGAAAGTGACCAATATTGATGTAGTAGATAAACCTTCTTTGGGAGCTATGCTGATCTTCCTGATGTAGGTTTACTGAGAAAGTAAGTTACGTGCTGACCAATGAGAAGCTTGACAGTGGCCCCCGGGATGACGCAATAGCAGGTCGTCAATAATTACAGCTGTAATCATTGACTTTCAATAGTTTCTGGGATAACAGTCTCTGGGGTCAAAGTCAAGCAGCCCGGGCTTTGGCTTCTGCGAGACAAAGGCGAGGAGCAAGTGAATCGGTAGGTGGCCCGAGCTCGGGGACTAAGACGTCATGATGGTCTTGAGTTTCTTGAGGAAGCTCGGGACCTCGGGATGAGATCGCGCTATATGATACCGGGACTTTTACTCGAGCTCGAGAATATGAAGAATAGCCCGAGCTCTAGGTCAACGTATTTATGGGTCCTACATGCCACGTGGTGGTGAGATATTTTTGGTATCTTCTGTAGCCCCCGATTTCCCGAGGTAAGGATTTATCCTTTAAGTCAGGAAGTGTTGCTGGTTCATACTCGGATATCAGGTAGTGGCTTTGGGAACACACTTATTGTTTTGGAAATCGTGCTACATCATTGGCGCAAAATTTCTATATTCCGCATTAAATGCACATCTCTTCAATTTTAAAATTTAACCGTCGTTTTTGGTTAAAACGACATCGTTCTGTGATTTGGTAAAGAAAACACGAAGGTTACTCATTTAATGTCGGGTCATACTTTAGATCCGAGTTTAAAACAGCGTCGTTCTGTAAGGGTATAAGTAGGGTTTTTGTACTGTTTGTCTTCACTTTGCGTAAAAACCCTAATTTTTCTCGAAATCTTTCCGGCGACCTGTGATTTCTTACGAGTTCTCCAAAGAACAATCATTGATCTTTCCAACCTCTTCCACCGCTCTTTGCCACTTCTGCTCCCTAGGTCAGTCTATTTTTGAGCCCCTTTTTTCTGTTTAAGCAATTTTTGGGACATTTTTGGCCTTCCCTTGGGACCTTTTTAATCCTTCGTCTTTTTTTTCGGCGATTCCATAGAAACCGGTTCTGACACCGGTTACACGTGTCTTTGTAGGTTGCTACCGTACGGTGATGTCATCCCCGATCAATTCTTCCTTATTCTGTACCCGAGCTCCTTCTTCGCTCCAGGTACTTCGACTGTCTCTTCTTTACACACTCAGTTTTTGTTAAGTCTTTGAATATGTTTGCGGGTAGAAGGGGTGTCAGTCTTAGAGTCCTTCCTGAGTGTAGTTCTAGCTCAGAGTCTTCCTCATCCTCGGGATACTCCCCGAGTTTGGATGGTGCAAACCCCAAACCACCTCGTGAATTGGTAGATTTAGATGAATCCCCTTCCCGATCTGTCTATACCCGCTCGCCCGCGGGTAAGAACGTGTAAAGGCTAGCTAAAGACCATTTGGAGATCGTAATCCCTAGTGAAGCTCGGGATATCCTAGCTAAGTGGGGAGTTGATTTCTCAGACAGATTAGTTCCCGATGAGCCACACTGATTCCTTCACTTTCATTTTCTACATTGATTGAAGTTTTAGATGGTAGGGCTCAAATCATAACTGCCTTGATCTGTAAATACTTTTTGATGAACCGATATTTATAGAACCTCCGAGCTGAGCGTAACCGTAGACTCCGCGAGGGAGCGACAGCTGATAAACTGAAAGCTTAAGCTCTTCTGCCCAAATCTTCCACCAGAATGAATGAGGAGTCTACCTTTGGTAAAGTGGAATCTCCGAAGGACCCCGCTACAATTTGGGGTAATAGGAAAGATCAGATCAAGGCTAGCCCGAGCGGCGGGTAGGCTATAGCTGCACCTCTTAGCTAGCGCAACAAGATCTCGTCTGCCGATCTCCAATTGTGGGATATTCTCTATCAGTCTCTTGAGTTCTGGGGTTATATTCTTGATGTTTGTCACAGCTGGATAGAACTGAAGACCCTTCGCGGGAAGGTCGGTTTACTCAAGCTCCTTCACCCTCGGTGGGCTATGCTTACCCCTGGATCCTTTCATCTGCGAATTCCTCGAGCAGACCTCTTCCTTCCCTCTTGATCTCTCTCTCGAGTTGGTGAGGACTCTGGTATGCTTCATAGCTTGTACCCGGGTGCTCGGGTATGAACCTTTTCTCTCGCTCTTCCGCTATTATTTCCGGGCTTGGCCCTCCAACAACCGCCTCCAGTGTAAGGCCCACAACAACGGGACCAAATTATTCACACCCTTCCCTGGGAAGATTGATGGCTGGGCGGATAAGGTTATTTTGGTAGAGTGCAACGAAGGGTGGAACTTTCAGATTCCCATGAGTAAACCGCACGACCTCAAGCGCCAGAAAAACTCAGGGAATACGACAGTGTAATGAGGGATATGCTTGAGGCCCCTTTAATCATAAATGGGGAGCAAGTCCGCCTATACGACTGGAAGGCCATCCTCGAGGATGAGTGTTTCCTGTATCTGATCGGGCTTTCGAGAAAAGTATTCAGTGATGTGAGGCCGAGGTGTGCTATGCCTCTCGTGAAGTCTGCCCCGGGCTGGTTCGGGCATCGGGATGACAAGTTTTGCAAGCAGTGTGATGAGTGTGCCGGCCAGGATGAGAGTAACTGTCAACCTCCTCCTGAGGGTTGTACTTTTATTTTATGATCCTCCAATTTTATCCAATTTTGCTGAGTGTATCTTCCTTGTATTGCCTCCTAATCAATTGTCTTTGCGCAGATATAGTGAGTGCTGCAAATGCCTTTCTCTCGAGGAGGAACAGAGCTGAGGAGAGCCGCAAAGATGCCCTGAGGCAATCTTACACTGCGGCTACTGATGCCCCAGTCATTCTCCCTCCCCCCATCCACCAAGCATATCGACCTTGAGGGGGCAATTGATACTGAGCCGATCTTCATAGTCCTCCCGACTTCAAAGAGAGCATCTTCAGGGAGTGAGGTTGGAGCTCGCAAAAAGCAAAGGAAGAAGCCCATCCAGATCGAGGCATCTCCCGAGCCTTCCCCCTTTGACGATCAAACAAGGGGAAAAAGAAGATGACCTCCTCCAAGGAGAAAATGGAGGCTGAGTTGACTGGGCTTGGGAATGAGGAGATTAACGAGTTCGTTCTCAAGGCTATGCACGTCCTCGCGACTACGTGCTCAATTATTGTCCTTCTTACCATCTTTAACATATATATTAACCTCTCTACTTGTTCACATATGTCTCACTATGCAAAATATTACAACATCCGACTGGCTGAAGTGGATAAGTTAAATTCTGAGCTGCTTTAGCAAGTTAAGAATGATGGGGCCGAGCTATCTAGACTCAGGGCCCAACTGAAGTCCAGGGATGAAGAGCTTACTGATACAAAGGTCACCTTGTCTACTACGGTGACTGCCAGGTCGTAGGCCGAAGAGGCCCTAGACCTTATCAAGGTTGAGAAGACCAAGCTCGAAGACACCCTCCTTCAGAAAAATGCCGAGCTTGATTCTACCATCAAGGCCCTAGATGAGAAACTAGATAAGGTCAATCCTGATTATGCTGACCTCAAGGTAACCCTCGAGGACCCCAACCATGAAGTTGATATCATTACTCAATATAAGGCATCCGATTCATTCGCGTCCAATGTGTCGCCATGGATGATGAAAGGCCGATATCAGATTTTGCGGGCTGCAGCTAGCGATAGGGCGGCGATTGATAAACTCGTTGAGTGGGAAGCCTTCAATCCCTTTGACTCTCTAAACAGAAGTGGAGCTGGGCTCGTGCCTTATGATGAAGAGGACCTTCAAGCCATCGTAAAAAAAGAAGAGAGGTAGGGGAGGCCGACATGTGATCCTCCTACTGCTCTTCAGCAAGATCTTGAGACCTTGGTTGAAGCTTGCTTGGATCAAATGGCCTTGGAGGCCTCTGGGGGTGATGATGATACCCGAGAAAACTTTGAGCTAGGCCAGGTTGCAGATCTACTCTCATCTGATGCTGAAGGCACCGTCACCAACCAGGCTGAGAATGAACACAACGCCCGTGCTTTGGAAGGGGTCGAGGGACATTAGCCTTTTAACCAGGCCTGCGTGCCTCTTTGTCTTTTGTATATTCAAACTGATATCTTAAAATTTCTTTTGATCGAGCCTGCGTGCTCTAGCAATGATGTAATTATGAACAAGTTCTCACTCCCAGGTTTCTATACTTGGAAAATATTTCTTATCTTAAATACTAGTAATCGTATTCTTACCTTTTTAATTTAGAAGGTTTTACAATTTTTAGCGAATAAAGTAATCTTGGACTTTTAGTGAGGTAAGTGTGTAACCTTGAATCATCACCAAGTGGACATTCCGACCTCGAGCAATAATTGTAAACCTTAACTTGGTAAGGTGACCTCAGCTTGGTGAGGTATATTTGAATCATTACCGAGTGGCTATAGCCGACCTCGAGTAACAATTTTTTAACCTTAGCTTGGTAAGGTGACCTTAGCTTGGTGAGGTGTATTTGAATCATTACCGAGTGGCTATAGCCGACCTTGAATAACAATTTTTTAGGTATCCGAGTTTGAAACAATAGTCTTTCAGGAAACCAAAGATTCAAGACTTTCACATATATGCTCTCTGCTTACATTTTTGAAAAAATGTTACATTATTGATAGTATTTCCTCAAATGATCAGCATGCCACGGGTTCCTTAAAGATGTCACATCTTGTTCAGCTAAGCAGTAAGTTCCTTCCCGGATAATCGCTGTAACTTTATATGGACCTTCCCAATTCGGGGACAATTTGTTCCTTTGCGTGTTTTTGCCCGTGGCTTCTATTTTCCTTAGCACCTAGTCTCCGATCGCAAAGGTTCCAGGTTTAACTCTCCGATCGTGGTGACCTTTTACGAGCTGCTTATAGTTTATCATTCTAAGTCGAGCTTCCAATCTTCGTTCTTCCAATAAATCTAGATCAAGCCCCTGAGCTTCAAATTTTTTCCTTTCGTCAAAATGAGATGCCCGAGCATTAGGGAGGGCCATTTCAACTGGCGTCATTATCTCAGATCCATAAGTCAAGGTAAAAGGAGTCTCACCCGTAGGGCCTCAGATAGACGTCCTAATACCCCATAGGACCGCAGGGAGCTCTTCCAACCATTTCACTTTCTTCTCATCTAGACTTCTTTTAAGGGCGTGTAAGATTTTCTTATTCCCGGGCTCTGCCTACCCGTTGCCTTGAGGATGGGTGACCGAGGACATCCAATGCTTGACATTCATCCGTTCACAGTTTCCGATAAATTTAGTAGAAAACTGAGTCCCATGGTCGGAGACAATGACCTGGGGTAGCCCAAATCTGCACCAGATGAAATCGTGAATAAAACTAACCGCTTTGTCCTCGGCGATGTTTGCAAGTGGTTTGGCCTCTACCCATTTGGTGAAATAATCCACTATTACTATTAAGTATTCGCACCCTCCGCGAGCTTTGGGAAATAGACCAATGAGGTCGATTCCCCACGTGTCAAAAGGCCAGGCCAGGATTACCGGAGTTTGTGGTACAGAGGGTAACTTGGATACATCAGAGAACCTTTGACATTTGTCACACTTTTTTACATAATCCTCAGCATCTTTTCTCAAAAGGCAAGGCCGCGATTAGATATTTTTCGTGGTCTTGGGTCACACACATCTTAACAGAGGTTTTGAAAAAGATTTTCTGTACAGCACTCCGGATATTATGGTGTACCTCGTAGCTCTCTTCCTTATCTGTTGTGCCAGAGCTTTATCTAGAGGCAAGGTCCCGTACTGTATGTATTCCCCAATTTCATCTACCCAGCATCTTACTATCGCCGTGATTGGCATGAAAATCTCCCTGTTAATGGAAGGTGTATCGAGAAACTCTACCTGAATGTCTAGAGGTAAATCCTTGAGTTCCATGGAAGAGACCTTGGATATATAGTCAGCTCGGGTGTTGTTAGCTCTATCAATCTGCTCTACCTCCCAATACTCAAACTCAGCTAACAGTTGCCTATAGAGTTCACAATATTTTAATAAGGTGGGGTGATTAGCCCCATACTCCCCCGAAATTTGCTTTACGACGAGCTACGAGTCACTGAAGACAACATGTGGGGTTGTGAGGGTTTTTACTAGTTGCAAACCTGCAATCACGGCCTTACTCAACCTGGTTGTTTGACGCGTGGAACTTGAATCGGAGCACCTTACGAAATTTCTCGTCCTCTAGAGAGACCAGGGACAATCTCACATCGCTCCCGAGCTGCTAATTGAACTATCCACGAAAAATAGCCAGTAAATATCCGATCTTGAAGCATCAGAGCGAGACAGAATATGCTTAGTGGACGAGTTGGGATGGTCGTCTTCTCTGTTTATTTAAGCTGGTATGGCTTTTGAGGAAGTACCCTGAGTAAATGAAGTTTCTGCGATAAAGTCTGCAAGGACTTGCACTCTGATCACCTTGCGTTGCACATATGTGATGTCGAAGGCTGATAGCTCGACTGCCACTTCATTATTCTGCCGGCCACGTCGGGTTTGTGCAAAATTCTTTAGAGGGGAAAATTAGTGTATACTATCAAGGCATGAGCCTGAAAGTAGTAGGGCAGCTTCCTCGTGGTCACTACTTTCAAGTAGTAGGGCAGCTGCCTACTAATGCTAGCACTACTTTCTCTACGTTCAAATACCAGGTTTCAACGTCGGATAGGACAGAGGAAACATAGTAAACTGGCTTTTGTACAGGTCCTTCCTCTCGTAACACTACTGTTGCCACCGCCGTATTCGATGCAGCGAGGTAAATGTATAGTTTTTCCCTAGGCACTGGGCTGGAAAGCAAGGATGGGCTACCGAGGTACTGCTTCAGCTCAGCGAAAGCTTTGTCGCATTCTGCTCCCCAAGCAAACTTCTTGCTTCCCTTCAAGACTTTGAAAAAAGGGAGACTTTTCTCTACAGCTTTGGCAATAAACCCGCTCAAGGCTGTAATCCTGCCTTTAAGTTGTTGTACGACCTTAATGCAGTTTGGGGATTTCATGTCTAGCAAAGCCCGAATTTTTTCCAGGTTCGCCTCTATACCCCGCTCATTCACCATATACCCGAGGAATTTCCCCGCTGTTATCCCGAAGGCCCATTTCGCAAGGTTTAACTTCATGTTATTTTTCCTCAGATTAGTAAATGTCTCCTGCAAGTCGGTGACATGACTAGCTTCTTTTGTCTTGATCACCATGTCGTTGATGTAGACTTCGACGTTCATGTCCAGTTGATCGCCGAATACCCTGTTCATCATTCTCTGGTATGTAGCCCCCGCGTTTTTTTAGCCCGAACGACATCATGACATAATAATACAAAGCCCCCGCAGCCCAGAAGGTTGTGAGCTTCTGATCTTGCAACCACATCTGGATCTGATGATATCCTGAGTATGTGTCTACAAAACTCAGGATTTTGTGTCCGGCTATGGCGTCCACGAGTTAGTTTATCCTAGGCAATATGAGTACTAGTCTTGAGGTCAGTGTAGTCCACACACATCCTCCACTTGCCATTGGTCTTCTTGAACATGATGACATTGGCGATCCAAGTCGGGTAAAAAATTTTTTATTATCTTAGCCCGGCTTCTCCACCTCCTCTATGATAGCCCATTGTTTCTCCGGCGAATATACCCTTTGTCGCTGCTGGATTGGGGTGATCATTGAATCAACACTAAGCTTGTGGACGGAGATTTCTTCGCTGAACCCCTTCATGTCCTCGACACTCCAAGCAAATACATCTATGTTTCTCAGTAGAAACTGGATTATTGCATTCTTTTCTTCCTCGTCGATATCCAGACCAATTTAGATCTTTTGGTCTGGGAAATCGAAGTTAATGACCACCTCATCGAAGTCTTCATGAGGTTGGATGTTTGGCAATACTTTCTTTTGCTCGGGCCCTGATCCGGCGAACCAGCTCTGCTAGCCCGCGTTAACTGTTAATCTCGGGTCGAGCTGTCCATCACCACTTATTCCCCTGGTGCTGAAACCACATTTATCTCTTTTGAGGAACTTTCCTCTCCCAAAAGATGCGACCGTTTTGAGGAGGAGCTAATGGGCTCAATAGCTCGTACCTTTCTTCTTTGATGTGCCTCTTTATCCTTCCGCGCCTCGATCATATGGAAAAGCGTACTCTTGGGGTCATTTCTCATCATCCTGACCTCGCCGTTCACAGCAAACTTTATCCTCTGATGGGGTGCCGAGACCACTATGTCAAATTTAGCTTGAACGGGGAGTCCCAAGATGGCGTTGTAGGGCGAAGGGATGTTAAGGACTAGGAATTTTATGTCCTCGAACTTGAGCAGTTTTCCCTCTCCTATTGTCACCTCTAGTGTCACGGTGCCTTTTGTGACAACCTTGTGACCTTCCAGTTGTACATTGCTTTGGGTCAATAGGGTATCTGTCAACCTCATCTTTTTGAAGCAGTAATAGTACATGATATCTTTGTTGGCGCCGGTGTCGATCAATACCCTCTGCACCATATACTGTTTGATTCCCAAATGCAACGTGAGGGGCTGAACTTTGGCCAGAGCGATGGTGGCCAGCTCGCTTGGGAAGAAAGAAATGCCGACCTCGTTCCTCACTCGAGGTCGGGTAACCACATTATTAAGGCTATACATGGTATCACTAAGCTGAGTGATGCTCAAGCTATATATCCTCGAGGATGGTGGCTATTTTTAACTCCTCTTTACCCACATGCTCGTACCCGTACGCCCGGGGCCTTTCGGCTTGATCATCTCGCTGCTCAAACCTCCTGAGCTCTCCTCGATTAATTGATCTTTGGATTGCCTTTCTTAGCTGAATGTATTCCTTCGTGTTATAGTCATTTTCATTATGAAATGTGCATCTCTTGTTCGGGTTACGTGTATAAGCGATGTCCCTCATAGGGAAAGGCTTCTCAAGCCTATCTTCTTGCATTAACACCATCATGATGTGCTCTCGGGAGACATTCAGTGGGTGTACACCATCTTGTCTTCTTTCCCTTGGGCCTTTGTTTTACCCTTTCCCTGCCCGGCCTTTTGCTCTGGGGGCTTCCACTCGGGCTTGGCAGGCACCGATATCACTACTAGAAACACACTAATTACTGTCGGAATATTTACTGTCGGAAATTTGGAAATTACTGTCGGGATTTCCGACAGTAATGTTAATTTTTTGGCGGGATAAATATTACTGTCGGAAATAATCCGACAGTAAATATCCGACAGTAATACAGGTATATTCTCAGAATATACCTTTTCGTCCAACAGTAATTATTGTCGGACTACTCCGACAGTAATATTCCGACAGTAATTGCATCGTCAGAATTTTCGAGATTAACATTACTGTCGGATTCCGACAGTAAAACTCCGACGTATTTCTGACGGAGCATTTCTGTCGGAGTTCTCCGACAGTAATTTAAATTAAAACCCTAAATCGAACAGCCCTCCCCAAATCGACATACTCCTCTCTCTCTCTTTCTCTCTCTCTCTCTCTCTCTCTCTCTCTCTCTCTCTCTCTCAGTTTACACACTCTCTCTCGATCTCTCTCTCTCAGTTTACACTCTCTCTCTCTTCCTTCATCTCTCTCTCTCCCCCACCGTCACCACCGCCTCCACCTGCTCGCCACCGACCCCTCCGGTCATCGCCACCGCCTCCAGCCGCCACCGCCCCTTCCACCGTGCTCTCTCTCTCCGTTCACTCTCGCCACCGCCACCGCCACCTCCAGCCGCTTCACCCGCGCCACCGCTCCCCCTCCGTTCTCTCTCTCTCCCTGCGCCACCGCCACCCCCCTCTCTCAAACCCTAGGTATATATTTTTTTTAATTTTTAATTTTTTGTATTTAATTTATGTTTTGTTTTAAATTTTGTATAAAAATTGTATGTTTTGTACTTGTTGTTTATATTTTTATGTTTTTTTTTTGAGTCCGCCGCCGCGCCACCGCCACCCTCTCGCTCTCCTTGCGCTACCGCCACCGCCACCCTCTCTCTCTCTCTCCCTAGGTAATTTCTAACTCACATTCTGTTTATTTTGAATTAATTCTGGAAGATTTTGAAAAAAAGCTGTTCTAATTAATTAGTGTTATAATATGATTAAATGTTGGTTGGGTATAAGTTGTACTAATTGGTTGAATTAGTATATAGTCTTATATCCACGAGAAAATATAATAATGGAAGTAAGGCTCTTTTATTGAAATGCTTATGCTTTAGGGTTCAGTTTCAAAAGGGGTAAAAAAAAATTTATATATATATATATATATATATATATATATATAGAGGGTTAATGTAGTAGGGTCAAATACAAAGATTTAAATAACTTTTTGCTCTTGAAAGAGATTCTAGCGATAACGGAAAAATTGATTGCTTTATTTTGCCCCCTTGATTTCTCGGTTTGGAATTGAATTCATGTTTTACTCTTTATTGGTATGCCGCTCTATGATTCTCTTTACCCTTTTTTTGTTGCTCGTCTATATGTTCTGTTCAATTCGAAGTTCGGAAATGCTGTGTTTAATGTAGAATGTTATTATTAAGTTCTGTGCAGGGATTGTGATTACTTTGCTCTGTAGTCTTGGTGTATTTCACTGATTCGCACACACACTAAACTCCCTAAATTTGTGATCTAGTATTTCTTTTGGGAGTAATCTGGAGTTTGGTCCAGCATTGTGATTGTAGTGTTATTGGCATTGCAAAATTGAACTTTTGGATGCGTGTGCAAGACTAGGGAGGCGGCTAATTTAATTGAAAAGACACCGTGTTTATGATCAAAAGTAGCTATTATATATTTATTAAGTAAATCATGGAATGGATAGTTCGATAAGTTAATGCAAGATACCATCTTTGTTCCTTGAAAAGTACAAAATTTTGTTTGGATGATTGGATTTGGAATGGAATTACGCTAGTTAATGCACACACTAAAATTGCGGAACGTGATCTAGTCTTTGCATGGTTAGTAAATGTGAGTTTGGTTCGTAATCGTGGTTTGATTGTGCTTGGTATCACAACTTTGGAATATTGGATGTATGCATGTACTACACTAGATAGGTGGATGATGTAACTGAAAAAGGATTGTCTTGGTGCTTGAGAGTAACTATTATATATGTATTAAGCAAGTTATGGAGTGTGTTTAATTGGAAAGATTGATATTTCGGACTAGGTAATGCAGTGATACCTTCTTTTTGTTTCCTCGAAAACGACAAATGTTCTTTTGGAGGATGTATCAATAAGTAATGCATGCAAATTTTCGATCATTTCCCCTTTTCATTTACTTTCTGTAGCTGTCTTGTTGCCATTTCTGGAACATACTCCCTCTCTTGAGTGTTTTAAAGTCAAAATAACTTTGATTGAGGAATGTTTTAGAAAAGGCAATTTAGTAAAGGAACTACACACTGAACATTATTCAAATTATTTGATGCTCTATGCCTTTAGTAGTATTCGCCAGGATAAGACAAAAGTCCTTTTGGTGTAATCACCAGATTCGGTGTGACAGAAGCTCGTTCTCTGAACCATTAAGTTACCTATTTGGGAGTAGGTAACCTAATCATTGTGTTTGTGTTTGTGTTTCATACTTGTAGTAGTAGTAGTAGTATGTTTTTTTTTTATAATGCTAGTAGACTTTTAACTAATTTAAACTCATTTAAAATGTTAGTAGACTTTTAACTAATTCCTTCTTAGACTTCTTAGGTTGTTCAAGTTTAATATGTTGATATTACATATTCTCCATTGAGAGTATTATGTTGATATTCATGCATTAGTTGAACCACTTAATGTGTTTCACTTCTCTTTAGAGATTTAATGTCTCTATTGTATGCCCGTAGCAGATGGCACGAACTAGGAAGACTGCCGGATGTCGCTTATGCATCCGATCTTATTTCAACTCAGACACGCATTACGAGAACTGAGAGAACTTGAGGACCAACTGAATGTGGCCCTAGGTGAGACACCCCGAGTGGAGCAAGTGACCCCACCGAACCCTCCTGCACCTACCCAAGACTCCAATAGGGAATGTAATCATTGAGAGTGTGTTACACTCTATGTTTCGACTAGCATGTGTAGTATGTGGTATTGGTATCCAATGATACCGATCCGTTCCGTTGAATGTATTTAGAGTTCGAAACTCTTATTATTATTTATGTTGACCTTGTGACTTATTGACGTGAATAGTGCATCACGAGCATGTTAACTTGCGATTCCGTTAGCTTTTTATATTGTCGGCTTGTGATAAAGCTGGTAGTGCAATTATTCATAACAGAGTCCTATGACTCGCGTGACTTCGAGGTGTTGCATTTATTGCACCCTTTGACTCAAGTCTATTCCTTTGATGATGGGATGTAAGCTAAGAAATCAACTTTGACTTAAATCAATTAAACATATATTTTGTGATCATTCATTAATAAATTATAATATCTGGACACCGCCGCACTTCGGTGGTTCTTAGAGTTATCAAACTTTAAGAATGGACGGGTAGAACAAAAGGATATTATTTTTCATTAATGAATTTCGCTTGTTTCTTTACCCTATAAAGTTTCAGAAATTACCATTAATCACAACCCTAAATTCTAAACCCCAACCTAAACCCTAAATTGGACCCTTATACAACCCTACACCATATATATCTAAACCGTATCCAGTTAAAATTAATCAAATATATTTATCTTTAAAAAAAATAAAGTTTTTAGAAAATTAGGATGTAAGCTAAGAAATCAACTTTGACTTAAATCAATTAAACATATATTTTGTGATCATTCATTAATAAATTATAATATCTGGACACCAGTCGCACTTCGGTGGTTCTTAGAGTTATTAAACTTTAAAAATGGACGGGTAGAACAAAAGGATATTATTTTTCATTAATGAATTTCGCTTGTTTCTTTACCCTATAAAGTTTCAGAAATTTTCCTTAATCACAACCTTAAATTCTAAACCCCAACCTAAACCCTAAATTGGACCCTTAAACAACCCTAAACCATGTCTAAACCGTATCCAGTTAAAATTAATCAAATATATTTATCTTTTAAAAAAAAATCAAGTTTTTAGAAAATTAGGATGTAAGCTAAGAAATCAAAATTGACTTAAATCAATTAAACATATATTTTGTGATCATTCATTAATAAATTATAATATCTGGACACCAGTCGCACTTCGGTGGTTCGTAGAGTTATCAAACTTTAAGAATGGACGGGTAGAACAAAAGGATATTATTTTTCATTAATGAATTTCGCTTGTTTCTTTACCCTATAAACACTAAACCCTATCTAAACCCCCTAAACCCGATCTAAACCCTAAATTCTAAATCATATCTAAACCCTAAACACTCAACTCTATCTAAACCCCCGAAACTCTATCTAAACCCTAAACCATGCCTAAACCCTAAATATTATCTAAATCAGTATCTATCATTATATTCTCGTCATTCCCAGATCTAAAGCTGATCGTCCCAAATTTCCCACATCAATGTAGGTTTATTGGATTCAAGATGGGAGATCCTTCAATTGAAGTACCTCTTTCATTCGCCGTGGAGCAATTACTTGATAAAATTTGTGTACGTCGTCGTTAATTATCTCTGCCGCCGAATTAAGCTTATTTGAGAAGAGGAATTCTTGAAAGCATCCAAGGACAACGGAGGGGCAGTTCGAAACGCAAGAAGAATGAACCTTATAAGCAGTTGCGTTACTTGCCGTTGACTCCGAGATTGCAACGCCTCTACGCGTCTAAAGCTAATTCAGAAGCTATGCGTTGGCACAAAGAAAGCCCGCGTGAGGATGGCATGTTGACTCATCCGTCAGACGGCTTGGCTTGGAAACAATTTGATGCAACCCATCCTGACTTTGCTGCCGAAGCTAGAAATATCAGGTTGTGCATATGCGCGGATGGTTTTACTCCTTTCGGGCCTGGGGCGAAGTCCTACTCTTGTTGGCCGGTTATAGCTACCGTCTACAATCTTCCACCGTGGTTGTGTATGAGTGATCCTTATATGTTCTTGTCACTGTTCATACCTGGACCGACTAGCCCTGGCAAGAACATTGATGTTTATCTCCGCCCTTTGATTGACGAGTTGAAAATGCTCTGGGAAGACGGAGTGGAAACATGGGATGCATTCAAAAAAGAAAATTTTAAAATGAAAGCCGCGTTGATGTGGACGGTGAATGACTTCCCTGCCTATGGGATGTTATCGGGTTGGAGCACACATGGGAAGCTTGCATGTCCTATTTGTATGGATGACACTAAGTCGTTCACACTCGAGCACTCTCGTAAACCTTGTTGGTTTGATTGTCATCGTCAATTTCTACCGGATGACCACCCTTTTAGATCGCAGCGCAATTCACCAAGAATAGGGTTGAGCGTGATGAGGCACCTAGACGTTTGAGCGGTGAAGCTGTTTATGAAAAGGTGTCTAAACTACGAAGACCGGTAGGGGAAGATGTATGCAAAGGATAGATCTGAGATTTTGGTGTAAAGCATAATTGGACCAAAAGAGTATATTCGGGAGTTTCCTTATTGGAAAGATAATTTGATACGCCATAATCTTGACGTCATGCACATTGAGAAGAATGTGTTTGACAATATTTTTAACACCATTATGGATTGGAGGGCAACTACCAAGGACACACCCAAAGCCCGAATGGACATGAAAGACATATGTAAGCGGCCGCCTTGGAGCTAAAAGAGGTCAATGGTAAAACAGTGAAACCCGTCGCTCCATACGTGCTAACCAAGGAACAAAGACTTCTAGTGTTGAAGTGGTTGAAGGGATTGAGGCTTCCGGACGGTTACGCTTCTAACATCGGAAATTGTGTAAATGTAGACGAAGGAAAGGTTCATGGTTTAAAGAGTCATGATTGTCACGTGTTATGAACAGTTACTTCCTATTGCGCTTAGAGACTTGTTGCCCGACAATATATGGATTGCGTTAACCGAGCCGAGTGAGTCATTCGAGCGTTATCATCCAAAGACTCTGCGGGTTGATGACATGAGAAGACTCGAAGCGAGCATTGTCGTGACGATTTGCAAACTTGAGAAGATCTTTCCTCCGTCTTTTTTGATTCTATGGAGCATTTACCGGTCCACTTGGCATATAAAGCTAGGGTTGGGGGTCCAGTTCAATACAGATGGATGTATCCATTTGAGAGGTAATAACTCGTCTCATAATAATCATTTTTCATGATCTATAACATACTTAAAAGTCGGTTATATCTTGAGTAACATTTTTTTATCCTGCATGCATCTGCAATTAGGTATCTCGGTCATTTGAAAAGGAAGATGAGAAACAGGGCAAAGGTTGAGGCCTCAATATGCGAGGCTATTATTATAGAGGAAATTGTTGCCTTTGCCGCGCAATATTTTCATCCCGATATTGAAACGAGATTGACTCGGGTTGGGCGCAATTATGATGGTGGAGAGCCCGATGTCAATGAGGACATCTCATTATTTAATGCTCCGGGTCGGCCACTCGATAAACCGGTTAAGAGTCGAATGCTAAGCAATAAGGAGTATGAAGCTGCGAGACTCTATATACTCCTTAATTGTCCTGAGGTTGAGGAATATCTCAAGTAAGTTAATTATCAATTTCATTTAATTTTAGATAGTCATCCGATTCAAATTAAAGTTGCAAGATGCACAAATAACTCGTATAAACTCTAAACCTAATGCAGTATGTTCGAAGATCAAGCCGAGATGATATATCGACGATTGCGAGATATCAGGACAGAGAAAGAGTTTCCGTCGTGGTTACGCAAATATGTAAATATCATTTCCTGGCTCGATTTATATGTAGACATCTTATTAATGGCTCAGTCATTAAAAAATGTCTATTATGAAATACTTTTCAGGTTTTGGAGCATCCTAATGACCCGAGAGTCGCGAGATTATCTCACATATCTGCAAATCCGTTGATGAGAGTTACTTTATACAACGGATATTATGTGAATGGCTATGTCTTCCATACAAAGGAATACGGGGAAGGAAAACAAACAGATAACAGAGGTGTCAATCTTAAAGGCAACCTTGACTATTATGGTGTCTTTAAAGAAGTCATCGAGTTACGATATCTGGGGAGGAAAAATATAGTCCTATTCAATTGTGACTGGCGAGACGCTGTACGAGGTATAAAAAAGCACGACTCGTTTGACCTAATCGATGTGAAGCAGACGTCTAGACATGCGGGTGATGATGTGTTCATCTTAGCATCACAAGCACAACAAGTCTACATGACACCATACCCTTATCGGCGAGCGATGAGAGGGATGGTGGGTCGTTTGGAAGACCAAGGCCGAAGCACTATTGATATAGCATATCGGTCGACGACATAACTACGTAATCGTCATTAGAAGGATGTTATCAAGAGGATGAAATGCCCGTACCTCCCGTTGTATCTTCGATACTCATCCAATGGATGAAATGCCCGTGCCTCCCTTGGGCCTGGAGATAGTATTGCCCGTTGATTTGCCACCTCCTTCCCGTCGAAGACGAAATCCCGATTATTGAAGGTGATGCGAAGAAGACGATGAGGTAAATGAAGGTGAAGAGGATTGGATGTCCGAGGATAAGACCGAAGAAGAACTTGAGTTTTGTAGTAGCGACTCAAACGCCGAGACCGGAGAATCGAGAATGAAGAAAATGCAAACACCGAGAATGAAGACTCGAGTAATCTTGCGGTATGTACCGTTTAGGCTCTTTTATTTTTGTTAGAAATTAAATGTCATGTGTAGAACGCTATTTGTATGTTACTTGTTATCATGAAGATGAGAGATTTTAATTTATGTTATGTATTTTAACTTAATTGTCATCTAAACTTAGCGTTAATTGTCAACATTAATATACTAATTTATATATAGACATGTCAGGACGAGCCGGTAGAGGTAGGAGTCGGACACCTAAGGTCCGACTTCTACCTACTTGCATTACGGCACAGCTACTGTACTGCAGGAGAGCCGAGCGACTTGGATAGGCCCGAGGATGCGCCCGACTCTCCCCACGAGCCGATGAGCGGGCCGGGTCCTCATCGACTCCAGATCATGGACACGCGAAGATGGTAGGATTATCGTTACCATCTCCACCTTAAGCGATAGTAATAATATTTCAGTTTTAAAATTTTAATGCTTGTACATTGGTTAAATGTTAATTGCATATTTGTATAATATATTTGTTTAATATATATTTGTCAGGTTTGCGGGCGGGTATCCCGATCCGACTCGCTTTCTTGGACGTATTCTACGACAGATGAGGCACGAGGAGTACTGGCCACATTACTCTAACGTGCCTACGGCGACCCGAGACCAGTGGTGGGATGATTTTAGGGTAAGGATTCTAAGGATATATAAGATATGTTAATGTTTAATAATTTAATGGTTATCTATCAAAGTTTATAATTAATATGTTTAAATTGGTTAAACTTGCAGCGGACTTATTGTTGGCCTGAGCACTCTGACGCCGAGGCGCACGAGGCGTTTAGGTTGATGTGCGCGAAGAAGTACCGCGACTGGATTTACGGCATTAAGAGGGCGTGGACTGAGAGGAGGGCGAGGGCTCCAAATTTCATCAATGATGTCTGGCGCCAGTAAGTACATTATAATAATATACTTGATTTAATTTCATTCCTTAAATAGATGTCCTCATTTTGTATATATTGTATCTCTATAACAATTTTAACATTTTCACAGGTATACCGAGGGTTGGGATTCCGATGACGCTAGGGCTGTCGCCGATCGCCACAGGCAGAATAGGCTGAGCGGCATGGGGAGGGGGTGAAGCACACCTCGGGGTCGATCAACACCTCCGAGCACCACTTGCGCATGGTAAGGACTTTAATGTGTTGTATTGTAATTAATTAATACATGCTTTAATTATTTTAGCGGTGCTTTAAATTATTTTGTTGGGTAGCCATGTGGATGCTATGAAATCCATGGCTGAAAGCAGGGCACTGATCAGTGCAAATATGTTGTTTTATAAGGGGTATGAGTGTAAATGTACTGTTTTAGAAGGGTTTGAGTGTAAATATGCTGTTTTAGAAGGGTTTGAGTGAAAATAGGCCTTTATGAATTCATCAAAACATACATATTATATGTTATTGTTTTACTTATGCTTTAAATTGATTTGTTGGGTAGCCATGTGTATGCTATGAAATCCATGGCTGAAAGCAGGGCACTGGTAACAATTAGGTTATTTTAGAAGGGGATTGGGTGTAAATGTACTGTTGTAGAAGGGTTTGAGTGTAAATAGGCTGTTTTAGAAGGGTTTGAGTATAAATAGGCTATTTTAGAAGGGTTTGAGTGAAAATAGGCCTTTATGAATTCATCAAAACATACATATTATATGTTATTGTTTTACTTATGCTTTAAATTGATTTGTTGGGTAGCCATGTGGATGCTATGAAATCCATGGCTGAAAGCAGGCACTGGTAACAATTAGGTTGTTTTAGAAGGGGATTGGGTGTAAATGTACTGTTGTAGAAGGGTTTGAGTGTAAATAGGCTATTTTAGAAGGGTTTGAGTGTCAATAGGCCTTTATGAATTCCTCAAACCCTTCATATCATGCTTTATTGTTTTACTTATGATTTAAATTGATTTGTTGGGTAGCCATGTGGATGCTATGAAATCCATGGCTGAAAGCAGGGCACTGAGTGCAAATATGTTGTTTTAGAAGGGGTTTAAGTGTAAATGTACTATTTTAGAAGGGTTTGAGTGTAAATAGGTTGTTTTAGAAGGGTTTGAGTGTACAAAAGCCTTTATGAAAGGGTTTTTCAGTTTAAATAGGTTGCTTTAGAAGGGTTTGAGTGCAAATAGGTTGTTTTCGAAGGTTCTGAGTGTAAATAAGTTGTTTTAGAAGGGGTTTGAGGGTAAATAGACTATTTTATAACGATTTGAGTCT
This sequence comes from Platycodon grandiflorus, assembly GCA_016624345.1. Classification (NCBI taxonomy): domain Eukaryota; kingdom Viridiplantae; phylum Streptophyta; class Magnoliopsida; order Asterales; family Campanulaceae; genus Platycodon; species Platycodon grandiflorus. Next base: position 29,581,302 of record CM028361.1, on the reverse strand, counting down.
TAATAGGTTGTTATGAGAATGAATTGAGTTCAAATAGGTGTCTTAGTAGGGTTTGAGTGTATATATAGGCCGTTTTTATTGTTTTCTTATAAGTTGATCGTGTTATAGCTTAATATGTGTTCTTCGCTAATTTTAATTCATTATATTTGTAGAATCGATACTACGGTACCGAGGTACCGATGATCGATTTATTTGTTGCGACCCACACCACTCCTCGCTCCTCCCCGATGCTTGATTCGCCATTGTCTTTGTCGATGAGACGGCAGAGAGAGCATTTGTAAGTATTACTTAAAATATTTTAATTCTATTTTTTTATTAGTTAATGGTAAATGTTAATATTAATGTTTTTATGTTTTTGTGACACGAGAGCCTATAAGGACTCTATGTCCACGCAGTCGCCGAGGGGCTTGTCCGACGACCCCGAGCGCACGCCATTTGTCGGAGGCATTTGGCATCGGTCACTGGAGTCAAGGAAGAAGAGGAGATCGCCTCTACGGCTTTGGTGACCACGGCGCTGCGTTAGACCAGCGGATCGACTTCTTCCTCGGCGACCACGTCCTTCGGTCCCTGAACCGCCGCCTACCGAGCGTGCCCGCTCGAGATCGAAGACGCAGACTCTCGAGCACTGGTGCAAGGCCGAGGAGGCGCAGCAGACGCGACAATGGATGCAAGCGAGGAGAGCAGATGCGGCAAGAAGCAGCAGAAAGATGCGACGACCGGTTATGGGGCAGCACTACTAGGCGTATTTTATTTGACCCCCTCCACAGAGACCCTCCACAAGTAGACACATTTATTTTAGTACTGTAATATATTTTAATTTGTATATATATTAATTTTAATTTAGTTTATGTTTTAGTTGTTAATTAGTTTTGTTGCAGTGTGGTGTGTGTGATTTGTGTATATATAATTGTTATATCAGGTGCAAAAAAAAAACAAATTTAAAAATTTTAAATTTTATTTTTTTTATTTTAATTAGAAATTACTGTCGGAAGTTCCGACAGTAATTAAAATACTATTTTACTAGTAAATTACTGTCGGATCTTCCGACGGTAATTTCACCACTGTTCTGTTATTAGATCACTGTCGGACGATCCGACAGTAATTACTGTCGGAGATTCCAACAGTAATATCCGACAGTAATTACTGTCGGAATATCCGACGGTAATTTCACCATGTTCGTTAGTAGATTACTCGGATGGTCCGACGCATTATCGTCGGAGATTCCAACAAGAATATTCGACGGTAATCGCCGGATATTCCGACGAATTACCGTCTGACCGTCGAATTACGTCGGAGAAAATTACCGTCGAAGGTTTACTGTCGAAACTGTCGGAGAGCTTCCGACAGTAAATTCATCATTACTGTCGGATTTTTTTAATTACTGTCGGAATTCTCCGACAGTAAAGACGTGTTTTCCAGTAGTGTATCCCCTCTTTGGCTCTTTTCTTATCAGCCAAAATTTTTTCAGACCTCACTACTCCTTTTGTTATAGTAAACATCACTGCACTAGAGCCAAGGGCCTGGAGATTAAACTCTTACAACAGTTTGTCTAATTGGTGTCCACCTTAAAAGTAGACCACTATTGTCTCGTCAGGGACATTTGAGAGCTCATCAGACACATTTTTAACCGCTAGATATAATCTGTTAGTGACTCGTTAAGTTCCTGCTTCGTGTTTGCACGGTCTGACTTGTCCTTTGGGAGCTCTTCTGCTGAAGCATAGTTCCTTAAAAACTTACTTTTCAGGTCATTCCAGTCTACGATAGATTTCTTGGGGAGCTCTCTGAACCATTTCATCACCGTTTCGTCAAATGTATACCTTGTACCTTGCACCACATGTCCTGCTTAGCCGTGCATACTCTCATTTTGGCTTCAAAGCCCGAGATATGGGTCTGTGCATGCATTTTCTCGGCATAAGCCTTAAAGTCCAGTAATCTCAGTCGAGAATTGGGAGGTGTATCTTGGATTCTCTAACAGAAGGACTTTCTAATAACTGGGACGACATCGCGGGCTTTCCTATTTCAAGAATCTCCAGCCGCTCTTTAAATATCCTTAGATCTTGTACTAAAGATTTCTTGACCCGATCTTCTCGCTGATGACGTTGGTCATGCCAATCGTTTCTTGAGCGTTTGCGAGAGGAAGCTATTGAGCTGGGGGAGCTCCTCGGAGGGGAAGGCGAACACTCTCGTCGACCCTTCGGAGAGTCTTTTCGCCGAGATTGAGCCTCCAATCTATGAGACCGGTGAGACCTCGGCGGGCTGGGAGTATCCACCCAGGCACCAACTCGATCATGTACATTTCTCATGGGTTTCTCCTTCTCCTCTGGAAAATGGAGTCTAATATGCACACTCGCCTTTGGTGCCATCCTGGGTTAATGTCCCAACCTGTTCTTGGCGCTCTCCCAAACATTACTATACGTACTCTCCTTGAGTACCTCCACGGCTCGGGATGCTCGATCATGGCTAAAAGGTTTCTTCACTAGCGCCCACTCCTGCTCGAGAAGCATTGGGTGATCGAGCCCGGCTGTCTCCACCTTTCGTGTGAGCTCGAATTCTCGTCTTTCTAACTCTCTAACTCTGTCGACATGTGCCCTTTCACGGCATAGGTATTCGAGTTCAGCCTGATCTCTCTGTAGCTGAATGGTAGGCCTTTTTTCTCCAGTTATTTTGGCCTCGTCATTCCCGTAGGTCTCCTCCCAATCCGAAGATTCACTAGCGGTGTCTCCATCGTGACGAGGCTTGCTGGCAGCCTTTCCTTTTCCAGCTCGTGACCTCCCTACTGCCTTTTTTTTTCACTATTCGGGCCATCTCCCGAGCTGCCTTTCTACCCCTTGAACTATCCGCAGGGGTCTTTCCAGGTGTCTTTGGTACATGTCTCAGGGCTGGCGTGGCTGCATGTTCGAAAAAGGTGGCTGTCTCTTGAACAGTTGACGTAGCAGGTTATTTTGAGTTTGTCATTTTATATTTATGACGATTAACTTAAACGAAGTTCAACTGTATATAGGTATCTAATTTCGACGGTCTCGGCAACGGAATCAAACTGATCACGCCAAAAATTGTTTAGGTGATCGTGTCAAGTCCACGTATGCAGCTAGTTGAACGGTAGGATGCCCCGGCTCTCAATAGGCACAAGTATAAAAGGAACATGTCCTCCGGTAGATACCCAAGATGTCAAAAAAAGTACCATTATGGAGCTGGACGTGGTCCAGCTAAAGCCCTCCGGTGAGAGAATCAGTTTATGTGGTAAGAATTATGGTCTCCGGTAAGAAGTCAGGCTACTCTTGGGAGTAAATGTACTGAAGGCTCTTGGAGATTTGGTAGTTGAGAGTTATTTTATGGAACTTAGACCATAAATGAAGGTCACCTTGTATTTTTATCGGAGTAATGTTGGTTTGAGGCAAATGGGTCTGCCATATGTCAACTCGAGATAGGCGGGAATATATCCATTTATGACCGCCGTTATTTGCGTTGATGAGCACTTAAGGGAAATTGACTAGCATTGATGTAGTAGATAGACCTTCTTTGGGAGCTGTGCTGATCTTCCAGATGTAGCTTTACTTAGAAAGTAAGTTACTTACTGACGAATGAAAAGCTTGACAGTGGCCCTTGGAATGACGTAGTAGCAGGTAGTCAATAATTACAGCCGTAATCATTGACTTTCAACTGTTCTCGAGATAACGGTCTCCGGGGTCAAAGTCAAGCAACCTGGGCTTTGGCTTCTGTGAGACAAGGTGAGGAGCAAGTGAATCGGCAGGTAGCCCGAGCTCAGGGACTAAGACGTCATGATAGTCTTGAGTTTCTTGAGGAAGCTCGGGACCTCGGGATGAGATCGCGCAGTATGATACTCAGACTTTTGCTCGAGCTCGGGAATATAAAGAATAGCCCGAGCTCCAGGTCGATGTATTTATGGGTCCTACATGCCACGTGGTGGTGAAATATTTTTGGTATCTTCAGTTATCTTCCTACACGTTTAGAGTTAGGGCATGAGTGACGTTCAACTTATATTTGGAAAAAGGCAATTGTACGTCTTCTACTAAAACCCAAGTAGCACCTTTGGATTTAGGTTATTCGGACACTTCACAACTTTGGCAAGCCAGAAAATTTTTGAAAGATGGTCAAAATTTGAATGATCTCGTATTTACATTATTTTATTTTATATTTTGGCCCTTGTACATACATGAAAAATAATTGAACCTGAGTCATCACACTTTTTGATGCCCCAACAACCGGTGGGTGATCGCTCAGGTCTTGGTATTGAGTTGGTGCGTCAAACTACTTTTTGTTTTCATACCCCTATAATACATTTCTTTGGGAGAAAGAAAAAGTAACACCAAACTTAATCCACATATAATTTCTACCTCTACAACTTATTCATCAATTTTTTCGAGCACTTTCTTCATAACTTCATCACATAGAACATGACTTTGCTCAAAGAATTTGGAGAGCTAGCAAATTCATGTTGGACTTTAGTAAAGGGCACAAATGACATTTATAGATTTCATCTCATGTAATCTGAATCCTTAAAAGATTAGAATCTCTTTCAACAATCCATATCCTTCTTTTGATATAGAGTATTTGGAGAGGTCAAAATATATTTTATTTCCACCAATATAATCCAAATCATACAGAAGTTCTTGAACTTTAAAGAGCTCAGCAACACAAGCAGTTCAGACATCCTTTGTCAAGAGAAGCCTATAGAATTGAAGAGGGCAGAGCTATTGGAATACTTTTCACATGGAGGCTCTTACAACAGGCAAGAGAAGGGAAGAAATAACATATTCTGACCTCAAATCAATACATACACAACCTTAATCTATTTGAAAATAGGTGAGTTGGGAAAAGATAAACTTAGGATAAGAGCAGCTTTGGTAGCAGAAATAACATAAAGGAGATGATCTAGCAACACAAGCAAAATCCATTAAGGATAGCAATCCAAGTTGACGCTCACGCGGTTCTTCTCAACCTAAGATGGATAATTCAAAAAGGATTACAAATTAAGAAGTGGTTTGTCAATCTGACAAAATGCTGGTGGACCAAGCGAACACAAATTCCCCATGGGATAGTGACATTTTTTACATTCTCTTAGATATTAATGACTATTATATATAGTAACTTTGTTTTTGAGAAAGCAGATAGATAGGAAATCTGTTCAACAAGCTCACCTTGGAGCAAAGTTGGCCACCAAAGACTAGTTTCATGATGTAATTTGGTTGGTTTAATATGAAATTTCCTTTGCAAAAAAAAAAAAAAAAAAAAAAAAGAGTATAGTTTTCATAGTCTAAAGGTTTGTATAATTATTTCAAAGAAAATTATGAACAATAATGCCCATTTGGCCTTAGCCTATGTTTGGCTACTCAATGTCATGCTTTGAAATTGAGATTGGATGAACAATTTGAGCTCCATGGAATTCAAATTGTGCTTCCAATTTCAATTCCAAGCTATGGCATTGAAGTTCCCAAACAGACCCTTAATGTTTCTTGGGTAATTTTCTAGAAAAGAAAATGAAAAGGATCAAACACATGTTTTGCATCTCCTTCTTTACTTCGTGCAAGCTCGGTTCCAAGATCCTTGTCAACTATCAAAGGTGACAGCAGCCACAACTTTCTCTCTTAGTGGGGGTCGTCCCCCTATAGTGTCTTTGCATTTTATGCTAACATGTTTTGGCTCTCGATTTCAATTTTAAGTCCAATATTCCAGTTTTCTATCAATTGGAGGGTCTATCGTAACAAAGTTAGGATTTCGGTGTTAAGTTGGTCATTTTGCAATTAATTAATAATGATATATATCAAAAGTGGTCATTTGTAAATATTATTATTTAAGAGGCTGAATTGACCCTCTAGTTAGGAGAAAACAGTTTTAACACCTTAAATAAGAAAATTTATACTTGGCCACCTTTAGCATTGTGATTAATTGCACAATGACCAGCTTAATGATTGACTAAATCCAAAGTCCAAACTTCTCTTACAATGGACCTCTAATTGATATCAAGTTGGAACATTGGACCCCAAATTACTAAAACTGAAACCAAAGACTCTAAAATGCAAGAGCTTGTCAGCGTTAGACTCTAAAATGTAATTAAACCTTTCAAAATAGATTCTCCCTCCGATCCAAAATAAGTATCTCCGATTTCATTTTGTTATGTTTCAAAATAAGTGTCTCTTTCTATTTTTTAAAAGATTCCTTAAGCAAATTAATTATCTATAATACTCTTACTATTTGTAAGATGAAAAAAAGGGGAACATATTGATTTGGCACCATTAACAATTAATTTATATTTTAAAACTCGTGTAAAATCAATAAAATACATTTATTTTGAAACAAGAAAGTATAGAGTAAACTATTTTATCAAAATGAAGAGAATATAGTTGAGATACGAATACGAATAACAACAAACAAAGGAATATGCTAAAAGGCAACTAGAGTGGTTTTTAATTAGTTTTATCAAATTGAATTGCCTATGATCGGTTGTTGTGATCACAAATGTTAAAAGATGTTTTTTTTTTTTTTTTAAGATTTAAACTGCAGGCAGGCCATGCATGTTAGTACTTGAAAATCATTAAGCCGCAAATCCGAGAAAAGATGGATGGATACTAGCTAGCTAGCTCCCAAAGAATTGGCATGGGAATCTCAGAAGGTGACCGCTATAGCTGCGCTGTACACATTTCCAAGATTCCTCAACTGTGGGATCTCACATGCATGCATGGTGTGATACTGATGGCGGGCTTGTCCTGTTTTTTGTCTTGAACAAGTCTTACTCTTAACCGTTGTTTATTTTACAGCAAATCGAAATTACAAACAACAGTTATGTAATTGGCGGCGGATTTATTAATAGTACTCCCTCCGTCCCTAAATTATTGTCTTCCTTTTCTTTTTCGTCCGTTCCAAAATAATTGTCTTGTTTGAAACTTTCCTTTTTAGAACATCACTTTTACTATTTTACCCTTACTTTTTCTTCCTACTTTAATTATGGGCCACATACACATGGGCATTAAAGGAAACAACAAACAATTTCAATACTATTTCAATATTAATAATCAAGTCAATTGAATTTTCTTAATCCGTGTACTGGGTCAACCTAGACAATAATTTAGGGACAGAGGGAGTAGTACGTAGTATTAGACATAAAATTGGATCTATCTAGCCCATGTGCAAACCTATATACTTAATTACCACTTTTACACAGTTGTAATGGTCATTCCACTTGGTAAAGATTCTACCCTATTCGTTTAAGTACTGGTTAAATATATATGATTTGGAACCTCTGGTGAGAGATGCCCGCCTGTAGTTTGGCTGAGATCATGCCAACTCATTCGGACCGAGCACCAAAAAAAGACGAAGAATTTTCGGCATTCAAAATGTTGTCTTTTTAACATGTCATATCTGAGCATCTCGAAGCATCCAATCAACTCATTTAATGACGTGACATGATATTTGTCAAGTACTACATAAAACCTCTTTCTTTCCAACAAAAAAAACTCTTTCCAAAGAGTGACAAATCCTATTAAAACATACTCCCTCGTGACGGTTATATACTTTTATTTAATACTACTACAATTTTTTTACTAGTACCACTGCTTATGTTTTGCTAGCTGTAAAGAATCAAATGTTGCTAGCAGCCAAGGAAAAAGTTTGGTATTACTATTATTATAAATGTGTATGTATATTGTATGAACTATAAACGAAGGCCGTCCATGGTTATGGAAGAGTATCATGTGATATAGTAGTAGTACTAGCATCCTGCCTCCAAGGAATAATAAATTGAAAATTTCATAATTAAAAACCCTAAAAAAGGATCTATGACCAAATTTCTTGATGGACGTGTATGCTTAATTACCTTTTTCTTTTTTACTAGAAAGTACCAACTTCTTCTTTATTCAGTACAGATACAAAAGGCCAAGTCTTTTGATAGGTACGGTTCACCACGCACTTTGCACCTTCCTAGCATCACCAATGCAAATGTCAATGTAAAAAAAAATTAAGTATTACCTAGGATTTACATATTTTTTAAAGAAAAAAAACTCTCCAATACAATTGTGGAGAAGGGTTATGGATATGAGTTGTCAACTAAATTATTTCTCATTGGTTATGAAATTATTAATTTTTTGACATTCAATGCAATTGTGGAGAAGGAATGTGAATACAATAAATTTTTTTCACATTCCTCCTACACAATTGCATTGAATATCAAAAAATCAATAATCTCATAACCAATGAAAAACAATATAGTTGACACCTCATATCCACAATCCTCCTCCACAATTACATTGAAGAGTTTTTTTTCTTCGAAAATATTTAAATTTTAAGTGACACCCAATTTTTTTCACATTTATATTTGCAGTAGTGATGCTCTAACTGACTCCACCCTTGAATATTAACCAAACCATCTATACTAGGCAACCCACTATTTTGTTGGATCCGGAACTAAACTCTTCATTTGTTTGCTCTAGCTATTTGAACCGTCAATCGATAGTATTGGGCGTATTACTAAATTGACGAGAGCAACCACAACAATAACTCTCTATACCACACTTTAAACACTTCGTTTTCCGTTCAAGTTTCACTTTTTTAACACTCTAAAAAAACTCACACCAACAAGCACTCTCTATACAACCCCTCTAAAAATTAAAATTTTTCATCTCAACTAACAAACCTAACTATCATTCTATTTTCCCCTTTTTCGATTTCTATTTTTCACCACAACCGAAATGAAATATTTTATATCTTAAATTTATATTCTATGAAAAAATATGTTGTATTTTTTAATAATTTCAATTACTTTTATTTAAAAATATATGTCAATGTAAGAGACAATTTATGTTTAATATTTTTTTGGTTGAAAATAATTTGCAGTTAATTCACAAATTTCATATATTAAAATAAATATCTTTTTATTTTGACTAATTGATAAAATTTATGGTGATGATGTAATAAAAAAATATGTATATCAGTTGTTTGTAACAAAATGAGAACTTAAAAAAAAAAAAAAAAGAGGTAATATTAAAATAGCCAATGTGGAAGTCACTATTCCCTTTAAATCACTCTCTATATAATGAGAGTCATTTAACAAGTTTTAGAGATAGTGAGTGGTAAAATGTTACCATTGTGGGTTTAATAGAATTAAAATACTCGAAAAAGGCTTTTAGAGTGTGTGCACAGGGCTTCCGCTGTGGTTGCTCTTAGAGTGGGTACTAGCTTATAGTGGCTTGAGCTTCAAGCCTCAAGTAAGATACTCCAACTTTTAAGTCGTTTGAGACTCAAATTCTCCCGAGTATATTCCATGAGTAAATTTGGTATGATGTATATATGAGTAATGCTAGAATCACAAAATAGATACAAAATTTTACGAGAATATATTTCATGGTCCTCTGTAGTACCACGTGACATGCTATAAACAGTGCATCACGACCAATAGTGACACACTATATTGCAAAAGTGGTACAAAGTGAACTCACTTTTAAGCCACTTTAGCATTTCAGTGTTCCGATATTATCCATGGTGCACCATGTAGGCATGCCACATATTGCTCTAAAATCGTTGAATATTTTTTCAAATCCCATCGCTAAACAAACCAACAATTTCTAACCAATAAAATGTTGTGAATTAGATTATATGTTCAAAATTTTGATTTCATTTTATAACTGCAACATTAGTTACCCAGAACATTAAAACGGAGCGTTTTCAAAACGCTAATTTTTTCTTATAAATGTGTTTGGGATATCGCTTCAAAACGCAGTTTTTTTTTCTATCGGAAAAAGGCTGGGAATTACAACGTTTTAAAACACAATTGCGTTTTGAAAACGCGATTTTTTCTATCGCAGCATTGAAACACAATTTTTACAAATAAACTATATTTTATCTTTTTGTTTTGACCAAAATGCACGACCAAACGGATGAAAAAGTACTTGGGTTTCATTAAAACTGGGTTGAGGTCAGTAATACAAGGTCATGCTCACAGCCGGTTGAGGTCAGTAATACAATGTCATGCTGACAAAATAATGGAGAGGTACAGGGTTCTGTTCCCTTGTAACAACTAACAATCAATGTAAGTCATCAAACATATTTATGAAGATGTTCTGCAATCTCTTTATTTTTCTCAAAATAGCTACTCTGTTTCGACCGACTCTAAGCACATATAATTTGAAAGCAACAATTTGATCCATAACAAAAATTATTATATTCAACTTGTTTATTTAAAATTAATGTGAGAAGACAAAGCGCTTTTAAGTTTTAACAATCAACTTTTCAATTGTGACATTCCACAATATAGTATGTAAAATATTTAGTACAAGTAAAATAAAATATCACTGAACTACCACTATTTAAAAATGGGAGAATTGCTAATAACATTTTCTCGTGGAGTGGAACAAATACAAATATAATACTGTAAGAGAGAAACAACAGACTCTCTGAATGCCATGATAGGAATAATTACTTATATTCAAATAATTAAAAATCTAAACTTTTTTTTATTATGGCAATGATTCTTTAATTAAATCCACTTCCCTCATTTTTTTTTCAAGGTATCCCCAACTCCGAAAGTTTATTACTAATTTCTGAGCCGAGTAAAATCACAAGGACAGTAATGCTCTCTCTACCAAATTTTAACGCAACTATATTCTTATGACTCGAATCAAGATCTATAGTTAAGCTAGAATTACAGCATCTTACCAACTGATTTATACGTTTGGTAGTCTCGACCTCCCACCATAATGAGATCTGGACTTACAATGCATATAGCGGTGGGTTGAACTTTATCTATTAGTTTAACCCGCCTCAATTTTCAATTAATTTTGTGGCCCTAGGAAATTATTAATGACTAAAATCCATTATAAATGGAAAATATAAATGGTGCAAAGAAAAGAGAGAACAAAAGGCAGGAAGCATGCATGTTGTGGTCACTTCAAATGATATGGCAAGCTAATTAAGCTGTGCTAAGTCTAGTGTTCTTGTTTGGGTAATTTTTAGCTAGACAATGTCCATTAGTTTGTTTGGGTATTTCTAGTTGGGCAAATGTCCTTTGTTTTGTTTAGGACGACATTACTGTTGTCCACTACAACTACCCCATGTTTTTTCACTCCAGTGTAGTTGCAGCCTTTGTCTTCACTACTACATGGAATCTACCTTGATGTTTGGGGGACCTCACATGCATGCTTCCACACCTTTCACCTCTATAAATACCATAGCACGTTTAGGAGACTCGGTGCAACTCTCTCTCTCTCTCTCTCTCTCTCTCTCTCTCTCTCTCTCTCTCTCTCTCTCTCTCTCTCAGCTTTGAGTTTCTATTAATTCTTAGTGATGGCCACGTTAACTACCACTTGCTTGTTACTTCTAGTACTGATATTTACATATGAAGCTGTCCATATTAGTGAAGGTAGGAGTTTGAAGCTTGGAAAAGACTTGAACCCTCCTATGAAAGTTGTAGCAAAAGAGACTAGTAGGGTAACTGTCGCGAGCCCTGATCAAATGCAGCAGGCTGGTTTTACGGTTACTGATCAAGGAGATGTCGATGCTTTTCGACCTACTACACCGGGACACAGTCCTGGAGTAGGTCATTCCATTCATGATTAGTGCCTCTAAATGGTGGCCCTAATTCGTGTCCTGCAATATTGTCGGTTGTGTTTTTCTTGGTTTAGGAATTTGATAGCTTTAATTTGTAGATATGTTTCAGTTTCCATCAAGTTGTTATCTGAGTAGCCTGCACTAGCTAGAATGAGTTTCATGTTAGGGTTATAACATTAATGTCATTTCAAGCTTCTTTTTCCATTTACAATGATCTCTCTCTCTCTCTCTCTCTCTCTCTCTCTCTCTCTCTCTCTCTTATATAGACATGAGTTGCACGTACTCAAGATTTTGTCTGCACAGAAAAAGGATTTGTTCCCCATGCAAAAATCCCAAACCATCCAACACGTTTTTAAAGGAAATGAACAAAGTAAGTACACGATGGATTCCTCAAACTGTGTGGTTACTTTTGTTGGTTGTATGGAGGGCAGTAATAATGCCTTTGTTGATCGTCATTGTAACAATGCTTGACCTATGTACGGTAGATACGTGAGAAATTGGTTGATATGATGTCACCCAAATTAAGAAGAAAAAGAAAAAGAAAAAAATAAGCAGCAAAGAGTAAAGATATGCATGGTTGCGTTATTGAATCACGACGAGCCTTCAAATTTTTTGCTTGTCGATCTCAGCATCACATCGTCCAAAATAACTTAAGCTCGTGCATTGCACTATGAATTATCGTACTGAAACTTAGAATTCTGAAAGCACCATTACCCGTTCCTTCGAATATCGATCCATCATGCATACAGGTACAATTGACTGTTCTTGTTGTCTTAATTAAATTAACCAAAGTAACCATATACAATGTCTATCCTGATAGGTACGTACGTACATGATTCATGTGAATAAACTTTACTTTCTAGGCTCTGGCTCTCCATGCAATGCCAATTTAACATGGAGGATACGAAGTCTATCCTCACATGGGAAAATTATACACCACGATCGAGAGACGTTATCTCTCCAATTTGATTTACTTTCTCTGCCATTTAATCAAAAGAGATACATAATTAATTATCCTTAGAAGTAGTAATTAAAACATTATAAATTTATAGCAAACAATTCATCTTTCTTTCTTGTAGTCAACTTGTCCAGTTCATGATTTCATGTGTGAGGGGTATATGTGTAATGCTTAAATCAAGGTGGCATCATTAAAAACTTAATTGTCAAAATAAAACTTTTTGAATGTAACGGAGAATGTGATGTGGCTATATACAACGACTCCAGAGCAATAATTAACCATGTTTCATGAGAACAAAGGAAGAATATTGAACATAATTGGTAGGTAGGTATGCAATCCTAAAGTTTAAGCCCGAGTTACTGATCTCTATTTGCTCAAGAACCTACACATATACAGGTTTTACCTCGTCCCTGAACTTTCTTCATGTATATAAACTCGAATGTTACAATTCATTCGTGTATACCAATGTCACAGGGAGTTAATTTGCATACCACATCAAACAGTATTAATTAGGTTGAATCTAGGTAGGGTGACGCTGAAGAAGACAACTTCATCGTACTCTATTTTATTTTATGATCGACTTTAATTGTTTCGGAGATGTTTTGGCAGTGTCAACTGCGAGTAGCCTTCAAAGTGAAATATGTTGCCACTTTAGCCGCTTACTTGTATAGTCATAGTTAACACTTAGGTCGTGAATAGTGGAACGTTAAATTAAAATCTGACAACATTAAAATCGATCGAGTATTAAAAACCTTTCAATCAAATAATTTTGTCTCGGGGGAAATAGTTTTCTTTTTTTTTTTTTTTTGTTCAAAATGAGCATTACAAATTGAATAACATTATTTGTCTTTGGAGAACAAATTAATTAAACAATAGATACGACAGTGGGTTAGTAGCTTCAAACAAACTTCCAAAGAACAAGATAGCAGAATCAAGAATTAAATTAATCCTTTACCAACCCCATTTAAATGGGAAAACAAAATAAATAACATATCATCACTATGGAAATGGAATCAAAGATTGGAGTACCTAATATATACAATGCTCATATTTGGACCATGAAATTATGTCTACAACTTATGTGACTTAGGTGTGTCATATTACGTAGTGGTTCTAACCAATCAAATTGCGAAAAAAAATAATATTGAGGGTCTCACAACAAAATTTTGTTGCATCACTCAACATTTCTCACTTTTAATTTAAATTTGTATAATATTGCCCCTATGACCTAAAAAGTGCTCCGTCACAAAACTGAGCTACATCAAGCCATTGAACATATATATTAAAACTAGATCTACGTTGGCATGAGGTATACCTAAGTTTTTCAAGAAATACTATAGTCGCAATTGCATTAGAATTGTATATATATGAATTCGTACCCTCTTGCACTCCTTAACCTAGGGAAAAGCATAGGCTAATTAGTACAATATTCCTTGCCTCTAACAGCAAATTAAGAATCTTGTCCATTTAATTTGGTGGCTAATGATCATGTTGGCTTATAGTACCAATAAACTTTTTGAGAGGTAGGATTAATTTAACTGTAAAGGCATCTAGACCTCTACTGTAAAGCTAGCTAGGGTTCTTGATTAACCGCCAATAATTAAAAATAAATTAATTAATGTAAAATAAAAGCTGGCAACCTTGGGAAACCGTCCATTTAAGTATAAACAGTATATATAGTTAAGGGTTAGTGGAAGCAAGGAGAATGGAGTAGTCAGTATAGTAGTGGAAGGGCATGCAGTCTGTGGAGTACTAACTAAGTATTTAAAAGTACTCTAATGCAACCCTTGAGTTGTTTGAAAGGCAATTAGGCCTTTCAAATTAGTTACGGCTTAGCTAGCAAATCGGATCCTCTATTTCAAAATGATGTTTCATCTCCTATTCTAACTGTTAGATGTGCATCACATGTGCATGTGAATAAACAATATTAATTACCCCGTGATTTTTTATGCACATATGGTGCACATCCAACGATTGAAATAGGAGATAAAACACCATTTTAGAATAGAGGATCCGATTTACCTGGTCTTGGAACATCATTTTGAAATAAAAGATCCGATTTTCCAGGTCCAAGACCAGGCAAGGTCAGATTCAAGTCCCAATGACCTTGGAGAGATCTCCTTTGATTTTTCTAGAGTATATTATGTACTCCTATAAACCTTTGTATTTAGTCAATTTAGTGTAGCGTTTTTAAAAGACATTATTTTTTAAACGTTGATTATTTAAAACGTTGATTTTTTAAAATGTACTCCCTCCATCCTGAAATTATTGTCATGTTTGACTTTTTTTGGTCAAACAGGACATTTTTTAAACGCAAATTTGAAATACTATTTCAGAACTGAGGGAGTAGTTTTTTTTCTTTATAAACACATTTGAAATACTATTTCAAAACATAACTTTTTTTTCTAACAGCGTTTTAAAATTTATGTTTTGGAAAAAAAAAAAAAAACTAGAAATTTCAACGTTTAAAAATGCAACTGCGTTTAGAAAACGCAATTTTTTCTACCGTAACATTGAAACGCTAAGTTAAGAAATAAGTTACTTTTTGGCCAAAACGCAAAACCAAATAAACTCCTAAGCTCAATCATTCATCATCGTATCTTTGAAATAGAAAAATTAACATTAAACTTATATATATATATATATATATATATATATATATGCAATGGCGTACTTTACTTTTTCTGAATCAATAATATAATACATTATCGCTCTATCTCAAAAAAAAAACATTTCAACCTGATTTGTCAATAGAAAAATTGTTACTATTAATAAATTAATTTGTTACCTTTTACGTTGTTATTTCATTTTCAGCTATTAACAACCCTTACTATAAATGGTAACTGTTATTCTATTTTGACTTAATTTATCAATTATTGTCACTAATTGATTAAGCTTCTTTATTTTTTCTGGTGGATTCCAGAATTCTTTTTCTATTGGAATATAGGATTTTTAAGGTTCTGTGTTCAACCCTTTACAACGTTTCTACTGCATTAGTTGATATCATGTCAGAGTTGCTTGATCTATTATGGCTAACGAAGGAGAACAATTAGGGGATGCATGGTACTTCCCAAGCAACCTGAAGGTGCTTGATTATTCACAACCACAAACCCGTTCTACTACATCGGTCATGCAACATAAATAATCTATATTCACCACAAAGAAATGAAGCTTCCCTTGGGAAGAATCCATTTTCCAAGCCAATGAAGGGTAAGGGTTATGTGTGTCACGACTATGGTCATCGCTCAAAAAAAAACTGTCCTTCCTGAAACCTATTCATTATAAAGGGAAAGAAGTTAGAGAATATGATAGTGCAGATGATGAAGAAGAGGCAGATGAGTTTGTTGATGGAGACAAAGGCGATCATGTAATTAGTTGCCTGGTAATGAGGTTGTTGTATGCCCTTAACAAGACAATAATATTTTTCAATCCAGGTGCACCGTCTCAGAAGGTTTGCAAGGTAATTAGAGAATCCTGTGGCAGTACAGACATTGGTGCGGTTCTATGATTGTTTGGATCAAATTAGATAGGTTCTAGGAAGGTAACAGAAGTATGTTGCATCGCTATTTTTCTACTGGTAAGTTATGTAAGGATGGAATAACTTTGTGATGTTGTTGAGATTGATTCTAGTCATAGTTTAACGGAGAGACCGTGAAAATATGATGTTGATGCAGTTCATAAGGGTAGGAGTAACACATACCTTTTAATCGGAATAGGGAAAATATTACAGTGTAACCTAGTCCAGGTAAATTGAGCATTCTTAGTATATATATATATTCAGTCGAAGGTCGTCTAGTATCTTCTACAAGATCAAAAGTTATTAATTTGTCCTGAACTTTTGAGAGTCCAATCGATCCATATATTTTTCTACTACATGTCTCACATCAGTTGAAACCATTTTCCACACATGTTTTGGTTGCAAGTGTAGTGTGGTTAATTACTCTTTTTGTACATCTGAAAATGACCATAGAGTGCAAATAAATAGATGCATATTTTTAGGGTGCTACAAGTATCCATAGTTTTCATCCATGATACTAAAAGGCTTAAATATATATGGGGAGAAGATATTTCTTGTAATAGTATCTGTTCTACCTCCTGATTAATTTTTGTAGCCCAACCAAACAAGAAAAAAGGGTTTCCATTCTTTTTGCCTTTTCCTACTCCTTTTCATGAGAACCAAACATATAAAGTTGTCAATTTATATATATATATATATATATATATATATATATATATATGTTTGATTATGATCAATCTTAAAGGTGTGTTGTAGATATTATTTAATTTGCTTAGTTAATGGCCGACTTCAGTTTGCTTATTAAGATAGTTAATTAGAAACATAACAATCGAACAGATGGACAAGCATTATGGTCAAGTCAAGTCCATTGAGCAGAGATTGAGAATATATATATATAGTTGCAAGGGTTACCTAAATATATATGAAAGCATGCATAATATAGACAAGTAGCAATGGAGCAAAGATAGTGAGTGCAGTATAAGCTTTTCCAATTCTTTCATGAGAGGTTGGCTTTGAATACATAAACTAAACCATCCAATTCAACCTTTTCTCTTTCTTTTTTGTATTATCCCAACTGGAAGGAATCTTCCCACTACTGTGGACTTAACTGCTTCCAGTATAAATACTACAGCCCCTTAAAACATCCACAACTCTCTCTCTCTCTCTCTCTCTCTCTCTCTCTCTCTCTCTCTCTCTCTCTCTCTCTCTCTCTCTCTCTCTCTCTCTCTCTCTCTCTCAATAAGTTACCCAATTTTCAATACAGTTATTTCTAGTGAGTCATGATCGCCTAACTTTCGAAGGTGCATAGCTCGACAATCTCTCCTCTCTCAATCAGTCATTCATTATTAACACAATTATTTCTAGCGAGTCTTGAACTCCTAACTTCTTGCAGTACTAACGAGGCTTTAGAGCTTGTTACTCTCTCTCTCTCTCTCTCTCTCTCTAGATCTCTCTCTCTTTCTCTCTCTCTAACACACAACACACATTAAAGTTCAATTCCTCTATGGCAAAGACTAGGATTATGGGCTACATTGCTTTTATTCTATTTTTGATCATATGCCATGAGCTCGGTTGTATTGAGGGAAGACATTTGAAATCTTCAGTACTCTGCAAGAAATGCTCAAAGAGTATTAACGGTCGTAACAAGAATTTGAAAGCTGGGAAGCTTATAACTGGAATGCCGGCGGGGGGTAATGGCGAGAAGACTCCGATGGAAGAAGGAAGAACAAGTAAGGTGGAACAACGTGTGGATGATTTTCGACCCACGGCACCGGGTCACAGCCCAGGAGTCGGACATTCTATTAACAACTGAATCCAGTTTTCCTTATTACTCATTGTAAATTGTAATTATGTGCATGCAATCGATGTTAATTTCTTTCTTGTATGTAATTAATTTCACATATTAAGTAATATGATATTTGATTAATAAAAAAAAAATTAATCAAATGTTTGACATAAATTGAGATAAAAAAAAATTAGACAAAATATTTAAATTCCTATCAATACTCTTTTCACAAGTAATTGCTCATAATTCTCTCTCTCTCTCTCTCTCTCTCTCTCTATATATATATATATATATATATATATAATACTTCCTCCGTCCCTTAATTATTGTCTTGTTTGACCCCGCACACAGATTAAGAAAAAATAATTTACTTGATTATTAATATTGGTATAATGTGTAATTTCTTTTAATGCTCAAGTGTATGCGGTCCATAATTAAAGTAGAGGAAAAATAAGGGTAAAATAGTAAAAGTGATATCTAAAAAGGAAAGTTTTCAAACAAGACAATTATTCTGAGATGGATAAAAAAGAAAAATAAGACAATAATTTAGGGACGGAGGGAGTACTATAGGAAGAATATATATATATATATATATATATATATATATATAATACAGGAAGAATAACTTATTCATGTCTTTGAAATAATGGACTGTCTCCAAATAAAAAGGAGAAAAGAAAAAAAAAAAAGATATTGTGGAGTACATTTTGCACCTCTTCAACCATCCACTATTATTATCGTTCATCTCTATCTTCAACAAAATCTTAAACCTAGCTTTGTTGCATATTCTACAACCATCCACCACGATACAACCATCGACACAAATTCGATTAAATTCTCTCTTTCAGTTTCAAATATTTATTTTGGGATCTCAAACAACCATCATCCAAATACAATTTCAAAAAGAAATCTTCCATAATTTCGTCCCAAAATAAAAAAAAATCTATTCAAATTGTCTAACTCATTTACAATAGTGGCCTCTTTTTTATCTCTCCGTGTACTAGTACAAAAAATATTATATCCAATAAAATGGGACATTTAGTGAAGAGGACAAAAGAAAATGGTCTATATAGTTACCATGACAGTAACTTTTGCCGCCACGGGAACCGACTAAAATGCGAAAGAGTTCTAGTTAGAGCGAGAGCTTCTAATTTTAATTTATTGAAATTACTACATTGAAAAGTATTAAATGAAAAAAATGTTCAATTAATACCTTAAACTTTTAATTGGTACAACTTAATCCCTCTAATTTTACTTAACGGACTGAACTCTAATAATATCCAGCTTAGAGACCAACAACATGCGTTGGGCAAATTTTGGTTACTATCGTACATTTGCATTGTACGTGAACTAAGAAATTTAAAAACTACCGGGCGTAGTGATGCACTTAATCCTTTTTAAAATGTAGGTGTACTTGAAGTACTAGTAAGAAGGAATACTATTGCAACCGATTCTGCTCATCTGCTGCAGGGGTTGGAACTGATTTGACGCAAGTTGATTATAGTTTGTCAGCCTAATTTTGTCTTAGATCTAATTAATCTTTGTTAATTCATTCATTTTGTTATAAAAATGAGGATATTTTTGAATTAAAAATTTTAAGTTTTTATTTTCAATACAGAAGCAAATCAGTCGAAAATCAAAGTATCAAGTATTCAAAGAAATAATGGCAAGAAAATAGAAAATATAACGGAATCAAACAAAAGGGTACGGAGGATTTACGTGGTTTAATTCGCTTCAAGGCATGCAACAAATCCACTATAAACAATAGCGAATTACAATAGAGTGTTTTTAATGTACTCATCATACCTAAGACAAAGGGTTACAAGGATTGACACGATATCATAGAATACTACACCTCTCACAACTCAAAATAGTTACGCACTATTTTGTCTAACAATAACAAGACCTCGAGGGCACTATTTTATCTAACAATGTCAAAACTTCGAGACTCTTAACCACCAACTAAACCTCGAGGACTCTAATAATGTCAAAACCTTAACATCCTCAACGTATCGTCATCCGTACCTTCACAATTTGTGTCACACAACCTCTCGCTTTGTCTTCGGCTCTTCACGGCTTCGGTGGGCTTTACAAGTATACATGCATGTCCCCTTTTATATGAAAATATAACAAATCATAACATACAAATGAATATAATTACCAACTACTGTAAAATATTAGTCTTAATCCGAAACTACTTTACATCAAGAATTCTTGTACTTTTCAAATAATTATTATTTACGGGGTCCACTTCAATAAATCTGGTACCAAATTTGTGACAAAGTTTTAACAAATCTCCGTTTAACTCAAATTTTTTCATTAATCGTTTATCTCCTTTATTGCTAGCCCATCATGCACTCCACCATAAGTGATTAAAATTAATCTTGTACACACCGAGTCCAAGCAGCCCTTGAACTCGTACAATGAAATTATCAAATCGTATACTTTTAAATTCTTCACACACGACACACTCACTTTGAAATATGGCTTGAGCTCTACCATGAAATGACACTTCCTTGTAATAAATACAAATTGCCCATTTTATTTTTACCCATGAAAAAACGGTCACCACAAAAAATTTTCATCTTTCCATCATGAACTTTGTAATTGCAACATTTTGAATCCAAGGTACAAAAGGAAATTAAATTCGTCCTCAAGCTAGGAACAAAACGAACTTCAATTAGCATTTTCACTTCACCTTGAGTCTTAATTTTAATTGTTCCAACACTTTCAATCTTGCAAGAAGAATCATCCGCTAGAAGTACATCATCACTTGCACTTTTGTAAGTAAAAAATATATCTCTATCGGAACACATTTAAAAAGAACAACCCGAATCAATTACATATTCGGTCCATAGATTATCAGCACCTACAATCACATTAAGCACATTACCGCTATTCTCATTATTGATAATATCACCCTCATTAAAAGTGACAATATTAGCATTGAAATTTAATTTTTTCTTCACTTCATCCTTGAGCATTCAAGTGATCATGAATACTCGTACATTCGGACATCATGAAATTGAACAACTCCTTCTTTAGGTACAATCGGTTTGACATAAATTTTCTCATATAGAGACTCTCCAACTTCTCAAATAATGTCTTCGCAAATTTTTTAGAGATAACGTTGTAGAGAACATTATCCATGCAACATCGCCGGATAATATTAGTCGTCTTTTGATCAATTCTATTCCATACCTCATCCTTCATATCGTCAGGTTTTGCTTCCTTTCCTTCCAAAGCAATTTCTTGATCTACTTGGATCAACACATCCCTAACTTTAACTTGTCACAAGCTAAATTTATTACTTCCATTAAATTTCTCTAATTGGAACGGCATAAAATTTCTAACGTCCACCATCTTCAAAACTCCAATCTTTTGATTAATAATTTCGACTAGTCAAAAGCTCTGATACCAGTTTGTTACAAAAATGAAGATATTCTTGGATTAAGTATTTCAAGTTTCTATCTTCAATGCGGAAGCAAATCGGTCGAAAATAAAAGCACCAAGTATTTGGAGAAATAATGGCAAAAAAATAGAAAACGGAATCAAACAAAAAGGAACATAAAATTTACATGGTTTAATTCACTCCAAGACAAGCAACAAATTTACTATAAACGATGAAAAATTACAAACGATGAAGAACTACTTAAAACAAAGATTATAAAGATTAACACAATTTTATATAGTACCACATCTCTCATAGTCCAATAAAGTCAAGCACTATTTGTGTCTATCATCCTTCACTCAACAATTTGTGTCACACAACCTCTCGATTTGTCTTCGGCTCTTCACGGCTTCTGTTGGTTTTACAAGTGTACACGCATGTCCCCTTTTATATGAAAATACTACAATTCCTAACATACAAAGGAATATAATTACCAAGTAAAAAACTAGTCTTAATCTGAAAGTACTTTACATCAAGAATTCTTATATTTTTCAAATTTGGAAACAATTATTACTTGTGGCGTCCACCTCAATAAATCTCGTACCAAATTTGAGACAAACTTTTAACACATTTCATTGCCAACAAATTTAATATAGAATAAAAAAAGCTGTCATCAGTCTGGTTATTCATGAACCCTGGGAGCAGGAGATTTTGGCATTTGATTAACTGATATTCCCTCGTCTCTAAATTATTATTTTATTTAATTTGATATATAGATTAAAAAAATTAATTGATTTAATTATTAATATTTAGTAGAGTATATTATTTTCTTTAATACCTATGTGTATGTGATTCATAATTAAAATAGGAAGAAAAAGTAAGGATAAAATTGATGTACTAAAAAGAAAAGTTTCAAACAAGATAATTATTTTAGAACAGACAAAAAAAAAGGAAGATAATAATTTAGGGACGGAGGGAGTATATTATTATCAAATGGCGTAAAAACTCCCTTTATTTGAACAAGTTATTGAGCCCGTGCAGATTTAATTTGATTTTAAGATTAATTGATATATTTTAAAAATATTATCATTATTGAATATAAATGTTTGTTTACTTAATGTCTAATTATGCCTCTAATTTAAATATGAACACTCACCTTAAACCAACTCAACCATTTATATTTTATATATTTATTTAGAATACTACTTATATTATAGTAAAGTGGGTCACGTGACTCATGTACTACATTATAATTTGTAAGGAGAGAGTAACTCACAGATGAATGGATATGAATTTGGCTGTACTTGGATACCAGCCATGTATGAATTATTTATACTATGAGTGGGAGATACAACCAATGTAAATACATGAATCACCAAAATCTAAGTACATGATAAGAGGTAATTAACGTTAAGATAAGTTTTGTCTATCACGCCCCCGCAAGATGGACGTTCCTTGGACAAGTCCATTCTTGGACATGAGGAAATGAAACCGAGAATGAGAAAGCGGTTTGGTAAGGGCATCGGCGAGTTGGTCTCCGCCGGAGATGTGCTGGACTCGAAGATTTCCAAGTTGTACCTGCTCTCGAACAAAGTGAAAAGATAAGGCGATGTGCTTCATCCGAGAGTGAAAGACAGGATTGGCAGAGTAGTGAGTGGCTCCAAGGTTGTCACAGTATATGACCAGGGGATGAGGAATGGGAAAGTAAAGCTCAGAGAGAAGGTTCTTAATCCATAAGATCTCGGCAGTAGCATCTGCTACGGCTCTAAATTCAGCCTCGGTAGAGGAACGAGCAAGAGTGCGTTGCTTCTTAGAGGACCAAGCAATGGGATTGCGACCCAGATAAATAAGAAAACCAGAGGTGGAAACATAATCATTTATGTCGCCTGCCCAGTCGACATCACAAAAGGCGTGGAGAGTAGGTGTGGTGTGACGAAACAGTTGAATACCCATAGTGAGAGTACCGTGAAGGTAACGAAGAATTCGTTTTAACGAAGCCCAGTGATTTTCTTGGGGGTTTTGCATGAATTGTGCCAGTTTGTTGACAGAAAAGGAAATGTCAGGACGAGTGAATGAGAGGTATTGAAGGGCACCAACGATGGCACGATAGTCGGTGGGGTTAGAGATAGGGGAGGAATGAGAAGAAGTAAGGGGCGGGTAGGTGGGCATAGGTGTGGGTGATGGTTTCGAGTAAATCATGTTGTGGCGGGTAAGAAGATCGTGGATGTATTTAGTTTGAGAAAGGAGGAGTCCGTGGTTGTTTGGTGTGACTTCAATGCCAAGGAAGTAGGAGAGTGGTCCAAGATCTTTTAGGGAGAAACGGGATGCCAGACTGGATATAAAGGAAGCAAGAGGAATGTAGAGGATGGACCAGTGACAATTATGTCATCGACATAGACTAGAAGGTATAAATGGTGGGAATTTTTGTTCAATGTAAAGAGAGAGGGATCAGATAAGGAGGGATGAAAACCATATGAGATGAGGTAGTTTTTGAGTTCGGTGTACCAAGCCCGTGGGGCTTGTTTCAAACCGTAAATGGCTTTAGATAGGCGTCAGACATAGGAGGGAGAAGTTGAGTCAATAAAGCCAGGAGGTTGTGTCATATAAACAGTTTCTTGGAGTGTGCCTTGAAGAAAGGCATTGTTAATATCGAGTTGTCGAAGAGACCAACCTTGACTGAGAGCAAGAGAGAGAAGAAGACGGACAGTAACAGGTTTTACCACTGGACTGAAGGTGTCAGAGTAATCAACTCCGGGTTGTTGATGGAACCCTTTAGCTACAAGTCGGGCTTTATACTTTTGGATGGTGTTGTCGGGATTGTATTTTATTCGAAAGACCCATTTGCAACCGACAATATTGTGGGCGTCACTGGCTGGAACAAGAGACCAAGTGTTGTTTCGGGTGAGAGCATTTATTTCATCGAGCATAGCGGCATGCCATTGTGGAGAGGCAAGTGCTTGTTTAGTGTTGGTGGGTAGGCTAGTGGAGGAAGTGAGGGCGGCAAGGTTAGCATATTTGGGGTTGGGTTTGATTATGTTATTTGTAAGTCTAGTGACAATGGTTCGGACTGGAGGAGGTGGGCCAGAGGGAGTGGAAGAGCTGGTGTTGGTAGGCTGAACAGAGGAAGCAGGTTCAGACGGAGTAGAGAGAGGATTGTCTGATATAATGGGTGGACTGTGGGAGGTAGCTGTAGTGTTTTGTTGAGATGGGGAAGTATTCTGTTGGGACGGAGTTGGATTTTGTATAGAGGTAGTAGGTGCTGGGCTATTTGGGTTAGTAAATGAGGTAGAAGGAGAATTAGGTGTTGGGGAGGGTGTGGGAGTGGTGGCAACAGGAGGTGGGAGTGGGGTTGCAGGAGGACACCATTCTGTGGGAGTTAATGGGGACGGAGTTGGTGTAGTATTGGTGAGAGAAAGATATGGAAACTCAGATTCTATGAATTTAACATGACGAGAGGTATAGACACGGTAGGTGATAGGGTCGAGACAGTAGTATGCGCTTTGTGTGGGTGAGTAACCAACAAAGATACAGGGAGTGGATTTGGGAGCGAGTTTATGGGGTGAGTAGGGTCGTAACCACGGATAACATAGACAACCAAATGAGCGGAGTTTTGAGTAGTTGGGGGGTTGGTTAAAGAGACGAACAAAGGGAGAGTCATTTTGTAGGTTTGATGTGGGAAGACGATTTTTTAAATAAGTGGCGGTGGTGAATGCATAGGGTCATAGAATGAGAGGAAGATTGGCATGAGAGAGAAGAGCAAGACCCATTTCGACAATATGTCGGTGTCGTCTTTCAGCAAGACCATTGTGTTCCGGAGTGTGAGGAGGGGATGTGAGATGAGATATGCCAGATTGAAGAAGAGAAGGAGTGATTTTGATATATTTACCCCCATTATCAGAGTAGAATTGGGTAATTTCTTTTCGGAAATATTTTTCGACTAAAGATTTGAAACGAGTGAATGTTGTGAAAGTGTCAGATTTTTGTTTTAGGGGATAGAGCCATGTGTATTTGGTGAAATGGTCGACAAATATGACGTAATATTTGAAATTGTCGTGAGACAAGATTGGAGAGGTCCAGACATCCGAAAAGATGATGTCTAAAGGGGCATGTGAAATAAGTGTAGAGGTTAAGAATGGCAATTTATGACTTTTATTGATGTTGCAAGCATTACATGTAGAAAAACGACTAGCCGAAATAGGTAAAGAAAATTGTTTTTGTAAAATGGAAATAATAGGAGCAGCTGGATGACCGAGTCAATGGTGCCATGAGTAGAGAGAATTGATGGTGCTGGAGTTTATTTGAACGGAAGACGGAGACCATAGATAAACTCCACAGTCAAGGGTGCCGTGAAGGAGAACGTGGTTGGTCAAGCGAGCCTTAATAAGAAAGGAAGAAGGAGAAAATTCAGCAAGTGCATCATTATCACGACAAAATTGAGAAATTGAAAGTATATTTTTGGAGATAAGAGGGACATGGAGAACATTATTAAAGAAAAGAGTAGAGTGAGAAGAGGGAAGAGTGAAGGAACCTATAGCAGAGATTGGGAGAGAAGAACCATCACCAATGATGACATCGTCACTACCATCATACGGATGATGAAGGGAGAGATTTGAGAGGTCATTAGTAATATGGTGGGTGGCACCACTATCAACTAGCCATGAAGTGGGTCTATTGTAAGATGCTGCTCGGGCTGTGTTGGCTTGGGGGCCGAGGAGAGGTGGTGTTGGGGTTGGGGCGGGTGAGTCGATTGTTTTGTATGGGGGGTGGAAAGATGACATTGGGATACTCTTTCTTGAAACGACGGCACTCGGATACTACATGGCCAGTGATACGACAATATTGGCACTTCCCTTTGAAGGGAGTTGGGGTGGCTGAGAAGGGAGAGGTATGTTAGGTGTGGGTAAGAGGGGAGTAGATGGGTGAGAGCGATAGTTTGAGCGGGGTAGGGCGGACTGATGGAAGACAGCATGCGCTGAAGCAGGGAAGGGTGATGGTAGAGTTTGAGTTTTGAGGGTTAATTCATGGTTAATGAGTTTCTCATGGAGGCTCTCAAAGGATATGGGTGTATCTCTGGCACGTATAGAGTCAATGACCGGTTTGAAAGAATCGTAGTCAAGACCTTTTAGGATTTTAGCTGTGACATCCTCGGAGTCCATAGGTTTACCGAGAAAGGCAAGTTTATCTGTGACAGATTTGATAGAGTGCATATAGTCTGAAATGGATTGGGTTGTTTTGGTGAGTGAGTCTAGGTGATCTTTTAACTGAAGAATGTGGCCACGAGAGGGGTTGGCGTATGTGCTTTTGAGGATGGTCTAAGCTTCATGGGAGGTCTTGGCTTGATGAACTAAAGGAGCAACGGATGGGTCAAGAGTGCCAATCATAGCACCGAGGATCAAGCGGTCTTGGCGATGCCAGGTGATGGCAGCTGGGTTGACTTCTTCAGTGTTGTCATCTGCTTTGGTGGTGTCGACAGGTGGGGGGTGGCTGTCATCAACAAATTTGAGCAAGTCGAGTCCGAACAGGATGGATGTAACTTGGGATGCCCAAGTGAGATATGTGAGAGGGGTTAGAGTCTTGCATTGTGAAAGATTGACAAGGAGAATAGGGTTGTTTGGCTCGGCAGAATTAGGAACTGTGAGGGAGGACATGGTGGTTGCCGGCAGATTTGAAGTGTGCAGAAAAGAAGAAAAAAAAAATAGAGCTGTTGAGGATTTGTTTTGAGTGTTGTGATGGGTGAGTATTCTGTTTAGAGGGAGAGTTATTTTGTTTTGAGTGTTGTGATTTTGGAGAGTGAACGGAGAATGTGAGGGAGAGAATGAGAGCTTCGGCTGAGAGTGGGTCTGATTGAGTACGGCTGGGAAGGAGAGTTAAAGAAGATTAGATTGTTGCTGTTGAGGGAGTTGCCGGTTTGGAGTGCAGGTGGTGCCGGGCTTGGGTTGCGATCGGAGATATGGCTGCAGCATTGCTGCTTCGCTGCGGATTAAGAGAGAGAGGGGGACAGTGGGTTGCCGGTTTTTAATAGAGGTTGGAAGGGTCGCCGGAGCTGCTGGAGAGGGGGTCTATGTGCGTGGGTGTTTGTGTCTAGAGTTGGATCGTGTATAGCTTTGATACCATGTAAGGAGAGAGTAACTCACAGATGAATGGATATGAATTTGGCTGTACTTGGATACCAGCCATGTATGAATTATTTATACTATGAGTGGGAGATACAACCAATGTAAATACATGAATCACCAAAATCTAAGTACATGATAAGAGGTAATTAATGTTAAGATAAGTTTTGTCTATCATAATTATCCACTTATTTTGATTAATATTTTTGTGAAATATCAAAATTAGAGGCATAATTAGACATTAAAATCGCTTCATTCCCCTCGAAAAGTTCTACGTTTGAAAAAATTATGAATGAGATATATAGTAGCATGATCGGAGATTGTCATAATTATAACTACGATTAAATCACCCAAATTAAATGCTTACATCACATTTAGAAAGTAAAAAATAAAACAAAAAAGTATAAAAGTTGTATTCCTTCCTACGGAAAATAAGTTTTTCATATTGATTTTACACAGGTTTTGAAAAGGATTTTAACTCTATATATATTTTTTATTAAAATTTCCAACTGGCGTCAAATCAATAATTAAGACCATTTAATTTTTGTATCTCACAATTCAAAAGGGTGTTACTGACCATTGATTTGCAAAAATCTTTTAAAAAGTGAAAAAAAAAAAATTTATTTTGAGAAGTTCATGAATGGGTAAGGAAGTTTTATTTTGAAATTAGGGAGTAATATGCATAAATTTTTAGAGTAAACTATATACTTAACACAACACCTCACAATAAAATAGTCGAATCTTAAGGTTGATGGATGGAGTAAAGGCCATGTCCGAATAAACGAATTTTTTTCGTAATCATATAATAATTGAATCAAAAAGAAATAGAGAGAAAAATAATAGAACTAGAAGAAAAAAAGAAAGGAAAAAAAAAAAAAAAAAACTAAAATCAATCATACATGTGAACAGGACCAAATTCTGGGAGGGCAAAACGTTAGTTTTCCTTTTCGATTATACTAATGTAAGTACAGTAGATGAAACTAAGTACTTCTGACCCCACGTGCATCATTAAAGGTGGTGGTAAGTCATTTAGTTAGTTAAATTTTTTTTTTTTTTTTTGTCTTAAGGCGTGGGAAGGGATCGAACATGAGACCTCACACTCTGTGAAGCCCCAGCTCTTACCACTGGGCCACCCCTAAAGACCATTTAGTTAGTTTAAGCCAAAGGCATATAGCTTATACCCCACTTTTGATTCTTGTCTTGAATTTTAAATTAGAGACAAAGATACGGTTCCTTTAAGAAAAGTTAATTCCAGACTCAAAAGTTGAACTCTTCCGTTACTAAATTATTGTTATTATTTTTTTATTTTTAAATAATTATTTTATTTAAAAAAATTAGGATTTTATTTTTATAATTTTATCTTTTTTTCATATTTTAATTATAAGTTACATATGCATGAAAATTAAAAAAAAATCTAAATATTATATTAATATTAATAATTAAGTCAATTATTTTTTCTTAATTCGTGTGATGGATCAAACAAAATAATAATTTAGGGACGAAAAGAGTACAATTATTATAAGGTAGTTTTTGTAGGTTTCTCTTAAATAGTACTCCTTCGTCCCTAAATTATTGTCTTTTTTTTTCCATTCTTAAATAATTGTCTTGTTTGAAACTTTCTTTTTTAAAACATCATTTTTACCATTTTACCTTTTTTTTTCTTTTTACTTTAATTATGAACCACATATACATGGGCATTAAAGAAACTATACACTATACCAATATTAATAATCAAGTCAATTATTTTTCTTAATCCATATATCGGGTTAAACAAGATAATAATTTAAAAACGGAGCGAGTAATACTATAGATACCTAATATGTATCTAATTTTGTATACAAAATAATGTAAAATTATATGTTCTTTCATGTTAGCTTCACTTTTTAACAAAATTCACAAAATATCAAATAAAATAACATTTAAAATATCACATTATTTATACAACAAAATTAAATATTTATTAAGTGTCTCTTGCATTACTATTCACTAAATGCTGGTAGAACTAAGAAGTATTGTCTAGCTTTTAATCTAATTTGTCGTTTTGTTGGGGCCTGGCGACAAAAAATTCATGGGTTCAACAAATACTTTGATTTCAAAATTGGCAAGCTGAAGCATGCGCAGTGTACGGCAGTGATTTCTTTTTAGGCTTACGACTAAGTGCTTACTTAAGATTATTTACATGATTAGTAGTATATTGCTACTAATGTTTGCATCTCCATTCAAATGGACTTTTTGACATTTGACCAGATATTTTTTCAAGATTCATCATGGAATGTTTGATTGTGATGTTATTTACTACTTCTCCGTCCCTAAATTATTGTCTTTTTTTTTTTTTTTGTTCATCCTTAAATAATTGTTTTATTTAAAAATTTTGTTTTTAAAACATCACTTTTGTCATTTGACCTTTATTTTGCTCTCTATTTTAATTATGGGTCATATACACATGAGCATTAAAGAAAAATACATACTATACCAATATTAATAATCAAGTCAATTATTTTTTCTTAATCCGTATGTCGAGTCAAACAAGACAATAATTTAAGGACGGATGAAGTACAACTTTAATTTTTGTCTCCCTTTTGTTTTTAATATGTTTTTCTAGTTATATTTTGGGTACATTTTTATATATTGTCCCAATTGAACAAATATGTTTTAGCTTATTGTACAAACTAGAAACTGTTTAATTTTTCAATCTACTTAAATTATTGCTACGTGCGTATTTTTTAATTCTTAGAATTTAATTAGTTATTAAGGTGTGTATATATATATATATATATATATATATATATAAGTTATTATTGTGCAAAAAAAAATTAAATAAAATGCACCACCCCTTTACTTGGGACAAACTAATGTCAAAAAAGTATTTTTATTATGTAATCATTCAACAAAATATGGATATTACAAATCATTCAACTGGCTTGCAACTCAACTCAACTCAACTCGTTTTAATTTTTGTCTTAATTGCTTGGAGTCCAAAACATGGATCTCTTATTAAGTTTAGTCGGATAAAAAGTCATTACACAATTAGAGTGTAAATGGGCCGTGCTGAGCCAAGTAGTAGCTAGATTACCAAGTTTGACTCGGTTAGGTTTCCCAAAAGCTTAAGCTCGGGCTCGCGCTCGGTTGAAAATTAAAAACTCTAGGTCAAACCCAGGTCATATTTTTTCACTTATCACAGGTTTTGCTCATTTGGCCTTGAATGTAGAAATACCGCGCTCGAGCTCAGCTCAAAATATTAGTACATTTTTGTAACCAAATAGAACAGTAAAATAGTAGAAGAAAAAATATACTCATTAATCGCGGGAACTATAAAATTAACAGACGTGCTAAAACAAAGATTAGAAACTTAAATTAATTATTTAATACCTTATGTGAGTTATTTTTCCACAAAAAAATAGAATCATAAATCTAACGAAACTTGAGTTTAAAATAAAAGAACATCAACATCCAAATCAAAATTTAAAACATAGTAAAGATTCTGTGATCGATGTATAATTATGAATCGAGTCGAGCCTTATAAGTCGAGCGCATTTGAGCTAGATTCGTCAAATGTACAAGACTCGCGAACCTATCATACTGTGCTCATGATGTTCATATTTAGCTCAATTTTGAAAATAAGCTTGACTTCAGGCTTGAATTTGGCTCTTCGTTTAAATGGACTCAAGCCGAGCTGAATTATAGGGAGTCGGACTCAAGTTGAATCCGAATAACTTGGCGGAATTACAGTTAAAAGTCAGAAGTCTCACTCCTTCGTATCCTTCTTTATATAGTTATTCGTGTTAATTTTGGCATTTTCTTACCTCTAGCCTATTTTTTGATATTAAGTCTCCAAACCATCTTAAGTGATTTTTTATTTTCTTATTTTTTATTGGTGCAACTTTCATTGCCTCACCGATTTGTTCATTTAAAAAAATTTTTCTTAATTTTACCCATTCTTATTTTGGTTAAACTCATTTACTTTTAAAACTTCTTTTTAACTATTTTAAAATAGGATTAATACATAATTTGATCCCCTGAACTTTACATTTCTTGGTGATTCGGTCATCGATGTTATAGATTTCCTAAAGTGGTCCTTCAACTCAACATTTGATGTCGTATTAGTTCATCATGCCATTATCTCAAATAGAACCGTTAATTTTTAAAACAAATACCAAATTTACCCTTACTTGTGGCTGAGTGGGATGCCTAAATGAATTTTTTTCATGGCGGGAATGGAAAATGATTGGCAAAGTGAAAAATTGAAGTCGAATTTTAAGACTGAAAGACTGGCTTCGACAAACCCATGTACGTGTTCTTCTCTCTC
The DNA here is from genome assembly GCA_016624345.1 of Platycodon grandiflorus. Lineage (NCBI taxonomy): Eukaryota > Viridiplantae > Streptophyta > Magnoliopsida > Asterales > Campanulaceae > Platycodon > Platycodon grandiflorus. Next base: position 29,549,675 of record CM028361.1, on the reverse strand, counting down.
CTACATTAAGGGCCCGTTTGATTTAATTGATGACAAATGACTTATGACTGATAACTTATAGCTGATGACTTATGACTGATGACTAATAAACTGATATTAATTGATTTAATTTTTTGAAGTGCTGATGAGCTGTCTTAAGTTAGTGTGACTGTTTGATTAATAAGCTGAAAAAGTACTGAATTAAAATATAAGACTAAAATACCATCATCATTTAAATATTTTTTGCATCATTATTATTATTTATTTATTATTAATATATATATATATTATTAATATTTATTTTTATTTGTATTATTATCATTATTCACTATTATTTATTTATTACAATTATTATGTATTACTATTATTATTTATTAATATTAATAGCTATTTTTATTATTTATTATTATAAATTTATTAATAATATTATTAAAATTAAAATTATTATTATTTATTAAAATTATTATGTATTATTTTATTTTTATTACTATTATTATAATTTATTATTAATATTATTATTATTTATTATAATACTTATGAGTATTATTTATTCTTGTTATTATTTGTTATTAATATTATATTTATTATTATTATTATTTACTACTATTATTATCATTAATTATTAATATTATTATTATTATTTATTATTATTATTATTATTATTTTATTATTAGGGGTAATCTTGGGATATAGAAATTTTTACTAAAGAATATGACTTACTTATTTTTGAAAAGTATAAATAAGCATCATGCCTTGTGCTTATAACTTATGGTCTCACATGTACTTTAAGTGACTTGTACATAACTTATGATTTATCTTCCCATAAATAAAATCAAACACTTCAAAAATAACTTATGATAAATTATAAGCAATAAACACCTGTCCATAAGCCAAATCAAACGAGCCTAGTCTCTCCCTTTATTACCAAAAAGAATTAATATTACATAATAAAAAAACAAACTACCCCGCTTTGTTCAATTCTCCTTCTCAACTTTCTCTCTCCTCAAGATTCAATTTCCTCCATCAATGGAGACACCCATCTCCAATCGTCATCCTGCTCCCGTCTCCACCTACCCTCACCAGCTCAGCTCCTCCTCCCTGAACTCTCTCTCTCTCTCTCTCTCTCTCTCTCTCTCTCTCTCTCTCTCTCTCTCTCTCTCACACACACACACACACACAGACAAGAAACCATGGTGTTTAACCAAAGTCAAGAAAATCCAACCTCATCAACCTACACCCTCCTCAATCTCCCTGATAAAGAAACCACTAACACCACCCCTCCTCTTCCTCTCCGTCACCCACCCACCTCTCTCCTCCCAACTCAAAACCTTCGCCAAAGTCTTCATCTCCATCGTCGGAACCGGTGTCTTAATTAGGCCTCCCTTACACCTTCAAGAAAATCGGCTGGATCATGGGCTCCCTTATCCTCTTCTCTGTCACCGCCCTCACTTATGTTGAGAATGGGATGGCTCGATTACCCAGGCAAGAGGCCAGTGCGTCCGCATGGAACACTGAAATTTATGCGTTCGCGTAAGGCGTCCGTGTAAGGATTCTGGAAACCATGTGACCGTATAGTGCGTCCGCATAGAAGCCTTGCAAATCGTATGCGGCCGCATTGTGCGTCCGCATAGCGGCGGGTTTTAAGGTTTTCTATTGTATCCATATAAATAGTTATATACCTAAAACGTTTGAAGGTGTGAGCCTCTAATAAAATTTCGACAGTCCGTTGGCCCCAATCTCTCTCTCTTCTTTGTGATTGATCTTATTATACTCTGTTAATTTGTTTGCTAGTCTTCCACTGTGCACAATAACTTACCACTGTATGATGCTACTCATCCATACCCGCCGGCCGCCGCAAGCTTAACCCCCAAAAAATCAATTTATTCGGCTATCTGGGTTTCTCTGTTTGTGGCTCCCCCAGTCGATTCACCGTTGATTCCATGAACGTTTTTTCCCAAGCCGAGTACTACGTCAGCTACCTCATCTTCTTCGCCACCACGTTAGCCTTCATCTTCAGCTTCTCCCCCAAGCAAGTCAACCCATAATCGTTGACCAATTTGACCATGAACATGACCCCCAAATCTATGTTCATTTAGAGGTGTTTCCCTTGTTAGTTGGGTCTAAACTCAATTCCAACCTTGACCCATTTGGCACCTTTGAGCATCTTAGCTGATGTTGTTGACATTGGAGCAATGGGTGTTGTCATGGTTGAAGATTGATTGATCTTCATGAAACAAACATTAGAGAGAGAAAGGGAAGATACAGAGAGGGTTGAGAGAGAAAAAATATGTAATTGAAGAAAGAGAAAGGTAGGTTGGTTGTCACTCAAATACATATATTAAGAAAAAAATTTCTCTATTCCCGCAATGAAAAAAATCCACCAAGGCATCTCACTCAGCAACAAGTGAGGGTAAATTTGGTATTTTAAAAAAATTAACAGTTTCTTTTGAGATAACGAAATAAGGGTCTAATGCGACATCAAATGTTGAGTTGAAGGACCACTTTAGGAAACCTAAAACATCGAAAACCGAATCATCAGTAAATGTAAAGTTCATGGACCAAATTATATATTAATCCCTTAAAATATATCATCTTATTTGTTTCACAGATTAATATATAATTTGGTCCATGAACTTTGCCAATACTCCTAATTTGATTATTGATGTTTTAGTTTTCTTACATTAGTTCTTGAACTCACATTTTGCTGCTTTATTAGTCCTTCGTGTTGTTAAGTCAAACAGAACTGCTAAAAATTTCTTAAAATCCCAAAAATGCCCTCACTTAAGTCTGAACTGGATGTCTAAGTGGAATAAATTGTGGCGGAGGGATATTAATCTTTCCATATACTCTCCCTCCGTTCCAGGTAAATAGTTTACTTTTAACTTTTTTCGGTCAACTTAGTTAAAGTTTAACCGATAATTAACATAAATTTAGTGATTTTTACAAAGTTATTAAATTTGTAATTCATAGTATTCTTAAAATAAATTTTAATTAATAAAATTTTATTTCCTAAAATATAAGTAAAATATGTAAAAGTTTGATTTAGTTACATGTTGACTTTTGAAAAAGGAACATGGACTCTTTGACAGGAACGAATGTAATATATTATTGGGTTAAGAGCCTGAATGTCATCCTATTTTCTTCTTCCCTACGTACCTCTCACTCTCTATAACTTTGCACCTCACCACACTGATGCAGCTTGTGAGACGAATGGTAGTGGTAGTAAACCCCAAATTAGAATTAAACCCACCACCAATTTATAGCCATTACCAATTTTGAAACTGTGAATGATTCTAACTCGACCCACACAAACATAAATCTGCCTGATCGAGACTATGAAGAGGAAACAGACAAGCAATTGTTGAGAATGAAGAAATTGATCAAATCTGTTGTTGTTTTAAAAGCTTGACAAGTGCGCAGGGAGAGAGAAGAAACAGGGGCTTTGTAGAGAAAGGGAAATATGCAGAAGAAATGGGGGACTTCGTCTCTCTCTCTCTCTCTCTCTCTCTCTCTCTCTCTCTCTCTATATATATATATATATATATATATATATATATATATATAAAGGCATCAATGGTTACTTCAAAAATATAACCACCAATGGTTGCTATTATATCAACCATTGGATTGAAAATCAATGACTAAGATTAATTGTATTAAATGACTCACCTACTTGCATTAATTACATTTTTCAACTAACCAATTAATCTTAGCAATTGATTTTCAATCCAATGGTTAATATAATAGTAATCATTGATGGTTATATTTTTAAAGTAATCATTGAAAACTCCTATATATATATATATATATATATATATATATATATATATATAAAGGCATCCTATTCAAGTAAAAGAAAAGGAAGTGCTATACCTGCTTATATGACTCAAAAATCCCCTTCTTAATCTGAAAGTGTGCGTGTTTGAGATTTGTCACTTTCATATATTTCTAGTTTATTTCTTTATTTTAGTTAGTTGGTAAATATTGTATTTAATGTAATTAGATTATTTTATTTAACTAACTTCCTAACCAATATTGGATTTGTTTAGTATTACTTTTGGTAATTTTGTAGGTCTCTCACAAAAGGAAAGAGTCCACGGGAAGGCTTTCATGTCAAGGAAAGGATTCCATATCAAGGAAGGATTACCTTGGATTGCTTAAGGAAAGTCAAAGACAATCTAAAAGAGGAATCCTAAAGCAAGTCGACTTCCATGATTCAAGAGGACTCTGCATATAAATACTAGCTGGATTGTCTTTGTAATTAAGTTTTAGCTCTAGTTTTTCCAGCAGTTTATCATAAGATCAAGAGTGTTTTTGTGAGAGCATATTTGGTTATTTTGTTCTTCTCTTTACATCGTTTTGTACTTGGATTCATAACCCAGTTTATAAGAGAAGGTTTATTGTCTACAGCACGTTGCTGTAGATAAAGTGTTATATTTGTGTGTTTCTCTGATTTAAGTTTTCTTTATTCCGCTGCTTTGTGTACTGGTGTTAGTGCTGGTGCTATCCCACCAGGACTCACGTCAGGCTTGTATGTCCTTCCTAGCCGCTCAATTTCTTTCAATTGGTATCAGAGCCAATCACTCGATTACACTGAGTGTAGATCCTTGTAAGAGCAGTCATTATGGAAGGAAATCTGAATCAATACCGTCCCCCTGTTTTGGATGGAACTAATTACGCTATTTGGAAAGCTAAGATGCGACTTTTCATCAAAGCAATTGATGAAAGGGCGTGGCTTAGTATTATTGTTCCATGGTCTCCTCCTAAGGTAGAAAGTAAGAGTCCTGAGGGTGAATCCTCAGAAAAAGTTTACAAATTCAAACCCGAGGAAGAGTGGACTACTGCTGAAGTCACTCAAGCTAATTATAATTCCAAGGCTCTTGGTGCTATATCAAGTCATGTGGATGAACATATGTTTCGACTTGTTATAAATCAGAATGTAGCAAAAACAGCCTGGGATATTCTGCAAAGTCATTGTGAAGGTGATGCTAGTGTCAAAGCCACTAGGTTAAGAATTCTCATGACCAAGTTTGAGAACTTGAGGATGAATGAGACTGAGGACATAAAAAGTTATTCTGCCAAATTGAGAGAAATCTCAAATGAATGTCTCTCCCTAGGTGAACCTATATCAAATGCTAGAATGGTTAGTAAGATGTTAAGGATCATTCTTGAAAATTCAATATCAAAATTCTGTTGAAGAGGCACATGATACTACAACCATGGGCTTAGATACTCTTGTAGGTATTCTAACCATGTTTGAGATGAACTTGTCAATTCAACAACATAAAGCGATAATATTGCTCTTGCAACCTCTCTCTAATGTATCCAAAGTGCCAAAAGAGATTGAAGAAATCTCTAAAGAAATTGACATTTCAAATTTGGAAACTGAAGATGTTGCCCTTTTGACCAAAAAGTTTACATCTTTCTTAAAAAATAAACGGGCCAACAAGTTTCCTTCTAAAATTCAAAACACGTTTGAAAAAACAAAAGAGGATACTGAGAGTAGTTTCAAGAAACCTACTAGTTTTACCAAGAAAAAATCTGAAACTATTCAATGTAGAGCTTGCAAAGGTTTTGGACACTATGCCAATAAGTGTGCCAATACTCTGAAGAAAAAGGGAATGAGCTTGTGTGCGACCCTTAGTGATAGTGAGGACGAAGATGAGATGCTAAACTTAGCAATCATGGAAAAATTGCCCACTAGTCACAAACATCAGCCTGATGTAGCTTCAGATGCAGTCACACCAACCATCACATCTTCTGACTCTGAGGTTTACTGTTTTATTTCTCCCCTGTCTGAGAAAACAGAGAATGAAAAAGATGGTGATGCAAGTTACCAAGAACTTCTTGATGCTTATACTGATTTATTTGCTGATTGGGAAAAACGTGTAGAAAAAATAGCTGTTTTTGAAAAGGTTAATGAGAAACTCTCTTCTGAAATTATTAATTTGAAAGGTGATCTTGAAAAAGTCACCACTGAAAATAGCAATCAAAAGGATGCCATAGCCAAACTCGAGGTCATGCTCACTAAACGTGATATTGAACTCGAGAAGACCAAAACAGAACTTGAAAAGGCCAATGGAACTTTTACAAAATTGAATACTGGAAAGGCCAAACTTGATGAAGTTCTGAATTTAGGAAATAATTTAAAATCTGGTCTTGGCTATGAATCCATTTTTGTGAAAGAAGGAGAGAGTTCCTCAAACAAAGTGTCTAAACATCATAAAACTAACCCTAAGAAAAAGAGGTTTGTATGCCACTACTGTTTTGCTCCAGGTCACATCGGACCTTACGCTACAAAAGGATTCATGATCTTGGAAGAGCTGCTCCTCGGATGAGCCCCGGATGTACTCACATCACCACTCACATCGGGGAAGTTTGTGTGGATGGAAAAGAAAAGTGAGGAATGCAAAGTGATATTCACCTCACTCAAAAGCAGCGTAGCTGGCTCATGGTACTTCGACAGCGGGTGCTCAAGGCACATGACAGGTAACATAGAATTTCTCACTGATTACATCGAAGTTAAAGGTGGAAATGTGAACTATGGGGGAGGAGCCCAAGGTAAGATCATTGGTAAAGGTACTTTGTGTGTTGATCATATGCCAAAATTGAAAAATGTCTATCATGTGGAAGGCTTAAAAGCTAATCTCATTAGTATAAGCCAACTATGTGATGACAATTTGCATGTTAAATTTGATAAGCATGAATGCAAAGTATTTGATGACACTAATCAGTGCTTATTCACTGGAGTAAGGTCTCAAGATAATTGTTACAAATTTGGTGACAACTTATCTTGCCTTAGCTCCAAAATAAATGATCTTGATATTTGGCATCAAAAGTTAGGTCATGCAAGTTTTAGGAAAATAGAAGAATTAGTAAGATTTGATCTTTGTCAAACACTTACCCAAACTTGATTTTAATCAAGCAAGTGTGTGTGGTCCTTGTCAAAAAGGCAAGCAAACCAAAGCTTCACACAAAAAGATTGATCAAAGTTCCACATCCGAGATCTTTGAATTAATCCACACTGACCTTATGGGACCCATTGAGGTTGAAAGCTTAAGTAAAAAAAAATACTCGTTTGTGTGTGTAGATGATTTTTCTAGGTACACATGGGTCCTATACTTGAAAGAAAAATCTGAAGCTCTTGAAGTTTTTAAAGTTTGGTATAAGAAAGTAAAGAACTTGTATGGTAAGAAAGTTATCAAAATTCGATCCGATCATGGAACTGAATATGAGAACACTTTGTTCTCTAAATTTTGTGACTCCAAAGGAATAACCCATAATTTTTCAGCCCCTAAAACACCTCAACAAAATGGGGTGGCTGAAAGAAAGAATCGTACTTTGCAAGAGATGACATGTGTCATGCTTAGTTCTAAAAACATCTCTAAACGATTTTGGGCTGAAGCACTTAACACAGCATGTCACATAGGAAATAGAGTCTTCTTAAGAGTAGGGTCAACCATGACTCCTTATGAAATTCTTCTTGGTAAGAAACCTACTCTTAAGTACTTTCATGTTTTTGGTTGCATATGTTATGTCCTGAATGATAGAGATTATCTGTCAAAATTTGACCCAAAGAGTGACAAAGCTGTATTCCTAGGGTATTCCACAAACAGCCGTGCTTATAGAGTTTACAATCTTAGAACTAAAACTGTGATGGAATCCATCAATGTCACTTTTGATGATACTGCTGATTTAAATCTCAAAACTCTTGAAGATGATGTCTCAGGTTGTGTTGAAACATTGGGAGATACCCAAAATACTGATGAACAGAAGCAACAAACAGAGCTGCAGAAAGACGATGCAGTCACGATGTGAACACATCGGCACCTACATCGAGACAAAATGACTCTACATCGACCCGAAAGTTCGGACGGTGAAGATGAAAATGCGGACGGGACCGGGACATACCAAGCAAGATTCGGAAGAACCACCTGTTACACAGGTGGTTGGGAATGTGAATGACAAAGTGAGCACAAGGGAGAAGTCAAGGGTCAACTACAGAGAATTGGCTGGTTTAAACTGTGTAAGCTCACAGGTAAACAAGGTAAGTTCTTGCTGTTTTGTTTCTCATATTGAGCCTAAGAATGTTATAGAGGCATTGAAAGATGAAAACTGGATAATGGCAATGCAAGATGAATTAACCCAATTTGAGAAAAATGATGTGTGGGTCTTGGTTCCTAGACCAAAAGGTGGGAATGTGATAGGAACCAAGTGGATTTTTAAAAATAAAATAGATGAAAATGGGCAAATAACTAGGAACAAAGCTAGGCTTGTAGCTCAAGGCTACACCCAAGTTGAAGGGATTGATTTTGAAGAAACTTTTGCCCCAGTTGCTAGAATAGAATCAATTAGGCTCCTTCTTGCCATTGCATGTTATTTAGACATCACTTTACATCAAATGGATGTAAAGAGTGCCTTCTTGAATGGTGTCCTTAATGAAGAAGCCTATGTTGAGCAACCAAAGGGATTCACTGATCCTCATTATCCTGACCATGTTTACAAGCTAAAGAAAGCTTTGTATGGCTTGAAGCAAGCCCCTAGGGCTTGGTATGGGAGGCTCACTGAGCATCTCATACAAATGGGTTTCAAGAGAGGTGAGGTAGACAAAACTTTATTTATCTTGAAAAACAAAGAGGGGTTTTTGGTGGCTCAAATCTATGTAGATGACATTGTTTTTGGATCTTCATCCAAGAACATGTTAGACTACTTTGTCACTAGTATGTCCACCACCTTTGAGATGAGCATGGTAGGTGAATTGAACTATTTCCTAGGACTTCAAATAAAACAAAGTAAGGAAGGAATATTTATTTCACAAAGTAAGTATGCTAGGAATTTAGTCAAAAAAATTTCTCTTGATAACTCCTCTCATCTCAAGACTCCTATGGGATCTACCCAAAAGTTGTGTAAGGATGAGGATGGTGAAGATGTTGATCCTACCTTATATAGAAGTATGATTGGAAGCTTGTTGTACCTTTCAGCAAGTCGTCCTGATATCATGTTTAGTGTGTGTTTATGTGCGAGATACCAAGCTAGTCCAAAACTCTCTCATCTCAAGGCTGTCAAAAGGATAATTAGATATGTTGGGGGAACTGTTAACTTAGGGCTTAGCTACACTCGAGACACAAATACAAATTTGGTAGGATTCGGTGATTCGATTGGGCGAGCAATGTTGATGATAGAAAGAGCACAAGCGGAGGTTGTTTTTATCTTGGAAACAACTTAGTGTCATGGTACGATCGAAAACAAAGCGTGTCTCTCTCTCCACCGCCGAGTCGAATATGTTCTTTGTTGGAAGTTGTTGTTCTCAACTTCGTGGATGAATCGAGATGATTAAGGATTATGGGCTCAAAAGCGATGTTTTAAGCTGTCTTTTGTGATAATCTAAGTGCCATAGAAATATCAAAAATCTGTTCAACACTCACGTACTAAACACATTGACATTAGACATCATTTTATTCGTGATCTTGTTGAGCAAAAATCATTAACTTGGAATCTATAGGCGAAAAACAATTGGTGATATTTTCACCAAAGCCCTTGATTTTCGAGATTTTCTACCCTAAGGAAGTCTCGAGTTTGTGTGTCATCTGATGATGTGATCCACCGTGTGATCACATCAGCACCTACACCTGTATATAGTATAGTTTTTGTATCAAAAAAAAAAACAAAAAAAAAAATTTTGCATTGCACGATATATCTCAGTGTGGTCACTTGTATCACTTCTCTGACATAACTCTTCTCTGAATTGTGAATTCTTCTTAAATAGTGTCAAACAAAGGTTGGCACATATTTATCCAAATGGATGTCTCTTGGTGGGTGCTTATTATAAGGGAAACAGCTGCTCCATTCATGGTATGAAGTCATTTCAGTATGAAAAAAAAAAAAAGTCACAAAAGTGACAACTTCATCTGAAAGAGGGCTATCCATGAAGGTAAAGTAGAGTGAAAGCTACCCAAATTCTTTCCCCACAAATAAAAAATGGGTGGGTGCATTCTAGAGGCTAAGCAAGATAAGAAGACAATTCATTGACTTTCTTAGAGGAGATGTGTCCCCTGATGTGATTACATCCCATGCCACACCTATACTGAGATTTATCCTCCACATGTGTGTACATTTTTGCATCATTCTCCTAGACATCTGTTAGGTCAACCTGGTCATTGGTGAAAATTGGTGCTCAATCTTTTTCTCTCCCTATTTTTTTCTAAAGTTCAAAAGATTTCGTGCTCAACAGAATTAGGGATTTTATATTGCTAATGTCCATGTCTTTAGGGGGAGTATATTTTATGTGGATTTTTTTTGTGTTGTTTATGGCAGGTAAATCATTCACAAAAGTGAAAATTTAAAAAAAAAAGGGGCCTATGTTTCTTTTTCATCAAAGGATTCTATAGAAGTTGTGAAAATTTCAAAAGCTTTTCTTGGAATCCTTGTCTAATTTGGTTTCCCTCCTAATTTAGGATTGGCCTAGGTGTCCTTTTCCTATTAGGTCTCTAATTTGTGCTATCACATCTTAAATACCACTGACCTTATTTATAGAATATTCAAGGGTGTGGAGTTTAATCTTGGTGAGATTGTGTTTGGAAGTATTATCCAATTTGCTGAAAAGGAGCTTCCCTCTGATCTTCCTTTTCCATGCTTAATCTCTGGCATTTGCATCAAACAAGGAGTAGACATACTTCAATCGGACAGGCTATGGGAGAAAATTGAATCTTTTGGGATTCAACCTGTACTGGAGTGCACCAAACGCACTATTGATCTTCCAGTAGCCTTCCCAGATGATCCTCCAGTTACTATTCCTGAAGAAGAAGACGATGAGCTGGCTGATGTTGGGGATGATGTGATCGCATCTCCACCTCCACAGATTGACCCTGCTGCCATCTACTCTGAAGAAATCAAATTCCTTGAGAAGTCCATGCTTCAGGCTAGAGTGCAGTTTAAGGAAATGGCTACCCGCAGGAACAGATTGTTGTTTGCCTTGGCAAACCTTTCAGATCAAAAAGGGGGAGCACCACCAGCTTCAGCTAGTTCTAGCCAAGTTTTTGAAGACATAAGTCAAACTTTTCGATGGGAATTACTCCAGAAGACTCAGGAAGAAATGGATAGAGCTGGGCCAAGCAGTTGAGGATGGACCAAGCTGTTGATGGGAAGAAATTTGAACAGTTTGGAGACAATATTTTTTGTTAGTTTATTTGCTTATGCTTTATTTTTGTTTTATTCTAAACTGATTTGTGTATCTCTTGAATTATCTTAACTCATGCTAGATGTTTGATTTAGGGGGAGCTTATTTTCTAGATGCTTAAGTTTAAACTTATTACTTAGTTTTTCTATGTGTTCTTGGCTTAATGTTGTTTTGATCCGAAAGCGACAAATCAGGGGGAGATTGAAAGTGTGCGTGTTTGAGATTTGTCACTTTCATATATTTCTAGTTTATTTCTTTATTTTAGTTAGTTGGTAAATATTGTATTTAATGTAATTAGATTATTTTATTTAACTAACTTCCTAACCAATATTGGATTTGTTTAGTATTACTTTTGGTAATTTTGTAGGTCTCTCACAAAAGGAAAGAGTCCACAGCAAGGAAGGCTTTCATGTCAAGGAAAGGATTCCATATCAAGGAAGGATTACCTTGGATTGCTTAAGGAAAGTCAAAGACCATCTAAAAAGAGGAATCCTAAAGCAAGTCGACTTCCATGATTCAAGAGGACTCTGCGCATATAAATACTAGCTGGATTGTCTTTGTAATTAACAGTTTTTAGCTCTAGTTTTTCCAGCAGTTTATCATAAGATCAAGAGTGTTTTTGTGAGAGCATATTTGGTTATTTTGTTCTTCTCTTTACATCGTTTTGTACTTGGATTCACAACCCAGTTTATAAGAGAAGGTTTATTGTCTACAGCACGTTGCTGTAGATAAAGTGTTATATTTGTGTGTTTCTCTGATTTAAGTTTTCTTTATTCCGCTGCTTTGTGTACTGGTGTTAGTGTTAGTGCTGGTGCTATCCCACCAGGACTCACATCAGGCTTGTATGTCCTTCCTAGCCGCTCAATTTCTTTCATAATCTAACCAGCATTTGAACATTCACACGCTGGCATTTTGCGAATTAAAAATCCCCCTCTCATGTCCTGATATTCCGATGCCATAATGAACTTACGAAAGAATTAATAACAATGTGCTTTATTTTTTGGATCAAACTTTTATTCTTGGATATGATTAGTATACAAAATATACAAAGTATTAACCATAATAAGGTATATGTGTAATTTATTTGATAATATTGTATTTTAAATTTAATTATAAATAATAACACACATGTCATATTATGATTGGGCATTTGTACACTTTATACATTTTTTTTATTATTTTTTAACTGCATTACGCTACTTTAATATACTTTCTCTATTTTAAAATAAGGGTCATTTTAGAGTAATACACACATATTAAGAAATTATGTAGTTTGGTAAATATATTCTTATTAAATATTCTTATTTTTTGTGCCAGGAGTGGTTGGAAAGAAATTATGAAGAAATAATTATTGGAAAATGATAAATTATTTAATAAATAAACGATTAATTGTTGAGATTTAAAAAAAACAAGGATAAATTAAACAAAACATGCCTTAGAATCTATAATGACACTTATTTTAGAAAAAAATATCCAACAAATATTACATTTGTTTTAAAACGAAGAGAATAGTATATAAAGTATTTCGTAAATTGAGATAAGCATAATTAGTGTTAGCTATTAAAATTAGTAGTATTTCCCATTTTAAGACTCTTGAGAATCTGTTTTTTGTCATGATTTTTATGATTTGCTTTTGTAATTTTGTAATTTCTCTTTCATAGTAATTTTCCTTTTATTTCATTTTTTAATTATATAAATATATTTAAAATTACTAAAATTGCATCAAAGACACTCCAAATATTTTTTTGTGCGTGAGAGTATATTTGTCTTGGGAATATCAATTGGACTTAATGCACAGAAACACGGTCCTTATTTAAATAGTAAATCTACTAGTTAGTTGTTTTGTGTGCTATGTGATAAAGAAAATGGTAATTTTGTAATTAGTTTTTAAAAGAAGGGGCCATCCCATTCAAATTCAAGTAAAGACAATTTTGTAATTTTAAATTTTTTTAACGATTTTGTTTGACTTAATAGCACGAGGGACTAATAAGATAACAAAATGTGAATTCAAGGAACCAATGTAAGAAAACTGAAACATATATGACAAAATTAGGAGTTGAAACAAAGTCCAGGAACCAAATTATATACTCTCGTTTCAGGTAAAGAGTCTACTTTTGACTTTTTTGGGTCAACTTAGTTAAAGTTTGACCGATAATTTACATAGATTTAGTTGTTTTTTATAAAGTTATGAAAGTTGTAATTAATCCATAATATTCTTAAGGTAGTTTTTAATTCATGAAAATTTATTTCCTAAAACATAAATGAGGTATGTGAAATTTTGATTTAATTTAGTCACATATTGACCTCTAAAAAAGAAAAATGGACTCTTTAACTGGAACGGAGGGAGTATTAATCCTTGTTTTATCGATAAAAACAATATCATCTGACAAGCATCTTGCAGGGTATTGCAAAAGCAAATGTAATATAATGAGGATTGAATACGTTAATTACAATCATTATGGATTGACTTTAATTAATTAACAAGTAAATGTATTTGTAGAAATTCAAATCAACCTCCAATCATTTGTCAAAAACGCACGTTAATTAGTCAGACACTCTCAATACAAGTTCCACATATTTGTTGTTAAAGCACATTCCTCTAAATACTCTCTATTGTATTTGCTGAATTATAAGTTAATTTAATTTTGAAATTGCACTGCTTCTAGAAGGCAACCTTATATTATATATCACTGCTGGATTCAAATCTTAAATCCCATTTTCTGTCACATTCCTTGTCCCATTGAATCATAGCACTACACGTATCTTTGTAAAAATTGTAAAAAGAAGGTCGGTTAAAATAATAAAGACATGTATAAAGTTAAGATTTAATGAGACAGGAAGTGTAGTAGAGGTTGAGATAGAAGATTTGAAGCCATCACCGCTTATAGTTAGTTTTCAGTTTTGATTTCAAAAAAACAGTAATTTAAGCTTTAAATTTTCTAGTTCATGAAAGAATAAAAATATAAAAGACAGATCTTGAACTTTCTTATACGGTCAAAGAGATGTAGTGAATAAAGTTTGTACTTCGTTCGTCTCAAAGTCAAACTGACTTTCTTTCAAATGAAATTCAACTTAGGTTTTCTTATTTATCAAAAAATTACTAGACATGAGATTCATATATTGTACTTTTTAATATAGTTTACGAATGTTATTAACTTTATTCGCTCTACCAATTAAAAGAATGGTAAATATCTCTTCAAAAAATAGACAAATGGATTTCAATAAATCAAAACACGGCTCCTTTTTTCTTTTTTTTGGAGTAACAGTCTTAATTAGTTGTTGGATTGTCTCTGCAATGATTGAGAGTATCTAATTTACAAGACGATGTATAAAGAAAGAATTGTAAATAAAAACCATTTAGTGTACACGACTTTCACCCAAGACTAGTTATTTTATTATATGTCATTAAAAATTCTGTTTCATTTAATCAAGACTAAATTTATATTTCTTTTCGACGTTATTCTTATTAGGATTAATTACACCATTAGTTTTTTTAACTATAGACTTTTTTACGATTAGTCCCTTAAAAAAAATTTCAAATTTCAGTCCCTAGAGTATCAAAAAGTCACACGGCTAATCTTTTTGATGGATGCCGTTAGTATTTTTACGTTAAGTCTGTCATGTGCCTAATACGTAACTTTGGTTAAGGGTATTTTTAGAATTTCATTTGCAAGACTTTAAAAAAAAAAAAAAGGCACTCTCTCTCTATCACTCTCTCTCTCTCACGACACACACACATACACATCCAGCTGCTGGTGGGAGTTTAAGGGCAAAGGAGAGCTTAGGCTCCACAACCACCACCACAGCCGCCGGGGCAACCACCGGTGGCGCAAACATCGATTAATTCAGGTGCAGTGTGCCGAAATATTGTAAACCCACAAACCCAAACTATGTCATCAATCTCTTCAAACATGTCAGTGGTTTAGACCGAACCCACCTCAAATCTCTAGACTTAATTTCTTAAATCTCTCTGTTTCTCTCTCATTCTTAATCCCTCTCTCATTCTCATTCTCATTCTCAGTCCTCTCTCATGACCGGCAATGGGCTAACACCAGACGATTGAACTCCTGGATCTGCGCTTGAGAAATTGCCGACGGTGGTAGTGCGCTAGGGTTACGGTTTATAGAGGGAATAGAAGGTGATGACAGAGGGGGGAGAGACAAATCGGGTTGAGTTGAGTCGGGATTCAGGTTATCGGGCCCAAGCGGTTGAGATTTTAGGTCTGTTGTCTCTAGAATTCTGTAAATCCGCCATTGATGCAGATATTCGAGAGTTAGGGGATGGAATCGCGTTGGGTTGATTTTGTTTGAACTGGATTATAAATGATGATGAAATTTGGGCAAGGTTATGGTGTGTCGAAATTATCGTCGCCGATGCCGGAGGACGGGGGAGGCGAAAAAGTGTTATTCATTGTGATTGAAGGTAATGGAGATGAAATTGGAGGGTCTGTGAGCAAATTAGGGCTCATAAACCTCATAAATTGAGGGCGTTTATTTGATTCTATTCAAGAAAATCATGAACAAAACCTTGAGGATTAGGGTTTTTGGTGGAGATTTGTTGAATTGAGATTGATGAGGAGAGAGAGACTGGGAGAGGATGAAGAAGATGACTTGTGAAATTCTATTTTTGCCCTTGGTCAAATGCACGTGAAAGGCACATGGGCAACTTAATGGCAAATTACTAACGGCATCCATCAAAAGAACTAGCTGCGTGACTTTTTGATACTCTTGGGACTAAATTTTGTTAAGAAACTACTGGTGAAATAGTTCATAATCAAGGGATTAATGGTGTAATTAACCCTTCTTATTATATGCTGGATGGATTTAGCCATTCATGATGTAGTAAGAGCAACAACAACTAGAAAACAAACTTTAGAATGCAAGTTTTGGGCCTGAAACTATTTAGGCGCCACCGTATAGCTATCTCTAGGCCCTCCTTACATGAGTGGGCCAATATATTGTACAGGCTATAGCCCGTCCGCCCTTCCGACTCTTTTCATGGACCTTGACGGAGTTCTTTGGTTTAGCGAGTCGCTTACAGAAATTTGCGAGTGACGAGTGATTTAATATTTGTTTTTGGGTACAGTTTCCAAAAGAACTCTGAAATCTGAATATTAGAAAGTCCCCTCAGTTGATCAATTACCTCCCTCCATCATGAAGAGAGGAATTCCAGTCCTTGCTCCTTGATGCGAAAATTTAAGTCCTAAATGCTACTACCTCTGTCCCAAAATAATTATTGTTTTATCAAAGTTTTTTTATTCCAAAATAATTGTCGTTATAAGATTTCAATAAACATTTGGTCATATTTTGTCAAAATTGCCC
Organism: Platycodon grandiflorus; assembly: GCA_016624345.1. Lineage (NCBI taxonomy): Eukaryota > Viridiplantae > Streptophyta > Magnoliopsida > Asterales > Campanulaceae > Platycodon > Platycodon grandiflorus. The sequence continues at coordinate 29,533,199 of CM028361.1, read as the reverse complement.
ATTTTTATTACTCTCATATTAAAGAGAGTTAATGAGAAGAAAGAGAAAAATACCCCCAACAACTTTTCTATAATAAATGAACTTAAATAAGGGTAGATCACTTTTTTAAAGACTCCTTAATCTGTGTGCAAATTGCTAAAATAATACTACCTCCGTCCCAAAATAATTGTTATTTTACCAATTTGCATACAGATTAAGGAAGCTTACATATAGACTGATCTACCATTATTTAAGTTCATTTATTGTATACAAGTTGAATAAGTATTTTATTTTTCTTTCCTCTCAAGAACTCTCTTTAATGAGGGTAGTAAATAAGGACAATTTTGGTAGAATATGAACAAAAATTTCTTAAAATCCTATAACAATAATTATTTTGGGACGGAGGTAGTATGATGTTTTGGCGCATAAACCGTACTAAAAGTCTGGTACTCTTGTTCAAAAGAAAAATGAATTATGTACGAAAGTTCCCTCGCTCCTTGGTGTGCCTCGTTTAGTCCCCTAGAAAGCCTATAATGCTCATTGCCAATAGGAAAAACGAGCCTCCTCGGTAACACACTAAGGCTCCGTTTGTTTTAAGGAAAATAACTTCCGAAAAATGATTTCTGGAAAATGGTTTCCGGAAAATGAAAATGTTCTATTTTCAGGCGTTTGGTAAATCTTTTGAAAATATGTCGGAAAACATTTTCCGGTGTTTGGCAAACTCATGAAATTTTTACGGAAAACATATTTGCAAAGGTGATATTAGGAGAAAATTGGAATGAACAAGTTTTGGAAAATGACTTACGGAAAATGAATCGTAAGTCATTTTCGAAAAAAACTTCATTTTCCGTTGACTGGAAAACATCTTACATTGACTATATTTTCCAAATGTTACCAAACACCGGAAAATAAGGAAAACGTTTTCCGGAAATCATTTTCCGTGAAATAAACGGAGCCCACGGAAAATGATTTCCGGAAAACGTTTTCCTTATTTTCCGGTGTTTGGTAACATTTAGAAAATATAGTCAATGTAAGATGTTTTCCAAGTCAACGGAAAATGAAGCTTTCTTTTCCGGAAAATGACTTACGGATTCAATTTCCGTAAGTCATTTTCCAAAACTTGTTCATTCCAATTTTCTCCTAATATTACCTTTGCACATATGTTTTCCGTAAAAATTTCATGAGTTTGCCAAACACTGGAAAATGTTTTCCGACATATTTTCAAAAGATTTACCAAACGCCTGAAAATAGAACATTTTCATTTTCCGGAAACTATTTTCCGGAAATCATTTTCCAGAAGTTATTTTCCTTAAAACAAACGGAGCCTAACTCTAAACTTATGCATTGACTAGCATATTTTCAATTTAATAAATAAGGTAGCGTACCTTCTTTTTGATTTTCAATTGAAGAAAATAAACGAATGACGTCCAAAATTCATAACGGAGCTACTGACTTTGATATGTGAAGCCCACGTCAGTAACCACTTTCCTCCAAGAGGGCTGATGTTTCTTCATGAAGTGATCCTTTGAACATCATACAAATAAACACTGACTAATGCCATTAAAGTATATTGATTCAAGAAAAAGAGCATGAAAATTTGATTGGGTAGGCTCAGTATAGTAGGGGCTGTAATGAACTCAGTGGGCCACGTGCTTTAGGATGGAGTTGGAATGGAGACTAGCAGCCCAGGGAACATTAAAATTTGATGATTGACTAGGATGGGAGGGAGCTGGGCCAAGAATAGATGGGCCACCAAATGGATAACTAAATTCATCAAACTTAACGTAACCGGCTACGTTTATACGATTTGTTTTTGGGTCACAATAGCAACGATAGCCGAATTGACTACAACTACTTACTATACCCCCAGGCCCCCATCATCCTTGCCACTCCGCTTACAACAATGTTACTCCGTGCCATTTATGTGATGCCATGGTACAAATCACACTCCTGCCAATGGCTATCATCGCCCCAACCAACCGACCATCTTCTCCGGCCTCCTTCCACGGTGTCCAAGCAATTCAATTTCACCCTCCACCGCTGTAGATAGTGACCATGAGTTACACGAGTCGTGAAAGACACGGCTCAACAATATAACGCCCTCCCCAATTCTCACTCTCACAGAAGTCTTGTGCATCAAACTTTTTATTTATTGTAATAATACAATCACAGAATGCGTAACAAAAGCGTCACATCAATTCTTCAAGTTCAAACTCTTAAATAATTGAAGAACACAAATAGGAACCATTGTATTAAAATTGAGCTTCGTCAAATGACTTTAACGATTCGTGTCAATCATAGCTCAGAAAGTTGGCATAGTTATAGTGGTGTGATATTTAATCTCAGCTTCCAATAGATAGTGAGATGCTTTTAGTTGGATGCGTGAATATAGGAACAAGTTAAGATTCTTTCAATATTTATTTCCCTTAGAATCTTTTTATGTGTTTAAATACACCCTTTGAATCTTATTAAATAACATTAAGGCCAAAATATAAAATAAAAAAAACCCCAAAGTATCAACCAAATCCCACTTTGTACCCTAATTTGAAATTTGTGTCTAAATAACACTCCATGTTCCAATTTGTCCCACCTTTCCCCCTTTCCGTGACCGTGTTACAATTGTTAACAGAAAATAACAAGTACAGGTCACATGCAGGGTTACTTTGGTCATTTTGATCTACAAAACGTAAAAGAGCCTACCCCTTCACCCTCCGTCATCCCCCTTCCCCACCCCTCTCCATAGCCACCATAGCAATAGCTCATAAACTCCCTTTGATCAAAATTCAGTCTCTAATAGATGAACAAGTCTGCTTTCAATGGCCATCTCCACTCCACACACTAAAAAGTGAAAGTGAGATAATGGAGGATTCACCGTCGACAAATTTTCCTCTACTATTTATCAAATCTCAAAGCCTACAGCTAAGTCCTCCAACCCTCCTCCAACCACCACCACCACCACCACTTTCTCTCTCACGCAACAACTGATTGCCACCCAGTTTGATTCATGTCGATTACAAGCAAAGAAAATGATGGATTTCAATCCAAACAACCCATACTAGAACCTTCTAAATTTTGAAATATAATCTGTCACCAAACCTTCAAATGTCAAACTCTATGAAATTGGGTCAACGTTGCAAAACCCCCAAGTTCACGCCGTCAACCACTCGCCAGATCACCACCACCACCTTACAATCAATATTGTTGTCAAAATTGAAAATTGGAAATTTTGCTATCAAAATTGTAAATTGAAAATTTTGTTATTAAAATTGATTTTTTTTTAATATTATAGATTTAGATCTGTCGCCGCCAAATGCGTGCAAGTTTCCAAATTGACAGGGATGAGAAGTGGTGACTCATAAACCCTAGTTTTTTATTTCCCCTAACTCTTCAGATCTAAATTGTCAACGACGACGAAATACATCGTCGTTGTTCAATTCTCCATTATCTTCATCGTTTTTACTTCGCTCCGATCAATTTTTTGCTGCCGCCATCGATGTCACCGGTGATTTGCTTCGAGCACTACTCTTTAGATCCTCAATCTTCCATCTTCCAATGATGGAGGCGAACTTGAGAAAGAACTACCAGTATTGGATCTTCATCGTTTGACCTTGAGAAAGAACTTCCATCTTCATCATTTGTTCTTGCTTCCTCTAGTTAATCTGTCTTCTAATCATTAACGAATTATCTAACTGCAATTTGGGGAAGAAGCCAATGATGAAAAGACCCAATTGCCCTAATCGTGCAAGGCATGTGATGGTTTCGTTAATAATTTAAACGTTGGTCACACCTGGGGTGTTAGATGGGACAAATTGGAACGTGGAGTGTTACTTAGACACAAATTTCAAATTAGGGTGCAAAGTAAGATTTGATGGATACTTTGGATTTTTTTATTTTTATATATATTTTGGCCTAACATTAACAACAATTTGTTCAAACTAAAAAACAATTTGACGATTCCCAATTTTTTACCAAGGATTGAATTGAGAACAATATGATGGATATCTGGGCTTGGATTAAAGTTGCCGAAATCTGCACAACCACACACCCAATCTCTAAGCAAGGAAGAACGTGCAAAACTCATCCAGTGAGAGAATTAATACAAAAGAGAAAATGGACAGTAATTGGGTACTTGCTATTAAACCTTATCTTTTTATAATGAGAGTCTACTATTTATATTGTTGCATGAGGTGGGGTATTCTCGGTATTACTTAAGTTTTCCTTCGTGATTTGCGGCGCCTTTATAGGTTGAGGCGATTTGACAAGAAGTGCTTGGCACGAGCACCTTTGTTGTCCGCGTAATTGGCCATTCCGAGAACCTGGTCTGAGGTGCCAGGAGGGCACTTTATTGGGTCCTCCGTAACCTTCCTTCGACATGTACTTGCCTTCTTTAAAAAGTTGATGGATTATAATGGTGGGCAACTTTTGGCACGATCACTCAGGTGCCCTCACTTGACAACTTTGGTTCCCGTGGTGAGCTACTCAAGTGCTTAGAACCGATGTGGGGGGAACCTTGCTTGGATGCTCTCTTGACTTGCATGTCAATAGACTTGCTCTCCTGGTTGCTTGATGGGCATTACGGCGTGGGGGGTGCAAAGTTACATAACGAGCACCTTGGCGCTCGTATGTTCATACTTTATCGCAATTGCTCTTGGTTGGTAATTACGAAAGGGTGATTCATAATTATTTTGAATTGAAAAAAACTTAGTGTAATGTTAAAAGAAGGGGCTTAAATATGAACAAATAGAGAAAAAAAATGCCTAGTATAATGATCTATATCTTCATTCGTCCCTATAACTCAACGTCAACTTTTATATATTTAATATTATGGGCATGTATGAAATGGTTATTTAATGGGTTGAGTTTAATATATTTTTTTTTTTTTGTAATGATTGAAAAATAAAAAAGTAAGAGAAAAATTGAGAGAAGCTAGTGGGGCCAAGGAAAAAGAAAGTTAAAAACCAAAGATCAAAGTCACTAAAATCATGCAAAGAGACAAGACCCTATATAATATAAATAAATAGTTTTACACCCGTGCATTAAACGCACGAACATATATTTTTTTTAATTATATTATATTTAAGCAAAGCTGTGAGACCCTGTGCTTTTTTATCTTAAGTTGTTAAGTGTGTTAATATTTTAATTGGATATTAGAAATATTCTGAATTGTTTGGTGACTTTTTAAGATTAATTTAGATAAGATTAAAAATTGGATAAAATTTAAAGTCGATAAGTACGAAAGTGGATAAGTATTAAATTAGATAAGTACGAAATTGTATAAGAATAAAATAGGATAAGATGAGTGGATAAGATGAAGATTAGATAAGAATGAAAATGGATAGAGATGAAGTTGGATAAGAATGATGAGTCATCATTTGGTGTCTTTCTCCTGTGCTCACACCTCGTGCTTAGATGTTGACTCATCATTCAATTAGATAAGTCATCATTTGGTGTTTTCTCCTACGTCGCCACCTCGTGTTTGGACTGCTGACTCACCCGATGAATTACTTATTGACTAAGAAACCCTAGGCCTATAAATAGGGTTGACTTCTATGGGGTTTTCATACAAAAATTTATACATCTGTCCCTCTCACCAATATTATACCCGACACATTATATTTTCGGTACAATATCGATTTGGTTCACGATGGTTGGGTGTTTTGACGAACCGACTCCGTAGGATCGACATGCTTGAATTATAAATCGATTATATCGGGGAACTTGACGTTGGACCAATGATTTTTAGTATTGAGTTTTATCTCAATTTGAGGTAAGGGAGACTATTTAGTACTGATTCTGAGTCAGTTTGATCACGTGATCGTTCCTAAAATATTTTGGGACAATTTGAAACATGATTTATTGTTATTATTCCATCTTGTTTATCAAAGTGGATTTTGAAAAAAATTGTTTATTATGTTTATCATGTTTTGGCTAAAAGCACGATTATGTGTAATAGTTTAGTATTACTAATTGGTGTGTCGGTATCAGTGTGCTGGTTATAGTTATTATTTATGTTGGCGTGGGCTCAAATGATTGGGCGCCAACAATTGAGATGTATATGAGTTTCATGTTTTGCCACTGAACCCGTACCCGATAGTATACTAGACTGTGATATATGATTGAGTAGTATATTTTGATGCTTCAAGCATGTATACCGTGTTTCGTTCTTTGAACGTTGATTTGCCAAAGACATGATTTTGTTGATTTATGAGTTATTGTTCATAGTTTTATTTCATGGGCAAAGTGTTATTTGAATCATATGTTTTCGTTCTATTCTGTTGTATTGTATATCCCCACCCTTGCTGGGCTCACAAGCTTACCCCCCTCCCACCAGCTATTTGAGTTTTGCATGTTTAAATTAATCAGAGTGCACAGTGAAAGCGTGGCTAGCTGCGAGGTGGGGTAGAGAGCGAGCCTAGTGATTGGTTGATATAAATGATGTAATATTTGGGTTTTAGATTGAATTGTTGTATCAAGGTTGATATTTATAAGATTGATGATTTTTGAGTATCTGAGTGTTATTTATTTTTCGCTGCAAGTTTGAGATACTCTGATATGTTAGTATATGATTTTGGAAGCAGGTGGGTGACTTCGGATCGTCACAGTTGGTATTAGAGCTTGGCCTGGCCGGAAGTGTGCTGAGGCACATCGCCCGAGATGAATTTGGGTATTGTTGAGATGAGATTTGAGAATTCGGTGATAATAGTATTAAGTGATGATTTTGGTTTGAGAGATAGAATTAAGTTGAATTCGAGGACGAATTCATTTTAAAGAGGAAATGGTGTGAGATCTCGAAAATTTATCTATTTAGATTTATATATATATATATATATATATATATATATAAATGAATTTGGATACTAATTTTGATGTATTTGACTAGGTAATATTTTGTTACAATTTGGTTTGCTTTTCTTGAAAAGGTACTTTACTAAATCTGACTAAGTCATGTAGTTAACTCTCATTTAACATCTTACATTATTTTAAAGATACAATGATATGGTTTTAGTTAACATTTTTATAGAATAATATGGAGATCAATATAATTTTTGGTATACTAAAATAATTTTGTGAAAATATGAGAGTAGTAAAAATATTACTCCTTCCATCCTTTAATTATTGTCTTGTTTGATCTGACATACGGATTAAGAAAAAATAATTGACTTGATTATTAATATTGGTATAATGTAAAATTTCCTTTTGATGCCTTTGTGTATGTGGTCCATGTGGCGCCCCGACCCGGATCTCTATACGAAATCCCAAGGTTGGGTTGCCAAAACAAAACAACAAGACTAACACAACTTATAAACACCTAGTTTAGTAATATAATAAACAAGTCATCGGCGACGTTACTGCCGGAACCCAACTAATAACAACCACAAGTCTACGACTCGAAAAAAACAACTGAAACTATGAAATATTGTCAAAAGAAAAAAAATTAAAAGATATTGTTTTCATTGACAACGGTTCAATTGAAAATATTGTCAAATAAAAAACAATACAGAAGGGAAGGGAAGGAGGCGGGAGAGAGAGAGAGAGAGAGAGAGAGAGAGAGAGAGAATGTGAGAGAGAGATTGTGAGTGAGTCTGCCACTTTTTTCAATGCACTTTTTTTAATGTCATTTTTTTCACCTCATAGTGAGTGAGTCTGTCACTTTTTACAACTCATAGTTTAGATATAATCATAATCTTTCATCATTACCCTCTACTTGTGTTGTAATCATCTTGGTTGTGCTCTAAGTATTTTTGTAATTATGACAAATTTTAATAATACTAATATATCTCTTAATAATTAAACTTTTCAAACGTTGACTTTTTGGTGGAACGGAGAAGTATTATACTTTTGATTTAAATTTTGCTTAGTTGATGGCTTTGTAGTTTGCTGCTGAATTCAATGTCATTGTTGTCCCTACTTTTTCAATCATGTACTCATGTGAGTCATATGCCAATTACATGACCTCTTTTCTGTTTGTGTTTGGATAGAAAATTTGACCGAATGAGTGAAGTGTGTTGTTTGAGAGGGTTTACTATCTGGTGGTGTAATATTTTAGATTAAGGGGTGATATGTTAACATGATATAAATAGGGGGCTTTCTGTAATTTGGCGCAAAGAACGGACACACTTCATAGGTGTGCAGCTAGGTGCAATTTCCTAGGTGGAATTTGAGAGAATTGATTTATTTTATATTTAAAGATTGTGTTATTATACTATATTTATGATTTTGTATTTTCGAGAAAATTTTAAAATGTTTAATCAATTTTAGGCATATTAAGAAGACTTTCTATTTTTGGTATGGTAATTTTGGCAAAATATTTCCTTATTTAGACTTATTAGGTTTTATAAATATATATATAGACTATATACACAAGCACGGCATACATATGTCGGCTACCAAAAGTATGATACAAGTCACCAAGTATAACACTTCCCCAAAGTAAAGTCTATATAACTTTACATAACCACCAGACCTCACCAAAAGAAAATACTACAATAACTGTACAAAACTCAAAAGTACAACCACGAGGATAACCTGCTAACTAGTCACGTCCTCACCCACTTCACCGAGAGCTGTCTGCCTGGTTCGGATCTAAGGAAAAACATATAAACAACAAACAGGGTGAGTCGAAACTCAATAAGTTACTAAATGCAACTACATGACATGTTATAATGCTCAACTATAATCGTAACAAGGTGATAGCATTTCTAAACATCACAACTAAACATGTAATATCATCTTTGATATACAACTCACATTAAACACATAGCACTTTGATGTTCACATAAGTGCTTGTAATTAAAACACATAATAAAGGATATCATTTCTCTTTAACCGTCTTTGCGTTGCTCCTGCAATACACAAAATAACCAACGTGTATCGATACTCGTGTGTGATGTATCAACATCCCGAACCTGCTTGGTCTCCCCGAAAACCTATCGGATCTTAGCCATCAAAGTCACGCGTATTGCAACAACAGTGGGGCTACCTCCCACCTGTGGCCACAGGTGAGGTGTGTGTGTAAACTTCGGTACGATGACTTATAGCGATTCCAAAAATTGATTTTTCAAGGCTATATGTCGTCCCACCTTGACTTATCAACAATGCCAGCTGAACTTAATGTGATGCACAAAATGGTATCTAACTCATCTTATGCAATTTAACTCCAAGTTCAAAGGTAGTGAATTTGGTAAATGTCAAGTAATTCATTTTACTTTAAAACATGTTAACATCGAGTATATATTTGCTAAGATTTACATATTCGCAATAGAGCTATTTTACAAGTCTCTAATACACAATTACAAATACATACACTTAACCAAATGTTCGCAAGTTAAGAATTCTATTCAAACGAACTATATTTCTCCTAAGAATTCAACGTATTGTTTGATTTATATGGAACTTCCCTAAATTCAACTCCAAGAGTTCAATACTACAATTTATTCAATTTGGGTATAATTGCTGCATGCAACTATTTCTATTTAAGGTTTTTATCCTCTTTTTAGTACAACTCTAAGTTCAATAATAAAGTAATTATTCCAACCAAACCACTTGCTACCAAGCAATTAATACAACCATGACTTTCACATATTCATATAACATTTGAACATGAAAATAATATTTCTAACAAGTCTAGCATGTCAATTGAGTAACTAGCATAATTTAAAGCTTAAAGCATACAAAAAGGTTTAGTAACTTACAGTGCTATAAAATTAATACCGATAAAAACTTAAGATTTTTCGATAATAACGTTCTACTTGTTAAGCACGTCGACCCTACAAAATTGGTTCGTCAAAACACTCGAGTCACAAACCAAATCAATATCGTACTCAAAATATGATTTACGGGTGCGTTGTGGACGAGAGAGGAACAGACGGATTTGTTTTGGGAAAGAGAAGAAATGAGAGACGTTCTTTTATTTTTGTTTTTAATGACCACATGACTTGAACTAATATGGGATAAGGACACTACAAGTTCCTCGACTATGGCCGATTCCACCATTAGTCCCTTAACAAATTTTTTTCATATTTTTGTCCCTTGACTATGAAAATTAGACACGGTTGGTCCTTTCGTTGGATGTCGTTAGAATTTTTCCGTTAAATTTGTCTTGTGCCTAACACGTGACTTTGGTTAAGGGCATTTAAGGAATTTCACTTATAAAGATATTTTTTTAATACTTTAATTTATTCTTTTTTTTTCTCTCTCTTTCCTCCCCCCTACCCCCTCCACAACATCTCAGCCCCTCACCCAGTTCTTGTGAGATCCAACAAGGCTAATCCATGGAAAAGCCCTAAATCCTTGACTCAAGAGGGAAGTGAGATGAATCGCACAATCTAAAGAAAATTCTGAAGCCTTACGCCTCATCAAATGATCCTCCCACCTCCGCCTTTCTTCAAACAGTTGGCGGCTTCCTTGCAGCATAAGAACGCCCCCCTGGTGTTGATCGCGAATGTGCGATCGAATTATTCGAGGGAAGAGTTTGGAATTGAAGGGTAGGTGAAGTCTAGGACGCCGGCGGAGTTGACGAGGATGTGGGGTGGTAAATTGAAGGCAGATTCGGCGGCATTGAAGAGGGATTTGACTTGGGTTGGATCGGAGATGTCTGCTTGAACGGCGATGGCACGTGGGTGATCAGGATAACCGACGGAATTGATTTGGGAAGCCAGGAGGTCGGCTATGGTAGAGCTGGAGGTGTAGTTGATGACAAGCTTGGCGCCGAGGGAAGCGAGGTGGAGGACAATGGCTCGGCCGATTCCACGGGAGACGCTAGTGACAATAGCAATTCGGTCTGGAGCGGAAGGGATTGGGTTGTTGGAGAGTAGTGCTTGATTCAGCCATGATTGATTTGGTAGTCCCTTTCTACTCGGGGCAATGCAACGACGTATAGAATTTGGGTTTGAATTCAAACCCAGTTCACCTTAACAATTTGGGTTTCGATTGCATATAGACACGATTTTTCTTTCAAGGAAATTACAAATATAGCTACCTTGTGCGAATGACTCAATACCAAGAAGATACAAGAGATGCGTCTTGGTAAAGGCGTAAAAGCTAGAAAAGATGGTTGGGAAAGTTACTTGAATTCTTGAATTTCTGCTAGACTTGTAGTCGGTTTTTGTTCGATTTAGTGATGGAGCCTTGTTCACCATAGTTAACAAATTTTTTAGAAAGTTCCACAAAGCTGAAATTTCGTCACAAAGATCAGCTTTCCTTGTGCATTACAACCCAAAAGGAGCCTGATGGGGTGAATTCAGCCATGATTGATGAACTGGGTTTTTGATGAATTCAGCCATGATTGATGAACTGGGTTTGAAGGAAAGATAGAGGTTGAAGATGAAGTTGAAATTCCAACAATGCCCTTAACCAGTCATGTGAGAGGCACAAGACAGACTTAATGGAAAAATACTAACGGCATCCAACAAAAGGATCAACGGTGTCTAATTTTCATAGTCAAGGGACAAAAATATGAAAAAAATTTGTTAAGGGACTAATGGTGGAATCGGCCATAGTCGAGGGACTTGTAGTGTCATTATCCCAACTAATATATATAACCCTCCGAACAACACGTGCCCAAGCTAGGAGGCACTACTAATTTACAAGGATCAATTCATGGGGCCCATTCCAAGTCTTTCTACTTAAGAATCCGCACACCAGCACCAAGCTAATACTATTGTTGACTTTTATTATAAAAATCATACACATACTAATCTTCTTATCAACCAAAATAATATAAAACATTTGCATGGCTAAGATACTGACCAAAAATCATTTCATGGGTCTCATTGTAATGTGATATGCACGGTGGAAAGAAAGAAACATCAAACTTTGTCAAAGTAGGTGGAAATAATAATTTAATATACCCAAAATTATATTCAAACGGTTGTTTACATTTTTTTTTAGAAACCAAACGTCACATAAAATATTATCAATTAATACAAAACGTTAAATAAAATTATGTTATTATTATTTTTTTATTTTAAAATAATCTAAGACGTTAAATGAGATTTAACTATTTGACTTAGTCAAATATATCAAAAGTATTATTCAAATTCTTTAATATTAATATTTTTTTTAAAGTTAAAATAAATAAATTTTTGGAATCTCACAAACTTAAAGCAAACACATATAACATGCAAAATACTATGTCATATATATGATAAGAGTTTAAAACTCTCATGTGTTACAGTTCATAATTAAAATAAGAAAAAAATAAAAATAAAATGATAAAAGTGATGTCCTAACAAAAAAATTTAAATATAATAATTATTTTTAAATGAATAAAAAAAATAATTTAAAGACGAAGAGAGTATTTTCTTGGACTAGTCAAAGTTGATGAAGTCAAGTTATTGTGTTTTAGAATTTTGCACCTTCCCTGGAAATATTTGTGGGCCACGTTGTAACTATTGTTATCTTAAATCACTACAATCACCTAGCCTTTTAGCTGCTCTACTACACATGTGTGCACTTCATGAGAAATCATAAATAATGACTCATTCATGGTATTAGAGCATTCGTAACAATAACTCTTTATATCACACTATAAATATTTTGTTTTTTATTTTAGTTTTATTTTTTTAACACTTTAAAAAAAAAATTACTTCAACAAACACTCTCTATACGACCCTCTAAAAATTTAATCTCTCTCATCTCAACTAACAAACCTAAACTACCATTATATTTTTCCTCTTTTATTTATATTTTTCCACCACAATTAAAATAAAATATTTTAAATTTTAAATTTTATATACTATGAAAAATATATTGTACTCTCTCCGTTCCTAAATTATTGTCTTGTTTGACTCAGCACACAGATTAAGAAAAAATAATTGACTTGATTATTAATATTGGTATAATGTGTAGTTTCTTTTAATGCCCATGTGTATATGATTCATAATTAAAGTAGTGAGAAAAGTAAGGGTAAAATGGTAAAAATAATTTCCTAAAAAAGAAAGTTTTAAACAAGACAATTATTTAGGAATTGACAAAAAAAAAAAAAAAGACAATAATTTAGGGACGGAGAAAGTATATTTTAATAATTTTTATTTTAAAATATTAAACAAAAGTATATTGTGTTCAAATAAAGTGAGAAAAATTTAGAGGATTTGAGTCACTATTCATGTTAAAATTCACTCTATATTTAGAGGGTGATTTAATTGATTTTAGAGATAGGGGTGAACTAGAGGGACCACTGTAAAACTAAGAATGGATAAAACACTTTAAAATTGTGTTTAGATGGTGGAGAGAGGGCACCACTGTGGATGCCTTTAGGTGACTCATCTGGAAATGAACTTGGGGACTAAGGCAACGGGGGTATAGATATAAGTACGTGAGAGATCAATTCTCTCACACAAATAAAATTTAAGCATCCGCCCTCTCTCTCCATCTCTCATTTTTTCTCGGGATATTATTTATCAAATATGTGATCGTTTGGTTCTTAATATTTTGGGGTTTTGATGAATCGATTTTAAAAGGACAATGTACTTGATAAGTGGAACACTTTTACACAAGACCTAATTAAAGAAAAGCTTACTTGAGAGGTAAGTTATTAACCTCCTCCTATTTGAAATGTACGCATGATTAACTAAAATATAGTCTCATGCTATGATAATATGTGTAACATTTGTTAGTATGTAATATGAGATACTTGAAATGATTAAATAAATGTTTTGAGTTAGTAGTACTAGAATTAGTACTTCAAGTTATAGAGTGCTGCTATGAGTAGCCGGGCATACCCAAAGGTTAGTAACGATTCTAACAGAGTCAAATAGGATGTGATAATATTACATTAAATAATAAAGTAGTGTTGGTTAATGACTAACAGAGTCAAATATGATTAGTGGGTATTATATGAAGTGTCCCTAAAATATTAGGAAGACACATTAGTAAAGTTATAATGTCATAACTACTATGACATATATGGTAAAATGGACATGAAATGAGTACGTGATACAAAGTATCACGTCACGAATAAAAGTAAAATATAGTTTTAATGCATAAAATATGACACGATAGTAATGAGATCCATTATAAACCAGGAACAAAGATAGTTTAGTAAAGTAATGATAGCTGCTTACAGATAAATGTTAGCGCTATGCCATGTGATATGATATGTGCAAAAAGTAAATAGCATGTATATGTGACTAGTAATGTGCTCAGTAGTTACGAGCACTACGAAAGAGTAATTAATGACGTGTAAACATCTACTTGACCATAATGATATGTGATAAATAGATATGTGTAACATGCATTAAAGTAAATATTCTGCGTATGTGATTATTATATGCAGCATGTGATTAATACAAGTAAACATCTACTTGTTCATGAAATTAAAGCAAGATAAGAGATAGCAAGTAAACATTTACTTGTATGAGATAATGAGAACCAACCAGTAATTACTGGAGAATGTGTTGATGCATGAAATATATGATGAAAATCATGATGCACAGTGAAAACCGTGGACACAGTTATACATGATGAAAATCATGATGTGCGGTGACAACCGTGGACTTAGATATGATCCTGCCACTGGCCATGGTAGAGGTAGTCCCCATTGTCGTAACCAATAGGGCGGTACTGGCATACTACGACCCTAATTGTCGTCAGCACCAATGACAATCAAAGGCATTGGGAAGGGCTGTCCGTTTAGGTGGAGCCACCCATGGTACCAGTCATGAGGAAAGGGCTGCCCATAGAGGTGAAACCACCCATGAAACCAGTAAAGGTTGTAATTCGGGAACTTGCACTGTAGTAGTAACACATGTATATACAGAAAGAGTAAGATGGAAAATAAAAGGGAAGTCGAAGGTGTATCTTGACACTGATATATAGACTGTAAGTTACCTGTTAAATGCTAGCTATGCGTGCCGGTTGGTCTTGGTCTCCAATTGGGACGGTTGACGACTGCTGAGCCTCTGGTATTGCATGGTATAATAATGTGCTTTTATATGTATGAGGTGGTCGCGGTCTCTAACTGGTATGGGACGGTTGGCGGCAGCTGAGCCTATTATGCATATGAAATTATCTGCTGTTGTGATATACTGTTTTTATTGTTGCATGATAACATGCCATGTAATTACAGTTAATAACTTGCTGAGTCTTCGACTCACTCTGTGTTTGTTTATTTTCCTGAGGTTTGGTAAGCGGATAGAGCAGACGCTGTGAGATTACTAGCGGGGATCTGTTAAGGTTCTATTCAGGACGATAGCTCTACAGAGCTGTGTAGCGGTTGTAATTATATCGATAAGATTGTTAGAGTTACGTAGCGTAGCTACGTATGTACGATTAGTAGTTGGCACAAGTTGTCGTGCCATTACACCCAGCTGTGTAACTCTAATCAAGTGGTTATAAGATGTTTTTGAGATCAACGACTCGAGATAGTAATTTATAAGATTTGTCTTGATTATATAGATTAGCTCCGATTTTTAGCTAAACTTTCACTGCTAATTATTGTTATATGATCCATACCACGCACCGACTTTGGAGTACATATAAGATTTTGGGTCTGGGCGTGACAGTTGGTATCAGAGTTTAAGTTAGTTATTCACCAGGATAGGATCCTCGGTTTAGGTGGGTTGTGGGGATAAGATTTCTAATGATTGAGTGTTCGTGTGTAGGTGCCCAATAATAGTTGAAACTAGAGCTTAAGTTAGCTATTCGCCAGAATATGATCCTCGGTTTAGGTAGGTTGTGGGGATAAGATTTTTAATGATTGAGTGTTTGTGTGTAAGTGTCCATAATAGTGGAAACTAGACACGGTACTAATACAGCTATGACTGGAACCAGTCATGCTAGAGAGACTCATGACCTTGTTCCAAGTATTTACTGGATTGATGGTAGAAATGAATTGACTCAGTACAATCAGGTGCCGAAGGAGAAACTAAGGCACAACCTGAGGTTAAAAATAGGGAACATAATAATAGTTTAGAGAAGTTTTTGAAAATGAAACCCCGAAGTTACGATAGAGAACCTGACTCAGTAAGAACTGAGAGGTGGATAGAGGAAAAGATTTTCGCTGCATCAAGATGCAGTGATATAGATAGAGTAAGCTTGCGGTATTGGAGTTAGAAGAAATCGCGGAGCATTAGTAGCAAGTGATTTACGAAAGTTAAGAACAAGGGTGTATACCTCATATATGGGAAAATTTATTGGAAAAAGTTTAAAAGACAACTCATCCCAACGGTACTTCAGGATTGGAAAGAAACGGAATCCCTAAACTTAGAACAAAGAGATACGACGATTGCTTAATACTTGGCAAAATTTACTGAGTTGGCAAAATATTGTACTCCCTTGGTACCAAGGGAGGAGAATAAAGATTATAGGTTTGTAAAGGGATTTCAAAAGGAGTACAGGAGACGACTCCTTTTGTTAGAACTTATCAAATACCAAATAGCAGTGGATTGTGCCTATAAAATTGAAAATGGTATGGATGATCATAAGAAGAAAGGAACCTCAAGCGGTAAACGGGAGTGTACACATGTATAATGACGCAAACAGGATACGAGAGAAGAAGGTATTTCTTTATATGTGAATATAAGAGTCTATATGGATATTATTTGAGATATTTTGCATTCATACATTACATTTGCTTGTTCATATAATAAATTGTGCATGAGACTAGTTTCAAGAGCATATTTGCTAAATGTTATTTACTTGATGCCCTTGTGACGGAAGCTTTTAGAAACTACTTCAGAAGGGCCCCTGAATTGGTTGCCAAGAGATATTTGTCAATAAATTAAGTTGATTAGTATATAGAATAGTAATTGATTAATCCTATGACCAAATGGAATGGAACAGAAAACCAAATTTTAGTCTTGATTGAGATTTGTTTGATTGTGAACTTGTATGACATAATAATATGCATGGCTTGTTTAGATGACCTTAAGGGAATTAAGGTTAGAATTGTTCACCTTGACAGGTGAAAATATTGTTCTTGGAATTATATGTCGTACTCGTGGACACCTAAAGTACTGTCATGTAAAATAGGATATCACTGACTCTCTTTTGAGAATGTATGTATAACGTTATGTGAAAACATGATAAGATAAACCTTTGTTGATATAAAAGTCATGGAGTATTTTGTTTATAGTGAGTAAATGTTATTGTGCGGTGTTATAAAAATTTGTAAAGATTGAGAATTTGAGGATGAATTCTTTTTAAGGAGGAGAAAGTGTGAGACCCCGTATCTTCTTACCTTGAGTTGTTAAGTGTGTTAATACTTTAATTGGGTATTATAAATATCTTGAATTGTTTAGTGACTTTTTAGAATTAATTTGGATAAGATCGAAGATTGGATAAGATTGAAAGTCAATAAGTACGAAAGTGGATAGGTATTAAATTGGATAAGTACGAAATTGGATAAGAAGTGAAATAGGATAAGATTAAATGAGTGGATAAGGTCAAGATTGGATAAGGATGAAAATGGATAGAGATGAAGTTGGATAAGGATGATGAGTCATCATTTGGTGGCTTTCTCCTGTGCTAACACCTCGTGCTTAGGTGTTGACTCATCATTCAATTCGATGAGTCATCGTTTGGTGTTTTCTCCTACGTCGCCGCCTCGTGTTTGGACTGCTGACTCACCCGATGAGTTACTTAATAACTAAGAAACCCTAGGCCTATAAATAGGGCTGATTTCCATGGGGTTTTCATACAAAAATTTATATATCCGTCCCTCTCTCCAATATTATACCCGACACATTATATTTTCTGTATAATATCGATTTAGTTCGCGATGCTTGGGTGTTTTGACGAACCGACTTCGTAGGGTCGACATGCTTGAATTGTAGATCGATTATATCGGGGAACTTGACGTTGGGTCGATGATTTTCGGTATTGGGTTTTATCTCGATTTGAGGTAAGGAGACTATGTAGTACTGATTTTGAGTCAGTTTGATCACGTGATCGTTCCTAAAATATTTTGAGCCAACTTGAAACATGGTTTATTGTCATTGTTCCATCTTGTTTATCAAAGTGGATTTTGAAAAGATGTATTTATTGTGTTTATCGTGTTTTGGTTAAAAGCACAATTATGTGGAATAGTTTAGTATTACTAATTGGTGTGTCAGTATCAGTGGTTGGTTACAGTTATTGTTTATGTTGGTGGGCTCAAATGATTGGGCACCAACGATTGAGATGTATATGAATTCCATATTTTGCTACTGAACTCGTACCCGATAATATACTGGACTGTGATATTTAATTGAGCAGTATATTTTGATGCTTCGAGCATGTATACCGTGTTTCGTTCTTTGAACGTTGATTTGCCAAAAGCATGATTTCGTTGATTTATGAGTTATTGTCCATAGTTTCATTTCATGCGAAAAGTGTTATTTGAATCATATGTCTTCGTTTTATTCTATGGTATTGTATATCTCCTCCCTTGCTGGGCTCACAAGCTCACCTCCCACTAGTTATTTGAGTTTTGGATGTTTGAGTTGATCAGAGTGCGTAGTGGAAGCGTGGCTAGCTGCGAGGTGAGATAGAGAACGAGCCTAGTGATTGGTTGATAGAAATGATGTTGTAATATTTGGGTTTTGAATTGAATTGTTGTATCAAGGTTGATATTTACAAGATTGATGATTTTTGAAAATCTGAGTGCTATTTATTCGTCGCTGCAAGTTTGAGGTACTTTGATATGTTAGTATCTGATTTTGGAAGTAGGTGGTGACTTCGAGTCATCACAAAAACGAAGAGGAAAAACAAAATTAAAAGAATTGACTTCTTCAAGAAGAGTCTTAAATGCTTTAAAGCCGGAAAAAAAAAACGACAAAAAAATATAAAACGTAATAATACAAAGTTGAAACTGTAAGAAACAAAATAAAACTTTATCTTGAGCAAGGTATGACGAAAACACAACTTTAATAAATAGAAATAAAAACATATACAAATAAAAAAATAAACATTAATAAATAATAAATATTATTAGTTGGTTTTCCCTCTTCTTTGCATACCGTTTTTGATATTTGATAGACGAGGAAACGAAGTCGAAAACAATACTTTAAACGGAACATCCAACACTATACTGTTGCGAAGAATTATAATCTACAAAATATTTTATATGTTACAATTCAACTATAAAAATAACAAATACAAAAAAAATATAATAGAAAAGGACGAAGTTGGACATATCACATGCCGAGACAAATAGAAAAGGCAAGACTACCTCCGATTTGGCCCAACTCTTATATACTCCACTTATAAAATTTTAAAAAGGCAATATAATGTGTAAAATCAATAAGGCCATTAATATACTTTAAGCCCATCTCGATTCATGTAAATTTATTACCTCAAACATTTAACTATATATCAATTCTAATCCCTAAAAACCCTAAATTAATGCGCCGCACACTTATCCCATCTCAAACAATAACAACCACCGTGATTTACCAAATCAAAACCGTCAACCAAAACAACCCCAAATGTTGTGATGGTTCGTCGTTGTCACTACAGCGAACTAAGCCAAAACGATTTATCGTAGTTCGGAAAAGATCTTCATCTTTTTTCTCAGCGATTTGAATGTATACACTTTACATTATTTGATTTTATTATTTGCTCTATGTTTTTCTACTTTGATATTAGGTGCTTATGATTTTTCCAGCCTTGGTTTGCTTGGATCTAGGGTTATCCATCTTTTATTGCTTAGATTTGTTCAGATCTGTTATTTAATTTTGAATTTTTTTGGTTTAATTTTGTAGTCGCAATTTTCTTGGTGGTAATTTTTTCTTAAAAAAGTTTCATTTTTTAGAGGTTTTCTAATTTTAATAATGGTGATTACTGTAATTTGCAAAAATTGATTGATAAATTTAATATTTTTAACTGTTTTGTTTACTTAAAGAACATCATTTTTGCCTAAGAAATGTTTTGACTCATCTTCTTCTACGTTCTGTAGCATGAATGAGACTCTTTATGTATCACAAAGGAAATAGAATTTTTACTTCTATGTTCGGTTGCTGTCCATGTGTAAGATATATGTGTAATTTTTATAATATTTATCACTATCAATAATAAATCCAGACTTAAATATTTTTTTACTGTGCAAAAAAAAAAAAAAAAAAAAGAGAAAGGACAAAAATGATGAAATATAGCTGAAGAAATCTTAAAGGTCGTGGCATTAGAACACCATCAGTTGCCCAAACGATAAATTGCTGGCAATATACATGGCATGGCCGGGTAAAGAGAGCTTGCAGTAAATTTTGGTTCAATTTCCTAGGATTTGATCAAAAAATTGCTGAATTATTTAACCAATACATTAATTGTTTAGTATAAATAGGGGTTTTCATTTTTGACAAGCTAATTTCGGCGAAAAAAACTTGTCATAAGCACTCAGTTGTCATTATATATATAGATTGTATTTCGGTAAATTTTGGTCAAATTGCATAATTAAATATTGATTCAACTCTTGTGAAAAGCATTTGTACCACAGTCCTATAATATTAAGGTCTACAATCTTTTTACTACTCGTAATAATAGAAGATAGGTGCTAAATACAACACTCTGGGGCAAATTTACTATTTTGTCCATATTATAAATAAATATATATTTGACAAGACCGCCACCTCTAGGCTGACATAATCCAAAGAACCACCTAGACTATGCGATCCTCCATTTTCATCCATTATTCCGTCAATTTTTTTTTTACACTTTAATACCCTAAAGTTAACATTTTCGTTATAAAATTAACGGAATTGTTAAAATTTTAACGGAACTTGGTAGAACCGCCATGAGAATCGCCACACCGAGGTGAGTTTCTTCCTAGAGGACTGTAGCCCTGAGGTGGTCTTCTTTCATGAGAACCGCCAGCCCGAGGTGGTCTTCCTATTTTTTTTTTTTTTAATAATTGAATGATGGGCAAAATAGCATTTCTCAAAGGGGTGTTGTATTTAAAACTTTTGGAGTGTTGTATTTAACACCTATGTAATGGAAGTACACTGAAAATATTGAGTGGTCTTAAACCGACATGAGAAGGCTTTGAACGTAAGTCGACTTTGAGTCTACTTATCACAAGTCTCTCTGCCTATGTATAAAAAGTTGTACACTTCACTTGAATGGTGACTTCCTATTAATACATGACCACGTACTACATAAAACGATGATGTGGTAGTGTATGACTACTGATCACGCTAAAAAGGGTTCTGGTGATCTGTCGATGTCCACGTGTGTAGCTAGTCACTAGTCAGGGTGCCCCGGCTCTCAATAGGCACAAGTTTTGGTGGGACTTGTCCTCCGGTAGATACCGTGATGAAAGAAACACCGTTAGGGAGCCGGACGTTGGTCCAGCTAAAGCCCTCCTGGGAGAATCGGATATGGTAAGGTATGTAGTCTCCGTGAGGATTCAGCTCTTTGAGAGTGAATGCTCAATTCTTTGGGAGAGTTTGTGGTTGTGTATATGTGAATTTGAACTTAGACCTTAAAGGAAGGTTGTCACCTTGTATTTATACTGGTAGAATGTTGGTCTGAAGCAAGTGGATCTGCCAGATGTCAGCTTGGGGTGAACAGCCATGTGATCATTTATGGCAGCCGTAATGTGCATTGATGGGCCTTAATGTGGAAGTGACTGTCCCGATGCAGAGGATAGAACTTCCTGTTTGTCCCCTTGACCTTCTAGATGCGGCTTTCCTTAGTGAGCAAGTATCCTTTTTGTCCAATAGGAGACTAGATGGTGGTCCCGGATGACGTAGTAGCTGAGGGCATTGAATGCGGCGACTTCGTTGACTTTCAAGGCTTCCGGTATATACCTCGGGGTCTTTATTGCATGCGCTCGGGCTCGGGACCATGCGAGCTTTTCAACTTGGTAGTGGAAGGTTGGACCGTCCGAGTTCCTGGGAGGTCGGGTTAGAAGTGGTGATGAGTATATTTGGGTCCCGAGCTGTAGTCCAAGCTCGGGATGTGAGATCCTATCGTCCGAGCTCCAGGTAAGCTTTGGCCACGTGGCCCGCGAGTGCCACGTGGAAGTTTGGATATTTTAGGATCTTCAGTAGCCCCCGACTTCCCGAGGTAAGGGTTTACACTTTAAGTCGGGAAGTCTCCAGCTTGATCATAGTCGGGTGGTTAGGTAGAAGCTTCACCAACACGCCATGCTTTGGGAATCGTGCGAATCATTGGCGCGAAACATTCGACGGCCGCATTAAATGTACGTCTTTTCATTTTGAAATTGTAACCGTGTTTTGACCGAGAACGGCACCGTTTTGCTCGTGAAGGGTAAAACACGCGGACTATCCATTTGTGGCCGGGTCAACTTCGGGTCATCCGTACGAGCGGCGTCATTTTAATGGGGTATAAGTAGGGTTTTGGCACTGTTTGGTTTTCACTTTTGCAAAAAACCCTAATTTTCTCCGGCGAACTGCGATTTCCGGCCAACTCGACTCCAACCGTCTTTTGCGTTTTCTCGCTGTTCCTCGGGCTCTTTGCATATTTCATTCCGTAGGTCAGTGTCGTTGGAAACTGCTCTACCTGTTTATCATCTTTTTTTGGTCTTTTCTACCCTTTTTCACTGTTTTTGCGCTTCGCCTTCGCTTTTCCGGCGATCGCCATTTTTTCTGGTACTAATCTCCGGCGTCACGTGCATCTCAGGTGACTTCCGTACATCCTAGAGATCCGAGCTCCCGCCTTTGATTCAGGTATTCCGATCTCTTTGAATATTCCGAGCTTTCAATATTATCTCTTCAATATGTTTGCGGGTAGGAGGGGTATTGGTATTAGGGTTCCTGAACTTAGCTCGTCGTCGGACTCATCCTCGTCCTCGGGATATTCCCCGAGCTTGGATGGTGCCAGTCCCATGCTCTCTCCTGTTCCCCTTAACTTAGGTGATTCCCCCTCTCAATTTGTCTTTGCCCGCTCGCCCACGGGTAAAAATGTATACAAGTTAGCCAAGGACCATTGGGAGGTCGTGGTCCCAAGTGAAGCTCGGGACATCTTAGGTCGGTGGGGTGTTGATTTCTCGGATCGAGTAGTATCCGATGAGCCTCACTGGGTACCCCCACTCCCATTTGCTGCTCAAATGGAACTTTTAGACGATAAAGCCCAAATCATTACTGCCCTGACATGTCAATATTTCTCCATGAACCGATATTTGCAGAATCTCCGACGTGATCGTGATCGTCGACTCTGCGAAGGAGCTACTTCTGATAGACCGATCACTGAAACAAGTAGAGCTGCAGGGATGTCCGGTGAATCAACCTCGGGGAGAGCGGAGGCTGCCGCGGGCTGGCGAAATAGGCTCACCCTGGCTGACGTACAGTCATGGGAAATCATTCATCGAGTTCCCGGGTTCCAGGGTTCGATGCCCGATATGAACCGTAACTGGGTCGAGTTAAAATCCCTTCGTGGGAAAGTGGGGTTTTACACCAGCTTTTTTACCGTCGGTGGGCTCCGACTACCCCTCGATCCATTCATCTGCGAGTTTATGGAGCAAACCTCCTCGATGCCCCTCGACCTCTCACTCGGTCTAGTGAGGACCCTGGTGTGTTTTGCAGCTTGCACCAGGGTACTCGGATGCGAGCCAACTCTCTCTCTGTTCCGCTATTACTTCCAAGCCTGGCCCTCCAACCATCGACTACAATGCAAAGCCCACAACCACTGGATCAAACTTTTTACCCCGTTCCCCGGGAAGGTTGATGGATGGGCGGATAAGGTCATTCTGGTAGAGAGTGACAAGGGGTGGAATTTCCAGATCCCCTCTGGTGGTATGCACGGGCTGAAGAGGTTGAAGAGTTTGGGGGAGTATGACTCCATGGCCCGGGGAGTGCTCGAGGCTCCCCTCATGCGAGATGGGGAGCAGG
Source organism: Platycodon grandiflorus (assembly GCA_016624345.1). Lineage (NCBI taxonomy): Eukaryota > Viridiplantae > Streptophyta > Magnoliopsida > Asterales > Campanulaceae > Platycodon > Platycodon grandiflorus. The sequence goes on along the minus strand of CM028361.1, from coordinate 29,509,455 downwards.
TCCGTCTCTACGACTGGAAGGCCATCCTCGAGGATGAGGGCTTCCTATATATGACCGGTCTCTCGAAGAGAGCTCGGGCTGGTGTGATGCCGAGGTGCGAGATGCCTCCGGTGGAGTCTGCTCCAGGCTGGCTCGGGCATCAAGGCAACAAGCTCACAATTCAGTGCGAGGAGTGTGCTGGCCTGGAGGAGAGCAATTGCCGACCTCTCCCCGAGGGTTGTACTTTGAGACTTTTTGTTTCTTCTAGATTTTCTTCCAAGTGTTTTTTGATCGGTTGAGCCTTCTAACTCTGTTTGTGTTTGGTGCAGACATGGTGAACGCCGCGAATGCTTTCTCCACTCGGAGGAGCCGGGATACGGAAGCCCGCAAGGCTGCTCTAAGGCAGTCGTATACCGCGGCTGCTGGGGCCGATGCTGTCCTTCCCCCCACCCAACCGATCAACTCGGTGGGGGTTGTCGATGCGGTCCCGATCTCGTATGCACCCCCGCAGTCCAAAAGATCATCATCTTCGGCGGGCGAGGTAGGGACCCGCAAGAAGCAGAGGGGGGAATCGGTTACCGTAGAAATTGATCCCGAGGAGGACCCCCTCCGCCGATCGAAGGGGAAGAAGAAGGCTACTCCCTCGGAGGAGGCTGACCCCCGAGTGGCCGGCCTGGGACCTGACGATATCCAAGACGTCCTCCGGGCTATGCATGCCTGCGAGGACAATCCTCGAATGGAGAGTCTTCATCCCCAGACTCGCGACTTCATCTTTAAGTCGGTCGCCTGCTCGTTGGTCGAGGTATGTGTTTATCCGTAGTTCTCCCTTGTTATAAGATGTACATGCGGAGTACTAACTCTTTCCTCTTTTTGCAGATGTCCCACTATGCCAAATGGTATGACATCCGACTGGCGGAGGCAGAGAAGCTGAAGGCCGAGCTCCTTCAGCAGATCAAGGACGATGGGGCCGAGCTGTCGAGGCTACGAGCTGAACTGAAGAGCAAAGATGAGGAGCTGGCCAAGACGAAGGAAACTCTGTCCGCCACTGTGACTGCCCGGTCTCGCGCCGAAGCAGCTGCAGATCGTGCGAGGGAGGAGAAGGCCGAGCTTGAAGTCTCCCTGCTCGCTAAGAATGTCGAGCTTGATGCCAGCATCAAAGATCTTGACTGGAGGGTGAGCCAGCTTAATTCGAGTTGGAGGACCCCGCTCATGAGGTTGACATCGTTGCCCGCTACAAGGCCTCCGCATCCTTTGAGGCTGATGTATCTCCCTGGATGATGAAGGGTAGGTACCAGATCCTCCGGGCCGCGGCTGGCAGTGGTGTGGCCGTTGATAGCCTTATTGAATGGGGGGCTTCCAACCCGTTTGATGAGCTAAATCGAAAGGGAGCTGGGCTCGTGCCCTTTGATGATGAGGATATGCAGGCCATCCGGGAGGATGATAAGAGGCTGGGGAAGCCAGCTTGGGAGCCACCTGTGAGACTCCAGCTGGATCTTGAGACCCTGGTTGAGGCGCGCCTTGATCAGTTGGAGCTCGAGGCTTCAGGGGGAGAAGATCCTCAAGGGAATCCAGAGCTTGGGCTCACCGCTGATCAACTCCTCCAGGAAACTGAGGGCCCGACGACCAGCCGGGACGAAAATGCGCGAGATATACGGGCGTCAGAGGGCCTCAATGCCTAGCTGTTTTGACTTGTAATTTTTTTTTTATTTTTTTTGTTTTTTTAAAAAAAATTTTGATGAGCCTGCGAGCTCTTGACTTTCTATTATGGACAAGCAGTTGTAAATTATATATATATGAATCTATGGAAAATGTCCTGTTTTTACTTTGTTTAAAAAAGTATGACTTTGTTTCGAATGCTCGTTTAAACATAACTTGCTTTTTTCTTTAGAGGTAACGCTTTAGGATCATCACCGAGTGGCGAACGCCGACCTCGAGGTGATGTTTTAAGGATCGTCACCGAGTGGCGAACGCCGACCTCGAGGTGATGTTTTAAGGATCATCACCGAGTGGCGAACGCCGACCTCGAGGTGATGTTTTAAGGATCATCACCGAGTGGCGAACGCCGACCTCGAGGTGATGTTTTAAGGATCATCACCGAGTGGCTAACGCCGACCTCGAGGTGATGTTTTAAGGATCATCACCGAGTGGCTAACGCCGACCTCGAGGTGATGTTTTTAGGATCATCACCGAGTGGCTAACGCCGACCTCGAGGTGATGTTTTGAGCCTTTTTTCCTCTTTAGTGTTCTAATCTTTATCTAAGGATGACTTATAAGAAAGAATTGAAATACTATTTCTCATTATGAGCTTTCATTTACAACAAATCAGAAAAGGTTACAACTTAAGGGTAATATCTTTTCAAATGATCAGCGTGCCACGGGTTTTTTAACGAGGTTCCGTTTTGTTCGGCCAATCGGTAAGTGCCTTCTCGGATAATTGCTGTAACCCGGAATGGGCCTTCCCAATTAGGGGATAATTTGTTCCTCTAAGTGTTTCTTCCCGTAGCTTCAATCTTTCTGAGGACCCAGTTCCCGACTGAGAAGGTTCGGGGATTCACTCGGCAGTCGTGATGGCCTTTCGCGAGTTGTTTGTAGTTGATCATTCTGAGCCGAGCATTGAGCCTTCGTTCTTCTAATAGGTCGAGGTCGAGCCCCCGGGCTTCCTGATTTGTCTTTTCATCAAAATGTAGCACCCGGGCTGTAGGAATGGCCATTTCGACTGGAGCCATTGCTTCTGATCCGTAAGTTAAGGTAAATGGCGTTTCTCCGTTGGCCCTCGCACGATGTCCTAATACTCCAAAGGATCGGGTAACTCTTCTAGCCATCTCGCCTTTTTCTCGTCTAAACTCCGTTTGAGAGTATAGGATCTTTTATTCCCGCCTCGCCTTGACCGCCTTGTGGGTGTGAGACCGAAGACATCCAAGGCTTCACATTCATTCTCTCGCACTCACCGTGAACTTTGTTGCGAACTGTGTCCCATGATCGGAAACAATGACCCGGGGTAGTCCAAATCTGCACCAGATGAAATCGTGCACAAAACTGATGGCCTTTTCCTCGGCGATTCCCGCAAGTGGCTTTGCTTCGATCCATTTTGTGAAATAATCGACAGCCACGATTAAGAACTCACATCCTCTGCGAGCTTTGGGAAAGGGCCCGATAAGGTCAATTCCCCACATGTCGAAAGGCCAGGCTGCGACAACCGGTGTTTGGGGCACCGAAAGTAGTCTGGGCACGTCGGCGAAGCTCTGGCACTTATCACATTTCCTCACGTAATCCTCGGCATCCTTCCTCAGTGTTGGCCAGTAGTACCCGTGGAAGATGATTCTGTCTGATAAAGTCCGAGCTCCGGGATGACCCCCGCATACTCCTTCGTACACTTCTGCTATTAAATTCTCCGTGACCTCATGTCGTACACACCTCAGCAAAGGTTTTGAGAAAGATCGTCGGTACAAAGACCCCTAAGAACTTTGTGTATCTTGCGCCTCTTTTCCCGATCGCGAGCCGCGATCTTGTCATCGGGCGAGTTCCGTGTTCAATGTAATCCTCGATTTCGTCTATCCAACACCTCGTGGTTGCCGTAATTGGTAGAACAACCTCTCTGTTTACCGAGGGTGAATCGAGAAATTCTACTCGAACGTCGGGGGGCAGGTTCTGCAACTCCATGGAAGCGACCTTTGACAGGTAATCAGCCCGAGTGTTACTCGTCGATCCGTTGGACCTCCCAAGATTCGAACCGCTAGCAGCTGTCTCACGAGCTCGCAGTATTTTGTCAAGGTGGGATGATTAACCCCGTATTCCCCCGAAACTTGCTTCACGACGAGCTGAGAGTCGCTGAAGACAACAATTTGTGAAACTGTTAGGTCCTTTGCCAATTGTAGGCCTGCTATCACGGCCTCATACTCGGCCTGGTTGTTCGATGCAGGGAACTTGAATCGAAAAACTTTCCGAAATTCGGTTTCGTCCGGGGGGAAACTAATGATAGACCCACACCACTACCCGAGCTGCTGACGGAGCCGTCGACAAATAGCTGCCAGTGATTTTGTGGTCGCATTTCTGCCGAGCTAGTGCGGACACTTTTGGTTGGAGCGGCGATTGGCACTTCGCGGCTTTCTAGCTCGTTTGACGAAGCTTCCGGAGATGGGTCATGAGTGAACGAGGTTTCTGCCACAAAGTCGGCGAGAACTTGTCCCCGGACTGCTTTCCTTCGCTCGTAAGTAATGTCGAAGGCAGAAAGCTCGACTGCCCATTTCATCATTCTGCCAGCCACATCCGGCTTTTGCAGCATTCTCCGGAGAGGCAAATCCGTGTAGACGACCAAGGCATGGGCCTGGAAATAATGCGATAACTTCCTTGCCATTACTACCAGTGCTAAGACCACTTTTTCGACATTCAGGTATCGTGCCTCCACGTCGGACAGCGCGTGAGAGACGTAATACACTAGTTTTTGAATTGGCCCTTCCTCTCGGATTAACACTGCAGCCACCACCGCATCTGATGCCGAGATATAGATGTACAGTTTCTCGCCGGGCACCGGGCTTGAAAGTAGAGGCGGGCTTCCGAGGTACTGTTTCAGCTCGGAAAAGGCTTTGTCACATTCCGGACCCCAAGCAAATTTTCGACTCCCTTTGAGGATATTGAAAAAAGGGAGGCTTTTCTCCGCGGCTTTGGCAATGAATCTATTCAAGGCGGTTATCCTGCCATTGAGCCGCACACGGTTTTGATGCTTGTTGGGGTTTCATGTCCAAGCAGGCTGGATCTTTCCGGGTTTGCCTCAATTCCCGCTCATTCACCATGTACCCCAAGAACTTCCCCGCGGTTACCCCAAAGGCGCATTTTGCGGGGTTGAGTTTCATGTTGTTTTTTCTGAGGTTGGTGAAGGTTTCCCGGAGGTCTTCGACGTGGTTAGCTTTCTTGGTCTTGATCACCACGTCGTCGATGTATGCCTCCACGTTCCGACCGAGCTGATCCCCGAAGACCCTGTTTATCATTCTCTGGTAAGTAGCCCCCGCGTTCTTTAGCCCGAAGGGCATCATCACATAGCAATACAATGCCCCCGCAGCTCAGAATGCTGTGAGTTTCTGATCTTGCAACCACATCCTGATCTGGTGGTATCCTGAGTATGCATCAACGAAACTCAGGATCTTGTGGCCGGCGATAGCATCGACGAGCTGATCAATTCTGGGGAGCGGGTACCAATCCTTTGGGCAAGCTTTGTTCAAATCGGTGTAGTCCACGCACATCCTCCATTTGTTGCTGGTCTTCTTGACCATGACAACGTTTGCGATCCAAGTCGGGTAAAAGATTTCTTTTATTATTTTAGCTCGGAGCAGCTTGTTAACTTCTTCCTTGATAGCCGCTTGTTTTTCTGGGGAAAAAACCCGTGGTCGCTGCTGTATCGGAGTGATTGCGGGATCAACGCTAAGCTTGTGGACAGAGACGTCCTCACTGATGCCTTCCATATCTTCAACCCTCCAAGCGAAAACGTCGGTGTTTCCTCGGAGGAACTCGATGATAGCCTGACGCTCTTCTTCATCGATGTCCAGACCAATTCTTATTTTTTGGTCGGGAAAATTGAAGTTGATGACCACCTCGTCGAAATCCTCGTGGGGCTGAATGTTGGGCAAGTCGCGGTTGTCGAGGCTTTCGATCGCGATCATCCTAGCATTCTTGCAGCTCGGCCCCGGTTCTTGCGAGCTATGGTAGCTAGCCCGCGTTGATTGCTAATTTTGGGCCGAGCATATTGCAGAGGTCGCGTTCTCAGGAACTGCGAGCTGTTCTGCTTTTTCCCGGGATTCCTCTTCTGTCATGGGCCGGGCTCTCTTGGTGGAGGTCTGTATTGTTTCCACAGCCTCGGCTTTTCCCCGAACTACCGCCTCCTTTTCTTTTCGAGTCTCTATTATGTGAAATAGAGTACTTCTGGGATCGTTCCTCATCATGCCGACCTTTCCCTCTGTGGCGAACTTAATCCGTTGATGAGGTGCTGAGGCGATCATGCCGAATTTTGCTTGAGCAAGCAGGCCCAAAATGGCATTGTAGGGTGAAGGGATGTCGAGGACCAGGAATTCTATTTCCTCGGACCTGAGAAGGCTTCCCTCCCCAATAGTGACCTTCAGCGTCACCGTGCCCTTAGTCACCACCTTGTGACCGGTGAATCCTTCCAACTGAACTTTACTCGGAGTGAGCCGGCTATCTGCGAGCTTCATTTTCTTGAAGCAGTCGTAGTACATGATGTTTCTGTTTGCTCCGGTATCTATCAATACCCTTCTCACCATGTATTGCTCAACTCCGAGGTGCAGCGTTAGTGCCTGCATCTTTGCCAAGTCGGTGTTGGCCAGCTCGCTAGGATAGAAGCAAATGCCAACCTCATCTTTAACCCGAGGTTGAGACACCACGTTATTGAGGCTGTACATGGTGTCACTGAGCTGAGTGATGCTCAGGTTATTTTCGAGGATAGTGGAGATTCTAAATTCCTCCCTTTCCACGTGCTCGCGACCATGTGCTGCTGGCCTCTGTTCGGGCTCCTCTCTCTGCTCAAACCGCCTCAGTGCTCCCCGATCTATTAATCGCTGAATTGCCCTTTTTAGCTGAAAGCATTCTTCGGTGGTGTGACCATTCTCCTTATGGAATTCGCACCGTTTGTCCGGATTCCGAGGATATCTGTTCTCCTTCATCGGGTGAGGCTTTTCTAATTTGTTTTCCCGCCGCAAAGACGGTCATGATGTGTTCCCTGGATGCATTCAGCGGGGTGTAAACCATTTTATCTTCTCTCTCCTGCGCCCTTGTCCTGGCATTTTGTTGCCCGGTTCTCCGGTCCGGGTTCTTTGGTTCCTCGGCCTTTGCTGGCGCAGGGGTCGTGTCCGTGGTTTTCCCTCTTCCGGCCAGAATTTTCTCTGTCTTTGCCACTCCTTTTGCCATGATGAACATCTCGGCACTGGTGGCTGGAGTCCGCAGTTGAACTCTCTGTCCGATTTATGTCCGCCTCGGCGGATCATGATTGTTTCGTCTGGGACGTTGGAGAGCTCGTCGGCAATACTTTTGAATCGCTCGATGTAGTCTGTCAGCGATTCAGTGGGGCCCTGCTTTGCATTTGCAAGGTCCGACTTATCTTTGAGAAGTTCCCCAGCTGAGGCATATTTTTTGAGGAACCTCCTCTTCAGGTCGCTCCAGTCCGCGACCGACTCCTTCGGGAGTTCTCTGAACCATTTCAGCACCGTCGCATCAAACGTGCTGATAAAAACCTTGCACCACATATCCTGTTGCGCGGTGCAAACACCCATTTTTGCCTCGAAACTGGAGACGTGGGTCTCGGCGTGTGTTTTCCCTGCATATAGCCTGAACTCTGGAAGCCTCAGCCGGGAGTTGGGTGGCGTCTTCTGAATCCGTCGACAGAACGGACTTTCCGGATTGTGCGGGAGGCCAAGTTTCCTGCCTGCAGCCTCCAAGCGCTCCCGGAGAATTTTCGTGGCCCCATCCGGAGAGTCGTTAGCTCGGGATTCTCTCGGCGCGTCGTCACGCCGTCGTTTCTTGATCGCTTTCGCGATGATGCGACTGTCCCGGGAGCTTCCCGAGGAGAGGTGATCGGCCACGCCTACCCTTGGGATCCTTTCCGCCGGGATTGTACCTCCGGCTTGTAGGTGCTATCCGAGCTTGTTGGGCTGCATGAGCGTGCTCGGGCTCCCAGTCGGTCTTGTACGCTACCTCTGGGCTTTTCCCTTTCTTCTGGGAAATGAAGTCGACTGTGCACACTTGCTTTGGGTGCACTGACCCGAATTCCCAGTCTATTTGTGGCACTCTCGCGCAGCCTGCTATGTGCGCTTGCCCGGGAGCTTCACGGCCGGGATATGTGATGGCGATGCGTGGCCTCTCGGCCGTGCCCTTTCCCGCCGAGGGCTTTCCGCGTCCGGTGTCTCGAGCTTTCTGGTGAGCTCGAATTCTTTTCTTTCGAGCTCTCTGACCTTCTCTACGTGCGCCCGTTCGCGACGTAGGTGCTCCAGCTCTGCCTGATCTCTCTGGAGTTGTGTGGCCGGTCGTTTTACCCCGGTTATTCTAACCTCATCATTCCCACAAGTGTCTTCGCCTCCGGAAGTCTCACTGGTGGTATCTCCACCTTGACGGGCTTTCTGCGCGGCTTTCCCCTTGCTTGTCCACGACCTCTCCGCTGCCTTTTTCGTCAACACCCGAGCTACATCCCGGGCCGACCTCCTGCTTTTGAATTATCGGCAGGGGCTTTTCCAGGAGTTTTCGGAGCATGTCTCTGCGTTGACTGGGCAGCTTGCTCAGCATTATGTGAAGAGTGTGGGCCAGCGTCTTGAGCAGCTGACGTAGCCTTCTGCTTTGAATTCGTCATTTCTTTAAACCGTTAGTTTTTTCGGTTATAAGAAGTTCGACTGAAGGTATCTAATTCCGGCGTCCCGGCAACGGAACCAAACTGATCACGCCAAAAAGGGTTCTGGTGATCTGTCGATGTCCACGTGTGTAGCTAGTCACTAGTCAGGGTGCCCCGGCTCTCAATAGGCACAAGTTTTGGTGGGACTTGTCCTCCGGTAGATACCTGTGATGAAAGAAACACCGTTAGGGAGCTGGACGTTGGTCCAGCTAAAGCCCTCCGGGGAGAATCGATATGGTAAGGTATGTAGTCTCCGGTGAGGATTCAGGCAGCTCTTTGAGAGTGAATGCTCTGAATTCTTTGGGAGAGTTTGTGGTTGTGTATATGTGAATTTGAACTTAGACCTTAAAGGAAGGTTGTCACCTTGTATTTATACTGGTAGAATGTTGGTCTGAAGCAAGTGGATCTGCCAGATGTCAGCTTGGGGTGAACAGCCATGTGATCATTTATGGCAGCCGCAATGTGCATTGATGGGCCTTAATGTGGAAGTGACCTGTCCTGATGCAGAGGATAGAACTTCCCTGTTTGTCCCCTTGACCTTCTAGATGCAGCTTTCCTTAGTGAGCAAGTATCCTTTTTGTCCAATAGGAGACTAGATGGTGGTCCCGGGATGACGTAGTAGCCTGAGGGCATTGAATGCGGCAGCTTTCGTTGACTTTCAAGGCTTCCCGGGGTATATACCTCGGGGTCTTTATTGCATGCAGCTCGGGCTCAGGACCATGCGAGCTTTTCAACTTGGTAGTGGAAGGTTCTGGACCAGTCCCGAGCTCCTCGGGGAGGTCGGGTTGGAAGTGGTGATGAGTATATTTGGGTCCCGAGCTGTAGTCCAAGCTCGGGATGTGAGATCCTATCGTCCGAGCTCCAGGTAAACTTTGGCCACGTGGCCCGCGAGTGCCACGTGGAAGTTTGGATATTTTAGGATCTTCAACTACTAAGTATTTTAAAGATCTATTAGAAATTCATATTTTATGAGATGATTATCCCAACATGCTTGCTCTCGGGTTCTATGTGATTGTGGGCAAATGCTATGCAGGTCAACTAATATGTTTGGTTAACGGGCACAATTCAGTTCCATCGATCATTACACCAAATGAAAGGAAGGCTTGTATGTTTGAACTAGAAAATTTAATAAGGCACTTCACCAACTCCGTTAACGGAATGAAATGAGCCTCAGCAGCATATAGCTAACATTAAATTATGTATGTAACATTATTACCATATAAGTATATGATATATCCAAAATAGACGACTTCATTAATTTATGTTTGCTTAATCATATCATTGCCATAAACAATTAAGTATGTATATCTGCCTATGCTCATGAATATTGTGCGACAGGAAACACAAAGGAAATTGTTTAATTTCATTCATTACTGAAATCATCTGCTTATTGCCATATCATATGGAGGATAAAATTTAATTTTGCTAAAGTGCATTTATTAAAAAATTGCAAAAAAGTGGAGTGCATGCTACAAATCAGAAAATGAATTATTCGGTATGACTTTTTTTTCTAACACGTACTGATGAAGCTATTTAATTTGTCCTGTCCATGCAATTTACTTGTCGTTATTAACCAAAGATACTGAATAACACGGGAGATTCATCAAAATTGAGTAGCTTTTTTTTTTTTGCCTTAAAACACACGGTCTCCCTTTTTAGTTTCACTTTGTCTCCTCTGTGTTTGTGTGGTCCAAAATATATTTCCACCCCTGTAAAGGGAAATTAAAATAGACATGATGTTTATTTTGTGATTCGTATTTTTTTAATTATGTAATAATTAAATTTAAAAAATAAGAGAAATACAATTTTTTTTTTTTAAATGTGAGACTTGGACTGAAAGAGAAAGCGGAAACTATAAATAAAAATAAATAAAAATAAGGTAATTATACTATTAGTTTCTTGACTATTAACTTTTTTACGATTAGTCCCTTAAATTTTTTTTTTCAAACTTCAGTCCCTAGAGTACCCAAATTAGACACACTTAGTCTTTTTGTTAGATACTGTTAGGATTTTTCCGTTAATTCAGTCATGTGCCCAACACGTAACTTTGGTTAAGGGCTTTTATGAAATTTCATGTGCAAGATTTTTTGTAATACTTGCACAATTTATTATTTTTCTCTCTTTCTCTCCTCCCCCACCCCACCCCACATCTTCATCCCCTTCATACCATCTCTGTTACTGACCTCCCCCCCACCAGTACCACCACCACCACCTCCTTGTCTTCCAAAGATGTGCTTGTTTACTGATTCAGTCTTTTTCAAAGTAATAAGATATGATGGCAAGGGCTCAGAGCCTCAGCTCGATACTCTCCTCTTGCTGGGGGCCATTTCCAGAGTCAATGCCCTTTTTTTCCTTCGGTCAATGAAAAATCTATTTATTGTTCCACAAATACGGGTGTAGATGAAGATGCTTCGGTTAGGGCTTACCATTGGAAGGGGAGTGTCGATGAAAGATGAAAGAGGGGAGTTGTCTGTAATGGTTTCAATTCAGATATGGAAGTTATACAACGGCGGGCTGAGAATTCGTAGTTTTAATTCCAGTCGTCCAATTCCTGCTACTCTTCAAATCCCTGATAACAAATTCCCCTCCTACTCCATCCACAGCTTTTCGATTCAATCAAAGCTCCCCAACCTTAACTTGTTCCCCAAATTCCCTCTTCTCAGTGCTAGTGGTAATGGCACTAATAGCGTCGGAGGAGGAGGTGGCATTGCCGGCATTGGTGGCGGCGGCGGTTGGAGCGAAAACGGTGGTTTTGACGGTTCCTCATCATCGTCTCTCGACAATTTCGGATCTGTTGGACCTTTTCTCACTGGTTGGAGATCCAGGTTTGTTGCTGATCCTCAATTTCCTTTCCCCTGTTTTCATCGATTTTCAACAAGGACCCATTAATTTTGAGCTTTGATTCTTGATGTGCGTAAAACGCGCGACGAGCAAGAATACTCGGTCGTATCAAGAAATAAAGTGTGCAAACACAAGTATTGATCCCATAGAGATAGTGCTAGAAATAAATTCTAAGTACTAAAATTGGGCACACCTAATTTTATCTAAGCTAACAAAAATGAGAATTGAAAATAAAAAGAAAATAAAGAAAAAGAAAGCAATAAAGTAAATTAAATTAACGCGGCAACGATGATACGACGGCAACATCAAATCAAGGTTAAAATGATAGGATTGTGAATTTCTAACCTAGCCAATGTCTAATCTAACCCTCTCTACTTTTCTTTATCTCAAGTCTTGGTAGTCAGGTGCACATTGATAATATTCGTTACGGACTCTCGAATCTTATAGCAAGTCTAGCTACCAATCCCTACTACGGGCTCTCGCATTTTATAGCAAGAAAAGAATAGCCGCATTATCGATCAAGTACCCCATGACTATCTAAGAACGCTCGTATCTCTCGATCAAACGTCACATAAACAATTATTGTGATTTTTAGAATTAATAGGACGGGCTCTTGCATCTTACCCTATAATTCTAGTGATCATCTAATGGTTCGCGATTCCATTAAAAGCATTAAGAACACACAATAATAACTAAGATAATGGGTAATACTTCATAGAGAGATATTCTCTCTATTTTTCTACAAGTCATGCCGGTAGTCGAAGGCTATTGATGTGTGTCACAGAACACCAACTACTAAATTGCTCGGTCCGAAATGTAAGGTAGCTCTCGCGGATCCAAAACATTTCTCAAATAAATTAATTAATGACTAAATCAATTAAAAGCATTAAGCCCACAATTTAGTAACCTAGCATGATTGTATGCTAAATAGAGAGATAGATTAAATTAAAACATCATATTCAATATAGAAAATAATCACATTCGATAAATATAATTAACTCATTACCAATTCCACATTTACAAGATAAAAGATTCTAAGAAAATATAACATTAATCTTGAGATAAAGATAGAAAAAATTAAACCGATCAATGTCGAAATTCATGGTTGGAAAGCCTTGCAAATGCTTCCTTGGCCCTTGATTTGATGCTTCAAACCCTCAGAATGAATGCATTTAATTGAGATGATAAGGTGGAGAAAGGGGGGAGAGAGAAAGAGCTTGTGTTCTTGTCCCAAAAATGGAGGCTTTCATTTTTTCAGCCTGTTAGGGGCTGAATGCTCTTGATTTGGGATGCTTTAGAGATATATAATTAAAGTTTATTGAGTACTCTTGAGTATTTGGGAAGCCAATGGCAAAATCGAAATAAGAGTGAAGGATTAGGGGCAAAAAATGGGGAGAAAGGACTGCTGATCTGGGCTGGAAGGTGGGCAGGAGCTGGGTGGATCAGCTGGATCCAGGAGGAGGAATTTGGGTTATAATGTGAGAAGGAAATGGGCAGAAAGGCGGGTCTGCTGGTGGATCCAAGAGGGGAAGTCGTGGGTTGGCTAGTGGGCATGGAGTGGACACGCGGGTTGCTGGAGCTTTGCTGGATGCGTGGCACGCTGGGAGGGTGACAGCGCAAAACTGAAGAAGTTTCAGCGCTTTGCAGCAGTGCCCCTGCTCTTCCTGATGTTGCTCCGGTGCCCCTAAGTTGTCCAGAAAGTGAGCTGCAGCCCTTGTCCTCCCAGACTGTGCAGTTTAGCCCCAAGTCAGCCTCCGTTAGACTCCGTTAGCGTATATTCTCTTTCATTTTGGTTATTTCCTTTGCACATCTCTAACGAAAGGCTAACGGATCTCAACCAAATGGTTTTAATTAATTCAAAACTTCGCAGGTTGCCTTGAATACTCCCAAAATGCTATGAAATGATTCTTTAAAGTTCCAATAATGCCCCAAAAATCTGAAATACAAAATAATACAATAAATGCACTTTATTGGGCAAAATACATTTAAACTTCATAGAAAATTGAGACAAAATATGGAAAAATTATATAGGAAATTATGCACTTATCAATTCTACTTATCCAAAGATTTAATGAAGTGACAAATGGAAACATCTTCATAAATTTTTTGTTTAAGTCTTGCTCATGAAATTCTATAAATGCCCTTAACCAAAGTCACATATTGGGCACATGACTGACTTAACGGATAAATACTAACGGCATCCACCAAAAGGACTAAGCGTGTCTAATTTTAGCACTATTGGGACTAAAATTTGAAAAAAAAATTAAAAAAACTAATAGTGAAAAAGTTAATAGTCAAGGGACTAATGGTATAATTAACCAAAAAATAATACAAGCCATAAAAAGAACCCAAAAAAAAATCAACGGGTCAATTTCAACGTAAATAGAAATAACAAGGAGCCAGGAGTTTTTGACTTTTGCAAAGGAACTTGAACACTAAAATTAGGCATCGATTATTATATAATGCATCATCTTTTTCTTTTTTGGAAAAGTGGCTAAATATAGTATATCTCGTGTTACTTGCTTTAATAAACAAAATAATACTTCATTATTTTGCAATGAAATATTCATTTTTAATTTTGACTATTCTGTTGGAGGAGTGCAATGGCGTAACTCGTTTTGGTCTTCGAATAGATGGGATAAACAAATTCATGAATACTCTAGGGCAGACTAGCTTCCATGGGATCGGGAGGGAAAGGCGTTTCCAAGTTTAAAAGTTTCTATGGAGCCTTATAAAATTTGAAATTTAGGAGTGCTAAGTCTCATTACTTTCGTTCAAAAAATAAAAAGTCTCATTACTATGAGCATCACCGATGCAATGTGAATGTGAAAAAAATTGAGTGTCATTTAGAATTTATATATTTTTCGAAGAAAAAAAAATCGTCAAGTAAAGGAGGGTTATGAATATGATGTATCAACTAAATTATTTTATATTGGTTATGAGACTCTTGATTTTTTTACATTTAATGCAATTATAGAGGAGAGTTGACACATACGCCCCTGCGGTACGGATTCTGGGTATCGTGCACGAAGGCTATCACAGTTGCACGGTTGCTAGACATGCACAAACGGTTCGAAATCGAAACCGAACCGCCCAAATAATCGCATAAACCGGAACCGCGAGGAACCGGAATCGTTCCTGAATCGGAACCGTCGGTTACACGGTTCGGTTTCGGTTTTCAATTTCTCAAAACCGTGAACCGCCGGTTTGGAACCGAGAACTGGAACCGCCAGTTCTAAACCGTGAAAAATTACCAAAATTTAAATTTAAAATTTTCAAATTGCTTTGTTTACTCTACAATTTCAAAGATGAAAAGTTTACAAAGTTAAAAAAATTCAAAAAATACTTTGTACAAAGTTTTAAGATGAAATCTTTTTTAAAACAAATTATAAAAAAAATATTTAAAAAATAATTTAAAATTGCAGTTTACAACCGGAACTGTAATCGTGATTTGCCAGTTCGGTTACGGTTTGTTGTCCCACGGTTTTTGGAACCGCCGGTTCGAACCATTTGGGTATGTCAAGCGGTCGCGCAAGGAAAAATGGCTCGGCCACGCGGGTGGCGCGGTCGCTTCATGCGGTCGCGCGATGTGCTGAAGTTTTTGGAATTGGTGCGGTTGCTCAGTGCGGCCGCGCAGCTGCTTCGTGCCGTCTTCAGCGTTTTTTGGTATCCTTGTTTTTATTGGTTTAAAACTAGGTCTTGTATCCTATATATAAGTTGCAACTCTAAAACGTGAATAAGGTTGGAATATCAATATACAACAGTCTTTAAAACCTAAATACTCTCTATTCTCTTCCAATTTCCAATTGCTTGATCATTGATAATTGTTCAATTCATTATTTGCTTGTTTTCGCTGTCGCTAGGGGCGTGCACGAGCCATAATCCCGCGGGCATTGGCAATGCCCAGTATGGGCCCATCAGGCAGCGGACATCAATTTTAAAAATCCAGTACAGGAGATCAGCCCACGGGCTTTAGTGAACAGGCTTTGGGCGGGCGTTGGGTGGGCCCGAGCTTGATGGGCTTATGGATTGATTTTCATCTTTTTGAGACAATTCTAACATTTTGTTCTCTTTTCTTTGATTTTTGTGCTAATCTTTGTTTGTGTTAGAGCTGCATCGTATGGGTTATGCCTAACAAAATGTAAGGCCCACTGGCCCAAAGAGAGACGTGCCTTGCCTCTTCTCAGTTCTAAGTTCTCAGTGAGTACACCCAAGGAAAAATTCAAATTCTCCTAATATCTTTTCTATATGAATTAGCAATAAGCCAATAATCAATCAAGCGCATACGCAAATCGCCCAAAGAAACTGGTGAGTCATAAGGTCTTACTTGCTGCTGTAACCCTAGTTGCTTAGGTATCGATTGTGGCTGCCGACTGATGGAGGAGATGAGAGGACGACTCTGTTTGAATGAGATGTCGGAACTCATATGAGAGCTTACTGAGTGAGAGAGAGAGAGAGAGAGAGAGAGAGAGAGAGAGAGACACCGTAAGTGTCAGATGGAGATGGCTTAGATAGGTTTTGGCCTTTGGGTGAGCTCATCGAAGGAACTCTGAAAGCCTGGGAGGCAGAAGCAGTGAGTCGGTGATGGCGAGGATGAAGCAGTGACGACGATGACGATTGGCGAGGATGAAGCAGCGACGGCGACAGCGAAGTAGCAAACCGGAGAGTTGTGCTGGCGCAGCAACTGAGATGAGAAATTGAGAACTTGGTGTCGGCGTCGAGCTGTTGAATGTCGATGACGATGTCTCTAGTGTATTGTCTGATTTGAGTATTGTAAGATAGGGTTTTAGATATTATGTAACATGTATATTCATATGCTTAGATCAAAACGAAACGACGTAGTTTTATAAAACGCTAGGCTGGGCTGAACAGGCAGTAATAATATGAGGGCCCAATGCTGCCCGAGATCGCGGGCTTTCAATCCATCTCAAGCCCAACATTATGAATTAGCCCATGGGCACGGGCTCTAGGGTCAGGCATTGACGGGCTTTGCAGACTGATGGGCCGGCCTGCTCATCCCTAGCTGTCGCACAACATTACTCCCTCCGTCCCGGATAAATGTTCC
The DNA here is from genome assembly GCA_016624345.1 of Platycodon grandiflorus. NCBI lineage: Eukaryota > Viridiplantae > Streptophyta > Magnoliopsida > Asterales > Campanulaceae > Platycodon > Platycodon grandiflorus. The sequence goes on along the minus strand of CM028361.1, from coordinate 29,493,187 downwards.
TAGTGGATAAAACACAGGAATTAAGAAATATAATTAATGATGCTGTAAAATGTGTTCTGACAATAATACCCATGAACATTAATTGAATTCAACTATTTTAAATAATTAGGTTTCTTTGGGATGTATTATATTAAATGAAATTTTAAGGGTATATTAGGAAAAATGGTAGAAAATAAGTAGATCAAAAGTCTTTAGGAACATTAGTTGAGACATCCCAAAATAGAAAGTAGGAACATTTATCCGGGACGGAGGGAGTATTATTTAAAGGTTAATTTTTATTGTATCTCCTAATTAATCTATGATAGGTTTTATGCCTTATATGATTATAATTTATTCGAGCTATTACAAATTGATGGGTTGAGGAGCTCACTGTAAGAGAGGAGGATTAAGTATTGTTGAGAGTATAGGGAGAGTCATGAGCAAGCGGTGACCTCCGAAAGTGCCGGCCCAAACATTGTCGTACACAGAGATTGTAAATTGTGAGAGTTTCTTTCTATTAATTGTGAGTTTTGGTTTTGTTTATTAAAGTGAGAGTCATCCTACGTATTTTCAATTGAGTGATATTGTTAATTGATTGGTATGGGTGGTTTTGATATTATTAGTTATCGTTATTTCTTGTGTGGTTATTTTAAGTGTTAGAATTTATGTATTCCTACGCATCGGTATTAATATCAAAACAACAGATTAATTAGAAACTTTTATAATGGATACACAATGTCCTAAAAGCATTTTTTTTTCTCAAGAGTATTATTTTTACTATTGTATTCTTTGGTTTAACTCAATTAAAGAAGTTTGTCATGTATTTTTCTTTTCAAACTTTTAAAGGCAAAACTAGATAATAACAATGTACAGTTATTTATAGGGAGGTCTATTGTCACCCTTGACCATATACAACGGGGTATTTTAAAAGTAGCTACGCGGTAGCATCTCTTCCAACAAAGTAATTACATGGGAGCTAAATTGGGAAAAGTAACTTTGAGTAGCAAAATAAGCTTTTCAAATCCTCCTAACAGTGTTCAAGAAAATGCCATTTTTGGCCCAAAAATTACACAAAACGGCACCGTTTAGTTAGGAGAGATTTAAAAAAAAAAAAGGACAGCTGACAGCCCCTTTCCACGTGTCGAAAGCATATGGCTCGGTTTATTTTTTTTCTTCTTTACTTTTTACCGCCAATTTTCAGCCAAATAAAATATTTTTTTTGAATTAAAGTACACATTTTTAGCTATAAATAAAGACTTGTTTTGTTGAATTTGGATATCCGAGCAATTTTCTACAAATTTTTAAAGTTTCTACCTATTTTCCTCCATTCTCTCTCTTCAAATCAGATTTTAAAGTCATTTTAAGGTATTTAAGCTTAATTTATTGCTAATATTATTAGTTTTAGTTAAATATTATAATTATCAATATTGCTATTATAATTTAATTATTAGTATTACTATCATTATTGTCATTATTTTGTTAATTTTTATTATTATTGCTATTATGGCTTCACGTAATTTATGCAGAAAAAATAAAAACTCTAAAAATCAAGATAATTCACATTCATCTATCCCAAACCAACTCTCTAATCGTGAAAATATTTCTGATTTACCAAGTCAACCTCCACTTCAACAATTTCAGAATAAATTAAATGTTGGAGAATGCATAATTTTCAAAACCCTCAACCATTCGAAAATTTTCCAATGTTTCCAAATACATCATTTCCTAATATGTCGCAACAAACTTTTCAATGGAATACTCCTTTAGCTTCAAATTTTTCTCCCTTTTCAATGCAACAATCACAGTTCAACCACGGATATTTTCCTATGGAAGGGATGGGAGGTTCTTCATTTGATATTTTAGTTAAATATTATATTTTTCTAGAATTTTTCCTTTTAATTGTTGTATTTGTATTTTGATTTTTAAATGAATTAATTAATATTAAGAAAATAATAGTAGTTTATGGAGTTTTTATACAATTAAATAACAAATACTAATTAAATTATTTTTAAATTAAATAACGAAAACTAATTAAATTATTTTTCAATAAAAAGTAATAAAAATATACGAAAGCTATTATTATTAAAAATTAATATGAGTTCGAAAATATTAATTTAACAAATATCAAATTAAAATTGCATAAACAAAATAATAAACAATAATAAAGATATTAAATTAATGGAGATAAAGATGGTAGGGTATGTTAAAATATTCAAGTTTGTGCCACCATTAAAAGGAGGTTTTTAATTGAATAACTAATGGGTAATTTTAAGGGTATTTTTGTAATAAAATTGATTAAAAATTGGTGGGAAGCTCCCCTTAAGCTCCCCACCCATTGTACATGGTCTTAGTATACTTCTCTACCCTCTTTATTAATAGAAAAATTATATCATTAGCTAGGTGTGTAGGCAAAATTACCCCCATATAGCATATTGCTCTTTTAAAAATAAATTTTACTCATAATTAATCTACCCTTTAACATGTGTAGTCTCAATATTTAACATTAATCCAACATTTCTTTTAAAAGCCAATAAAACCTTTTTTGAATACTTCAATTAAGTGTTGTTAAAACGAAGAACATTTGCCTTTACTATTTTTTTGTTTAATAATATAATTGATCTAAACTAAAACTATCAATGATACAAACTATTTTTAAATTCACCTGACGCAAGATCAAGTTAAATTGATATTAAGATATAGTTTATTATATGTAGTTATTTTTAATTATATTGTAATTTTTAGAATTATAATTTATAGGGTTGTATTTTTATATTTAGAAGTAGACTTAGACATTTAATTGATGTATTTAAGTCCTATTAGGTTACTGCACATGTTAGGTTAATTTGTAGGAAGTTTTAACTTGTTTCCCAAACTTTATAAGTCCTATAAATTTAGACTCCAATGTAATTCTGAATTTAGCTTTGAATTTTATGAGAATTGATTGTTTTTATTCCAATTTTCGATATTCCTTTGGATCAACGAGAATTGATGCCTAAATCATGGTAGGTTTTAGACCTTAACAGGATTTAGAGGATCAATCGCTAATCGCTGATAGTCGTGATTTAGAAAATCAATTGCTAATCGCTGATAGTCGTCGGCAATCTCAACAGCATTGGTGTATTATCATTACTTGTTAGAGCTTTCGCTGCACCCATTGTTTTAATATACTCCTAGTTTATATTACTGTCACATGCTATTTTGGTCCCCGTCCCTCTAATAGTAAGACGCTAGGTTTGCCTATATAACTATGTTAATATTCCCTTTGTTCTATACAAAAATTTATACGTTTCAAGAATTTGTTGTGATAAAATTAAAGAGTCATATTTCTAAACTAAATCTATTGATTCAATTATTGCTCTTATATGTTTCTTTCTTTTTTTCAGATAGATAATATTGGTGCTACTTATGCAAAAGAAAATATGTAATTTAAGAGGAATAATTAAATAAAAGTAAACATATATAATTAATAAATATATATCAAAAGTTTAACTGTTAAAATAATACTTACTCCCTCCGTCCTTTAATTATTATTTTATTTGATCTGGCACACGAATTAAAAAAAAATTAACTTGATTATTAATATTGGTATAATGTGTAATTTTCTTTAATGTCTATGTGTATATGACTCATAATTAAAGTAGGGAAAAAAATAAGGGTAAAATGATAAAAGTAATGTCTTAAAAAGGAAAGTTTTCAAACAAGATAAGTATTTTAGGATTGATAAAAAAGAACAAAAAAAGAAAAAAGAAAATAATAATTTAGGGATGGAGGAGGAGGGAGTACTATACTCCCTTCGTTCCTTAATTATTGTCTTGTTTGACCCTGTATATAAATTAAAAGAAATAATTAATTTGATTATTAACATTAATATAATATATAATTTTTTTTAATCTTCATGTGTATGTAATTATTAATTAAATAAGAAAAAATGTAAAGATAAAATAATAAAAATAATATCCTAAAAAAAATTTAAACAAAAAATTATTTTAAAATGAATAAAAAAATTGTTAATAATAAATTTTTAAATAAAAAATTATTTTAAAATAAGTAAAAAAATACCGTTGACAATAATTTAGGACCGGATGGAGTATTTGTTTTCGGACCAATGCGGCATGAAACTGAACATCCTGCATGTGTCGATACTTGAATAAAAAAGTGCTTAAAATGCTTTTTCAACCACCACATGGCAGCAAATGATCATTGAGAGAGAGAGAATAGTAAACTCAAACAGTAATTTAGTGATGGGGTCTAGCGTAGGCTACTATTGGCCTAACTTTCAAAGGGAGGAATATGAAACTATATCCCTTTGGTATTCTCAAATGTTGATACTCTATATCTGGCTATATTCCACATTTACCCTCTCCATTTGTTGGATTCATTCAAGAGACCGTGTGCCCTTTATTTGTATATTGGAATTGCCAATTTTCGCCTCTAACTTTTACACTAATTTAGAATCTTCATCTTTTATGTGGCCTTTGTTGCCTAAATTGCTAAACTTGATCTCCAAGGCTTTCATTTTGCCTTCTAAATATGCTGTCAAAAAGAAACCTAATGCATCTAATATATATATATATATATATATATATAGATTAATACTAATATTCCTATTGAGTTAAGAAGAATTTGAAGTTGACCACAATGTCCATTCTAATTCTAAACTAGATAAGCCCTATGTCACTTAAAGACACCTACACACATAGTCATTCCCAAAGCTCATTGTTAAGCTTAGACAATGAATAAGTAGGGAGTTGGTGATCAAACGCTTCAAACTCGTATGAAAACAGTGGTAAATACACGAGATTGGGTGGGTTGGGTTGGGTTGGGTTGGGATAGGAGGGGAGAATACATATTTGTTTTATAGGTTGACCTCATAGTTAAGAAAGGTACATATCAAGAATTAGATCAATTAGTTTTCTTTTGTCCAAAAACTATAATGGACGTTGGCTAATAAAATATTAAAATCTATCAAATTAAGCCAAATGACAAAAGCGTTCAAAAAATAAAATCAATTCGAAATAAGAGTATAAGTGTAGCTAAAGTTAATATCAAGCTCATTAATTTTACCTTAACGAATCTTAACTTGTGAAATGGATTCCAATTTTTTTTTTTTGTTTTGTTTGGGGGAGGGGTAAGTGTGCAATAAAAAGAAGAAAAATCAATTTTTGTTACTTTTAGTCATCCATCAATTACTTTTCCGAATTAAGCATTTGAAATTATGATCTTATTACAATAAACAAAGGACCATCTCCGTCACAAAGCCAAATTATATTTGAATTTCGCAAATGCCAAAAGTCTTCAAATCCTCCCTCAGCACCTGACAGGCACTTGTCTGCCTAATATTATTATTATGCCCACGTTCAAGCACGCACATTACTATTAATTAGCCCCTAAACAATGTTAATTCGTTAACCACTAACAACATACGGTGTCGTCTTGTCTCCCAGACAAAAGGGTAGTTCTGTATTTTACTCAGACGGGTCATTTTCTCTCTCCAATTCTCGTTCGTTCTCCGAGGCCATTCATTCGCTGCTATCAGAGGGGTGTGTGTGTTCTGTGTGTGTATTTGTGCGCTTCCGTTCTAAGCATTTCTGCCATAAAAATCAAACCCCAAAAAACGAAACCCTAAAAGAAACGAAATACACCTGGATGCTTCATTTTCCTTCACAAAGATTCAGTGATAAACCCTAATAATCATCATCGGAGCTCCATCGCAGCAGCTCTGCGGCCATGTCCAACCATCGGTAACTCCATCCACTCACTTTTCCGTTTCCCGCATTTTTTCTCACTTTCTCTTACTCTCTCCCCGTCCAAACTCCATCTTTTATCACTTTCCGACCATCGATACATTTACACTCGTTTGTTAATGGTTCTGTAGTTCTCATCGCCTTCTGGTTTACGTTTACTACGTTGCAAGGATAGTCTCTTCGTTTTGTTGTTCGATTTTTCGAATAATAAAGTGCAAAGAGCTTGGTTGTGCGGTGATTGTGACTTGTTTTAGTGACCTTTTTAAGTAGCTATTGAATGACTCTGTTTACAGAATCTTCTGTTTTCATTTCTGATAATGGTAATTGTTTTTGGAGGGGCTTTTATTGGTTATTTATTGCTATTTAGTTTATTTTTAGTTAAAAGCTATAAATACTTTCGATTTTTTGTGCTTCCACAAATATAGGAAAGTATTGGTGGTATTGCTGACAGTCTGCATATATGTGAAATTGATCAATGATTATTCCCTAATGCACCATTGTTTGAATGTAGATGAAATTATTATTATTTTTTAGATTTTTGGCCGGTTTTAGTTTGTTCATTAGTGTCAAAAGTGAATTAAGATTTAGTTGTACAGTCTGCAATTTGATTTTCTTTTTGAGTTTGCTGAGGTGTTTGAGTTTCTATAACATTCCAGAATCCCTTTTTAAGTGCTATTTTTCTTGTTATTTTGGTTTGCTTAGTGATTGGCATGTTCACTTGTATTGATGGTTGTATCCAGGGAGGTTTTGCGATATGGTGAAGCACTGCATTTTTTGGTTCTTCTATTCTGTACCCTCTTTTACTTTGCTAATTGTGGACCATGTTCCATGAGCGTTGAGCAAAATCCAGTAGCACATGACGAATGTGGGTCCTACAGAGATAATTTAAATTTGGGTTTCCAAGAGGGATTTGTTGGTGATTTTAGCCAGGGAATTGAGTTGCAGAATTCAGTGCCCCAAAAAAGTTTAGAGAATGTATGCACTCGCTCCAACTTGTTCTGCTTTCCTTCAACATTACCTGGTTTCTTTTCTGAGGCACATGATACTGAATCAGCTATTCTGGAATTTCCTGGGGCTCAGTCTGATGCTACATTACTGGCAGGATCTACTCAAGCGACACATAACTTGAGCTGGTCATCAAACTGTGGTAATTTTAAGTTATTAAGTGGAAGGGTTGTCTCATGCTCTTTGAACTTCCAAGAGGGTTTCTGTGACATGTCATACTGTCAGATTGATGGAAGTGATAATGATTTTTCGTCTTGTAGAGATCATTTACTTGATTGGAGAACTCCGCATATCAACCCAAATGAGGAGTCTATGAAAATGAAGTCTGATCTTTTGGATGGTTCTTCGTCATTCCAAGTGGAAATAAACCCTCCTCTGCTTGACTGGGGAGAAAAGTATTTATATTTTCCTTCGGTAGCTTTTTTAACTGTGCGAAATACACACAGGGACAGTGTTTTGAATGTCTATGAACCTTACAGTAGCAATACCCAATTCTATCCTTGCAACTTTAGTGAAGTGATGCTGGGACCAGGAGAAGTTGTGTCCATTTGTTTTGTGTTTCTACCAACATGGTTAGGCTCATCTTCAGCTCAGCTGATTTTGCAGACAAGCTTGGGTGGTTTCTTGATCCAAGCTAGAGGCTTTGCGAAGGAGTCCCCTTATGGGGTACAACCTTTGGTTGGCGTGGATCATTCTTCCAGTGGAAGGTGGAGCAAGAATCTCTCTTTGTATAATCCTTTTGATGAAACTCTTTACGTGGAGGAAGTAACTGCTTGGATATCATTTTCTTCAAGGAACACTTCTCATTCCACTAAAGCTATTTGTACTGTGAAAACTCCTGAGGGTTTGGCCGGTCATAGTAAGCACAGTGTTAAGGAGTGGTTGGATGTCAAGAGTGGTGAAGTTGGTATACCGGTGATGGCAATAACGCCACATAGAAAGTGGGAGGTTGGTCCTAACAGTAGTGAGACAATCATTGAGTTAGACTTCTATCACTTTCAAGGAAAAATAGTAGGTTCTTTCTGTATGCAATTGCTGAGGCCTTCGCAAAATGCGGTGGATACAGTTATGCTTCCTCTTGAAGTAGAAGTTGGAGAGCGATCAATGTATGAAGATCGCAAAAGTCCTCTTTCAGTATCCCTCAAGGTTCTAGTGCCTTGTGATGACAATGGAATCGTTGTCGCTGTCTTGCTGGAAAATGCTGCGCATTATGTGTTGACTGTTGTCAAGATTAGTGGAACCGAAGAAAGCACAAAGTCTTTCCAGATTAAATACGTGGAAGGCCTAATACTATTCCCTGGTTCCATTACACAAGCGGCTATTGTCACATACACTCCTTTAACCTTTCAATCACATGATCCTCCGTCTCAAAGGCTTGATATGAACATGAACTGCAAAATTCTCATAGTGGCAAATGAATCAAGTACTCGTCAGATTGAAATTCCTTGCGAGGATATAGTCAGCATCAGTTCAAGGCGCCAATCAGATTCTCCTGTTGGATATAGACATCATGTCAAAGAGGTAGACAGTGGCAATGCAGAAACTAGATCTTTAGACAGTAGCGCACAGTCACCATTGAAATTCAAGGTATTGTTATCCAATCCATATTTCTTCTCTTAGATAAGAAGCACTATAACAACTCATAAGCTGGACTTTCATGATTGATTGTAATGTTTACTATGCTTCAAGGAGCTGCAATGAGTAAAAGAGGTCAGGTATTTCTTGCATCTTCAAAATATGTAAGGTTCCTTCCCATCTTCTACAAAATATAAAACATGAAAAAATGGGACTAGATGGGCAATGATGTGGAAAAATCTTATATTTAGTGAAGTAACTGTGAAATTAGAGAACTCATAGAAACATGAATGTTCTGATGAATACCATTAAAGGGTCCCTACATTTATACCATCTTATGAGTGAACCTAAATTCGTCCACGTTGTTCGATACCTACATCCTTCTTGGAGAGTAGGCAAGTAGCAATAGAAAACGAGAGGGGAAGAGATAGGGAGGGAATGTTATATATGAGAGTGGAAAAAATGTGAGATAAAACAAGAATAGATGATATAATTTACCCTAAAGAAAACCAAAATATTGGAATAAAGGCTTTATATTTTTGTTCACTTGTGGTATTCTGCGGCTTGTTGCACATTGTTGGACATAATCCATTACTGAGGGGTAGAAAATGTTTGGTATCTTCTCTAATTTTGACTGGAGAAGCATCAGCATCAGCATCGGATGGCTTGAACCATAAGTTGCTCACTTGCTCTTGCCCCTGGTTTTAGGTTCGTAAAATGCTGCATAGGGAATCAACTAAGTTGATTAGCAATGAGCCAGATTACCTAGCTGGAGTATCGATTCTTTTCCATGTAGGCAGAACAACATTCCCTGCTTGTAAAATGCAATTTCCACTCCTTTGTGGATAAATTTACACTTTGTATAAATCAAGTGTTCGTTCTTTTTCTAACTTTACTTTGCATTTTGCAAATTTGGTGTTGTTCTCAGTAACCAATGTGCTTTTATACTTCTACTTGAAGGCAATGGAGATGGCAGAAGCTGATGAATTGGTACTCGAAAACTGGAGATCTCAAGGCACTGCAAGTGGCATGTCTGTGCTTGATGATCATGAGGTCCTGTTCCCATTGGTTCATGTTGGAACTCATCAGTCAAAGTGGATTACGGTTAAAAACCCAAGTCGACAACCTGTTGTAATGCAGCTCATTCTGAATTCGGGTGAAATTATTGATGAATGTCGGGAATCAGATGGTGTTCTACAATCTCCTTCGTCCAGTAGTTTGGTTCATAGAGAATACACTAGTCCAAAAAGATTTGGTTTTTCGATAGCAGAGAGTGCTCTAACAGAGGTCTATGTCCATCCTCATGGTAGTGCATCTCTTGGTCCAATTCTTTTTCACCCTTCAAGCCGATGTACATGGAAAAGTTCAGTCCTAGTTAGGAACAATCTCTCTGGTGTTGAATCGGTATCTTTGCGTGGTTTTGGAGGGTCACTTTCACTGCTTCTATATGAAGGGCCTGAGTCGGTGCAGACTATTGAATTTGAGTACAACTTACCTAGTTTTCTTAATTTCTCTCCTCCTGACATATTATCCAATGTGGAAGGCATTACTCGTGCTTGTGTGCAGCCATTCCTGAAGGAGTTGTATGCCAAGAATGCCGGGGACTTGCCCCTGGAAGTTGGCAAGATTCAAGTTTCAGGCACGGAGTGTGGTTTGGACGGGTTTAAGATACGTCCTTGCAAAGGTTTTGCTCTTGAACCTGGGGAGTCCATGAAGCTTATGGTATCATATCGAACTGATTTCTCTGCACCTGTGGTACAGAGGGATCTTGAACTGTCCTTGGCAACAGGTATTCTTGTGATACCCATGAAAGCAAGTCTTCCTATATCAATGCTCAATATGTGCAAACGATCATTTTTGTGGACTAGGCTGAAAAAATCTGCTTTTGCGATTCTTCTTGCTGGCTTTATGATGTTTCTGGTATTTTCTTGCATCCTTCCCCAAATTACGTCGTTTGGCTCACAAGATTACTTCTTTAAGGGCGGAAAATGTTCCATGGGCACTATACTGTGTCCTGATAATTCTTCTCGTGTGCTTCGCGATCAGAAACATGGTGGCAAGTTTGCCATGTCCACTGAAATAAGTGGTTTCTTCAGGTCAATTGGTGAAGGGAAGACCTCGATGCTGGAATCTGTCGGTAGATGTCCTGACGGTTCAAGTGTTGCACTAGGACAGCAGAAAACTGTTCAACATTCCAACGGAACTGTTGTTCATCATGTTCATACTAATTGTTTGCCAGATGCTAAAAAGGAAGTCACAAGGCCATCCTCTTCATCCAAGTCTACGGAAGTTGAGAGCTCTGTTGCACAAGAAATGCCCCCACCTGGAGACCTCACTGTTAAAATTGAAAAAGAGAAAGGAAGACGTCGTAGGAAGAAAAAGAGTGCGGGTACAGGATTAGCTGGACAATTTGAAGTTTCAAGTAGTCACAGTGGCAATTCAACACCTTCATCACCTTTGTCTCCCATCTCATCTCTGACGCCTAAAAGATCACGGGCTGTATCTCCTGATGTTGATCAGTGTGTTGAGGCTAGGAATCCGTTCACCCACGTGGCTGACAGAGCATGTCAAAAGAGTTCAGTTACTATTCCTGTATCTGGGGCAAGTATATTGCAGCCCAAGGTCTCTCTGAAGTATGGCAGTAATAGTTTGCCTTTTCCTACTCAAGAGAAGCCTTCTGCCCGAAGAAAATCGGTTTGTAAACCTATTCTATTGCCTTCCGCCACCTTCCCTTCTACTGGTAAACCTTTCTCCAGTTTGATGTGCCCTTCTCCCATTTTGGCATCAACATCTACCATTGCTCCACATGCACGAGCTCCTGGATCTAAACTATATAATCAGAAAGCAATTAAAACAGAGGAAGAGAGGCATGAGGATGAATTTAAATATGATATCTGGGGTGATCACCTGTTTGGATATTGTTTAACAGGTAAGTCTAATGATGTCTGTGTCATGCCCCCCCTTGCCAAAGAAAGCAACTCTAGCTTCTTTGCAAGGGGCCCACAATCCCTTGTGTCAGGCTCTCAAGCAAAATTTGTAAGTTCTAATCAAGAAGGTTAATGAAAAAGTTACCTATTAAAATATATATTTGACATGCTTCCCCATCTTTTGATCTATATTTATCTCGTACTTGTGTATATACTAAATTGAGTGCATGTGTAGTTGAACAACTTTAACCCATGGCATTCTAAAAACTGCCTTTTCTAATTTTGTTCCCTTGCCCATTATTAAGATTTTTAAAGCTCGTTTATCTCGTCCTCTAAATTCTTTTTGCCCATTACCTTAAGTTTGAATCTAACCCAGATAATTCATGATTTACTTTTCTGTTGAAAATCTTGATTTGCATACTGCACCAGCTCATTTCGCCTATCTTGTTGATTAAAAGCAGTTGCATGTGTATTTTTACTGTTTATGGCCCAGGGTGTGTAACTCAAACCTGTAAATATATTGGTTTTTATGATATCTAAGGACTTGCAAAAAGTTCGCGATGGTTTTCTCTCTGCATACATTACATAGAAGTGACATGTAAGTTTAAAATTTGGTAATTGGATTTGCATATTTGCAAAAGTTCCATCACGGTTATCTTCTCCGTTTGCATGCATATGCATAGAAATGACATGTAGTCTACAATTTGGAATTCATACTTGCATGTTTGCGAAAATTCTGTCGCGGTTACATTTTCAGTCTGCTTGCATTTGCATGGAAATGACATGTAAGTTTACTGTTTTGTATTCATACGTGCATCTTTACAAATTTCTGGATTATGTATTACTCGAATTGTTCTGCATGGGCGATCACATACTCTTTTCTGACCGAGGATTGTGGCTGCTGGTGTGGATGGTTGGAAGTGTGGGACAGTATTCTCTTTTGCTGAAAATTTAATGGAGATTATACTTTTATGCAAGTCAATGGAGCCTCTAGCTTTAAACAAGAGGTATTTCATGACCCTTTTATCATATGTGTCTTTAGGATCTGCTGCCCAAGGCCCAATTTAGGATTCGTAACTTCAACTATTTTGGGCCAACTTGTAAGTTGGGCAATGAAATGAAATATGGTTCATGCTTGTGTGAACAGGACTTTATTGGGTAATATCAAGTGTAACTTTGAAGTTTGGAGTGGTTCTTGTGATTTCCAGTTGATGGGGGGACCTTTATTTATCTGATACATGCTGATAGTTGTTCTAACATTTGTAGGACTGATTACAAATCTTTATTCCTGAACCCTCACAGGAACCAAAACAACGGAATCCCCATCACGAATTCAACCCACCCCCCCCCTCTCCCCCGGCAAACAAACACGTGTGCACACACACACAAAAAAAAAAAAAAAAAGAAGAGAGAAGAGAAGATTCACAAACTCCATTTACAGCTTGGGAAACTCTTTTACCTTTTTAGATCAATATTTGTACTCAAAGTTGTGAATGACCGAGAAACTGCAGCCCCAAAGACCTTAATCCTGCTTTCGCAAGTCAAGAATTGATTGATGAATTGCTTTACTCCTAATTCCCCAAGTTAGAGGGCTGGAACATGGACATTTATGATTCTGTCGAGTGTGCTTGTTGATGATCTACAATTCCGTGGATTACTTAGCGAGTCATCCGCGTTTCTGTAATTGACATACATGTACATGATCAATTTCAGCTATCAGTTGCATTGTAGGGTGCTTTGCTGTTTAAAATTTGTTGGAACACTGTCAAATTACCTCAAAGTTTGTTAGAATGTTGTAACTTTTGAGTTATAATTGCCTTTGTGAGGTGGCGTCATCTGGCATCGGAAGTTTATTGGTCAAGCAAGTGCATGGCGAAGATAAGGCCCTCCATGAATGGTGATGTTGCCCAGAGAGATGCAATTGTTTAGTAATAGGCGGCAATCAAGTTAGTTGATGTAGTATATTTGCATATAATTGCTCAAGGATTTTTGGGTTTCTCTTAAACCATTTCCTCTCTCTACAGAAGCTGGCAACTTCGAAAATGACGCACTCACCTTTCCAACAACATAATCTATCTACCACCAATCAATTGCTTTCTGTCTTTATCTTATTTAGCTCTTACTACTCATTCGGTCTCACCTTTGTTTTTGGCTTCTTAGATTGCTGAGACTGCATTGTTGTATTATCTGCTGCATTGCAAATGAAAGGTGCGCATGATGCTGTCTGTCTTCAAGACTTTGTTTAGTAATGGCAAAAGGAAGAGATTGGTCCAAATTTGTTTGGGGTACCAGAAAAAGGAACAAGTTTGGACCATTGGACAGCAAGTGAGGATTATGACTGGTCATTGAGATGGGTCTTTTGGGTTATCACTCTTGAGGTTGAGGGGGACCCGCTAATGAGCTCAACTAGGAGTATTAGGTTGTATTGAACCGTTTTCTTCTTGTACGACAAGTACACGAACTCTTGGCTGTGACAACGGTGTATGAAGGGTAGGTATGTATGCGAATAATGACGTGACAACGGGGTCTGGTGTAATTAATACAAGTTTTTTCTTCTGTTAATAGTCTGGTTTACATTTTCTCCCCTTGTTACTATGGTAGGGTTTCCCCATAGTTTAAAGGTATTAACCGTATGAATAAATATAATGACGATTTTATTAATTTACTACTCCGTAGGAGTATTTTTGTTTACACTAATCACTGTTTCGATAGGGTTTATGATTTATCAGGTGGACACATTGCATCGGACCATTTCATTATCACAACTCTTCCTCAGGAAGGTTGACGTCCACTGACTTTTGATCCCAAAAGTCTGAAATGTGACCAGTGAGTACTCTCTCTCTCTCTCTCTCTCTCTCTCTCTCTCTCTCTCTCTCTCTCTCTCACACACACACACACACACACAAACACAAACTGTGCCATTGAAGCTTTGTGATTTTCCACATTCCATCCCAAATAAATCTATAGAAAGGCCTGTTACTTGAGAGAAGTTTGCTTTTAGACGACCAAAAAAAAGTCGTACGATGATTAACTGCAATGGCTCCTCAATTTTTTTTTTTTTTTGTGCGCACACGCGTGTTTGTGTATGTATATAGTTGGGACAAACATGTGATTGGTTATTAATAGTATCACCCTTCAATTCATCACATGCTTCTACTTAGATTAGGACGACAAAAATGGACATCAAAGTTTAGATCCTTATCATTTTTCAGTGACTACATTGCTGGGAAGGGAACATTATAACAATGCAACCTAGGTTAGATTAGATTCAAAACTACAATGCTATTTACTAAGAGTTTTGATTTTTTTTTGATTTATGGATTAGGGAGAGATTATTTTCACTATAATTTTTACTTAACCACTATATTACTAATTTACATTAAATAAATACATGTTTGGCCAAAACAACCCTTTAATTAGTTGCCCATATTAAGTTGACTAATTAAGTTATTTACAATTACCTTTCAACATTATTTTCTAGTCCAAAATATATTAAATGAACAATGTAGTTATTCCTTTTTTATTTTTTTAAAAATTAATCAATTAAGTTGGAGTCATGTTGCATAATACTGAAACTAATATTATTAGGACATCTTTTGTCAACCAAACTTTGAGACAATTGCCGATCTATAATTATTGACTCAAAATTTTAATTTTTGAAAATAGATTATCAACTAATACCTACTATATTGCTTTTATTGAATTGAATTTTTGAATTAATTAAAAAAAATATTTTAGTAATAAGTATCACATATTGTCTTGAATTTTGATAGACAAATGCCTTTATGGTATTATTTTTTTTATAACGGAACACGAGATGAGTCATTAGCAAAATTGACTAAACATATTTATTAAGAAAAAAATACCTTGTTTTTTTGATATGTTGAAAATTAAAAAGTATTTTGGAAATAAAAGATATATGATTCAACTTCAAATGGAAAGGGTAATTGTGTTAAAATATATACTATTAATTATAAGTAACAAGTAATAATCTAGTGGATAAGTAAACATTATAGTGAAAATTGGCTTCAAATTATCTATCTCACTTTTCGTCCAATTTAATTTTAATTCTATACATGTTATTGTAAAAAAAAAGTCGGATAAATAATGCCCATCGGGATGATCTTCCACTTTCCTAATTTCTTTCTATCCCTTGGGACTTTTAATTTATGATCAATCGCAGGTCAATATATTGCCCAAAATTTTCAATTTTTGTCATCGGGGTAACGGGGGTTTGGGGAAAGTTGTTGACTTGTTTGGAAACAAAGGCACTAACTTTCGTTTTTAGTAAGAGCCTCATTTAATTTGAGATATAAATTAAGAAAAGATAATTAGCTCTATGATAAATATTTTAATATATTAATTTTTTTAAAAACTTACTATCACAAAAAGAAAATAACTTAGGTAAACATAAAACAAGGGTAGTAAAGATGACAATTTAACATTCTAATTTTAAAATTTTCTATTCTGAAAAGAAGGAATTATAGAATATTTAAACCTTTTAACATATCAATGAGCTCTAGCTCAACTGGTACTGCTCACTTCTCTTAACCAAGAGGTCGAGTGTTCAAATATCACCAGAGACGACACCCTGGTACTTAAAAAGGTTGTGAGTTTAAACCTCACCAGAGAGGAGGTTACTACTCATAAGAGAGAGAGGTTCTGGTACTTCAACATACTCTTAACAGAGAGAAGGTTACTACTCATAAGAGAGAGAGGTCTTGGTTGAGTGTTTAATCCCTACAGCCATCAACTACTGCCACCCTGGTTGGTTGAGTGTTCAAACCCTACAACAGAGATACACCGCCACCCTGATACTTCACTACTCATGGGTTGATTGAGTGTTCAAGCCCTACAACAGAGATACACCGCCACCCTGATACTTCACTACTTATGGGAGAGAGAGATAACAACCCTGGTACTTCACTACTGCCACCTTGGTATTTCATTACTCATAAGAGAGAAAGGTTCTGGTACTTCAACAGAGATACACTATAGCCACCTTGGTACTTCACTACTCTCAGCGGAGAGGTCGGTCGGGTCAGGTGTTCAAACAATTTGTTGTAGCCACACCAAAGGCATCTTATAGTTTTAATTATAGCCTTTTAAGACATTAAATAATAATAATATGGATTGGGGTAAGGTCTATATCCCCTTCAGCCTTTTTCAAAAGAAAAAAAATTAAAATAAACCTTTTAACTTAAGGGTCAAAAATATTTATATTTGTGTAATACACTTTTACCAAAATGTTAACTTTTTTTTTTTTTTGGGGGGGGGGCAAAGGCTCAAACCCAAGAACTTTTAGCTTAAGCAACCAGAACCAACCCCCATAGATGATTCATGATTGTATATTTCACTTTGAGCTATAAATTCTTATAATTTTTTTAATAAAAAAATACAACATCTCTCTAATGTGATGCAAAAAAAAAAAAAATTCTAATTTGAAAAAATTATAGAGAAGTAAAAAAGTAATTACATTCTTAAAAAATTAACTTTCAAATGAGATTATTTTTCATTAAGACAGAGGGAGCATACTTGATTCTATATATACTCAGGGTATATTTGGCTACTCAATGCCAAGCTTTAGAATTGAAATTGGATGAATAATTTGAGTTCTACAGAATTCAAATTGTTCTTCTATTTTCAATTCCAAGTTTTAGAATTAAGCATCCAAACATAGCCTCAGGCTAAGGGTGTCCACATTGGGCGCCTCCCACAACCCTCTAAAAGCTATTTTAGAGTATTTTACCCTCCCTTGATCCCACAGTGGTTCTTTTAGTCCACCCTCTTCCTCTAAAACCAATTAAATCACCCTTCAAATATAGAGTAAGTTTTAACATGAATAGTGACTCAAATCCTCTACATTCTCCTCACTTTATTTGAGCACAATATACTTTTGTTTAATATTTTGGAATGGAAATTATTAAAATATACTCTTTCCATCCTTAAATTATTGTCTTATTTTCTTTTTTAATCCGTCCCTAAATAATTGTCTTGTTTGAAATTTTTATAGTTTAGGAGATCATTTTTACTATTTTACCCTTATTTTTCTCCCTATTTTAATTTTGAGTCATATACACATTGGCATTAAAGAAATTTACACATTATACTAATATTAATAATCAAGCCAATTATTTTTTTTAATCTGTGTGTCGGGTCAAACAAGACAATAATTTAGGAATGGAGAGAGTACAATATATTTTTCATAGTATATAAAATTTAAAATTTAAAATATTTTATTTTAATTGTGGTGGAAAAATATAAATAAAAGAGGAAAAATATAATAGTTGTTAGGTTTGTTAGTTGAAATGAGAGAGATTAAATTTTTAGAGGGTCGGATAGAGAGTGCTGGAGTGAATTATTTTTTAGAGTGTTGAAAAAGTGAAACTGAAATAAAAAACGAGGTGTTTAGAGTGTGATATAGAAAGCAATCATTGTGGATGCTCCTCCCCGAATCACTTTCTCTTCCTAGATTCTTTCTAATCCCACTCTTAAGGTGTCTTAATAATTTTGTATTCCCTGTTCGTCGGATCTAATCTGAAAAAATTACGTATTTGGATATTGATTAAGTTTGTGCAGCGAATCGCATATTTGTTCACATTAGGTAAGACTATGTTCTTCGTGACAGATTATTGAATATAGCCTAACATCGTCTGATCTGAGTATTAATTTGATGATAACGTATAACACACTTCATGATCTTGATCTTTGTTTGAAAGCCTGACCAATTTATGAGTTGTACAATCTTGATCCATACCCTATCAAAATTATTAGAAGATAAAAAACAAAAACAAAACTATTCTTAGAACTTACTCAACTAATTGTTTAATCATAGGATATATCAATATTATTGTGAATCGCCATGCTAATTATCTAACTATTGGTTCTTGAATTCGATTCTAAATTGATATGCTACTTGTTTTATTTATGAGTAGGTCTCTTGTGATATCATCTTACGGATCGTAATTTGTAAGATAGAGTCTCATCCTCTTACAGATCAGCCTACCAATATACAGTGGGTCGGGTCAGTGAGATCCATCTTAAAGAAAATATTCATAAAATGGTTATTTCTAAATTTTTGCAAATATTTATTTAGTTTTGAAAGAACATAAATGTTGATCTTAGGTCATTTATACATCGAACTTATCTGAGCTTGACTTGCTTAATGCTCGATTCCTCTTAAGTCTGAGTTGAGGACCAACATAATTTTACAATCAAGTTAAAAGTAATCCTATCTCGGCTCCGCTCGCTAATATAAGTTGTGACAAAATAGACAAGCGTATTGTTTTGACTATTTTAAAGTCAAATTGACTTTTTATTGAATAAAAATTTGACATATATTAATAATTTTTTTGTATTATTTACAATTATAAAATACATAATTCGTATATACACAAAAAGTATTACAAAGAAATTTGTGCTGTTTATGCATTACTCAGATAAAAAAAAAAAAAAAATTGTTCCTATTTTTAGAACTCTTCGTACCTTGTTTTTGTAATTACATGACAACTCAACAAAGTTACATAACATGTTGAAACTTGAGACCACTTACCCTTTTTGGTATAAGGGCGACAATAACTGACACGATACAAATGCAAGAACTTACATAATACAATTATAAATATGAATTACAGAAAAAAATAATACGACACGACACAAAAACACAGAATTAAAAATTTAGTTAAAATAGTATTTATTATTATATATATAATTAAATAAAATAAATAATATAAAAATATAACAGTACAACACAAATAGGATAACTATACGATAACACAAATTGTCGGCCTATTTTGGTGCAGCGGGGATGGCTACGAGATAAATTTAGAAACTGAAAAGGAAGTGTGACATGTACAAGACCAAATATATGCACGTTCATTCATGATGAGATCGCCTTGTCACTGCAACACCCCCGACCCCTCTCTCTCTCTCTCTCTCTCTCTCCCCCATAACTGCTTTTTACAATCTTGTTTCTCTTTATGAGTAAGTTCTAGAAAACACCCTAAACTATTCTGGGTTACTAGGTTGACCTCTAAACTATTTTATCGGACAATCCCTACATACTAGTATTATGTTTGACACTTTACTGTTTTCGGTAGATGTACCATCAAACAGAACAAACCACTTGATTTCAACAATATGATAAAATTAAATTTAATGACCAATTTACCCTTCGCACTTATGCTGCAATTTAAAGAAAATCAAAAGACTTTCTCATTTCCGTTCTCATTACGTTATTTCAATTACGTAAAAAAATTATCATATATATTCTCTTGATGAGTCTCTAGCATTGCCTAAATACTACACCATTATCATCCACTCATCTCCGCCACCGTTGTTTCACCAAGATGGGCACAAACACCTCTTTCTGACACCAAACGTACCTTATTTATGCAAACCCACCACCTAAAGTATAGCTATCCATTTTCCTAGGTTGTTATTTCATACATTGATCGACATGGCTAACCTGCTTCATCACCAATTCATACCTAGTATTAAGCAATTTTTCACATTAGGCATGGTAGACAATAAAACATTTGCACTTTTTTTACTTACAAATAGATATGAATTTATAATACATACAAAAAAATAGTGTCATACCTAAATGAAAATAGTAAATCAAATGCAAAGTTCCTCAATTCTACAAATGCAACTTTAATGGGCATGATTTACAGTTCAAGACTACAAGTTCAAAGCTTCAAATCCAAACCATTAAATGCATCATTTTAGGCATTTTAGAAGAAATTACTTGGTAGATGAATATGTGTATGTATATAACGCACAAACAACCTTACTGAAGATACCGAAGTATTTTCAGACCACGTGGCAAGAGGCATACACGTGGCCAAGCTGACTGGAGCCCGGAGTGCTCTTATATCATCCCGAGCTTCATTGCAAACTCAGGAGTCATGCCAGCACGTCAGGTCACAACTCCCCGAGCTCCTTGCGAACTCGGGTAGCTCGTTACCCTCCAACGCCCTAGCTCACAGAAACCGCAGCCCAGGCTACTTAGCTTTGACCCCGAGGTCACCAACCCCAGGAACAGTTAAAAGTCAACAATAGCTGCTGCATTTAATGTCAATCTGCTCCGACGTCACCTCGGGGACCACCGACAGGCTTTCCATTGGTCAGCAAATAACCTACCTCCTAGCTGGATGTACGTCTAGGAGATTTGTACAGATTCCCAGGAAGAGACATATCTTCCCTTACAAGTCATCACCTATCCATAAATGCTCATCAATGGATTTAATGACGCTCATAAATGGTCATAAATGACCATTTCCTGGTCAATCCCGAGCTGACATGTGGTAACCCTACTTGCACTCAACCAACATTTCTTTAGTATAAATACAAGGTGATTGTTTTCATTTATGGCCTAAGCTGCATTTACTACTCTTCAACTATCAAATCTCTTAAAGCCTCTTGTGAATTTACTCCTAAGAGTAGCCTTAAAATTGACTGAAAAGTACATTTTTCTTTTCTCCATACTCACACTCACACCGGAGGGCTTTAGCCGGACCACGTTCGGCTCCCTAACGGTGACTTCTTTGACATTTCAGGTATCAGCCGGCAGACAAGTTCCTTAAACACTTGCCTATTGGGAGCCGATGCATCTTACCAATCAACTAGTTGCATACGTGGACTCGACGTGGTTCCAAATACAGTTTTTGGCGTGATCACTTACCTTAGTGGATTCAATCTCCGGTTCAAAGATGATAGTCGCCATAGAAAAAAAAGTCCCCAAATAGGAACAAGATAAAAAATATTCTTAATGAAGATATATGTTTCATGTAAATGATGTGGCTTACTAGCAACTAAATAACTCTACAAAAGTCGTCAATTAGGTGTCATAGTATGAAATGAGGTAGAAGGGTTAGGTTGAGGGAATTAAAGGTAGACCTTCACGCACGAGCACAATTTAGTGGGCATTTTTATCTTTCAAAGGATTTTGTTAACGGGGGTAGTTTGGATTCGGGTTAAACAGGTTAATGAGAGTATATTGTTGGGTAAAATAATTGAGGGATAGAATCCAATAATCGAAGATAGTTGAGGGGATTTGTTGTAATTTACTCATAGGTTTGATTTAATAAAGAGAAAGAAAAAGCAGCAGCAGAAACAGTTAGGGGTTGTTTCTTCTTTCCTAAATTTAGGCTCTCTATCTCTGGCCTCTGGGTGGGCGCAATCAACTCCCTCCCAAGTCAGTATTCGTTCCCCCCCATGTGTTACGGTAGGCTTTCGGTGGAGCCATATATGGTCCGGGGAGGACATTCATTCAAGGTCTGAGTGAGACAATATATAATTAAATTAAATTAAATTAAATGTACAACCCTCCCCCGTCAGTCGTCGTTTTCCTTAATAAAACAGTCTAAATCTTTCATCACCCACTCCCATGCACTCTCCCCCATTTGTTCTTTTCTTCCTCCACGCTCTTCCATACATTTCCCATACTCTCTTTTTTTTTTTTTTTTTTTACAGTTTGTTTATTTTTATTTATTTAAGTCGGCTCTTACGTATTTTAATTTAATTCACTTTCTCAAACAAGTTTGAAGTTTAGTATTTCGACTAATTTGTGTAATTGTTCGGTCGTCATCGTCAGTATTATAAAAAAGAAAAAGAATAAAGTATCTTCTCTCTCTCTCTCTCTCTCTCTCTCTCTCTCTCTCTCTCTCTCTTTCTCCCTCCTCAGTTCTCATTTTTTCACATTCTACTCTTTCCCGCTCTCTCTTACTACTCACTCTCTAGAAAAGGCTTATCTATTTTCTATCGCATTGGGTGTTGAGCTAAGAGATGAACACAAGGGGACGAGCCACTCTTCAGTACTCTAAACCTCCTTCCCATCCTCAAAATGTAAGTTTCTAATTTCTTTTAATTTTCATCTTCTTCTTCTTCTTCTTCTTTTTCAAATTTCTGCTTGATATTTCAGTCGGCTCTGTTCATTTTTATTAAAAATTTCACATGGGTTTATGTGATAATTTCAAGCAGACATTTAATCAGGAGATCTATAGCTCTTTTCCAAAAGCTTCTTCTTGTCTATCTAATCTAATTTTTAATCTTTTGATTTGTCAAATCTCTCTTCAGATCTTTTTTATCACTCCCCCTTTTTATAACTCTTTTCAAAAGTTCAAACCTTTTCTTTTTCTTTATTATTATTATTTATTTTTTTTGCATTATTTAATCTGGCAGCTTGTGAAATTCCCGTCATTCATAAAAAGTTTGATCCAAATCTCGGTTGGGTCACTCCCGTTTGAAGAACTGTAATGTTTTATCTTTCAAATTTTCTTATTTCAAGCATTGATTTTTGCAAACTTTGTCAAAAATTCACAATTTGAGTTTTCTTTAGGCCAAGAGGACGGAAATGCAAGGGAGCAAATCAAAGGTTGCTGAAAAACCCATTACAAATCGTCGCCGGTCGAGAAGAGAAAGAAAGCTGGCCTTGCTACAAGATGTATCCCCCTTTCTTTTAATTAGTTTTACCTGAACTCTCTCTCTCTCTCTCTCTCTCTCTCTCTCTCTCTCTCTCTCATGTTGTAGTTTTGGATTGAATTTTGCAGGTTGATAATCTAAAGAAGAAGCTAAGACAAGAAGAGAATGTTCATAGAGCTCTCGAGAGGGCTTTCAGTCGACCATTAGGCGCTTTGCCTCGCCTCCCTCCTTATCTCCCTCCCCATGTTTGTCCCAATTCTTCAATTCATTTCTCTTGATTATTAGTATTATTTCGTTTTCCATGTTAGTGTTAGTGCCAATTTTATGTCACTAATCACATTTTATGAAATTTTGTTGATTACTAGTAATATTGGATCTTTTAATTCCAAACTCAGCTCTTACCAAAGTATTAAGGAATGCCATAATGTGTAAATGTAGACATTGGAGCTTCTTGCTGAAGTTGCTGTTTTGGAAGAGGAGGTTGTTCGACTTGAAGCACAGGTTGTGAATTTTAGACAAGGTCTCTATCAGGAAACTGTTTATTTGTCATCCAGGATTAGTCCCGAGCATTCAAATGATTCATATGAACATTCCTCGGTTACAAGTCTCAAACAAGAGGAATCGAGAGCTTTATCCATAAATGAAGTCAATTCAGAACCTTCCAAGTTGCAGCCTTCACCTTCTCTTGCCAGTTCTGCATCAAGTAGAAAACTTTCATACCCTAGTCCGATTCGGAATTGCTCGAGCAGGTCAATGAATTGCAAACAAGCGTCAAAGAAACCCAATTCTTTGGTGGAAGATGGGTTAGGGGAAGAGAATCGACCATTTCTGAATTGTACAAAGGTTAAGTACTCTCCAGAAAGGAAAACTCCCTCGGTAGGAACTCCATTGAGGAGATCTCCAATTAAGCCTGAATCCAGAGAAAAATGCATCGGCTCTGAAAGGGTGCAAGAGAGCTGTTCTAGTTCTTCAGATGATAGAATGGTGGAAGCCGAAAGCGAGGCCAACAAAGTTTCTGAGGATGTCTTGAAGTGCTTGATTGGAATTTTCCTTAGGTTAAGCAAATCCAAGGCAAAAACTATGGACTCAACGGCTTTTTCCTCTTTAGTGGCCTTAGCTTTTAACGGAAGCAATCAAGAAACTGAGTTCCGGGATCCTTATGGTATCTGCTCAGGGTCCAAGAAGAGAGACATTGGCCCATATAAAAATCTCTGTGCAATTGAAGCTGGCTCAATTGATCTTAAACGAAAAATGAATGCATCCTTTTTGATCAATAGACTCAAGTAAGTTTGTATTTGTTCATTAGCATTTTCTTCTTTATCATAATGTGAGTATGTTTATCGCGGCTTACTTCAATATTCAGGATCCTCCTCGGCAAGCTCACCTCCCTCAAATTAGAGGGCTTAACACATCAGCAGAAGCTTGCATTTTGGATAAACACTTTCAATTCCTGCATGATGAATGTAAGGGGTTACTTCAATTCTCTACTCAAAAACTTTGTCGATTTCATTATTGTATGGATGGCTAGCATTGAAAATTTTCACTCATTAGTCCCACACCAATAATGTTATGTTCGATGTTCAGGCTATTTTAGTGCATGGGATACCCAACAGTCCAGAAATGGCTGTAGAACTAATGCAAAAGGTAAGATCTTATAATTTGCTGCTTTATGCTGGCTATAGAAACATATCTGTTTCACTACCGACCAACTGAAGTGCAATTATACTTGTATCAGGCAACAATTAATGTTGGGGGACATTTGCTAAATGCGGTCACAATTGAACACTTTATCTTGAGGCTGCCTTCTCATTTGAAATATGTAAGTTGCATTCACCTAAGTACCTAACGTGTTTTTAGGAGTTCTTGTATTTCGTTGGCACCAACCCTGGTTTTTTCTACTCTTTTTCTTTCTTAGGGTTGCCAAAAGTCTCTGAAAAATGACAAGTTGAAAGTTCGCAACAAGTTTGGGTTGGAGTGGTCAGAACCTTCAGTCACATTTGCGCTGTGCTGTGGCAGCTGGTCCTCCCCTGCTGTAAGTTTATAACACACTTATCTCATTTAGTGAATTTATTTTTCAGTAATTAAGATTATTTCTTTCATAAAATTCTAACATCAACCCTTGAATATGAACTAAACAAGCTGGGATATACTAATGATATTGATGTTATAACGATCAGCCTCGAGGGCATCCGTGTTTCCCTCACACTGTTTGACTTTTCAAATTAAGACTCAAAATGGAACAGGAGTACTTATAAAGTTAACGATCTCTTTAGTACTGAAACTATATAAAAACATGTGAATCTGATCATTTGACTACGTTTTTTTTTTTATGAATTGTGCCTATTCAATCATGTTTTTGAGCTAGTTCTGAGGCATAAACTTTCCTTATTGAAGGTGAGAGTTTACACGGCGGCTCAAGTTGAGAACGAGTTAGAAACAGCAAAAAGAGACTATTTACAGGCAGCATTCGGCATTTCCACTGCCAACAAGTTGATAATCCCCAAGATGTTGGATTGGTATCTGCTTGATTTTGCTAAAAGTTTGGATGCCTTGCTGGATTGGGTTTGCCTGCAGCTACCGGATGAATTAAGGAAGGAAGCAGTTCAATGCCTCGAGAAAAAAGGAAGAGATCATCTTTCGCAGTTAGTACAAGTCATGCCTTACGATTTCAGGTTCAGGTACCTCGTATACAGATGAAAATTTTGTTCCCTCGGTTGACACTGTCGAGCTGCGATGTTTTCAAATAGTATGGGATGGCATATCGGTATACCGAAGTCGAGAGATAAAAGTAGCGAGTACATAAAAGTATAATACACACGAACTAGTCCTTGTTAAAAACAGTGAGAAATAAGTGTAATTTTCTCATAAACTGGATTAAGGGTTGGTTTGAAATTGGCTTTGGGGGGAGATATGATATTCAATTAATTCTTTTTTATTTACCATTTGTTGTAATTTTTTGCCTTTTATGTTTTGGTTCTTTCACATGAATGAATATTTTTGGCCAAGAAACTAGTGAAGATAACATCAACATGCATGGAGTTGCATACACCTGATCGTTATCTTCGCGGGAAAATAAGTTGGAATTCAATTCTAATTTGTAAAAAAACTGTAGGGAATAAACTGAGAGCCCAACTTTTCCTATTAGAGTCTATCGTTCATCTTTCTATAATTTTATACTCCCTCCATTTCTAAATAATTATTCTGTTTAGATTAAAAAAATTAATTTACTACTCTCTCCATTCCAGGCAAAAAGTTCACTTTCTTTTTTTAAAAGTTAGCATGTGATTAAATCAAATCAAAATTTTACATACTTTATTTGTGTTTTAGGAAATAAATTTTCATTAATTAAAAAGTACATTAACAATACTATAGAGTACAACTCTCATAACTTTGTAAAAACATAAAAATCTATGTAAATTATTGGTTAAATTTTAACTAAGTTGATAAAAAAAAATTTTAAAATGGACTCTTTGCCTGAAACAGAAGGAATAAAATAATAAAAGTATTTTCCAAAAAAAAAATTTAGAAACAATACAATTTTCTTAAAACGGACAAAAAAATAAAAACAAGACAAGAATAAATGGAGGGCCTCCGTTTATTCTTAATGGCTCACGAACGTGTTTGGCTTGACCCGAACCATGCTTGCCTTGATTCTCATCATTCTAAGCATAAACGGAGGCCCAACGATTCGTGCACGTGCAAAGGAGATTCGAGTGGCTTTAACTTCACTTGTGGAAGAGATTAGAAGCCGAATTGAAGTCGAGAATGATCAAGGCCATCAAGCGAGATTTATTTGCATGTTGGAGGGCCAAATTCAGAAGACCACTTCGTGTTAGGCGCGATCACGCCTAATCTCACTTAGTCTTCTGCGATCCCAACAAATTCAGAAGACTACTCCTTGTTAGGCGTGATCACGCCTAGTGTCACTTAGTCTTCTGCGATCCCACGAAATAGAGCTAATCTAAAACGTTTTTTTGGTGGAAGTTGGATGGTTTTTTCTTGAGACCTTTGTGTAACTTCGTGGGTTACTTTTCCTTTTGTTATTTTCAGCCTTGGAGACATATAAAAGACATGCTCAAACACTTGTAATGGGAATCTTTGATCATTGATATATGCTAAATTGCATTTTGAGAGTTTATCTATTGTTTTCACAACAGAGTTATGATTTTATCGGGTTTCTTGGACTAGGAATCCACCTTGAACTTATCAATCTTCGAGAGTCGGAAGATTGTGGCGTTCCGTGATCGTGAGTCATTGGCAATTGCGTCGATGGTTCTCAATCGCACCCGAGGTTTCTAATCATTGCGGTTAGCGGGTCGAGGGAGACTCCTTATCAAACTATCATTTCCGTTTCTTCGTTGGTATTTGCTGCATTTTTCCTTTATTCGAGTGTTTGAGTTCATATTCCGTATTCGTTATTGGGTGCGTATTCTTCGATCCGATCTTGGAGCGAATTCACCCCAATCAATCGGGCGAATTCACATCAAGGAAGGGAGTATTTTGTTTACAAATTCCAATACTCACATTTACATGTCACCATTCAAAATTTTGAAAACACCAATGTTGAACTTCAAAATCTAATTATTGCACTTCACTGTATATTATTAATAAATTATTTAGTACAAGCAAAATTAATAACAAGTTAAATTTTGGAGTGTTAAAAATAGTACTCCCTCCGTCCCTTAATTTGTATTGTCTTATTTGATCCGGCATACGAATTAAAAAAAAAAATTGACTTGATTATTAATATTGGTATAATATATAATTTTTTTAATGCACATATGTATATGACTCATAATTAAAGTAAGGAAAAAAATAAATATAAAATGATAAAAATAATGTCCTAAAAAAAAACTTTTAAATAAAATAATTATTTTAAGACGACTAAAAAAGAAAAAAAAGACAATAATTTAGAGAGTATTTTTTTTGTGCCTCATTTCCGACAACTTCTCATTCACTTCTTAATTAAGGCACCCAAAACAATACTCTCTCCTCTAACCAAAGAGTCCAATTTACTTTTTTAAAAGTAAACACGTGGCTAAATTAAATCAAAATTTAACATACTTTAATTATATTTTTAAAAATAAATCTCATTTACTAAAAACTACATTAAAAATACTATAGATTACAGCTATTATAACTTTGAAAAAATGAATAAATTTATTTAAATCGTAGGTCAAACTTTAATTAAGTTAAACTAAAAAAATTAAAAGTGGTCTTTTGGTTGAAACAGAGGGAGTATTTATTTTATTTAAACAAAATATTTAATATTATACAATAAAATATTTTTGTTAAAAATTAGTATGAGAATAAAAATTCATTCCGATAGTAATTATGCTTTCGAAACAAATTTTCGAAAAGAGTAATGCTATGAGTACTTAAAGAATACAAATTTTTTTACACTAAATGATATGTCACCCGATGTAGCAGCTGATGTGGTATAAAAAAAATTAAAAATTAAAATTAATGTACCACATCAGTTGCTATATCAAATAAAATATTATTTAATACAAAAAATTTAATATTCTTTAAATACTCATAAAATTACTCTTCCAAATTAAAAAGAAACTAAAGTAAATATACAAATAAAGTGTAAGTAATGAATTGATGTATCACTATATCAGTCGTGAGAGAAGTAGGATAAAGTAAGTCAAAAAGAGGGTCAATTGCAAACCTCAACAAAAGGTAGATCCTCGCAATTCCCGATGCAGCTTGGGAAATTATGGAGATTTCCTTCATCGTACGGCTGAATGCATTTTGGAATAAAAAAAAGTTTGCTCTTGGATAAAAGAGATGCGGGTTGGGGTGGGGTGCGGAGGGGAGTAGATAAATTAGTGGAACTAGCAGCCTCCTCAACCATTCATCCCAATACTGCATTTACTATATCTCTTTGGCAAAATTAAAGAGAAATAAATATCTAAATAAGAAAAGGTGCATTCTCCACTTGATCGTAGTTTAGTTGGGGTTGACATACTATAGTTATAGATTCAAGTTATACATTTACTCGATATAAGATTACTATTTTTCACTTTTATTTACGTTATTATTACACTAGTGTAATAACGTGGTTACATTAACAAAACTAAGATTTTTGAAAAGTGGTAGACTAAGAGCCTGTTTGGTGTAGTGTTTTTAAAACGTAGCGTTTTTAAAATGCAGATTATTTAAAACGCGACTTTTTTCTTTATAAGAGCCCGTTTGTTCGCGCGTTTTGGCCAAAATGCAGGGTTAAAACGCAACTTATTCCTTAACTTAGCGTTTCAATGCTGCGGTAGAAAAAACTGCGTTTTCAAAACGCAGCTGCGTTTTAAAACACTAGAATTCCTAGATTTTTTCCAAAACACAGATTTTAAAACGCAGTAGGAAATAAAAAGAAGCGTTTTAACATAATATCACAAACGTATTTATAAAAAAACTGTGTTTTAAATAATCTACGTTTTAGAAACGCTGCATTTTTAAAACGCTATACCAAACGTGCTCTAAATGCGTTTGTGATATTATGTTAAAACGTAATTTTTTTATTCCCTACTGCATTTTAGGAAAAAGCTAGAAATTCCATCGTTTTAAAACTCAGCTGCGTTTTCAAAACGCTGCTTTTTCTACCGCAGCATTAAAACGCTAAGTTAAGGAATAAGCTGCGTTTTAACCCCGCGTTTTGGCCAAAACGCACGAACAAATGTGCTTTAAGATTTACTCTTTTGGAAATAACAATATTATAAAATAACTAGTTTTTACCCCTCGTGCGTTAAACGCAAGACATATATCTTTTTTAATTGAAAAGGAAAATGAAGAAGAAAAACAAAATTAGAAGAATAAATTATGGAGAACAACTTAAATAAAAATATTTCATAGTAAAACTAATTATAATAGATTTTGAAAAATTTACTTATACACAATATTTGTTGTTGTATTTGTTGGCTTTTTGCCTTCATCGCATATTAATCCAAACCACAGGGCAAGGGGTGCTTCTTCCTTGAACAATAATTAGTTAATTACTGTAATAAAATGTTTATATATTTTATCAAATAATAGAAAAAAAATTTAAGAAAAAATTTAGCATATGTTTGAAAGAAAGATTACAATAAAAAGAATACTTACAACAGAATCCATGACACCCCCCCACCCCACATTTCAATAGCTGGGACTGAGCATAGTTCAACTATATTAAGAGTATCAGACTGGTTTAAGAATAAAATATGCATTTTACTTGGTGCACAACTGAGTAGGCAACATAATTTTTCTCCATACAAAACTCAAATTTGGCCCAAAAACTAAACAAAGGCCACTAATAATACTTAAGCCCAACTCGGGTCATATAAATTTAAGGGTGAATTACCGGTCCCTTTTCAAACATTTGTAATCGCTCCAGTTCACTCATCTTTTTTAAAAATTAGAAAAAGGCATTTTTGGGGCAAAAAGACGATTATGTCATTAATGAAAGAAAAACACGCGCGCTTCAGTAACCCAAGGCATCGCGATGCACTACTTTGGCAACGCGATGCACCACTTTGGCATCGCGATGCACCATTTTTTGCATCGCGATGCAACAAATTGGGGCATCGCGATGCACCACTTTTGCAATCGCGATGCAACAATTATTGCATCGCGATTCACCACTTTTGCAAATCGCGATGCAACACTTTTGCAATCGCGATGCACCACTTTTGCAAATCGAGATGCACCACTTTTGCAATCGCGATGCACCACTTTTGGAATCGCGATACACCACTTTTACAATCGCGATGCAACAATTGGTGCATCCCACTTTTGCAATCGCGATGCACCACTTTTGGAATCGCGATGCATCACTTTTGCATCGCGATGCACCACTTTTACAATCGCGATGCAATAATTGGTGCATCGCGATCATCGCAGTGCACTTTAGGAAACTTGATTTTCGTTTACCTTCATCGCAGGTTGAACCCCGTTGCGTTGCCCAGCATACTGCGATTGGCGAATTAAATCAATCCAAGAACATCTTCCTCTGTTTTTTGGACAGCACACTGTCAAGCTTGATTTGAAGCTCAAAAATAGTGTTTTTTGGTAGAAAAATTGTGCACAAATATAGTACTAAATTAGGATAATAATATGAGATTGATTTTAAACAAATTCGAAGCTTAAAACAGAGATTTAAGTGGCCAAAACAGCTCAAGAACAAAGAAAAACGGGATGAACTCAAAAATTTTAAATTTGATCAAATTCGTATTTTATGCATGAAAATTGATACCCAAACATAAGGAAATACTATATTAACAACATAAAATCATTTATACATCAATTTGAATCTCAAATCTGAAGCAACGATGTTGTTGATGGTATTTTAGGAAGAAAATTTTTAAAATGCCTTTTAGCGGTTAAAAAAAAAAGGGTGTACTGGAGAGAAAAAAATGTTTGAGAAAGTGAACCGGCTAGCAATTTCTCCTAAATTTAAACATTAACCTTTTACTCTCATTTCTCATTCCTTATAACCTAAATCCGCCGCATCTCTACTCTCGACGAAAAACCCTAAAAAAACTCATACCAACCCACCTTCACCCTAATTCCGCCGCACCTCCATTCTTAACCCTAAAAACCCAAAATGCGGCGGACACAAATCTAATGTAAAAAACATTATTTCAACTCAAATTGTAATAGGAAATTTATATCTTATCTCACCGGATCAGTTTATTAATAAATAATTTATTAATAAATATTATTAGATAGATGAACTAAATATTATTTTTGTGGATATCATTTAGCAGTGTTGGAAAAATAGCCATAATATTTTTGGTAATGAATTTGTGCAATTTACTCTTCTAGTGACAAAAGCACTTTAGATTCGCAGAAATAGATACAGAGGTTCAAAAAAGCTAAATATAGAGATGGCAGGAAACCAAATCGACTTTGTGAATTCATCAGATTTTGACTGATCAAGTTTACAGCAATAATGCAATGTATTATGTTTTTTTTTTATCAAATTAATAGACTAAATGTAATTATAAATTAGTTTTTTTGGAAATTGGTGTACCTTTTAATATTCTAATAGGGCAAATTAGTAATTGTAGCAGATGTTCCATTTTTAGTAACTTGTTTTAGACGAGAAACTGCTATATATAGCAGTCTGAAGTGCATCTGTCATTATATATATTTAGATTTAGATATAAATTCTAATTAATTAATCCTCAGTACAGTGTGTGAGCATGTAAAAAATTAAAAAAATGCTAGGTTTACAACTATTGCTATAACTAAGCTTTGATAAAAGACAAATGTGTCTTGAAAAAAGACAATTTTGCCCTTTATTAAAGCTTAGTTGTAACAATATTTATAAAAATAGTTGTAAACCTAGCAAAGTTGTAAAAAAATTATTATGTAGCAAAACCAAATTGAGAGTATGATGTTTGGGATATATAAGATACTCCCCGTTCCTAAATTATTGTCTTCCTTTTCTTTTTTTTTCGTTCCAAAATAATTGTCTTGTTTGAAAACTTTCCTTTTTAGGACATCACTTTTACCATTTTACCCTTACTTTTTCTCATACTTTAATTATGGGTCATATACAAGAAAATTACACATTTTACCAATATTAATAATCAAGTCAATTATTTTTTCTTAATTCATGTACCTGATCAAATAAGACAATAATTAGAGGACGGAGGGAGTATTAATTTAATTGTAAAGATTTCAAATACTGTGAAAAGACGAAACTTTATTTAGGCTAAATTACAATTTTTCCTCCAAAGTATACACCAAATCTCAGTTTGCTACCCATATTTCGTTTTGTCCCATTACGGTACCCAATGTTACCATTTGTCTCATATTGACTCCTGGGACGGATGGACGTTAGAAATCTATCGTTAAGTCCCACGTGGTTTCCACGTGCGGGGGTAATTTGGTCTTTATCCATTTCAAAATAAAAAAGGAAAAACCTCCCATTTCTGAATTTGGTCTTTATCCATTTCTTAAAATCTTGAAATTTGGGCTTGAATGGGGAAAGGGGTCGCCGGCGTTTGGAGAGGAGGGATGCACGGCTGCTGTTGCTATATACACAACCCACACACTCACAAACTCCATTTCTAAAACCTCTCATTTCTCTCTCTCTCTCTCTCTCTCTCTCTCTCTCTCTCTCTCTCTCTCTCTCTCTAAAATCCCCCACTTCTCTCACGCATCGGCTTAGCTGGCTTAGCCGTAATGGGCCAAAACTTAGCCCTCAACGTCGCCGAAAAAGGATTCCCCATCTCCGTCTACAACCGCACAAAAATCGACGAAACCCTAGATCGCGCCCACCGCGAGAGTCAACTCCCCTTGACCGGTCATTACACCCCTCGCGACTTCGTCCTCTCCATCAAAAAGCCTAGATCCGTCATCATTCTAGTCAAAGCTGGCGCCCTCGCGATCTACGGTGTTGGGATCGACGGTGGATTCGAAGGATGGGAGTGGGGTTTCGGGATCGACTGGAAGAACTGGAATTTTGATTTTTTTTATTTGGAAGAATTTTTTTTATTTGGAAGAATTTTTGATTTGGAAGAATTTTGATTTGGAAGAATTTTGATTTTTTCTGATTTGGAAGAATTTTGATTTGGTGAGGCGGGATCGACGGTGTTGCTCCGCAAAAATTTTGATTTGGAAGAATTTTGATTTTTTCTGATTTGAAAGAATTTTGATTTAATGGAATTTTGATTTTTTTTATTTACATTTTTCAATTTAAAATTTGAAATGTAATGTTTTTTAAATTTAAATTTTGTTTTTTTTTTAATTTGAAAAGAAAGAAAGAAATTTTTAATTAAGAAATAATTTTTTTAACCAAATACAACTATTGGGGGCAATATAGTAACTTTCTGATTTTACTTATCATGTGACATGCACATGACCAACTTCCGTTAATTTTTTTAACGTCCGTCCGTCCCAGGAGTCAATATGGGACAAATGGTAACATTGAGTACCGTAATAGGACAAAACGAAATATGGGTAGCAAACTGAGATTTGGTGTATACTTTGGGGGAAAAATTGTAATTTGGCCCTTTATTTAACTAGGGCCTTTTGAGGTGGCATAGCTACAAGTAGTTGACAATAGCTTCATTGCCTTTCATTAGAAGCCACCAATCAATTTATCGTCACGTCATCTTCCTTTCAATTGGCTTCTTCGTAAGACTGAAGAAGCCACTCGGGATCCAAGTTTGTCATTGCCAAAAGAATGTTGGGGGGAATAGTTGTTCGATTTTTGAGTTGTTTGCTTTGTTCAATTTTTGCGAGATCCAAGTTTGTCATTGCCAAAAGAATGTTGAGGGGTGGGGGGCGGGGGAACTAGTTGTGTTCATCGGTTCGATTTTTGGGTTGTTTGTTTTGTTCAATTTTTGTTCTTTCAACCTTAAAATTAAAAATCAAACCAAACCAAATAAAAAATCAAAAAATTAAACCAAATTTGAATTTGGTTTGGTTTTCGGTTAAAGCAAACAAATGTTAGAACTACAATCAAATTCAAAGTTTAAATATTTTAATATTGAAAAACCATCCAAAACAAAGATTAAAACTTTTAAAAAATTACATAATGTTCCTAAAAATATAAGATTACATATACTTAGTCACTCAAACTTGAAGAAAGTCTTAGATTCCACACATTAGTTTGGTCTTTCTTGTCACTAAACATCAACCAAACTTGGTTGAATTATCACTTGTGCTATTTCTGCAACACATTACAAAATTACATTGTGTCTTAGCCCATCTCATTCAGATTAAAGAGAAAAGAAAGTCATTACTCATTAGACCCTTAGCGAATTGTAGTAGTGTTCAGGGTTGAGTTAGATTTCCTTGACAAAAGTTATCTTCCTTCAAAGGACTAATAATTATTTTTATTATTATGATATATCTAATAATTATTTTATTTGAAGAGCTAATAATTATTTATATAACTAATAATAATATACTTAGTTTTATTATATTTTTTCTAATTCAATTTTCGGTTTGTTTTTCGATTTAAAAGGCGTAACCAAAAATCATATTAGAATTTAATTTTGCCAACCAAACCAACCCAAAAACCAAATTTGAATTCGGTTTCGGATTGTTCGGTTCATATGATCCTTTTTCGATTTGATTTTCAGATGAAACCAAATACTAAACACCTTTAGGGCAACGGTGTAGGTAGGTGGTACAACTAGCTGATTCCATGGACTGCCTCTCCCCCATCATAAATGAGTTTTTATTTTTAGTTTTTTAATAAAATTAAAGAAGTTGACTTTTGAATCGTTTTCAGGGCCGGTCCAATAATTATGGAGGCCTAAAGCGAACTCTAAAGTAAGGCCTTTGTAAAGTAATTTTTTTAGGTGAATTATAGGCCGGTCCCTTTTCTGACATTTGTAATCGCTTCAGTCCACTCATCTTTTTTTAAAATCAGAAAAAGGCATTTTTGGGGCAAAAATACAACAATACCCTTAATAAAACCAAAACACGCGCGCATTAGGCATCAGACATCGGGATGCAGTGCCACTTTCTCAGATTAATTTGGGCATCGGGATGCAATAATTGAGCATCAAAATTATTAATTTTTGCATCACGAAGAGCCATCGCAGCATACCTTAACGAACCAGTCGGTGCGTGCCTTAGTGAGTAGGGGAATAAAATGAAAATTTGAGGCTGCCACACCTCGCCCTAGCGTACCTTCCGTACCTCGCCCCAGCGAGTACTTGATGAACTCACTTTTATGAGATTGATGAGAACCATGAAAGCAGAATGTGAAATAGGATTATCTAAATCCGCCCACTTCCACGTCCTCAGTACATGTGATTGAAGAATGAGAATGCTATCAAGCCCTCTTGGGAGATATTTCTACGAGTGAGAGCCTATCCCAGACTGATGACTAAGGAGGTAATGTCAAATTTAATTTATTTGAAATTCCTTTACTCTAAAAATATGACATAATAAATCGCGAGATGTTGGCATTGGGATGCAACAATTGGGCATCATGATGCAACAAATTGGACATTGGGATGCAGTGCCACTTTCTCAAATTAAGTTGGGCATCGCGATGCAGGAATTGTGCATCGAGATGCAAACAATTGGGCATTGGGATGCAAACAATTGGGCATCGGGCATTGAAATGAAATGATTGTTTATCTATTATGTAGAAGAAGTAATCAACTTAAAATGATTTTTCATAAGATCTTACAACTTCATTGTCAATAATTTTATCAAAATATCAATTTTTACGAATAGTACGTTTTTTACGGAACTTAGGTTCTATATTTATTTCTATAGCAATTTCTTGGCAAAAATTATGACATTTTCAATTGTTGTATAATTACATTAATACACATCTTTTAATTGCATGTTTTTACTAATTGAGTTTACCGCAAATAATATATCATACCAAATAGTAGTGCCTAATAAAAACAATAAAATTTCAACTCATAAGTTGTTAAATTATTGATGAGTGCGTGAGGAAAACTAAGAGGTACTCTTAACATTTAAAAAAAAAATTAAAATAAGTGTGTGTATATATATATATATATATATATATATATTTTTTTTGAGGCCTAATTTTTTTTTTAGACCTAAAGCAAGGGCTTCATTGGCTTCACCCTAAGGCCGGCCATGATCATTTTATTAGCACATATACATTGATGTCTTTAATATTCACATACAACAAAAGAAGTCCACACTAGGACATGATAAGTGTCAAAAGTTAAATTAGTAATTATATAAAAATAAACACTCATTTAGGAACAAGGGAGTAGTTCCAAATGATACATTGTACTCTATGTTATAGGGTTAACTTAATCGGTAGTAGTTTCTGTACTTTGCATTTATTTTGTTCGTAATCCCTATACT
Source organism: Platycodon grandiflorus (assembly GCA_016624345.1). Lineage (NCBI taxonomy): Eukaryota > Viridiplantae > Streptophyta > Magnoliopsida > Asterales > Campanulaceae > Platycodon > Platycodon grandiflorus. The sequence continues at coordinate 29,456,733 of CM028361.1, read as the reverse complement.
TAGACTTTGCACATAGTTGATCTAAATACGACATTTTTGCATGCTGGTAGTGGTCCCTAAGATGACTGTCATTAGATGTTAGGCAGTTAAGTAATTCGTTAAGGGTCAAAAAAAACAAAAATAAAGAACAAAAAGCAAAACAAATTTTAGTCATCAAACACCTTATTTTAAACAACACGAGTCAGATTGTCTCAAGATCATTGAAGTAAATAATTTTTTTATATATATATTTGAAGGGCTAATGACATTATAATCTCTCTCTGTCTCAGTCTCAGTCTGTCTCTTCGGTGTCATTTTAGTCGCTATCCTCACCATTTTTTGAGCATAACTTCTTGCTCGTTCGAGATGTTTCAAAGTGCTATAGGTTTCTTTTTAAATGTTCATGATCAATAAACAAAGTACGACTTAAGAGACATATATAAAGTATGTGTCTATTTATTTGGTTTTGTCTTAAATAACTGCTATAGAAGTATGTTCTATGTAAATGTGATTTTCTATATATGTATATATATATATATATATATATACATATATATATATATGTATATATATATATATATATATATATATAATACACTCCATCGCTTGATGATCTAGAAAGAAATTTACAAAATTTGAATCATATCGATCGAGAGCGAGAAGTTATGCCCAAAAATTTGTTAGGGTAGCGAGTAAAATGATACTACAGAGACCGAGATTACAATATGATGTTAGCCTTTCAAATATAAAAAAAAATTATTCGCCTCAAGGACATTCGGATAATTTGACCCTTATAAAATAACAATGATGACTCAAGTTAGTGTTTTTGCATTTTCACCTTTCAAAAATTACTTAACGACCAAGCATCTAATAGCATCCATATTACGGACTACCATCTAGACATGCCCAAACCGGTTCCGATTCGAAACCAATGGTTCCACAAACCGTGATAAGGCAAACTGTAACCGAACCGTAGAGTTTCGGTTCCGGTGGAACATCTAAGTACAAGGACTACTAACAAAATGCAAAGTAGAGGGGCTACTGGTGAAGTTAATCCGATGTTTTATTTCTTTAGGCAAAACTGACCCATTTCTCTGAGGGGAAATAGCTGAACAAGGGCAGAGATGACTGCAAGTTCATTCATCACCAACAGATGGTGATGGGAGGAGATAGGAGAGGAAAAGGAGACGGTGAAAGACAAACTCAAATACTTGGCAGAGGAGGCATTCGAAACCCAATGGAAAATATTGCATGAGCTTCAACAGAAATGAACAGTAAGAAGAGCGATTACAAATATTGTGAAGAGCAAAAGGCGTATCCAGAATCCCTTTAGAATGACATGAAAGAGTGCTTTGGTCAATTAAACATTCAAACTACATGAAAGAGTGAGAATCATTACATATCTATCAAATATAACGAGAAACGTAAAGCAGCACTACATTAATTTACACCAGTGAAAATACGAACGGAAAACCTATATTCATCAAACACAGAGAAGCCGATTATACACTCTACAAAAAAAAAAAGGTATTTTCTCTCCGCCCCCCACCCCGAGACAACTAATGCTAATATTAGTATAACCTCGCCAGGCAAAATGCTCCCCTGATCTTCTTTCTTGGAAATGGCTTTAATAAGCAAATAGGCAGTCTGGGCAGTCTGAACAATCAACAAAATTACCCAGAATGTCTCTTTCTTTCTTTTATCTCAGCCAAATGGTGAAGGAACAGGTGCAGGTCCGGCAAGTGCATCCGACCTTTTGATGCTTCCCATACCACATATAATACAGCCAGGCGTTGAAAGAGCTGAGAATTTGGCCCCACAAAGATCACAAACATCGTAACCAATGATTGACAGACGACTGAGTGTGGCAGCACAGAATTGGGAGGGATCTTCTAATGGATAGATGGACTTGTTGGACAATCCCCTTTGTACACACATGTCAATGAGGCTTCTCAACTCATCTTGTTTGCTTGGAGGTGCTTGAGACAGTAGTAGTTCAAGCATTTGGTTGGCATAACCATAATTTTGCACATCCATATTCCTTTTTATAGCTGTTCGAATGCAGTTTATTCGGTGCTTTGCAAGAAGAGGCAATGAGCCTAGATGCTGTGACAATCTTGCCATCTCATCTTTTGCGCTGATTGCGCTAGGACCTTGGACTTTCTGCAGTCGAACAATTTCCTGAAGGTGAAAGAAATAATCACAGTTATGATCTTATAGCAGTGCGCTGAAGAGACTTCACATTTCAATTTCGAATCCGAACTCGGATTGCCATCATCTTGTAATACGAGAGATTGTTTGCATTACTTTAGTTTTAGCACAAATAGCTAACAAACCTGAAGAAGAGTCACTGCAATCTTGTACTGGGCACATATCGTGCCTTGAGCCTTAATGTCCGCTCCACGAGATTGATCCTTTGCCAATGCCAGGAAAGCTTCATCAAAACAAGACAATGCATCTGGTAACTGATTCTGCTCAAGATGGACAAGTCCGGTCTTGAAACAAACTGAGGCAGCAGCCCCACGAGGAACCTGTAACAAAGGAAACCCAAAATGAATGAGAAGAAGTTAACCCAAGCACATGTCGGCTGAGTGCTAAAATTCCAACAAAGCTTTCATACTTTGTATCTGCTTTTGCAGTGATAACAAATGTGAAAGATCCAGGTTAGGGTATATGGAGAGAAAGAGGATAAATAAGGATAGGAATCTAGACTTCAGTTGCTAAAACATTTGAAATGAAGGAGAAGATGGAAACCATAGCATAAAAATTCCACCTCGAATATATTAAGTCGTTCCATATAAAAAGGTTACACATGTGGCAAAGACACAAGAAGACATTGACTGCGTCATAAAAAAAGATCCCTTCATTGACTCATCCAGCATGAAGCAAATTCATCCGTCCATGTAAATATGAGCTACATGCGACAGTGAGAACTTGGTGCCTGATTTTTGAAAGATATTTGTTTGAACCAACTCAATAACCATTACCCAGAAATATTACTCCCTCTATTCCTAAGAAAGAGTCTTGTTTGACCCGGCCCATATTGTGTATATTCTAATGATGCCCATGTGGGGGTGGAACCCACCAATTAAAGTAGCAGCAAATCAAGGCTAAAGAAAAGAATAGAAAGTGGACATTTTTTCTAGAACGACCTAAAAAGGAATAGTGGACTCCTTTTTTAGGAACGGCAGTAGTACAAAACAATCACATACATAAAAGGACAATTCACAAAGCTGTCACCAATTAGAATGAAATTAAGTTTTGAAGCAGGTTGACATCTATGATGCACATACCATGTGCCATCCACAAAGCAGGTGGAGACATGATTAACAAAGAGTGTAACTCTGTCTATCCCTCAAGTATGTGGCACTTTCCTAAAAATGGCCCGCAACTATGATTTACGGATAATTCTTTAAAAAAGATATTTTACAATTTCCCTTTTGAGACTTAATTCCCTCTGAAAGCCTCAAAATTCATTTTTGCGAGAGGAGATTACATAACGGATAACAGACAAGTAGACCATGATATTGGTGTTACTTCCAAGGTAGTCCTATTTAGGGATGAAGAGAACAGCGAGTTTCATCTGCACATACCATTATTTATTACAGCATTACATATAACAGGTCCAGACATATATGAAAGCAACGAAAAATAAAATATAAAAAGACAATACCAAGATGATACCAACATAAGAATCATATAGGATATTAGCATGATACATACAGAAGTAATTTGTATATGGATTTCTTTCCCGCAGTCCATATATAAAAAGGCCTTACATCTTTTATAATTTGACACAATGCAGCAATGATTCCAGAAACTGTATATTCTAGCTTCTAAACTTAATGATTGTGCCAACAAGAAGAGAAACAGTCAGATTGTAAGGCAGAAGATTGCAAAAGTAACCCAATGGAAAGAGCAAAGGCAAGTGTGGCACAAGCATATAATATATACTGCAAATAGTAAGAGTAAATGCAAAGAATGAGACTATTCACCTGCCCAGGACGCACAGCTTTTGGGGACGGGGGCGCCGGAACTTTTCCTGAATTTACAGAACCTGGAGGTTCGAGAGAGCTCAGATCAAGGGGTTGGCTGGAAACTGGAACTTGGGCCATCTGAACCTGAGATAATGGCATAACAGCAGGCTGACCCATTGATTGCGGTGGAATGCCACCATCCGGCAGCCCAATGGACTCGGAGGAAACAGGATGTTGGGGTGCTTGAGGGGGGATTCCTCCATCAGGTAGACTGATATCAGGTACAGATGAACTGACCTGGTTAGGTGTCCCCTTATTGATTTCGAAGCCTTGAGAATTTTGATCCAGTCTAGAAAGAACAGTACCAGCTGGCGGCAACGATGTAGCAACCTGGAGGGATGGTATTGTATTTTGGAAAAAGTCCTCAGGTATTGGCCCAGCTGTAACTCCAGCCCCCATAAGCATAGGGCCAGGCTGAGAGACAGGTGCCATTTGTGTCAGTGAAACAGTTGCAAAAGGATCGGACAAGGTTGAAACTGTGGGCATTGTCCCAGTTCCACTGGCAGTAAAAGGAGGTTGACGGATAAGCAAGCCAAGTTCTCTGGATTGACTAGTTAATGACTTGGTTCTGCTGATTGGTTTATCTCGTATTCATACGAGAAATTTTTTAGATTTAGAAGTTCCCTCCTCATCACTGCTGCTATCGTCAGCAGCACCATACAGGGATTTTTTAAATTATTCTTCGGCTTTTTCCTGTTCATTTGCAGCATTTGGCCCTGCAAACTGCTTTGTAAGGGATTCTAGACCCATCAACGAGTCACCCTTTGAGCTTCCACCCAGGGCCCCATTGGACTTGTATGAAGTGCAAGCAACTAGAGATGTTTGAAGTCCATTTGCCTTGGTGTCACTGCTTTCAGATTTAAATGCTTTAACCAAGCTGTCTTCCCTCACCTCAACAATATTACCCCTTCCCTTAATTAATCCCAGATATACACCAATGTGGTCCGTTACAATGGATGGTATCGTACCATCATCAGTCTTCATTTATGGCATCACCTTGGCAGCCAGTTCCCACTGGGGTATACTCTTTAGCATGGTAGGCGTCTTGATTTCCCAATTTCCACCACCCCATTCAGGTCCTTTGGGAACCATGCTTTCAGCAGCAAAGTTTGCAAAAATGCCTTGTGTCCACCCAGTTGAGCGGACTCTCAGTATCCTTTCACAATATCGTCTCAACTCAGGATCAGCACCCTCTTCTTCTAGCTTCTGTGCAAGACAGCGCATTGCACTAGGGTTGAGGTGGCAGATAAATAGGTCAAGCATGCTTTCAAAGTCAGCAATAACTTTGAAAGTTTCATTTGCACTGTCAAACTGCCCGTACCTGCAATAAAGAGGACAGGTAAGAAAATACAACAAGAAAGAGTGAATAAGATAGCACCATGCAAGAACGCGAGACTTGAGACTGACACACACTAGGAATGACACCAATCCACAAGGCTAACCCATAGTTCAAATACACGATTGGAGATCACAATTGAGCAACCTTACCTTGAGCCTAAGCTAGCCCTTATATCGGCACATAGCTTAAGGCCTTAAATTACCTCGTGTATATGCATCATGATGTTTGCATCACAACACTGGAAGATGGGATCAATAAGCTTTACATATGTACAGGAGCGAGGCTAGGGTGTAATCAAGCCGAGCTGAGTTGAGATGAGCTTGGCTTGCTCGACTATAAGCTCGAGCCAAGCTTAGAAAGTGGTGCACGAGATTGACTAGTGTGGAATTTTCGTTGGTCGAGATTGGCTTTAGAGCTGCTAATGAGCTCATTCTCTAGCCGCAAGCTCGAGCCAAGCTGATCAAAAGCCTTGCAAGTAAACATATACTCCGTCCATCCCAAAAGAAGAAGGCGCTTTCCTTTCTTGTTTGTCCCAAAAGAAAAGGGAGGTTTCCTTTTTAGTTTTTAGGAAAGTATTTTTTGGTATAATGAAAACAATACCCTATTAGTTTATGGATGAGATTTGTTAGAAGTATTGAGGGTTTATTTGGTATAAGGTATATGTTTGGGGGTCTTGATGTAAAATGTTTTATCACAAATATATATATATATATATATATATATATATATATATATATGCCTAACCGTAATTAGGTTACGACTTCAACAATTCTCTTCTACTATTTTCTTCTTCTTCTTCTATACAATCAACATGGTATCAGAGCAGGAATCCATATAATCTCCTGTGCTGATTGTTCTTCACAAATCCTTCCCTTTTCTTTTTTTTTTCTTTCGTTTTTTGTTCGACATGGGTCTGCACAGTCCGCCTTGCGCATGCATTTGAGTCGCTGGAGGGGATGCGACGTCTTTTGAAGGATACAGCATAGAGGGTTGGTGTCGCCAGTCTAGGCGACCTTGTCTGTCCAGTCGCTATCACCAGAAGTCGCCGGAAAACGTCGCACGCGCCCCACGCGCCGGGCCGCCGGCGCATCGCCGGAAAGTTTGTCGGAATTTTTTTTTCGGACCAGTACAGTACAAACCTGGTCGCCTGAGCCTGTAGGTCTCTGGTTCAAGGTTGGTTTTCCGATTACACAAGTTTTTGAGGGTTTTTCAGGCTAGATCAGTCACCTATCCTTGTCTCTTTGGTTCTGTTTGGTTGCTTGTTGGTTTTTCAATGTCGGCATTAGGGAATACGGAGACTACGGAGTCTAAAACCATGATTTCTGAGGTTTTCTCCACTAGTATAAAGATTACGGACAAGAAATTAACAAGAAAGAATTATTTAATGCGGCGGCGGGTTGTTGAAATGAATTTAAAAGGGCAAAATAAGGAAGATTATCTCACCACAGTTAACTCTACTGATGTTGCTTGGGTCCGTGCCAATGCTGATTTGTATTGAAAGCTCATGAATTCCATAGATGATGAGACGGCTGAATTGGTAGCTCATACTTCCACTGTTCGTGATTTGTGGGAGTATTTAGCTGTATTGTATGGGGGCAAGGATAACATGAACCGGATGTATGACTTGTCGTGTGCTATGTTTCGCCAGGATCAACAAGGTCGTAGTGTTACCCAGTATTTTGCGGACTACAAGAAATTGGCGACTGAATGGAGTTCTTTGCTTCCTTTGAGTACAAATGTTAGTACTATGCAGACACAACGAGAACATCTGATTATTCTTGAATTTTTAGCTGGTTTGAGATCCGAGTTCAGTACAGCTCGCTCTCAAATCTTATCGGGCACAAGTGTTGGCTCTCTTTAAGATGTGTTCTCTCGTGTGCTTCGGGCCTTTCTAGAGTCCTCTTCAGTTGGCCCCACTAGCAGTATTGGTCATTCCTCTGCACTTGTGAGTCAGACATCTCACCCTCATCGGGGTCAGGAGACTAGTGGTCATGGTGGTCGATCTTCTGATAGAGGAGGTCGTGATGGTGGTCGTGGTGGCCGTGGTGGAGGTAGGGAGAGTAGAGAGGTTCGTACTTGTTATCACTGTGGGGATACGAATCATGTGATTCGTAATTGTTGGAAGTTGCATGGTAAACCGTCTGGTGATCGATATGCCCATGTTGCCTCTAACACTGAGTCTGCCCCCCACCCAAACCGTCTCAACCTAGTGAGAGTAAGGTCATACGGATGACTGATGATGAGTTTGCAAGATATACCCAGTATCAGGCTTCTTCGTCTGCTTCTTCCACTGCTACTTTTGTCCAGACAGGTATCCTACTGCCTGTGTTTCTTCCTCTACTTGTAAATGGGTTATTGATTCCGGTTCTTCTGACCATCTGAGTGGCAACAGAGGTATCTTTTCTTCATTCCTTCCATCTTCGACATTACCAAGTGTTACTGTAGCCAATGGGTCTACTGCTTCTGTTACGGGGCAGGGTGATATCTGTCTCACATCCTCTCTTTCGTTATCCTCTGTGTTATACATTCCTGGTTTTCCGTTCAATTTACTGTCTATTAGTAAGTTTACCCGTGATCATAACTGTGATGTCTCATTTTTTCCCACTCATTGCATCTTTCAGGATCGTGTGACGAAAAGGATTATTGGTAGAGCGCAGGAGTCTGGAGGACTTTATTTCTTTGAGGCTTCATCTACACCAGTTGCGTGTTCGAGTGCCTCTTTGTCTTTGTTTCAAATCCACTGTCGTTTGGGTCATCCGCCTATGTCGAGTCTCAAGAAATTATGTCCAGATTTTTCATCTTTACCAGTTTTTGGATGCGATGCTTGTCAGTTTGCGAAGCATCATCGCATTTCTTATATTTCTAGGGTTAATAAACGGGTGCATGCCCCATTTGATGTAGTTCATTCGGATATTTGGGGACCTAGTCCTATTGTCTCGAAGTTAGGTTATAGGTATTTTGTTACTTTTGTGGATGATCATTCTCGTGTTACTTGGATTTATTTAATGAGACATCGTTCTGAGTTATTTGATATTTTTTTTGCATTTTGTGCTGAAATTAAAACTCAATTTGGTGTGCCTGTCAAACATCTTCGCAGTGATAATGCTCAAGAATATTTCTCCACTGTTTACTCCAAATTTATGTTAGCTCATGGCATGCTCCACCAATCCTCTTGTACTGATACTCCTCAGCAAAATGGTGTTGCTGAGAGAAAAAATCGTCACCTCCTCGAGGTTGCTCGTGCGCTTTCGTTTCAGATGCATGTTCCTAAACCTTTTTAGGCAGATGCTGTGTTAACTGCTTGTCATCTTATCAACCGTATGCCATCGTCTGTTCTTTCTGGAGCGATCCCTCATCAAGTCTTGTTTCCTTCGGAGTCTCTATTCCCGGTGTCTCCTAGGATATTCGGGTGCGTAGTCTTTGTTCGTGATCATTGTCCTAATGTCACCAAGTTAGATCCTAAGGCACTCAAATGTATCTTTTTGGGTTATTCTCGTACTCAGAAAGGATATCGATGCTTCTCTCCTGACTTGAATCGATATTTGGTTTCTGCTGATGTTTTTTTTTCATGAGTCGGTGTCCTTTTATCCTCCATCGGATATTCTACCTGTTGAGTCTGTTCCCAATGATGATTTTCTACTCTATCGGGTTGTGGAGTCCACTTCTTTCCCTACCCGTGATATACCTCATCCCCCTATTCAACAGGTTTACACCCGACGCACGTGCTCTCAAGGGAATATGCCTCCTGCTCCTTCTCCTGCTCCTGCTGAGTCCGTCCTACCACCGTCGCCCGATCCTGCTTCCGTAGAGGTACCTTCTGATCTTGATATTCCTGTTGCCCTTAGAAAAGGTAAACGTAGTTGTACGTTACATCCTATTTCTAACTTAGTTAGTTATGATGGTTTGTCTCCTGATCTTTGTGCATTTGTTAGTGTCCTAGTCTCATTCTATTCCTAAGTCTGTGTCTGAAGCAGTGGGTCATCCTGGCTGGAAGGCAGCTATGGACGAAGAAATGACTGCCCTTACGCAAAATCAAACTTGGGATTTGGTTTCATTGCCATCAGGTAAACATGTTATTGGGTGCAAGTGGGTCTATGCTGTTAAGGTCAACCCGGATGGTTCTTTGGCTCGCCTTATTGCAAAGGGGTATGCTCAGACATATGGGGTTGATTATACGAACACTTTTTCTCCAGTTGCTAAACTTGCCTCTGTTCGTTTACTTATCTCTCTTGCTGCCTCTTCTCATTGGCCTCTTTATCAACTGGATGTCAAAAATGCATTCCTTCATGGTGATTTACACGAAAAGGTTTACATGGAACAACCTCCGGGGTTTGTTGCTCAGGGGGAGTCTGGGCTCGTTTGCAGACTAAAGCGGTCATTATACGGGTTAAAACAATCTCCACATGTGTGGTTTGGGAGATTTAGTGAGGTAGTGCTCGAGTTCGGGCTTATGAGATGTCAGAGTGATCACTCAGTATTCTATCAGCGCAGGGGTGAAAGAATCATTTTATTGGTTGTTTATGTGGATGATATTGTCATCACGGGAAGTGATAGTGCAGGTATTAGTGCATTAAAAAGGTTCCTTCAGGAAAAGTTTCAAACGAAGGATCTCGGTAATTTGAGATACTTTCTAGGGATTGAGGTTGCTCGATGCAAGCAAGGCATCTTCTTGTCCCAGAGAAAGTATGTGTGTGACTTGTTGAGTGAGGCAGGCATGTTGGGAGCGAAGCCTTCTGAGACTCCTATAGATCCGAATACGAAACTTACAGCTGAAGGGGGTGAAAGCTTTGAAGAACCAGAGAAGTATCGACGGCTTGTTGGGAAATTGAACTATCTTGCTGTGACGAGACCAGATATTGCATTTGCAGTTAGTGTAGTAAGTCGGTTTATGTCCTCTCCACGTACACATTGGGAGGCTGCTGTTAAGATTCTTCGGTATCTTAAGAGAGCACCAGGGCTAGGCATACTATATCGAGATCATGGACATATGAGAGTAGAAGGGTTTGCTGATGCGGATTGGGCAGATCCCCGATAAGAGATCTACTGGATATTGCGTGTTCGTTGGGGGTAACTTGGTTTCTTGGAAAAGTAAGAAACAATCGGTTGTGTCAAGATCAAGTGCTGAATCGAATACGTGGCTATGGCTCATGCTACATGCGAGTTAGTGTGGATTCGTCAGTTACTTGGTGAGATCGGTATCGGGAATCCAATGCCTATGCAGTTGTGGTGTGATAACCAAGCAGCTATTCATATTGCATCTAATCCTGTGTTTCATGAACAAACAAAGCATATTGAGCTTGATTGTTACTTTTTTCGTGAGAAACTTCAAGAGAAAATAATTTCCACGAGTTTTGTTCCGACTAGCGATCAACTAGCAGATATTTTCACGAAGTCTTTAAATGGCACAAGAATAAGATATATTTGTAACAAGTTGGGCATGCATAACATTTATGCTCCAGCTTGAGGGGGAGTGTTAGAAGTATTGAGGGTTTATTTGGTACAAGGTATATGTTTGGGGGTCTTGATGTAAAATGTTTTATCACAAACATATATATATCTCTGCCTAACCGTAATTAGGTTACGGCTTCAACAATTCTCTTCTACTGTTTTCTTCGTCTTCTTCTATACAATCAACAAGATTCATCAAGTCAAATCAACTAAGCAAGTTCACTTCTGGCCACACAATCTATGAGCATTTTAGGATGGTAAAGGGTTTTCAACCATTTGCTTAATTGCGCAATAAGTCAAAGCATCCCTCTTCTTTTGGGATGGAGGGAGTACTACTTTTGGAAAATATATACTCCCCCCACCCCGACCTGTCTCAAGAAGATAGTCCTACTATCCGTTTTTCCTTGTCCCAAAATTATAGCCCCACTTCAAAAATTTAAGTGACAAATCTCTATCTTTTTTCAATTTTTTTCTTTCATTTGAAAAACATGGTTATCTAACATGTCATACAAAAAAAATCTATAACTTTAGAACTTAAAGGAAATATAGAGTATACAATATTAAAAAGTTTGAGATTTCAAATGGAACTAATTTCTGGGGATGGAGGGAGTATTTTGATATAATTGGTTTAAAGAAAATGGAATACAATAGTAAATTACATTAAAAATACTACATATCAACAACAAAAAAGTAGGCTTGCAAAAATTGAAGAAATTACTATTTGAATAAGAACTGTAATAGGAATTTCTGTGAAGTAATTTTTGATTTGGATACGACGCATTATTCGAGTGACTGTTTAACCATCCATAACCTACATAGTAAATAATCCTCTGAAGCATAAGCTAGAGGTTCAATATTTAAGAATTAAGTCACTAGTACAATACCAAAAGGATAGGGTAGTTTAGGTTGCCAAGTAAAATAGTTTATTCATGACTAACTAGACTCCAAATTTTTAAATTATCTTTACTAAAAGGCTATTAAGCCTTATAAACAATAAATATGTCTGAACATTTATTTGAAACTATCATGACCTGAGCTGAGCTCACACGAGCTTACTCATGTGTAAGCTCTGATCAACTACACACAATTGCGAGCTGAGCTCAAGCTTATATGAGCCAACCCGAGCCCGCTCTGTTCATGTCCGCGTGGCTGAAGATGTTAAACCACTCCCAAACCCCACGATAGCAGGTGCCGAGTGCCCTGGTCTGCACGAGTTGACACAAACACAAGGTGTTCGACATAACATCATACACAATTTGAGAAGCCAAAGTACGCTAGCAGTCATGCATTTAAATATAAATTATAATGGTGTATTTGATTTACCCACATGCTTCCATTAAACTAAAAAATATCATGAAACAATGTGAAAACTCGCATACCATAGATGATATCAGTTAACATTTTTTACTAATTTATGAGGTATAAATGTCAAGTGTGTAGTTATTTTAAGTTTCATATCAACCAATCAAATGGCATCAAACAAAAACTTATTCAAATTGATAACAAAAATCAAAACACGTGTACGAAAGTTAGGGCATAGTTAATATGTAATAAGAAATAATTTGCTAGCATTTTCCTAAATATTCTTGCCAAATAAAACGATTCCGCTTGTGTAGAAAAGGTTTTCGTCATCAGTATATATAGTTTAATCAATAAAATAACCATAATCCTTTTGGCCTTCAAATTTCATAAAAGTTTCAACAATTTTCATCTAATTTTTTGATTATATGGTTGTTAATGTAAGGAGAGCATGGATTTGAATACCACACTAGGTAAAAGACAATGTATGCCATCTGTTAAAATAAGAAGTGTTGGATGTGACGGGTAATGAGGTAGACCTCACCGATATCCGGGTGTTTGGATGTCGAAGCTTGACCCAAAGTCAAAACAGTGTGTCTTTCTCGAGTATGAAACAGGTGTAAAAGGATATAAGCTTTGGGATCCCAAGTCAAGCAAGGTGGTGATCAATAGGGACATGGTCTTTGATGAAAAGGCTATGTTGAAGTGTACTCAAGATGATAAAGAGAAGGTGCCAGAAAACAAAGGGAGCGATAAGCAGGTTATTAAGGTGGAGTTACATGAGGATGAAACTGATACGGATCTCACTCTTCCGGATTCAGAGGTAATTACACAGGAAACTGAAGAGGCTAATACTTCAATTGGGAGACCTAAGAGAGTAATCAAACCAGTACCAACGAGCTTAATAGTATTGTCAACTAAAATAACAAAAATTTAGAACTTTCAAGTCAGATATATGTATAAAGGCTGTTCAATTGTTTTATAAAATAAAAAAGAAAAGATAAAAACAAGAAGCACAGCTCATATCTTACGTTGTAGCGTGTAAAGAACAGCATATGTATGGATATTGTAAGCTCGAATCAAACCCTCTGCATAAGCAACATACTGAAATGGAAAATGGAAAAGTTACAAGACAAAAGGGGGACACAGCAAAAGAATTGGAAAAGAATTGCAGCAGTCAAAAAGGACCAAGTGAACAAACATCAAAACCAAGAAAAAAATGTCGAAACCAATCTCAAACAATGTTACCAGCACAGAAAGTCAAGGATGGCAAGCAAGATTCACAATAGGTTTCTTCAGATCTGCCTTTATTTTTGTTGGAGCTCTCCCCCCTTCAACAGTTCCAACAACTTCATGGCAAAAATATTCAAAGATTTAGTAAACTAGTAAGCATTATTGACTGTAAAAACACTACCACAAATAGTTAGGCAAGAACTCATAAAGCGTGAAACTCAACTCAATTCAGCCTTTGTCCCAGACTTGAGGTAAGCTACATGAATCCATTTTCGCCATTCGGTTTGGTCCAATGCAAGGTCATGACACAAGCCATTCGGTTTGGTCGCCCCGATCTCTAGCCTTGTCATTGACATTGATACTATCACATAGGTGACTTCCTAGCATTTACGTCAATACTCTTAGGATTCATGCTCATATCATGCTGGGTGTCATGCTACCTAAAGCAACCCTCCCCCTTTATAATTAATAAAGAGACTGCATTGAATTTATGGGGTTATTAAAATTCACTTTCTCATGCATTTTACTATTATACTATTATGACAAACAGGAATAAAAATTGTTTGTCATAAACATGAAGATAGCTAACATCAATTGTCTACATTCAAGACGTCGTGGGATTCTCTCTGCACCTTCAATTTTTCCAACATAACATTCAATTATATCTCTGCTTAAGTTTCCTTTCTCTCCAACTAGTGGGGTAGCACAGTCCTTGCCTGCCAGAACTCAAAATACTGAAGATAACAAAAGGCAGTTTGCTTCTTAACCAAGCACCGCCTTATGAATAGTTCTAATTTGTTTTTAATATATAACTTAAAAGTTGTCAAGTGTAGCTCTTTCTTTATGAACGATATTCTTTTTTTCCTCCTAAAGGACCAAAACTTATCCGCACAAGACTGTATAGCTGTTTAAGGGAAACAAATAATTCAGTCTAATAATCATTATTGTATCAGCATTCTTCAATGTTTTCCTGATATTATCATATCATATGAAATTAAGCCTGAAGACTAATAAGTATATACTCCCTCCAACCCTAAAAAAGGGTCCATTATTCCTTTTTATGTTGTTCTGAAAAAAGTGTCCACTTCCTAATCTTTCCTTTTGGGATGTCACTTTTACCATTGCACCCTTGATTTGCTTGCTACTTTAATTGATGGGTCCCATTGCACATGGGTATCATTTGAAAATACACAACATCCTAATATTTATAATTCAGTCAATTTCCCTTAATATGTGTGCTGACTCAAACAGGACTCTCTTTTAGGAACGGAGGAAGTAACACTTATTTTGTTAGTGCAGCTTTAGCAAATGACAAAGGGAGGAAAAAATCACGCACACACAAACATATATATATATATATGGATAAATCGAACAAGGGCTAAATGGTTTCTACAAAGAGGAGACATGAATGCCCAAAATTTTATCAAAAAACAAAAATGAAAGGGGGGAAAAAAACCATTTAATGAACACATTACCACCTCTCCCTCATGATGCTGGTCACTAACACCATGGCTACCACATTATAGCCACAAAACCCAATGGATTATTTATCCTTCCAGATGTTTTTCAGAGCCGCAAACAGAAATTAAAAATCAGCAGAAACAGAAGATAACAAAAGCTATCATTAAAAACAACAAACCTGTTGCACTCATCCTGCGATGGAAACCGAAAAAAACTACCGGTTGGAGAGGAGTTAAGGCAAGATGGACTTCCGTGTCAATAGAAATATGCTCCATCCTCTTTTCAGGTGAATGCAACACGCAAGTCTGCTCAGAGTCAAAATCACAGGACCTAATAGTACAATCCTGCAAAATGGGAATACGTAATAAATACATAAAATGAAGAAGGCATAAACACCAGATCATGTGTGATGTTTTACAACATAACTGGTGCAGCAATGGTTTCAAAAGCAAGGGGCAGAAAAGAAGACTGAAAACACAATTAAACAATTCAATTTGACACAAAAATCAACATGGGTAACTTGTAAAGGATTAGATTGCACACATCTGAAATGCACTATCAAAATGAGGGAAGGAAAAAATGAAAAGTGAATCATTGGTCGCATGATGCAGGCAGAAAAGAGGGAGAAAAAGCAAATGTAAATTCAAAAGCAAAACTTAGAACGGAGTATATAAATAGAACCAAGCTCAGCCAAATTAAAAATACATTTTGATTAAATTAAAAATCATCAAATCAGCATGCCGCCAACTTTACTCTCCTAAGATACTAGATGATTCCAAGACCAACACAGACTACTATACTACTAGACAGTCCAAATATATTTTCTACCTAAATACACTATGGAGACACAAGTTAGCAATATTAATTAGATATTCGAACTTGGAGTCTTCCAAACACAAGTGTTGAAACCATCTTTTGACTTTCAACAAGCATGCATCAAAATACTTTGAAACAGGTAATTAGCAAAACATCCACCAATGACCAAGATGTCCAAAAATTAAATGATTTCCCCACAGCTGCACAGTATCATACTCCTCAGGTGTGAAAAGTTTGACCTTGAATTCAGACAAAATTTACCACAGCATCATTCATTTGATATTTGAATTATTATCACAAAGCTCCTCTACTTTAATATAACTCAACCTCAAACTTGGTAATGAAGTAAAATTCTCTGAACTTTGGCACCGTTGTACTATGTGCGTATTGATGTGTGTGAATTGATGAATTTCAATGTGATCACTTTCTTTGAGGTTACTGGCGCAAAATGACCTCCAAGTTTGGTTTATTGGAGTTCTGATAATGTGGGCTAGCAACAAACTGAATTAAACCCTCTTTCTTAGTCACGATGTCTACGTTACCTGGGTGATAACTTGTGCACTATTTTTCAATTAAAAAGAGTAGATCAAAAAATTTACTTAAGCAAACATAAATTAGGTTGTCAAATATGCAAATATTAACAACAAAAGGGGGTTGGTTGTAGATTTATATGAAAAAAGTAGTAGTAGTACAATAATAGTACTGTACTAAGTTTAGATCTCTACTGCTTTACCGAGTCTCAACGTTGTGTGTAGGGTCTCAAATCCTTGCTTCCTCCGTTGCCTCTCCCTTTCTCCTCTCGACTTCTTTCTTTCAGATTCACAAATGTGCAGCAGATCTATTGCGGATGATTGAGGCTGATCAAAACTCCTTTTCAAAGCAAAAGTTATCTTAGGTTTCAAGGATCTGGTCCTAAAATGAAAAAAAGCAGCCAAGTCTAGTAGTTTGAGATTGGGCTTAAATTAATTCAAAACTGCAATCCGCGAATTGGAAGAACTAAATTCGTGAATCTAAATATCATAGTTTGCAAATTCGCTCCAAGAATGCCAATTTGCGTTTCGAGTGCCAGTTCAGCACCCATGATAGGCGAATTGTGTGATCCAGGGCACGAGAAACTAAGAAATCAAAGCATTCCAATCCCTCTGAAGCACAGACAAAGGGATCTCCTGTAAGGCTCCCCCCACACACACCTCAACGCCAAAGCCCACACAGAGGCCAGTATAACCGTTCTGTCCCAAAAAAAGTTACTTTGACAATGTCTGATTTCTGAAAATTCTGGAGTTCCTTTCAATCCAGGCAGTGAATACCCCACACCGCCACAACAAACTCGCATCTCCTCCCCTCCCAAATCCTCTAAACTAAACTGTATCTGAAAAAGAGACGATATAGATGCAAGGCAAACCTATACATAACCAACCACTCCAAACAACTTATGCCAAACAAACCAAGCGCCCACAATGTAAAAACAAGTGATCATGAGATTTGGAGGACCTTTTACACATCACATACCAGTCCGAGAAGATCCTCTTGTAAGGTCTACGCGCTTGCAACATGCCATTGTTGTGGAGTTTGAACCGAGGACCAAGCAAAAGCCCTGGTTTTAAAAGGGAAGAAAGAGGAAACAGATGCCGAGTGGGGATCCAATCAGATGCAACGGAAAAGAGCGACAAGAATATAGCCCAGAACCCTCCACACCTTCCAACTCAAGAACGAGAATCCAAACCACGAGAGAAATGTACTGCAGACAGAATATCAAGTAGATTCGCCACCTCCTCAATCTTGGAATTATTAAGATTAAGGAGAAAGTCTCATGATATAGAAACATCCCCACCTCGTAAAAGAACAAGGCTATGGGAGCAACATGAGCGAGGAAAGACTATTTGAACAAGGGAAGGCAGAGAACAATGAAACATCCCCCACCCACGCATCTTACCAGAATCAAACATGAGAACCATCTCCCATCCTAAGTTGGGTTAAAGGGAGGAACAGGGGCACCACCTCCGTTAATGTGATAGGCACTTTTTCAAACTCGCGACTTGCCTTGCCCATTGTCAGTAAAAATCTACTACCATTCTAACTAAATATGATCTTCTATTAGGATCATAATCACATAGCATCACAAATCGAAGGTTTATCTCAATCAATTAGATTTCAAGGGAACTCTCTGATGAAGAAAAAAGCATCACAAATTGAAAGTTTATCCCAATCAATTAGATTTCAAGGGAAACTCTCTGATGAAGAAAATAGAGAATCAATGGTCCTATTCAGGTTCAATATAACCTTAAACTTTTTGAGAATTAGTGGTGAAGGAATTGGAATAACAAGGGAAGCTCCTTAACCACGACTCATTACAATTTTTAGAGTAGGGATGCACGTTAGATTCACAACAACAATACTTATCAAGGTGAGTGACGTAGCTTTCAACAAGCTTCAAGGTATTCAAGTAGCACTGCAAGGCAAGTTGTTCAACATGTCTTCGAATTGTTGAACATCATCATCTCTTCGATATCTCAAATCTCCCATCACTCGATTGCGTCTTGCCTCTACCTCACAATGTCACTCTTAAAATGTATCAAGGATGTTGTCCGGGAGCAATGCACAAGCTCTGATATCCATACCAAATGATGCGGGCCAAAGAGAGGGAGAAGAAGATAA
Organism: Platycodon grandiflorus; assembly: GCA_016624345.1. Classification (NCBI taxonomy): domain Eukaryota; kingdom Viridiplantae; phylum Streptophyta; class Magnoliopsida; order Asterales; family Campanulaceae; genus Platycodon; species Platycodon grandiflorus. Next base: position 29,438,466 of record CM028361.1, on the reverse strand, counting down.
TATAAATTTAAGAACACAACTAAGAAAGGAGTAGGATAAAGGGAGATCAGCTCAATCACATTGATAATACATTTAAATTACATTAAGAATCATTATATCAACATGCCGCCAACTTTTCTTTCCTAAGTTGTATATACTCAACATTTAGATGATTCCAAGGCCAACACAAGCTACTATGCAGTCCAAATGCAGTTTTACCCCAAATACAATATGGAGACATAGATACTTGAATATGGTGTCGGCCAAGTCAAGTATTCAAACCATCTTTGGACTTCCACAATGCATGCATCAAAATAACTTTGAAACTGGAAATTAGCAAAACATCCATCAAGCTGTGCATGTATTAAATGATTTCCGCACCACCACTAGCACTTCTAAGTGATATTTTACAATGCTTTCTTTATGAAAAGTTGGCTCTATATACAATAAGGGTAAGTATTGATTAGTGAATCGTGAATTCTTACGGTGGCCAAGTTTTAGATATCACATAGTTTTAGATAATTTTGTCGTGATGGTGCCCTACATAATTCGTTTGGAGATGGCATCATTGTCCATTGTTATTAAATTAACAACTATTGAGATGATATAATATATGATAAAAGAACCTTGGTAAAAGTTGGCATTCTAACCTAAGAGTCTCACCATGAAGGTATGTGTCTCCCTATCCGGTGATCATATCCAAAGATTACTTTATATCAAAAATGACAAAAACACTTCAATTTGATTCATCAACAAATTGTTTTGCAAGCGCTTAAATATCTTCAATCTGATGAATAGATTCAACTTGATTCGCAATTCTTGACTCGTATGTTCTCGATTCAAGATTGGATTCTTAGTTGCACCAGCTGAACTGGAAGGTCATTACATCCAAAAGTGAAAAATTTAGTTTAGAAAGAAAAAAAAAATCTGGGCTCTGCATTCCCATTCCCTGTAGCTATAGCTGATAACAGCACTTATTCTAGAACATGCATAATACACACCGTAACTCCACAATGAGTGCAGAAATGGCACAAATCTAGAGCACATCTTCAGTCACTTAAAACAAAAGGACAGCGTAGCTAAAACTACAGTAGAGAGCTTAAGAACTCGTTATGAATATGATTGAAACAAGGACAAATTAACTATATGCAACTACAAAGATCTCACTATCAGTAGGCTGCCAAACTGGTTTAAATTTCAGAATAAAGCTTCTCATATTTGAAAATACAGTAGTGTCAACATAAACAAGTGATTAAGAGGAGAACTAACCTCGAGAATAGCAATGACCTGCATGGCTATTTGTAGGACTATAAGACATACTAACAACAGCAGCACCAATGTTAACCGAGGAGTTCTTGCTACCAGTGTATGCATCAAATTCTGCATAAAGAATCATTCCACAATGTTATTAAAACATACTCTAGTACCACTTCTGAATGTAATTTGTCAATACTAAACAGTAATTTCAAAAGAGCAGTATATACTGACAAATGCTCATGTAAATATCTTCTCAAGTTTTTCGATACTAGGCAGCAATTTTCATATAGGCAGTACGTTTATGTGGGTGTGGAGAGAGAGAGAGATGCAGGCAGCATTAAGTATACCAATGATGTAGGTTCCGAGGGCGACGGCAATGAGTGCCTGCGAGGGATGGAACGCGGCGGCATGAGGCTGGAAAGGTTTCGAGCTGCGACCGACGTGCTGGAGATCCAAATGCTGTACCGTCGACCACTCCATTGATCCTCCTCCTCCTCAATTTCACCTACAACGTTCTCTCAATCAATCCAATTAGCCTGGATACGAGTGAGAAAGTGTAAGTGTGTGTGTGTGATGCTAGTCCGAAATACACAACTCAGATCATTCAATTCAATAAGATACCAAATTCACATCAGATCAAGAGAAAGAGAGTAAATGTCGAAGAGTGCAAAGTAACACGAAACCAGATCCGACGTCGGCATTGGAATTATAAATCGAACGGAGAGAATTTGTTAACAAACCTGCAAATCTGTTATGGAGGATGGAAGCTCATGTAAAGAACTACAAGACGAAGGAATAGAGAAATTGGATGAAAAATGTAAGAGGAAAAATGGTAGAACGGAAATGATACAGCAACCGCATGTATCGACCGGACGGCTTACAGAATTGACGTGGCTTTTGCCATGTCAGTAAGGATTCACAGCAAGGTTAAAGCTATACCCAAATGCTACCCACTTGATAAAGGAAAAGGATATAGATGTAGTAGCATCACTCTCAAGTCATGGTAGAAAGTCTTTTGCCGGTGTCTCATGTCTGAAGTCTAAAACTAAGACCAGAAAAGTTGCGTCTTTGACATGGAAACTGGACAAAAAGCCTGAACAAAATTATAACCACTCTATAATCAATTATGGATCGTCAAAAATTCCAGCCCAAAAGAGCGGGTGTTTATCTCCAAATTGTGCAGGCCTTTCTGAGTAGTTGGTTGGCTTGCAGTATCATTTAGAGATTCAAAACAAGAAAGCTGAACGGAACGGCCCAATATCTGACTAAATCTTTTTTTTTTTTTTTTTTTCCATTCAGGACCGGACAAACATAGCCTAAATTTAGCTTGCTTAGTTTTAGCATTTGTAATGGAAGTTCACCATATTTGTTTTCAATCACTTAAATCCCTTTTAAGTGATAAATTGACTATTTGTTTCAAAATTGCTTCTTTGAGCCTGATGTCCCCTTTACTTCTCAATAAACTTAATTCATCGTTCCAACAAAAGTGGATAAAAGTCATGGATGCAAGGGTGAAGAGATACTCCGCATCTCCACGAAGCAAGATTCTGAATCGACTAAGGCAAATATTGAGGAAAAATTATGCCCAAGAAGACGAAATCTCCCAGCTGAAGGCCTCCATTGATAAACTTTCACTTGTTACTTCATTACTTCAATCTCCTTCTCTCTCCTGTCCTTTAAACAACAAAATCCTCCCAAAGACTACAACATTTGGGCTACACGAATGAGATTCTCTGTCAATGACACTCTTCGTACCAATGTTCTAAAAATCGGCCTAGGCGGGCGCCTAGGCGCCCCCAAAACGCCGCGCCTAAGGCCAAATCGGGTAAAAAATCGCCAACGAAAAAAATCGCCGCCTAGGCGCCCGCCTAGCCAAATTGAAAATTTTTTTTTCAAAAAACAGAGTCGTTTTGGTTTAAAAAAACAGAAAAACCTAAGTTAAGTAAGTTTGTTTCCATACTTTATATGTTGTAGTATTGTTATTTTGTTTTAAAGTTTAAACTTTGAAGTTTGGAATGATGCTATTGAATTTGGTTTTAATTTTTTACTATTAATCTTGTAATGTGATCATTGTTTTAGTTTATTTTGTCATATTTAGTTATTTACTATTGTTGCAGCAGGTATTGATTATTGAATTAAATTTTAATTTTAACTTTTAATCTTGTAATGTGACTATTACTTTTAGTTTATTTGGTTATATTTAGTTATTAATATTGTTGCAGCAAGTATGGTATAAACCTATAGTGTAATTATGCCTCGATTTCTAGACCCGCCAGCCCCGCCAGACCCGACTAGCCCCAGCGCTAGGCCTGCCCTGGCGCCTAGCGCCCGCCTAGCGATTTTTAGAACACTGCTTCGTACAGTTGATTTTCAATGTTTAATTTTGTATGATTTTATGTTTTGTTTTTGGGCATGTATTGAATGAATTTCTCAATTGTTGTAGAAATTTGTTCATCGCAATGAGTACGTGTTAGAAGAATGCGAAGCGATGCAAAACTTTTTTTTGTACATCATAAGTAAGAAAGGTAATTGTGCATCATACGTGTTAGAAAGTTGTGCATCGCAAGTGAAAAAAGGTAATTTTGTGCATTGTTTTGTGTTGCGATACATCATTTTTTGTTTTACGACACAGTTTGACGTTCCATGTTTTATGTATATTGTCTTGTGTTGCGATGCATCGTTTTTTGCTTTTGCGATGCATTGGTTCCGTGTTTTTAAAGGGTATAGATGACATTTTGCAACAAAAGTGTCATTTTTCAGTTAAAAGCAATTATCGTCTCCTTAAGCAATTAAAAATTCTCTAAAGGGGACCGGCTCAAATTTTACCCAACAATTTAACCTTGCCCGGTAAATACTTTCAAAGCATTTACTCTCCTCGCCTAAAAATAAGTCATCATTTTTACTTTCTTAAAAACAAACTAAGAAATTTTCATTTTTTAATAACTTTAGTAGTGCATATATATAAATATGCTTTTAGACTTTAGAACCAACTGTCCATGTCCATGCAAATGTGAATTTAATTTGTTTATAGAAAAAATGATACTTACCTCAATATTAAAAAAATAAATAAAAAATATATACTTATTTTGGGACAGAAGGAGTATAAAAATTGAGATTTGCTACGCCTTTTTGTTACTCGTTTCACAAAGTAACATATTACAAAATGTATAACTATTCTTAAAAGTCACTACAATGGTACATAAATATATTTATTTTATTGAAACTGAAATATTGAATTAGCTAAAAGCTTATTTCTTTGTCGAAAGAAAAGTAGTATTTGAAAAGATTTTTTTTTTTTAATGGTGTACTTCTATATTTAATTTTTATATTTGTGCTTAAATTACTTCTTTTGTTTGTGTGTGTGTGTGTGTGGTATATAAGAGAAATATTATATCCTTGAAAAGAACAAAAAATTAGAAAAATAGTGACAACTTAATGTTAAAGTTTAGAAGTAAGATTTTTTTTTTAGATAAACTAAAATGAAAATTCAACGTGTTGTTTTGAGATGGAGCAAGTATTTTCGACAGAATTGAATGTGTGTTTCTCAACTCTCAAGTGAGGACCAATTAAAGTAAATTTGGTCCCCAGCTCACCTGCCCGCCGGATAATTTATGGCCTTCAATGATTAGAATGAAAAAAGAGTGATTGTCCAATCATCAGAACCATTCAACACCCTCGTTTGCTACTCCCTTTCTTTTTTAAAATACTAGCGTTTATGTTTTGTTTTAATTAAAATTAAATTAATTTTTAGGACATTTTAGTAGCACTTGTACATTAATATTTTTAATACCCACATATAACATTAGAATTGCATACTAGTACATGATAAGTTTCAAAGGTAAAATTAGTAACTTATATAAAATGGACACTATTTAAGGACAAAAAAAATATACTATATTATAAATGGATACTCATTTAGGAACGAGGGAGTGTTTACTTTATGAAATCCTATTTTTGCTGTATTTTTAAATTAATACATTTCATATTACCATATAAATGCATCAAGTACAAATAAAAATAAATTATTTTATAGATATTGTTAATTGAAAAATAGAGTGAGAATGACATTTTCTTCGTTTTCAACCCATAAAATACAAACATATTCATTGCTACATCATTAAATTTGTCATATTGATTAGCACTGCCACCACCGCTACTAGCTCAATTGCTACAACAAAATTATTACTACATCATTAAATTTGTCATAGCGATTAGCCCCGAAGTAGTAGTGGTTGCTGTGAGTGTCAATGACTATTGGCGAGTGTTATTTTTACTAGCAACTTTGACAGTTTTTTCGACAAAACTTTTTGATCATTCACCCAATCAAAACAACTTTAAAGTGTTGTAGATTGTCTTTGAAATGATCTTGAAATAGAGTATTACACACACACACACACACACACATATATATATATATATATATATATATATATATAAATTTAAGTAGATCACTGATTATGAATCAATGTATCACAATTTTAATGATTTGTTTAAATTATACTAAACAAGTTGGATCAATAATTTAATGGGTTGTAATCCAACCCGTTGCCCGGCCTAAATAATATTGATAATAGTTATGGTTTAGGGTGAATTACGGGCCGGTCCCTTTTTAAACATTTGTAATCGCTCCAGTCTAGTCATATTTTTTTTTAAAACCGAAAAAAGACATTTTTTGGGCGAAAAGACGATTATGTCATTAATGAAAAAAAAAACACGCGCGCATCAATAACACAAGGCATCACGATGAGTAATCCAAGGCATCGCATGGGTTAATCATCGTGATGAGCAACCAAGACATTGCGATGAGCAACCAAGGTATCGCATGAGCAACAAAGGTATCGCAATGAGCAACCAAGGCATCGCGATGAGCAACCAAGACACCGTTTAAATTTCAACAGCTGGAGGAAACTCGATTTTCGTTTACCTTTCGGGGGCGTTGCCCCCGAACCCCCACGAGAGACGCTGTTCCCTCAACCCCTGCGACCTGACCGAGCAGGTTGATCTCCGTTACGTTGCTCAGCATACTGCGATTGGCAAATTAAATCAGTCCAAGAACATCTCCCTCTGTTTTCGGACAGCACACTGTCAAACTCAATTTGGAGCTCAAAAATATTATTTTTTGGTAGAAAAATTGTGCACAAATGTAGTACTATGTTAGGATAACAATATGAGATTGATTTTAAACAATTTCGAAGCTTAAACACAGAGATTAAAGTGGCCAAAATAGCCTAAGAACAAAGAAAAATGGGATGAACTCAAAAAATTCGAATTTGATCAAATTCGTGTTTTATACATAGAAATTGATACTTAAACATGAGTAAGACTATATTAACAACATGAAATCATTTATACATTAATTCGAATCTCAAATTTGAAGCAACGATGTTGTTAAGGGCATTTTAGAAAGAAAATTCTCAAAGTGTCTTTTAGTGGTTAATAAAAAAGGGTAGACTGGAGAGAGAAAAAATTTAGAAAAGTAGAACGACTAGTAATTTCTCCTATGATTTAACACATCATGTTCGGCCGACTGTGAGTTGATCCAACTCATGATAGTCATAAGGTGGGAGACCCCTAGAATTGCAATGCGTGACGATAACAAGCCATAAATTCGATGTTTGTCCTTATTTATACAACCATGCTAAATAACACCCCCCAAATATGCTAAATCACACCCCCTACCATGAAAGTTACATCCTTACCCTTGAAACCCCCATCCTCCATCCACCACACCAGGGCCCCCTCATCCTCCGTCTTCCACACACCCCCTTCCTCCCTCCACCCCACACATGACCCCTTCCCTTCCTCCAGCACACACCCCCATTTCCTCCCTCCACCCCACACAGCCCCCTTATCCTCCATCCTCCACACACACCCCTTCCTCCTCCAGACACCCCCCCGCCCCCTTTCCTCCCCCAAACACAGCCCCCTTCCCCTTCCCCAAAGACATCGCACCCCCATTTTATTATTATAAATAAATAATCTTACTCTCTTTCTAAATTCTAAAACTCTCTCTCTAAATTCTAAATAATCTAACTCTCTCTAAAGAGATTGACTTTCGAGCTTTTTTTAAAAAAAAGGTATGTTTTCAACACAACTAATTATTTTTTGCGTTTGTTATTGAATTTATTAGCATTATAATTTGATATTTATTGTTATAAATGAAAAAATTAATTTATAAATGTAAAAATAATTAGTTGTGAAAAAAGGTATGTTTTCAACACAACTAATTATTTTTTGGAAAAGATATGTTTTCAACACAACTAATTATTTTTTGCGTTTGTTATTGAATTTATTAGCATTATAATTTGATAGGATTTTTTTTCAAAAAAGGTATGTTTTCAACACAACTAATTATTTTTTGCGGTAGTTATTGTATTTATTAGCATTATAATTTGATATTTATTGTTATAAATGAAAAAATTAATTGTTATAAATGTAAAAAATAATTAGTTGTGAAAAAAAATTATTAATATCTATTAGCATTAAAATTAGGTGGTCTTTTTTGACGATTCCGTTATTTTTTTTTTTAATTTAGCCCCTTAAATTCACAATTCCGTTAAAAACTTAACGGATCCGTTAAGTTTTTAACGGAATATGGAGGACCGCCCCCCTGGGGGTTTAATACATTAACACGGCCACCCCCTGGGGGTCTAATACATTAAGACCGCCCCCCAGGGGTCTAATACATTAACACCGCCACCCCCTGGGGGTCTAATACATTAACACCGCCCCCCTAGGGGTTTAAAAAAAACTTTCATTTTATTTTATATAATTTTATATAATTATTAAAGTATAATTTTATATAATTATCAATATATAATTTTATATAATTAGTAATATATAATTTTATATAATTATTAATATATATTTTATATAATTATTAATATTTAATTTTATATAATTATTAATATATTTTTATATTTAATTTTATATAATTATTATCATATAATTTGGTAATAATTATTAATAGATAATTTTATATAATTAATAATAGGTAATTTTATATAATTATTAATATATAATTTTACATAATTATTAATAGTTAATTTTAGTTTATTATATAAGTTTATAAATTTAATTTTAGTTTATAAATTATTAATATATAATTTCATATAATTTAATTGTAGTTTATTTATAATTTAAAATCATTTAATAAATATATAATTTCAATTAATTTAATTCAATTTAATTTTTAATTTTAGTTTTGAAATTAATATTATTGTTGATTTAATTAGTAATAGTAATATATTTATAAATAAAATTTGCACAAATTAATATTTAAATTTAGTTTAATATATAAATTTATATAATTTAATTTTAGTCTATAAATTATTAATATATAATTTCATATTATTTCATTTTAGTTTAGAATTTAATATTTTTTTATTTAATAGTAATAAGATTTTAAACTAAAATTTGCACAAATTAAATTTATTTTGTGATATTTTAATATATAATTTCATGTAATTTAATTTTAATTTATAATTTTATGAAATATTTTAAAATCAAGCAATAAATATATAATTTCATATTATTTAATTTTAGTTTTGAAATTAATATAATTGTTGATTTAATTTGTAATAAGATTATTAAATAGTATTTGCACAAATTAAATTTATTTTGTGATACTTTAAAGTGACTTATTATATATTAATTACACAATTTTAAATAATATTAGCATAAACAATTAAAATTACGTTAATATTTGTAATTTTAGGTTATAGTTTCATAAAATTAATTTAATTTATTGTTATATTTTACATAATTTATTTTTAGTTTGTATAAACTCTTCCTTTGTTTTTGCAATTATTTGTTGTCAGACACTTAATTTCATTAAATTTTATTTACGACTAATAAGTTAAATTCATATGTGTTATGTTATAATTAGGTGTATTACTTTAATTTATAATTTCATTTGTTGTACGTTAATATCATATTTTTACGGTGATATGTAGATGTCAGGGAGTGAACGTGGTACTGATAGAAATCTCGGAAAGAGGCCAGTAGGTGATGGGGATAAAGACTTGTCACAGTATTCAGGCCGACTTAAAAACCGTTGTATCGTTGCATTTGCGCGATCTAGACAGCAACAACGGTTTCAGATGCAGCTCGAGTTTGAAAGACAACTTGAACAGCGACAACAACACTTACAGCAACGACAACATGAACAGCAGCAACAGCATTGGAGTCGGAGGGTTGAACACGATTTGTCCACTTCTGATTTACTCGGCTATTCACCACATTTCGATCAGGGTCCCACACCTACTAGCGTTCCTGTTCCCCCTTTTTTTTCAAATGTTGATGAAGTTCTTGAGGTCGAGGCTAGGATTCGGGCGGACAGGTCGCGGTACTTTGAGGCTACTCCTAACTCGTCCCAAGTCAATAGTCGAGTCATGATTTCGGGATCGGGAAAGGGCAATGCAGCGAGCGGAGATATTTTTAGGTCGTTTCATGGAGAAGGGGGTTCTGAGCAGACTGAAGAGGAAGAGGAGGAAGAGGAGGTAGAGGAGGAAGAGATTGTTCCACGTAGAGGTCCGACGCGACGAAGAGGAGGTCCAGCACCAGCACGAGTGGGTCACCCGATAATATTTTTGTTCGCCTAATGATTAAATAGTTGTTTGCAGCATGAGCAACATCCATAAGCCATTCATTACCCAATTCTCGAGTTGCAAATAATAGGTCTGTTGTAAAAACCTTGCTTTGATTCGGACCTAAAAAAATGTCTTCTGCTCCTTCATTTGATGTCTGACAAATAATTAAAAAATATTAGCCAAATTAACATAATTTAATTTCAATAAGTATATATTTATAAAATGTCTATTTTAAAGAACATAACATTAACTTAATAAATTTTATTTTAATTTACATAGTTACACTTAATTATGTAAAACATCACAGTAAAATTAAATTAATTTATATGAAATTATACACTAAAATTAAAAATATTAACGTAATATTTAATTATTTATGCTAATAAAATTTTAAATTGTGTAATTAATATATAATAATTATATTAAAATATCCATAAATACATGTAATTTATGCAAATACTATTTAATAATCTTATTGCTAATTAAATCAAAAATTATATTAATTTCAAAACTAAGATTATACACTAAAATTAATTAATTAATAAATATGAAATTATATTTTTATTGCATATAAACTAAAATGATAAATTACAATTAAATTATATAATCTTATTGCTATCAAATAAACAAATATATTAAATAAAAACTTAAATTAAATAATATGAAATTATATATTAATAATTTATAAACTAAAATTAAACTATGTAAAATTATATATTACACTAAAATTAAATATTGTTTTGTGCAAATTTAAGTTTATAAATATATTACTAATTAAATCAACAATATTATTAATTTCAAAATTAAAATTATAAGATAAAATTACATCATTTGAAATTATATATATTTAATAAATGATTTTTAATTATGATGCTTTATAAATTACAATTAAATTATATTAAATTATATATTAATAATTTATAAACTTAAATTAAATTATGTAAAATTATATATTAATTTGTGCAAATTCAAGTTTATAAATATATTACTAATTAAATCAACAATAATATTAATTTCAAAATTAAAATTATAAGCTAAAATTACATCATTTGACAATTATATATTTATTAAACAATTTTAAATTATATAAATTATAAATTATAATTAAATTATATGAAATTATATATTAATAATTTATAAAATAAAATTAAATTTTATAAAATAATATATTAAACTAAAATTAGATATTAATAATTATATATTAATAATTATATAAAATTATATATATTAATAATTATAGAAAATTATATTTATATAAAAAATTATATATTAATAATTATATAAAATTATGTATATATTAATAATTATATAAAAACTGAAAATAAAAAATTTAAACCCCCATGGGGGGCAGTTTAAACTATTTAAACCCCCAGGGGTGGGCGGTTTAAAATGTTTAAACCCCCAGGGGTGGGTGGTGTAATTCACTTAAACCCCTTGTAAGGGGCGGTCCTCTTTTCCAGTTTTTTTTTTTTTTTAGTTTATTAAACAAAAATAATTATAAGTTTAAACTAACTTTAAACTAAATTAGCATATATAAATTTGCATAAATTAAACTAAGCACAAAACATAAATTTAACATAATTTAAACTAAAACAAAACATAAATTTAACATAAACTAACATGATTTGTATCCATTTTTTATATATGGTATGAATAAAAGGTAGGAATGTTTTTTTTAAACAAAAATCATTATAAGTTTATTAAACAAATATTATTATAAGTTTAAACTAACTTTAAACTAAATTAACATATATAAATTTGCATAAATTAAACTAAGAACAAAACATAAATTTAACATAAATTAAACTAAACATAAATTTAACATAAATTAAACTAAACATAAATTTAACATAAACATAAATTTAACATAAATTAAACTAAACATAAATTTAACATAAAATTTATTCATAAATTAAACTAAACATAAATGTAACATAAATTTAACATATATAAATTTAACATAAATTAAACTAAACATAAATTTAACATAAATTAAACTAAATTAAACTAAACTAAACATATATAAATTTAACATAAATTAAACTAAACATAAATTTAACATAAAATAAAATAAATTTAAATTTAACATAAATTAAACTAAACATAAATTTAACATAAATTAAACTAAAACAAAACATAAATTTAACATAAACTAACCTGATTTGGATCTATTTTTTAAATTTGGTATGAATGAAAGGTAGGAATGTAGGAAGATTAAGATTATTTCGATTATTTTTGGTGTATTTTTGAATGTATGAAATGATTTTTTTCAAGTGAAAGGTGGGTGAAAGGGGGGAGGGAATCGGGTTAAATGGGGTGAAAGGGGTGGGGGTTGCGGTGTCTGGGGGAAGGGGAAGGGGGGCGACGGAGGAAAGGGGGGCCCTGGGGGGAGGAAAGGGGCCGGGTGTCTGGAGGGGAGGAAGGGGTGTGTGTGGAGGATGGAGGATGAGGGGGCCTGTGTGGGGGAGGGAGGGGGGCTGTGTGTGCGCGGAGGCGGAGGAAGGGGCTGGTGTGTGGGCTAGAGGGAGGAAGGGGGTGTGTGGAGGATGGAGGATGAGGGGGGCCCTGGTGTGGAGGATGGAGGATGGGGGGTTTCAAGGGTAAGGATGTAACTTTCAATGGGGGGTTTGATTTAGTATATTTAGGGGGGGTGTGATTTAGCGTTACTCTATTTATATCTCCCACTCCCAGCCATATGAATTATGATGATGATCGATAATTGATCCCTTCACTAATGCCAACGAATGTGACATCTTTCTAGGAAAATAGGTTCTCCGTCCATCCGCCGAATGTGTAGAAGGTGACTTATCTCTTTCCTCACTCACTCTCTCTCTCTCTCCACCAATTCCACTACTGATGATGAGAAGCTTCTTTTGCAGATAAAAATTTTTTTTTTTGTTATATTTACATGATTTGATTTAAACTGATTTGAACGTTGGAAAAAAAAATATATATATATATATATATCAAAAATTACTTTAATTCTTGAACATTTTTTAAAAAAAATATTGGCTTAGAAAAGGAACAGAAAAATAATAAAGTTGGATATGACAATTTAAACATATTTTCCACTGAGAAAAGGGCAATCCAAAATGGGTAATGGTAATGGTCCATTCTACAAATTGGTCAAGGAAGAATAAATATATATGAAATAGAGGTCCACTGACATAAGAAGGTCCCTCAGATATTTATGGGGTCGTATATTTATCTAAAATTCTATTGGCCATTTTCCTTCATACGTACAGTAGATAAAAAGATCCAACTCAATCATATAAAAGAAAGAATCCTGATTTTGTGGACACGGAATGATGGACCACAGTTTAAATACATCCTTTCTTTTTTCTTAATTTCTTTCTTTTCTCTGGAATACGATAGTTTGAAAAGTGACCTTCCCAAATAGAAAAGAAACTAAGAGCAATCATAATGATTGTGTGCTCTCTAAAACACCCTTTAAAATTATTTATAGAGATTTTTAATTTTTTCAACTCTATAATGGCATCTTCAATCAACTCTCTATACCTTAAAATAATTAAATCACTCTCTTAATATAGAGAGTAATTTAGTAGGAATACTGACTGCATTATTGTATTTTTTTTTTGTTCATCTCAAAATAATTATTTTATTTGAAACTTTTTTTAGAACATTACTTTTACTATTTTACCCTTACTTTTTCTTTCTACTTTAATTATAGACCACATACACATGGACATTAATAAAAATTACACACTATACTAATATTAATAATCAAATCAATTATTTTTTTTTAATTCCTATGCCGAGTCAAACAAGACCATAGTTTAGGGACGGAGAGAGTACAATATATTTTTCATGGTATATGAAATTTAAAATTTAAAATATTTTATTTTAATTGTAGTGAAAAAATATAAATAAAAGAGAAAAAATATAATGGTTTGTTAGTTGAGATGAGAGATATTTAATTTTTAGAGGGTTATATAGAGAGTGCTTGTTGAAGTGAATTTATTTTTAGAGTATTGAAAAAGTGAAACTTGAACGGAAAACGAGGTGTTTAGAGTGTGATATAGGGAGGTATTGTTGTGGATGCTCTAAGCACGAGTAATTAAAATTGATTATTTATTATTTTTTGATGCATATGTGGCTAAGATTCGACAGTTATAATGAAAGATGTAATACATTTTTGAAACAGAGTATCATATCCCTTTCTCGGATTAATTTATATAAACTACGTCTTAAATTTCTTCTTGCTATTTCCACTACAATTTTTGCTAATCCACTATATTATTATTGATTACATTAAGCAAATACATATTTGTACAAAACTACCCTCAATTACTTGTTTATATTAAATTGACTATCAAAATTACTTTTTTAATCACATTTCAATATTATTTTCTAATTCAAAATATATTAAATAATATTTGATTAGCGTTCACATGAACAACATAATTATTCTTTTTATATTTTTATTTCTTTTACATGTTAATTAATTAAGCTCGTAGCTAGAGTCTTGTTACATAACAAAATACTAATATCATAAGGATATTTTTGTCAACCGAACTGTAAAAAAATATGTGATATTTGCTTATTAAAATAAAAAAATTACAGTTAGATTTAAAGGTTATAACTGTAAAAAAAAATTAATCTAATAGTGAAATCATTCGGTGATATTGTATCGTAAAATTGTAATACCTTTTGCCTATCTATAAATTTTTTTCTAAATTTTAAATTTTGAATTGATTGAAATCGATAATCAATTCAATACCTATTATAGTTCTATTATTGTACTAATTTTTTTAAAATAAATTATTTTTTTTATTTGGTAATAAACTCTCACATATTTTCTAAAATTTTAATCGATAATGCTTTCATGATTTTTCTTAATAATGAAACATGAAACGAGTCATAAACATAATTGAGAAAACATTTTAATTAAACATAAATGAAACATAAAAATCAAATCTACCTTATTTGTTGAAATGTTGGAATTTAGGAATTAAAAGGTAATTTGGAAATAAGAAATATATTACTCAACTTCAAATGACAAGTAATTAATTAAGGGATAGTTTTGTCCAAATATATATTAGTTTAAATCACAATTAATAATGTAGTGGATAAGCAAAAATTGTAGTGAAAATAACATCTCTCATAAATATATAGTGTATGTATATAAGTGTGTGTGTGTGTGGGGGGGGGGGGGGAATATTTTGATGGTTATTTTCTCTTCCTAACCATTGATAGTTGCTATTATATTATCTATAAATGGATCAAAAATCAAATATTGAGATTAATTGCATTAAATGACTCACCTATTTGCATTAATTACATTTTCTAACTAATCAATAAATTTTAGCCTTTGATTTTTGATCCAATGGATAATAATAATAGTAACCATCAATAATTAGTGAAATAAAGTAACCATTGAAAACTCCTTCGTGTGTATATATATATATATATATATATATATATATATATGGATAAATTACAAATAACCCCCTCAACTATGGGTTAGATTTGAATTGTCCCCCTGAACTACCAATTGAAGTAATGTGCCCCCCTCAGCTATATCATTTTCCTTAATCGCAGCTTTTGTGTAGGTACTGCCATTTAAGTTGACGTAAAATGCTCACCGAAACTCAAGCGACCATCTTTAAGTATTTTTTTTTAATAATAAAGTCCTATTAGTGTTTCAATTGACTATTTTACCCTTGACGGGGGCACATTGCTTCAATTAATAGTTGAAGGAGGTAACTCAAACTTGAGCGATAGTTGAGGGGGGTTCTTTGTAATTTACCATATATATATATATGATAATCTGTTTTCACTACAAACTTTACTAATCCACTATAATCATTAATGATTAAATGAATAAATCATTGTAATGACACAATTGGCTTTCATATACTTATTTTGTTTGATGATCAAGCACTTGGCTAAAGTGGATTTTTTTCTTTATAACTTAAAATTATTTTTTTATTTTTCTTATCTTCTCAAAAAATTATGCCTATTCGTCCACACTATAAAATTAATTATATATTAATTATTTTTTATTTAATTTCTTCAAACAATTTTTTTAAGAAAATTGAATTTAATGTAAAAAAATTAATAGATGATGTACATTTGCCACCTTATTATAAAAATCTTTTAAGTAATCGTTAAACGTATATTCATTAATTGATTTTATATTCAAGTTATTTATTTAAAATTCATAATTTGTACTCCATAATTTAATATTATATAACTAATGCCACTCCTTTATTTAGTCTATTTTGTCATTTATATATTTTTTTATTTGTAAGAGAAAGAAATTAGACTTATGTATTATTTTCTTTTTAGGTGTCCCATTTATATTTTCTAATTTTTTGCATATAAATTATTTATTTTCGTGTGCACTGTGACGCCCCGACCCGGATTCCAATATGAAATTCCAAGGTCGACGCGCCAAAACAACAAGCAAATAACAGTGACAATTAATAAAAGCACGTGGCGCAACAACCTGTGCTTACCACAAAACCAGAATTATAAAAACTTTAGATAAAATAAGCCAATCATCGGCGACGTTACAACCGGAACCCAACTAATAAAACACAAATATCAGTTTCAGAAATCATTTATACTAATAACTACATCGGCCACAACATGCCGGAACAACTGTACATAAACCACAAGCTACAACGAGCTTGGGAAAATAACTGGAATAAAGATATAATAGAGTATGCGAGCTCGACATACACGTGTCGGCCACCAAAAGAATAATAAGTACAAATAATGTATCAATGCTAACCAAAGTAAAGTCTACATGACTTAACGAATCGTCCTCACCAAAAGAATTGCTAGCACTAATACAAAAGAGCTCCAGGGTATATGAAGCAAAAGACCACCTGCGAGCTAACGATAAATACTATCCGTCCTCACCGTGAACTCCCTGCCTGGCTCGGATCTAAGGAAAACAATTAAACAACAAATGGGGTGAGTCGAAACTCAATAAGTTACTAAATGCAACTATATGTCATGGCATAATGCTCAACGATAATTTTTACATTGCAATACATTTATATATCACAACAAACATGTAACATCATCTTTGATATACACATAACACATCTTAATTAGCACCTTGATATTCACATAAGTGCTTATAAACAACCATGTTATAAAAGGATATCATTTCTATTTCTTCGTCCTTGCGTTGCTCCTGCAATACACAAAATAACCATGTGTCCTCGATACCCGTGTGCGTGGTATCGACGTCCCCGATAAACCTATCGAGTTCAATCTAGCAAACCAAAGCCATGCGTATTGCTACAACAGTGGGGCTACTTCTCAACTGTGGCCAACAGAAGAGGGGTGTGTGAAACTCCGGTACGGTGACTTATAGCGATCACAAACGTTAATTTGTGAAGACCATAGGTCGTCCTACCTTACTCAACCAACGACGCCAGCTGGACTTACAGAAAATAACCATCAAGTTCAAAAGTAATGAACTTGACAAATGACAAGTAGATTATTCTATTCTACCACCGATCATCATTCAATACATATGTAAGAATTCTATTCAACACATTAGAGCCATTCACAAGTCTCTACTTTAACAGTACCAAAACACGGAGGACTAGAATCTCGATCAATCGAACTCTAAACCTCGTAGTAATTTAATATGTTGTTCGGGGAGTCATAATCTTCCCTAAAATTAACTTCTCGGAGTCATTTCTAAAGTCGACCAAATTAGGGTTTCAATGCTAAATACAAGATTTCCCAATTTCAAGTCTCAAGTTCTGTATTTATTCAAATCCTAAGGTTAATGTTCAAACCCTAGCTCATCAAACATCATTCAACCCATAAACATATCACAAGTATAATGTACCCATCTCAACCTAGAGATTAATTTGTACATGAAAACAACATCCATAGCAAGTCATACATGATCAAAGATGAACTAGCATACTATAAAGCTTAAAGCATAAAAAGGGGGTTTAGTAACTTACCTTGTGACGACAATCAAAGCAACTAAAATGAAATCAAAGCCTCCCAAGTTGCTCCCTTGCTCAACACCAACACAATGACGGTCTCGAATCGTCAATCGGATGGCTAGATCTTTGGGAACTCACACACACACACACACACATCAATCTCACCAAAACTCTCACACACACACTCTAACAACAATGGGGGAAAATGAGAGGGAAAAGTGGAGAGAAATGAAGTCTCTCTCTTCACTTAAATGACTAAAAATATGATTTGGGGTGGGTGGTGACGTGGCTCAAGGAGAGTCACACAAATGGTTTGAGTTTTTGAGTGAAATGTGATTTTTCGGAAAACAGGATTTAAATCTGCCCGACCCGCACGGCCGCGTCAAGGAAGGCGCACGGCCGTGCCAAGAAAGGCTGCACGGCCGTGCCAAACTTAGTGGAATGTCTGGCCACTCTCGCACGGCCGTGCCAAGCAAAGGCACGCGGCAGTGCAAACCTTATTGTCCAGTCCCACATCTATTTATCTCTATTTCCTCGGTTTGATCACTTGGGCACTCCTAGGTGTGATTACACAACACTTATAACACATCTCATAGACATCATGAATCGTAATAATCAAATTAACAATGCATAATTAATTTAACAATTCTTAATTATAAACATGAAACTAAAATATAATTTAAAGCATAATTCAACTAACATGCTAGTAAAACAAGTTTAACACATAAGTCACACATAAAATAAGTGAATCATACATAGGAAGATTCAGGGTGTTACATGCACGATTGAATATAGTATTATTTGTAAAACAAATAAAGGATACAAATTAGAAAAAAAAAATTAAATAAGGTGGGTTTGAAGGGCAATTGTGTCAACATATTGATTTTAATTAAATTTGGGGGAAATTTGGGTCTGTCCCTTTTAGACAAATATCATTTCGCTAAAGTCCACTATAATTGTTTTCAATCGCTAAAGGACACTTTTGTTGTAAAATGTCATCTATGCTCTTAAAAAATACGGAACAGTGCACGCTGTGCACTGCAAAATACAATAACGATGCATCGCAACATACAAGTTGCAGATAAAAACACAGAAGCCCATGATGTGCCTCGGAAAAACAAGAAAGACGTAAACACAAACTTTTGACGATGCACATAATAACTCTCTTCAATATGCACAAAAAATAATTAAAATAGTAGTGTTATAATTAACGATGCACAAAATTATACTTGACGATACACATTTCTTACACAAAAAAACTAAACAAAACATTACTGTTATATTTCACGATGCACAACAATATACTTGAGACGCACATTTCTTAAGACACAAAAAAATAAAAATTACATTGATGATGCACACTTATCTTGATGTGACAAACGATGCACATTTCTAAATACAAAAATACACAATACATTGACGATACACATTTCACACATATGATGATGCACAAAATATATTTAAAAGTGTAATGTGTTGATACGGGGACAGTTTTGGAATAAATAGTCAATTTATCGTTTAAAAGGGACTTAAGTAAATGAAAACAAATATAGTGAACTTAAGCGATTGAATATTCCACAAAAGGTACCGGTCCGCAATTTTTTCATTAAATTTTAATGCATGTAATAAATAAAAAAATATTATAGTGAAAATAAATTCTCCCTATATTTATAGGTATATATAGAAAATCCTGGATAGACTTAAAGTTTCACAAAAAAAAATGAAGTCTTATGGTCTATTCTTACTTACTCCTCCTTGGAAATAAATAAAAATAAAAAATTACATACTCCGTCCAACCCTAATTGAGACCTTTTTGGTAGTATTATGCAAAAATAAAAGGAAGTTAATCTTATCTTACACACGTGTCATTGTATTCACACTATATACAAAAGTGTCATTGGTGATATAAGCATATATTGGGTCATGATACTCCCTCTATTCTACTCAAAGAATTTACGTTTAAAAAATTTAATAATTAAGGATTAAATAAATATCATTAGAATTGTTCATAAATACTTGAGCAAAGTTAATATATTTATACCACATGTGAAAAATAAAATTATAAAATTATAAAAATTTTAGACATAATTTTTTAGAGTTGACTTTTTGTGTGAAATATCTCATAATAAAATAGTGGACTCTTTATCTGGAAGTTGGAACGGAGGTTTAGTAAAGTTAAATTTAGTAACTTCGTGTGAAATATCTCAAAATAAAACAGTGGACTTTTTATCTGGAAGTTGGAACAGAGGTGTAGTAAAGTTAAATTTAGTAACTTCAAAATAAAAGAAAGAGTAATATTATGGGTACTTAGAGAGTACTAAATTTTTTGCACCAAATGATGTGTCAGTTAATGTGGCAGCTGATGTGATGCATTAATTATGATATTTAATTTTATTTTTGTACCACATCAGCTGACACATCATTTAGTGTAAAAAAATTGGTATTCTTTTGGTACCCATAACATTACTCTAAAAGAAATACTCCCTCTGTTTTAAGCAAAGAGTCCACTTTTCTATTTTGTGATGTTCCACTGAAAGAGTCCACTTTAAAAATTATGTCTATAATTTTCGTAAACACCACATATGTTAAATATCTTTACTATGCTCAAATATTTTTATAATTATGATCAATTTTAATACTGCTTATATATCATTTAATTATTAGAATTTACAAACGTAGACTTTTTTAATAGAATGGTGGGAATATTTATTTTGGGATACTTTAAGAAAATAAGTACTTAATTTAGGACAGAAAAAAAAGAAAAGAAAAAAGACTATTTTGATTGCCAACCACCCTTCAAAGTTCAAACAGTTTTTTTGTTTAATTAGTAAAATGGCTTGAATAGAAAAACTACCTACAAATAAAAACAACTAGTCCTAGATCACCGTCAATTAAGTTGTCGGCGTTGTAGCCAACAATCATATGCCAATCATCGCATCGTGAAAGAGCCCAAATCTGTCCTTCCTTTGTTTTAAATTAGTGTGAGCTATTTTATTTTGTGATATTTTAAAATAAATAATTTTTTTAAATCAATTGTCTATAATATCTTTACTAATTATAAGATGATTCCTTTTTTTTTAATATTGAATTCTTTTACATAAAATTAATTATTTAATGCAAACATATAATGCTGAGGTGGAGATGCTGTGACATTTAGTTGGATAGTGTGATCTTCTATTTTTATCCACATCATTTACCGTTAGTTTTTTTTATTGTTTACTGTCAATCAGTTATGGTTTACCGTCAATTCTTTTTTTTTACAGTCAATCAGTTACGGTAGGGAGTAATCAGTTATGGTTTACTATAAATTTTATTTTATTTTTTACTGTCAATCAGTTACGGTATGAATTAATTTTAATTTTTATTTTTTGTAATTAATTATAAAAAACTGCAACGTATGAAAGAATGTTCCAAGAGGAGTCTTGCAATAGAGCACGTTTAAAAGAAGACTTTCTATCTTTTAATTTTTTTGTCTCATACAAAAGATCAATTCTTGTTTAAACATGTTACGTAGAAAAATCTTGATAATAGCATTAGAGATGCTCTGATAGACACTTATTTTAAGAGAAAAAGAATAAAATCTTACGTCATAGATGAGATAATACTTCTTAGGGTAAAATACAAAGATCCCTATGTGGTTTGCTCGTGGTGTGTATAACCCCCTCTGGTACGTTGTTGGCCACATAACCCTCTCGTGGTTAATGGGGGTTGCTCACCTTAATTCTGTTAACAGAATCATTAAATGGATAGCATACCATTAGGTCTTGATCTAATTTTCATCCCACACCCTTAATAACCTAGGAAGTTGATATATATATACACACAAAAGCAGATACAATCCCGGTTTTGTTGGCCATTTCCACCAATGTTACGCGTACATATTACTCTAGTTTGTTGGACTTGAACAACCATTAATTTCCATCAGAGGTAGTAAGATTGAACTATCAACCCACCTTTGCAATTTAATATAATCCCTCTGTTCCACCCAAAGAATTCTAGTATGAAAAGTCTAATTATTAAGAAATATATATGTACCATTGGAGTTGGTCATACTTACAAACGAAGGCAAATGTTGAGAATTAACCACCATGATGGGATACAGAACGTTGCGCAAGAATTCAGAAACTCATGGTGGCGAAAGGCGATGGATCTTTACTTCATCAATTAGGCTAGGACAAAGATGGGTTCCATTGTTAGAGTCGTGCATAAACGTTTATCTTGGACATTGATGAGTTCCATTGTTGGAGTCCTCAACCATTTATGCCATTTATATTATTGAATGGTGTAAATGTAAAAAGAATTGAAAAATAAAAGTTGAATAACTTTGAGGGCACTAAGGTCATCTTAATACAAACTCCAAACAACATTTTGAATTTTGGCGTGTGAATAACACAAACAGTTAATTAAGACAGAAAAGGTAACAACATACCAAAGGGGGTTATCCTAAAATAAGAAAATCACATGTGGGTCGTTTGCATTTCATCTATTCCTTTTCGTTAAGAGCACCTCCAACGGCCTTTTGTATAAAGCTTTATAAGCTTTTGAACCGCTTGAAGAAATTTGACAGTCATAGTGGAAGCTTGCGTGGCATAAACCGGTTGGAGTTCTACAACGGGTTGATGTGGAAAATTTCTGCCCCTTTTGCCGGCCATTCTATTCAACTTTTCAAGCCAAAAGTTTCTCATAATTGAGGGCTAGTTCAGTAATGCAAAGCGTGGATATGAAGGGAGTGGAGATGTACGATCACCCGTGCGTACCGTGAAGCAACCAGTATCTTTTGATTTCATAATTAATCTAACGTTTGAGCTTTCTTAAACCCTAATTGAGTCATTTTTTAGGATTCGGTCATGTGGTTGAGGTGGTGTCGTTGTGTTTGTTTAGTTTAGCCTTCCTAGGCCTCGGTTGTAAAAATATTGAAAGTATTACTCCCTCCGTTTCGGATAAATATTTTTACTTTTTATTTTGGAATGTTCCAAAAATAATGTTACTAAAAACTTTTGATTTACCTATTCTCTATCCTTCTTTCTAATATATCCTTAAAGTTTCATTTAATTAACACATCCCAAAGAAACTCAATTATTTAAAATAGTTAAACTCAATTAATGTTCATGGGTATTACGGTCAGAACACATTTTACAGCACATCATTAATAATATTGTTTAATTCCTATATTTTATCCACTAGAAATATTTATCCAGAACAGACGGAGTAAAAAAAATATATAGTAAAACAAAACAAAAAAATGAGAAAAAAAAAAAAGTGTCGCAGTTGGAATCATCTCTTCCGTACAAAGGGGCCTACTAGAAACTAGAAAGAAAAAAAGGGTAAAAGAGAAACGGGAGAGCTGGAGGAATATTAAGAAACTTAAATCTCAATGACGAGTATAAGAGCCGCAATTTGCCTCTCAGTTAGGGGGCACCGACTTGGACAGGGACCGAACCTGCCAATGTGAATTCCCCTCACCGCCACCGCCACCGCTCTTTGGCTCCGAAACAGAAGAGCACGAAGCTCTTGCTCCATCTCAAGTCGCAAAGAGGAATTCATTCTCCAAACTCAAAATTTCTTTAGCAAAGAAATGCGTAGCCTGGCAAGCTCCACCTCCCCTCGAGGTATCGCCGCCATCGTCGGCGTTGGCCCCAATCTCGGCCGCTCTATCGCCCGCAAATTCGCTCACGAAGGTTACATCGTCGCCATCCTCGCCCGCGACCTAGGCAATCCACTCCCTAGCTCTCTTCTCAACAGTATAAAAATAAACAATGACAATTATTTGCTGATACATCCTATTCTACTAATTTACAGGAAGATTGTCGAGATTTGCCGACGAGATAGCGAGAGAGGAAAAAGGTCAAGTATTCGCAATCCGAATCGATTGCTCCGAAACACGAAGTGTTAGAGAAGCATTCGAAGGCGTACTCTCTCTAGGTTTCGTTGAGGTTTTGGTCTACAACGCTTACCAACCCCTCTCTTGGCAGTATCCTTCCAACTTCTCCGATGTTCACCTGGACTCCTTCCAGAAATCCCTCGCCGTTTCCTCCGTCGGCGCTTTCCTCTGTGCTCAGCAGGTGTGTGTGTGAGAGAGAGAGAGAGACATACAACATCTCGGATTTTCCATATTTGCCCATCCAATTCATGCACAAATATAACTCGTTTGGAGGTGTTGTTCTAGGTACTTCCAGGGATGGTGGAGAGAGGGAAGGGGACAATATTATTCACCGGCTGCTCCGCTTCGCTTAACGGCATTGCCGGTTACTCTGAATTATGTATGTGTGCTTAATTTCATTATTTTTCATGTGAAAATAAATAAAAATATTGGAAATGTTTATAATTTTTGAATAATAGTACCACTAGTCCTATAATTGATGTATTTATATTTTATATAGGTTGTGGGAAATTTGCATTGAGAGGTCTATCGCAATGCCTGGCAAGGGAATTCCAGCCGCAGGGAGTACACATAGCTCATGTTATTATCGACGGCATCGTTGGCGCACCCCGGTTAGATCCAACTTCTACGGATAACTAATACTCCCTCCGTTCCAAGCAAAGAGTCCAATTTTGACTTTTTTCGGTCAACTTAGTTGAAGTTTGACCGATAATTAATATAAATTTAGTAATTTTTACAAAGTTTTGAAAGTTGTAATCTATAGTATTCTTAAAATAGTTTTTAATTAATAAAATTTTATTTCCTAAAGCATAACTAAAGTGTGTAAAATTTTGATTTGATTTAGTCATATGTTGACTTTTAAAAAAGGAAAGTGGACTCTTTGGCTGGAACGGAGGGAGTACTAGGGTAAATTATAAATAACCCCCCACAACTATGTGTTAGATTTGAATTGCCCCCCTCAACTACCAATTGAAGCAATAAGCCCCCCTCAACTATAACATTTTCTTTAATCGCGGCTTCTGTTTAGGCATTGCCATTTGAGTTGACGTAAAATGCACACGTAAGACTCATGTGGCCATCTTTAGGCATTTTTTTTTAACATAGTGCCCTTTTGGTATTTTAATTGACTATATTACCCTTATTGTTTAAGACCCTCTTTGTACATAAAGATGGTCATTAAAATAATTTCTTATCTTTATTTTGAATATTATGGTAAATATTATACGTACAAATAGTGACGTGAGTCTTTGGTGGACAAATTTCGTGAATTCAAACCACATTATCTAAATATAAGGTACAATTTAAGAAAATATTATAGTTGAGGGGGACATACTGCTTTAATTGGTAGTTAAAAGGGGAAATCAAACTAAACCCATAATTGAGGGGGTTATGTGTAATTTACCCTTAATACTACCTACTCCTTCAGAGTTAAATTACAAAACTCAAAATGCATCTACTATTGTAAAATTTATTTTCAAGTGCTTCCACTCTAATACTCCCTCCACTTCAATTTAAATTATTTCGGTAGTATATATACATGATAACATAAATAGTCTTTTTGTTCACCTTATAACGTTGCAAATGCATATTGAGATATACTATTAGTTGACAAGGGTAAATTTAGTAATTTTATTACAAAATAGACATTAATTTTGGGATGAAATTAACTTTTTAGAAAATAGACACTCACTTTGAAATGGGAAGAGTATTTTTTGTTTTCAATAATACTTAGAACATCTCCAATGCTATCTTCTAGTTTTTCCTATTTGACATGCTTAAATAAGAAGACCTCTTTCATATGTGGTAAAATATTTAAAAAATAGAGAGTTCTTTCTAAACATGCTCCAATGCAAGACTTCTTTTAGAACATTCTTTTAGACGTGACATTGTTTTATAATTAATTATAAAAAATAAAAATTACTCCTACTGTAACTGATTAGCGGTAAAAAATAAAAATAAAAATTGACGATAAATGACGTGGATGAAAAGACATATTCTAGGTGACCCTCTAGAAGTAGAGGATTACGTAGAGATGTCTTCCCAACTAAATGTCACCTCATCTCCACCTCGGTTTGCATTAGAGAAGATTTTTTTTGGAAAAATCTATTTTTCTTATGTACTATCTAGTGGAGTATTTTTTACTAGATAGATGATTGCATTTGAGAATTAAGCTCTAAATCTAACCTCGAGGATTTTAGAAAATGTTCAAACATATTGTCTCGATCAAAGATTTTATCAAGATAAAATGAACCCGTTTATGTATATCATGTTTGATAACATTTGATTAGTTGATTTGAAAATTAGAACCATTTTCTGGGTATTTAGGTTGTTAGTCTAGTATAGCTCTTTTTTTTTGTCTTATATCAAATTTTTTCCACTATTTAAGATTTCTTGATAAGTTTGAAATTTATTTTATACTGAATTGTGAAAGCATGAAAGGGAAAAGCTAAAGCCATTATTTGATTGATTTCAAGCGTCTGATCAAATTACTTAATGACGTGGGATATGATGATCTCCATTGTATTACAAATAAAACTACACAAGACACAGAACCAAGCACCAAAGGATTCGGGAATATTTCACATATGTAAAGTAGTGGTGAGCGTCTAGACATGTTTAAATTGATACTACTAGTATAAATTATTGATGGGACTGGAAAATGTTGCAGGGGGCGAATGCCATCTACGTCGCAGCACAGATTATTAGTTGGGGAACAAGAACAGCAGGGTCAGGGTGAAGAAGACGGGTCCATGGACCCAGATGCGGTGGCTCAGACCTATTGGTACTTGCACATTCAAAACCGTACCGCATGGACCCAAGAGATCGACCTCCGTCCTTCCAACCTTTCGTTTCTTTTAAACACTCGCGGGGGTGGGGTTAACTAAGTCCAAGAATAATTTCCATTTCTTACTTTTTTTTTTCTTCCAAGTCATTCAAATGTGTTCTTCCTGATATATGGCTGTATGCGATGGGATGTGTTCATCCTTTCATTTGATTCCATTGGTTGTAAGGAATAAGTTTCCATCTTGTCAATCAAAAAGTTTGCCTAGCTTGTGCTTCCCGTCGGGAAAAAAAAAACAAAAAAACTTAGTCTCAAACTACACAAATGGTTCCTATATAGTATACTTTATGATTTTTTTGGGATTGGTCCGTGTGTCGCGTACCTCGACAAACTTTTAAAACCAACAATTAAGGGCTACTGGTTTTATCAACTTGCAGGCCATGTTTTTTTTTTATGTCCTAAGGGGGCGTGGGAAGGGATCGAACTTGCAGGCCATGTAGCTCTTTGTAAAAATGCTTGGATGTGATTGACCACGCCTTCTCCTTCTAACAATTTCTAAGAGTTATTTTAAGAATGATTTCGAATCATCTTATCACCTGGAAATTTATCATTTGAGTGATTAATCTGATCTTTAAGTAAACAGAGCGTGGATAATTACTTTTCCTCAATTAGTAGCTAACATGAGTTTTCATCTTCTCTAACGCAATGAATGATCGATCCACTAGAATGGTGATATTCGCCATCTGATTGGAAACATATCATAATACTTGAACAGTTTGTGAATGCATATTCTTCATTGGAATCTTCGAAGCGTTCCTTCCAGTAACTAAACTATGCAGATGATAACTATTGTCTTTAAATTTAGGCCTCTAGTGATGTGATTTAAAACTCATTTTACATAAATATTTTTAGGGCAAACTACACAAATGGTCCCTGTAGTTTTAGTGTTTTTTGCATTTCATCCTTACACCTCGCAAATAGTCCCTGTACCGAGACTTTTTACACAAATGGTCCTTCCGTCTAACTCTGTTAGTTTTTTACCGTTAAGTGCGCACACGTGCCGCTCATGTGCATTTGTGAAAGGGCAAAATAGTCATTTTATCTTGAAAAGTACAGGGACCAATCTTGAAATATAAATATTAAATACACTTAAAAGTAATTGTAGCTTCACCATTTTTTCTCTCTTCTATCACAAATTAATTTTAGTTTTTTAATGTAGAATCAAATCAAGAAAATAAAATCAATGAATACAATTAAATACACTTAAAAGTGATTGTAGCTTCACCATGTTCCGTCTACGAATTTTGTTACTCACTGGAGGTAATAACAATAACAAGAGCTTTCAATCTCTTCATCAATGGAGGTTTTACAAGTGAAATTAGGGATTTATTTGCGAAATTAATACTTGAATCTTCGGTGTAAGTATTCATTTTTGATCAAAACAACGAAATTGAAGTCAATTTGAAGGAAACAAATTGGGGGAGTATGTGGTGATGTGTTCTCTGCTCATTCTGGTTCTAGAGAGAGAAAGTGATATGAGTGTGCTTGTAGCCGCGTGGAGGTTGCGGGGGAAAGAGGAGAGAGTCGGAGGAGTGTAGAAGGAGAGGGCGGTGACAGTGGCTGAGGGGTCGTTGAGTGAGCCGATTTCGGAGCAGGTGGAGAGGTCGTAGATCTTGATGGTGTCGTCTGAGTCGAGTCCGTCAGATTTTGCCGAATTCGAGTTGAGAAACTTAGTTGAAGGTTACTAATGTCGCAGACTCGCAGTAATAGTCGATCTATTATCAAGCCAGCTAATTCTAGTCGAGTCGAGCGGGGTTTCGAACTTACCTGTCCGCCCAACAGTTCGAAGTTGCGATGTCTTGGTAATTCGATCTGTTATATCTTTCATCCGCCTTACCCATGAATTCCTTTCTACCTCGATCCTATTTCAATGGAGGAATGAGAATTTGAACGCGGTGGAGCCATTGTTGTAAACACTTTAGTATCGATCTTGCTCTTAGGAAAGCCATCTCTACTATATACGCTTGCAAATGGTAGGAAGGCATTATTCTCCCATGGCGATGGCCAATCCCGAACAAGATCTCCATTCCTGCTCTTCCTCCTCGCCGTTCTCTTCCTCCCGTAATCTTTTACATTTTCTCTCTTCTCTCTCCTCTTTCTCATCCTCCCTCCTCCCGTATCCACTCTTCGCAATCACCTTTCCTTAACCCTAGCGTCGATTACTCCTTCGTCTCCTCCTCGCCAAATTCCTCACCAATACCCCGAGATCTCTGCGGCTTCCGACGATACGGTTTCTCCGACCGAAGAGGATGTGAAGAAACTCGACGATCGATTTGGAGGAGAGACGAGAGGCTCCACGAAGATTCGCTTCCCCGCATTCTCGCAGTCCCAGGAGAAGAAGATGGGTATGGGAAAGAGGGTTTAGGGCTTTAGAAATTCGCAGGTTTGACCATTTTGACCACTTGTAAGTAGAGAGAGGATGAGAGAGAGAGAGTAAAAATGGAGGTGGCAACATATACACTGCAAGTAGAGAGAGAGGAGGAGAGAGAGAGTAAAGGAGAGAGAGAGTAAAAATGGTCTGAAGAAAGAGAACCAATTTTACAATTTCACAATTGGTCCCTGTACTTTTAAAAGCAAAATGACTATTTTACCCTGTCTAAAATGCACGTGCAATGCACATGTCAAGACTTAACGGAAAAAATGTAACGGAACTAGACGGAGGGACCAATTGCGTTCAATTGGTTGGTACAAGGATGACTAGCAAAAAAATTTTTTTACAGGGACGAATTGCAAAAAATACTAAAACTACAGGGACCATTTGTGTAGTTTGCCCATATTTTTAATATGTTTGGGGATTAAATCTAGCTTCATTAACATCATTAAAATTAACCTAAATACAAGGTCCTAACAATGACTTTAAACTAGAATCTGTTTGGAGACAATTAACGTTTAAATACTTGTCAGTTGAAGTTAAGTTATACTCCCTCCGTTATTAAATAATTGTCATGTTTGACTGGCACACAGATTAAGAAAAATTAATTGACTATATTATAAATATTGATATATTATATAATTTACTTTAAAGCTTATGTGTATATGGAACCATTATTAAAGTTAGAAGAAAAAGTAAAGGTAAAATAATAAAAGTGTTTCCTAAAAAGAAAAATTTAAAAACAAGGTGATTTTTTGAAATGAACAAAAAAAGAAAGATGGATGATAATTTAGAAACTGATGGAGTATATTTGTTATCATTTAATTACCTTTTAATTATCAATACATTAACAAACAATGTAGTTATTTCTTCTCTATTTTATTTTCCTTACAAATATGTTAAATTGATTATGCTTACGAATCTTGTCGTGTTCCATCATCCAAATAAATAATATCATAAATGCATTTGTCTACTGAAATTTCAAAAATATGCGATCTTTTATTACTAACTTAAAAAATTAAAT
This sequence comes from Platycodon grandiflorus, assembly GCA_016624345.1. Taxonomy (NCBI): domain Eukaryota; kingdom Viridiplantae; phylum Streptophyta; class Magnoliopsida; order Asterales; family Campanulaceae; genus Platycodon; species Platycodon grandiflorus. Next base: position 29,408,575 of record CM028361.1, on the reverse strand, counting down.
TTTAATTCAACCAATATTATTTAAAAAATCAATCCAATAATAGCAATATGGTTAAAATTTTGAACCAATTTTTATAGGCTAAAAAAATGTACCATAAACCTTACGATACTGTATTACAATATGATTTTACTCTTGGATGAATTTTTTACAATTATATTGTCTAAATCAAATTGTTTATAAGTAAAAACTGTAGTGAAAATAGTGTTCCCGTTTAAATATAAGAGTCATTTGGTAACCAGGATTAAGGCTACATAAGATTAATAAGCTAAATTGTTAGACGGTTGGTACACAATAGGCGGTCTTGACTAATAGCACAAGCTATTTAGATTAAGTCATTGTCCCCTTGCTAATTATATCAAGGGAGAAATTGTTATTATTAGCGTCATCACTAAAAAAATATAATATTAACGTTTTAAATCTCAAAACTACTGCGGATATATAAGTGTAGATTAATAGCTAATAGTACGGGATTAATAATATTGCTTATTCCCGCCCCGCCTAACTACCAAACAAACTCATAAATTAAGTTAAAATAATTATTAATGAATATAGTGGATGTCATTTTAGTGGAGATAGCCTCACCTTAAGGTTATTTGTGGCTAGGAGAGTAATTTTCGTTCAAATATGGTCTCCACCGTTTGTTTTATTTATTTATTTATTTTTGTGCACCAGTGGCCCTTGTACTACAAAAAAATATATATATATATATATATATCTCTGAATTTAGTCCTTGTAAATTCAGATTTTTTGATAGTACACTTAGCATGATATGGAACTTCCAAGTTCAAATTATGCAGTGTTAGCCCATTGCAGATTGATGCTGTATACTATAGACCTAAATAAATTGTGTACACAACTATAGTCAGTCCCAAACGTAAAGCATCAGTATCCACCTCCCAATTTCTTCTACTACTAGGGTGGTTAAATAGGTAAGGTTGCCGTCATTTTTTCATTGTTGTTTTTCATCTAAAAGTGAAAGGGTAAAGTGCCGCATGTTTACTTGGATATATATATATATATACACAAGGATTCGCGTTCCACTTAAACGCCAACAAAAAAGGTTTCCTCCCAACTTTTTGATCCCCCAACCCCACCCCACCCGCTAGAGCAGTATGTATGTATCTCTTTCTCCTCCAGTAAAATGAACAACAATGTTACTATAATAATAATATAGTAATGCCTTATCCCATTAGAATGTAAATTCACAGTGATATGCAGAGTTGAATGAAATAATGCGCATAGGCCAACCCAAAACATCATTCACATTAATAAACCCCCCCTGTGGTGTGGACGTTGGCGATACGAGATTATTAAATGGCTAAGTAAGGTAGGACTTAAAAAAAAAAAAATCCAAAATTTACAGAGCTTTCCAATTTCCACAAACATATGTCAGCAAAGCAGGAGGGCACATAAAGGGTGTGGGGGCTCCTAACAAAATTGAGAATAGATGGAAAAATCGAGGTCTCAACCCGAAAGTTGATAGATTAAAGAGTTGTGATCAGACTATCAATCAACAGGAAATTTTTGTACCCACAATGCCACAGGCTGCACATAGTAGGTAGCCCTCTCCGCCCTAAGCCCCCTCATTCCCCCACCACACTTGCACATGTGACCACACAGGTGGGTTGACCAATTTTCTGTAGGATTTCTAACCGTAGGGGTGAAGTGAATTCCAGTTTCATTGAATGGGAATGAAGAGGGTAACACAAAGGATAGAACAGAAGTGCACAAAATCGTCACGGTGAACTCGGGCAGCAACCTTTGGGGCTTAAACACCAACATGCGCATTGGAATATTCAAAGCAACGACCAAAGGACATCATACGGAAAATGCATACACAGGTCTGTAGAAACCTCTAATAACCGTAGTTCCTATGTTCATACTCCTCTGCTCCCGGGTAATAAGGACGCATTGCTTGGTAGACATTCATCAACCTAGGATATTGGTTGAAATTCCTTGGATCAGAATGTAAAGCATGGTGACGATGAGCTCCATGATTGAAGCCTTCTGAACCAGGATTTCTATAAGAATTTGGATAAGTAAAGCCCTGTGATTTTGTTTGGTGGTGATATTCCCCCAGTGAATGGTGATATTCCCTCCGGGAATTTTTTTGGGAAGAATAAGAGTTTGACTGGAATGCAGGAAGACCAGCTTTACGGGGCCCGTTTAGTTTCACCAGTTGACACTGGAGGTGATTATTTGACTTCCTATGTTCAACAGGGGCAGTTTCCTGTCTCCCAGCACATTTTCCTCTATTGCACTTGGTTGTCTGTTTCTTTTGAGAAGGCATAGAATGAGATAGCTTCTGACGCTTTGTACCTGATTATGATCAAAGGTGACACAAAGCTTAAGGACAAATAAAAAAGAGAAACAGTGAGACAAGTCCCCTTCTCCATGACTAAGCACACATGGTATTACATTTACAAAAATCCATACCTGCATTTATACATGATGCTTTCCTCATTGCTCGTATCTGTCTTGCTGCTGCTCCTCGCCTGTGTTTCTCAGCGAGTACTTCCGATCTTTCTGCTTCATTTTTCCAGCGCTGGAATGGGATGTAAAACATAATATATAGAGTTGACAAATATCTAAATACAAAATTGAGCAAAAGTTATTTCATTAAAAAACTATTTACCTGTCTAAAAGTCCTCAACTTATAAAGATTCCGACCCTTCACAAGCAAAGGGAAAAGCGGAGGCAGTTTTTTAATTCCCTTGGTCCACAATACTTCAACCTTTTAAATTATGAAAAATAGGAAAATAGATGAGTGACTGCAAATCAAACACATTATGAGCAATGGCGGCATTGAAATAGAGGTTCTGAAGGCATATGTGAGACAGTGTGAATAGGCAGGTGCCTTGGGCCCACTTTCATGCCTGTTTCAACTTGATACAAATGCATTGCACAGTATTCACCTTGTAGATTCAAAACAGATTTCTAACCCAAGGTTCGCTTGAAATTTAACCTAAAAAATAACATCCAACAAGTCTTCTCTGCCTCACCGTGAATGTATGTTGTTGTTTGGCTGCACCGTAACTTTCCTTAATGACCCTACCAACAATTGTTCTTTTTCCCAGGAGACCTCCCTTCCTTGTCATTTTGTCAAACCTGTTGGGAATTAAGCACTCAATCCAAAATAAATGACACATTTCGAAAAGAGATTACTAATAAACCAACAAATTCACAGATTAAAAAAGACATCAGGCAATTATTACTTCTCATATACTTTCTGCGTGAACAACACAACATCCCCTTTGCAGACATCACCTGCATGGTAGACGCGTGTTTCACTTAACTTATGGACAAGGGCATAGAAAGAGGAACAACAAGAGAGAAATTAAAAAAAGAGAGTTCTACCAGTACAGTTGATGGAAAAGGACGAGCTGGGATAAAGAGCTTCACCACTTCTATCTTTTATCCTGTGACATAGTGTGTAATTAAATTACTTAAAGGAGATTTACTGCAAGCAGGTCATAGAAAGCTACAGAAAGAAGAAAAGAAAAAAAAAAGAAGAGTAATAATAATAAATAATAAAAAAGGTGGAGAACATTGCATCAGAAACCTTGCTAAATTTTTACGTTCTCTTTCAGAACTATGACTGCCAATAACGGAAAACTTAGTCTCATGAACCCATTCTGTTTTCCATTCCTAAAATAGGTTATATGAAAAACTTATATTCAATAAATAGACGGGAAACAAAATTGAACTGCTGTTATATTATCATTTAATCATGTTGAGATAGAAATAGATAGGATATGGGTTAGCATGCCTTTATAATGGTAGTTGATGAAGTAACAAAGTTATGCCCAAAAGCATGAAAGAAAGCTGAATAATATTTTCATGTTAAGGTAATTTAGAACCTTCTTATGGGAGATATTCAACAATATTAACATTTGAAGCTAACTGCATAAAATCGAGGAAGATAGAAAATATGTTGAAGAGCATCTTTGTTCTGAAAGCTATTGCATTTACTGCTTCAAAGCATGTTTCCAAGACCATAAATGGCTTTCAATAAATACTCAACTATACTCAACCCAGCATTTGACCCAATTATTCGGACAGCTACATGAAGCCATTTTGCACTCTCTTCTGTCAAGCCACACTCATATTCTTCTTAATTATTGGTGTCAATGTATGTTACTTTTCCCCTACCTCTAGTATGGTTCTTGTTATAAATATTGATATTATCATACCCCCTAATCAGCAGTGCTCTAAGTTGTATTTGTCCAGGCTATTGGAGCTAGTTCTACTGTTTTAAATTTGGTCATTTTGAATCTTCTCATAGCCAGTTTTACCACACTTCCAGCTTAGCATTCTCGGAATGAGCATCATCAATCATAAGAGACACAATACAGTTCAAGATCAGGGTAAGTTTCTCCCATTCTTGGTTCTCATACGACTTACCTTGCCTTTCCGAGCCATACCATTTGCAGTATGAAAGGCTCAGATGTGTGTAGGAGAAGACAAGAAGATAGTTACAAATAAGTAACAGGAAGTACTAAGAGACACAGGTGGGAGCTGGAAAGGGAGGGTGGGATGCAGACTGTCATAGAATACAAACAACATGATCATTATTCATTAATAAGAGTCCTTGTAAAAAAATATTTACTATTTATCTTTTTGATAGAAAAAGAAGATTTTATAAATAAGAAGAGAGTACAGAAGTTGATGAAAAATATACCATTACAACCAAATAAGAATCCTTGTAGGACGAATCAATTAAGACCTAACCTTACTGCAACTAAAGACTGATAATAATCTCAACAAATCAACATTTACACCTAGACTTTTGTCTTGAGCACAAAATATTTTTTCTTAGTGCCAGAAGATATTGATTCTTTTCATTGACTCACTAGCAATTCAGCAAGTGGCATCTGTTAAGAATGTCCATAGACTCCTAAAATCCAAAGTCTGAGAGGCAAACCACGGTTCAAGATCACGATGCACTGAGTGATATGAAGTCTATGCCAGACAAAGAGATATGTGCCATAAACATGTCAGTAGCAGAATACACATATAAGCAACAAAACTAGGAAATCCAAATTACTCAACTAATGGATAACCGCCATATTTTAGAGATTAAGTTTCAATGATCAAAACGGGCAGTAAGTTGCTACAAACTTTCCTGCCCAGTCAAACCAAAAATAGAAAAAGAGAAAAAAGAGAGGATGTATACTTCCTGAACATCTCCTTTGACCTTGACTCTTCAAAATGCTTCAAGTATCCATGTTCCACATGTGACACTTGGATAAGGGCATGAATTTTGGTTGCAATTTGGACGCCTATCTTTGGATTTTCCATCACAAGCATATCCAATAAATTAAATTTAGCATAAAAAATGCTTAAAGGTCTAGGAAACGCCCATTTAGAAAATTATATATCACATGAAGACTACTATAACCCCAAAAATAAAAATTGTACTACGTATATGAAAATTGCTCTATATATGAGTATCGTTGAATCAAGATATTGTGCATCGACAATTAGACATATACTTACAACCAAGAGTTGCACCTGAGTTGGGGAACCATAGCTGTTAAAACCCTCACTCTCTCAGTGCTTCCAGTTTTCTAGCACTAATTTGCTAAATTTCAAGCCTAATTTGCTATCTTATGTTATTTTGTCAAAGTTCCTTCTTTTCTCAGCGTTTTTGGGTGAGGAATTTCAATGTAGGAGTTTCTGTTCTCAGTGATTACATCATGAACCAATCTTAATCAAGTATCACAAGGAAACGTGTTGTACAAATTAATATACTCCCTCCGCCCCGAATTGAGAATCCATTTTAAAAATTCTTTTTGGTCCCAAAATGGGTGTCAATATTTGTATAAAGTTACTAAATTCACCTTTGCATCTATCATGACTCAATTTGCACTTGCACCACTATAGAGTGAGCATGAGGGGGCATTCATGTATATATAATACAAAATTACCTAAAAGTCAACTTTCTTTAATACTCCCTCCGTTCCACCCAAAGAGTCCACATTTGATAAATCTAATAATTAATGATTATATTAGTATCATTGGAGTTAGTTATAATTACAAAAATACTTAATCACAACCATGTTGCTTACAACACAAGTAGATGGTAAATATGAAAGGTTATAAAAATTGTAAGCATAATTTTTAAAAGTGGACTATTTAAGTGAAACATCTTAAAATAGAAAATTGTGGACTCTTTGCCGGGAACGGAGAGAATATTTGTAAGAAACTAAAAGGGGATTTTGGGACAGAGGGAATAGTAAACTAGGGTGATCATCAGGGAAAGGAAAAATAAATAAATGATAAATTAGGGTCTCAACCATCCAAAAAGCTAATACAAACTCATCTACAAAAATCTCCATTGATTTTACTTTCTCAAAGAAAGAACTAACCTCCTATGTTCGTTTATCCTCTGTAAACACTCTGCCTTGGTCCCAGATAACCTCAATCCGTGGGTTCGCAAATACGATTTACATTCACTTAGATTTAGCTCTTGTACGCCACTCCTTTCTGTACAACACAAAAGGCATCATGAAACACTTCTACAAATGAGTGGAAGGAGAAAAAAATGAGGAATGAAACCAATACTGTGATTAGACGGAAGATGTAGTCCTAATAAAAGCATAATGGCAAGAAACAATTCATGTCCACAACGAGCATAGCATAATTGCATGCAGCCAACCCCAAATAGTCAAGAAATGCTCATTTAATCTGTTCACCTCCATCAATTTATTTAAGCACCAACGAATTCAAGCGAAAAAACTAACCAGCAGGTTAACCCCCAAAACGACCTCAGAAAGTCATATAACCGGGCGCTATATTGCAAGTCTGCAGTTAACACTCTATATCGATAATAATCCAACCATTCGAAAAAGAAAAAGGGAATTTTAAGAGGTGCTGAAATGCCAAAGTCTCTAAAGATTGGCGTGGCACCAAGTATTAGAATAATAAGTTGACACGGGGCTTCAAAAATTGGGTAAGAGAATGACCAACAAAATTAAGTAACTACAGGTAGTTCATCCGTTATCTTGAGCGTTTACGGGGAAAATAAGGATGGGAGGACACTAATAGAAAGAACAATAACGTAAATAAAGAAATGGACTTCCGGCTTAACCTTTGGCGAGCCTAATAACTCTATTGCAGATACGCTCGTCGTCGCCGTCGCCGTAAACAAGTTTTCCATTATCAGAATGCTCTTCATCTTCCTCTTCATACTCCTGATCGTCCAATTCACTCTCATCATAATCGTCGTCGTCATCGTCACGGCATTCACCGTCGTGATAATCTTCATCATCATCGTCTAATGAGATTTCGAATTCTGATTCTGATTGCGATTCGCATTGATTATCTTCATCTTCACCTTCAGAAGAGGATGAGATCGAGATGATGGTGGAATTTGAATATTTCGTTGGAGCCATTCCAATCGATAATAACGCTTTTGCATATATGTACGCCAGGTAGTAACTACGGCTTCCGATTGCCTTTTTCCTTTTCAAATATCAACCATTAGGATATCGCCAGCGTGAACTGACTGATTTTCTCGTCGTTTTATTCTCGTTGTAAAATTTTGGGCAAATTACACAAATGGTCCCTGTACTTTTTGGATTTTTTGGGATTGGTTCCAACCCCACGCCAGTAGTCCCTAAACTTAATTTCTTGATGCAATTGGTCCTTCCGTCCATTGCCGTCAATTTTTTGCCGTTAAATGGAATCACGTGCGTTAGCCCAAGGATAAATTAGTCAATCTAAGTTAAAAAGTACAGGAACCTTTTGTGCAACCAATTAATTTTCAACAGTATGAAGGGATTAAACATCAACTTTTAGAATCTAAAGGTGGTACACCGTATCTTCTTTTTCTTCCAGACACACACCCCAATACCCCATCCTCTGTTCAACCTCCAATTTTTTTTATTTCCTTGAAGCTTTTCTTCCCTCTCTCTCTCTCTCTCCTACGCCACCTCCCTCCCTCCCTTACTTTCTTTTCTTCTTGTTTTTTTCTCTACAGGGACATTTTGTGTCATTAGCACAATCTCTCTCTCTCTCTCTCTCTCACACACACACACACACACACACAAACACATACAAACATCACGTGATCTCCTCAATTCAGCACCAAACTTACATTTATTTCCTTGAAGCTTTTCTTCCCTCTCTCTCTCCTACGCCACCTCCCTCCCTCACTTTCTTTTCTTCTTGTTTTTTTATCTACAGGGACCTTTTACCCCGATTTCTCAAAGACATTACCTGCCTAGTACTATTTGTTGGATTTGGGGTTTTGAATTTTGAATTTGGGGTTTTCTGAGTTCGACCCCCTGGCCTATGGCCCTATGCTAGCTCAGCATTGCGGAAGCATGGTGGATTTGGGGTTTTGAATTTTGTATTTGGGGGTTTTTTGGGTTTTAATTTTGTGGTTGCTGACGATGGTAGTGGTGGTGGCAGCACGGTGGAATGGTGGTGGAGGGGATGGGAATGGAGAAGAAAGGGTTATAAAATTATAATTTAATTAATTTAGTTAATTACATCAATATCCTTTATTAGGTTTTAAAAATTAAAATATTAGGGATATTTTTGTCTATTTATAAGAAAATAATATATGGACTATTTTACCCTCGAGCAAAATCACGTGAAAGACACGTGTATATATTTAACGGCTAAAAATTGACGGCAATGGACAGAAGGACCAATTGTGTTTTACTTGTTTAGTACAGAGACAAATTTTTTGCAAAAATTAGTTAAGTAGAGAAGTACAGGGACCATTTGTGTAATTTGCCCTAAAATTTTCCAAATTCGACTTTTACTTTTAGTTTTTTTTTTCTTCTTTTATTATAAGTATTATTTTTGCTTCGCAATTTTGGTGATTGCATGATTAGAATTTTTTGGAAATGATTAAAAATAAGGTAAAAGAAAGATTGAGAAAAAGTTAGAGCGACAAAAAAAAAAAAAAAATCAAAATCACTAAACTAAGAGCTTCCACACGGCCTTAAACTTTAAAGCATGACACCCCTACCCCTAACATGTCTTCTCTCAATTTATGAGCAATGCTATCCAGAGAGTCCACACAAAATAATAATAATAATAATAATAATAATAATAATAATAATAATAATAATAATTCTCTTGACAAGCCGTAAGGTCAGTGCATTGGTTTGTCTTTGGATGATGATGTTTGATCTCGAGAGGTGCTAAATCACACCCCCTATATGCTAAATGACACCCCTCGACCAAAGTGACTTTTTTGCCCCTCACCCCCTCTCTTTATGCTTTATGCTAAATAATAATTAATACCCCCTTTCCCTCCCCCAGCCCCCCTTTAAACTTATAATTATTTTTGTTTAATTAGTATTAAAAAAATCGGAAAATAATTCCGTTAAAAATTTAACGGATTTGTTAATTTTTTAACGGAAGTAAGGAGGATCGCCCCTTCCTAGGGGTTTAATTGAATTACACCACCCACCCCTGGGGTTTAAACATTTTTAAACGTCCACTCCGTGGGTTTGAATTTTTTTCTTCGTTTTTATATAATTATTAATATATACATAATTTTATATAATTATTAAAAAATATTTATTAATATATAATTTTAGTTTATATATATAATTTTATATAATTATTAATATATAATTTTAGATTATAATTTTAGTTTAATATATAAATTTATAAAATTTAATTAAAGTTTATAAATTATTAATATATAATTTCATATAATTTAATTGTAATTTATAATTTTTATAATTTATAATTTTTTAATAAATATATAATTTCTAAACTAAAATTAAAATTAAATTCTAAACTAAAATTAAATAATATGAAATAATATATTAATAATTTATAAACTAAAATTAAATAATATAAATTTATATATTAAACGAAAATTATATATTAATTTGTGCAAATTTTATTTATAAATATATTACTAATTAAATCAAAAATAATATTAATTTTAAAACTAAAATTATAAAACTAAATTAAATAATTTGAAATTATATATTTATTAAATGATTTTAAATTATAAAATAAAATTATAAATTGCAATTAAATTATATGAAATTATATATTAATAATTTATAAACTAAAATTATATTTATAAACTTTATAATTTAAAATTGTTTAATAAATATATAATTTCTAAACTAAAATTAAAATTAAATTCTAAACTAAAATTAAATAATATGAAATAATATATTAATAATTTATAAACTAAAATTAAATAATATAAATTTATATATTAAACTAAAATTATATATTAATTTGTGCAAAATTTATTTATAAATAGATTACTAATTAAATCAAAAATAATATTAATTTCAAAACTAAAATTATAAATTAAATTAAATAATTTGAAATTATATATTTATTAAATGATTTTAAATTATAAACTAAAATTATAAATTATAATTAAATTATACGAAATTATATATTAATAATTTATAAACTAAAATTAAATTTATAAACTTATATATTAAACTAAAAGTATAAACTAAAATTAACTATTAATAATTATGTAAGATTATATATTAATAATTATTTAAAATTACCTATTATTAATTATATAAAATTATCTATTAATAATTATTACCAAATTATATATTAATAATTATATTAAATTATATATTACTAATTATATAAAATTATATATTAATAATTATATAAAATTATATATTAATAATTATATAAAATTATATATTACTAAAGGGGTGTCATTTAGAGAGGGGGAGGGTGTCATTTAGCACCTTGAGGGGGAGGTGGGACGGGCTGCTGGGGAAGGAAGGGGGGCTGGTTTGAGGGAAAGAGGGAGGGAAAGGAGGGGAGGGCAAAAGAGTCACTTTGGTTGGGGAGGGGTGTCATTTAGCATTAAAGGGGGTGTGATTTAGCACCCATGTTGATCTTTAAATTCCAATCTTTCATAGATCACCTCCCACATTTATGAATTACGCATCTAATTTCATCCTATCACCTCTTTTGCCAACCTCTACTTACTACAATCATTAAATCTATTTCTGAAAAGACATATGCCGATTTTATTTTAACTTTTAGAACTTAAAAACACAATGTTTCATAAATTCTTCATCTTCTAACTTTTATGAATAATATACTCGAGTGTGCTCAAATTTGAATCCTAGATCACAACTTTTTCTTTGGGTGTTTTCCATGAACCAATCAAGAATATTTAGGATCGGGAAACTATAATACACGATCATGATACATGATGGGGGTCCTATTTTATATAGGAGTATGTTACTTGTCAAAAACTCTAACTTCATACTGAGTAATTATAACTATCTGAATTAAAAAACTTTATATGTAGATAATCATAAGTTTTAGTGTAGAATGTAACGTATTTTTGTTTATTATTATTCATCATATAGTACATGGAATGGAATGACATTATACGGTGCATGGGATTCTGAAAATTTAGCAAGCAAAGCAAAGTCTTTGTCAAAGCTTAGGCCTGAGTAGGCAGGTTTATAGCATCAACCAAAGACTATACACACTAATACTTGACTCGACACATTGGTCTGTCAGAGGCACCCTAGATTGAATTTGAAGACAGCACTGGGGCTGCTGTAACTGTACATAAGCCTTGAAACAGAGGTGGTGTCATGTGCCGGCCTGATGGCCATAATCTATCCATGAACAAGCTGGGCTTTGACCGTAGTCATCTGGATTTTAGATCAAAGTGTAACTTGCCCACTTATACTCAATATGGCATGTTTCTGGCCTTTGAACTGAGTATGAGTTACAAGGTTTGTTCCCAAGTACAATACAGAAAGATAAAGACACGCCTGGAGTGGAGTTGTGATGATATTTGGAAAAGAAAAAAGCTCTCCTACTCATACTCAGCTGATGTGGCGGTTTGTTTGATCGACTAGATTGAAGTGTTTGTTTGACTAAACTGAAGAAGAGAGCTCAGCATTTGTTTGATTGACTAAATTGACAAGGAAGATGATCTCTCCTGATGCGAGAAAACTAAATAGGGAATCTAAATCCATTATGTGAGATTGATTTTTTGGACAGGCGTCTATATTTTTCATTATTTCTAAAATTAGAAACAAACAAAAGAGGAAAGATAAACAAAAAAAACTACGATAAGCCTTTTGATACAGCAATTCAGATGATTTTCTGAGGGCAAAGATTGGGCTAGTGGCATAAGCCAGTAACGCACAACATAATCCTCGTACAAAAAACAGTCAGAAATTGAAAAGGAAAAGAAGAAAAAGAAATAAAAAATGAAAAAAAGGGTAAATGGACATAATTGGTTGAATTGGAATATATATATATATATATATATATATATATATATATATATATATAGAGAGAGAGAGAGAGAGAGAGAGTACAGCACTGGATACATAGGCAATTGCAGACAAGTCATTCTGGTTCAATATGTCAGAACATCAGGTATACGTGTTCATATTAATTAGTTCAGAAATAATCTCACCTGCAATCCAACACCAAAATTTAACTAACAGCTTTACTTTACAGTGGGACATACAATAACGCCTGAATCCCCTTCCCGAATTAGGCTGGATGATGCTTACATCTCCAATCACCCGAAAACAGTGCGAGGTAGCACAAAGCTTGTCATGGACCAAATAACAATCCACAGTGAACCATCTGTAGCATATTTGCAGCAGCAGATATCACGTGGAACACGAATACTAGAATAGGACATCCAATACCATGTTAAGTTGCTTATTTCTGGCACATGGATGTAGAGCAAGCAAAGATTTGGGAGACGGGAGTGGGCAAGTGTTATTGAGCTTTAGCAAGGGACCGGCTAGACACACCATGCAACAATTTGACAAATCCAAGGAAACTGAGCTTTCCATCGGTGTGCCTAATCCAGTCGTGCAGAACAGCGTGAACAGGGACAGATGGGCTGAGGCCAAGTTCCTGAAGAAAAATGCATATGTTGTTTTATTCAATTAAAAATTTTAATTAATGCTTAGAAAGAAGAAAGCAACTTACGGAAGCCAATTCCTCTATCATAATGGCTCTGTTTCCATCTTTCTCGAAAAGTTCGTAGGCACAACGAGCATGCTGCTCCCACCTCTCAAGAGCCTCAAGCTGATGAACACTTAAGGCAGCTGCACAAAATTCCTCAAAGTCCATCCTTCTGTATTGGAGTGCATTAAGCTGACAAGGAGTATTTGGTAATTTAGCATCCAATAGTCTAGTCAGAACCAAAAATGAATCTGAATGCTACGTCTATCATGCTTACCGAAGCTAAGAAATCGTGGACTCGTGACTCCTTCATGGCATCGGTTGCACATTTCATCAAGGCCTGACAAGATCATAGAAACTGAGAGCAACATTCAAGTAAAATGGTACTGAGAATTAATAATATACGCAAGCTACCAACCGCTTTGATGTTTTCCATGCTTATGGAGCCATTTTTGCTTGGTTCCAACAGAGAAAATTGCTCCTTCAAATAATATAGCTCATCCACAGTCAATGTTTTCGATAAAGCCTGCAAACGGGAATAACATAAATACCCCTAACACAAGATTTTCCGGATTGGTCACTTTATAGAATACAACAAAAACAAGGAGCAGCATTATATACACACCCATAATGCAGCTTTGCGAAGAGCTGATGAACGCATATAAGCCTTCATGAGTCTTAATATTGAGATGTCCAGTGGCACTTTTACTTCATTAGTATTTCTAATCCATGGATGACCTAATCAAGAATTATTAAAATCAAATCATTGCTATGAATTAAAAATAAATAAAAATTCAATGACGATGAAGCAGCCACTCACTCAAGGCTTGAGAAGCAGTCATTCTTTTCCTTGGGTCCTTATTCAATAGACGTTTGACAAAGTCTTTAGCCTCTGAAGATAGAGAAGGCCATGGTGGTTCATCGAAGGATGGATCAGCTTTTAGAACGGCTCGAAAGATCCCAGACTCAGTTCGAGCCCAAAAGGGACGGCTGCCACACAAAAGAATATATGCTATAACACCAATACTCCAGACATCAGCCTCTGTACTGTATGATCTGTGTAGAACTTCAGGTGCTACGTAGTATGCGCTGCCCACAATGTCATTAAGCCTTTCATCTGCAAATGTAGAGATATAGAATTAAACCTACTGATTGACGTACGTGTGTGTGTGTGTGAGAGAGAGAGAGAGAGAGAGAGAGAGACCTGGCTTCACGAAATCTGACAATCCAAAATCAATAGCCTTTAGTTGAGAGTTTTCATCCTTGGATGTAAATAAAAAATTCTGATCCACCAATTAGAAAAAGTTACACAAGAATCCACAAAAGTTGGGTGGGGAGGGTGGGGGAAGGTGGACGGAAGAATGGAGAGACAAGGACTATGCAGTATAAGAAAATTGTTCTTTTGAAGTAGTTAATAGATCTCTCACCTCTGGCTTCAAATCTCGGTGAACCACACCCTGAACATGGCAAAATGCAACAACATTTAATATTTGTATCATCACAGCCTTAGCATCATCTTCTGTGTATTTCCCACCCCTGCAAATAGAATATAATTGAAGGATTTCTATTAACTGCTGAGCAACTAATCTCATTATAAGTTCTTGGAAAGAATTTCTGTGTAGGTTTGCAAAGAATTTGTGTAAGTAATACCTTGACAATATTCTATCCAAAAGCTCCCCTCCTTCACATAACCTGAGAAAGGCGTTCATGGAAGTCCATTAGGAAAACGCGAGTCAAATTATTAATTTCCAGAGTTTTGAGAACAAAGATAGGAGAATCTGTTTCAAAAATGGATGAGTTACAGTATGACTGCTTGGCATTAAATAATAACAAACGGAAAATATTTCAATGCTAACACAATCAGGTCATGAAAACCTACTCTGAAGGAAAAAGATGAATTTAAATCTAGAGTTGGTAATAAAGCTTACTCCATCACAACGTAGACATTATCATGGTCTTCATATGCATCAAAAAATTGCACTAAGTTGTTATGTCCCGTCAAAGCTCTCAAAATTTTGACTTCCCTTCTCACATCCTCAATGGCTATGGCTGTTGTCATCTAAGGAAAGAATGAAATTTTGTAAGAAAACAACGAGAAAAATTAAATAATAAGGTATAATGAGAAGCAGGAAGTCCTATATGGAACAATGCACCAAGCTGAACCTGTCTTTCCAAGGGAAATGCAGAACTACGTACAAGCAAGTTCCATTGGAAGAGCTTAGTTTTGGTATCATATACGAAACAAGTAGATACAAATAGTAATAACTTTAAACAAAAGCCAAGTACATAATATACAATTAACATACAAAACACTTGGTATATCTACACTACTACTGGAACAACCAACAAACAAGAGAGCTCATTGTGATTTTAGTCAACACTCACAGCACAATTTGGAAGCATTTAATCAATCAGTATCATAAGATGCCTTTTTCTTTTTCTTTGCAATACAGAAGATGCCATATTCTTGCTACAAGTTTATAAACATTCAGAGTCGTGAGTTTCTTAAATTAGACATAGGAAAGTTCCTGGAGATGTGTACTGTTTAAAATAATCAAAAAGAAAAAATGAAATACTTGTAGTTGAAGACTAGTCCTGATTGGATTTTAAAAAAATAAATTATCAATAGTATTAGGACAAACGACATATAAAAATTAATCTTTGACATACAATATAAAACAGCCATAAACTACTCCATTCTGAACATCAAATGAACTTAGAATCAACGACACTAAAAGGGCACACTGGTAACGACAAACTCCAGTTGAATTTTGGAAAAAAATATACCCAGTTTATATCCTTCCAACTTTTGTCATACATCCTGCACATATCCCTCTCCTACTGCCATGCCCATGCCATACTAATTTAATACAAGTGTGTATGATGTGAGTACTGCTCAAAATCATAGAACTTCGACTTCTATCATGCTTCTTAAATTCAGACAGAAGATTCATGTACCTGGCCACAAGCAAATGGGTCAAGTTGTTTTTAGATTGTTCTAAAACTCCATTCTCTGGAGTTTCATAACCATCAACTCCATCATTGACCGAATGATAACATGTTGGCAGTAGCAGTTCTAGCCAATCATAAACCTAACCAATCCCAGGAAATCAAATTAACTAATCAACTCAACCATTGCCAGGAAGCTCATATTTCAACCATCAGAAAATAACAGATACTATATGTTTATAGTACAAAAAAAGTGGAAGCATTCTAGCAATTGAAAACATTCCACATAAAATCCAATCAAGCAAATAATCAGAAAGAAAAAAGATAATGGAATTCTGTAATCACAGTCAATGTCCATTAACAGATCTGATCTCTGCGACCTCATGAACACCCCAGCTCAAAATAAAGATACCGAAACACAAAATCAAAACAGATCAAACACGTATATTGACTCCAAACAATCAATAATTCAAATACCGATTTCCTATTGAATACAAAGAAAAGAGTTAAAAATGTCAAACCTTTGCTTTAGGTATGACCTTAACTGCAACCTCTTGTCCTTTAAGCTCACCCTTTTTGAACTTGGCCTTACATGTAAATCCAAAATGCCCTCTCCCAACTTCCTCCCCTAACTCATATTTGTTCCCAAAATGTTTAGAAAACCCAAAACTCTTATCTAACCCCGCCATATGCCCTCCACCTCCACCATCCGCCTCATTCCCCTCCGGAATCGACGCCTCATTTGGCTTCACCGAACCGTGCCGCCTGGCCAGCACAGCCTTAATGTGCTTCGCCGGCGACGGCGGTGGGAAAGGCCGCCGGAAAAACCTCTTCGGAGTCGAATTGGAGCTAGCATTTGCCGGAGATCTCGCCGGAGACTTCTTCGAGAACAAGTAGTGCGCCGGACTCGGACTATAAAACGGGAAGAACGGAGACTTCTTGCCTACCTCAGCATCATCCTTCTTCTTCTTGTCTTGTTTAGTATCCGGAATAGCTGCATTATCGGAATCCTTAACAGGAATAGGCTTATCCTTGGCCGGAATTTGGATATCCTGATGACCGGAAAGATGGGGGACTGGGGAGGGTTTGGAACTGCAAATACCCATTTGGGGGATTAATTACCTATCCTCCCCACGAATTGGATAAAACTATATAAAACCCTAGCTAGAGTAAGATCATTGCGCAAGGCACTTTGATTTTGAATTTTGACTAGACAGAATTCAAACAATTAAATTAAATAATTTTTTAAAAATAATCTTTTTTTCTTTCTAGGGTTTACTACAATTTTGTCTGTGCTGCTGTTGGAGAGAAAGATTGAGAGAAGAAAGAGGGAAAAAAGCAGTGACCAGATCTGTACAAGGTGATAAAAAGGTAACGACGAAGTGTTTGCTTTTTGTCTGAAACAAACAGAATGGGAATTGTTTTGTATACTATGGGGGTGTAAATTGAAAGTTTTTGAAAGTGGAAATAAAGGAGAAATTAAATAAAAATAATTAAAGATCATTTATTGTCAACCAGCGGTTCTTTGGTCCAGCCTGGTTCAGTTGAGGTCCACGTGGCGGACATTTAGTGTGGTTGATTTAGTTACTCTGTTATTTACACTCTTTTAGTTGTTCATGATTAAATTGACACCCTCCCGCGGGGTAATGATGCAGATGATAGGTGGAGAGAAGATAACTATCTTCAGTCTTTTTTTTTTTTTCATAATTTTTGATAAAAATTACTCTTTATATTAAATTATTTTAATAGTACACTAAAAGGTAATAATACATTAATACGCCAAAGTGCATTGAGAAAATTTAATGAACTAGAAACGAGATAAGAAAATTTAGAAATAAAACTCATTTTGGAATGAAAAAAACTATTATTCCCTCTCCATTCTTAAAAAAACAGTTACTAGTATTTTTTTTTTTAAGACTACTCTAAAAAAATTATCATATTTTAGTATTTCTATTTTAAGATATTACTGTTATCTTGATTTACTTTCTACTTTAATTGATGGATTACATACTTCGTACGGGCATCTTTAGGAAAAATACAACATCCTAAATATTTATAATATAGTAAATTAATTTTTCTTTATTTGTGTACTAAATCAACTTGAAATTTTTAAACGGTGGGAGTAATTTTTATTTATTCTATGGTTTTCTTTTTGAAAAGAATTAAAGTAGGCTAATGATATTACGGGCTCGAGCTTGTAAGCTTTAATGTTAGTACCATTAGATGGTTAAATTGATGATGATTTAAAATATTCATGTCATTACTTAAAAAAATAAATTTGATTTAACTGTGTAGAGATCTAAGTAATTTTGATTTGACGATACCAATTCAACACTAAAACTTATAATAATATCACAAACTCAAGTCCATAATATCAAACTTCATTAAAGTATTGCTAAGGATTTGAGTTCTATGTTTGATGAAAGCTACCGTGTGTCGTACAGCTACATGATAACTTTATAAACTACTCCCTCCGTCTCAGATAAATATTTTTAGTGGATAAAATACAAAAATTAAAAAACATAATTAATGATGTGCTATAAAATGTGTTCTGACCATAATACACATGAACATTAATTGAGTTCAACTATTTTAAATAATTAAGTTTATTTGGGATGTGTTATATTAAATTAAGCTTTAAGGGTATATTAGAAAGAATGGTAGAGAATATGTAAATCAAAAGTCTTTAAGAACATTAGTTGGGACATCTCAAAATAGAAAGTAAGAACATTTATAAGAGACGGTGGGAGTACTATATATCTAATTACATGCACTTCAAAATTGATTTTTGTTGACTTTTTATTATAACTATTATTTCAAAAGGGTCTTAGTGTAAGTAATGGGTATTGTATCCACTTCCCATGTGTTAAGAGACATGACGATTGGGGGGGGGGGGGAAGTTATAGGGGTTGTTTGATAGTTGAGCAAGAATAAAAATTATTATTAATTTCGGTGTTATTAGCACTCTCACTATTAATTTTTACTTATATATAGGAGGTAATTTTGAAATTAAAAATATTAATCACTTGTTTTTTTAGTGAGGGTACTAATAATATCACCCTCTCCCTTGGTATTATTAATGAGGGGATAAGGACCTTATCCAGATAATTCGTGCTAATAATCCCGACCGCCTATTGCGTATCAAATATCCGACAATTTGGCTTATTAATCTTATCCAGCCTTAATTATGACTATCAAACGGCTCTATAATGTTATAGTTATATTTATTCACCATAAGATACTTATGTGAGTTATGTAATTAAGGAGGAGTTACTGTTTAAAGATTAACTGAATTCTATTTGGATATCGTCTACATCTTCTCTCCTAATGTATATGATAAATAGCCGACAAAATCCCATTACCGATCCTTAATCCATCTGTGGTATCATAGCCACTTTAGTAATGTCAAAATACGATCTCAGTGAAACAAATTTCCCAAAACTCAAACCAAATCAATGTTGTTAGTGGTACACCGGCGTCGTCTGCAAATTAAGAGAAACAAGTATTTGTGGACAAAGGGAAAAAGACGCTCGTGATCAAGGAAGAACCGAAGGACGAAGAAGATTTTGTTGTTAATCAAATTCATCAACCCATTGAAACTCCAATTGAATATTGGTGTTTTTATTTGGGTGATAATCAATTCTATCTACTAGATTGTGAAAAAAGTAAAAGGTTTTAAGATGAGTGTGAGATCAATCAAATTCTTGCATCCATAAAACTATCCTTGAAGAACACTTTGCAAGGAAAATCCAATTTAGTTGATGTTATGTGTGAGGAAGGGGACTGTTCACAATCCTACAAAGATGCCCTACATTACAAGACCAAGCATGTACTTCAACAATATATAGATTAAAACAACAGCGCAGTAAAGCGATTCAACGTCCACTGATACGACACCGCCGTCTCACAATAGCGCCTCCTTTAGCACGAAGGCGATGCCCTTTTGATCCTACTTATGTTTGGATAAAGCATTTTGTAGATAACTAGACATTGTTAAACAACCTATCAATATATGTTTTGTGATAACATGTCTGCCATTTCTCTAATAAAGAGTGGATCAAATAACTCTAACGAAAAACATAATGATGTAATCTATCACTATATTCATTATATAGTTGAGAGGGGTAAAATAAAAGTTGACTATGTCCCCTCGAAAGAAAGAGATGGTGGCCGATCTTATAGCCAAAGGATTGGTTTTGGAAAAATTTAGAGCAGATGTAATTGAATTGGGATTAAGATACATTTAAGTGGTACCGTGTACATGGTTTATATAGGGCATCTTCGAAAGGACTTAGGGACGCCCAAGTGAATGAAAATTATGCGACTCTATCTAATTAAGAAAATGAATCTGGGTCAATTGGTCAGTTAAAAGGCAAAGGGCACCAATAAGCATACCAAGGATTATGCATACTCATGTGTAAAGTCCTTTTAAGGCACCATGAACTTTCTGAATAAGACATAAAGGTGCACGTTGTTTATTAAAATCATTGATAGGGTGTATTAAGGAAGAACCACAGTATAAACTTAAGAGGAAGTACTTAATCAGAATTTCGAGGCATGTCAACGTATCACATTAAGAATATGCATTAGCTGAAGTCGTCGATAGTATTGAAAGTGTGGACCTTATAAGACATCTGATACAGGGTATTGATGTCATTCACTTTAAAAGTGAAATGAAGATGTCTTAGTTATGTTAATTAGTTAGAGTTAACATATACCAAGTATTAAGACGAGATTAAAAAGTGACACAGCGTGTACACGTAAGGTCTTAAAGTAAGGTCCTGAAGTCACAGTTCTGAGGTCGATCTTTGCACTCATAGATGAGAGTTAGTAATGATACAAAGATTGTACCAAATTTGGATAATACTAACTAGTAATGCTAACTACCATCAGTGTCAAATATGGTCAAGTGGGCATTGTTGGTATTTTATTATGACCATTATTTAATAAGGGTCTTAAGTGTAAATAATCGATGCTATGTGTTAGGAGACATAACGGTTGGGGAAGAGATATAACGTCATAGTTATATCTATTTACGAAAAGACGCGTCTGTTAGTTATGTATAAATAAAGAGGAGTTACTATCCTAAAATTAACTGAATTATATTCAAACATCGGCTTCTTCTTCGCTCATGACGCATGTAATAAACATCCGAATGGCAAAATCTCATTATCGATTCTTAATCCATCAATTTTGTTAGATTTGTTGTTATTATCCTTTACTCAACTAGTCGAGCTATAAACAATCACATGTGTACTTCACATATTTCACAAGAAATAATCTTTTGTGCATTGCTATTCTCAATTCACTTTTTTACGAGGGTGTTCTATTGTACGACTAGGAAATGTACAAATTAAATAAAGTGTCACGTAAAGTGTATTGGTCAAAAAATCAAGTGAAAATATTGTTGTTGTAATCTTTATACACACACATTTAATGGCAAAATATATAGTTAAAACTAATTACGAGGTTTAGGCATCTAGTCTAGTCTACGTATAGAGTATGATATTATATAATCTAATCAAACTAGCTACTAATTGAGAGATCGATGGAGCATGTAATTGCTACACACAATAAGATTATTAGATTTAATCTAAGGTGAGGTGTTATATATAGGGAGGTTCTCAAGCTCATCAACATAATTTTACATTACATTCATTTTGAATATAAAATGTATAATTTATGTATCTCGATCGATGGTTTGTATATATAACAACCATGCATGGCATTACAAATTAAATAAATCCATTGAATTGGAGAAAATAAACCAGAAACAAAATTGTCCACATAAAAAATAAGGTGTTCAAAAATCATAATCGAATAACAATGGTTATTGCTCAATTATTTTAGTAGTACTTGTTAATAATATATATATATATATATATATATAGCTACACATATAATTATTTTAGTAGTAATTGTGAACTAAAAAACAAAATTAAAGGGGTCAAGTTGCTTAACTTACGTTGGTTGTGGGACCGGCCAATCGTTTTTTTAAAGGAGGTGCGGCAGCTTTCTGAGAATTTTTTACTAAGTAATTAATTATTTTGACAGAGTAGAGATCAACTGAATTGATCCATTCCGATCCATGTACGTGCGTACGTACGTATATGACTTGACAACAACATTACTTACGCAACAAACATTTCTTTCTCTGAGTCAAGAATACTTGATTGACAAGCAACTCATAAATTAATTAATTATTTAAAGCCAAAACAGAGTATATGAGTATTCAGGTATTCAATTCACTTCATTCTATATATATATATATATATATATATATATATATATATATATATTCCTTCCGTCCCGGATAAATGTTTCTACTTTCTATTTTAGGATGTCCCAACTAATGTTCCTAAAGACTTTTGATCTATCTATTTTCTACCATTCTTCCTAATATACCCTTAAAATTTTATTTAATATAACACATTTTAACGAAACTCAATTATTTAGAATAGTTGAAATCAATTAATATTTATGCGTATTATTGTCACAACACAATTTATAACACATCATTAATTATGTTTCTTAATTCCTGTGTTTTATCTACTAGAAACATTTATCCAGGACAAAGGTAGTATATCACAAGACATATAGTATTTTTTTTATTAAGTATATATTTTTGGTCAATAATTAAGCCTAGAATCTTAAATTCCAAGTATGATTAATTAACACAACTGATAAGGAAAAGGGGACCAAAAAATGTCAACCAACAAGATATGTCAAAGGGCCATCTATATGCATAATGTGCTATTTCCATGAATAACTCAACATTATTCCCCTTCTTGGTCAGTTCAGAGCTCACTTTTTTTTTTTTTTCCATGAATAACTTACCCCATAGCTAAATCTTCTTGCCTAAAAATGATCAAAATTACCACTAGTTAAAGTGTAACTTTCCAAAATTTTAGGGCATTGGCGCAGCGCAATTCCTACCTTTGTCTCTTATCAACTTTGAACATGTCTAAACCGTAAATAAAATACTCTAGAATAGCCTAGTTTACTATTTTCACAAATGTTTATATTTTTATGTACAAAATTTAAAATTAAAATTTTAAATATAATGCATGCCTAGTAGTTATCACTTTAAAGCATCACATACTAACATTATAATGATCGAATTATAATTAAAAAAATGATTTTCTAATAAGATGTTATTTGTATAATATTTTGAAAATAAAGATAAAAGTTAGTTACAAAACGTTACTCTGGGCTGTAAACAAACCAAGTCGATCGAGTTGAACATATGAATGTTGAACCTTGTTTGATCATTTTTGTCGAGCTTGAAAAAGCGTACAAGCCAAGCTCGAATAACTTGATTTTTTCTATAAAAAATTAAGCTTGTTTATAAGTTTTTCGAGACGAACTTAATGACTAAACGAACGTGAAAATTAGTTTAAATTTCGTTAGATTTATAAAAAAAAAATTATCAAATATGATACAATTAAGTTAAACCCAAATATATAGTTTAATTTGTAATGAAAGAGGAATTAATTTGGACAAATTCCATGTTAGAGAAAGAAAAGAATGGGGTATGCCATGCTTTGCACTTTCAACTCTTCACACTAGTAGTGGGGGAGGGGGGTCATATAACTAACTCATATTGATTACTAGCTAGCTACTATATCCAATTGGTTCGTCTTCCCCATCATAATCAATCAGTGTACATTTGGGGAGTAATAAAATAGGTTGAAAATGGATCCAAGAAAGTGGCAAACAAAGTAGTATTGGTAATGGGCCCACCTCCACCATTGCCATTTTACAGATACTACTAATTGAGTTGAGAACTTTAAAAAAAAAAAAAAGGATTAGAGAGAGAGAGATGGGAAGTGGGAAGTCTCCATGCGGACCTGCTGCAGGGATAAGTTACTGCTCTGAAATTTCATTCTTACTGTATGTATGTACATGATCAAATTCTGATCATCAATCAGTACATCACAACAAACATATACTCCATATATATATATATATATATATATATATATAGTAGCCTAGTAGGGCGATGGAGTAGGGAGTATATCATTACACAGTCCACTCAATCATGATCATGACATATATCTTCTCTCCGTCCTTAACATGTGAAAGTAGTTATCATTCCATCTCTCTCTCTCTAGTCAATTCCATTCTTTATTCTTAATTAGGCAGTGCATTTTTCTCTTTTTCGCAAGTCGGACATCTGGTTGGACGGATGCTATTCTTATACTCTTTCTTTCGTCCCAAGATTAGAATATAAAAATAACTACTTCCCACCGTTTCTAAATTGTTCGTATCCTTTTATTTTTTTATCCCTTTTAAAATAATTATTTTATTTAAAAATTTTATTTTTTATAATAATATTTTTACCAATTTATTTTTATTTTTTTTCTTATTTTAATTATAGGTCTTATGCACATGTTCATTAAAAGAAACAACACACTATATTAATATTAATAATTAAATTAATTATTTTTTTTAATTCGTGTGTCGAATCAAATAAGACAATAATTTAGTGACGGAGAGAGTACTTCCTTAGTTCCTAGACGAGTGTTCTGCATGTTTTAATTTTTTAAAGTCCATCTGACTATTTTAAAATAAAAATTTAACATATATATATACATATATTTTTAAAATTATAAAGTACATAATTCATTGTACTTTTTGTGTAATTATATGTTTTTTAAAAAACATAAATATATATATATATATATATATACTTCCTCTGTTTCAACCAAAGAGTTTATTTTTTATTTTTTTAGCTCAACTTAATTAAAGTTCGACTAACGATTTACATGAATTTGTTTATTTTTACAAAATCATAAAAATTATAATCCATAGTATTTTCTCAATGTAGTTTTTATTAAGTGAGATTTTATTTTCGAAAATATAATTAAAGAACGTTAAATTTTGATTTAATTTAGGCTCATGTTGACTTTTAAAAATAGAAAGCGAACTCTTTGGTAAGAATGTAGAGAATGTTTTCAAAAATCATAAAATACGTAATCACCTAATTGTATGACACGTTAGAATATAAACATCATATCTTTGAAAAAATATATAATATTTTTTTTTGAATTTAAGGCTTAAATTTTAGCAAATGATAGAAGTACCTTTTTAAATATATATATATATATATATATATATATATTATAGGATTAACCAACATAAAAAGTATGATTCCATTTTTGGAGCAGATGGTTTATACTCTCTTCAACCAATAGAACTTACATTTCATAATTGATTTTCTTCTAGTAAGTGAAAATAAAAATAGTGCTTCTGTATAAGTTAGCATCGAGACACAAAAACCAATAAGTCAGAAACCTTAAGTTTAAACATACGGACAATGTTTTTGATACATTTACTGTTAGCGAGAAATTTAATCACTCAAATTTCATTTGCATTCTCATGATTTGAACTCGAGCGCTATAATTAATTAAATTAGAACAATGACATACCAACTAATCTACGTATTTGGTATGGTACACTATATATGAACAATGTTGTTATGTTTAGAAAAAAAATACGAAAAGGGAAAGGAAAAGTAAGTTTATGAGCTCTTTTATGTTTAATGTATGTTTGTAATATTGAAAAATATGTTTGTAATATTGAAAAATTTGGTAACAATCTTAATTATTAAAAACTTTTTTACAAAGGGAGAGTCTATTTCCACTACAAATTTTACTAATCCACTGCATTTATTAATGGTTTAATGAATAAATTATTGTCATGACACAATTGTCTTTCAAATACTTTTCTTGTTTGATGATCAAGTATTTGCCTTAAGTCGATTTTTTTTTATAACTTAAAATTATTTTTTTTGTTTTTCTTATCTTCTCAAATAAATTATGCATATTCATCAACGCTAAAAATCTAAATCTATCTATTATTTTTCATTTAATTTCTTTAAATAATTTTTTTAAGAAAATTGAATTTAACACAAAAAGAAAAAAAAAACCTAAAAGATGTTTTACAATCGCCAACTTATTATAAAAATCTTTTAAGTAATCAATAAATATATATTCATTAATTGATTTTTCATTCAATTTATTTATTTAAAATTCTTAATTCGTACTCCGTAATTTAATATTATATAACTCATGTCACTCATTTGTTTAGTCTATTTTGTAATTTATATTTTTTTATCTATAAGCAAAAAAAGCTAGACTTATATATTATTTTCTTTTTAGATGTATCATTTATATTTTTTAATTTTTTGCATATAATTTTTTTTTTGCACGATTGAATGTAATATTATTTGTAAAAACAAATAAAAGATAAAAATTAGAAAGAGAAACTATTAAATAATGTGAGTTTGAAGGGCAATTGTGTCAATACATTGATTAACTTAATTAAATTTTAATAAATGTAGTGAATAAACAAATATTGTAGTGGAAATAGACTATCCATTTCACAAATTGTATATTGCACATTTAAAAGATTTGATTGGGGTCATGGAAAAGCTTAAAATTATTATTTTTTTAGTTCTTTCTTGTTAATCGAACTCATGTACTGGACAATAATTTTCTAGTTCCTTTAATTACTTCTCTTTATCATGGTCTTTTTCAAGATTTTTTTTTTTTTTTGCGCGAGTTTACCACAGTCAAATAGTGCCTAGGTTAATGCTATTAGCATTTTAGTCGATCAATAAAAATACTTCAATGAATCAATGATACTTTATTTGACATATTTACATAGTATTTTATATATTATGACAAAAAGTAATACTCCATCTGTCCTTAAATTATTGTTTTGTTTGATCCGATACACAAATTTAAAAAAATAATTAATTTGATTATTAATATTGATATAGTGTGTAGTTTTCTTTAATGCTCATGTGCATGTGATCCATAATTAAAGTAAGAAGAAAAAATAAGGGTAAATTTTGAAAAGTGTTATCCTAAAAAAAATTTCAAACAAAATAATTATTTTGGAACGGACAAAAAAAGAAAGTAAGACAATAATTTAGGGACGGAGAGGGTACTATAATTGAAAAACGAAGTGTAGATAAAGTTGCTCTACGCATAACAATAATTAGACTCCGTTTGTTTCACGAAAAATGATTTTTGGAAAATATTTTTCTCAATTTTTGGTATTTGGTAGCATTTGAAAAATGTAGTCAATGTAAGATCTTTTACAAGTCAATAGAAAGTGAAGTTTTTTTTTTTTTTCATGAAAATGACTCATGGATTCAATTTTCGTAAGTCATTTTTCAAAATTTGTTCATTCCTAATTTTCTCCTAATATTACATTTGCACATTTGGATGTGCTATATTCATTTCTAATTTTTCTTTCAAGAAAAATAATCGTAATATTTTACTGTAATATTTTGAAGTGATTCTATGAACAAAGTTTTATTTATATACTAACATTTTGTTGATATTATCAAAATTTATGAAAACTTTTATAACATTGAAAAATATATTCATGTTCGTCCCAAAATAAATGTTCACTTTTAGTCACGATTACAAATAAAAGTAAATATTCATTTTGAGACGAGAAAATAACAATAATATTACAGATTCAAGTAGTTGAATTCCGAAAATATTTTAACTTGATATTTCAATTAGAAATACTAAGATAGAGTCAACACGTTATATATCTCCTGTTTAAAATTCTTTAGGAATTGATTTAAAAATTTAAATTATTTTCTTAATACTTTAATTTTTAAAAATAGTATTACACGAAATAAAATATTTGGTTGAAGAGTACGTGAAGCTTCTAATAAAATATTTGATATCATATAATTTTTAATTTGGGGCTAGAATTGGAGCCTAATAGCACCTTTTCACTACTCAATTTTAATAAGTACTCCATTCGTCCTAAAATAAGTGTTCACTATTTCATTTCGGGACGTCCCACAACAATTATCTTTTTCTTTTGTTTTGAAAACGTGTTTTCATGTCAATTATTAATTATGTTATTGCTATTGGTGAGATTGAAAAGTAGATGAACTCCCATTAATTTGATAGCACTAGTGATAATTGGGGGTTACTAAAAAAATTATTTAAAGTAAAAAACTTTTTAAAAATAAGTGTATATTTAATAGGAGATAGTAATTTTAAGATGAAGGGAATATAATTTTTTATATGTATTCATAATATGTTTTCCAATAAAAAAAATTGTGTTTACCAAACACTCAAAAATATTTTCTAAAAATTATTTTTTAAAAATTATTTTCTTTGAAATAAAGGGAGGCTTAATTAATGGCCCGGGGAAGCTCTCACGTAATTCTCAGCTAAACGTCATTGTTTACTTTTGCTTACGTTTGTGCATTCTCTGTTGCTTTTGTCTTTTTTTTTTTTTTTAAATAACTAACTATTTCAGAGAACATCCATGAGGTCATTTGTTCATGAATAACCATATATATTTATAGGAACTACTTACGTATTCAGAATTCTAAGCACAATTAGGTAATCCAATCCAGTTGTAACGTACTCTAATTAGTATTTTTTTAATTATTATTTTCATGGTGAATCATGAAAGAAATTACTGTATTTCTGTATTCTTTTAATTTGTTGACTCAACGATTTGGGGTTTTACAATCACAGATCTCATATTCGATTTCTCACGTCCTCTTGAGACACACATACCAAAATAAAAAAAAAATAAAAAAGAAGGTATTCTTTCAATTTCATTTTTAATACAAATTGTGGAGTGTTTAATTTGGTTAAATTCAATACCTCACGACGTTCTTTTGTTGAAAATGCTTATGACTTTTTGACTTATAATAAGCTGTATCCTTCTTTTTTTCGAAGATCATAAGCTGTATCCTGATAGAGGTTGAGTTACGGGAGATCAAAAGTATCCCAACCATCCAAAAATAATATTTTTTTCTCTAATAATTATGACAAAAAATGTAATTTTTGTTTTAGTAAGAAGTAGTTATTAACAGTTTAAGACTTAAAAGTTTGGTTCGGCTAACCTGTGCCCTTAGGCGTATGTTTGGTAACCCAATTAAGAGCTTAATTAGGAAAGTTTTAAGTGATATTAAAAATAAGATTGTTTGATAATGCAATATTATATCACTTAATAAATTAAGTATCTCTTAAAAATAGCCAAAATTTTAAGTCAAAAGATGATGTCTTAATATTTTAAGCTCTACTTTTTCAGACATCAGTTTTCAGAGCTTAATTTTCAGTTTTAACAAACAGGCCCTTAGATTATCCCTTAAAAGTTATGTGAACTATCTAGAGAAACAAACTATATATTGTAATGACAATTTAATTATTTTAAAAGAAAATCATGAAAATAATTACATAACTTTTAATATTAATTGACAACTAGTTTTACACCCGTGCGTTAAACGCACGAACATATATCTTTTTTAATTAAATTATATTTAAACAAAATTAAGAGGAAAAACAAAATTAAAAGAATAAATAACGAAAAAGTAATGTTGGGGACAATTACTTCAATAAAAATACATCATTGTATCGATAATATTATAGATTCTGAAAAAATTTCATTAATTTCCTTATACACAACATTTGTTATTTTATTTGTTGATTTTTCTTCTTCATCACATATAAATAAAAGAATAAATCTATTTATAATAATTACAAAAGATAAAATATATGTTAATTAATTTAAATTAATTATTTTATTTCAACTATCAAATGACTGAAATATCATTGGGTAGTATCATATTTTAAATCAATACACATTTATTAAATAATTGAATTTATAATGCAAATTCAATTAAGTACAGCCAATAAAAACTGGGCCAAATTACTCAACCATCACTACGTATAAATTCATGGTCTATTACAGTAAATGTGTATTGCGCAACAATTATGATATACTCCCTCCGTCTCTAAATTATTGTTTTCTTTTCTTTTTTTGCCAGTCTCAGAATAATTGTCTTGTTTGAAAATTTTCCTTTTTAAGGAAAATTACATATTATGGACCACATACATGGGTATTAAGGAAAATTACATATTATACCAATATTAATAATCAAGTCAATTATTTTTTCCTTAATCCGTGTGCCAGGTCAAACAAGACAATAATTAAGGAATGAAGAGAGTATATGTTTCAAATATACTCCCTCCGTCCCGGATAAATGTTCCTAGTTGATAAAGCACAAAAATTAAGAAATATAATTAATGATGTGCTGTAAAATGTATTCTGACGATAATACTCATGAACATTAATTTAGTTCAACTATTCTAAATAATTGGGTTTCTTTTGGATGTGTAATATTAAATGAAGTTTTAAGGGTAAATTAGGAAGAATTGTAGAAAATAGGTAGATCAAAAGTCTTTAGGAACATTAGTTGAGATATCCCAAAATAGAAAGTAGGTATATTTATCCGAGACGGAGGGAGTATAATATATATATATATATATATATCATACTTGTTGCCCATTTTAAAAAAAACTCAAATAATTTAGGCCCAAAAGAAACCCCATACACTGCCGTATTGACCAAACCCTAATACTATTTTATTTTATTTTAGAGTTTACTCATTCCCCGCTTTCAACCTTCAGTTCAATCGATCACTTAGAGAAAATTTTTTCTCATTGGTTATCAGTCAAATAAAAAATCTCCTTGGTCATTTGGTTTGTGCTAAAATTCCACCAAATCTTTGACTGGTATTTAAAAAACAATTATGCTTTTATTTAAGTTCTTCAAATATACGTTTTGTATGTTCTGAAAATTATCAAATTTTCATGTAATTTTTTGTGATATAGATGTTCGGATTTGGGAAAAGTATGTGCGAAAAATCTAGTGTGATGTTTATCTTTTTTGAACATTTTTTGTTGTAAGATATTGATTTTTTAAAATGTAAACGGATTTCAGTATATTACATATAATATTGTAGAAAAGAAACAAAAATATTTCACAAATTTATTTTTTTTCAAATTTTTTCTAATTTATTTCCGGTTTAAAAATTAGAGACTTACATTTTTAAGTTTTTTTCCGGAAATATTTCCTTACAATTTATTTGATTAAGATCTATTCGATCTCCCTCATTTTAATTTTTAGTGGTTGCTAATATGTTTTGGAATGTTCATTAAATCCAACTTAATAGATATTCATATGGTTACTCAGAAATTTTTTAGGCCAAAATACTATTTACCCCCCAAAGTATCTACTAAATCTTAGTTTGCAACCCATATTTCATTTTGTCCCATTACCGTATCCAATGTTGCCATTTGTCCCAATTTCACTCCTAAGACGGACGTACGTTAAAAATATTAACGGAAGTTGGTCATGTGCTAAGTAAAATCTAAAAGTTACTATATTGCCCTCTTTTGGTTAAAAAAAAAAAATCAAATAAAGCTAACAACCAACCCCGTCACCGCCACCGCCACCGCCACAGAGCAATGGCCGACAATGAACAGTCCCTTACAAAATCCACCGTCACCGTCCCGGACCAAACCTTAGACCCAACCACCCAACACAAGCACACCGTAATGATCTCCCGCCTCACCAACCTCCACCAATCTCGCCTCTCCACCGAACCCAACACCGTCGATCCCGAAACCCCACTCCCATCCTTCGAATCCACCCATCCTTTCTCTCTGTTTTCTCAACCTCCAAACACTCAATCGAGTCCCAACTCACTCTCATCAATAACGTTTTTCAACACGTCATACGCCTCAGAGATCAACTGCATGTCACCATATTCAATCCCATTATGAACCATTTTGACAAAATTGCCCGACACGCCTTCTCCAATGTAGGTAACACACGGCCCGTCTTCCACTTGAGCCGCAACCTTCTCAACAATATCTTTAATATTCTCATAAGCCTGGAAGGACCCACCGGGCATCAACGAGGGGCCGTTCCTAGCACCTTCTTCGCCGCCGGAGACGCCCATACCGAGGTAGAGTAATCCTCTGCTGGAGACTTCTTGATGCGGCGCCGGTGTTTCGTACCACTCGCTACCGCCGTCGATGATGGTGTCGTCGGGCTCTATGTGGTCGGCGAGGGCGGCGATGGTCCGGTCGACGGGGCGCCGGCTTTGACTAGAATGATGACGGATCTAGGCTTTTTGTTGGAGAGGACGAAGTCGCGAGGGTATAGTGACCGGCCAGGGAGTTGACTCTCGCGGTGGACGCGATCTGGGTTTCGTCGACTTTGGAGGTTGTGCGGTTGTAGACTGAGACGGGGAATCCTTTTCGGCGACGTTGAGGGCTAAGTTTTGGCCCATTACGGCTAAGCCGCTAAGCCGATGCGTGAGACAACGGCTTCCATTGTGCGAGAGGGGGATTTTAGAGAGAGAAAGAGAGAGAGAGAGAGAGAGAGAGAGAGAGAGAGAGAGAGAGAAATGGGAGGTTTTAGAAATGGAGTTTGTGAGTGTGTGGGTTGTGTATATAGTGGGGAGAGTGACGGACTCGTCGAGGGAGTGAAAAGGTAGTGGCTGAATCAACCAACGAGAGGTTGTTGTCGTGAACAACGATGACTCCTATGAATCAGTTGGTGGAGTTAAACGACACCGTTTGCACCCCCGATTAAAATTGCATTAACCAATTTAAGTAAAATGCCCCAAATCCCAATTTGCACCCCCGATTAAAATGACCAAAGTAACCCTCACATGACATGCACATGTCAACTTCCGTTAATTTTTTTAACGTCCATCCGTCCCGGGGGTCAAACTGGGACAAATGACAACATTAGATATGGTAATGGGACAAAATAGAATATGGGTGGCAAACTGAGATTTGGTGGATACTTTGGGGGGTAAATAGTATTTTGGCCAATTTTTTATGTAATCTTTTACATTATCAAATCGGTCAATTCCTCGCCTTCACAAAGAAAGGTTGGACCGAGTTGTCACCGGTGGAATCGTAATCTATTTTTTTTCTTCAATTAATTAACTTTAGTCTCTCAAATGTCTGTGAATACATGAATCATGCTATTTATACTGATCTTAGAAGACAAAATTTGATCAGTTATTCAATTGTCCATATAATGTTTCGACTGCCCAATGAGTAAAGATTCATTTATCGTCATTTCCAATGCATCAAATACATTTTGTTATTAACAATGTAGAAAAATAAAGAGTTTATTTTAGCAAATAAAAGGGATAAAATTCTGAATATTTAAGATTTCAATGTAGATATCGGTTTTTAACTAATATATTAATTTGGAACACCATCAGTTTTAGTTGTTCAAAGAATAAATTTTCTAACAATGCATAAGTCTGGGTTCATAAAGTGCTTTAAATTTTGATGCAAGTTCCAATGAATTTACGATTTTGTTTTGTGTATTATTTAATTAATACATTAATTACTTAGTAAATAGGGGTTTCCATTTTAGGCAAGCTGATTTAGACGGAAAATTGTCATTTTAGCTGGTACAAAAACTCAGTTGTCATTATATATATATAGATTAAATTTGAACTAGTCCAAAAATTTACTTGATGAATAATAAATACACATGTTAATGATCAATTCTTTTTCAACGAAAATTATTTACAAATACTTGACTTGTTAACTTATACAATATTTCACGCAAGCTACGTTTTCGGCTTTGTCTGGATCCATTGGCGAGGGCACTTGACAGATCTCGATGTCGTTAAAATAAATAATTTAGATTTTTCTTTTTTTGTTGTATATTCCAAACAACAAGGGTTTCTACATTTTTGTGAAGAATGTTTGGGAAGCCATCTTGCGCTCTCGGTTGGATTGTATTGACTAACCAACTCGAGTCAACTTTATTTAATTAGTCTTGTCTCGGCCCTTTTGCTTAGGCTCGAACCTCCTAGGCAAATCTCAGATAGTTCGTTTTGAAATTATTATAATGACACCATTAATCAAGCCAATGAAGCTAATTAGACAATATTAAGCTCTAAAGATTTCTTACTTCTTAACAAACAATTTGTAACAGAATTTAAATTGAAAGGAAATTGCATGTTTTAAATAAGTGAAAGCAAGCAACTCCCATACCATATTCTTAGTTGAGTAATTTAATTACTACATCCGTCCCAAAATAATTGATTTCGAGAAACATTTGTCTATATTCTACCAAAACTATCCTTATTTATTACCATCATTAAAGAGGGTTGTTAAGAAGAAAGAAAAAAATTACTCATGCAACTTATCTACAATAAATGAACTTAGGGTAGATCTGTCTTTATGTAAGCTTTCTTAATCTATGTACAAATTGCTAAGACAAAAATTATTTTGGGACAAAGATAGTATTTACCTAGCCTTTATCATGAAAAGAATTTGTATGAAGTCTTTGAAACCTTTCGGGACTAGTGGCGAAACCTAAGGGGTTTTATCCTCGATCATAATTGGTTCCATTGTGACCTTGTTGTAAAAAGGATTTTTCCTTGGTCATCAAAATAACAATAAGAAAAAATGATTCATCAGATTATTTTGTCTTAAAATAACTACTTGTGACATTAAGACATAAACTATGTACTATAGTTCATGTTTCAATTGCGAAATAATGTTAATATTTGGGACTATTCTTCTTGATTTGATTCTTGTAGACAGTACTTGAGAGATAATTTTTAAATGTATAGATAAACATGGAGTATGTACTCGTGAACTCACCTAGAAAGATATACTATATTGAGTTGCTTGCGTGCATGCTCAAACGAGCCAGCTTATCGGTCAAACAAAATAAAATAAAATAAATTTTAACTTTATTCTTGACAAGCTCCAAGAGAAAGTATTAACAAAATGCATAATGAAATTGACCATCAAGGGTGTAATTATAGTTTAGGTTATAACAACACTATAATATGCGCAGGTCAATACTCCTATTTCACAAATTGTGTGTTATTTGTGTGTCACTTTCATCTTAATAATTAATTTTATAAAGTAATTTCAATGTAAATGATTAAGATAAAAAATTAATAATTAAGATAAAAGTGATACATAATTTGTGGCACAAAAAAATTAATTCCAATAATAAATAAATACTGCCCATACCTGAATATAGTTTGACTTTCCGTCCAAATAAAGGAATAATTTAAAATAAAAATAAAATGACCTACTTTAGACTTTAGAAGTTTCCATCATTTAAATCTTGACTTCATCCAAAGAAACTATCATTTGGGCAATCTTTTTTACTTTGAAAAGAACAAACCCCACCTTTAAATAAAATATTCTTATTGTTGCAATTGTTAACCGACACATGAGCAATAATGTTGGACCGCCCAATCAACGCAGGAATTTTTTCTCTATTTTTGTTTTTCTTTGTTAAAGGAAGTTAATCGACTCTCATCTTATCTTTTTTTTTTTTTAAGTTGGTGGAGATATATACCTTACCTTGACCCTTATTATTATTATTTAATACTTTGAAAGACTATAATTATTATTAGGTTTAAATCACAATTTGGTCACCCTACTTTGACAGAAAATTCATTAAGCTCACTTTACAATTTTTTTTCTCAATTTCATCACTATACTTGGCATGTTGAGTCAATAAGCTCACCGCACTTGACTTCCGTTAGTTTTGTTGGATGGAGGGCTGCAAAAAAACCAAAATGCCCTTTACCTTATAATATATTGATGGCTTAAATCACTGTTTAGTCACTCTATTTTGACAAAAAATGCATTAAGATTAGGCTTAAATACCAATTTGGTCACTTTACTTTCACCTAAAATTCATTAAGCTTACTGTACTTTCTTTTCTCACACTTTAATCACTCTACTTGGACTGGAGAATCAATAAGCTCACTCAATCAATGAGCTTATTGATTGAAAAAGTCCAAGTAGAATGATTAAAGTGTGAAAAAAATAGTAAAGTGAGCTTAATAAATTTTGAGTAAAAGTAGAGTGACCAAATTGGTATTTAAGCCTTAAGATTAATAGTATAAAATTTTGCGTATAAAATATTTAAAATAATCAAATCAATTAAATAAGTTATTTCAAATATAATAAAATAACATAATTTCATACTAATTCTTAAAAATATTAAACAAAAATTAGGTTAACTTATCAGAATTCTTAATCAAAATTAATAAAAGATTATGTTGCTCTTTTTTAAAGCAATAAATTCTTTAGCTTGACTTTTTTTTTTTATATAAAACTAATTATATTAAACAAATGCTTTAAATTATTATGAGATACTTATTATTATAGAATAAAGTAAGCTTAAAATATTATTATAAATTATTCATAAGTAATTATCGATATTTAAATAAGGGTTAATGATACCACTAGAAAAAATTCGTTAAGTCAATCATGTGGTACATGCCATTTTTCAAGGGTATTATGGAAAATTCTAAAGAAATTTAATTAATTATAACAAATTTTTATCTTAATCTAATTTAAAAGTATTAGTCATTTATCTCAATGTAGTTATAATATTAAATATTAATGTTAATTTAATTAGGATTAGTAATAGATTAAATATTAATGCTTTAGTAATGACATTTTCGGGTTTTTAGGATAATTAAATATTAATCTTTTTCCCTAGTTGCTCAAATTTTGGGTTTTTGTTTGTTCTTGGTTGCAATGAATTTTAATATTTTAGTAATGACATTTTCGGATTTTTAAGATAATTTTAAACTTTTTATTCAAAAATCAGGATGGAGTGATGAACTTGATATTTATGTCTAAGTGCAGTGATTAAATTTATAGTTATTAGTAAGGGTATTTTCAAGATTTTAAAAAAAATAGTAAGTTTTTCATCCAAAAATCTGGATGGAGTGATTAACGTGGGATTTATGCCAAGTATAGTGATGAAATTGAGAAAAAAAATTATAGGGTGAGCGTAATGAATTTTCTGTTAAAGTAGGGTGACCGAATTGCGATTTAAGCCTTATTATTATTATTTAATGTCTTGAAAGACTACAATTAAAATTATATGATGCCTTTGATGTGGCTAGAACAAATTGTTTAAACACCGACTACTCCGCTGAGAATAGTGACGTAGCAGGGTGGCTCTGGTGTAAGACTTGAACACTCAACCTCTCCGTTGAAAGTAGTGACGTGCCAGGGTTCCGACGTACCAAGGTTCCGCTGAGAGTAGTGACGTAGCAGGGTGGCTCTGGTATAAGGCTTGAACACTTAACCTCTCTACGTACCAAGGTTCCGCTGAGGGTAGTGATGTACCAGGGTGACTCTGGTGTAAGGTTTGAACACTTAACCTCTCCGCTCCACTGAGAGTAATGACTTACCAGGGGTGGCTCCCTGCAGTACTAAATGGGCCTTTTGGTAAAGTTTAAACAACAACGGTACCTCTAGTGAGGCTTGAACACCCGACCTATTTAAGTACCAAGGGTGTCGTCTCTGGTGAGACTTGAACACTTAACTTCTCCGTTAAGAGAAATGAGCAATATCAGTTGAGCTACAACTATTTGGTAATTGACTCTTATCTTTGTTTTAGAGTAATGCTATATTTATAGTTAAAAATATATCAACATAATTTATTTACATCATATATCAAGGTGTTGTACATATTAATAAAATTTATCTACATCATGTATTAAAGTAAAAATAAATTTTGTTAATATTTTTTAATAATTATTCCCTCTGTTCTAATTAAAAGGACCGTCTTTCTTTCTTTCTATTTTTATGTCTTAATTTTTTTGTCCATTTTCTAAAAGTGAACTAACTAATTATCTTAATTTCCTACTATACTCCTCGTTAATTTCGTAGTTTTAATAGCTTTCTTTCTCATTGATAGAGTAACTATATTTTACTATAATTAATAGGGTTAGTATAAAATATATATATGAGCGTCGCTATCGCCATCCCCAATCCTATAAGTACACCCACAATATTTTCAACCTACTAAAATATTAAGTACACCTCCAAATTTTTCTATTTTACCCTCCGTATATTTTTTCTAAAATTAACCTAACCTTCTAAGTACACCCTCACTCTTCTCACTTTGAAACATTCACCCCAAAAACACCTCCCACCGCAAACTGCATACTCCAATTCCCTCTCTCGCAACAACACACAACTTGGAACCCCCTCCCCAACACACGACAACTTCATAATTTTCATCATCTTCATCTTCTTTTACGTACTCCAGTGTAGCAACTTCAAAATCAACAATGTTGCAAAGGCCGGGCCTAGGTATGTACATCTCTTCTCTTTTCTTGCATGTTAGGTTGAAATGCTATATTTTGCAATTTATATGTTAAATTATTGTTAAGGTTTAGTTACATTCCAATGTTTTAGCATTTTAATGATCAAATTTCGTGATTTCAAGCAAATTTTGTTGAAAAAATATAGAATTCTTCGGCAAGTCATGTTCGGCATTGCGCATGATCGAACACTCTTAAGGGCGTTCGGTACCCCTAGCCGAACAGCCTTAAAGGTGTACAACTAGCGGTACCGAACGCCCTTAAGGGTGTGTTTGACTAGGGTATATATATATATATATATATATATATATATATATATATATATACACATCAATTTTTCTTGTCACGATATTGCGCACTACGTTCACAAGTCACCAACATCCGAGCTCTTTTCTTACTCGCACCACTGTCCGACCTGCTAATTATTGTCACAATGCCATGCTCCTTTCCCCTAGCATGCACCCAATCAAACATATTCTCACGAGATGAAAACAATTCATGTGTCGTGAACACGTCTTTATAATCCATAACAATTTCTTGAACATTGCTTTCAACGTTATCTTCAAAAGGAACAATTTGATTATTTTCAGGACCAACAATACTGGACTCCGTAGACAACATATTTGAATCCTGTTAACAATTAAAAAAATAAATTAGCGAAGAGTTAGATACACTCTGTTCGATAGAGGGTGTAGAACAACTATGAAGCTGTTTGGCAATCCCCTGCCCAACACTCTGAGGTGTGTTCAGTAGCCTCAGCCGAACAAACCCTAAAGTGTTCAACAGGAGGTAACTGAACCGCTTCATAGTTGTTCTACACCCCCAACCGAACACTTCCATGGTTGTTCGATGACACATGGCTAAATGTGACATGGCCAACAGCTCCGTGTCTGCTTCAAAAAATTAAAGAAAACTTAAAATTTAAACCATAAAATGAGATAAAATACTTACATTATTGGTCCCTTTCACTTGTTTGTACTCCATTTACAACAATCTAGATGTATTATATGAGATTCAGGTTTTGTATATTGAGAGAGAATGTAGGGAGATGAATGAGGTTTGTATACTGAGGGAGAAGGTAGGGGAAGGAGATGAATGGGGTTTGTATATTGAGAGAGAAGGTAGGGGATGGAGATGAATGGGGGTTTGTATATTGAGAGAGAAGGTAGGGGAAGGAGATGAATATGGGTTTGTATATTGAGAGAGAAGGTAGGGGAAGGAGAGGAATGTGGGTGTATCAAAATTATTGGGGGGTATACTTAGAGCTTTTAGGATGAAATCAAAACAAAGGGGTGGGGGTATTTAGTAACAATTAATAAGGGCATTTATGTTAAATTTTATAAGGGCATTTATGTTAAATTTTATAATGATATTATTATAATATATGTAGGGGTGTACTTAAAGGTTTGAGTGTGGCAATAGCGACGCTCAAAATATATTTTAATTAATGATATATCTTTTTAAATCTATATAAAAATCAAACGAGATAGTTTTCTTGGGACGGATGGAGTATCTCATTTTTATTCTCGTTATGTACACTTCTAAATTGTTTTAGGGATATTTATTTGAATATGGAGATAACTTTAGGAGAGGAAAAAAACTTTATACCTAAATTATCTCGTTTATAACTATATCCTACGCTTCATGTTTTGATTTCTTGTGTTAACAACAAGTCTAATACTTAATTAATTGATTGAACAATTAACTCACAAATTAGGTCAAAAGTTGTGGTGTTAGAAGACATGTATGATTTTAAAGTCTAACTTGTGGGTTTTTAATTATTTTTGATTAGGTGCTTCTGAACCCAATTAAAAGCAACCCACGGTAAGTTAATTTTCTAATTCTCTTTTTCTTAAAAAAAAAAAAAATTTGAGAGAGAGAGAGAGGAGATATATCATTTGTTTCAGTGTCATTAAGAAACGGTTATCGACTTAAAAAGACGGTACTAAAGAAATTAGGTTTGTTACGCGAGTGGAAAATGCATCGTCTAGTTAGTGGTGCAAAGAAGTTCAACTTGACTTGTTCAAGTTTGTATCCTTATTTAACTTCAATTCATTTACTTGTTAAGTCTCTACGAACAAGTCACTTGTCTCGTCAAATTTCAGTAGTATGGTTTTATATTGAGTCAAGTTCAAGTAATTTGATTATTCAACATAGTAGTAATAAAATTCTCGAGAACCATAATTGAGCTCGAGATTGTCGTGCTCGAAATCCACTCAAGTTTACCTCACTTGGCTTATGCACTCGAGTCTAGCTAGCCAATCTACATTAGCTTCCACGCATGAAATTTCCAACGAACAAAATGTATCCCAAAAGATCGCGTGAACGAAAGACTGCTTACGTTGTGGAGGGTATCCCAGATCATATGAAATGCATGATCTTAAGTTGATAAGGAAATTAAAGTGATGCTGTCATTGCTCCCAATATGGCATTTTTAATGTCCAGATGCCCTTAAATTCCTTCCCCTCCGCTCATGCCATATGCAACCATGTGCAACTACTCTCTGCCTGTTAATATTATCACCCAAATTTCACCTATTTCTTGATTACATTAAAAACCACAAAATCGAGTTCCTGCCAGCCAGCCAGCCAAACCCATCACGATTTTGGACTTTAAATCAATCGCGAAATATGGTTTAGAGACGAAACTGAGGTCATGATTTAGTCCCTACTTCACCACCTGATCAGCATAGCTCAGATCGGAGTCAAGTTGTGTTGTTTTACTTACTTTTGAACATCCATCCGTTTGTTTTCAGCATAGCTCGGATCGGAGTCAAGTTGTGTTGTTTAACTTACTTTTGAACATCCATCCGTTTGTTTTCAGCATATAGCTCAGTCAGTCTACGTTTAACTTTTGCCCCAAGTACATATACTAAGGTCAAAGACATTGGGGCGTTACGTTATAAGAATAGTGTACAACCACCTGAAAATCTGGCATGCCTAACTAGAGATTCATGGAGTCCACTTATTTTAAAACCACTTAGAACAGAACAAGTTCACATCAATCTATATGTCCTCGACTCGATTATAATTGGACAAAACGTCACTAGTCACTCACTGACCCATCTGCAACTCCAGATTGGACTCAATTAGAAATGGAATTGTTCAATCATTTGATGTGCAGACATACTCATTGAGCATTTACACTATCACATATTCAAAACTTCACTGTGAATTTGTTAGGAATCAGGAGATTCAATCAGAGCTGAAACCATGACCCATTTCTTCTTCTTCTTCTTCTTTTTTTTTTTTTTATTTAATTTTATTTTTGAGACAGCTCAAACCAGACCTGATTGTTTGTGAAGTAACCAAGGCCACATCAATTTCACAAATTCAGGAGCCATCGATTATTCGCCTGAAAGCAAATGGATGACCTGATTGTACTGATTTGAGTTGATTAAAGCCGAATTGGAGTATAACCTAACAGAAGATTCAGATCGTACTAATCATCAAAATATATAACAACAAGAAAGAACATAATTTTTTTATACTCTCTAGTGTGGTTTTTTAGTCTGCTAAGGATGTGGTTAATAGTTCTAAGAGAACATAAGCAACTTATGATATCTGGGAAGTGTTTCCGGCATTTCAATTTGTTTTACTTCTCTCAGAAACAGGGGAGGATGGGACGGAATCCATCAAAAGGGGAACTTCATTAAGGGATCTGGTTGGTGAAACCACTCTTTATTTTTGGGTGCAGCCTAGTGGACACTTTCATTAGTAGGGTGTTTAATGAAAGTTCCATGCTCAACTTGTGTTGGGATCAAGTCGAGCTTGAACATGATTTTAGGTTCGATGGAATTAAGAAGCCAAGCCGGACTTGACTTAAAGCTCAATAAGCACAAAATGGTTAAGAACCATACATATGTTATATGATCTAACAGAATATTTAAGAACTTGGACTAGTTTGTTTGTAGCTCCACTAGTGAAGTAATTGAGTTGAGCTCGAACATAGGTTCCTTGGCTTGAGTCAAGTTCAAGGTTGATTGAAATGCAAGGCCTGAGCTTGTAAAATCATATCTCCACTCATCCCGGCTTGCTTGCTTGCAGTTGCAGCCCATCTTCCACGGTAAAATCAGGAAACATGAAAAGGATATGAAAAACAAGCATAATAAATGGTCTAGTATCTACAAGAACACCTTGAAGGCTTGAACAAAGGAAAATGTTCTCTCTAAGAGATATCAGTGGAGGAAGTAAACTGTGGAAATGCAGAATAGGGTAGTAACGAGAATTCAACCATATAAGAAGAACCACGAGCGGTCCCAGTATACCTCTCCAAGTTTTTAGTTTTTTTTCTTCCAGGTTGAACTTGGAACACCCCCCGTGCTCCCCAAGACAAAATCTCTTATACTTAATAAACCTAAAATTTCAACATGAACATATTAGGCATAATCTGATAGGAAACAGGAACACAAGACGAGGAATATGCAGCTCAGTTAGCAGGCAGGCACTGTGGCAAGGAATACACCAACACGAGGGCTTCATCACTTTATGGGTGGTTGCGCTGAGTCAATCCGTCTTTTCTTTGCATTAATAGTCAACTCCAATTGTTTTGTTTCTTTGAGCATCAATTGTAATAGACTTTAACTCATTGAACTGGGGCTGGGGGTTACTTCAGAAAGTAAGGTAGTGCAGAGCCAACAGTTTCAACAATCTGACACCATCTCTTTATGGACAGCTAGAGCTCATCAGACAGACCAAAATGAACCGAACCCTTATAATTCATAAACCCTCTTCTCCTTTGTAAACCAAACCCATTCAAATCCAAACTGTTAATTTCAACTCCAATTGTTTTGTTGATTTTTAAAAGTCTGAGACCAGTTAAGGACCGTCATCGATCAGTGTTTATCAAAAACCTTTCGTTATCATTTCCAATGGATTTCTCAGTAATTAAACAATTAACTTCAGTGTATTTGTAATGAAGAATATTGAAATTAAAAACAATCTCAGTCTATTATAATGAGAAGAAAACTGAAAAATTCTCATTCTACATGGAGAATGGATTTGTTCAAGTCAGAATTGCCATCGGATCATTGTTGAGCTTGTGTCCGGTGGCAAGTTTTTGGTAATTCCATGCCGTCTTAACTCAGGAGCAGGTCCACATGGATCAGCAGCAGGGCTTCTTTTGGGTAGCTGCTGAGCATTGATCGCTCCGGGCTTCTTTCATGTAACTGAACAACAGTCAATTTATACATACTAACAGTCTATTACTGATACTACTAGTAGTGCTTCGGGCTTTAACTCGAGGATGTTGCCACCAAAAATATGAAAAACTTGCAAAAATGAGGAATATAACTAGATTACTCCCGCCAGGATAATCCTACACCCCAAGCGACCTTTAAGTAACAATGTAAAACCAGTCTATTCAATTTCATTTTACATCTTTAAACACATAACTAGCTCACCGTTCAAATCCCCCTATTCATAATATAAAAAGTTCGCTACTTGTTAGCAATTTTTCACTAAATTCAAATAACCATCAAACCCTCAATGATCACAACCTTTATACGCCAGCATCTATCCCTACCTCCATTTGTTTCAACCCATTGGAGCCATCTCCAGAAATGTTACTCACTTCATTCGACAAAGTATTTATATCACTTCCAGGTATAATCGAATCAATTACTCCAGTCTCATTACCCAGGTCACTTTGCTTGAAACTCGAAGCATTTAAATGCCCATCAGAATCTCTGGTATCACAGGGAATTGTCAGTTCACCTTTCGCAGCTGAGAGTTCTCCTGCATCGCCATCCAGCTTTTGATCTGTTCCTTGGGCTAAAGATGAAACAGTTTGATTCGACTCTGTTCCAGCTTCCTCGTTGCTTGCATCCATTTTTTTGACTTCAATGGTATCACCCCCATGCGCAGCTCGTCTCTTCGCTTGTTTCTTTTTATATCTTGTTTTTTTTTTGGGTTTGACTGCTTGTGCTGTCTCAGGTATACTGATGTCCAAATCTGCTGCCCTTTTTTTAGTTGGAATCACTGTATAGACCGAGTCAACACTGGATTTCTGGGTAGACTCAGACCCGCTTGACTGAATAGCCAACAGTGCAGTTCTGGCAGCTTTTAGTTCTGCTTGCTTCTTTGTTCTTGCTGCACCACCAATGTACTTAATTCCTCCTATATCAACAGCAGAAGTGAAGAGGGCATCTCTGCCTTGTTTCTCATCTTTTGTGGTATCATATGATGGAATTGCATAATTCATCTTTTGTGCATATTCTTGAAGTAAATTTTTGCACAAACCCGTCTCGTGCTACAAACACCAAAGAGACCAGGTCAGTTACAATAAACATATACCCAGCACTTGCCAGCAAGTAGAAGTCAACACAAATGCATACAAATAACATCAAAATAAAAGATTAAAGATGGACGAGATGTCTGTAAAATGCAAAGCAAGGTGACTTATTTCCTCGTCTAGTCTTACGGAAGAATCCTATATGTTGTTAAGCATGCATGCTTTCTGATGCAATAACCAAAAATAACGAAAGGGCCAACTATAAGATCATGAGACATTTGCAACATACTTATGGCATTGTTTGTGCCTTACGATAAAGAGGGAAACTTGTTCTATGAGGGAAAAAATTGGGTTCTTATTTCTTAAGATGTTGTCATAAGCAAATTCATATGTCTACAGAGCAGAAAAGA
Source organism: Platycodon grandiflorus (assembly GCA_016624345.1). Lineage (NCBI taxonomy): Eukaryota > Viridiplantae > Streptophyta > Magnoliopsida > Asterales > Campanulaceae > Platycodon > Platycodon grandiflorus. The sequence continues at coordinate 29,364,079 of CM028361.1, read as the reverse complement.
ATCAAATCAATCCACAGTTCCTGGGTTCACAAAGCCACAGATACAGAATGGGCAAATGCCAAACGTATCTAATTGCGCTTATTAAGCACTTGATGTGAAAAAGTAATCACAACCTAAAATGGGAAGCAGATTTGAGATTTCACAATATCTCACTTCAAGTACATCATCTCAAGTTCACTAGGATGAAAAAGTTTAAAACAAAGAGATCACTTACAAACTCAACTCTGGATTGCCAAACCAAGAACCCGAAGGCACACTTATCTATCCTCTACAAGACTAAGTATAATAATTTTTTATATGTTGGATCAGAATCAAACCATAGATGCTTAATGGAACCTATCAAACTTCAGACAATTAGCAGCACTCTAAGAGTAAGCCATTGCATTCAATCACCAAGTTCAGAAACCAAAATTGTAAAGTAAACTAAAAGTATCACCACAAGCCCATGCCCTTCAGGCAGCCTGCATAAGGGGAACTTCACCCCCTTTATCTTCGAAATACATCATTTTAGTACCTTTAAATTTGAAAAAATTAACTCTTTATTATTAAAAACAACAGTTCTATCAATTTTGATCCCCTTTTTAAGGCTAAAAGTGTACTATATACCCCCATTTGAGCCAAATTCAGATATCAGCATACAACTTTCTACCTCTAAAATAATCTTAACCACCTTCCAAAAAAATCATGGCTTCACCACTACCTTCAGGCATAATCTCCACAATGCTGCATCCGTGCACAACAACTTGCAATTCTCATAGATATACGTCGTTAGATTTCATCAGCTTAAGAAAGGAAAAGAGGTCCCTCCAAAGCAGTACATATATTTGTTTCTTTTTTCTTTCGCCGATGTTTTCCCTCAATCGCACAATTGGCAACCAAAGCACTAATCACAAGGATGACCAGAGACTAACCTATGTAATCCGTAGAATGCAAAGTTGTGATTCCATAAATAACATATACTCCCTCCGTTCTGGATAAATGTTCCTATTTTCCATTTTGGAATGTTCCAACTAATGTTCCTAAAGACTTTTGATCTACCTATTCTCTACCATTCTTCCTAATATACGTTTAAAACTTTATTTAATATAACACATCCCAAAGAAACCCAATTATTTAAAATAGTTGAACTCAAGAACACATTTTACAGTACATCATTAATTATGTTTCTTAATTCCTGTGTTTTATCCACTAGGACCATTTATCCGGGACGGAGGGAGTACAAAATAAGTACTCATACTCCTCAATATATCTGTAATACCTAGAAAGTTTTCTTACAAGACAAGCTTTTACAGTTCTGTCACAGGTGTTGGGGGAAATGGAAGTACTGCTAGAAAAGAGGTGTTTACAACCTTTGTACGAGTGTGAGAATAGTGTCCATAAATGAGTATCTTCACAGAAATGAGGCTGGCTTTAGTAGTTTTATTTGTGCCAATGATGCTCAAAAGGTATAATTTTGGTGGAAGATCCTGCAGATAGGGTGACTGAGAGGAAGAATAGAAATCTCAAAAACATGTGCGATACACACACACACACACATATATATATATATACACATATATACAAGGAAGTAGGGGTGACAACTAAGTGATTGCATCAATGATAAATTACACCAAAATATATACATATATACATATAGATATACATATATACAAGGAAGTAGGGGTGACAACTAAGGGATTGCATCAATGATAAATTACACCAAAATCATATGTTTTTTATTCCCATAGGATAAAGGACGAAGAAAATTACCACCGGTTGAGAAACTTGCATGGCCCCAGCTTTTGCAAGTTCCACGAGAGCAACTTCAGCAGCTGACTGCTCTGCCGCCTTACGATTCAAAAATCCTGTCAGAGAATCGTACTTAACATCGTTCACAACCACCGTTGACCTAAATGAAGGCTGGTGTGAAGGACCTTCTTTGATGGTATGATAAACAGGTGTAGTGTACCCTTGTTTTTGAGCATACTCTTGCAATCGACTCTTGAAGACGTAACAATTAGACACGCCTGCCATACATCAATGAATGAATACAAAGATCAATATACAAGGTACATATCAATATATGCCCCCAATAATCCTTTTTCTACCTTTAGAAAAATTATAAAGCACACGTTATATACTCCTGAAAAAAGCAACACGAAAGCTGAACTTTAAGGACATCCCTCAAAACTTTATTTTTGAACCCCACACGTTATATACTACAAGTTACTCCTTTTGTTTAATAATTTCTTTTCTACTGCAAATTTCTTAGACCGTCAAATTCCTAAAATCCTTGAAACGATGATCTCTTAACACTCCACAGCCTTAACATGTGTGCTACTCCTCCATCCCATAAAGAGATACCTACTTTCCATTTTGGTTTGTCCCAAAAAAAGAGTTCCATTTTTAAATTTAAGCTATAAATGTCCATTATTTTATCAAATATATTCTTTTCTTTCAGAAACATGATGAATCTCTCGTTATATCCATCAAAACATGTAATTTTAGTGGACTTTGAGTAAATATATGAAAGTAAAAGTACATTGTTAAAATGTTTGACTTGCAACGTAGGACTCATTTTATGGGACAGAGGGAGTATGATCTAGTTCCTAAAACCATAACCAACACTATTAGATCGTGTATTCAGAGGAAATACGGAAAAGGGACAAAAACTCACTTTGAAAAGGGTTCTCAACTGTAAACGGATATTATATACTTGAGGAAAAACAGAAAAATGAAAATACTATATTTGCACATATTTTCAATTTGAAACCGAAATTATACACTTACAAGCACGTGTGTGTGTATGATTTTATGAGCCACAGTATTAACATCTTTCTTTTCTTTGTTTCTTTTTTATCTATTTGCAACGTTGATAGTCTACACCATGCGGTAGTGGGTAACCCTCCCCTTCCCCACGAGATTCAAACCTACAACTCCAAACAAGTGTGTGGAATCCTTATACACTAGGCCAACCCTTGAAACGAGTATCAAAATTTTCTTCCAAAGATTCTCGCACGCAACATAATCTCTTAACACAAGAAAGCCTTAACATGTGTGATATAATCTAGTCCATATTAACCATAACCAACACAGTTAGATCACTTATACAAATAAAAGTTGAAAACGAACAAACATCTCTTTGTGCATCTTTTCTCAAAGATATACTCCTACGTCCCAAAATGAGCGTCCCATTTTAAAGTTCTTTTGTACCAAAATGTGTGTCCCTTTCTCCATGAAGTTACTAAATTCAACTATCTATCATGTCTGAACGTGCATTTCCAATACTATACTATAGACACTATGGGCATTCAATTATATCTACTACTTCAATTACTTGAATGGCCTAAAAGCCAACATCCTAATTTTTGCAATAAAACTAAGAAAAGACACTCATTTTGGGAAGGAAGGAGTAATTGGTATATTTATGTGTTTTTTATGTGCAAAACTTTAACCTCTTTCTTTCTTTTACTCTTTTAGTTCCCAGCAATGATAGGCTAACACCATGGAGGTAGCCCTCCCACTCCCTAAATTCCACTCCGCCCTCCCACGAGACTCGAGACATAATCTAGTTCATATTACTATCATTCTTACTCGTGACGAGATCAACTCCTCAGTACAAATAGTAAATACACTCCTACAATCTGTTTCTTCTAAACACCTTCATTACGATGAGAACTAATTTTCCACCTAAATTAAACATATTCTTTAAAAAATTAAAATTTTACGAATTAACTGTAAATAAACTCTGTACAGAGCTCAATAATTATCCCTGCTCTGTTCTTAGGGTTTAATTTATGCACAGTAACCAACAAAAACAGTTGCTATATGAGATTATGAAACCTCTAAAGAGATACACAGATACAGAGAAGGGGCGGGGAGAGAAAGAGTTACCTTGTTGGGCGGCGTCGTTGGTAGACATTTGGCCGACCGGTACCGCTTCTAGATTGAACGGAGGGAGAAAATCAGAGGGTTTTGTAGCGTGTATTTTTTGTGACTTTAATGGTGCGTGACTGTGAAAAGAGGGAGAAGAGAGACGACGAAGGTGGTTTGAGAGAGGAAAGGCCGAAAGCGTCACTCGTTAAGCCCCCCATTCTGGGGTTTTGGCCAAACTTCAATGGGTGTGACTGCGACAACTTTTTTTTTTTTTGGTTAAAATGGAAATATAAAAGCCCTATTCGCTTGTCTATTTACTCCCTCCGTCCCTAAATTATTGTCTTCCTTTCCTTTTTTGTCCGTCCCAAAATAATTGTCTTGTTTGAAACTTTCCTTTTTAGAACATCACTTTTACTATTTTACCCTTACTTTTTCTTCCTACTTTAATTATGGATCACATACACATGGACATTAAAGGAAACAACACACTTTTTCAATACTATTCCAATATTAATAATCAAGTCAATTGAGTTTTCTTAATTTGTGTGCTGGGTCAACCCAGACAATAATTTAGGGACGGAGGGAGTATTTTTTTATTATGGGTTGTGATTTTTTTTTTCTTTGTAATTTTCATTGGGGCAAACTCCAAAATTCGTCCATGTAATTTTTGCATTTTCTGTTATTCGTCCCTCGTGAGCACATACGATCTCTGAACTAATTAGGCTAAACGCAAATGATCATTTCGTCTTTTTTTGGCCGTTAAGTCTCTACACATGCTTATCACGTGCATTTGAAAAAGGTAAAACAGTCATTAAATGCAACTAAAGCTAGAATACTAAAAGAAATAAATTTAAAGAATACAAAACCCAAATCGACATCAAAATTCAGTTCAAAAATCAAAACCCTGGACAAAAAAGCAAAGCACTGTATGAAATTCCAATGAAATTTCTCAGCATCTCAAAACTATTAACAAATGACATCGAGTAGCTAGCACATCACTAATATTCAAGTTCTCTTCCAACGCCTCGTCATTTTATAGTCGTTGTCTGAAACAACTTGTCGACCACCCAGGTGTGAACCCGCATGCTTAACACCACCACCACCATCTCCAATACTTAGGCTAGTGAGCAGCAACAAAAACCATTAACAACACCAACAAGATAAAATAATTTTATTAGAATTTAACAAAACAAGAAAACGTCACACCTCCTCTGACGCCGACGACCCCACCTTTGTTGTTGAACTCCCTCACCCATCCCTCTCAACCTACCTCTGTTGCAAAAAGAGTTCAAATTAAAACCCTAGAATCCAGGACATTAACCCAGATCCCCATATCTCGACCCAATTTTTAAATTCAATCGGGAATTTCATGCCCTGGTGATTCGTTGCATTCTTGAATCATGGGAATGAATTCCTCTGCTTCAATTTCGATTTCCATTAGTTCTTAAAAAATCATGCACCATTGCCGTCGTCACAACCAACGATTCCAACAGCTCCGGTGCCAGCGCCACTACCCTTTACTCTACTGGAAGGGTAATTTAATTTAATTCCCGTGTATGTAGATTTCAAGCTCAGCCCACAATCTCTTTGATTGGAATAGACAACTTTCACCATTATCATCAGCTTTAAGCTCTATGAACACATTTAAGAAGTGGGATTATGTTCAATGTCCAAAATATAAAAGACAAAACCCCAAAATCTCCTTATTAGACTCTAAATGTTGAATATCTTCTGCAAAAGTGCTTTCTTCATCAATTGCAACCTATTTACTCTACTGGAAGGCATGTACTTTCCTAAACAAAATGACTATTTTACCCTTTTTCAAAATGCTTGTAAGGTGCACGTGAGACGACTTAACAGAAAAAAGTTAACGAAAATTGACGGAAGGACCAATCATGTTCAATGTTCGTGGTACAAGGATAGTCTAAAAAAAATTAGTACAGGGACGAATACCAAAAATGTAAAAAGTACGTGGACGAATTTTGGAGTTTGCCCTTTTTCATTAATCACGTATCCAAATGAGACAAAAACAAACCTAACAACTAAAATAAAGTGTGACTCCTTCTGTCAATATTCGTTGGTTCCAATTTAACCATGTCAAACGCTTGATACGCCTTCTCTTTATTAGGAAGATTATTTCAAGATTTAGACTCAACCTACCCGTGGTTGTTGGTTTAATTTAAGTGAATTTTGATATGCTTGAGCGCTTAAGTTGACAAACTAATAGTCTTATACCCTTGTTTTGTAGATAATATTTGGGTACATCGCGTGGCTGTGATCTTAGTTTAATGCAATTAGTTTACATAGGTGCTAAATACAATACCCCTTTATGCTAAATACAACACCCCCCTCCTGGAAAAATACTATTTTGTCCATCATTCAATTATAAATAATAATAATAATAATAAATGAAATCCACCTCGAGGAGGCGGATGTCTAGGAAGAATCCACCTCGGGGTGGTGGATCTCTAGGAAGAAATCCACCTAGGGGTGGCGGATCTACCATGTTCCGTTAAAACTTTAACGATTCTGTTAACTTTTTAACTGGAATGTTAACTTTAGGGGTTGAAAGTGTTAAAAAAAATAAAAAATGACGGAATCATGGATCCGCCTAGTTTAGGTGGACTTTTGGGATATGTCCACTTAGTGTAGGCGGATCTTTGGAATATGTCTCCATGTAGGCGGATCTACCAAGTTCCGTTAAATATTTAATGATTCCGTTAACTATTTTACGGAAATGTTAATTTTAGGGGCTGAAAGTGTAAAATAAATTGACGGAATAATGGATGGAATTGAGATCTGCCTAGTCTAGGTGGATTTTTGAATTTTGTCCGCCTAGAGGTGGCGGATTTGTCATTTTTTTTCATTTATAGCATGGACAAAATTGTCAATTCGTTAGGGAGTATTGTATTTAGCATAAAAGGGTATTGTATTTAGCATCACCCTTAGTTTAATGGGTAGTATTTTTATTTATTTATTTTTTCAAGAAGCAACTACCAATGGGTGGTACAAGTTGTTCGTGGTGCAACTTTTTGTATGAGCCACCCATCAACCCATAAATTTGTTTTAGTTCTTTTGGTTAAAGTACCACCTAGCGTGGCCGTGGAGCAACTTTTTGTATGACCCCCATTAATTTGTTACATTTCTTTGGGTTAGAGTACCACGTTGCGTGATAGTTGGGGTGCACATAGGGGTGACAATTTTTTACCCAATCCAATGGCCTATCCATTATACCCATTAAAAATGACTTATTGGATTAATCTATTTAAAACCCATATATTTTTGTGGGTGTAAAATAAGTTACCCAATAAGTATCCAATAAAAATATAGGTGTTTTTAAATTTTAACCCGGTTACCCAATAATAATATTAATATTAATTTAAAAATTACTATTGGTGGCTTCTTTTTAATTGACTACCTTCTTCTTATGCCCAAGTAGCTTTCTTCTAGTTCTTCCTACCAGCCCTTCTCCTAACCCCCTGCCCAGCAATACACACATGCAAACTGTATACATGGGATCAAAATAAAATTAGAAATTGTGCTACCTACAACAATAAATAAAAAGTGTAATGTAAATAAATACTCATTTGTTCCTAAGTTATTATCCTGTTTAATTTTTTTTAGTCAAATTAATATTTTTTTTCAAATAAAAATTTGACATATATATATATATTATTTTTCGTCAAAATCATAAAACACATAATTCGTATTTCTTTTCTAGAACTACAAATAATGTGTTATATGATTTTGAAAAGAAAAAAAAAAGTTAAATTTTCATATGAAAAACGATTAATTTGACTTAAAAATTTTAAACAAGATAATTATTTAGGAGGAAGAAATTTTCTATCCAAGGTAATCCTCCGCCTCTCACTACAATTAAATCACCTACACTCCAACATGTTAGTATCATTAGCAGTTTGGCACCAATATTTTTAACTTATTTGTTGTTTACCCATGCAAAACACACACAACACAATCTACCCTACACATACATTACACGTACAAAGCAGTTACTCATACATACACAAGTTTACGTAACTCACACACATTTATATTTTGTAAAGAATTACACAAAAAATGCTTTAACGTACTATAATGTACAATACTTTAATACATAAAATGTTGTATGCGATATCACTTTTAAGTATTTTTTAAATATATTTCCTTTATATCATTTTTTATTTATAAAAGGTAATCAAGTTTATTGGGTATATATATCCGAATAATACCCATTTATTAATGGATAGAATTGGGTATTATCCAATTATACCCATTAATGTTTAATGGGTGTTATTAGATAATACCCAAAATTACCCATTAACTTTATTGGTTATTTAATGGTTTTACCGGAACTTATCTGGATATTGTAAGACCACGACAATCCGACATGCTTTGTATCGTCATATTTATTACCTCGTATACTTATCTTGGGTTGAGAACCCTTAACATGCCATAACTCGTTCTTTAAACAGAAACGTGACCCTAACTAGTTGAGTCATGTCGTTGATGTGCTGCAAATTAAATTGCAACAACAAGAGCAAGAGTACCCTGCCGTATCAAGTAATAAAGTGTACATAAGTACGAGTTATCGATCCCACAGAGAATGTACGTAATTTTCACTCCAACTAAGTACCGAAATTGAGCTAGATAATTATATTTGAGCTAAAAGAAATTGAGAATAAAAACTAAAAATAAAAATAAAAGAAAGCAATTAATATTTACATTGACACAAAATGGTTTGGTAGCAACAAATCAAGATAAAAGATAGGATTTTAGGAATGCAATATTTCTAGTCTAGCTCATGAATAATTAATCTTCTCTCTACTCTCCTTTTAATCAAGTCTTGGCGGCCGAAAACACTAAATTGATTAACTACGAGCTCTCGCCCCAATAACAACCCGAATCTCCCCTACCTCGCGAATGGCTAAGGTGGATTGATCGCATGTTAGAACAAGTCCTCAATTGGCTATCTATGAACACGCGTTACCTCTCCGTCAAGCCATAAATAATTATTGTGTTATTCGAATTAATAGGACGGGCTTTCGCATTTTACCCTATAATTCTAGAAATCATCTAACGGGTCATGACTCCCATTAAAAGCATTAAGATCACACAATAATACCAAGAATATGGGTAATAGTGGGTAGAGAAATAATCTCTCTATTTTTCTACAAGTCATGCCGGTAACCGGGACATCGAAAGTGGTTAAAAACCCTAATTTTCTACATCTCGGTGGATTGATCGCTTCACCAAACAAGTACTCCCATGGCTATCCGTATTTTCCAGGCACAACCTACTAACTTGTTCCGTCCAAAATGCACGGTAGCTCTCGCGGATCCAAACATTTCTCAAATCATTTAATTAGTGGCAAATTAATTAAAAGCATTAAGCCCACAAATTAATTAACCTAGCATGCTTGTATACTAAATAGAGAGAGAGAGAGATTAAATTAAATCACTACAACAACATAGAAAAATAATTGTTTTCCATAAATCATTAAAGCACAAAACCAATTCCACAATTACAAAATCATTCAACCCAAAAAAATATCTAAAATATAAATTGGAAGAATTTAATCGACAAAGCCGCGAGCAATGCCAAGATCCGGGGTTAAAATCACTTGTAGAAGCTTCGTTGGCCCTTGCTTTAAAACTCCAAACCTTCAAAGTTGATCAATCTTTGAAGAAAATGGAGAGAATTTGGGGAAGGAAGCTACAGCCCGCCTAGGACTGTCTGATTTATTTTCTTTTTTTGGGAGAGAAAGCTTGGAGATATTAGGAAAAATTTAGAGTCTCAAGCAAGCCAGTGCAAAATAGGAATTACATGAAGATTTGGGGCTAAAAAGGGGAAAAGAAAAGGAGAGGAACCGGCTGGGCAATGGGCTGGAAGGAGGGCAACCCGGCAATAGGATCGCGGGCTACCCAGGGAAAAAATGGATCAGATGGAGAAGGGGGAGTGGGCTGGAAATGGGTGGAATGGGCCGGATCAGGCTGGAGGATCCGAGAAAGGAACTCGCGGGTTGCTGGCTGGGCGGAGCGGGCGCGACACGTGGCAGATCCAAAGGCTGCCACCGCATTAATGAAGACTTCGCCTATTTACTCCGGTGCCCTTTTTCTTATGAATCTGCCTCCCGAAGCCCTCCAGGCTTCTCACTTTAGTCCTCCGTTAGTTCCGTTAGCCCATCTTTAGCTCATTTTGCCTTGGAATACTTAACGGACTTTGACGGAATGATTTGTAACTTAACTTTGAAGCCCGAAATTAGCTCAAACTTTGTGCTAAAATCTTTGAAAGCTCGTAAATACCTTGGAAGCCTACAATGAAGCACAAATACACAAATAATAATATTTCCAAGCATATTTAACTCAAAAATAGCACAAAATAAAAGGAAATAAAGGGAAAAATTCGTGGAAATCTTGAGCTCATCAGTCGTAATGTAAGCCTCGTTCTTATTTCCTTCCCATTTCGCTTGTAGTAACTTCGTGTCGGCTTAGTAGACCTTGTATTGTGTTGTATAGACCTCCATGATTAGATCGAGAGAGTCGTCATGCTTGCTAAGCGTGACGTGATAAGACTTAACGTGTGTTTGACTCTTGGTTGATCCACAATGAACTGTACAGTAGTTCTGTAGTTATGTGAGACTATTCTCGACTTCGACTTGCATTCGTATACGTTGTATACCCCTCTGATTAGTGTGACCTTGCCTTGGTTTAGACTCACTCATGATTGACGAGCATGTCGATCTTGTAGTTAACTTGTACGTTGAGTCGACTCGAGCGTTGTTTTGCTTGCTTATCTTCGTGTACGATCGAGACTTGGGTTCACCGTCATTCATGCATCATATGCATCATTGCAGGATGATTCGGTTGAGTTTTAGGTGTGTCTTGACCTTGATTTGATGTTAGAATCAACCTAGGATGACTTGGGGACATTTTGGGATCAAATGGGAGCATTTTCGAGAAATTTCAGAATCTGGAAGAAGGCGGCCGCCCCTAAACCAGAAACTGTGAGAGGGCAAAAGGCATCAGCGCGCTTGCGCCTCCATGTAGAGCAACCGCGCCACTTCGTGCTCTGTTTTTGTTCGGTTCATTCTTTCTCGGTTTTTAACGTTTTTAAGTGGTTTAAAATGCTCAAACAGGCTGGGAATTGGGCCAAACACTTACCTATGGATTAAATAAGAGAACACACCCTTATCTCCCCTCATTTTTCGTCTAAATTCAGAATAGATAAGAGAGAGAATAGAGAGAAAAATCACGATATCTTGAGCTTAGGATGTCGGATCGATGATCCGTTTTTGCCGTAGCGTAGAGGGCGACAAGGAGAACGTTTCTAGCCGAAGAAATCCCCCGACCTGTTGGTGTATCACAAATCTCTCTTCTTCTCCCATATTTTTAGAGAGAGAAAGTGGGTTTGGGTAAGAGAAGGCTTGAATCGGGCTAGATTGGGTGTGAGTTCGACGATCGGGCTTAGTAGCAGTTTAGAGATCGTTGATGAGTGCATTTCCACCTGAGCCAACTCAGCTTCCTTGGCGAATTCGCGGTGTTTTGTATGTTACTACTTTTAATTCTTGTATTATTAAATATTCATGCTATATCACATGCATTTCATGTCGATATGTTGACCATTGCGATTATAGGCGATATTTGATGAGTAGAATGAAATGATACTGTAAAATCGTGCTAAGTGATTTTAGTGTAATTTATCTACATGCTTGATTGTGGAAATTGTTGAGATTTATGTCGTACTTGAAAAATACATGTTAAACTACGAAATTGTGAAGTGTAAGGTTAGACTCTACGGAGTTCAGATTTGATATGGGATATGTGTTGTTAATACGTGATTTAGACTACGGTTCCTAAACATGTTTAAAAATACGGATAATTAACTTGAGAAATTATGGAATCGGACTCTAGGGAGACCGAGATTGATAATGATAACCTGTAATTGAGTTGGGATTCCTAAATTGAAATGTGTAAACTATTCGTTGAACTAATAAACTATAAATGTGATATGGACACTATGGAATCCGATATTGATACGAAATATGTGAATAATGTTACTCATCCTCCCTACTTGTTTAGTAGCTTAAATTGATGAGATATATGTGGTTATATGGTTTGGTTTTGTGAATACGAATATGTTGGTAGAGTAATCTCTACATGAAATCAGATATGATGTGATCCAGTAATAAGAATAACGAATAAAGAACCAAACCCCGGGGGGTTGTAGCATCACCTGCGTTTCATGAGGGCGGAGTGCTAGTGAAACGTTGTTGTTGATATACGATCCAGCCTATTCCCCCGCTACTGGCTCTAGCTGGGCTTGGCACATCTCTTGCTAGCCGAGATGGTGACCGGACCTAGTGACTTCCCCAGGTCGTAAGGGACTGGGCTCACGAAGGTCCAGTGCATGCGCTTCTCTATACAGTTGTCCAAGTCGGTTCCGCAATAATATGTGAATGAGGTGATAAGGCTAGAAGTGGTCGGAGGTGTACCTCAACCCCCGTATCCTTTACATGTGTTTATATTGACTGGTTATAACATGCTACTTGTAATATGTTGCTATCATGGAGATTCGTTATGTGTTGATATTGTTGATATATGAACTGTGTTGCATGTCAATATGCCATGTAGTTGCATAGTAGTAACTTATATGAGTCTTCGACTCATCCCTTCCATATTGTTTTTCTTTAGTTTGCAGGAACCCAAGTATTAGCGGTCCGTAAGGCCGGGATGGTATACTTAAAAGCTGAGTAGTAACCGTGCACTTATGGGTTATTTAGTTTTATTTTGGTTGTGAAGATGTTGTGTAATTATGTAACCTCAGTTGGGATTCGTATTATGTTAGTGTGTAACTAGTTGTGGTATTTGTTCCGACACGTGATGTCGATGTGTATAGGATGGTTAACTTTATGATGTTGTATTGTTGTATATATATGTTTGTAGACTTGTGTTATTTCATGGTTAAGTTATGGATACCGAGGAGTGTAGTTTGATGTTGTGGTGATTGTGGTATTTAGCTCCGAGTGTTAGCTCGTGAAGGTATGTGGTTGTATTGTTGTTCTTTTGCTTGTGTTATAGCCGTCGAGGTAGTTTTAGCGTTATTGTTGTTGGTGATTTTTGAGGTTGTGGTTTTTATGAACTGGTTGGGCCCGTGCTATACAGGGTTATATGTGAGATATGTTAGATTCATGTCTAAATTCGGGGCTCCACGTATTGGGGTGTGACAGATACACCGAATTGCCACCCCTAGGTGCACCTAAATTTTGCTTTGACGAGGCAGATAATAAACTTTATTCCAAGGGTTCAAATGCTAGTAGAGAGAATTGAGTTGACAGACTACTACCTCATGGTTTTGTCAAAACTGTTGATACTTGATAGTTTCAAATATTTCTGAATAAAGCTATGCTCCCTGTGCCTTGGAATGAGTTAGCAGAGACCGGGAAGTTTACAAACTATCAAAGTGAAGATTTAAACTGGGTTGGAATGTGTCAGCAGAGTCCAAGGTAAGTTTACAAACTATGGAAGTGAAGATTTGAACTGGGTGACAACATTGAGTCCCAGTCGATGTCCATCACTCCTTCCTCGTACTTGAATAGTGTTCAAATCAGACAATCAGTTGCCCTTCGTACTTTAGTGTTCATGTCTGTCAATCAGTTGCCGGCATTCCAACTAGATTCAAATTGCTGTGGCCAACTAGATCAGATTGCTGGGCCAACTTACGACGTGGTAGTTGGATGAATTCAATATTGTAAAAGTGACTCAGGTTTAGAGAAACTCTATTATGCACCTATAAATTTGTTGAACAACGTTTTAAATCATATCATTTCACGTCCAACTAAACACTCAGAAAATAGAATTATGTTTCACAATCCTTAGGTTTACAATAAATTTTGCTTCACAAGCTCTCGCCAACCAATCAATGTTGCAACTTTCACACCAACGTTAAGATTTCAAGAGTAATCAATCGCAGTACTATAGTATCTTTGCCCTTTGTACATGAAATTAAGGCAATATAATGACAAAAATCAACCTCTAATTGTTGGGAGAAGGAGAAGAGAGGCACTGTCTTTTTATCCCCGGAATAGGTCCCCATTTCTGCATGTGTAAGCACTGTGTAGGTAGCATCCATATAATAAGACTCATTAAGCCAAACGGAAATGGTAATAAACTAGCCAGAATGGTTGTCTCCACCAAATCCCGATTTCAGAAACCCTGTATGGTTAAGATGACTAACATCGCCCCAGGTCTTAATGGCCCATTTGTCAGACAGGTGGAATACATTGATAGAAGTATTCAATACCTTCCCCGGTGCCCGTCTATGAGGAGAAGCCCGTTTCTGAAGTGCTCTAATCACACCACCATGAGTTACAACCACAACCCTCTCTCCTGCAATAACAATCATATTATCACAAACCTAGCTCAAATTCTTGTCCTTTGTGACCATAAACTATAAATGTTCAGTACCTTTGTGCTTATTTCCAATTCTCTGTAATGCAGATGTGCAGCGTTCATAGAGTTGATCAAAACTTTCTCCACCACCCTGTTCAAGGAGGAACGTAAGTGACGGTCTATAATAAGAAACTAGGGTAGAGAGATTTTGTAGCAGCTTTTGAGTTTAAGCAGAAAACAACACGCTTTCAAGCAGAAGTTATGGCCAAAATTAGAACAATATTGGCCAAAGTATTTTTTATGGTAAAATTTTGCCAATTGATGATTGCCATGGGTTTTCTGAAGGTGAGTTGCATCGAAAACAATGAAAGTTACCAGGGAGTTGAAGAAAAAGATAACATTAAAGTTGAAATCAACATGAGCATTAACCAGAGTACTTACAGGAATCTCTGTATCTGTCCTGTCAGATAGAAGAGCTTGATGTGCCTCCGGACAAATTTTGGCTGCTTCACGGAACACAAGACCTTGAAGATCTCCTAAATGTCTTTCTCGCAGACCAAGATCTTGAATAACCTGAAAATAAGAACAGAAGTAGGAATGTGATGATAGAAGTTCAAAGCTAATGCCGGTTCCTAAATGGATGAATTATATAAAGCTTTAATGATTTACAAGACCCTAGGTTGCCAGAACCAGGTAATGTGATCACCAAGGAAAGCACTGCTCATAATGAATGCTTGCCTCAGTCACTGTTAAACTTGCAGAGTCTCAACATGCACCAGACAACTCTAGTCCTTAACCATTAGTTGTGACCACGGGCCTTACATTTGGTTCCAAAGACATGGTTCAGTATGTCTCCAGATAGGGCCCCCACTAGTCCCGCTAGCTAGCGAACGGTTCTTTCGAGCGGGAAGTAGGCCTGCCCCTACAGGTGGGCATCTCAGCAAGGCAAGCAGCCTTGTTCGCCACCACCTGAGAAGCAAAAGATTCAAGAGTCCAGGGTGAGATTACAGGCCTAGATAGTGGTCTAATGAGAAGGCTGGCGACAGAAGCTAGGGACGGAGCCGTATGATGCGGAAGTCTCGTGTACGGTTCCCTGAGAAGAGAATGGCTACCTACTGGAGCTTCAATCAACCACTACTGGTCAGCCGGGTGCCAAAAAAGCAAACAAAAAGTAAAAAAGATCGATGCACATGCACAGGAATGGTCAATGTGGCCATCAAAATTACTGGTTTTATTCTATAGAGGTTTGAATGTAATTGCATAATCGGTCAAGTCAGTTTGGTCACTTAACCTGAGTCAGCTAATACCTCAACAAACTTGCCCCTCCCTCTCTCTTGTCAAAAAATTCCTAGGTATAGGTATTTTTTGCAATATATTGAAACACCAATAAATATATGAACATGTATATATCTCATCATAGTTTATCTAATTTAGGAGGCGTAGCCCGAAGCTTAGATCTTTGAGGTTATGCATTCAAGTCCATATAGGCATTGACTACTATTTTCTGTTGCATGCGCAGTTTGTTGGCTAGCTTTTATTGGGCTTCCATCTTTACTGGTGGTTTAAGAAAAAGAAAAAACTTCGATTAGCTTGCTACAAACTTATTATGCCTTCATCTCTCCCTCTTTATCAAATTATATTTTTCTATTTTAATTAAGGTGTATACATTATTATCAAAATAAAAGTCTTTTTAAACTTCACTCCAAAATTATTCTTTTTATCATTTTCTAGTAGGACACATGATCAACAGTTTTGGCAATTTTCATGATATTTCTGAATATTAACAATAATTACCATACGAAAGAATTGATAATTTGGCACTTCAATTATTTAAAAACAAAAAAAGGTGATCAAACCAGCAAAAGTTTCTATTATATTATCGAATGGAGTATCAGCTAAAAGCATTTGAGTGCAATGCAGTTTTATATATCATATCATATAGTTTTAATTTTTGTGCCTTTGACATGCCTTCATTGCACACCCTGAATTAAAAAGCTGGATCCGCCACTGCCCAGTTCCCATCTCTCTTACCCTCTATACAATTATAAAGCATGCTAGAGAGCTATAGGTTTATATTTGGATTCATACCTCGAGGCCCCCACATCTGCTTGCTATTGTCTCAGCAGTCTCAAGAGCTCGCTTCAAGTCAGATGAGTATACAGCAGAAACTTTGGTCTCTCCAGATAATCGTTCAGCCACCTTCAATAAGATGATAATCTGTAAGGCACTATGTAAACGAAGAAACAAGCATGCTATTTAAGCTATAACTTACTGCAGCAGCCTGCATTCTTCCAGCCTCATTTAGATCAACATCAAGGTGTCCCTGGTTTAACAAAAGAAAACAGAAGTGAAGTAGTTACCACAAGCAAAAAGAAAGTTCATAGGCTTATAGATGCAAGAAGGGGGAGAACCAACTCTGATCTGAATGAAAGTTCGTGTCACTGCGAAAGAATGAGATCAACATGACAGTTTCATAATCCTTTCAAACTTAGTAAGAAGCCTTCTTTAATAGGGGTGTGCACGGGCCCTAAGCCCGCGGGCATTGGCAATGCCCAGCATAGGCCCATCAGGCAGCGGGCTTCATTTTTTAAAGCCCAGTACAGCAGTGAGCCCGCGGGCATTAGTGGACGGGCTTTGTGCGGGCTTTGGACGGGCTTTAGGCGGGCACGGGCTTGATGGGCTTACGATTGATTTTTTTGTTTTTTAACAATTTTACCATTAAAATTTTGGGCTTCAGCCCATCAATTCATACCATCCCACGGTATGAATTTTCAATTGTGTTAATTGGCATTGTATTAAACAAATAAACAACAACAAATAAACAACTTGGACGAAATTGAAAATTGTGTTGAAATAAGCATGCTTTTGATTCTAGTACAGATGCACACGCACGAAAACAGAAAGAAAGAAAAAACAAATGCAAGCAAAACAAATGCATATCATTGAACTTAAGATTAGCATATCATAACATATGTTGTTGGTTTATAATAAAGGACAGTAATTGTTATTAGAAATACTAACTTAGCTACACTGAAAGCTTAACAGTTCAGATAAATAGTTTGTTTTTATTTTTATTTTTATCAATGACCATAAATAATAAAAATATGTTTTAAATTTAATTATTTCATATTAAGTTCATGTTTAGACCTTAATCATTGTCAATAGTACTCTTATGTATTTTTCTAATGTTCCGAATTGAAAATCTGCATGATTTAGGATTGAATGTTCTGTATTAACGAGACACGGACCACTCTGGTTATTTTAATCCTTACTTCTGAAGTGAACATTAAACAAAATCTTTTAAACTAAGGCAGATAACGACAATCCAAACTGCAAGTTCAAACCACATTGACTTAAAAGAATATATATACATATATATTTGCCAAACCTCATTGGTCACGACGTCCCATAATCCATCACTGGCAAGGATCAGAAACTCAAGGGAGCTGTCAACCTTTGCCAATTAACACAATTAATGTCTAAACAATGAAACATACCGTGGGATGGTCCAGAATCTGGGAGAAAGTCTCTATTCTGGACTTCAGATAGAGCTGGCTTAGATCGGTTTTGGCTTTTGGGCGAACTCATCGGAGATGACGAGGAGGTGGAAGGCTCAAAGCGACGACGGCGATGACCAAAAGCAGCGATGGCGGAATCGGAATCTGGTCTTCTCCTCGCTGGCCCGCTCAGTCGACGAGACACAAGCAGTGGTGTACTGGTGCTGGGAGGAATCCTTCGTGCTGGGAGGAAGATCGATGGGATCAAGGCCGAGATGGTGTCGTCTCGTTATAGTGCGGTGCAGCGGTGGTGTACTGGTGTAGTGGTGTTACCGTGTTAGATCTGGATTTGATTTGAGGAGTGAGAGTCTGAGAGAGATAGATATTAGATAGGGTTTTAATTTTTATTTTTTTAGATAAATATTAATATATATATATATATATATATATAAAATGATGTAGTTTACTTAATAGATGGGCCGGGTTGGGCTCAACGGGCAGACGAGTTGGAGAGCCCGGTCCGCCCGAGCCCGCGGCTTTCACTCATCCAAAGCCCAAGACTATGTATTAGCCCACGGGCACGGGCTTGGGGGCCGGGCTATGGCGGGCTTGCGGGCTTGATGGGTTGATGGGCTGGTCTGCTCACCCCTATTCTTTAATGACATGACTTGAACCCTAAAAATTTCTGTAGAGTTGACTTGAGATCAGTCATTGCATACTCTTTCACCCATTGTGATAAATATTTTGATACAATCCTGAGGTACCCTAAAACTGTTTCCACAAGTAGAGGGGTCCGTGTGTCAAGTTTGGAAGTTCGGGGGCGTGCAAAGTGACGCCAAGCCCTTAATGTAGGAAAGTTAGTAGTTACCTTATTAGTTAGTAGTTACCTTTTTAGTTTAAGAAAGTCAGTTAATTCTTAGAAGGAAAGGTAGGATTGTTTCCTTTTTTAAATATTTCTTGTAGACAATTGATATTGAGTTTGTCATAAATTGAGAGTGTTTCTCTTTGAGTTCTTTGAGAACTTGTTCAAACTTATCGGATTCTATATCTATGGTGTTCACCCTTTTAACTTATCAATTGAGATTCCATACCAATTGTGGCGCGTTATTCATTATACCGAGGTTTGTGGTCGTCTCCGGCATCGGGTTGCGGTTGTACATGCTAAGATTCGTGTTTGGATTGATTTCATTGGGTTGAGGTGTCACCCTCCATTAAAATTCCTCCCTTCATTTCCGCATGGTAAATCGTGTTTCATCGAGAGTTCTTGGTGAGGTGCGTATCATGTATTCATGTTTCCTACTTGTAAAACTTTCTATTAGTTCTGAGCACAACTACAGATTTTGCCAGAGAGGTACGTCCAAAATTTGCTGGATTCATAAATGTCTTCTCATCCAAACCAAACATAAGTTCAGGATTTAAGAGATATAGCGTTCAAAAAGAGAAGATTTGACTCCATACATGATACATGAATACACAAAGCTAAGGTAGCGTGGGTAATTTCAGCATAGTTTTAGAGTATCTCAGAATGTTTAGGGATCCATAATGTCAAGTGATTTCTTCATATTTGGAATATACGCTATGAAGATTATCTGAAAGATCTAGTTTCAGTCTCACTCTATTCTCATCAAAGAGGCTTCGCAAGCCTTCCTTCTCAATTTTAAGTTCTCTGTCTCAGTTCCCTATCAAATCCCTACCGAAGGCTTTTATGTAATGGAACTGTAAGTTATTGATGATGATTGAATTAACTTGACAAGGATTTGAACCACCGTTTCTCTATTTCCTTCAATATTATTCGGGCTATACATCACGCAGTTTTAGAGCTAAAACCATGCTGCTTCAACTGTCTTAGTTTGCAAGTTGCGGTCATTCCTCTAAAGTCTCATCAAGTTGTTACAATTTTTTCAGTCAGGTGAATATTTTGCTATGCATAGTTCTGATGTTTGATACATAATGTCAATGATACTACTAGGTTAATCTGGGCTTAAAGATTCAGGTATGATAATGATGTCACCAAAAGAGAGACTAAACCAATGTCCTTGCATTACCCCAACAGCATCTCAACCTTTTCAAAAATTCCTGCCATGAACAAAAACACCAACTCTTACGCTGTACAACCTCCGGAAAATGTTGGCTGTCGAATCAGCTATTAGCTTCCATGTCAAGAAAGAAAGTTCCCAAGCTCCTTTTGATTGCTAGGAAGTTAGTTCCTTCGCACCCATCTGAAGCTAAGCAAATTCCTCAGCCTACAGGGAATCGGTTGTTAATTTTACACATCAGAATAAATAAATTCTTAGATTACTGATGTTTTACCGGCGCGGACAGTCAACCTACTCAGCCTACATGGAACCACTAGTTAACTTTCCACCTCAGAAAACTCCCAGCCTACAGGGGAGCAGTAGTTGACTTTCCACATTAGAGTAAACAAAATTCTTTTATTTATGAGGTTTTACCTGAACAAACAGTCAACACCCAGCTCTCGAAATTATTGCTTATGTTTGAGACCTTTGATTTGTGTTCCTACTAGTTTGGTCAATTAATATTATGATATTAGTCATTTTTCCTCTTCTTTTTCTTTTTTGGATCTAAGCTTGGGATATATAACTGTTTTAAGCCATTAACAGCTCAGTAATCGTGTATTCCTTTCTCCCCGGTTCGGTTAAGATTGTCCCTCCCGCATGTAGCACCAGTGTAGTGTTACAAAACATCAGAAGATATCCAAACAAGAGGACCAAGGAAAGAAGATTGCAACAAATTGTTTACTGATGTTAAAGTTCCTAAACATGATATATTTTCTTCCTGCAGATAGATCAACAATATTGGAGCTCGATTCTGCATCTTTCTACGTAATTGTACAAAAAATAACAATGATGTAGAAGAATAAATAACTCGAGCATTCTGACTAAATTCAAACAAAATGGTACAGTTGCCTGTACCGAAATACTCCACATCCATGTAACATTCTTTCAACACATACGAATCATTCAACTTTAGCCCTTCAGTCTGGTTCGGTTAAGGAATGTTTAGATTCTTAATTACTTCAAATTTAAGTACATGGAAGAAATAACATGTACACTTAAGTTACAAATTCATATGTAAAATTAGTCTCGACCGGAATATGAATGACAGTTAGGCATACAACCATTTCAGCCGCAGACATTCACCAAACGTATAAGCCATTGGCAAACAATTAAGGTGCAAATTATCAGATAAATATGTTAAGACTTGAAAACTAAAGCCAACCTGAATTATACGATTGGAGTTCCACTCGGTCTCACCATGACGTATAACTATAATCTCCGTGTAAGGCTCCTGAACAGAATTGACTTTACGATCACTACTGCAATCAGGTTGATACAAGAACATTTATCAACAATCACATAAAGATCCGAGGTCCAAGTTTTCAGGGAAAGAAATCAGAAAAGGCCATATGTTAAGCAATATTTCTTGTTTTCATTTCTGGAATTTCCAATTCAAACTTTGGATTTCCTGAAATGCCTAATTACTAACAAGTAACTAATACAGTATCATTTTGCAACTTCATTCATAACCAAATAATAGTAATAATAATACTCTGCTTTCAGTAAATTCTAATAATTCCTAGAGAAAAAAAAATAGACCCTAAGCTTAGATGACTCTCTGAATCAACATCAACGAGCAGAAAACATTAGTTTGTAAGAAAACTAATGGCACCAAAATTAAGAGTATATACACAAAATTAGTTTCATCAACGCTAGCATTTGATAATTTTTAAAGCTCTTTATTAATTTTTATGTTTTTGACATTTTGACCTTTAACTTCCAACCCGCAACATTTCATCCCTAATTTGTAGATATCTATGCCAAAATCATTTTTTTATTCAACATGACTTTTTCTTTTATTTTCAAAACTATTTAACTATTCTGTTTTTAAATATATACTCACTCCGTTTTAGGCAAAGAGTACACTTTTCTTTTTTAGAAGTCAACGTATGACTAAATTAAATCAAAATTTTACATACTTTACTTATGTTTTAGGAAATAAAATATAATTAATTAAAAACTACCTTAAGAATACTATGGATTACGAATTTCATAACTTTGTAAAAACAACTAAATTTATGTAAATTATCGGTCAAACTTAATATATATATATATATATATATATGTACATGTATGTATGTATATATATGTATCTGTATATGTATGTATGTATATGTATATGTATGTATATGTATATATATATGTATATTATGTACATGTATGTATGTATATATATGTATCTGTATATGTATGTATATACGTATCTGTATATGTACGTATATGTATATGTATATGTATATGTATGTATATGTATATGTATATGTATGTATGTATATATATATATATATATATTGCAAACAACGCAACACATATATATATATATGTATATGTATATGTATATGTATATATATATATATGTTTACCGTGTATCGCACATGTACTGACTAGTTTAACTTCAAATGAAGAGCTATATTGAAACCAATAATCTACGATTCGACCTAGAATCAATCTTGAGCGTACGCTATATATAGGGGAAACGCAATTAACCGATACGGACCTGGAACGAGAGGCGGCCATCGAAGAGGATACAACAGTGAGAAGTTGAGTCGATTGGATAGTGGAGGTTGCCGTTAAGCTATGCAAATCGGTGCCCCACCGGAGTATTCGATTGTCGCTTCCGGTTCCAGACTGTCTAGGGTTTGACGATGAGCAAGTTGACGACCCACGACGAGCTGATGTCAGAATAAAACCGGTGACACGTAGTGCACTCATTCCTTTTGGCTGACGGAATGTAGTTCGGACCCTGGGCCAGCCCTCCTTGGTAGCGCTAAACGTGAGCTAATCGTCCCACCCTTTTAATAAATTAGTACGTGTTTTTGTAACCAAATACCCTTGCTCTTAATTAGTATTAATTAAAAATTAAAGTTAATTATAAGTCAATATTAAGTGAAAATGAAATCAATATTAGTAAATAAAATCTCATATCAAAAATATTTTTACAGTTTAGATAAATTTAAAGTGATCTCTACTGTCCAAATAAATCTATGATTATAGTATTAATGGAGATTCCTATTTTACGATAATTTTATTTATTTTATAGTTAAAAACACTATTTTCTTAAGTCATCCTTGCCCTAAATTTTTAAGCCGGCCCGGCCCGACCCGACCGAACCCTCCCTTCGTAAGCCAGCCAATTTTCCTCCGTGCCTTTTTCTTTTTCTTTTCTTGCAGGAAGCTGAAGAGAAATTGATTGGCGAGGTGCAGCTTATTAAATTAAAGGAAGATTGTTGGAAATAATAACAAGGAGAGAATCTCAAGTGTAACGATGTTGGATCTGTTTCCTTGTATATTAAAAAGCAGTTCATGTGGTAGCATGGCCGGTTGGGTGAAGCCCTGCCTTCACTTGTTGGGCCGGGCCGGCATTTGCAGGTTTGGTTGCCCCAGCCTTCCTGGTTGGGCTGGCTTGAGTTTGACAATTTTTTTAAAAATTTTTAATAAAATTCCTCAACAGATTAATAATTTATCAAAATTACAAAGATTGTTATATATTAGAAAGATTAGTGTAAATGATGTAAAGTTAGTTCTTTTTTTTTTTAATAGGAGGAAGGGTCAATATAGTCATTGTGCAATTAAAGGTGCGACAATTAACTTGTTAGGGTGCAACATTTAGTATTTCCCTTTAAAAATTCTCAAGAAAATGTTAATGTAATGAAAGCAATGTTGAGGTGCATAAACAGTGAAAAAAAATTTGTAGAACGGATAATACTAATTTTGACCATTTTTCGTATACTAAAATTTCTTACAATAATTCTAGCACTAACAATTCTTTAAAATATACACTATATATATATATATATATATATATATGAGGGAGTATTTAATGATTACTACATCTCACCAATCATTGATGGTTATCATTGTTATTATCCATTGAATAAAAAATCAATGACTAAGATTAATGGCATTAAATGACTCACCCACTTGCATTAATTGCATTTTTTAACTAACTATTAAATATTAGTCATTGATTTTTGATCTAATGGATAATAACAATGATAACCATCAATGGTTAGTGAGATGTAGTAACTATTAAATATTATATATATATATATATATATATATATATATATTTCCTCTTTCCAATTTTGCGTCATAGTTGAATTGCCAACGGTTAAAACGAAGATACACCTATTATATATCTACGCCTACGTACTTACATGAACTTGGTAAGAACTAGTTTAAGTGCATGAAAGTAAATTATTATAGTCCAAGAACATGAAAGTAAATGATTGTAGTCAATAACATGAAAGTAAAACCAAGTGTAGGACATAAAAGTAAAGAACTATGTTGAGGCATTCTAAGAAATGAAAGGATTGAATTGAAATAATGTGTCAAATGTTATAGAAGGCTTTGCAAGTGAGACTAGTGCTTTCAATTTATAATAGTCAAACTAAGTGCGTGCGTGCTTTCAATTTATAATAGGATTAGTGTGCCCAATTGTTTATCATTGTTCCTCGGGGTGTGCAGAATAAGGTTTAGACTTACTTGCCAATATATAATTTATGAGGCCAATATATACACATCTGTGGCAAAGGGGACTAGAATCAGCGTGCTCGATTGTTTGTCATTTGTTCGTCAGGGTGTCCAGAATAAGGTTTAGACTTTGCCAATAATTCATGAAGCCAATATATACACATCTAGCTCACAGATTGACTCTATGTAGTCTAATTTAGAGACATTGACTAGGCCAGAAAATTGATGGTGCGAACAACTGACCAAAAAATAAAAATGAACATTTCAAGTTGTACGATGATCAAAGCAATAATTTTTCTTGCAAATATGCTCACCTAATCGATAAATCAACAAACGTAATTATGCTCACCCAATCAAGAACCTCCACAATTAATTTTTTCTCAATTTGGTCCAATTAACAGTCGCAATCAATACCATCCAGATTGACTAACACACATCTAACTTGTTGTGATTAAATGTCTATGGTCGAGATATATTTTGATGCACTTTTATATAGTTTAATTAATATGCACCTTTAATATTTCAATATGTAATTTAAGTAGAACAATACTACATGCATGTATATTGGACTAATAGAATTACATACTCGTATTAAACTATTAAGATCACACAAGCTAAAATATTAACTACTACTACTTCGTTTCAAAATAAGTGTCTTAAGTTAAGTTCATACGAGTTTTGATAAAGTGATCGATTTTGTGTAAATTTTCTCTAACACCCTTGAAGTATCCTTAAGTGTGTCAAATTAATGGGCCCTTCTCTTTTTTCATTTTATAATTAGTAAATGTATTATGAATAATTTACTTAAAAAATTCTTTTGAAAAAAAAAAAAAATACTTATTTTAGAACAACTAAAAATAAGCTAAGAGACATTTATTCTAAAACGAAAAATACGTTTAACCGAAACTCTCCCTAACACGTGGCTACCGTAAACCAATCCAAACCGGAGAAAACCTCTCGCAGAGTTCTAGATCCGTAGCCACCGCCACCGCCACCGCCACCGCCCACGTTTATGACATGAGAAATAGGAAGGTTTGCCTTGCCCTGTCTCTGTTGGTTTTCTTTATATATTTATTACCAAAATTAAGTTACATGCAAACAGTTGTTCCTATCCTATGGATACTCCACACAAAATTCAAAACTCCAATCCTTTAATTATCCCACTAAT
Organism: Platycodon grandiflorus; assembly: GCA_016624345.1. Lineage (NCBI taxonomy): Eukaryota > Viridiplantae > Streptophyta > Magnoliopsida > Asterales > Campanulaceae > Platycodon > Platycodon grandiflorus. The sequence goes on along the minus strand of CM028361.1, from coordinate 29,338,621 downwards.
TACTTTGCTAATAACCCTTCAATGTCTACATCCCATAATGGCCATTTCCAGTTTGAACAAGGCAAACATGGTGACCGTGCTGAGCATTGATGGAGGTGGCATTAAAGGCATCATTCCTGCCACCGTTATCGCCTTTCTTGAATCCAAGCTCCAGGTTCTGTGGAAAACTTATTATTGCATATATATTTTGATCATATCTAATAATCTAATTAAGAGGGTATAATTAAATTAATTTGATAGGAATTGGACGGAGAGAATGCAAGAATTGCAGATTATTTTGATGTAATAGCAGGGACAAGCACGGGTGGGTTAGTAACAGCACTGCTAACAGCTCCAAACAAAGATAATCGCCCTATGTTCGCTGCAAAGGACATTAGCCCATTCTATTTCGAACAGTGTCCCAAGATCTTCCCTCACAACAGGTTAATTATCTCTAATTAATTACTCTTTTTCCATTATTTATTTTTTATTATTGTCCTGTTTTGAGTTGAAAATATTGAAATTGATTCAATCCTGACCTCCATGCATTTTTTCACTTATGGTGTGTGACCGACTGTTGCTTGTATGCTCCTCAAAAGTTTACCTGATTAAACACACACACACACACACACACACACACACACACACATATATATATATTCAGTGTACTGATATCTTACTAAAGGTTGATTGAACAAGTAATTGATGAATACATTTTACTTTCTTCGTTGTATAGCCGCATCAACTTCAGGAAAGCAGCGGATATCTTCAGCGCGGTCACAGGGCCTAAATATGATGGGAATTACCTAAGATCTCTAGCAAGGGATCTACTGGGGAACCTCACCATCAAACAGACCCTAACAGATGTGATTATACCAACTTTTGACATCAAGCTCCTTCAACCGATTGTATTTTCCACTGCGCATGTAAAATCTCAATTTCCAACTCAGTTTATTTATTTTCACAGTTTCAGCATGCAGTGTAAAGTCGCGCCTTGAGCAACTAATTGGTTGTTCTATTGTGATATATGTCACGGGTTTGAACAACGGAAGCACACTCTCTACTTAGGCTTCTTTTGCTTCACAGAAAAGTAGTACCTTACACAACTCATTTTCATTGAAACAAAATGAAGAGAATGGTTTTCAATAGAGGTAGTAGAGACGAAAATGAGAGACTAGAGGTAAGCAGAGACACAAATGGGAGAGAAATGGAGCTTTATTTTCCGGAAGTACCTTATAAAGTTCATATCCCTTATTAGGTATTTTCCTTGGAAAATGAGTGATGTCGAATTGTCGATTGACTTGCAAAATATTCTACAGTAACTCATTACCATTGAACACAGAAAAATTCAAATGATGTACTGTGAAAACCATTTTCAGCAAAAAAAAAAAAATGAAGCTATTAATTATATGGCTGAAAACTTGGGCCGCAGAGTCTTAATTGTTCTTGTATGTTGTAAGCGGCTACTTAGCCTAAACTAAATCTCAAGTAGTAACATTTTGTACAGGGGAAAGAAGATGTTTCGAAAGATGCTCTTCTGTCTGATATATGCATCGGCACATCAGCAGCTCCTACTTTTTTCCCACCTCACTATTTCGAGACAAAGGAGGTTGATGGAAGTACGCGTACGTTTGATCTCATTGATGGTGGAGTTGCTTCCAATAATCCAGTAAGTAGAAGTTAATATTATTAATTAGATTAAGGTAATACTCATTTGGACGTTCTAGCTATTTAATTTGTCAATTAGAATCCTGAGATTGAAGGGGTTGCTGCAGTACGTAATATATAGTGGTTTGTCTAATTTTCTTTATGCATTGAACAGCTTCTATAATATGACTTTGGAAGTTAATAATTGAAGTTGATTGAAATCCACAGACTCAAATTGCAATAGCTCATGTCGTAAATGAAGTATTGTTGGGCAAACACAAATATTCGGGTTTAAAGACGATCAACAGCACAAGGATGCTAGTCCTGTCTCTGGGCACAGGTGTTCCCAAGCAAGCACACAAGTATAACGCGGCTGCAGCTGCCAGGTGGGGAATACTAGAATGGGTATTCAAGGATGGCACGACACCAATTGTGGATATATTTATGGATGCCAGCAGTGATATGGTTGATATTCACGTTAGCACACTATTTCAGTCTCTCCGTGCTGAGAAGAATTATTTTCGTATTCAGGTAATTAATAATTATTGTAGTAAGTAAGTAAGAAAAATGATTTTAGTAGTGTAGGTAGTACAAAAGAACGTTTTTGAATTAATTTTTACCAGCACTACTGGGCAGGAAGATAGCTTGACAGGGGATGCAGTGACGGTGGATATGGCAACGGAGAAGAATTTAGGGGACCTAATGGAAATAGGGAGGACGCTGTTGGGGAAGAAGGTGTCTAGGATGGATATAGAGACTGGTTTGTTTAAAGAAGTTGAAGGAGAGGGTACCAATTCAGAAGCGTTGACTCAATTTGCTCGCATGCTTTCAGAGGAAAGAAAGGGTCGGGGCGTCGCCTAGGCTAGCCAGTAGCCAGCCATGCATGCATGTTCGTTGCAATATTCTCTTAAAGTTGAATTCTGTCGATACCAACAAGAATCCACACTGGAATTGGCAAATTTATCTTTTTGTGTAAAAGGAAATATATAATTGTTGAATTTGGAGGAACATTATATATGTAACAAGAATCAATTCTATATATAATACTATCAAGGTTGAAATAAATATGAACCCCCACGTGTGTATACAACTAAAGACTCGTTGAGGGGTGAAAAAACTTCTTTTTTTTTTTTTTGGTAAAAAAAAAAAAAACTTACATGACAGCATTTTGTTCCGCTGCAGGATTTAACAATATCCTGCAACAAAAAATACACCCAACTCAGTCAGACATATGAACTATCCAGCCAAAGAATAGAATTTATGACAGCATTTTGTTCCGCTGCAGGATTTAACAAAATCCTGCAACAAAAAATACACCCAACTCAGTCAGACCTATGAACTATCCAGCCAAAGAATAGAATTTAGGAACAGAGGGAGTATTAAATGTCAGAATTTCTTTTGTGAAAGTCTTTAAATTACTTTTAGCGATTTATATGAGCTACTAGACCTTAAAATATGATATACTCCCTCCGTTCCTAAATTATTGTCTTTTTTTTTTTTGTCCGTTCTAAAATAATTGTCTTGTTTGAAAATTTTCTTTTTTAGAACATTACTTTTACCATTTTACCCTTACTTTAATTATAGGTCACATACACATGGACATTAAAGAAAATTACACATTATACCAATATTAATAATCAAATCAATTATTTTTTCTTAATCCGTGTGCCGGATCAAACAAGACAATAATTAAGGGACGGAGAGAGTATATATTAAAATGGTGTAGTGTAAAAAGTATTACAGATGCGTCTTGCTGATTAAAAATAATAGTCCAAATATTATTTTGATTAAATATCACTAACATAGGAAACTATATATCGTGGTACATCATAAGTGGAGTAATAATTTATAAAAAAATATATATATACCGTACGTTCCCTTATTTTTAAAACCATTCTTAACTTTTTTAGTTGTTTACCCGTTGAAATTACCATAGCGTTAGAAACTTTGATTGTTAGTTTTTGACTTATTATTTTTCTTTGGTCTTAATTGCCAAATTTTTCTAATTTTTAGTTTATTTCTTATTAGTCGTTGTCATTTGCACATACAGAATTTGAAATTACCGCGCGTGGTAAGGACAGATAAATGCTTGAGCTGAGCTGAGCTGATAGGTTTTAGTATTCTCAAACTTTTAGCGTTCTATTTCATTTTTCTGGTTAGCAAAACACAAGCTTTTAGCCCAAAAACATTAGGAAAATTGAATTTAAGGGTGGTGCAGAGCCCAACCTAGGAGAAGGACGTTTCTTTTTCTCTTCCCAGTCATGGTTTTAATTAAACTAGTTTTTACTCATGTCTTTTTTCAATTAAATTATACACAAGAAAAATGAAGAAGAAAAACAAAATTAAATGAATAAATTAAGAATAATAGCTTAAATAGACATATATAATTGTAAGATTAATTATTATAAATTCTGAAAAATTTCCTTGTAAACAACATTTGTTGTTGTATTTGTTGGTTTTTCATCTTCATCGCATATCAATAGCTTTAGACCAGAACGATTTGTTACCCTGGAAACTGCGACATACAGCTGTCCATGACTGAACGCTGGTTTCTTCAAGAAGATTCCTACATGCGACAATGATTGTCCTTGACTTTTGTTAATTGTCCTTGCATACGATACTACCAAGGGAAATTGTCTTTTCTGAAACTTGAAAGGCAACCTCACATCTGATGGAGATAATGACATTCTTGGGATAAAAACTTTTTCTCCAACATTGCTTCCATTCAAAATCTTTGCTTCAAGAATATGTTGACCAAGCTTTGTAGTGATTAATCTTGTTCCATTGCACAACCCTGCAGTATGATCAATGTTTCTCAACAACATAACCGGAACACCAATCTTAAGAGTCAGTTCATAGCTTGGCAATCCTGAACACTTAATACTATTTAAAAACTCTGTAGAATGAATGTCTTCGAACAAACTTGAGTTGTTCTTTGCCCTGCAGATAGAATCTGAACTCAAATATGTTTTTCCTTCTGATTCATTTTTTTGAACCATGTACTCATTTACGCTGTCAACAATATCAAGTGTCGGCGCCAGTATAGCTCTTCCCTATAAATATGACACGTCATCAAAAGAATCCAAAAATGACAGATATGTACTATCTACTATTGACTGGATCAAATTATCTGATGCATTTACCAAAAGATCATTTAGAACTTCTATTGTTGCAAAACCATTGTTTTCACCCCCACATGTTCCATCTCCGACACTCAAAATCCACTCAGAGAATGCCTTCAACTCGAGACCACTTTCATCATTGCCAAGAGCTTGTAGTCTCATATTTTTTTGTAAGTCGCAAAACCTTACAATGAGTCCATAAATATGAAGAGTTGATTGTCGCCATGACAATATCTTGCCTACTCCCTTTAGGTATAACCGGCAAGATTTGACGAAAATCTCCACCAAACACAAAAGTTTTACCTCCGAATGGTTGATTGGAGCTATCTACATTTTTGAACCTCGTTATATCCCTCAAGGTTTTGTCAAGAGCTTCAAAACAATACCTATGCACCATGGGTGCCTCATCCCAAATTATAAGCTTTGTTCTTACAATTAGCTCTGCAAGTGGACTCCCTTGTTTTATATTACACGTTGAGTCTTCGTTCAAACTTAAAGGAATGGCAAACCTAGAATGACCTGTTCGACCGTTGGGTAACAAAAGAGACGCTATACCACTTGATGCTACATTCAACACTATTTCACCCTTTGATGATCTCAAAGCAGCCGAGAGCGTCTTCCACACAAATGTTTTTCCTGTTCCACCGCAACCATAGAGGAAATAGAGACCTCCATTAGCACTTTGAACATCATGCATAATTGTATTGTACACATTCTTTTGCTTGTCTGTACACAATTGTAACAGTCTGTTGTGTTCGTTAGCCAAAGAACTTTTATCATACATCATCTCATCACATATGAGTCGATTATCAAAGATTGAGGCATCTAAATCATTCGGATACGGCATCACAGGGAAATCACGTAGACTTTTACCTCTGTTTCGCAGTATTTTTTCAATCTCCAGTAGAGTTAAGTTTTGAATTTCTTCCTCACTCAATTGTAATCCTAAAAAGTTAAGAAGTAAAACACACATTGATTAGTAATACACTGATGCAAAAATGAAAAAAAAAAAACAAATAATGACAATTAAAAAATTTATAATGACAAAATGCATTACCTTCATGCCCTAATATACGTCCGTGCATGTAGATGATATCATCTAACAAATACTGCAAACACGACTCCCATACGAACTCAGGTCTTGACAAAGATCCTGACATCATTAATGTGGCAAAAAGACTCCTTAAAGAATGGGCAAAGCCCCAGTGGCTAGCTTCAATTATCCTATCTATATACTCCTTGTCGTCGTTAAGTAAGCCTAGCGCATAGCAAGCATCTCTAAAAGAGTTATATTGAACTCCGTTGACAAATCTGATGTCTTCAAAGCAAGTTGGTCCCCGCACTACATTTAACAAAGTTCTCAAGTAATACATTTCTCCTTGCCCAGGCGCTACATAAAAAATGCGGCCTAAAGATAAACCTTTTTGTCTTGGACGCCACTCCCTTTTGTCAGAATGCCAAACAAATTTTACGAGGAATTCTGCATATGTCAGATGCTTAGCTTCATCAAATTTCTTATTTGCATCCATCCATGCTGTAAACATACTATGTCTGGCTGTTGGACGATTTAGTACTTTATGAATTTGATCATTATCTGAAAATATTACGCTCTGCTCATTAGGGAGATGGAAAGACAATCGTTCAACTGGAGGATCTCTGTAGTGGATATCCTAACCCAACAATCTCTAAGCTGCCTCACAAGGTGATATATATCTACAATCTAAATAATTTTTAATCTCATCAATTGTATCTTTAGATCCTTCGTCACCAGCACGTTGATAAAACGTTGCAGTTACCCTATCATGACCTTTGTTCACATACTTGAAAAGATATTTAATTGATCGGGATTGATTACACCATTCAACATTGATGTGAGCCCCATATTCCATCAAAAGCTCTCGATTGTGAGGAACAACATATCTGTTGTCAAGATGTGTACCCTTAATGTTTACACTCCGTCCGTTGTCTTGATGCATATAAACAGGATATCCATCTTCATCAACAACTGTGATCTCAGAAAAGTGCTTTGGAAAATGCTTTGTGCAAAGACCATTAGACATGCACGAGGAGTTGGGTCTCACTCTACCACAAGGACCATGTATCATCAAATCCTTAACAACAGCATAGTAATGCGGATCGGCCAACTCATCTGGAATTTCAGCAGAAATTATGTTGTCAATGTGTTCAGAAGTATCGTAGTTTGCATCATTTGTCAGCCAAAGTAATATATGTACATGCGGTAGACCACGCATTTGAAACTCAATTGTGTACATCGCAGGTAAAGAAAAAAAAAACAATGTTTAATTAAACAGTACATTTAAATAAAACAATCAATTTGAAATAAATTAAAATAATATAGATATAACCAAACAAAATATACAAATAGTTAAAATTAAATATTACGTGCTTGTACTGTTCCAAATCTCTTTTTATGCCATAAATCTTTCATAAGTCTATCTAGCTTCATTTTAAACACTTTACACATTATATCAGGTCGATCCTCTGCCTTTAAACCCCGCTCCTGAAGAAAGCGGACAATCTCAGGCCACTTAGGGTTACAGGTAAATGTAATCAACAAATTAGGATAACCCTTCCATCTACATATGGCCATTGCATCTTGATAGTTTTGGATCATATATCTTGCACCACCAACGTAGCTAGATGGTAGACAAATCCTTTTTCCATGAGAAGAAGGATTTGTTTCGCCTCGCAAAAGTGCCTCAGCCAAACCTCGATACATTTCACATCTCAATTCTTTTTGGTGAGTCCTTATGTAATTCAAGCGTGCAGTTTCGACCATTGTGCATGCGTCAACCAAGAATTGTTGAAAGAGCCTTTTTGAAAACAGGATATTTGCATATTCTTAATCTCTTTCTTCTATCCGGTATGAAAAAAATTCTCTCACACTTAACTTATACCGTCCACGAGATTTGCTAGAATCTGATCCCCTTAGCAAAATATCTTCCCTATAACCATCTTGGCCGTACAAAAATAACAATGGGTACTGCAAACCCAAGTACGAAGGATGTAATTCTGTTATTCGCTGCAATAGACCAGTACGGGTCTCAATAACAATATCCCTATCACCGTGTAGGGTTTCAAAATCACCAACTACAAGTAACGCCACATCGTTCTTTTTAGGAAGGTTATAATTTCTATCATCGGTTTTGCGCCTGCCAATTAGCTTGAGCCTAACATTGTCACAATTGTTTTGATGCATAGAGTCTCGAACCATCCTAAATGACTTCACAAGGATATTATGCTCATCCAACATATTTTTTAAGTCAGATAAAATCTCCTCATGTAGATTGATTCTACCCGAGTCCTGTTTGAAAGTTGTAAAACCCAAAACAATAGTTATAGTTAAATAATAAATAAAAAAACTATAATTTTTTGAGTAAATAGTAAAATTAAACAATACAAAATATAATTACCTGATAACACGCATTCTGTTGGCAACTTCATGTTCAGTATCATAAATATACAACTGTGCAAACTTAGGAGAATTTCCTTCTGTTATCAACAAACTACCAATAAAATGGTAGTTTTGGCCGTATAATTTGAATACTGGTGGATTATTTCCTTTATTAATACCAGAATCTATTTTCCCTCCCATTGAAGTAAAGAAAAACGTCATATTGTATGATCGGATATTGTCATTAAAAAGCTTGCTTTTCTCAGTTTTGCCGTACAACAAATTTTTGAATACCACCGGTGGTTCCAACATTGGAGGGAGCTGAACCTTCCCTTGCATGCAACATTGGGAGAATGTAGGTTTTGGACATTTTTTCAGTCGCTTTTCTGTTCTCTCTTCAAACCAAAAAATGGCATTGCAAAATTGACATTTGTTATAAGGATTTCCCAAGTCCACGTATTCTGTATATTCCATGAAAAGGAAAAAAAAAATTATTCTGGAAAATTAAATTGTTAACACATGATTAAAAGAAAAGAAAACTAACTAAAAATGTACACAACTATTAAGAATAATTTAAAATATAACAAACCAAATAAAACTTTACCTTGAGCAAAATACGGATATTTATCTAAGTACATAGTGTTGTTCGTCATTGCAATAACCGAAGTATTAGGACAACCTTCATTATTTGTTAAATTATCATTTGTTGAAACACTTGGGCCTGTTAATAAAAAAAATTAAAAGATATAGTATTATAAATAAATTTAAAAAGAAGTACGAATCTATGACAAAAAAGTAAATTCATTAATAATTCCCTTTTTCGTATTGATAAAAATACTATAAAGAATATAATTGTTATAAGGAAGAGGTTATTAATTATAAAATATGTAATTAAAATCAAAACATTACTTTGAGTAGGAGATGCGGATTTATCTAAACAATTTTTTTTGTTCGGCATGTGAAGAACGGTAGTGTTGGATCCATCTCCATCATTTGTTAAATCAATAATTGTTGAGCTACTTGATCCCATGAATGACGAAATTCTATACGCAAAACATTGTTGAGCTACTTGATCCCGTATAGGCATTTGGGCTGAAAAAAATTATTTTATTATTGATAACATTTACAAATAAAAAAAGTTAAAATTAAAAATAATCAATAGTAATACCGTTTGTAACATTCGAAATAGGAGGAATGGAAGTCGGGTACAATACACTTTGAACAGAACCTCCAACACTATACTGTTGTGATGAAACATTTTCTGTAAAATAATAAATACGATTAAAAATTATAAATACAAAAAAAATTTATAAAAGGAAAATGAGACATTTCAAGAGCATGGACAAATATAAATGGCCAGATGACAATAAATTTAGTCCAAAAAGTATATAAAACCCGGAACAAATTTTTTTTTTATCGTAAGTCCAACTTGGGGAGTATAATTATTAAACATCAATATTCCATTAACAATTCTCATCCCTAAAAATACTAAAATCAGAGGGCCCAAATTTCCTAGACCTAAAAAACCCTAAATCATGGCATGATCAAATTTAAAAGACCAGTTCACAACAAATTAACCCAAAAAATATACAAAGCCCAATAAAAACCCTAAAGCCCAACACGGGGAGTATAATTAACCCAAAAAGTATACAAAGCCCAATAAAAATCCTAAAGCCCAACACGGGGAATATAAATACAAAACTTCAATAATTATCCCACGTTACTCACCTCTACTCTGACCTAAAGTGACAGACCCAAAACTTTCTCTCTACTCTTCTCTCTTCTCTACTTTCTTCTCTCTAAAGAAAATCTTAGTCAACCGAAGTTTCTCTCTACTTTCACACTTTGTCTTAAATTTGTTGCCCAATCTTCGTAGATCTCAAACAAACCAACGATGCTTTACCAAATTCATTCATAACCGTTAACAAAATAGCTACAAAATTATCACTGATTTCAAACAAAACCCCTAAAAAACCCCTAGATCTAAAGGCCAAACGAAAGTCCAAACGATTTGCGGTGAACATAAGATCGAAAGGCCAAACGATTTGTCCGAGTATCGAGTTTGATTTTACTATTTTGTTCTCATCGATTTAAAGGTAGCCTTCATCGTCTTCCATATTAGCTAAAAATGTGTTATTATGCCAAGATATGCTTGGATCTAAGGTTGTACATATTTTTCTATTAGATCTGTCATTTTTCATGTGTTTTTTTTTCAAAAAGTAAATTAATTTATTGATAATTAGTTAAAAATAATTCTGTCTCTAGACTATTTGTAATGTTTTATCTAAATAAAACATGAAAGTAAAATTTCATGCCGTGTTCTTAATGTTTGGATATTGGATTCTCCATCTTTCTTGACTCAGATTTGTCAAATTTATAAATTTTTCTTCATCTTTTTTTCTTCATCTTGGCTCTTTTTGTTCAGAATTGTAAATCTGTTTCTCTCTCTTTCGTTGTAGCGTGGTATCGCCGGTGCCGGCGCTCAAGGAGGTTCGTAGCCGCCCTTTTTTCAAGAACAATCATTTGCTCGTGAAACCCTAACTAAACAGGTGTAGTCCTTTTATTATTTTTTTTGAATTTTTTTTTTTTTGTGTTTTAACTTTTTAATGTCTGAATTTTTATATCATGTATGTGGGTATTTGGGAAAATGGGGAAATCATTTCCACTTTTTTTTTTTGGATATCTTTCTTTTGAGAGCTTTGAAGTTTGTCTTCCTATGTGGGCCCATATGATTTTGTGAATCTGTGTCAAAAAAAAATTGAGATTGTAATTTTTGGGTAATTTGTTGACAGAAAGCAGAGATTAAAGAGTCTAGAGGAGAGGAATGGCCAGAGCTTCCTCGTCACACACACATACACAATTTTGTATGTGCTTATATGGGTTTTGTTTAATTCTTGATTTTTAAGTGATTTATGATTAGATCTTTTAGAGTTACTGTCAAATTCTGGGTTTTAAGGTTTTTGGTTGTGCTTATTGATCTTGATTACGGCAAAGGTCAGCCATATTTTAGGGCATTGATTTACAATCAATAAAATCTGATTGGTTATCTTTTTAAGCTAGTTTTTGTTATATATTGCATTTGCAAAAAGTAACTTTTCTAAATTGAAGTTATTTCTACTTGTGTTCTACGATGACATAAGAAAGACTTAATGAATTAGCTTTCATAGAAATTAAGAATGATTTCTGGAAAAAAAAATTGATAATGAATACCTAATTAAAGATTTTGCTTCAAGGATAGTTAGAATGACGATACTTTTCAAATAAAAAAGTTTGATAGTAGTTTGGAGGTTTAATGATTTTGGTACTTCATTTGTAAGAAATTAATTATAATATTATAGTATTATAAAATATGTAATTTATTTTTATTTTCTAATAATTAGTAATTTTTATCAATTTTAAGGTCTATTTTAAATTTAGGACAGGGCCCTCAAAATGTCAGGACCGGCCCTGTTAGGACAGATGAGAAATGGAGTATATTTGTTTTGTTTTGGGATGAGAGACTAAAGGTTCGATTCAGTTCAGTTAAGTGTATGTTGTAAGTGCAGGAATTGTTTTTGTTTTAGGAGAGATGAGAAATGGAGTATATTTGTTTTGTTTTGGGATGAGAGGCTAAAGGTTAAGTTCAGTTAAGTGGCTGTTGAAGGGTTAGGTTTGGGTTTGGGAGTATATATGTATGTTGTAAGTGCAGGAATTGTTTTTGTTGTGATCTTCTATGTTTTCAATTTATTTTCAATCTGTTTTCGAATTTCTTTGTTCTTGGTATAGGGTATGATCATATTCTCTCTCTCATATTGTGCATAAAAATCTTCTAATTTGTATTTTCTATTGCAGATACATCCTAGCCAAATACGGAATTTGGGATATATGTCAAGATAAGTACATTCAAACTTTAGTAAATAATTTAATTTAATTTTTAGTAAATAAATTACAGAAAATAAAAGTCAACATTTTTATGACATTACAGGTGGCTATTCACCAAATTATATGAAGGTACACACATGAACAAACTCTGCTCGAAGTGAATATCAGTTTTGAGATAAGTATTCATATAATTTTCATTCTTTTCATAAATATATAACCAAAAGTAACCTACAATTTCTGCTTAAGAGATATGATATACTTTAAGAAGCAAATAAAATAACCAAAGAAAGAGAACATACCTTTTGTTGATAGATTGTTCATTTTACGCTTTCTAGAGATGACACACGATTTCGTGATCTTCATATTCTTGGTAGTTGAACGAATTTGCTTCGATTCTTGCGTGATTCTCCAAGTTTGTGTTAATTATTGCACTGTCTTGCTATACCTTGAGTATGAATATTCTGGACATAATGCTAGTTGGATAGATGTGAAGTATAAAGCAATTTGGAAAGGTTTTTAATTGAGTAATGAATGAGCAAAGTTATATAACCATGATGTTAATACAGATGAGTCTTATGACTCTTCATAATCAGAGTTGGATGTATACATCCAAACATTTGTTACAGGTATAAACGTGACTCTTCGTAGTCATCTCAGCATATATTAAGGTGGATTGTATATTAATTAACGAAAATGAGAACTTATTATTAGTTACTATATTATAATTAAACACTAATTACATAAATTTCTATATATTATGAAGGTGAAAACTGATAATAATTATTTTGAAAAAATCAATATTTTATACTATAAACTCAAATATGAAAAATCAATATTTCAACCTTTAAAATCAAGGAAGAAAAATTATATCTTATTTCACTTAATCAGTTTATTAGTAAATATAGTTTTAATATTATTGTTTGTTTGTAGTTATTTCAAGAATAATGTGTCGTATATGTATACATATATATAATGTTTCATATGTATATACTTTGAAAACAATGCCATATGAATGTGTTTAGAAAGTACCATTCCCGAAACATGTCCTCTTTAATATTTTTGGCTTCATGATGCCTTTTAAAATTATTGAATCATTGATTAAACTTACTTAAAATTAAATTATTAAGTTGAAAATAATAAATCATAAGCCCAAACATGAGAGAAAAGTTGAGCTTTTTTGTATTTATATAAACCGATTTGGGCCTATGGGTAATTAATTATCTTTATAAATTTTTGGGCCAATTTCTTATGGATGAGCCAGATTTGTGTGTGGATAAAAATTTCAAGAATAATATTATATAATATTGAGTTGGGCTTATGAATTATTTACGGGCTTTATAATTTTTTTTGTATTTATATAAATTGATTTGGGTCTATGGGTAATTAATTCTCGTGATAAATTTTTGGTCCTTTCTTGTGGATGGGCCAGATTTGTTTGAGGATAAGAGATCCAAGAAAAATATTATATTGAATCGAGTTGGGCTTATGGATTAATTACGGCCTTTATAATTTTTTTTGGAGAAATTGCTGGCCGGTCCACTTTTTCAAATTTTTTTTCTCTCCATTCCACCCTTTTTTTTTAACCGCTAAAAGGCACTTTGAGAAATTTCTTCCTAAAATGCCCTCAACAACATCGTTGCTTCAGATTTGAGATTCGAATTGATGTATAAATGATTTCATGTTGTTAATATAGTCTTTCCACATGTTTGTGTATCAATTTACATGTATAAAACACGAATTTGATCAAATTCGAATTTTTTGAGTTCATCCATTTTTTTTTGTTCTTGGGCTGTTTTGACCACTTTAATATCTATTTTAAGATTCGAATTTGTTTAAAATCAATCTCATATTGTTATCATAACTTAGTACTATATTTGTGCACAATTTTTCTACCAAAAAATACTATTTTTGAACTTCAAATCTAGTTTGACAGTGTGCTGTCCGAAAACAGAGGTTGATGTTCTTGAACTGATTTAATTCGCTAATCGCAGTATGCTGGGCAACGCAACGGGTATCGACCTGCCCAGTTAGGTCGCAGGAGTCGAGGGGACAGCGTCCCTCGTAGGGGTTCGGGGGCAACGCCCCCGAAAGGTAAACGAAAATCAAGTTTCCTCCAGCGGTTGAAATTCAAACGGTGCCTTGGTTACTCATCGCGATGCCTTGGTTGCTCATCGCGATGCCTTTGTTACTCATCGCGATGCCTTTGTTGCTCATCGCGATGCCTTGGTTACTCATCGCGATGCCTTTGTTGCTCATCGCGATGTACAAAGTGGAGCATCGTGATGTACAAAGTGAAGCATCGCTTTTTGTCTCTGTGAATAAACTGAAATGGATGGCTTGAGCAACAGCTTGCCTTAGCGAGCAACGGAAAGCTCGCCCTAGCGAGCAACGGCAATTCAATTTTTTCAATTAGCCCCTCTGCTTGCTAAGGCGTGCACCGATTGGTTCCCTAAGGCGCGCTGCGATGATCGCGATGCACCAATTATTGCATCGCGATGTGCCCCAATTTGTAAAAGTGGTGCATCGCGATGCCTTGGTTGCTCATCACGATGATTAACCCACACAATGCCTTGGGTTACTCATCGTGTTTTTCTTTCATTAATGGCATAATCGTCTTTTTGCCCCAAAAATGTCTTTTTTCGATTTTTTAAAAAAATGACTGGACTGGAGCGATTACAAATGTTTAAAAAGAGACCGGCCCATAATTCACCCAATTTTTTTCAAGGATGAGATACGATAGAAAAAAGGTGATATATCATTCATTTCTAAATAATTCGAGTTGGGCTTTTGATACTATAAAATCTACAAAAATTAACCACAAGCCCAAATATTGATTAAACTTAAACTTATTTATATAAATCCGTTTATGATTATGGTTTATTATTTCTCTTTTTATAGTTTTGGGCCAATTTTATTGTGAATGGTCCAGATTTGTTTGTGGATATAAAATATTAATCTGTTTATTTTAGATTTATTTAACCAAAAAATTGAATAGTTGATAAACATGTATGCTAAAAATGGAGAGATCACAAATAAATTGCGACATATTACTATAAATTTATTAATAAATCGTTTGCTGTCTTTTATATCATGACATTTGAATACTATTATTGCTATTAAAAATATTTAAACAGAACAAAAGAGAATATTGTCCTTGCAACCAATATGAAATACAAAATATTAATCCTTTTCAATTTTTATGGTCCAGTCCAACTTGATCAATTGACTTTTTGTTGATGACCCCCCGTCTCCCGGATTGTAATTGTTTGTTGTGTATTCACTTGACATAATATGACATCGTTTATGCAAACCAGAATTTGGGGTCATTTCATCGTTCTCACTTTCGGAGTCAGTAAGCTGTCAGGTGTCAAATACAGAATAAATAACATTAATATATGTGTGTATATATATATTAGTAACTGTATGAGAAGGTTAAATAACATTACTTCTTCTCCAGCTTCCTTGAGAGCTGGGACATCAATTCTCTGAAAATAAATGTCTCGTTATCATAATTATGTTTATATGAAGATATACATTAAATATATTTCAGTAATTGCTTACCCTTTTAATGCAAAATGTTTTTTCTTAAACTTCTCTATCAAATTTTCATCATCAGAAACCCGACAAACAGAATAAATCTTCTCAGTCCCTGAAATATTATCTTGTTTCACGTGGACTTTAAAAAGAGCGGTTCGACCAACCAATGTCTCAATCTCTTCTGGACAGTTCCCTTTTACTATTGAATTATCAATGTCTTTTGCTTTGCTATCTTCAGCTGCGTACTATTTTGAAAAATAGACAAAAGACTAATTAATCATACATAATTAGGTATTGGTTAAATTTGAATAGTTGTTTGTATATTGTCTCACCTTGCAAAGTTGCTCCCTTAATTGTAAAGCAATCTTAGCAATGAGTTTTTCACATGCTTGATCCCAAAGTAAGAATGTTGCACAGTGACTACCACTAGTACATTTGCCCTCACCTTGTACCTTGGGGTGGCATTAGTCTCGAGTCTGTGAGTCTGTTGCAGGGATCACAAAAAAAAACCTGTAGGTTTGTTGATAAGTTTCTTCATGCACTTAGTACAACTAATAAAAAATCAATTTTCGTCTGAAGTGATCAGTGCAACAACCTAGTAATATCCATCCTAGATAAAAAAAAAATTAAAGGTTTATAAGCTGTAGTATTTTAAGTATATAGAGTTTAATTTGTTAAAGAAACCAAGTCAAAGATTTATTTTATATACAACCTTGGAACACGTTATTATATCTTCGACCGACTTGACATCGACAGTTCCACCTTCGAGTTCATCAACACCACTACATGTGGTGGTGGAGGACAGTTCACTAATTTTCTAGGATAAACCAATGTGAAAAGATAACCTAATGAAAAAAAGAAAAAGAAAGGAGTAAATAAGAACTGTTTATATAAATTTAAGCAAAATTGGCAAAAAGTAGAGATTTTACTTCCTCTTTAGCTCAGCAATTTCTGGGACCATAGAATCTACTACTATCTTAGTAGCATAAAAAGCATTTGAAAGTGTGATTTGCCTTGCATATTTGTAGTATTTAATATGGTCAGATTTCATGACATGTATTAACATGTACTTATGTGATTTATTCAATTTATATCTATGTAATACCTTGAAATGTTTTTATCTTGCATAATTGCAACAACACAATCAATTCAGTATTGCTTGAAGTTTCTATGTGAGCTAATATCTCATCCGCATAGGATCCCCACAGTGTATACTTTAGCTTGTTTTGTCTACAATTACATAACAAATACAATTAACATATCAATTTTGTTAGATAAGTATTTTAGCAATTTAATAGAATGAAAGGGCGTACTCATCGTCCTCAAGCTCAATGTCAACAAATTTTGTATTAGGCCTTGTTCGACTATAATGTTGGTGCTTAAGCAATCCTTTTGCAACAATTTTTTCGGCAACATCTCCAGTTTTAAGGAATATAAAGCATAATAATGAATAAAGTAAAACTATATCAAGAAATAAAACAGAGTTGAGCAGGATTTAACAACGCACCAACTAATCCAGCTTCATCAACATTTGGAGTAGGCAGAATTTCTGAAAAACTCGTAATTTTAAATATGCTTGTTAGAAAGTCTTTGTCACCAACTGTAAACACATCGGTTGTTGACATAAAAAGTAATTTGTAGTTGTTTCGCGTAATTTTGTATTTGCCACGGTTATTAACAACACAAACATTTGATATGTAGTACAAGCTTGTTTCCTGAAATTTTGTCTCAAATTTTTTAATTAATAATTTATTAATTGTAGCTTGTATCCTGTCACCCTGTAAAATGAAAAAAATTATAATTAGGGAGAACCAACCACATGCAAATAATATGAAAATTCTGTAAAATAAAAGTTTAATATATACCTCGGCATCAACAATGACCAATTCCAAACTGGGTGGAATTTTCAAGTTATTATCAGATGACACCATCCATTTTCTAGCAAGTCGCACTTTTAGAATCCAATCCGATCTTTGCTTGTGAATATCTTTTAGTAATGGAGGAAGATAACCCATAATATCTTGGATATCTTTGGATATATTTCAGGTATATTTTTGATTCACAAATTACTAATTCGCAGAATAGAAGTGGAGGTTTATAAAGGCTAAATAAAGAGGATAAAGAGGCTTTGGGAAACCAAAGAGGCTGCATTTGTGAAATCGTTGTAAGGGACTGTATTTGTGAAATCAAGAGACAATGAAGACAATGAATTTGATGTTTTGTTTTTAATTGAATGTATGAAAAACTGTAACTTTTTGTATTTCAAAATGACATATAGACAATGAATCTGAGTTTCTATTTTTAGCAATCTGTTTTAGGCGGAAAACTGTTTTATTTAGCAGCCTTATATATATATATATATATATATATATATATATATATATATAGATATGGCCACAGTACATACATATGGTTGGTGTGATACCGAAATTATGGTGATATTGCAAGCTGCTTAATACTCTCGATTGGGGATATGGTGCAGTGCGGTGCGGTGTGGTATCAGCAACGGCTTAGATTGAACGTGTAAGTAATGTAACGGGGGTATACTTAGAAATCTCTCTCTCTCTCTCTCTCTCTCTCTCTCTCTCTCTATATATATATATATATATATATATATATAAACTTCTCTCTCTCTCTAAGTATTACACCTTCTGTTTTAACAACTCAGCAAATTACATTGAATACAATACATTTTAATATATTTTAAAAATATATACCAAAAACACAAAAAAAAAAAAATTTGTATAATAGGCACGTATTACCGTCAATATATATATATTTTTCCCTCTCTCTTGTCCTCGCTTCCCCACCCCCACCCCCACTCCACCCCACCCAATATACGGACCGTTTCCACACTTCTTATTTTATTTCTTTTCAATATCCTACATTCCTACTTACTGTATTGGTATTAATATGTCTTTTTTTTTTTAAGCTTTTTTATTACTATAGTATGTATAAATTAAAACGTAGGTGTGTACATATACAAATATATGCCATTCGTTTTATTATTTTAAAAAACTAATATAATAGTTACTTTTTCCGGGTTGAGATTTAAAAAACTTTTACATTTATAAATTTACAATTTTATTATTTTTATATATTTTATAATAATTATTAATAGCTAGGTTTGTCAAATTTGGACTTATAACAATCAAGTTTAAATAAGAAGTCAAATTATACTTATCATTCAGTTAATTACATTATTTAAAATGCTTTCACCAATTATTTTTTATATATAAAATGCTTTTAGGCACATTTTCAAAAAATTTACCAAACATCGGAAAATGATTTCTAGCACATTTTTGAAAAATTTATCAAACAACTGAAAGTAGAATATTTTCAATTTTCAAAAATTATTTTCCTTAAAATAAACAGAGACTTAATTGCATTATTGTTACAAGGCTTCTCGAGTCTAGATCATGGGCAATTGCTGATGACGACAGAGAGACGCCCACGAATATGCATTAATTGTAGTTCCTTTTCACATAGTTTGAACCATCATGGGATTAAATTTATAGAATAATACTATGAATACCTAAAAGATATTAAATTTTTTGTATCAAATAACGTGTTACATGATGCAGTAGCTAATGTGGTACAGAAAATAAAATTAAAAATCAAAATTAATCCATCACATCAACTACCACATTATTTAGTACAAAAAATTTAGTACTCTTTAAGTACCATAGCATTACTCAAATTTGTATTAAGATGAGATGCAACGGAATAACCATTACTGCATACGAAACGAGTAAAAAGTTCATGCATCACCTCAAGCCGGTCAACTTGCATGCAAAACCAACACAAAAGGACATCGCTAAAGCAAGGCGATAAGAACCAAGTGTGGATAAATCTTTTAAAAAAATTTCTTGAGGCATCATCAAGGGATTGCCCAATATTTTACTAAGAAACTGACAGAGACCACCACCTAAACCTAAGAAACACTACAGTAGTAGCAACCAAGCCCATCACTACTTAACAGGCATTAGACCTAACGAAATAGGCAAAATGGAGTCTTTCGAAGATAGATCAGAATGCTATTCATCTAAAGCAGTAAAATGTCATGCAATGAACACCAAGATGGAAGAACTACAGAAGACCAAGGAAGAGCTCAGGCAAGCGAAAGACGAAGCCATGCAATCTTGGTTGGACTCCAGGCCCCTGATTGACGAGCTTGAAAAGCTACAAACAAACCTTGCAAGTGCAAAGAATCGGTGTAGTAGCACAGTTATCTCGGAGCTTGAATCTCAACTCGAGGCGATTCACAGGAGCATCAGCACCAAAAAGGAGGAAGAAGTCAGAGTTAGAGCAACTATCAATGAAATGACTCGAGCTTCGGAAAAAATCCGGGAAGAGATGGAGCAAGTTAAGCTGGAAACAGAGGAGGAACGTCGGATGAGATCAAAGCTAAAGCTAGTCCTCAGACTCAGAAGGCAGACTCTTCGGACATTGAAACTCACTCTCAGAGCAATAAGGCTTGAATCCGAGGCCTACGGTGCGTCAGCTGCGGCAGCGCTACACCAGATCAATAGTCAAGCACATATTGACAGTAACTCGGTCCAACTCACTCAGGAAGACTACTATGCCTTGACAAGAAGAGCTAAAGAAGAAGCTTCACTAGCAGAGTGGCGAGTTGCGGTATCAATTGAGCAGAGACTTGTGGCCGAGGAAAGTCGAGATGTGGCTTTAAAACGATTAAAAGAACCAAATCTACATGGTCGATCGAGCAAAAGAAAAATTGATGAAGAAATAATTCAGGACAGAATAATGAGGGAAACAGAGGGTGGTTCACAAAGAACCAGGGTGAGAGCCCAAACTCCTTTTCCAAAAGCTCGAGCCAAATTAATGGCAGAGGATGGTCATAACAATGCACGTCAACCCTTGGAAAAGTCAAAAAGCAACACCAACAGAAAGCCGGTCAATAAAAAGAAAAAGTCCATTTTTGTTCAGATAAGAGCTTTTTTGGTGCAAAAGATAGCAATACTATTCAGATGATGTCAGATGTATTCAGGAAATTACAATCTATGTTTCAGCCCGCAGTTGCTTAGCTTAACAGCAAAGAGATGTTTAGAACAAAATTGACCAGGTGGGTTTTTAGTTTCTCTTATAGTGTTGCTCCAAAAGGCATGTGAATCTTTCTAGGTGCTCTGCAAATAAGCCTGGAAAAAGTAAAAGAGAAAGATATTAAATCAATAAAGTCGTGTTGTTGATAACTTATTGTGGTTGCATGCAATCTAGGTGATTTGAGCTCAATACCTGATGCTTTCTAAGTCAACCAATGTCTGCAAAAAGAAACCCTGAACAGATGTCTACATAACCTAGCATGTGCAAACGAAGCCTGAAAACACGTGGAACAAAAATGAGAACAATACTGATTTCTGAGAGAGTAAAAAGGGGCTCCTCGAAAAGAATATGGCATACCACAGATATCTCTACTGAAACATTTTTGAATATGCCGCCTTCTCCTTGTCACGCCTATCAGCAATCTGTAGCCACCTTTAACTATTAATCGACATGGAGTAGAAATATTAAAGAAACAGAGCTCTCATATTGGTGGCTCTAATAAATTCATATAAAGGTAAGGCACTGGCCTTCTTTTTTGCAGCAGCAAGCTCCTTCTTTATACCACCTGAAAACCCAAAAGCACTTTAATTCTTCATATTTAATGCAGATAAAAATAAATAAATACAGAGTGACCCTTCTATGTAGCTGACCAATAGGCTGACTTCAATTTGACAGTCTACTGGGGCCAACATTAACTCCGCCAAGCTTCTACAATATTATTTGTAAAATACTGCTTTGGTAATGAATGGCAATAAAGTCGAAAAAAAAAAAAAAACTGACCATCATTGGGTTCCAACAAAGATGCCTTCTTGAAACTCTCAACAGCAGCATCGATGTCATTGAGTGCCATGTATGCCTGAGAAGCAAGCAAGCGTAAGTCAAGCAACTTTTGCCAAAAGTTCTTAGCATAATCCACATGTAACAAAACAATTCATATGCCATACAAGTATCATGAATTATCAACAAACTGTTAACAACATAGCTTCGAACAGATACACAAATGGGAAAATGGATGTCTCATTGAGTGGACGTGCAGAGTCTATGAAAAGCGTACCAACCCATCTTGAAATCAGATGGGTTTAGCATTAACTAAAAAAAGATGAAACAGCGTAAAGAAATATGGTGTAGGAAATTTTCCTTTGAACCAACCAGCATGTAAGAAAAAAATGTAAAAAGTGGCAAAAAGTAGGGTTTAGGCATGACAAAGAATATGAAAAGGGTCAACTCTATGTGTTTTGAGCAGCTTCAAATTCTTACACTTGCCAAATTAACTTCAAAACTTCATAAATAAAAGATAGACAATGACAGAAAAGTTCATACTATGGACTGGAAGAAGTATGTAAATTTAGCTGATAACTTGTGATACTGGTTGTAACACATTTTACACTCTTACAGATGGTTTCTGTGAAATTCTTCGTAAGATCCTCTTCTTGAGGGTTAAAATGAAGCAGTATGATTTCAGAGACACAGAAAATTACGTAAAATAGCCGTGTCTGGCACACATGTGCACATGTGTTGCCACATGAAATTAGAGGTCCTAGAAAGACAATGGATTTGCATCATGGAAGGCCAATAAAGTTACCCCATCAAAGGTTTGATCATCTATATCAAGTCAAGCTATGTTTACAAAAGATAGTACACATGTAATTTTGAAAATTTTAGAAGTACTAGACTACTTGGGGGGAGAGAGGGAGAGGGAGGCATGTCCTCATGTCATGGATTTTGAAGATTGTCATGTCGACACTGCGTTCGGCGTTCCTATATTCACACTCACCACTCATGTCTGTGTCTACAAGTCATAGCTGAAGCATAAACAGCTTGACATGACTATAGCATAGATGTAAGGATATTCAATATCTTAAGGTTTAAAACGAAATTAACCTTTACAAGATGCATTAGATGAAACTAGTGAGCTTGAAAATGGCATCTTTCAGAAAAGCCAAAATCCTCTACATGCTCAATGATACAAGACAAT
Source organism: Platycodon grandiflorus (assembly GCA_016624345.1). Lineage (NCBI taxonomy): Eukaryota > Viridiplantae > Streptophyta > Magnoliopsida > Asterales > Campanulaceae > Platycodon > Platycodon grandiflorus. The sequence goes on along the minus strand of CM028361.1, from coordinate 29,316,021 downwards.
GAATTCATACAAAAAGTGTGATGACCTGAAATTACTACACAAATCTGAAGATAGCACGTTTCTTTTCAGCAGGCACACAAAATCAAATTTAATTCTCAATACATACTCTACTAATCTCGAATGGATGTGTCCTACTCTGAATCCTAAACCACGAAATCAGACTCGTAGATGATATTGCACATCAGGTTTTAATGGTAAATACGTCTAAAAAGAAAAGGAGAGCTTACACTAGAAGGCATCACAAAGGACCATGAAAAGTAGTTAAGAAAGTGAATCTCCATTACTAATATGACTCGATGATTATGCAGAAAGTAGCTAATAGTAGCATATATGTCACCAACCTGGCCTTGACGGAACAGAGCTTTCACATTATCTTCTACATCACGAATTGCAAAGTCTGCGTCCAACAATGCTCCTTGTAAGTCTCCCAATTTCAATTTACAGGCCTAAAACAGTCATGTCAGACATCATTCAGGACATGAATGATTAAAACAAAGAATGGGATCCGTCTATCAGATTTGATTCCCAATGAAAGCACATTAAATCAAGAAGGGATCGCTTCTATATAAAACTCGGTAGGATATCTCTAAGGAAACAACCAACAAGAGGAATATTCCATGAGGGAATAAGTAAATAAATATACAAAGTGGGTAAAAAGAAGAAGAGGATAGAGAGAAGACACATGTTTTTCAGTATAAAACAAGGAAGCTCAGATGGAACAAGTAACATCTGCAAGTTTCCCCACAGTCAACACTTGATCCCCACGAACTAGGTAACCAAAATTATAACCAAAATAACTTCGACCAAAATTTAGGGCAAATAGGTAACTTATCCAAATACAATCCTAATCAGTCAAACAAGTAAAATAACTTCGACCAAGAGAACAATAAGATGCTTGTCACAAGAGGTGTAACTCGGCACGGTTTCAAGGAAGCTGAGTTAGCTGACAGAGAGAAAGGGGGTCCAGAAAATAAGTCCCACATCCCATTTCGGGATTTCCAAAATATAGTAGCATTTGCAAATTAAACAACTTAACTATAATGAGTTCAGAACTGAGCATTATACTGGTAAAATGATGAAAACATCCATGATCCAACTGTAAATGAATTAGGATGGTCAGGCAACAGTAAGGAATCCTCTAATTATTTAAGATTTTCCCTTTCATAGTTCAATTTTTGAACCTTTAACATACTTTAACAGATTTCATTATTATCTTCTACTGTCAAACCCAACCTTCCCTCAAACTAGATGTGCACATAAGGGGGAAAAACAAAACTAAACAAAAGAACCAAAGCTTTCAATGTGGATTTGACCCTTAAGTTAACTGAACATGGGGTACTGTATCTAATGTTTCTAGAGATAGATGGTAAGCATTTGTTAGATATATATAATTGAATTCTTAGCATACACATTAACTGGGTTGCACCCTCAATTTAATTTTTCCCAATAAACTTTGAAGAAAAAGACGAAAGGTGCTTTTAATCTAAAATAAGCCCCTCAACATGAATCAACAATCAGCAGGTCATATCTCGAGTACTAGACAGTTAAGACATCATGGACTTCATTTTGGAGGACATTCTAAATGAAAGAAAATAACATTGTGATTTCCACCCTGCTCCATGCCAGTATTTTCATTGCAACCAATGAATTTAAGACTAATGCGCATGTGAACTAGAGCCACATGCATGGACTTTGAAACGAGTCCCGACAGTAGGCAGTCCATATAACTGATAAACCACCTAAATCGTATAAATGAACGAGAATTCATAAGATTATACGAGATGCAAGGATTGCTTTGGTGTATAATGCTTAGCTTAGCTTCCTTTTCGCCCTCTCCTTGAAGCTACATTCCCTAGTGACTCATCATAACTTAACCTCAGCAGCTCAACCTCTTCAAGAACCTATGCCTCTGACTTTAACAAAGATAAAATCTTAAAATCACTCATTTGCCACAAACTTCAAAGCAGTTGCAAATGTAATGAAAATCTGCAAACCAAACACACTTGAATCAAGCTTCAAAGGAGCATCCATTAATCGCAACAGCCACGACCCCCACGACGGTCTCCTTCAAACCTCTCTATCTCTCTCTCTCTCTCTCTCTCTCTATATATATATATATATATATATATATATATATATATATATATATATTGATGCGAACCAAGGACCAAGTTCCAACATTCCAAGGGATCCCATGGTGATAAACAAAGGTCCAATGACAAGAGCGCGAATTAAGAAGACTCAAGAAGCTTTCATGACACTTGTGGAAGAGCTTAGGGCCAACGCGACACCCAAATATGGTCAAGGCCCTGAAGGGAGGATCATGTGCGTGTTGGAGAGTACACAGAATTTTGGACAGCCTTAAGCGTCCGCATAAGGCGTCCGCACACAGATTCTGGAAAGTGTGCGGCCGCATAGGGCATCCGCACTCAGCGTTTGAAGTTTCTGAAAATCATGCGGCCGCATGGTACGTCCGCACGGGGGGTTTTGCAAATCGTATGCGGCCGCATAAGGCGACCGCATGTCGACGGGTTTTGTTTGATAATTTTTTATATCCTATTTCTTAGGGGTTTTGTTTTCTGACGTTTTTAGGGTTTTAATAAGTTTATTTCAGCCTATAAATAGGCCATCATAAGTAAGGATACAAGAACTTTTGATATTAATTAATTTGAATTGAGTTTTCACAATATTGTGAGTTTTTGAGAAAATTTTTGGACTAGAATTCTCAAACCCTTGAACTTATCAAGTTTGTTGAGCTGCAGGCTTGTGATGTTCCGTGATCTTGGTTCCTAATCAATTGCGATTAGTGGGTTAAGGTTGCACCCCAAGGTTCTAGGGATTAAATCCACCCTAGGGTTGAGGGAAGCTCCCTATCTTCGTTTCAATTCGTTGTTTTCTATTTTTAATCTGCGTTCTTGGTTAGTTCCGCTTTGTCACGATCTTGGAATCACATCATATTTATGCGTTCTTGGTTGGTTCCGCTTTGTCACGATCTTGGAATCACATTATATATATATATATATATATATATACGCACACCCAACTCAGTTTCAACCATCCATCTTTCTCTCCCTCTCCAAAGCATAAGCACGCATACAACCCCTCAGATCTGTAAAGTCATTACCACCTGATTGCACCAACCACCAACATTCATCTAAATCGGGTTAGTAAACAGGAAAAAATGAAATTTATCGACGCACCTTAATAGACAGTTATTGACGATAGAGGGAGAAATCTCTACCAAGGCACCCAAATCTAACAGAATCTGTTGCAAACATCGAATATGTTCTGTAGCCAAGGAATCACTTATCATCTGACGCCTGAGCACCACACAGACCGTCATTGATGGTTTACGTCGGCAGGGGCGGATCCAGGATTTTAGCACCGCGTGGACTTTGTATTTAAAAAATATTGTAAACAGTAATAACCGTGTAAAATAACTTTATTTATCGAAAAAAGAAGTTATATATAGTTGGTGACTTAATGAGCCTTGCCCATTAAACACCAAAAAAATCACATTTTGAAATATTGTAAAGATAACGATTAAAGAGTTAAATTAAATGTCAACATTTTTGGACTAAAATGTGTACAAAAAATAAAAATCTAAAAATAGTTGCTACAAATTTAGTATGCAAATATATCTCATTTTTTCATATAATCAAACTATCAAAGCCTAGAAACTTAAAGAGTTAAACAACAAGAGTTTGAAAGTATGCCAAGTGAAGGAGAGATCGAAGATGTAAATGTTTGTTGTCTCTTTTGGTAATTTGGTGGAAGATCAGACAGGGCACCGAGGGAGAGAAGGATTTTGGATGAGTACTGCAAGTTTTTTGGAGACTTGATAATTAATAGAGAGAGAGTGGGTGGAGAGTGGAGTGAGTGAGGGAGTTGGTGTGTAGTTTGTGTTACATAAATAAATAAATAAATATATATATATATATATATATATATACACTACTACTACTACTACTACTACTACTACATATTTTTGGCAAATTTTGGGGTGGGCTTAAGCCCCCCTCAAGCAAGCTTTAGATCCGCCCTTGTACGTCGGTCTATACGGTGGTATCAACAATGTCGCGTGGCACAGGGCTCTGGCAACCAAGCACCGGATGTCACTCCCTAACTTTGTGGTCACTGAAAACCAAAAGTAGCACCTTGTTCCACCTTTGAGAAGAATGGCTATCTTAACGGTGTAAATAGGCATTACCTTATATTGGACTCGAGTGAACCAAGCACCCTAGCATCACCCCTTACTTTGTGGTCACTGAAGTCCAATATTTGGCAGTACCTATTTCGACATTTAAAGAGGGATGGTCTCCCTCTAGGAAGGTCCCAAGAGCTTTGGTTAGTTGATTTTTTCTTTTTTATCCTTTATATTAAAAACAAACTACTGCTATCTATTATTTAAAAGGGTATTTCAGTCATGATATTGTGTTTTGAGCCTCATGTGCAAGTCACATGATCCAGATCTGATTTTTTTGACAGAATTTGAACGGTAACGGGTAAGGAAAGTTTATATAGTATGAGGAGATAAATTTCCGGGTTGATATTTAGGGTGGTCATCCAAAAACCTAGGGGTGACAATGGCAGGCACGACACGATTATAAACACGAATTACAGAGACAAAAGACACGATAAGGCACGGCACGACACGACACAAAATTATAAATTTAGTTAAAATAACGTTTATTATTATATTTATGATCAAATAAGATAGATAACACGAAAATACGATAGTGTGGCACGAACACGACACGATGACACGAATTGCCACCCCTACAAAAACCCGTTTAAGTAGATGGAGGTTAATGATAATTTACCCCGACATTAAATGCTTAGGTTTATAAAAGTTTAGGCAGCAATGCTTAGTTTTCTATGATAAGAAAGACGAGTTTTACAAAATTAAATTCAATGATCTTATGTGTCAAATAGATATTCGACCCATACTTTTCAAGACAATGAATCAGTATTATTAGCGAAATCCTTGATCATATGTCAAAAGTCAAAACAACACCACTTCCAAGAGATGGAAAAAGGGATAACTTACAGAACTATTTGTAAATATCTGAGACTTTGTCTTCCTTAAAGATTCACTTCTTGCTGCACAATCAGAGAGACAAAAGAATTAGAGGGACCAAGGCTAAACATGCGCCAATATCTAGTTCGAACTACCAGAAATATTAGAGAAGGGTAACATGGTGTATACAATAATTCACCTTCATCAATATCTTCCTTCTCCCAGCAAACATCCAAGTAGCGAAGGGCCTTTCGATACTTTCTAAGAGCCATTTTATAGTCTTGCTTCTGCAGAACTAACACTGATTAGAGGACAAATCTATAACTATTACTAAAGTAAAAGCCACTGCTGCCACATGGCAGCTTTACGTTCATTTTTTTCCCCGCCTAATTCCCTACCCTTCTTAAACTATCTCATTTATTACCCCTTTTTGTAATTCCCTCCTCAATTGTAAGTTGTCCTATTTCCTAAGCTGTGACATTTGCTGTCTCATTTCCAATGCACATTTTTAAGTTCCCATTTCTACAGCAAATTCCAATGCACATCTTTCAAATACACTATAAAAAAATAAAATAAAAACTATATATTAGTGAGATGTAATTAAATTTTTTACCTTGCAAATATTATTATAAGTAATTTCGATTTGTATTCAATATTTATCCCATTTTAGTTTTGTTCAAAGTATTTCAATTAAAATATTTTCAATTACTTATATCGAGTTTAGAAAATGCTTGCATTATAAACAACTTTTTCAAAATTTTGTATTAAAATTGTGCATCGCACGGGTACTAACCTACTAATCATCTAAAGAAAACAACAGTAACATAAGGCAAATTGAAACAGAAGAAAAAGAAGAAAACAAAACAATCAATAATGCCTATTTTAATCCATGATATGTGAACACAAACACAAGTGTCAAGTGTCTATATTGATACGTGCTATCTGAAACAGCAACCTTCAATATACAAGACTTGTCTTCCACTCCTCCCTAAATGTAAAATATCAAAATAGCTAAACAAAGCATAGATGAATATAAGTACTTCTAAATGCTCCAATAGTTACTTCACTCTATCTTTCGCACATGTCTTGATTTGATATAAATAACCAAACCTTTGAGGGCCTTTGGTATATTAGTTAGCTTTTCACAAGGTAAAGCCCTAATGTCTTTCTAGAAACCCTAATTTCGTGCATCCAAATATGTGGACATGTGTGTTCGACCTAGCTGATTTTTCATTATTTCCCGTGTCCCCCAAATCATAGATTTTAGTTGTAAAATTTTCTTTTTACAGACACCAACATCATGCATCAAAGAATGTTGAAGCAAGTTCATGTTGCAGGTACCTTGTACTGTTCATTTCCAAAGGCTTTAACAGAGTCTACAGCACTGATCCACCAAGACACTTCATCTGATTTAACATCAAGGTCAGCTGGCCAATCAGGATAGGTGTCGCCATCCTTGAAAAAGTTACATACTCCATCATCTGCTCCCTCAGGAATCTCTCCACAATCTTCTATAATGACATCAAGAGTGGGGTAGTCATTTTCGCCTGTAGTAACATGCTCAACTGAACGAACCACACCCATTCCTTTGATAACCCTGCCAAACACGACATGTTTTCCATCTAGATGAGAAGTGCGGGTTGTAGTGATGAAAAATTGGGAACCATTAGTATCAGGACCAGAATTAGCCATGGATAACATTCCTTTTCTTTCATGTTTTAACTCAAAATTTTCATCCTCAAATTTCAGGCCATAAATTGATTCTCCTCCAGTGCCATTCCGAGCAGATATGTCACCACCTTGAATCATAAAGCCTTTGATAATACGGTGAAAACAAGATCCCTGCATGAGAACTAACTTATGGTCAGAAGAAAAAAAATATCCAAAGAAAAAACTTTGATGTAAAGAAATGAATGACAAAAGAGCAGTTAGCAACAACTAGAGCCAGCTATTTTTGGCTGCATCTAGTTGAAGGAAAAGGCAGTAAGCTAGACAAAAATCTATTCACAATTTCATAATTGATATCTGTTGTCTATACAAAACAAAGTTGACAAAAGCTACATGATATAGTTAGGTTTGTTGATATTACACCACAAATGCAGATTTGGAGCATGTTTTAGAGAGAGAGAGAGAGAGAGACAGAGATTTCCATAAAGCGCCAGGAGAATCATTAAAACTGTATAAAATTTGGGTCTGGTTGAGATCAGTAACCCCTTAACCGAACAGAAACGTTCACACCCATGGAAAGAAGAGAAGTGTCTCTGGATCTGTCCATGAATTACCATAGATATCAGTAATCATAGTGAATCCCGATTAGTTTGTGAAATAGAAATCCTGACGTGAGTCGTCTTCACGACGGAAAAGTAGAAAAGTAGAACATAACAACAGGAGTTAGATAAATATAAGTTTGCCACTGACATTGTGAAGCCCATGTTTTCTCTGTAATCTCTGTATTGCTCTCAGAAGGATCTTTATACAGCACTCACCACACCCCCAAATCTCTTCTTGTCCGCTACTTTCGATATTTATTCATTTCTCGCCTCTCTTGTAACATACAATTCATTCCCATATATTGGGTGCACGATGTGAATATGTATCGAAGACAGTTGGAACGTGAATCCATTATTTAATTCAAGGCGGATGATTTTCAAAAACTCAACTTAATTCAAGTCAGCCTTTGTTTCCAATTAATTGGGGTTGGCTACATGAATCCTTTCATTGATGACCATGTTAGTTTTGGTCATCCCCTACCTCCCTACCTCCCTACCTCTAGCCTCCCTGTTCACATGGATACGATCACACTTCTTAATGCCAAGTCTATGTTGTATGTGTCCAAACTATCTTAAACGATTTTCTTTCATTTCATCAGCTACTGAGCAACTTTTCCTGTCTCACAAATTTATTTGTAATGAATTCTATGTTTTCTATTTTTACCACATATCGATCTTAACATTCTCAATTTGGCTTCACTCATTGTGTTTTGCCCAACATGAGTTTCGAAAAGAAGCTAACTATTTTTTTGTTCGCAATAAGCTACAATAAATAGCACTGGTGTCCCACGACTTGTCCAGTTGCTGCATGTTTATTATGGTTTACAACCACCAAACCAAGTCAACCAGACCATTTTTCGAACTTATAAATTTATTTACTTTTTCAAAATCATATTTCTGAGCTTCCTAGTTTTTTTTTTTTTTTGGTAATTTATATTCCCTCCATCCCCAAAAAAGTCGCATTTTGACTTTTATTGGTCAATTCAACTAAAATTTAACCAAAAATTTATAAAAGTTTTCTTATCGTTGCGAAATTCAAAAAATATTATTGATAGTATTCTTAATATTGTATCAATAATTGAAATTTCATAACTAAATCATAATAAATATATGTTAAATGGTGATTTAGTATTGTCCTGGGTTGACTTTTTAAGAAGGGAGGGAACGGAGGGAGTATTGTTTTAGTTCAAATGTCGATAGCGCAAATAATCGATTTAACTTAGATACAGCTCAACAACTCTTTGATTATTAGAACAAAACACGAAGCAGAAGAGCGATAAGCATAAGTATATCTGCCGAAACGAAATCAGAAACAGACACAATCACACACATGCATACGCATATTCGTATCTCATTGTGTGTGTGTGTGTGTGAGAGAGAGAGAGAGAGAGAGAGAGAGAGAGGGAGAGGACCTTCAAATGGAGAGGAACGCCGGTGTTAGGGCCAATGCCCTTCTCTCCGGTACAAAGCGCCCTGAAATTTTCAGCGGTTTTGGGGACAACATCCTTATAAAGCTCCACCACTAGCCTCCCTTCAAGCTCTCCTCCAATGCTTATATCCAAATAGCACAGCGGATTCGCCATTTTTCGCACTCTCTCGCACACACACACACTTCACCGTCGACTGATGAGACGATTTCGCAACAAAAAAGCGCGAAGCCCAAAACCCTAAACCCCGGTATTTATTTTGAAATGAACGGACAGACGACGTGGTGCAGTTACATAGGACTGGCCAAGTGGGAGGAGGGGAGGGGGGGGGGGTCTGCCGGGCGGATGCTTAGATACGCGGGGTACAGACTACAGCGTGCGCTCCGTTCGTTATTAGTATTTGGAGAGATGGGTGTGATTCGGTGGATCAGAGGGCTATGTGGACCTTAATTGTTGTCAGCCGTTGGATTGCATGGTTCAGAAGGGTAAGATGGGGAAATTAGAAAGAGATTTTTCACATTTGAGTAGCTTGTTTACCTGTGTAACAAAAATACAACAACAACAACTACAAAAAAAAAAAATTAAACATTAGCATTAATAACATCCAAATACACAAATAAAAAAAATAAAAAAATTTTTTTTTGTGAGGGTGACATTATTAACACTCCCCTATAAACTCACAAACTCAGAGAGACTCTTATGAGCGACTCAAAAACAAAACAAATAAATACAAAGAGATAAGGGTTAGATGTAGTTCTAGTAGTTAGATTGACTTCTTTACCAATTTTTTTTCTAAGGAGGTACCCGTTCATTCAAAAATGTGCATATTGATGCACCATAAAATCCTCCTCCAAGAAAGTGCTTTAATTGCAGTCCATGAAGCTTGAACACTCTCTTGGTTGCCGACTCTTAAGAAATAGGCCATTTGATCACGTCAGCAATAGGAAATTTCACACCCAAATTGCTTAAATGAACAAATTCATCAACGTACTCCGGCGATGGGTGAAAATAAGAGACATGAGCCTCAATGCTCGGTGGAGTGTCGAAGTGAAACTTTGGTTCCTTGGAATCTTCATTTGTGCCCAAAACTTCCTTCTCCTTAAACTTGCTTGATTGCACCATCTCTTTACTAACATACTCTTCAAGGGTGGGCGAACTCGGCACAGGGTCGAGAGCATGATTGATCACTTCATGCTCATAAGCTTCCATACTTTTTTCTTCCATCACAAAATTGAAATGAGATTGGGGTGCTTCTAATTGAGGTTGTCCCAAGTTACACGGAACTTCATTCTCATTGGTGAGAATAAGATCATTGCATAACTCCTTCTCCTTTGGGTTTCCCTTGATGATGACTTTAATACTTTCTTGGACCGATGATGCAAAGATGTGAGAACATTCCCCATACTCATCTAACCAGTAGAAGAGCGATATTATAGCGTTCAAGCTGGTTAAATTGGAGCGTTCTTGAATCTTGTTGAAGAAGCCAAGAATCGTATAGGAGTAACTTATCCTCGGTAGGATTTGAGGATAGAGCGGGTTGCTCAATTGAAGATCCCCAATGGACATTGTCCAAAGCCCAAGCCATCACTTCATGTAGCTAACTACAAGAAGACTCACTAAACAAGATCAAGTGCAAGAGAATAATATAAAATCTAAATTAAAGATACAAATAACTAATTATGAAATTGTAAAGCGCAATCCCCAGCAACGGTGCCAAAAATATGATGTGGTCAAAACTGAATACTAGCAAGTGGCACTAGATCAAGTAATAAGTGTAAGTAAATTACGAATTATCGAACCCAAGGAATTTGCAACAAATATCAAAATCAATTATTTTTTGCTTTAATCTAGATAAATGATCTAATGGAATCTCTTGGACTCTTTGAGGAAGTGAATCTTGTGATTGTACTAGATCTACCCTTCCTTCAATTATCACCACAGAGGGTCATAAACGAACAATTATCTTGAGATTTCACAATTTTTAACTAAGGAAAGCAAGTAAAAGATCACAAGATTTAGAGATATTAATGAGAGAAAACACTAGGGCTAGATTCACCAATTCACTTCCAAGTAATAAATCAACGATTTTGGGTATCAACTGATTATCTATGTGCGACAACGGAATTTCCTTAATTAATCAATATTCTCTCTCGAGCAATATCAATTCTATTGTTAACTGACAACCTACGTATCACTAGGTAGATTTAGAAAGAAAAGAAAGCATTAGGGTTTGTGAAATCCTCTTAGCTTTCGAGACGATCTATAGCTAATTGCATGTTTCAACCCATCTATCTCTAACATGAATTTAGATCCACGGTGTAAATTCCCATGGTCCATTACATGAAATATCCTCTCGGTCTCATTCACATTATTTAAATCAATTAAAAGGTAGCTAATCTTTCAAAGTATTAAGAACAAGAAAATACACTCACATAATGATAAAATAAATCTACACCCTAATCGAATCGATATTAAATATTCAGGAATTGGCTACCCTAAAACCTAGCTTTATGAATTTAGTTCATAATAAAACAAACAAAATCCATAGCATTCAAAAGATATATAAAATTAAGCATATGAGGAAGAAGATTGAAATTGATAAAAGTAATGAATACAGTACTTGAATCTTGGAAGAGTTGTCACGATCTTCTTCTCTTTGTTTTTCTTAAAGATGGCTCTAAAAACTTGATCCCTTAACCTAGCCTAAAAGGGATATATTTATACCTACTAATGTACAATACTTTTGGAAAAAGAAGTACAATACAAAAAGGAAACCAAAATGGACAAAAGTTAAAGGAACGGCCGGCCCTAATTCTGGGAGAAACAACTTTTCAGATTTGTCCTTCAGCTTTTCAAAATTTGCACAACGACCCCCTGAACTTCGAAATAAGATTCAAAGTCCTCCAAATTTGCATGATTGGCCCCTTAAATACTGGAACTACAAAATAATACTAAAACAAAATATTAGACTACAAAAACCTCGAGAATTAGTAAAATCTAAACTCAAATAATATCCAATAAATGAGTAAAATACTGACTTATCAACGTCCGAAGAAGACAAGGATCTCATCAAATGGTGAATCAATAAAAATAAAAAAGAAAATAATATGTAGTAGATGTCACAAACTTTGTAACCATAATTCTAGGTCATGTCGAGAGGCTATACAAAGTTAATTTTTGTTACGTTGTAATTTTTTAAGTTCATTTTTGCATATATACAAGGTTGATTTTTGTGTATCGTCATGTGTGTGAAAATGTGCATCGTCAATGTAATTGTGATTTTTGTATTAAGAAATGTGAATTATGTGTATCGTCAAGCATAAAATGTGCATCGTCAATTGTTGAACACATCCATAAAACTGCATATAAAATGTGTATCGTGTGCATTGCGATGCAACAAACAACACTCTTTTTTTGAATTGTTTTTGTAGTTAATATGGTTTTTTCTCTGGTGTGATGCACAACTTCTTTTGGTGTATCGCAAGTGAAAAAAGTATTTGTATTACGTTTTTTTTGTTTTGCTGCACATCATGGGCTTCCGTATTTTTATGTGCATCGTGTTGTTTTTGCGATGCGTAGGATGTACTGTTCTGTGTTATTTAAGGGCATAGATGACATTTTGCAACAAAAAAGTCCTTTAGTGATTGAAAACAATTATAGTGGACTTTAGCGAATGAAAATTGTCTAAAAGGGACTGACCCGAATTTGGTCTTTTTTTTTCTTTAATAATCAATGAAAAAATATTATACTTTTTCGTCTCCAAGAATTAATAATAATACAAATAAATAATACGTTCTTCTTTCACGAGACTCAAAAAATAATTTTTTGCACAAACAATGATATACTTGTAAAGTAATTTAAAAAATGTGAATGTATTGAACATGGTCAAGAATCAACCTAAAACAGAGAGTACTCACTTCGATTACTACTCTCATATATGGCCATTGCTATGTGTGAATAATTCAATAAAGTTTCCTAGTGTTTTATGGTATCAGCCATAAGGCTTATCCCCATTGTTACGTTCTCTCTTGTTCAAGTTATCAACTATGGTAGATTTGGAGAAGACCGAAACAGGCACGAGTGGAACTAAACAAGAGACCACCGTCGACACCAAGTCACTAATCACAATATTATCGTCATCTGGCAAATCAGCCCGATTTGGTGCTCCTCACGCAAACACTAGGTGAGACGGGTAAAAATAATTTTACTTGGAGAAGCAATCTTCAACGCGTTTAAGTCTAAAAATAAGGTTGAATTTGTTGATGGATCGATTCTAAGACACGTTGTTGATTCTGAGGACTATTAATCTGGGTTCAGTGTAACTGTTGGGTCCAAGGGTTGCTCAGTGTATAGGCTAGAGGGGGGGGTGAATAGCCTATACTTGATGTATTAAAAATTTCATCCAATTTTTACAAAAAAATCTGAAATGATTAATACAAGTAGATCATCTTCCTTATTCTAACTGCTTAGCCGAAGTTAGTGACATCGGACATCTGTGATCAGCAGATGTCAAGAGTGCAGTAGGAAGATATATGTTGAACTTAGCTGATGAAAATAAATTTGAGCAGCGGAAGAATAAACAGCATAAGTCAAACAATTTAGATTAAAGTAACTGTAAAGATTTGATATGAAAGAGAGCTTAACAGTTGACTAAAATCTGTCTTAGATGCATCATTTACTTTCCTTAAACAGATTGCACATGATAAGACAAATTATACAAGAAAGAGAAATCAAGGCTGAATGTAATAAACATATATATATTATATTAAAATTCAGCAGAGGTTTGCTCAAAGGCAAACATGCTTAGTACATCAACCTAGACTCTCTATCCTAGCAATCTCCCCGGAGGTAGAAGAAAAGTGAGATGGGATACCGGGAAGACTTATATTAGAACTCTAATCCTAGCAGTTCCTAACAACCTTGGAGGTCAGTGAAGGAAAGTGCTAGTGTTAGAGTGACGTGAGAAGAGAATATTAGGAGTTGTTCAGATAGCAAGTATTTGAACAACTGAGTGCTAAGCACTCGACCAACAATGATGACAAATTGTTGCACAATCGGCACAGCTTATAATGCGATATAAGTCTGCCGATATGAATGCAATCTGGACTTTTAAGTTCTGGCTCTTCATCGGACATCTTCAAGCTTGATCTGGCTTCAACGATCTGTAAGATGCTTGGTCTCTTTACTGGATAATGGAGTTGAGGTCACTGAAGAGACTGAGTTCTTCGAAGGAAGAAGGACTCAAATCAACAACAAGGTTGTTGATCAAGCAGAGCTTCTCAGCCTTTGTATTTTCTTCTCTCTCTCTCACAAAGTGTTTGTTCTTACACTTGTGATTTCTCACTCTGAAGGAGTGGTTCTGGATTGAAGAAATGAAGATCAATACCACAACCTTTCTCAAGCATAAGCATACACAGCTTGCTTTCTCTCCCTTATGCTCTATTGAGATGAGAATGAGAGTCTTCTTATATAGGCTGGAGAAGAAGAGGTGACCGTTGGTGTATTGAATAGGTTTAAGCCCGTTGGTGATCTGAATCTCATAATGTAGCAGAGTACATTTTTGGATCTGTTGGGCAAAGACCTTCAGATAGGTTCGAGTCTTGAAGATGGTCCGTGAAACAGGCTGGACAGAGTTTGGACGTGTCGAGCTTAGCCTGGATGTAGTCGGCGATTTGGACGTATCATTGCTTTGACCGGAGTGCGGCGTCACGTGCTTGGCCTTTTAAATGAAGCTTTGAAGACCGCGAACACTGTTCTGAAGAGGAAATGTCTATTGGATAAACGTGAAGGCGCAGACATCGATGCGTATCTTGGATTTGTCAGACAGATCTTACAACGGATCTATTTTGGCTTGAAGCGCGTTGAGTAACGACCGATGTATGTCGTGATCTTACAGTTTCTCGGCAGTTGTTCTGATGACGGATTTGGCCGATTCTGAGATCTGCCATTATAGAACTGCTGATGTAGAAACCGCTGATGGTCACGATGTTCCTCTTGAATAAATAGCTTCTCTGCAGTTGTTCTGATGAAGTGCTTTGGTGGATACAGGGATCTGCTGATGTAGAACTGCTGGTGTAGAGATGGCTAATAGGCAGTCATAGCTAAAGGAAATGTCTGCTAGTGGGACATTTGTCGATGGTCACGTCAGCTGACAATTTAAAGAGCTAATTCATATGAAAGTTTGTCATCATTCTGGTAGGACAAAGACTCGGATATGTACAAAGACTTCCTAGTCTAATGACCTATGCATTGTTTCAACAAGCTGCCACACTAACCGGTACGCAGCCCTTTTAGCCACTTGTGAAACATGCGTTGTAATGGGGACAAGCAAATCACCGTGTTGGAATATGCATACATTTATATCGGTGATTCACGGCATATTCCTAACAATCTCCTCCTATTTGCTTGGGACCATTACTACAATTGACTTATACATACAGCTCTTTAAAGCAGTTGTTCAATCCTTAGTAATAACATGCCACTACTGAATATTCATTTTATATCGAGGCATGCCCTAGGTTGAACTTACAAGCGATAGCGTATGTATAGTCACCTATTGCTAAGTATTTGCAGACTCAATAAATGAAAGAACAAATACGAAGCAATAACTGAAATGGTTTTAGGCAATTGAAAATATTGCCTTAAGAGCGTGATTCTTGCATTGTATGATCTGAAGAATGTTGCTTAAGCAGGAAGTAGAAAATATACTGTTCTTAATCGAATTGATTAAGCATCTTCATCTGATGATTTTAAAAGTTTGTGAAGGATAGGTAGAGTTTATAATAGTCAGCGTACTATAATAGTCATATAGCATAATAGTTCGCTGTATGGGCAGTTATACAATCTCTCCTCCTTACTAGTTCTTTTAATCTTTAATCACTCCTCCTTAATGTTTGGGGCTATTACTACAATTTCTTAATGTGATTCTGAATAATGTCAATCTTACTACACCTGCTTGGGGTCATTACTACTTCACAATCTCTCCTCCTTAATGGCCACAAGCTTGAATATTGGATATTGAGGATTGAATATCGCTACGGGTAGTGAGGAGAAGGTTGTTCTTTTATACCGTCTTTATAGAAATGCTTATGTGATTAGCTTATAGCAACTCTGCCGAGAATATAGACAGTATCGAGTAAGTACTTCCATTTGTCAGATTGGCAGTTTCTTTGAGTGATGTTATGTGGATCAAACATCTTTGGATGTAGCAGGTCATTAATCAGGTTTAATTTCTTTCTTAGTGTGCACAGTATTCATGTATAAGACATACATAAAAATAATAGGATATCAAGGTGATGAATTGTGTTCCATTGCTTGTAAAGAGGTCTTACAAGAATGTAGTGGGACAAGTTTTATTCTGTAATAGGAGGGGCAAATAGGATAAGCTGTTAAGAAGTAAAGCGTTCAAAATAGTCTCCTCCTTAGGGTATATCTGGTTAAAACAGGAAAGTATAGTCGAGCGGTATGCTGACTTTTATTGGATGCATGAGATATACATCTAAAGATGACATATAAGATCTTCCTAAGAGGTATGCTGAATTTCATAAAGAAAGTGAACGTAGGCATGAGCAGTATGCACCAGACAAATTATGAAGACTTAAATCAAAAGAAAGTAGCAAATGTAGATGAACAGACGTACACAAAACTAAACACATTACACATTTATCATTAATATAGCAAAAGAAAATTAGTTTGATAAAACAGACCTAGCTAGTCATCCTAATGAAGTAGAGTTAGAGGATGAAGGTCTGTTTTAATTGGAGGAACATTGACCGGGATTTGACGCAGAATGGGCGTTTGCTGGCTGAAGCTCCTCCTGAGATGAGGGTTGCTCGAGGTGAGCATTTGAGGCGATGGGAGCAGAGAGAGAGTTAGGTGCAGTAGTAGTGGTAATATCTCTTGTGGGAACCCAAGGGATGAAATTGGATACATCGTTCCTGGGATCTCGAAGACAATTTCTTACACGTCGAGTGATTCGACGAGGTCGTTGAATCACTAGAGGAGTAGTGGCAAGAAGAATCATCATACGTTGATGCCATTCAGTGTGGGAAATGGGTCGATGAGGAGGACTAGGCAAATTTGGTGAACACATAATGCACATGACTATAATGGTGGAGAAATTTTGGAGTAGGTAAAAGTCAGGTACTGTAGTTGGAGACTGATACCAATTTTATACAACTTTTTGAATTATTGAGAAGATGAAGAGGTTTCTTAATTAGAGGAATGGGAAAGGACGTTTTGGGGGCTTAAAGAAGTGAGTGCATTTAATGACATAGAAATGATGTTCTGATTTAGGATTATGTCATCATGCTCAGTGTAATTATGGCTAGTACATAGGCAGTCTAGGAGAAATGTATACTCATATTATTTTCAAACAAGAAGTTTAAAATTTAATATATAAACAGATTAATTTAATTGCCTTTATTGTTATATTAATGGGTACAACTGCTGAGTGTTTAAGACAATGATATAGGCTCTTCGAGAGATAATATGAGCTGTTATTTTACTTCAAACGATTTGTTTGAGTAAATTAATCTTAAATAGAACAGCATTGGTTGTTTAAAGGACGAGTTGGGGACAAAATTATCTGTCCAAGCCATATGACACAGTTGTACATGACACATATGTAGTTGTTTTTAGAGAAGTGTGTCTTAAGGGATTGTTTCCCAAAGAGATTTTGAGGGATTTGATGAGTCTTTTAATGAATGTGGATACTATCAGCAGGGTGTAAATTGGTATTTGCTAAAGTAGGAACTGCTGATACTAATTGTTGTATCCATTATTGGCAGTGTGTTTAATATCAGCTAAGGTAAGAACAGCTGATATCAATTGATAGACTCTAGTTATAATGGACATCAATCTATTTAAGATTAATAAGGCTTAGTAAGAATATTAAATAGATCAAGTAAGTGAGATATTGAATGTATACCTGAAGTGATGTCCGTTCTTCTTTCTTTCCAACCGATCTAGGCATTCTATAGCAAGGAAAGAGATCTGCAGACTAGACTTGTTCTGAAGAGAGTGAGACGTAGCCTATATACAGCAGGGGCTATATCGGCTGTTCACTCCTGAGGAAAAACTTAATATTTGAAAATATCAGTCTTCCTAAGAATTCTTGAGTTTCTAGCTATCTTGAGGATAGGTCGAGTTACTAGATATATTTAACAACATCCTTTTTGACAAAAACCACATGATAAGATCTAACAGAGTGTTTTGAATTCAATCTGTATACCAATTAGTTGTTGGTCATTATAATGGGAACAACTAATCATGCCTTTATAACTACAATCTCATAGGTTACATAAGATTTAGTAGTTGTCATAACTAAGAACACAAAGTCTTTGTTGAACTGTCTTGAAAGATTTGATTCAGCAGACACCTTCGTTCAAAGCGATTTACTAGTAATCTTGATCTTTTAAGCATGAAGGATAGAGATTGAGTAATAGCAGATTCCTTGATAGGTTGACATGAAGGTCATGAAACTGCAGTCTGCCTATTGTTGAGAGACTTGAGGTTTTGGCAGAACTTGAATTTAATCATTGTGAAATGATCTAATTCGAAAGGCAATTATCGTGGAGTCTAAGGATGAGAGTTAAGCGGAGTAAGAAACCATAACTCGATATAGCAATTTGTTCAAGAATGGTTTCGATGGGGTGTCACAGAGTTTGTGTCTAGGCAAGTGACCATTTCATTAAGGACAATTCTTTTAATCACCGAAGAGAATGGAGATCATAAAGAATAATAAGTTTGATCAACACACTTAAGACACGTCAATTCATGCTATCAAAGGAATGCAGACAAGTAGATAAGCATGAGATAAAGTTGGGACTTGTATTCAATAATCCAAGTAGTTTTACACGATGTTGCAAGGATCGGTGATTACAAGAACAATACAACAGGAATTTTGACTGAACTGCAGATTACATGAGAAAGATGCATAATGATTCAATTTACAGTATGAGATACATGTTACAAGGTTGTGTCCACGAAGTTCAAATCCTTAGTATTTGATGAAGGGTCATCAACCAAGGATTCTGGAGGAGATCAAGATGGCGGTGTTCTTTTTGATTTCCTCCAACTCTGGGAGAGCGAACATATTCACTTCTTCGGTCATTATGAAAGCACCGAAGAGTGATGGCCACCGAGGATGTCTTGCTTTGACCATGAATCCCCTTTGATAAACTCGAGGATGGATGGTGGCGGTTAACATTCGTCATCCTCATCAATTCCACATTAGCTACTTAATTCAGCAGAAGAATTATCTGCATCGGCCATCTTTGAGGTGATGGTCGGCATACCTACATATAACCAGAAGACTTGTTGCACATGGCAATATATCAAATGTTTTCCAAACACTTGACACTTCTTTTCTGGGATCTTTTCTGTGAAGTTCACGTATGCAACTTCCAAAGGTGGAATAAGTATATGCTAATTGATTTTCACAATGATTCATCTCAAACATTTTAGAGTATCAATGAGATTGATAACTAAAAGTTAGAAGAGAGAATGAAATCACTCTTGCCGGCATTAATTAATGGCTTTCCATCTTATCTTTCAAACGATTGACAAAGAATGTTCTTAAGTGTTCGACAACCATGGTTTGCGGCACATAAATCATGCTTGACAAAAACTTCTATGATTATCGGACGAGACAAAAGAAGATTACTTTATCAATTGTTTTCTCAACAAGATTGTGGAACCATAATTAATGATTTACGTACACAAGACTTGATGCAATTTCTCTCATGTTTGGAAACCGTGAATAAGAAAAGATTTTAGAAAATGATTTTCACAGTTTATGAATGATATTGAAAATATATTTTTGAGAGAAATTTAGATCAGCTCTTGTGAAGTAACAGAAATGAAATCGAAACAACTCTGAATGAATATGAAGGAATCATACCCCGTTGTTGAGGAATTGACTTGATCGAATCTTAGGACTTAAACTTAGTAACATTTTGAGAGATTTTGAATCATCGATTTGTATCGAGAGTAATCTATTTGCGGTTGTGAGTTTAGTCATAGTAGAGATTGGATGAAGAAGGATCTCTACTTATACTCAAGGAGGTTAGGCGAAGAGTACTCAATAATGGAGCTTTACCGTTGAGTTGTCCTTCGATCACGCCTTGGTGGATAGGTGTGAAGTCTAGATATTCTCAAGATTCTTGGAAAGGATTGATGTTGACTGTCTTGTCGTTTTCCAAGATTTTGAAAATACTCTTAACTTTAATCGAAGCAGTCAAACTTCGAAAAGTGTGCCTCCACCTTTAATAGACTTGAGAGAGTAGGTCATTAAAGGGTTTTTACTCCTATAAGTCAGCACATAAACCGAGCTTATGAAGTGTTGGTTGGCGATATGGAAATTCAGCCAACCGGGGTTTTTAGAAAAACATTTGAAATCACCGATAAGAAAAATGCCGATTAGTTTTGAAAACCATTTGCATAAGGCAAGTCATACAATCAATACATATATATCAATAACAAGTGTATGACAGTTATTATGCATTATGTCCGATAAAATGTATGAGCATATCAATTCGGCAGACATGAGCACAGGTCATTGGAAAGCAAATAGCTAACCTGTTGTGTGTATGCATGAGAGAAGGTCTTTATCAACTCCTTTGGACTTATCAGCAGATTTTTCACCTCATAGTTCTGAAGTCCAGCAGGTGAGGATTTTGACCTTAAGTGAGTGAAGGACATGAGTGAATTCTCATGAGTGATCAGCAGTCCTTCATGAATCAGCAGCCATATTACTATCTGCCGATGGAGAGTGATGTTGCATGTTTGACCTTTTCTGTCATATGAGTTCCTGCCTAAAGTACTCATAGAGAAAGTTAGCAACATTTATGAGCTAAAAACAGCTCCAGAAATCCAATAATACAAATGAGACTTAATAAGCATGATAATTGAATAATCATTCAAAATACAGCTTATAAGTGTAGCCCAAAAAGTTAAGAGATTAGGAGTTGGGGCTACTTCCTCATTAAACTCTTTGAACGCGTCTGCTCATAGTTGTTGAAGTACCAGTGCTAATGTTGAGCATAGGTTCTTTAAGTGTATTCTTACCCGGCTGAAGCTTTTCATTGAAGGAAGACAATTTCATCATTGATATCCTTAGGCCAAGAGCTTATAATCTCAGTGATTTTGGAGATGACATAACTTTGATTTCCTTTGAAACTCTTCTTATTTCATTTGCTTTAAACTTTTATAAAAAGTTTTCTTGAGAAGGTGTTAGATTGGAGCAATCGTTAGCCTTATGTCAAGAGAGCAAATTTTTAGAAGTGAATCTAAGTAATTCATCTATCATGTATGAGTTTAACCCATTTGCTAAAGGATATACCAAGGTTTAAAAGATAGATTTATGAAACATGCATAATCCTTAGCAAGTCAATCTCCACTATAGTACTTCTCTTCATGATATCAATGTAATTCTGATATATGAAAGATTTTCTTATAGTGATCACATAGTCATCACAATATTCTTTCTCACATGTTTTTGAAAACAAAATTTATTTTAATTTGGAGAAGGTTTTCAAAAGGCTTCCAGGTTTCTCAGTCAAAAAGGTTTTTGTGAATAAAAGATTTTGGAAAAAGACTCTTTTTGACTATGCATCTAATCTGAGCAGCAGGATCTAAACTCTCAGGTTGTTAAGCCTGGAATAAGGTTTACAGAGTACCAGCTCTGATACCAGTTGTTGGGTCCAAGGGTTGCTCAGTGTATAGGCTAAAGGGGGGAATAGCCTATACTTGATGTATTAAAAATTTCATCCAATTTTTACAAAAAATCTGAAATGATTAATACAAGTAGATCATCTTCCTTATTCTAACTGCTTAGCCGAAGTTAGTGACATCGGACATCTGTGATCAGCAGATGTCAAGAGTGCAGTAGGAAGATGTATGTTGAACTTAGCTGATGAAAATAAATTTGAGCAGCGGAAGAATAAACAGCATAAGTCAAACAATTTAGATTAAAGTAACTGTAAATATTTGATATGAAAGAGAGCTTAATAGTTGACTAAAATTTATCTTAGATGCATCATTTAATTTCCTTAAACAGATTGCACATGATAAGACAAATTATACAAGAAAGAGAAATCAAGGCTGAATGTAATAAACATATATATATTATATTAAAATTCAGCAGAGGTTTGCTCAAAGGCAAACATGCTTAGTACATCAACCTAGACTCTCTATCCTAGCAATCTCCCCGGAGGTAGAAGGAAAGTGAGATGGGATACCGGGAAGACTTATATTAGAACTCTAATCCTAGCAGTTCCTAACAACCTTGGAGGTCAGGGAAGGAAAGTGCTAGTGTTAGAGTGACGTGAGAAGATAATATTAGGAGTTGTTCAAATAGCAAGTATTTGAACAACTGAGTGCTAAGCACTCGACCAACAATGATGACAAATTGTTGCACAATTGGCACAGCTTATAATGCGATATAAGTCTGCCGATATGAATGCAATCTGGACTTTTAAGTTCTGGCTCTTCATCGGACATCTTCAAGCTTGATCTGGCTTCAACGATCTGTAAGATGCTTGGTCTCTTTACTGGATAATGGAGTTGAGGTCACTGAATAGACTGAGTTCTTCGAAGGAAGAAGGACCCAAATCAACAACAAGGTTGTTGATCAAGCAGAGCTTCTCAGCCTTTGGATTTTCTTCTCTCTCTCTCACAAAGTGTTTGTTCTTACACTTGTGATTTCTCACTCTGAAGGAGTGGTTCTGGATTGAAGAAATGAAGATCAATACCACAACCTTTCTCAAGCATAAGCATACACATCTTGCTTTCTCTCCCTTATGCTCTATTGAGATGAGAATGAGAGTCTTCTTATATAGGCTGGAGAAGAAGAGGTGACCGTTGGTGTATTGAATAGGTTTAAGCCCGTTGGTGATCTGAATCTCATAATGTAGCAGAGTACATTTTTGGATCTGTTGGGCAAAGACCTTCAGTTAGGTTCGAGTCTTGAAGATGGTCCGTGAAATAGGCTGGACAGAGTTTGGACGTGTCGAGCTTAGCCTGGATGTAGTCTGACTGATTTGGACGTATCATTGCTTTGACCGGAGCGCGTCCCCGCTTGGCCTTTTCTCGAAATGAAGCTTTGAAGACCGCGAACACCGTTCAAGAAGAAATGTCTATTGGATAAACGTGAAGGCGCAGACATCGATGCGTATCTTGGATTTGTCGACGATCTTACAACGGATCTATTTTGGCTTGAAGCGCGTTGAGTAATGACCGATGTATCTCGTGATCTTACGCTCGCGGTTGTTCGATGAGGATTTGGCCGATTCGAGATCCGCCATTATAGAACCGCGATGTAGAAACCGCGATGGTCACGATGTTCCTCTTGAATAAATAGCTTCTCTGCAGTTGTTCTGATGAAGTGCTTTGGTGGATACAGGGATCTGCCGATGTAGAACTGCTGGTGTAGAGATGGCTAATAGGCAGTCATAGCTAAAGGAAATGTCTGCTAGTGGGACATTTGCCGATGGTCACGTCAGCTGACAATTTGAAGAGCTAATTCATATGAAAGTTTGTCATCATTCTGGTAGGACAAAGACTCGGATATGTACAAAGACTTCCTAGTCTAATGACCTATGCATTGTTTCAACAAGCTGCCACACTAACCGGTACGCAGCCCTTTTAGCCACTTGTGAAACATGCGTTGTAATGGGGACAAGCAAATCACTGTGTTGGAATATGTATACATTTATATCAGCTGATTCACAGGCATATTCCTAACAGTAACGCAATAGTCACTTTGCAAAGAATTATAGTCAGGTGTAATGCATGCCACCACTGCTTACGAAATTTGGTCCGACTCTACAATTTATTTTAGAAAACATGATATTTATTTGAGTAAAATTGGGATACACTATCATTCTAATTTGTTTTTACACATGCAACCTTAAATCATGTTTGATTTGATGCCAAACACCCAAAAACGAATGACACATAGTTTCCTTATTGCATATTGGATACATCCAAAAGTTTTTAAATAATAAATTTAATTATTGATGCTCAATTGATGAATTTTCATTTCGAGAGTAGTCAAGTTGGGGTGCTCATATGTTGATTGGCTGATAAATAAAGTTGATAAAAAGACATCTATATTATTTTTTTAAGATCTGGAAATACACAGAATAGAAGCTTAAATACAGATTAAAATAATAAGCCTAGTACAAACCAACTAGGGGATCTCACCAAGATGCTCAAGAGATTACAAAAGTGATGAGGATCAAGGAAGGCAAGGCTTAGGTCAAGATGCTCGTGGTCGTGACCCATTGAGAATCAATGAAGGACCTAAGACAAAAGCACGGGCTAAGAAGATTCAAGAGGCCCTAATATCACTTGTAGAAAAGATCAAGTCCAAGACTACAATCAAGGATGTCCAAGACCAAGAGAAAAGGCCCATTTGCATGTTGGAAGCCCATTTACATAATTAAAGTCTGAATAATTCGTGAAACAAGGATAAAATAAACAAACTACTACAAGTCAGAATTTTTGGGTCAACTTCAACGGGCCACACAGGATGTTCTAGAGCTCAAAAATTGGTGTATAATATATGGTTGGAAATCCCTGGAAGTCTAGTTTCCAACCCATCAAACGGATCTCAATTTCGATGTCTCTAGACAAAGTAAAGCCCAAAATACCAAACACTGGTCAGAATGGACGGGAATGCTGAATTTGTGTTTTTCTTTGACCAAATCAACCTAGTTTTCACTAACAACCTTAGGGGTTTTCTAGAGCACATTTTTTGTATGTTTTGTGAGTCCTTGGTGAGTCTTTTGAGCCTATAAAAGGCCATGATCCTCCTTGTAATTAGTACACAAGATTAAATCAAAGTTAAGTTATTTTATTTCACATATTCTTGAGAGAATAGTGAGAATCTGAGATTCTTGAGAGAGAACTCACCTTGAACTTATCAAACTCATGAGTCGAGAGTTTGTGGCATTCCATAGTCATGGTTCATAGACAATTGCGTCTATTAGGTCTCGCTTGCTCCCCGAGGTTCCTATTCAATTGTGAATAGTGGGTCGAGGGAGACTCAACCTATCTTTTCCTTTCCATCGTTGCTGCATTTTTCGAGCTTCTTCGAGCGTGTTGAAACTTCTTTGATCTCAATCTTGGTCGAGTTCACATCAATTGGTATCATAGCAATCGAAGAGGTTAGTACCCAACAAAGTCGTTCTATCGTTTCTTTCATCTCTATTGTTCTTCATCTATCTATTTCTTCTTTGTGTTGAATTCTATCTATACCATTGTTCTTCATCTATTCTTGTTTTCATCAAGTTTGTTGTTCATCATCTTCTTAAAAAAAATAAAAATCAGCAATTGTGTGTTCATTGATCTAGCAATATTATGTTTCTTTATTCTTCATATAACCATATTTCTTCATCTATCAATTCCATTTCTTTTTGTTGATCACTTGAGCATAATAAACTTATTTAAAATCTATCCTAGTAATTTGTGTGTCAACTTTGTTATCTTGCCATATCCAATCCAAAATATATATATATATATATATATATATATATTGCCCATTGTTTAAAAAAAAAGTGCTAAATCAAAAAAAGTAGTGAATCAAGCTAATCAAAAGAAAAGCTTGAATCTGAAAATTAAAAAAAATAAAAAAAATTTTGGGCAGAAAGTTGTTGGATTTGGAAGAATTTTTAACGAGTGTTTGATTGTTCTAATTTAAGCTTGTTGGAACACTTTAAACATCTTGTTTATCACATCTTTTTGTTTATTCTTAGTGCTAATTGCTAGAACACTTCCCATTGATTTCATCTTTCATATACTCATCCATCATATATTCAAAATCTTGTTCATTCATCTTTGTTGTTGTTTTGCTCTAATTGTTACTTGCTGAAACATATGCCATAATCATCTGGTCATACTCATCATATTGTCATCTAAATCACCCATTGTGTCTCGTTTTCATTCTTGTTTGCTCTAGTGCAAAATTGCTGAAATTGTGTTTCATTTCTTTTCTTGCTTTCATTGTGAACTTGAATTCTCACTTTGAAATCTAACCAAAGAACCTTGAAACCCTGACTTTGCAATTGTCAATTTTGAACAATTTCGAAACACAAAATTCTGCACTCACTATTGCTAATTTCAAGGAAAGACTTCTCTCCAAGGATTTGAGTGTTTGTGAGTTGAGTGTGAAACACGAATGTTTGTGAGTTGTTTGTTTTTGACAAAAAAAATGTCACAAGACAGCCTTAATAACGAAGTACCTTTGCATGGAAACAATGGAGGAGAAAATGCCATGAATACTAATGAACAAATGTTGAGGATGATGGAGGATATCACTCAATAATTAACTAGATTAGAGGAAAGAGGGGCACAAACTCGAAGGAATCAACCTCGATTCCAACCGAGGAGGGGAACCTATGTTGAGGAAGAAGATGATTGGGCAGAAATGGAGGATGAGAGAGTAAACAATTTTCGACAAGAAAGGGGAATTTCAAACATAAAAATGAAAGTTCCTTCTTTCAAGGGTAAAACTGATCCGGAGGAGTATTTGGAGTGGGTAAGCAAAGTAGAAGTCCTATTTGGGTGTAATAACTACACGGAGGCTCAAAAGATCAAACTTGCATCTTTAGAGTTCATCGAATATGCTAGTATTTGGTGGGAACAGTTAGTGATTAATAGGAGGAGAATGGGAGAGGGAGGCATTAACACGTGGAAAGAAATGAAACATGTTATGCATAGAAGATTTTTCCCAAATTACTACCATCGTGATTTGTTGAGAAAAGTTCAAACCTTGAATCAAGGGAATAAATCGGTGGAGGAGTACCATAGGGAGTTAGAAATGGTACTTATTCAAGCCAATATCAACGAGGATGTTGATGCAACTATCTCTCGATTCATCAATGGCATGAATAGAGAAATTGCAAATGTAGTAGAGTTAAGGGAATATGATAAAATTGAAGAAGTTGTTCATGCTGCCGTAAAGGTGGAACGACAACTTAAGAGGAGGGGTACTTATACCCGAAACTATAATTCTTCTTCTTCTTCAATTCACAACTCTAATAAACCCAAGGTAGAGTTGAATAAAAACTCTAGTGCTGTACCAAGTAGATCCTTTGGGGATTCATCAAAGGGTAGGAAGGCTGAAAAAGGTAAGAATGTAGTTCCCAACCCAACCAAGACAATGGAAATTGTTTGCTTTAAATGTAATGGAAGGGGACATATAGCTTCGCAATGTCCAAACAAGAGGGTAGTATACATGGAAGGAAATGAATACTTTTCGGAGGAAGATGTGAGGGAAGAGGGGGAAGATAAGGAAGAAAGTGAGGAGGAAGACCCATATAAACTTGAAGCCTTAGTTGTGAAAAAAGTTTTAAGTACACAGGTTAAGGAGTTATGTGACCAACAAAGGGAGCACATTTTTCATGCCCGTTGTAACATCAAAGGGAAAGGGTGTGACTTGATAATAGATAGTGGAAGTAGCATTAATGTAGTGAGTACGGAGATGATAGAAAAATTAGCCATCCCGGTTATTAGACATCCCCATCCATACAAACTACAATGGCTTAGTGATTGTAGAGAATTGAGGGTGACAAAACAAGCTTTGATTTCCTTCTCCATAGGAAAGTACAAGGATGAAATAATGTGTGATGTTGTTCCTATGCAAGTAGGACATATTCTTTTGGGCAGACCTTGGCAATATGATCGTCATGTGATTCATGATGGTTTCCTAAACCATTACACCTTGAAACACAATGACAAGGCTTTTACACTTGTATCCTTGACTCCTCAACAAGTGTATGAACTCTAACTTGAAAAGGCCAAGAGATGTAAGGTTAGTGAGGCCGAGAGGAAAAATAATGAGAGTGGGAAGTTGGAAGAGAGAGAAAACCCGAGTGTTGAGAGAAAAAAGAGTAAAAATAATAAAAACAAGAGGGAGGATACACGAGGGAAAGAGGAAGAAAAAAAATAGTCGAAAAGCCAAAGGGCAAAGAGAAAATAAGACAAAATTTTTATGCTAAACCTTGTGTGGTTAAGAGGGAGTTGGAAAATGAAGGAGAGGTATTGATAATTGTTTTCAAACAAAATCTTGTTTCTAATGATATATCAAAAACTATGCCTCCATTTGTCTTATCTCTCTTGCAGGAATATGAAGATGTTTTTCCTGAAGACGAACCAAGTGGTTTACCACCTTTCCAAGGGATTGAATATCAAATTGACTTCATGCCTGGTGCCACTTTGCCAAATCGACCGGCTTATAGAGCCAATCCCGAAGAAACAAAAGAAATTCAAAGGCAAGTGGAAGGTCTACTCAAGAATGGTAAGATAAGGGAATCTTTGAGCCCTTGTGCAGTAACGGTAATTGTGGTACCCAAAAAAAATGGTGAATGGAGAATGTGTATAGATTGTAGAGCCATAAACCAAATAACTATAAAGTATCATTATCCTATTCCGCAATTGGATGACATGCTTGATGAATTAAATGGCGCCATAATCTATAAAAAAATTGATCTTAAAAGCGGATATCATCAAATTCGAATTCGTGAGGGAGATGAGTGGAAAATAACATTTAAAACCGAATTTGGGTTGTATGAGTGGTTAGTTATGCCTTTCGGTTTGACTAATGCATCTAGCACCTTTATGAGGTTAATGAATCATGTCCTTAGGGAATTCATTGAAAATTTTGTGGTTGTATATTTTGATGATATTATGATTTTTAGCAAAAACATTGAAGAACACATAGTGCATCTTCGCACCGTTTTGGATACTTTGCGAGAACATTCTTTATATGCTAATCTTAAGAAATGTGATTTTTGCATGGAAAGAATTGTTTTCCTTGGTTTTGTCATAAGTGCAGCAGGTGTAGAGGTCGATGAAGAGAAGAATAAACAATCAAGGAGTGGCCTACTCCTACAAATGCTAGTGAAGTAAGGAGCTTCCATGGTTTGACAAGTTTCTATCGAAGATTTGTCAAAGATTTCAGCACTATTGCGGCATCATTGAATGAATTGGTAAAAAAAGAGGTTAAGTTTCATTGGGGCGACAAACAACAAGCCGTCTTTGACCTCTTAAAAGAGAGATTAATTTCTGCTCCTATTCTAGCTTTGCCAAATTTTAATAAAAATTTTGAGTTAGAATGTGATGCATCGGGAGTGGGAATTGGTGGAGTTTTGAATCAAGAGGGTAGACCCATAGCATATTTTAGTGAGAAATTAAGTGGAGCATCCTTAAATTATTCCACTTATGACAAAAAACTATATGCTTTGGTGAGATGCTTTAGAACATGGGAGTATTACCTTAGACCTCGAAAATTTGTGATTTACACAGATCATGAGTCGATTAAATACTTGAAGGGTCAAGGTAAGCTGAATAAAAGACATGTTAGGTGGGTAGAGTTCATCGAGTCATTTTCCTATGTGATTAAGTATAAGAAGGGCAAGGATAACATAGTGGCTGATGCTTTATCTCGTAGGCATTCTTTAGTCACTACTTTGCATTCTAGATTACTTGGTTTTGCATTTATCAAGGATTTGTATTATGATGATTCTGATTTTGCATCCATCTTTGAAGCATGTGAGAAAGTAGCATTTGGAAAGTTCTATAGACACGAGGGTTATCTTCTTAAAGAAAATAAACTTTATATACCTAAGTGTTCTATTCGTGAAGTGCTTGTTCGTGAAGCACATGGTGGAGGTCTTATGGGACATTTTGGTGTCTTTAAGACACTCGAGACCTTAAATGAGCATTTCTTTTGGCCAAAGATGAAAGTGGATGTCATACGTGTTTGTTCTAGTTGTATTAATTGTAAGCATGCCAAATCCCGAGTGGAACCCCATGGGTTATACACTCCATTGCCTATCCCACATGCTCCTTGGACTGATATTTCTATGGATTTCGTGCTTGGACTACCAAGGTCTAGGCATAGTCATGATTCGGTATTTGTAATAGTTGACAGGTTCTAAAAAATGGCACATTTCATTGCGTGTCATAAAACCGATGACGCTAGTTATATAGCGGACTTGTTTTTTAAGGAAATTGTGCGTTTGCATGGCATGCCAAAAATAATTGTGAGTGATCGAGACACTAAGTTTGTCAGCCATTTTTGGCGTGTGTTGTGGAACAAACTGGGCACTAAGCTTTTGTTTTTTACATCATTTCATCCTCAAACGGATGGATAAACAAAAGTTGTGAATCGAGTCTTATCACAATTGCTAAGGGCTGTTTTGAATAAGAATTTGAAAACATAGAGAGAAAGTCTTCCATTAGTTGAGTTTGCATACAATCGTTCTGTTCATTCTGCTACTAATTATTCTCCATTTGAGATTGTTTATGGATTTAACCCTTGTAGTCTTTTAGATCTTGTTCCTATTCCAGTAAAGGAACGTGCTCGCATGGATGGAAAACACAAGGCGGAAGTAATCCAAAAGTTACATGAACAGGTTCGATTGAACATTGAAAAGAGGACATCACAATATGTCAAACAGGCAAACAAAGGTCGAAAGTAGGTTGTATTTGAACCTGGAGATTGGGTATAATTGCATTTGAGGAAAGAATGATTTCCAATGAAATGCCATTCTAAGTTACATCCTAGAGGCGACGGGCCATTCCAAATTCTTGAAAGGCTAAATGACAATGCTTATCGACTTGATCTTCCAAGTGAGTATAATGTTCATGCAACTTTTAATGTTGCTGATCTATCTCTTTTTGACACAGGTGATGATTCGAGGTCGAATCCTTTTCAAGAGGAGGGGAATGATGAGGATCAAGGAAGGCAAGGCTTAGGTCAAGATGCTCGTGGTCGTGACCCATTGAGCATCAATGAAGGACCTATGACAAGAGCACGGGCTAAGAAGATTCAAGAGGCCCTAATATCACTTGTAGAAGAGATCAAGTCCAAGACTACAATCAAGGATGTCCAAGACCAAGAGAGAAGGCCTATTTGCATGTTGGAAGCCCATTTACATAATTAAAGTCAGAATAATTCGTGAAACAAGGATAAAATAAACAAACTACTACAAGTCAAAATTTTTGGGTCACCTTCAACGGGCCACACAGGACGTTATAGAGCTCAAAAATTGGTGTATAATATATGGTTGGAAATCCCTGGAAGTATAGTTTCCAAGACATCAAATGGATCTCAATTTTGATGTTTCTAGATAAAGTTAAGCCCAAAATACCAAAGACTGATCAGAATGGACGGGAATGCTGAATTTGTATTTTTCTTTGACCAAATCAACCTAGTTTTCACCAACAACCTTCGGGGTTTTCTAGAGCACGTTTTTTGTATGTTTTATGAGTCTTTGGTAAGTCTTTTGAGCCTATAAAAGGCCATGATCATCCTTGTAATTGGTACACAAGATTAAATCAAAGTTAAGTTATTTTATTTTACATATTCTTGAGAGAATAGTGAGAATCTGAGATTCTTGAGAGAGAACTCACCTTGAACTTATCAAACTCATGAGTCGAGAGGTTGTGGCGTTCCGTAGTCATGGTTCATAGACAATTGCGTCTATTGGGTCTCGATTGCACCCGAGTTTCCTATTCAATTGCGAATAGTGGGTCGAGGGAGACTCAACCTATCTTTTCCTTTCCGTCTTTGCTGCATTTGTCAAGCTTCTTCGAGCGTGTTGGAACTGCTTCGATCTCGATCTTGGTCGAGTTCACATCAAAAAGGGTTGAGGATAACAAAATATCTCTCCTATGGGAATATCTCTACAACTATTCTGATTTATCTCCATGTAACCTGCAAATATTAAACAAGTTAGTATCACAACAAAAGAGAAGAAATATAATAATAAGAAATATAAAACAGAGTGACTGAGAATGCAATAGCTCGCAATGGTGTCACCGGTCACGGCCTCAACCCGAAATCATCACAAGCTTAGACAATAGTCTAGGCACATGGCTCAGATTTCCTATTCTCGACCAAGTCCACCGGAGTGACCCAGCACAATCCAAGATGAAGACCCAAGCTATTTTTCAGCCATAACTCTAGCAACCCAGACCACCATAACTCTGGCAACCCAGACCACCCACATCGTCTCCCGCAACTACGCTATAAGACCCAGCTCACGTTCTCGATCACCGGAGTTCAAGACTCCAAAATACCACCAAGCCAAAAGTCCGACTCACACCAAACAACCTCACACAGTAACACACAGTGAAGAAGAAGGAGAGTATACTGGATTTCGTTTGCTGAGAGAGATAGATAGAGAGAATATGTGTGTGTGTGTGTGTGTGTCTTGTACCACAGAAAAGAGAGAGAGAACGATCTATATGTCAGAAGGAAAAATTGGGAGATCACACCAGGTGGGGGGGGGAGCCAAAGAGTTGGTCAAAGGGGGTTGAACAGGCAAAGGAAAAAACAGGGGGAGAAGCTTCCAATTTAGTGCAAGAGGCTGAGCGGGCCACCAAGGAAAGGATAGTGGGCTGGGCCAATGGAAAAGGCTGCCCATATTTGGGCCTCTAATTTTCCAACAATCTCCACCTTGGAACAAGTGCTAGCTCACGCAACATGGACTCACAAGACTTTAAATAAATGAGAATCATCATCGCCTTAAAACAAAAAATAGAACTTGTTCCAACACTAAGTAAGAACAACTCACGGGACAACATACACATAGTATGCAAGGGAAAAACAATCTATCTTGCTCTACCGCACAAAGCAGGAATGAGATAAACACCACGTCAAACACTAAGTATGCTGTGGATTTTAGGGGGTAACAATAGCACACATGCATCAATTACTAGTATCAAATTTTAAAATATTTAAACAGGTTTGAAAATTTAGTAATAGGTAAACATTTAGTGCCCATGTCCGCAGGATTAAATTGAGTAGGAATTTTTTCTAGTAGAATAAGACCTTTATCAATTACATCTCTAAGGTAGTGAAACCTAACATCTATGTGTTTGATCCTATCATGAAAAACAGGGTTTTTACAAAGCTGAATTCCAGATTGGCTATCCAAAAAAATCACAGTTTTATCCTTTAAAAAACCTATTTCAATAATTAACCCTTTTAACTATGTTGCCTCTTTGAATGCTTCAGTTATGGCAACATACTCGGACTCAGTAGTAGATATAGCTACGATAGATTGTAACTGAGATTTCCAACTAACACATGCTCCACACAAAGTAAACACATAAGACACGTGGATTTCCTGCTATCTCTATCATTAGCATAATTAGACATACCCTTTTAATTTCACACCTTCGGAACATTTAGAAAATTTTAAGCCATATTTTAATGAGTATTTTAAATATCTCAACAGCCATTTACCAACTTGCCAATGTGGCAATCTAGGATTGGATATGTATCTACTTAAACAGCTTAGGACTTTAAAATACAAGTAATGATCAACTTAATGCAAGGACTAATCAGTAGCATATAATCAACATAAATTAATAGGAACACATATGCAGCAGAGTTAACTTTAAAATACAAGTAATGATCATAAGAGCTACGTTTAAAGTTCAGTCTTTGCATGCTCATGTTAAATTTTTGTTCCACATTCTAGGAGATTGTTTTGGCTCATATGAAGATTTTTTCAATAAACACAAATGTTCAGGATTTTTCTTGTCAACAAAGCCTTTAGGTTGTCACATGTAAATTTTTTCATCCAAATCACCATGTAAAAAAGTAGTTTTAACATCCATTTGTTTTAACTCCCAATCGAATTAAGCAACCAAAACAAGCATGATTCTAACCGTACTGAATTTGACAACCGAGGCAAAGATTTCCATATAATCTTCCCCTCTTTTTGAGTAAACCCCTTAGCTACTAACCTAGCTTTATACCGCACAGATTCAGATTCGTTTTTGACTTTAAATAACCATTTACAGTCAACAACATAGTAGTTTTTAGGTTTGGGCATAATTGTCCAAGTTTGATTAACATGCAAGGAGTTCATTTCATCCATCATTGCATTCAACCACTCAGCTGAATTAACAGATTTCAAGGCTTCTTTGTAAGTTTCGTGTTTACTACAATTATCAATTGATTCAAACACGCTAAACACATATGATCGAGGCCATATCATCAAATCTAGATGGTTTTCTAATAGTATGCCTAGGTCTATCCTTAGTAAGTTGATAATCATCTAGATTCTGATCTTCAGGAATCTCAATCCTGCCATCTTCCTCATTTTCAGTTTCAGCATTTATAGTTTCATCATTCACAATTTCAGTTTCAGTTTCAGCTTGTACTTTTTCTTGGTTGTTATCATTTTCTGTTCCATTTTTAGTTTGTGTACTAGTGTTAGAGATGTTAAAAGGGTTACGGCCCGTAGGGTTGACCCATTTAAACCGAAAAAATTAGGGTTAGGGTTGAAGTTTTTTGGCCCGTTTAAAAATTCGGGCTAAACAGGCTGACCCTATAGGGCCGCGGGTTTCACGGGCTGGCCCGCCGGGCTTTCGGGTTGGCCCGCGGGCTGAGGGTAAAAGAGTAAATTTTGTCTTTTGAAACCCTAGCCTTTTAAGTTTTAAACTTTTAACCTTAACATCTCTACTCATAAACGCCGCAAGCAAGGAGGCAGCACTGCAGCAGGAGGCAGGAGGCAGGAGCCAAGATCGTCGACTTCTCCCTCTGTTTCTCTCACTCAGTCACTCTGGCTCTCGTCTCTCACTCTCTCTCAGTAGTTAGTGCTCTCGTCTCTCACGCCGCAAAAAGAGCCAAGCCCGTAACTACCGTCAGTCTCGTCTCTCACGCCGTAAAAGGAGTCAAGCCGGACACGCTCATGGCGTCACTCCTGTAGTCGTAGTCCTATCAGCCGTCTCCCGTAGACGTAGTCCCGTCGGCGGTCAGTCCGTCTCCCTCTGACTGACGGAGCTATTGCCCCTCCAAAGAACTGACTGAGAAAAAGAGGATGATTGCCAGTTTGTTTTTATTGCCGGATAGAGCCAAGCACCTGTTATTTGAACAACGGATTCCAGTGTTATCTTATATTGCCAAATTGGTAAGGAGGTTTCAATCGATTCCTTCACTTGATTCGCTTTTTTCTTTTCATTCAGTTCAGATTAGAAGTATTTGATATATTCTTGTTTGGTGCTTGGCAGTGCTGTAGCTTTGGACTACTTTTGTCCTAATTGACAGTTTGTTTAAATTCTTTATGTATAAATAGTACTTCGCAATGTTCAGAAAGTTTTCCAACAATTTCTTGAAATGTCCATTAAACTAACCTTTATTGACGTATAGCTGGGATATATCCACTCATATTCAGTCAATTACTATTCAGGCCGCATGGATTCGTTCATTTAAAATTTGATTTCTTCATTTAAAATTTCTTTGATTTGTTCATTTAAAATTTCTTTGATTTGTATATTTTTGCAGCATGGATTCTGAAAATCAATCAGTTCATATTGATTATGACTTGGAAATTTTAAAATCGAGAGCTAGATGTGTTTATTGTTGTGTTTTTGACCATATGATAATTTTAGTATTTTTAGACTTTTAGACTTAAGTAAAGTTATAGTACTAGTATTTATTATGTTTATTGTTTGTTACTAAATTTTTTAGCTTTTATTTGGAGATTGTGATGTATTTATTTTTTTTGTTGTGGCCCGTTAGTGACCCGTTTAGCCCGAAGCCCGCTAGGGTTAGGGTTAGGTCCTTGATATCAGTGGCCCGAAAAAATTGGACCGTCTAACCCGAAGCCCTATAGGGCCACAGCCCGCTAGGGCTGGCCCGAAACCGCTAGGGCCAGCCCGATTAACATCTCTAACTAGTGTTAGCACCAAAAGGACCAACAACATAAGGATGTTCCACTGTATTAGGAGCATGGGGAGGGGGGACATTATCCGTAGGTATAGGTTCAGCAGGAAGCTAACAAGAAAATTCAGTTTCATTAAAAACTACGTGCTAATGGTAACTTTAAAACCATGTTCCTCTTTCAACCACAATCTAATCCTTTCACCCCCTTGGGATACCCTAAAAAGACACACCTAGTAGCTCTAGGTCCAAGTTTATCATTCTTTAGATGAACATAGGCATCATAACAAAAAATTCTAAAGTTTAAAAAATCAAATTTTTTTCCGAAGAAAATAGCTTCAGTACACTTGCCATGTAAAGGTACAGAAGGAGACCTATTAATGATATAGGCAGCAGTCATGACTGCTTCTCCACAAAACCGTTTAGAGAGGCCAGAGGTCAAGAGCATAGCTCTCACTTTATCTAATAGGGTTCTATTCATGCGCTCCGCGACACCATTTTGTTGCGGGTTGTAAGGCACAGTTTTGTGCCTTTGAATACCATTTTCAGCGCAGAAATTATCGAATTCATGATTGTAGAATTTTAACCCGTTATCGGTCCTAAGCACTTTCAGTTTCTTCCCAGTTTGATTTTCAATCAAAATTTTTCAGTTCTTGAATTTCTCAAAAACATCAAATTTTTGTTTCATTAAGAAAACCCAGACTTTTCTCAAAAAGTCATCAATAATAGACAAAAAATATCTGTTTCCACCTTGAGTAGAGACACTTGAGGGCCCCTCACACATCCGCATGGACATACTCAAGGATTTTCTTGCTCGTAGATTTGTTAAGGGAGGGGGGAGGAAAATTAACTCTATGATGTTTGCTTTTAACACATGAATCACAAAAGGGTACACTAAAAAATTTTTCATTACCAAAAGAACCATTTTTGTGTAATATTTCTAGACCCTTATTACTCAAGTGCCCTAGTATTTTATGCCATAACATTGTTTTATCTTTTTTAACAAGATTAGCATGCACAATTTTCATTAAAAGACATAGGAGTAGCAACACATACATACAAGTTATTGCATTTTTCAGCCTTAGCTACAACTAAAGAACCCTTTAGTATTTTCATAACGCTCTTTCCCCATTTTCCCTCAAATCCCCCATCTTCTAAAAAAGCACACGAGATTAAATTATTGCACAAGTTAGGAACGTGTCTAACATTTTTCAAATTTAACATATATCATGAATCAAGTTTTAAAAATATATCACCAATTCCAGCAATAACACATTTTTTCTCATTAGCCAGAGAAATAGAGCCGGTTTGTACTTCTTTGTAAGAAGTAAAAAGTTTTTAAAAGGAGTCATGTGAAGTGTACATGCAGAATATACAAGCCATTCATTTTTGCAACCTAGCATAGAATGCACAAAGTTCACAAGAATTTCACATGCTTCAATCACCATAAAAACATCACCTGAATCACTACTCGAGGCTAAGTTACAGTCAACTTGCTGTTTTTTTCTTGTGATATTTCTTTTTGGGGTTTGTCAATCTTTCCTAAAAAAATGTCCCGTTTCACCACAATTATAGCAGGTCCTACCCTTAGTCCTAGATTTTGACCTACTTCGGCTTCTATGCTTGTTATTTCCAGAATTCTGATTTTGGTTTTGACTTTGATTTCTTTGACCATTGTTCCTTTGAAGTTGTCTACCTCTTACCACGTTCACTTCTCTGGTATTCGATTTTCCCTTACTGGTTCTTAACTCTAATTCTTTTGCTTTTAATCCATTAATCACAGTATCAAGCGTGATATCATCTCTACCATACTTAATCGCATATTTAACGTCAGTATAAGAATCAGAAATTCCGTTTAAAAGCACTATGGGAGTATAGTCATCGATATGTTTATCACCGGTTTGTTTAATATCTTGAACCAACTTAATGAATACATCAATATTATCATTCATTTCTCTATTAAGGTCTAGCTTAAGTCTAAAGAATTTTTTCAGGAGAAACAGCTTGTTAGGAAGAGATTTTTCATAAAAAAGTTGTAATAACCGAGCATATCATTAGCATGTTAATCATATAATTATGTGCATGCATTGTTAATGTGATTATCGTGGTTCATGGTGTTGATTTGATGAGTCGTAAACTCATGATTTCATGTTTCGGTGCTTTACTTTCTTGCATCGTTTCGTTGCGTAAATTGACCCGAAATGAAAGAGATGAACCATGATACTTTATACCTAGATATACATGATGTTATAAAAGTTTTATGTTGTTAAATCGGGCTTTGAAAGAGTGAAATATGTTGTGTTAATTGAAAGTTACAAAACGAAAAAGTTGTCGACATTGTGTTCGGTTTCGTGAACTTAATTTCTCGTGACTTTAAATCGATCCAAGAATGATATCGAACCCTGTGGGACATCCTTTGATGTGTTATAAGTGTTGTACAATCATACCTAGGGGTGTACGAGCGATCGAATCGAAAAAATGGAGCGAAACGAGAAAATCGCGCGAAGCTGTGAATAGTGTGCACCAAGGCGCGCCAGCCTGCGCCCCAGCGCGCCGTGTACGGACAATTTCGACAGATTTTGTGTTTTTGGTTTTTTTGTTGAATTCCACCTCATGCTTTGGCTTCCTTATCTGGTATAAACGTGGGTAAACATTGAAAGATCATTCTCCAGCCTTCTAAACTCCTAAAATACTCAAATCCTTCCCAAAATTCTCTCCAAAAACACCAAATTCAACCTAGGGTTTGTAGGGTTTATGCATGCGTTCTTATTCTTAAACCAAGGCAGTAACTTAGGGGTGTTTAAACTAAGTTCTTGGCTGACTTAAGGGCTGGATTTCAGCACTAATACAGGGGTGAATCAAGGGTTTTGCTCTTTGATTTGGTAAGGGACCATTAACTTGTTCATGTTTGTGTTTAATCGGTTTATTTCGGCTATTATCAATTGCTAAGTTGTTATTATGGAAAGTTTGTGATTTTTAGCCATGCTATGATGTTTATTAGGCTGATATGATTATGAGTATGTGTTAATAAAGTGTGTTGATGTTCATATGAGCTTTGAAAGTGTTGTTAATCACGTGTATACTTCGAATTGTGAAACGGGCAAGAATTTTACCTAAACAAAGTATGTGACATGGCTGAGATTTAGGGTTTATAACTTGTTATTGGATGATTTGTGATGGTTAATGTGTTCAATATGTTGATTTGTGAATCTAGAACTCGAATTGATCCTTGGAGGATAACCGAAATGCCAAATTTATAACCGAAAATGGAATAAAGTGTGAACGTGAACTTGACTAACCGGATGTGCACATTCGAATACTAACTTTCAGGGGGTTTTTGTTGACTACCGATTGTCAGTGATAGTCGGGTTGTGGCGACCTTAATCTGGCCTGTCTCCCTATTTCTGGCCAAAGTAGGGTTTACACCACGTAGATTGTTGGACAAAAGTGGTGTTGTCACATGGATGCCAAGGTTGTAGGGACTTGGGGCATGTTGACTTGTTCTGCGGAATATTTGATATATGAATTACATTGGTACAATGATTTAATATGAACTTCAAAGCTGAATGGTGTATAAGGGGAGCCGGTGAATCGGAGGTGTACCTCGACTCTTATATCCTGATACATGTGATCCTTACTTGTTTAATGTGTGATATGAACTGTTGTTAGCTCATTACTTTGTAGGTTGGTCATTATTTCCAACTGGTATGGGACAGTTGGCAGTCGTGATCCTTCTTACGTTGGTAATGAGACATAGTTGGATGTTGATTATACTGAATACATATGACTTACTTGGTTATAACTTATGCTGATTATATGCTGCTTGTGTTAGCATCCTATTACTGTTGCATACATGCATAACATGCATACGTTTAGTGGAATCTTACTGGGTCATAGGTGACTCACCCTTTCATTATTGTTTTTCCTTAGATCGGAGTGAGGCGAAGGGTTCACGTGCGTGAGGTTGTGTAGCTCATCGCGAGATTAGAAGGTGGTTACTCTTTTGGGGTAGACTTATTTGTGCATATGTTAGACAGTGGTTGTTATGCTGTCTAGGTTTTAAACATTGTTTCTGTTGTATTGTATATAAAGGCTGGACGCCTTCTTTGTTGGTCTGTATATCGGTTGGATGAGTTGTGAAGACTCAGTTGTATATTTCAGTTTATGAGGTTAGATGGCTTATCGCCATACTTTCATTTCCGCTGTTATATTGTTTATCAGGTGGTTATTATTGATTATGTTTAGCCGGGTCATGCCCGAATTTAGGCTATGTGTGGTAGCTTGAATTGGGGTGTGACAAAAGTTCTTCTAACTTATCACACATTTCTTTAGCAAATTCAAGTTTACCGACCTACCTAAGAACGAAATCACTTAAGTTCAAGATTATCGAAGAGTAAGCACAATCATCCATTTCAGCCATAATCTCTTCTATATCAGATTCAGCGAAATTTAACTTTAGAGCTTTGAAAACCTTTTCTTTAATTAAAATCCCTTTCATTTTTTGTTGCCAATATAGAAAAATCTGATTTTCCATTAAAATGTTCCAAATTATAAGACGATGAGTTTGTCATTTTTAAGGCAACACGGAACAAGACAGATATCTACTAATCACCGCAAAACAGAAACTTAAGGAAACAAACAAAATATACTGTAAAAACACCACCAACAAATCTAAAACAAAAAACAGAGCAGGCACATTGGATTATAAATTAAGCAAGCATGCAACTAAAACTCAACACTAGATTTTAAAATAGATAAATCAAGGAGTTAAAGAAGATGGCTCAGCCAAAAACCCTTGACTAGGGTTTCTAATTTTTGATTTAGATTGAAGGAAGCCCAATCGAAGAGGGCCACAGACCACCGTACCGTACGCGAAGTCAACCCGATACTTGGTATTGTTATATTTTGACGTCGTTTCACGTACACGGAAAAGAAGCTCAAATACAGATTAAAATAATAAGCCTAGTACAAACCAACTAAGGGATCTCACCAATACGCTCAAGAGATTACAAAAGGGGTGGGGATAACACAATATCTACCCTATGGGAATATCTCTACAACTATTCTGATTTATCTCCACGTAACCTGCATATACTAAACAAGTTAGTATCACAACAAAAGAGAAGAAATAAAATAATAAGAAATATAAAACAAAGTGACTGAGAATGCAATAGCCCGCAATGGTGTCACCGGCCACAGCATCAACCCGAAATTATCACAAGCCTAGACAACAGTCTAGGCATTGGGCTCAGATTTTCCATTCTCGACCAAGTCTACCGGAGTGACCCAAGTGTGAAACACCAGCACAGTCCAAGATGAAGACCCAAACTATTTTCCGGCCACAACTTGGGCAACCTAAACCATCCTCACAGTCTCCTGCAACCACGCCACAAGACCCAGCTCATGTTCTCGATCACCGGAGTTCAAGACTCCAAAATATCACCAAATCAAAAGTTTCACTCACACCAAACAACCTCACACAGTAACACACAGTGAAGAAGAATGAGAGTACACTAGATTTCGTTTGCTAATAGAAAGAGGGAGAACGTGCGTGCCTTGTACCACAGAGGAGAGAGAGAGAGAGAGAGAGAGAGAGAGAGAGAGAGAGAGAGAGAGAGAGGTGGTCAATAGGGGTTGAACATGCAAAGAAGAAAACAGGGGGAGAAGTTCCGATTTGCGCAAGAGGCTGAGTGGGCCACCAAGGAGAGGACAATGGGCTGGGCCATTGGAAAAGGCTGCCCATATTTGGGCCTCCAATTTTCCAACAAAAAACATATAAAATTTCAAGGACGAATTATAGGCCGGTCCCTTTTTGGACATTTGTAATCGCTCCAGTCCACCATACTTTTTTTTTAAAACCAAAAAAAATGTATTTTTGGTGTAAAAAGACGATTTTGCCATTAATGAAAGAAAAACACGCGCGCATCAGACATTAATAAAAGAAAAACATGCGCGCATCAGGCATCAGGCATATCAGGCATCGAAATGGAAAAATTGGGCATCAGGATACAACAATTGGGCAACGGGATGCAAGAATTATGTATCGGGATTCAATTCGGGATGCAACAATTGGGTATCGGGATATAGTGCCACTTTCTCAGATTAATTTGGGCATCAGAATGCAAGAATTGTGCATTGGGATTTAATTTGAAATGCAACAATTATTGCATCGGGATGCAACAATTGGGCATCAGGATGCAATGCCAAAGCAAGTTTCTCTGTAAGACAAAATGCATCCACAATAGCTTAGGGCTCGAATAAAGTTGAGCAGACTAGACATTTTCTGCAGGATATTAACAAACTGTCCTACAAATAGCAAACTTAGGATTGATGAAGATTCGTGCTTCCAGCAACAGGCAGGGAGAGGCTTCTGTAACCAAAAAAGGTGAGGTGTCTCCTACCATCAGAGACAAAGAGAAAGATGTGTTTAGTCCAATTAAAGAACTGTATCTGCTTAGGTACTTCTCCTTTAGACAAGTATCGTATGCTTAAAAGACAACTTCAAACAGGGAAATAGGGAAACAAGTCACGTATAAAAATAGAATGCCAGGCACTTATTTAAATGAAAGGTATACAAAAGATCATGTATGTGACTTAAACACAAAAATGTCTAAGAAGTAATTGAAGGAAAAGGAACCAGGAAAAAAAAAAAAGGGAGCACACACAAGAAGAAGAAGAATGAACGGAAAAAATAATTGAAGTGTTTTAGATCGAGTTTTCAACGAATTTCTAAAATAAATGAGTGTTCAACTTGCATAGGGGCATTTTAAAAACAATTTTATAAAAGTACCTTTTAGCGGTTAAGAAAAAAAAAGGGTGGACAGAAGAGAATAAAAATTTTCCAAAGTAGACATGTATAACTTTAGTGCAACCTAAAAGTGTTGTAGAAAAGTGAATGTATCATGTTAAAAAGTTTGGCTTTTCAAATGTGACACCGAGACGAAAAGAGCATCAAATTTCTGCGGACTAACAATAAGGAGATCACATTAATGGCCTTCTAAATTTCAGCATCTGCTAACATTACATTATTCATACATCAAATTAATATTAACCTGCCTTAATCTTAGATTAGAACTAGATTCCCTCATAGAAGCCCGGCCTTCTCCTGAATTCATAATTAAGAGCTTAATCCCTAGTTTACAACTCTACAGTTCTTCCTAACCTCCCCATCTTTCCCAGTAATTACACCAACATTGCTCAGTTTCACCATTGATGTTCCAAAATCCTTGGAGAACAAGAAAGGGTACTTGCTATAGTTGATAACCATTGCAGCCGTCCGGTTATCCCCCATAAGAACTTGATCAGACCCGAGAAGGCCTGAATTGTTAACTAGGTTCTTGAAATACATGTTGTCGAACTTGGTTGTTGTAACGGGATCCAAAGGAACTAACTTGGTATTGGAATCGTCTTGATTCGGGCACACACTTTGCAGAC
Organism: Platycodon grandiflorus; assembly: GCA_016624345.1. Classification (NCBI taxonomy): domain Eukaryota; kingdom Viridiplantae; phylum Streptophyta; class Magnoliopsida; order Asterales; family Campanulaceae; genus Platycodon; species Platycodon grandiflorus. The sequence goes on along the minus strand of CM028361.1, from coordinate 29,273,181 downwards.
TGCTTAGCATTGATGCATCAAGTACTGGGTCAGGATTGCCTGCACCGTCGAAGTTGAATAGCCTTTGCTTGAATGTAGAGCATTGAGCAAAGCCTATAGTGTGCGCACCTGTATGGAAACATTTATGGGCAAATATAAATCATCTCAGTACTAACTAGATGTGCATTGAAAAGATTACATGTTAAAATAAAAAAACAAGACAAGGTTCATGTTCACAATAGTTTAGGTCTATTACTCATTTAATCGGCAGAACATTCACTAAAAAAAAAAATTCGCTGAAAGTACCTGAGAGCACAACCACATCCTTCATATCGAGACCCTTTGACGTAAATTTTGCAGTGATATCTTCTAATGACTCAGAAGGTGATGGAATTTCATTGTTCGCTGCAGTTTGATTTGCTGTTAAGCCATCTCGACGACCTAATGGTAGCAACCAATAAGGCCCTCCTGTCTGAGAAAATATATAAGAGGTAGTAAAACATTATATATATATATAACATCAATATTGTAGAAAACGGTCATCAAAAGTGCCTCTTTAGTATGAATGAAGCATGGTAACTAAACAACTATCTTACGAGATAGACCGCCTCTCTGACGGCAAGACTCAGTATATCGGCACAAGAAACTATGGAGGGACAAGCTTTCTCCACACTAGCTTTTATTGCATCAATAACCTCAAAACCCCTTGCAGAATTTTTATTAGGAAAGGCATTCTTCTCCCCAGTGAAAGTGCTGCTATCATCGAGTAACAGAGATCCCTCACATCCCTACACAACAAAAAGAACACGATAACATAAACTTATTCGATCATTACTCGCAGATTCTTCCAAATATTCAGAGTAAAAAGTTGTAGCAGTTGAACAGAAAAGGGAAAAAAGAAAATAAATAAAATAAAAGATGTCCAAAACCAACTCTAAAGAATACAGAGAATGCATGCATAGTTTGCACAATTCTTGTAATAGGAAATAACTGTGTTATTACATTAGCAATGCAGTCATGGAAATGCATGCGGAGAAGGGAGGCAGCGATTCTGGTTTCATTGGCCATAGCTGACCAGAGCCCAAACCGGACAATCTTTGTCAGGTTGGGGCAAGTAGCATCGTAGTACTTGTAGTCAAGTTGACTAAAAACCGAAGGACCAAGTAACAAGAGGCAAATTAGAAGGATAGTCGAAAGAAGGTTATACACTCTTTGATACATATCTCTAGCTAATGTGAGATATTTTCAAAGGCGTGGTGTGGCAAGTTGCACTGATCATCGAGTGAAGCAATTTATAGCAGAAAAAAACTAACGTAACTGTTGAATTCATTATGTTAAATGCAGAGTGGCAGTGCCACTAAGTGACATCGCTCTTAGTTGAGTTTGGTAGAGTTCCACAAATTTCAAAACCAGTCAGCTTCAAGTCACACATATAAGTTTAAAATTCCATGAATTTCAATAGTGGATGTATCATAGTGAAGTCACAAGTTTGAATAAAAGCCACCCCCCAAGTTGGAAAAACTGGTTATCATGCATTATTCTACAATGTACTCCCTCCCTCCGTTCCAGACAAATAGTTCAATGTATTATTTTAGAATATTTCACTTAAAGAGTAGTCCACTTTAAAAAAAATTATACTTACAATTTTCATAATCTTTCATCTTTATCCTCCACCGGTGTTGTAATTATTTTGGTTGCGTTTAGGTATTTTTGTAATTATGATCAAATTCAATGACACTAATATATTCCTTAATAATTAGACTTTTCAAACGTGGACTTTTTGAGTAGAACGGAGGGAGTATTAATTAGGTTGACTTTCATAGCGAGAGAGATAGATGGTGGAGGGATAAAAGTGAACATAACCCACCAATTGGAATGAGGACGAGGTGATGGTGGGTGGTTGATCAAGCCGGCCGTGATAGATTAATCTCCCTGGAAATCAAAATTTGAAATTCTTTTTGAGTATTTATGTAAACTTACAAATCCTATTATAACACAACTTGAAGTTAGTGTACATGAGTGGCTGCCGCTTTTGATACGTCCCATCTTCTATTTTAACCGTCGGATCTTCGCCACACGTGCATTAAAAATTACGGAATAATTAATATTGTTTATTTCCATGCACATATGACAAAGATCCGACAGTTAAAATATGAGATAAAACACCCTTTTGAAATAGAGGATCTTATCCATGATATGTTGGGCGTGAACATGTGCAAAGAAAGGTGTACAATTAAATAAATTTTCTAAGAGGAAAGACTAAGGCATTTGTGATATCTCAACATTGAGTAGATGTGAAACTTGTGCCTTCGATTTTTTTGGCCTTGACGAGAAAATGGAGTAGATTCTGATATCCTATAATGGGTAGATGTGGGCCACTACGTACCATTAAGCACCATCATCATTCATTAATTTTTGGATAAGTTTGTAGTAGACCTAATTAACCTAAATATTTAGTGGACGAATGTGTGGGTCATACGCATTGGACCTAAATTTAGGCTAGTGTCGTTACAGTAGCACTCGTGAAGAAAAAATGATGAATTACAGGTCGGTCCCTTTTTAAACATTTGTAATCGTTCCAGTCTACTCATCTTTTTTAAAAACCGGAAAAAGGCATTTTTAGGGCGAAAAGACGATTATGCCATTAATGGAAAAAAACACGCGCGCTTCAGTAACTCAAGGCATCGCGATGAGAAACCAAGGCATCGCGATGAGAAACCAAGGCATCGCGATGAGCAACCAAGGCATCGCGATGCACCACTTTTGAAAATTGGGGCATCGCGATGCAACAATTGGTACATCGCGATCATCGCAGCGCGCTTTAGGGAACCAAAGCATCGTGATGAGCAACCAAGATATCGTGATGCACTACTTTGGCATTGCGTTGCATTACTTTGGCATCGTGTTGCATTACTTTGGCATCGCGATGCACCACTTTTGCATCGCGATGCACCACTCTTGCAAATTGGGGGATCGTGATGCAACAATTGGTGCATCGCGATCATCGCAGCGCGTTTTAGGGAACTTGATTTTCGTTTACCTTTCGGGGGCGTTGCCCCCGAACCCCCACGAGGGACGCTGTCCCCTCGACCCCTGCAACTTGACCGAGCAGGTCGATCCCCGTTGCGTTACCCAACATACTGCGATTGGCGAATTAAAGGCATCGCAATGCCCAATTTTAGGCATCCCGATACCTAAGTTAAGGCATCGCGATGTCAAATTTAATATAATATCAAAATCAATCAAAATGGTTGTTTTTGGTTGAAAAATTTACATACAAATATGGTATTGACTTCCTATAACAGTATGTTATTGATATTATACAAAATTCAAACTCAAATCATTGATTAAAGTCTCAAAATCAGTCCAAGAACATCTCCCTCTGTTTTCGGACAGTACACTGTCAAGCTCGATTTTGATCTCAAAAATAGTATTTTTTGGTAAAAAAATTGTTTACAAATGTAGTTTTAAGTTATGATAACAATATGAGATTGATTTTAAACAAATTCGAAGTTTAAAACATAGATTAAAGTGGCCAAAACAGCCCAAGAACAAAGAAAAACGGGATGAACTCAAAAAATTCAAATTTGATCAAATTGTGATCAAATTCGTGTTCTATGCATGGAAATTGATACCTAAACATGAGGGAAAACTATATTAACAACATGAAATCATTTATATAACAATTCGAACCTCAAATCTGAAGCAACGATATTGTTGAGGGCATTTTAGAAAGAAAATTTTCAAAGTGTCTTTTAGCGGTTTAAAAAAAAAAGTGAACTGGAAAGAAAAAAAGTTTGAAAAAATAGACCGGCCAGCAATTTCTCCAAGAAAAAAACTTTGAGCATTAATTGCATAAAACTCAAAATATTTGCTCTTTGTTGGACTTCTTTAGCGTGTTGTTTGATGAGCTGGTTAGGAGACCAAGTGAATAGAGGTCAAGTGGGGCCATGTTTTTGTAATCCAAGATGGGTTGAGTCACCATAGGTCACATGGGCCGGGTTGACACAGCCAATAGCATAGTCCTGAATCGAATCTTGGTGCTGTTTGACACAGTATTAAGTACATCCATGTAGCTTGGAATAGGGCAATGATATATATCTATCCAGCATACTTTTCTGTAACTTGCTCATACTAGTGCCAAGCTGATTACTACATACAGAGGAAGCCTTCAACAAGGAAGCTTCAATCAAATGCCACTTAGAGCTCTTTTAGAAATGACATCTTTTAACTATTACCAATGGCGAAGCTAGGATTCGATTTTTAGGGGGGCAAATTAATTTAATTTAAAGTATAATATTTAAAATTTAAGGGACTAAAATATAATAAGAATAATAATAACTATATTTTAAAGGGGGTAAACTACATATTGCTAAAGTCTAGGGGGGCCATGGCCACCTTTGACCTTAATGTGGCTTCGCCACTGACTATTACGGGGACTATTTCCATAGATACTTATAGCATATACTCATTCCGTTTCAGGCAAAGAGTTCACTGTATTATTTTGAAATGTTTCATTTAAAGAGTCTACTTTTCAAAAATTATGCTTATAATTTAAATAATCTTTTATCTTTATCCTCCATTTGTGTTGTAATCATCTTGATTGTGCTTAAATATTTTTGTAATTATGATTAAATTGAATGGCACCAGTATATTTCTTAATAATTAGACTTTTCAAACGTAAATTTTTTGGGTGAAACGAAGGGAGTATGTAATTGTAGACTACCTACGAATTGAAGAAACGAGACAAAGACAAAGAATAGATACTCAGAAAATCAACCATGCATCCGAAAGTGCACGTAGTTACACCATACCAAACTCACTTTCAATGCCTCTAAGCACTATCTGCAAGAAAACACGGAACATATATGGTTCAATCCGCTTCTCTGAGCGAATACCAAAAGGAAGAAACAAAACCGCCTTCATAGAAATTAGGTTGCTTGCTACCTCTTCTTCTTTGTTAAGTAGGCCCGGCCCTTAGCAGGCTCCAATCAATGTGATCAGTTGAACAGGCCCCCAAATTCAAGGGGCCGAATTTTATGAAAACCTTAGCCCAAATTTTAGTGTCGTTCCTTCCTTAGACTTCTCCTGACAGCTCGCGGCGTCTCTCTCCTTCTCGACTCCTCAACTTCTTCCCCTCAATCCATTAATCTCGTAATCTGGCAATCCATCGATTATGGCAAATTGGCAATATTTCATATTGATTATTGAATTAAATGCGTAAAAATAAAAAACCCATCTCAATATCAAGCATATCAACATGCAGACCATAAGTAGCATCTAGCTTTGGTTAATGATACTTCAAGGAATGAGTTCAAATGTTCAGCGCTAACGCCAAATGAGGAAAGCTTGACAGGCATGTGTTGGGTCTACTTTTTAGTCAACTTGTCTACAACTTACATATATCATCTTGATACTAACAACTTGAGTTCTCCTACTGCACCTTGACATTTTTTGCAGGTTGAATTACTGTTACGTTACAACCTATTTTTTAGGAAGTATGTCAACAGATAAAGGAGACTGAGTCAACAAACGTTCTCTCATCAACAAGGCCAGCAAAGGATCCATATCTCTTCAACCAACATTGTGGCAAGAATACCTCACCAACTTTAACCAATTTCCTATATTCTAGGCTTATTGTTTCTTTGTATTCGAGGTATAAAAAGGGAGGAACACATGTATTTTTCACACACATTCTCACTAGTTTAAGCTCCCTAGCATACGCTCTTAGTCTTGTATTCAACCTGATTAATAAATCATTTGGTCAAGGCAGGTTCCCTAAACCTCCCGGGGTTTTGTGCCGGCGAACAAGTTGTTCAAGGGCTTTCCCTAGTTAACAAAACTCTTTGTGTTCATTTCTATAATATCTTGTAATCATTGTACCCAGATTCAAACCTTTTTTGTCATCTTTCTTATCACTAGTTTCCCTTGTTGAAATTTGACCAAAACAATTTGGCGCCATCCGTGGGACTACTTTGATTATTTATATAGAAATGGCCAATCCGTCGTCTGGTAGTCATGGTGAAAGGAACCAGCCGCTTCCCAGTTCTGGTATCTCAGGCAATCCATCTTCAAATCCGGAAGCTGTCAATATGGAGCTAATGTCTAACATGGTCACGATATTGAAAAAAGTGACTGACCAGTTGGATGCTCAAGAGCATACGAACACTATGATACTCAATGCCATTGATTCCATGCGTAAAGGAAAGCAAACTGAAACTCAAACATCTACTCCATTTTCACCTTTGCATCCTAGATCTTTGTTTGGTGCAGGTACAGGACCAAGCCATGTTGGAGATATCCCTATGTCTAGTACCTTACCAGCAGAAAGTACAATCATGACGTCCATTCCAACCTCGCGGCCACGATTCAGCCTTACAACTAGCCAACCTGTGTTGACGTCTTGCTATACTTATGCCGCACCCTCGACGGGGCAAACAGGGAGTTTCTTTAATACTTTTGACACTTCTGCATCCCAATTTAATAACAATTCTCTTTTCGCAGAAAGTCAACTTATTAGGGAAATGCAAACTATAAAAGAATTGCTTCGGGGCGTGCCTGGAGTCAACTTGCCTCATCACCAAGCTTCCCCAACTTGCTACAACGAATCTCGTTTTGTTCCAGCCATAGCTAATGTGGAAATCCCAAAGAAATTTTCAGTCCCTCATATGAAGAAGTATGATGGGAGCACTGATCCAGCAGAGCACGTGTTGCTGTACCAGGAATCAATGGATATTATAAGTATTCCCCCTGTTTTTAAAGAAGCATGTTTTTGCAGGGGCTTTGGCTCAACTCTATCAGGACCAGCCCTAAAATGGCTAACAGGACTTCCTCTAAACTCTATTTCTTCTTATGCTCAACTTGTCAACATGTTCACTAATCAATTTTCATGCAACAGGGCATTTGACAAGTTGACCAGCGACCTTTACAGAATTGTGCAACAGCCTAATGAGAGTCTTAAAGAATATTTGCACAGATTTAATAAAGAAGCAGTGACTATACCCAATCTGGATATGTCCACAGCTACGGAAGCATTCCGTATTGGCCTGAAGAAGAACTCTCTATTTTATAATGAGTGGTGATGACACTGTCAAACAACTTGAAGAAATAAGAACCGAGCCTTACGATTCATCGATTGGAGGAGGACAGCCTAGCAATGGAGAAGTCAATTGGAAGGACCCTCTATTTGAACCATCGACGAAAATCAGATTCCCACCATTATAAGTCTAGCAGGCAAACCCCTGTTAAATCGAATCTTCTAAAGTTCATTTTGTAGATGATGATCAAGATGGAGATGATAATGACTATCCTAAAATTTCGACTATTGCTTTTCGTGGATATTGCAGGAGTCCTTTGCGCCATGGAAAATCTTGGAGATAAAGCAAGATGGCCTAAGAAAATGACAAGCCCACAACTTGGAAGGATAAGTCCAAGTGGTGTGCATTTCATGAGGAATTCGGGCATACTATCGAAAATTGTTTCGCCTTGAGGAAGGAGATTGCTCATCTATTGTCAAAGGGACTCCTCAAAGATCTGTTCGGTAAGAAGAGGGTCGAAATGAATCCAAGGAACCTGATTACGTGGAGCATCCGCACCGAGAAAGTTGCACCTCCTCCACCACCAAGGTAGTAAATGTTATTTCGGTGGATCCCATATTTGTGGTACAACTTATTCTCGGCCAAGCGTCATGCCAAAAGTTCTAAGGAGGATCAATCGAGCTACCCTCAAGGTGCCGCGACTTCACGGAGGGTCAAGTTATCTCCTTCGAAGATGAGGATAAGGATAACACGTTGGACCCCCATCATGATGGTCTAGTTGTCAGTGCGATCGCTAATTGTATGGTCAAGAGAATCCCGATTGATGGTGGTAGCTCTTAATATAATCTTTACCCACGCTCCGCAAGAGATGGGCATTCCTTTATCGAAGTTGTGAGGAATTCGTCCGTCTTGGTAGGGTTCGGTGGTGAAGTAAAACATTGGAGAAATCAAGTTGCCTCTCTATTTGGAAGGTATGAATTCTATGGAAAGGTTCTGTGTAATCGAATGCTCTTCTTCGTACAATGTCATTTTAGGAAGACCGTGGATCCACAACATGAAAGCCGTGCCGTCAACTTATCACCAGTGCGTCAAGTTCCCAACACCTTGGGGTGTAGCCAAGTTGAAAGGCAATCGCAGCTTTCTAAAGAGTGTTACAAGGTCAACATGAAGGCAAGTTCGGTCCCTCGTCCCGCATAGCAATTAAAGAAAAAGGCCCGGGATGTTATCGAAGCGGTGGAGCACGAGACGAAGAGTGTTTCGTTGATGAATCAAATCCACGAGGCCCAAGTGCAAGTTGGAACAGATCTTCCAACCGAAATTGAGGAAGAGTTGATCGAGTTTTTGAAAAGTCGAAATCTGTTTTGCATGGAAGCATGAAGATATGACAGAATAAGCAAGGACGTCATTACTCACAAGTTAAACATTGATCCAACTATTCGTCCCGTCCACCGAAAAGGAGAAAGTTTGCCCATGAACGGAACAGATTATAAAGGATGAAGTTGAAAGACTTTTGAAAGCCAAGATGATCAAGGAAGTTCAATATCCAAGATGGTTGGCCAATGTTGTGGTGGTAGAGAAGAAGAATGGCAAGTGGCGAGTATGCGTGGACTTCACGGACTTGAACAAAGCCTGCCCGAAAGATCCATTTCCTCTTCCTCATATTGATTCTCTAGTCGATGAGACAGTGGCCATGATATCTTGACGTTCATGGATGCATCCTCGGGATTTCAAAAATTCAAATGGAGCCCTCGGACCAAGAAGATACGGCCTTTATGACTCCGAAGGTATATATTGTTATATTGCTATGCCATTTGGTCTTAAAAATGCAGGGGCAACTTATCAAAGACTGGTAAACAAGATGTTCAAAGATCAACTTGGCAAGACGATGGAAGTCTACATAGATGATATGGTAGTAAAATCCAAGCATATTGAAGATCACGTGGAGCATCTTGCTGAGGCATTCAACATCTTGAAAGCTTTCAACATGAAGCTCAATCCATAAGTGCAACTTCGGTGTTAAAGCGAAGTTCTTGGGCCATATGGTGACTAAGAGAGGAATTGAAGCCATCTGAACAAATCAAAGCTATTCTCAACTTGGAATCTCCCAAGAATATTAAAGACGTCCAAAGGTTAACCGGTAGAGTAGTGCCTTAAATAGATTTATATCTAAATCATCGATAAGTGCGGGTTATTCTATGAAGTGTTAAGAAAGAATAAACTATTCCAATGGATGATCAACATGAGGCACCTTCAAACAACTTAAGGAATACTTGATGACGTCACCCCTACTTGCCAAACCGAACGTGGTGAGCGCTCTACTTGTATTTAGCCGTATCCGAGAATGCGGTTAGTGCGGTGTTAGTGAAAGAAATTCAAGGTGAACATCATCCCGTATTATGTAAGTAAGTCTCTACTAGATCTGAAACAAGGTACTCTCATCTTGAAAAGTTAATTTTAGCTTTAACTACCGCCGCTACAAAATTGCGTCATTATTTTGAAACACATCCCATTCTTGTTAGAACTAATTATCCGTAAGAAGTGTGTTGAGAACTCCGAAATGTCGGAAGATTAGCCAAGTGGTCGGTCAAGTTGAGCACGTATGACATTTCATATGAGCCCGAACCTATCAAATCTCAAGCTCTAGGCGATTTCGTAGCGATTTTAGTCCAAGTCTCGCAACCCGAGGTAGAACAAGAGGTACAACAACTTGAAGGTAAAACAACTCCTAGATTTTGGACACTTTATACAGATGGAGCTTCAAATTCCAAAGGAATTGGCTTGGGAATTGTTCAAGTCCCCCAAGGTGATATCATACCTCAAGCCGTATCTTGTGAATTCAATGCGACGAATAATGAAGCTGAGTATGAGGCTTTAATCATGGGTTTAACTACTGCTTTAAGTTTAAATATTACTCATATAAATGTATATGTTGATTCTCAATTGCTCGCTAACCATTTCAATGGCAGCTACATGGCTAAGCATTCCAAAATGACTCTATATCTTCAACATGTTAAAGCTTTGGCTTCAAAATTTCTGTCATTCTCATTGGAGCAGTCCCTAGAGAAGAGAATACGAAGCATGCACCGGCCAACTTGGGTTCAACTTGCAAATCTATGTTGCATACTAATATTCCCATTATTTATGTTAAGTACCCATAATAGACCAAGTGGAAGAAACTCAAGAAGTGACTCGCTAATGGGGCACAAGATACAAGTCCATCTTGGACCCAACCTATAATTGAGTTCCTTCAACTTGGAACTATACCACCCGATGTTAAGAATGCTAGATCCTTTAAAATGCGCACTTCAACTTTTGTTTTAATAGATAATGTCTTGTTCAAGAAATCTTTCGCAGACACTATTTGAGATGTATTGACAATGAACAAGTTGAACTCGTGGAAGGAGATCCACGAAGGAACATGTGGAAATCATTCGGTGGGAAGGCATTGGCATCAAAGGCCCTCGGATGGTTATTACGGCCAACAATGCGTCAGATGCCATGAGCTACGTGCAAAAATGTGACGCTGCCAAAGGCACGGTAACATCTTGCATCAACCCGCGAACCTCTACATTCTATTGTTTCATCTTGGCCCTTCATGAAATGGGGCATGGATATTGTGGGCAAGTTGCCTAAGGCTCCTGGAGGCAAAGTGTTTATGTTAGCAATGACCGACTATTTCTCAAAATGGATCGAGGCGAGGCCTATGTGCAAGTAAGAGACAAAGAGGTAGTTTCATTTTTAAAGAAGAATATTATTAGCGTGTTCGGTGTACCATCGAGATCATATGTGATAATGGATCCCAATTCATAAGTAAAAAGACTGGAGATTTTTGTGCTCGTTGGGGCATCAAGCGATCACATCCACACCACCATCCTCAAGCCAATGGTCAAGCTGAGTCAAGCAACAAGTTGATTGTCAACAACTTGAAGAAACGCCTAGATCAAAAGAAAGGAAAGTGGGCTGAAGAATTACCACTTGTACTTTGGGCGACGAACGACTACAAAAGGGGCCACAGTAGAACTCCATATTCTTTGGTGTTTGGAGCAGAAGCTGTAATTCCAGTTGAGGTAACAATTCCAACAGCGAGGTATGGTCTATTAACTCAAGATGAAAATAACCTCTTGTTAACCCAAGATCTAGATACAATTGATGAGATCAGGGACTTAGCCAAGATAAGGATGGCAGCCTATCAACAACAGATTGCTAGATCCTACAACAAGAATGTCGAATAAGAAGGTTCCAGGTTGGTGATTTAGTTAGAAAAGTATTTCAAAATACCGAGAACCGAATGCAGTAAATTGGCTCCCAAGTGGGAGGGACCATATCTCATTGATGCTTGCCGGCAAAGGTGCATACTGGTTGTCAACCCCAAGTGGAGACAGGATCCCTAGGAGTTGGAATGCCATTCATTTAAAGCTCTATTTTATGTAAGTCAAGTAGTTAACAACTAGACTTGTCAGGTATGAGTTAATTTAGGTCAAGTTCATTTATGTATTTCAATTCTCAATTTTATTGGAAACCCTTACTAACTTAAGCATCGGAGGGGTGTTGGCTATGCTAACACCCAATCCTAACATGAATTTGTTTTGCAAGGTATGCAAGCGGAGTAGGATCAACATGTTAAAACGCCAGTACGGCTCCAACATGTTGAGACCTAACATGGAGCAGGTGAACATGTGAACACGCCAGACGGCTCCAACATGTTCAGACTGAGACGAAGAAGTCCAACATGTGAACACGCCGACGGCTCCAACATGTTGTGACTTTAGCTGGAGAGGGATGGAACATGTTGACACGCCAGGACGGCTGATACTTGTTCTATCTCTTCAAACGACTTACCTTTGATCAAAGGTACATTTTGGTTAAAAGATTTACATCTTTTCTAAAGAGTTAAGGTTTTTACACCTTCGCCCGTGCGCACGATTTCACATCTATTCAAGATGTGACTATTGGTTGTAACATTAACATGTTACCTACTGCTTAAACTATTAAACATTTTATCTACTAAGACAAGCAAGTGTTTCTAAAAGAAACCTGGATTACTTCAGTCAAGGTTCAGAATATTCCCAAAGATTAGTGGATGAGTTGGTTAAGCCAACAAATCCTATCAACCTATGAAAAGCATGGAGTACTAGACCAACCTAGTACCCCTAAATAGATTGTTTGCGCTCTTATGAGCAGATTACATGACCAAATGATTAAAAGCATAAATTGTTTGTGTTACCCTCCAAATCCCCTAAAATATTCAAACTTTATCAACATTCTGGCCTACTGCCGTCGGTGTTACGTCTGTCTCCTTTTCTTGATTGTCGCCTTCAATTTGTTTCCCCACCATGCCGCTCAAGACTTTGTTTGCATCCTCAATCAACTCCTCCAAGGCCGGAGAATTTACTTCCTCCGTATCCACTGGTTCACTGATAAAATCCTCCAAGGTCTTTCTTTCTTCCTCAAGGTCCCACCGCACGCCGTGTCCACTCTTCATTTCTCCATCATCCGAATCCTGGTCTCGAGCAGCGCCTTGGTAGCATTAAATTTGAAATCCTCTCGAGCAGCTTCAAGCTCCTTGACGTGAGCCTCGTTCTCCTTCATCCTCTCAGCACAAACATCCGCCAATTCCTTCCTTAACTTCACTATTTCATTACTCTGCATTTTAACTTCCTTCTTCAACTTGCTTATCTCTCCAAAGACTCACCTTCACCTCCTTTCGTGCCTCTTCGGCCTCAACACCGCTCCTAGCCGCCTTGATTTTCGAATGGCAACTTGATCCATGATAGGAGTCATTATACCCGAGAGCCGTAAGAGAGAGTATTAGTACTTTATAAAATCCTTTGGTACATAGTTCAAGGTGTACACATTATTACCTTATCCGCAAAGTCCTTCATTACCACGACAAACTTTTCCCTTGTTCTTTCGCCATCCGAACATCGCTTGCATCGTATCTTCGCACTCCACCAGCCTTCCTTTTCTTTGATTCATCTTTGTTCTTTGAGACGAGCCGGAAGCCATAGATACCGGAGGGGGAGCTTATTGTCTTTCCGTGAGGACCTTCGTGCCTTTGCCCCAAGCAAGTCGCCAGCCGACGAGTGCTGAGCAAGTGGTTGCTGTAATAGAAGACAAGGAGTTAAGAAAACTTGGCGAGACAGAACAAATCGTAGATGGGCAAGAACTTGGACCAAACCCGTGGACATCTTGACAGTTCTGTGGGACTCTTCTTCAATCCTTTCCGGCGAACAAAACGGGAATGCCTTAAAAGACCTAATGGCGGTTTAACTCAAAAATCCTCTTCACATTAGCCTCGATCGCTTGTTCCGGAAATAGGACACTTAGTTTGGCAACTTCTACAAAGAAAATTCAAATTGTTAAAGATTAAGATGTATAAAAGACTTTTGTAATTGAGTAAAATCGAGGAAAAATTCCTCTACCTTGAGACCTCCATTTTTGAATTACACCACCTCTTGACTCAGTGTCTTTTCTAACAAAGAAGAAACGATTTCTCCACCCCGATCACAGGTCATTGTTAGAGATCGGATGGGCTCACCCCCACTTTTTACCCTAAAGCAAAATCTTCCTGGCCAAAACCTCTTATCTCAAGTGTAAGCAAATTCCTCTAAGTCTACAACCAATCCTATTTCATCCCGTAGCCTAACTAGGGTTTGAAGGCATCGCCAACCCTGTGGCATGAGTTGGGCGTAATTTAACTTCGTAGAAGCAAAAAACCTGGTGATTATGACAGGGAATGGGAATTTAAGGCCGATAGTGAAAGGGTATTCGGGAAGACATACCCACTCAGGGGAGTAGCATTCGGAGGTAAGGGAAGGATGGGTGAATAGAACGGCTTCAAGGGGCAAGGCGTGGTTTTTCTTAACAACTTCCAGACCGTCGAAATTGAACATTTTTCTTTCTCGGGTTCTTTTAATAGATTCTGGGTTGAAAAACCCTCTGGTAAACCCTCTTCGCTTTCGATTATGCATATCTTCTTTTTTCCCATCTTTTTTCAACTTGAGAAAAATAGCAAACAAGGAATTGAGAAGAAGACGAGAAACTCACCGGAAGTGTTACTTTGTTTTTCTCCTCCACACGATCTTCACTGGTACCTCTCCGGAAAGAAACCTTTTTGGTATGCAAGTCTGAGAGAGAAAGAGTTAGAGAAGGTTCTGGTTATTTCACGAAGGAAGTTGTGAGCAGTTGTATATTTGAAAACGCTATAGTAACCTTTTTGCCTTGGGAAGTCTCAAAAACCGTCCCATCAGTACCTTTAGCATTAATAACCGCCGTATGTTGTTTTTTGGCAAACTTTTTGAATTTTTTGTCCCTTTATATTCTTTATTTTAAATTCAAAAAGTTTGGGGGCAATTGTTGGGTCTACTTTTTAGTCAACTTGTCTACAACTTACATATATCATCTTGATACTAACAACTTGAGTTCTCCTACTGCACCTTGACATTTTTTGCAGGTTGAATTACTGTTACGTTACAACCTATTTTTTAGGAAGTATGTCAACAGATAAAGGAGACTGAGTCAACAAACGTTCTCTCATCAACAAGGCCAGCAAAGGATCCATATCTCTTCAACCAACATTGTGGCGAGAATACCTCACCAACTTTAACCAATTTCCTATATTCTAGGCTTATTGTTTCTTTGTATTCGAGGTATAAAAAGGGAGGAACACATGTATTTTTCACACACATTCTCACTAGTTTAAGCTCCCTAGCATACGCTCTTAGTCTTGTATTCAACCTGATTAATAAATCATTTGGTCAAGGCAGGTTCCCTAAACCTCCCGGGGTTTTGTGCCGGCGAACAAGTTGTTCAAGGGCTTTCCCTAGTTAACAAAACTCTTTGTGTTCATTTCTATAATATCTTGTAATCATTGTACCCAGATTCAAACCCTTTTTGTCATCTTTCTTATCACTAGTTTCCCTTGTTGAAATTTGACCAAAACAGCATGAATTTCAGATCATGGAAAAAATATGCAGAATCAAAATTTTCATCTTACCCGCAAGGTAAGCTATACTGTAAGATATCCAACTCTAACCCCTTAATATTCTTGAGATTTCAGCTTTAATTAATTAAGAGCATGTCAAACAAATGAGAAAAATGTTTTTATTTTTATTATTTTTATTTTTTTTATTTTCTTTCAAATAGTTCATAAAAAAGAACCACCAATAGTGGTCTTAACTTAAGATATGCATAAAGTATTTTCATTCTGCGAGGACGTACCCGTACGTACAGTCACTAGAATTAGCACAATGGGTATAGTACATAGCAACTAACTATATACTCCCGGCTCCGTTTCAATTTATAAATAGACTACGTTTCAATTAGTATCCTTAATTTACAGTTAGTAATAATTTACGGGTCTGGTTACAAAAAGAGAGGTGTTAAATACAACACCAATTTTATGCTAAACACAACACTCCTCGGGCAAATTTATTATTTTACCCATGTTATAAATGAAAAAAAAATTTTTTTGACAAGACTGCCACTTTTAGGCGATCCTATTCCAAAGAACCATATATACTAGGCAGTCCTATTTCAAACAACCACCCAGACTAGGCAGTCCTCCGAGTTCCATCCATTATTCCGTTAACTTTTTTTTTTACACTTTAATACCCTAAAGTTAATATTTTCGTTAAAAAGTTAACAGAATCGTTAAAATTTTAACGGAACTACAACACCCCGGCATGAGGACTGCCACCCCGAGGTGGGTTTCTTCCTAGAGGACCGCCACCCCGAGGTGGTCTTCTTCCATGAGAACCGCCACCCCAAGGTGGTCTTCCTTTTTTTTTTTAATTGAATGATGAGCAAAATAGTATTTTTCTAAGGAGAATGTTGTATTTAACACTTTTTTGGTGTTGTATTTAGCACGCATGTACAAAGATACTAACAATATTCTCTATACAGATCAGATGGCCCCAATAAAAGCTACACAAAAACACAATTATTAGGTGGAGATTTGTTTGGACGGGGGAAAGTCACGCCCAATTGCATGTGTAGTGTTAATCATCCTAATTGAACTAATTAAGAATGAATCTATTCTTGTACTACTTAGACTAGAAAATCAGGTTTCAAGTTGGAGGTGAGCAGAACAAGCTGGCTCTTATAAGAGAAGGTTGCTTGTAATTCAAAATAGCTCATTTATCCCTCTCATCAGTAAATAGCTCCAAGGTTTTGTCACATAGTCAAGAATATTAAGGACGGATATAGTACGTGGAAAAAAACGTACAAGTATGATTTTTTTTTTTTTTTTAGGTTATAACGAAAAGTTTGGCGTATAAATATAAGAACTATAAAAATACTTAGGTCAAAATACTATTTACCCCCAAAGTATCTACCAAATCTCAGTTTGCTACCCATATTCCGTTTTGTCCCATTACGGTATCCAATGTTGCCATTTGTTCCAGTTTCACCCCTGAGTTGGACTTACGTTAGGAAAGTCTCGTTAAGTTGCACGTGATCTTCCACGTGTGGGGCAATTTGGTCTTTTCCATTTCGATTTCGATTTTTGTCAAAGCAAAGTTCTTCTCCTCCGGCAACATTAGTGCAATTTGCAAGTATAAAGAGTCCTGCAAGACCATTGAATGGATTCTCACCCATAAATCATCCTCTAATCCCCTTCCCGCAGTTACCTCTTCTCAGCAGCCAAAAGCTATACCGTTTCTTTCCCTCCAAGTTGTCAAAACCATCAATCAAGAAAGAAGAATCCCCACCAGAGCAAGACCGCCTCTGAGAACAACAAGAATCGCAGTCCACGGTACAGAAATATGATCGATGATGTTCATACAGAATACCAGAGACTAGTGAAGTGCAAAGTCTAGTAAAACTCCACGGTACAGAAAACTCCACAGTGACAATGGCGGGTGCGAAGGAGTCGACGAAGGTGAAAACGGGATCGAAGCTCAATTTCTTCAAAACCTAAGATCTCTGTTCAAATTCTTCAATTATTTTACATATTTGAAGTTGGAGTGCCTGTCAACAACAAATTAATGGCAATGAATACCAAAGAGGCACGCAAATTAAAGGAGAAGAATATAGTTTGAGAAAAATTACCCCCAAATTACAAGCCCTAAGGGTTGCAATTGATGCTCGCAGAGCAGGATCTTGGTGTTGATCGGAATGGGGAAGACTCACTAGTCACTGAGGGAGTTTGCCAGTGTGGTTGAGAGTGGTCGGTTTGGAATAGAAGAACACTCGTCGGATCGGGAGATGATGGCGCCGGAGATGACGGTCGTATTGCTGCTATTGTGGCAGAAGAATGTTAACGAATGGAGCAGGGGTCGCCAGCGGGAAGAGAGCGATGGAGATGAACAAACCTGCTGCTGGGATGGAGGAGGTCACGGAGGTTTAGGGCCAACTGCGGCCTCACTGGAATTGAGAGAGAGAGAGAGAGAGAGAGAGAGAGTGCAGACGTGTGAGCTTTTGTTGAGGGAGAGTAGACATTGGAAAAGACCAAATTACCCCGCACGTGGAAAACCACGTGCGACTTAACGAGACTTTCCTAACGTCCGTCCAACTCAGGGGTGAAAATGGGACAAATGGCAACATTGGGTACCGTAATGGGACAAAACGGAATATGGGTAACAAACTAAGATTTGGTGGATACTTTAGGGGGTAAATAGTATTTTGGCCAAATACTTTTATACATTTGTATGAGTATAATACAACTATGGTTGAAATATATGAGATCAAAAATACGTCATATTCTATATGGATATCTATATATATATATATATATATATATATATTTTCATCGTTTTTAAGTTTAAGTATCTTATATTTTCACATCTATGTACTCTCAAACAGGCTCGGCCCAAGGGTGAAGAAAGGGCTTTAGGCCTCAAAAATTTTAAGCCTCAAATATATATATATATATATATATATATATATAATTTTAATATTTTTTTTCAATATCAAAGTAACTGTTATGTTTCCCCACTTGGGTCATGCACTAACTAACACACTAATTAAGAGAGATTAACTGATTAATAATATTTTATTTCTCCTTCAATCCTCCTCTATCGTCATCTCTATTCTCTCTCCAGTCGCGGTCGCCGTCTTCAGACTTCAGTCTTCGCTAATTCAGCGATCATGTTCACTCCCTGCTCACCACTACCTCGTTTGGTCACCGCGACACCGCCATTGCGCCATATGGCCCACACCGCCGGCGCCTCTCCCCCTAGTCCCGATGCGGCACTTGATAGTCTTGAACTCTTGATTGCAGACGGAGTATTATTTGAATATTTGCAAATTGAATTGGCCAATAGCCCATTACGAGTCACTTGTCGAGAAAGAGGTAAAGAGGTTTGGTTTCATTTTACTTTAATAGTATATTCTTCTTCTAAAGTCTAAATCCATGTACAAAGTACACATCATTCATCAAAGAACAAAATAATTCTTATTTTAATGCGTTTATTCATTATTGCTAGTGCTACCCATTTTGGCCTTTTAATTTTTTCCATTTTTCGTGACCCACATTTATTTTAATTTGTTTATTTATTTATTTTCTCAATTCTTATTGCAGAAATCTCGTAATTGTTTCTTTTGCATTTGACCGAACAAAAATTTTTCTTAACAATCAAATCAGGTTTCATTGTTCTAACTTTCTTCTTTAGTCTTGTGTTTTGATTTATAGTCCTTTAATTCAATTTTGTGAATTTTGTGAAACATACATTTATGGACTACGCCAAAACTATTAGTTAGTTTTGGGCCAGCCCTGCTCTCAAAACTCTTATTATGATATTAGGGTCAATTACGGGCCGGTCCCTTTTTAAAAGTTTGTAATCGCTCCAGTCCACTCATCTTTTTTAAAAATCAGAAAAAGGCATTTTTGGGGCGAAAAGACAATTATGCCATTAATGAAAGAAAAACATGCGCGCTTCAGTAACCCAAGGCATCGCGATGCACTACTTTGGCATCGCGATGCACTACTTTGGCATCGCGATGCACCAATTGTTGCATCGCGATGAATGATGTCTGCATCGCGATGAATGACTTCTGCATCGCGATGCATGATGTCTGCATCGCGATGAATGATGTCTGCATCGCGATGGATGACTTCTGCATCGCGATGCATAAATCAGAGATCGCGATGCAGAAGTCAAGTGTGACCCACATGTGATTTTTGAAAAGAATCGCGATGCAAGTGTGACCCACATGTGATTTTTGCCCAGCATACTGCGATTGACGAATTAAATCAGTCCAAGAACATCTTCCTCTGTTTTCGGACAGCACTGTCAAGCTTGATTTGAAGCTCAAAAATAGTGTTTTTTGGTAGAAAAATTGTGCACAAATATAGTACTAAGTTAGGATAATAATATGAAATTGATTTTAAACAAATTCGAAGCTTAAAACAGAGATTTAAGTGGCCAAAACAGCTCAAGAACAAAGAAAAACGAGATGAACTCAAAAAATTTGAATTTGATCAAATTCGTGTTTTATGCATGAAAATTGATACCCATCAATTTGAATCTCAAATCTGAAGCAACGATGTTGTTGAGGGTATTTTAGAAAGAAAATTTTTAAAATGCCTTTTAGCGGTTTAAAAAAAAAGGGTGTACTGGAGAGAAAAAAAGTTTGAAAAAGTGGACCGGCCAGCAATTTATCCATGATATTATTACATAATTATCAAAAAATAACTATTAGTTACTAGTAGTCAAGTGAAACCATGATTAAATATATATACTCTTATGTGTATATTCAAGAAATATGAGCAGGAACAAATAATGTTGGAAAAAATTTGGGTCGGTCCCCTTTAGACAATTATTAATCGCTAAAGTCCACTATAATTGTTTTCAACCGAAAAATGACATTTTTTTTTACGAAATGTCATATATGCTCTTTAAAAACACGGAACATTGCACGTTATGCATCGCAAAAATAAAAAATGATGCATCGCAACATAACACAATGCACAAATTACCTTTTTCACTCATCAGCCACCCTCATCTCATTAGTCATCCCCCATCTCATCAGCCACCATTTAATTGTTTCCTCTCATCAGCCACCTTTTAATTAGTTTTTGTTGTATCTTAGCCTAGATTTGCTTGAATCCATAACCTAAGTCTAAGTCAAGGTGACTAATGGGCCTGCGTGTCTGTTAGAGTGGCAACTTGAACTTAGGCATAGCTTGAATAGTTTAGGGTTGCTTATCGTACATTGCCTTGAAGAAGATAGCCTATAGGACATCGGACGTCCTCTGCACAATAGGCAATTTATGCATCGCCAGCCTTCCTTTCGGATATCGGACAAGCTCATATCGCCCAAGCCTCATCAGCAATGTTGAAGAACCTCAAGAATGTCTGATAAGAGAACTGCCGAAGACATGTCCTGATTTGAGGCTTTCATTGACTTCGATGCAAAGTTAACCTGCAAAGCGCATTCAATGAAGGTTTCCATTCTTGGCATACACTCGAAAAGGACATTCCTCCCGCAAGCATGCACCGCCTATTTTTAGCAAAGTGTCGGAAACCGCGCAAGCTACAGTCGGCCTATCAGAGTCAACAACCGATTAGAGCATTAATTGCTCTTAAATTCAAATTAGAAGATCTCCAACGGCTCCAAGCTTCCTCCTGCATATAAAAGGAGACTCCATTGCTGCATTCAAGACATCTCATCAACCACAACTCGAATCTTCTTCATCTTCTTCAAGTGCATTAAAGCTTAAACGTCCTATCGTACTTCCTTCTTTGAAGAGCTTCATACTTAGACTTCTAGTCCATTAAAGCTCTTCATTGATTGCAACACCTAGCTTTTCATAGCTCACGAGAATTGTATCTTATTGATATCAATTCTCCCACACAAACACTTGGTCAACAAAATTTTTGTACACAATCCATTAGAGATTTAGTTTGTAAAATATCTAGTGGAAAAACTTAGTACACGATTTTCAAATCCAAAGTTGACCACTTTACTTAACCGATTTCAAGTCGTTAAGAAGCGATCTTGACTGTGAAGATCGCCCATTCTCAACTTGTCCTATACTTCACAAGTCTTCCGCCCGCAAATCTTTTAAAACCCTAGTGAAGTAAGATTTTTGAATCAATTTCAAAAATTGGACATAGGCTATTCAACCCCCCCTTCTAGCCTATATAGAGCAACCTTGGACCTAACAATTGGTATCGAGCTTAACTCTTTGAAAACTAGTTTTTCCGAGATTAACCTCTTGAGAGATTAAAGATCATGGCTGCTCACCAAATGTTGGAAACCTCAAACGTGAACCATTGTCCTGTCTTGGATGAAGTTCACTTTGACATCTGGAAAGATAAAGTCAAAAGACATATGAACTCAATTGACAAACGTTTGTGGAAATGTGTCACGATGGACCCGAATTCCAATGAAGCCTAATACCGGCCGCGGTAGATCCAACCGCTGCACCGAAGTACCAAAGCCGAAGAAGAATGGGATGATGAAGACGAAAGAATGATGCTCGATGGAAAGGCCATCAACATCATTACCACCGTGTTGATATAAGTACTTATCGCCAGATTATCAACTTGGACACAAAGAAAGGAGATGTGGGAAGCCATCCTTGAATATCTTGAAGGTGATGGCGAGACAAAGAACAACAAATTATATACTGCATCCGAAGTTTGACTCCTTCAAAAGGATCCCAAAGAGTCTCGCGAAGTGCCTATGACAGATTCTATGAGGTAGTCAACTCTTGCTATTCATTAGGAAAGAAGTATGAAAAGAAAGAAATAAACATGAGATTTCTAAATGCACTAGGCGTCTATGGCATGTTAAGATCATCGCCATGAAAGAGTCAAAAGATTTAAACAAATTGACTCTTAGAAACCTTTATGCTAGTCTTTCGTTTATGAGCTTGAAATCCAACAAGCTCAAGAAATGGAAAAGAGTTTTAAAAACTTGTCCTTACCACCATGTCTGCGAACCTTCTGTTCAAAACCCGATGAAACACCTTCTACTTCCGTGAAGATGATGATATTCTTTCGACGAAGCCTTTGCTATGTTTGTAAAGAAATATCAACGTTTCAAAAGGTTTAATAAACCATCATCACATAGGCGCCTTCTCACAAAGCTGTTCCTTATAAAACAACCGCCAACCAAAACATTCTCGCTCCTTATAAATCGCAGACCATCAAAAGGATAATGAGCTAGTTTGTTTTAATCGTAGGAAACCAGGCCATTTTGCCTCTAAATGTCCAAAGCCAAAATATGAATTTTATAAGAAACGTCCCGAAACTAAATTTCAAAAACAAAAAGGGATGGTGGTGAAGACATTGATGAAAGCAATGCCTACATGGTGTGACACCGACACCGATGAGGATGACTCTTGTGACTTTCCGAAGAAGCCAACATATGCCTTATGGCCGGGAGTCACCACATGATTCAGTGAGGTCATTACCATTTCAACAAGATGACAAGATGATGATGATGAGCTTAATGAACCTTCAAAGGGAGAGCTCATCAAAGCTAACAAAGACATGCCGGAAGAATTTTCAAAATTCAAAGCCGCCTATGTGAAATTAGCCAAGAAGCATGAACTAGCTGTCTCGAGAAATCAACCTTGATGTCTAAGATCAAAGATCTTGATAGACAAAGAAGTCGAAAGTATCAAATTGCAAAAAGAGAACAAAGCTTTGATCGAAAAAGTGGATTTCCTACTTGAACACATCAAGAAGATAAATTCGAGAAAGATGACCTTCAAAAGGTTGTCAATACTTGGAATAACTCTAAAGGAAACTTTGATGCCATTCTCTCAAACCGAAAACTTTAGATGACAAACCGGCATTGGTTTCCAAAGTGAGTTCAAAGTAGGTAGTTCTTCTAGTTCTCAAAAGGATGAGACATCTCGTGATTGCCGAAGAATTGGTTGTAGGAGTTCCTTATGACCAGCGATCCCAAAAGGCAAGGACTTGGCTTTAACAAAGTTCCTTTTGTTTATCCCAAGAACACAAAAGACAAGTCCAAAAGAAAGCACCGCCAAAGAATGACTCGCTAATAGTGAGTCGAGCAACTAAAACCGCCATTAGTCACCCTAAGAAAACAGGATGACTAATAGCAAGTCTAGGAATTCTCACTCAAACCTATTAAATTTGTCAAAGGCAAGACGGCTGATCCCAACACCGCCTATAAAAGGGTAAAAGAAGTGAATTCGCAGATAAAAAGCTTAAAGGACATGTGCTGTAAATACAAAATCTTTTGATAAAAGGTCTACCTATGGTAAACCTAACATCAACAAGAAAAGGCATTTTCACCTAAGTCCTATAGGCCAATTATCGCGAAAGATCATTCAAAGATCGCCGATATTAAGAAGCCTCAAAAGAAATCATTACTCATGTTGAAGGATTTCACAAATGCTCTTTCAAATGCCATGGTCATGAGATTCATGAATGCCTTCGAGATTCACACCTAAATCTAGAGGATTTACTCCTCCAAAGGTTAAACAAGTGTGGATCCCAAAAGGTTGCTAACCTTGAGGACCCAAAAATAAAAGGGGACCATATTCTTAAATGTCTATATTTCAGAATGCTTTATGGTCGTAATGAAGAAGAGAAAGATCTATGGTATCTAGACAGTGGATGCTCAAAGCATATGACCGGTGATCCAAATCTTCTCTCAAGCATTGTTGAAGCAAAGGGTCCCTCGGTCATATTTGGAGATAACTCAAAAGGGAAGACCATTGGTTATGGAAGTATAATCGAGGCAATCTCTCCATCAACAAAGTCTCTCTAGTTGAAGGTTTAAAGCACACCGCTAAGCATATCACAATTCGTGATAAAGGGCTAACATGTCGCTTTCCTCTAGTCAATGTCTCATAAAGGACAATGAGACATGTTCAACTATCCCGACCGGATTCGAAAAGGGAATGTCTATGCCGTTGACCTAAATGCCGTTGGAAGAAAATCAAATCTTTGCTTGGTTGCTAGGTCATCAACTCGACAACACTGGTTGTGGCACAAAAGGCTTAGTCATCTCAATTTCAAATACCGGAGAAGCTATCAAAAGACAATCTAGTTGTTGGTTTGCCTAAAATATCACCGAATCACACACTCGCAGAGCATGTCAACTAGGCAAACTACACAAATCTTCCTTCAAAAGCAAGCCTTGCCTATCAACAACTGCACCTCTACGGCTCTTGCACATGGATCTGTTTGGACTGTAACTACTACAAGTCTTGGTGGCGCAAGTATACTCTTGTGGTAGTTGATGATTACTCAAGATTTACTTGGGTAGAGATGATGTCCTCCAAAGATGAAGCATATGACATCATTATCGAACTCTTCAAGACTAGACTCGAAGCCGGATGATATCTCGATGTCGATCGTACAATGGAACAGAGTTCAAGAACAATGGTGTAGCCAAATATTGTGATGACCATGGAATTGGTCACAATTTCTCGCTTGGCACACCTCAACAAAATGGAGTTCTTTGAAAGGAAGAACGAACTCTCATTGAAGCAGAAAGACAATGATTGCCGAAGCCAAACCGCCTATGTATTTCGGGCGCAGGCCGTGAACACCGCCCGCTTCACACAAAACAGTCCATCATAAATAAATTTCATAACAAAACTCCATATGAAATATGGAGAGGCGAGCTCCCAACATTGGATTCTTTAAAATATTTGGTTGTAAATGCTA
Source organism: Platycodon grandiflorus (assembly GCA_016624345.1). Lineage (NCBI taxonomy): Eukaryota > Viridiplantae > Streptophyta > Magnoliopsida > Asterales > Campanulaceae > Platycodon > Platycodon grandiflorus. The sequence continues at coordinate 29,248,565 of CM028361.1, read as the reverse complement.
TGTTCTTTACAATGGTAGAGAACATAGAGGTAAGTTTGAATCCAAAAGTGATGAAGGAATTTTTCCGATATGCCAAGTTTTCAAAAGCATACGAGTTTACAATAAAACTTCACTTAAAGTTGTTGAATCGTACATGTTTCTTTTGATGAATTTGATTTCATTGGGCCACATTTGGCTCCTAAGGTTACTAATGATTCGATGAATATGAGACAGTGCAAACGCCTAATCCTAGATCTCGCTGATCCTCCTTCTTCACAAGATCTTCCAAGAGTCAACTGTTAGAATCCTCAAACGAACCATCAAATGAACACTCGAAAATCCGAATCCCTTTGCCTTCCACACCGTAAGTCATACAACCTACCTTGGAATTAACCTACCCTTTAGAAAACCAAGCTTCAGTTACCTCTTCTCAAGAATCCAACTCGCCGATGCAATAGGACAAGTTCAACTGCAGAAGTTAGGGAAGTAAAAGATCATCCTATCACTCAAATCATTGGAGATCTTAATGCCGGTGTTCAAACTAGACAAGCTTCAAGAAACGAATGCATGTATTCTACCGCATTTGTATCTAACATTGAACCCAAAAGATTGATGAAGCTATGGAAGATCCAAGTCGGGTGGAAGCTATGCAAGAAGAGCTAAACCAATTTGACAGATGCCAAGTCCGGTCACTAGTCCCTAGGCCTAAAGGACAAGCAGCTATTGGCACAAAGTGGGTTTTCAAACAAAATGGATGAAAACGGCAACATTACAAGAAACAAGGCAAGACTGGTAGCCCAAGGATACGACAGAGGAGGGTATTGACTATGATGAGACATTTGCCCCTGTTGCAAGATTAGAGGCTATCGATTATTCTTGGCCTATGCCTCTTACAAAGACTTCAAAGTTTATCAAATGGATGTAAAGAGTGCATTTCGAATGGAGAACTTCAAGAAGAAGTCTATGTTGAGCAACCACCGGGTTCATAGACTGCTCAAGGAGAGAAGATGTCTACAAGCCGAGGAAAGCCCTTTATGGACTTAAACAAGCTCCAAGAGCTCGGTATGAGACCCTTTCAAAGTTCTTGATATCTCAAGGCTTTGTAAGAGGTCAAATTGACACTACTCTTTTCATTATGAAACATAAAGGTCATTCCTTACTTGTTCAAATATATGTTGATGATATTATCTTTGGTTCTACTAATGAAAATCTTTGCAAAAGGTTTGAAAAGCTTATGCAGAGTAAATTTGAGATGAGCATGATGGGAGAGCTCAACTTTTCCTTGGTCTTCAAATTCAACAAAGTTCAAATGGTATCTTCATCAATCAAGCCAAATATGCAAAGGATGTCATCAAGAAATTTGGTCTTGAGAATGCAAACACCTTCAAGACTCCTATGGCTACTAACCGCCATCTTGACAAAGATGAGAAGGGCAAGAAAGTGGACATGACTCTCTACGAGGCATGATTGGTTCACTTTTATACTTAACTGCTAGTAGGCCTGATATCATGTTTGCTGTTTGTGTTTGTGCTAGGTTTCAAGCTGATCCAAAGGAGTCTCACCTACAAGCAGTCAAAAGAATCATCAGATATCTGATAGATACTCCCAATTTGGGAATCGGTATCCTAGAGATTCATCTTTTAATCTTATAGGCTATTCTCGATGCCGATTTTGCCGCATGTAAAGTTGACAGAAAAGCACAAGTGGGACATGTCAATTCTTAGAAATAGACTTGTCTCATGGGCCGCCAAGAAGCAAACCTCTCGTTTCAACTTCAACAACCGCGTAATACATAGCCGGTAGCCGCCACAACCGCTGTGGATCAAACAAGAACTAGTGGACTATGAGATCAAACCGATGATTGTCCTATAATGTGTGATAACACATCGCAATTTCGCTCTCAAAATCCGTCATGCACTCCAAAACAAAGCACATTGATGTGAGATATCACTTTCTTAAAGATCATGTTGAAAAAGGTAACATCGCATGCAATATGTGCCTACAGAGAATCGTAGTAGACATCTTCACAAAACCACTTGATTCAACCAGGTTTGCATATTTAAGAGGAGAGCTTGGTATGCTTGACCTCAATCCTTAATCCTTTCTAGCTAAATTCTTTAAGTTATTTCATAAACCGCCGTTATTAAACCGCCTATGTGATCGCCCGATCTCAACTCTACCGAGTAAATAGACAACCTTGGGTAAGTGTCTATCTCCACATCGGCCTTCGATAAAATAGGCACTCGATAATATAGGCAGACTTAAGGGCGCCATACGCATGCGAACTCATCGTAATAAATGCGGACTTCAAATTTTATCAAATTCCATTTAGTGGCCTGTCGAGGTATAAAAGGGTAAAATGTACAAGAACTCTTCACAACTCTCAACAACCGCCATTTTCAACTTTCAAAACCTTTCAAGCTTCCAATCTCAATCCTCTCAAATCGTCTCAATCTTCCAAAATCTTTAATTTTCTAGCTAAAATCATCAATGGTAAGAATTTCTACATCTTTTCTATTCATTTAAATTCAATGTTTAGGTCTTGTTTTGACCTAATTCGAGTTTTCAAACCGTCCGCCATTGATGAATTTTGGTATCTCACAATTGTTGCTTGAATCGTGTTCATGTGGTGTAAAATGTGTTTTAATACTTTATGTGACACTATATATTCAGTTTATGCTACTTTGTTTGCTTGAAAATGACAAAATCGATATATTTAAAACCCAGATGATGAACTGTTCTTATATTTTGGTTCAATTTGTCTATATTTTGGGTTTTGATCCGAATGCACTGTTTATGTTATTATCTCCGATTGCATGATTATCTCGTTTCTTGCATATCCGCCGATTCCTATATGCCGTTCTCACATCTCGCGATCATGTAGGGAAAGTCTAAATCCTCAAAGGCCGCCGCCACCACTTCATCTTCTCGCTCCGCAAAGCCAACCAGGGCCGCATTGGCCGCCGAGCTCCCTATAAGGACCCTTCCCAGTGTCAAGCTATCACCCAGGATGACTATCGACATAGACTCCATCATTTGCACATCCGCTAGTGATGCCTTGCTAAAGATTTAGCCGAGTGTGGACTCCTCCCCTGTTCCAACTCAACGACACCCACTACAAAGAACTATCTAGCCGAGGAATTCTATACAAGGATGATTCTCGCTCCTCCTCCGCCTATGCCTCCGAGCTACCAACTTAAGCTACATCAAGGGCTACATCAGGCCACTACATCAAGTTGACCTACAAGGATGTTGGAGAAATCCTTGACCGCCTGTTGAAGGCAAATTGGACTTGACCGATGCCGAATCGGCACTTGCCGGGAGATGATGAGGGTCCGCCCAACCGAGAGGTTTTCCGAGATGTCTAGGAACCTCTTCCCGAGAACCCCTATCACATCGCCCATCCGCTCGACAAGAGCATTTTATTCAAGAATGGCTCGAGGGACATCTTCACCTCCCAAGTGATGTGGACCAAAGCCGTGGTCCTTCGCAAGCAACTCAACCGGGCAAAGATCATCTTCTCAATGCTATCCCAGCGTTGCCAAGTCCAAGCTCACCCGTCCATGAAGAGGCCCTTTGTCGTGGTTATCAATGTCATCCTCCGCCGTTATGAGGAGATTGATGAGCGGTCGCATCTCGACGACCTCATCAAGGTGTCCAACACCTACGTCTTCACGGCCAACAACATCACCCGCTATAGGGATGATATGGCCAAAGGACAACCAACGCACCGAGGCCGCCGCCGCCGCTGCCGCTATCGCTACCGTGCCGCCGCCGCACTCGCCGCTGCTATCGCTACGGTGGCCCTCTACCCAAGCCGCAAGGGTAAGAGGAAGGTCACCTACACCGCGCCGGGTTACCACCGAGGAGGAGGAGCCTACACCCATCGGGCCGAGCCGCTCGAACATTTTGACCTCGCAGCTAGCTAGATCACGACCCATATGAGCCCGCCGAGCCCCTACCAAAAGCCTAAACACTCTCCCTCTCTCCCCAAACTCAAACAAACCAGAAACTCGCTCAAAGGCAATGCTGAGAAGGACCCATCAACCTTCCAACCACCGACCTCTCCAAAACCTCTAAACCTACCTCCCATTCCTCCAAACCCAAAACCAAACAAACCCTCCTACCCACGGACGAATCCTTTGGCCTTCCTAAGGTCTCATCCACACCACCTGCTTCTCCATCTACTGCTCCTCCACCAGCCAGCCTTACCACAACATCTCAATCACCAACTTCGCCTCTTCCACTCCTACTAAGTCCAAGCATGGCAAACGTTTTAAAAGAGTGCAAAGAAGAAGGTACATTTTGTGGGACCCGCCGATGAAACCTCTTCTCCTCCACCTTCTCCACCTTCACCACCTCTCGCCTACTACCACTACCACCTCACCTACTTCCTCACCTCCTCCCTCCGCTCCCATCCAACCAACCACCACACAGAGCCATCTTTCTCACCGCCACCTCTTCTCAACCACCATCCTCCAAACGACCTATCTCTCCTTCTTCCGACCCGCCTCCTCCCAAACGCCTCAAAACCAACCCCTATGCCAACCTACACCCCGAGGTTCAGCTCGCTGTCCCGTAGACAAGCAGCCTAAACCCAACCCCGCCGACTCGACCCCTTCTTGGCCACCCTTGACTACCCCAAGAGATTTCCTGTCGCCCTATGTCCGCAGTGAAATCATCTTTCAATGGGGTGCCTACTATGACCCTCTTCCTCCCGCCCGGTCCCAACTCTTCTTCTCCCACAACTCGCCGGTTCAAGATCTTATGATCTTCAACCAATGGGTTGCAATCCATAAAGACCTAGGCCTTCCCTTCCAACCAAATCGGACATCTCCCTTCCTCTCTCTCGCCTAAACCCCCGCCTTCACCATTATCCGCCATCCTTCCATCCTTTTTCACCCCGTGGTCTACAGCCTTCATTGATGTAGTCACAACTTTCCTTGGCTTCAACCCTCTCATCCCTCTTCTCTTCCTTTCTCCTAGCCTTTCCCCTTTCTTTTCTCCTCCCCTTTCTTCATTCACCCCTTTCATATGTCATCTACATAGAAAGGCTCTTCCTGTTCCTCGTCTTCTCTAGCCTTCCTTCCCCTTCTACCGCCTATGTTCCCATTTCCTCCACCACCATTCTACCTCTTCCTCCAGCCACTTCCTCTCCTCCCCACCATCCTCCACCCTCACCTACCCATGCCACCACCATCCTTCCCTCGCAGACCATCGCAAGTCATCCCGACTCGTCGATACCTATCCCGCCGAGGCCGTACACAAATTTTTGAAAGATTTTGAGGTCATCTCGTTGACCCGACCAAGGCCCCGCACCAACTCTCGGACGCCTCACATCACCCATGTGCAGCCGACCGCATGACCCAAGTGATGGAGATTTCCAAAGGTGCAAAGGCCGCTTGATGCCTCGCCACGATCCATCTCCGCGCCCAAGCCGCCCTTGCCGCCAAATCTCACCTCTTCATCCAAGACGTCGCCATCTTCGAAACCAACCGGGACAACATAGCAACTAAGCCGACGCAGTCGTCGACATGGTTGAAGCCGGCTACAAGCTTGTGCTTCACTCTCAACGCCAGCCAATCGCTCTGTTCACTCCTCCGTGCGAGCAACGCGTAATCTCACGGCCAAGCACTTGGCTTACTACCGCAAGGAGCGCAGACTACGAGCACCGCCTCGGCTTTATTGATGCCTCGCTTGCCCATGAAGGAGGAGATGGCCGACTCAACAATGATCGCAGACCAAGCTCATTGAGCATAATGCTCGCTCAAGCGTAAGAACAAAGAGCTCTCCTCCGAATTGGCCGATACTAAAGAAGAGCTAGCAAAGAAACGAAGAAATTGCAAGACTTAAGGCCGCTGTTGACTCTAAATGGGCATCAAGGGCATATGGGCAATCTTCATCGTGCAAAGGCAAAGGTCGTGCATCATCTCTGGTCATCTTCTAGAACCAAGATAATATGTTGTATAATCTTTTTGTTAAACTTTGTAATTAAACAACTTGTTTAATTAACAATGACTATGTTTTAAAACTTTCATGTTTATTATGAACGCTTATTATGTGATTGCATGAAATTTAAACCACCGGTTTAAAGACATGTCCTATATTGCCTATTCTCGCCTATCTCGCATGTCTTTAAATTCAGTCTAATTACAAGTGTCATGCTTAATTTCCTTTTGTAAACACTTTGTAATTCTTGAATACAATGACCTTTATGTAAGTTCATCTAGGGCATGCTTATTTAATATATCAATCTTACAAGCATGTTATTACTAGACTTGAACATGGTCAGCTGATATTGTATTCGTAGGGTCATGGACTCAAGCAAATAGGAGGAGATTGTTGTATCTTAGCCTAGATTTGCTTGAATCCATAACCTAAGTCTAAGTCAAGGTGACTAATGGGCCTGCGTGTCTGTTAGAGTGGCAACTTGAACTTAGGCATAGCTTGAATAGTTTAGGGTTGCTTATCGTACATTGCCTTGAAGAAGATAGCCTATAGGACATCGGGCGTCCTTCGCACAATAGGCAATTTATGCATCGCCAGCTTCCTTCTCGGATATCGGACAAGCTCATATCGCCAAGCCTCATCGCAATGTTGAAGAACCTCAAGAACGTCCGATAAGAGAACCGCCGAAGACATGTCCCGATTTGAGGCTTTCATTGACTTCGATGCAACGTTAACCCGCAGCGCATTCAATGAAGGTTTCCATTCTTGGCATACACTCGAAAAGGACATTCCTCCCGCAAGCAATGCACCGCCTATTTTTAGCAAAGTGTCGGAAACCGACGCAAGCTACAGTCGCCTATCGAGTCAACAACCAGATTAGAGCATTAATTGCTCTTAAATTCAAATTAGAAGATCTCCAACGGCTCCAAGCTTCCTCCTGCATATAAAAGGAGACTCCATTGCTGCATTGAAGACATCTCATCAACCACAACTCTGAATCTTCTTCATCTTCTTCAAGTGCATTAAAGCAAAAACGTCCTATCTGTACTTCCTTCTTTGAAGAGCTTCATACTTAGACTTCTAGTCCATCAAAAGCTCTTCATTGATTGCAACACCCAGCTTTTCATAGCTCACGAGAATTGTATCTTATTGATATCAATTCTCCCACACAAACACTTGGTCAACAAAATTTTTGTACACTCTCCATTAGAGATTTAGTTTGTAAAATATCTAGTGGAAAAACTTAGTACACGATTTTCAAATCCAAAGTTGACCACTTTACTTAACCAGATTTCCAAGCTGTTAAGAACTGCTGATCTTGACCTGTGAAGATCAGCCATTCTCAACTTGTCCTATACTTCACAAGTCTTCCGCCTGCAAATCTTTTAAAACCCTAGTGAAGTAAGATTTTTGAATCAATTTCAAAAATTGAACATAGGCTATTCAACCCCCCCCCCCTTCTAGCCTATATAGAGCAACCTTGGACCTAACAGTTTTGCATCTCATCAGCCACTTTTTTATTGTTTCCTCTCATCAGCCACCTTTTAATTGTTTTTGGGAACCTTTTAATTGTTTTCTCTCCTGCTTGTTCAGTTTACCTAACTTTCAATCTGACTCTGGAACTAGTAATAGCCCACGATGCATGATAGTGTGCATTGCGATGCACAAAATTGTACTAAAAAATTATTATTTTTATGCATCGCGATGCAAAACTTTTATTCCGATGCACAACTATTATTTCCTGATGCACAACTTTTAAACTTAATAAAAATTATTAACTTTAGCGATAACAATATAAATTAATAATAATTACAATTATTACAGTTTCAAAGTGTTGAAAAATTATTAGAGTTTGTGCATCGTGATGCACAAACTTATATTGAAATAGTCCTGTTTTTATGCATCGCGATGCATACATTTTTTATTTGATAATTTTTTACTGAATCAACAATATAACATTTGTGATGCATAATAGTGTACATCGCGATGCACAAAAAGTGTACTACTCATGCATGGTCAAATTTTTCAACATGAAAGAGCTATTAATGTACAAGAAGAGAAAATGAGAGACTGATGCACAGTAAAAGTCCTTCACTAGTCAACAAAAGAGAGCACTTTTTTGGAAGAGAGCTATTGAATAGTAGCACAATAGCTCCATTTTTTTTTTTTCGCTTTAGTGATGCACAGTAGTTTTCTTTTTTTCAAATAGCCCTTCACTTTACTGATGCACAGTAGGTTTCTTTTTCTCAAATAGCCCTTCACAGTAGTGAACGGCCTCAGCCCTCAGCTTGACACATGGCATACATCGCGGTATCAGAGGCGCCAGCTGGACATGTGCCGAGGTGGCATACCCTCCTGTCAAATATGACGACCTGACAGTCATATTACGTCAGGTCGCTTACTTCATCAGTATACTCTCCCAACGCGCTGACTACAGAGACCCACAGTGCGACCTGGAGGTATCACAGGCCGACCACATCAGCATCGGGCGACCTGAATACATACCAGGCCGACCTCGACCACATTAACATCGAGCGACCTGGATACATATTAGGTCGACCTCGATGTAACCCCTCTCAACTCGGTAAAACAGAGTCCTTTACGGAATCACCTCTCGCCTGGGAAGAGTCCTGTTACAACTCTATATATATCAGTCCTAAGCAAACAAGGAAACGTAATCCGAAAGACATGGGAATTGATCATATCTCTCCTATTCCGAAATCTTCTAGGATTATGGCTCATCTCCTTATAAATAAGCACCCTCACAGGTGTCACTGGGTACATGCAAATTACTTGCTTACAACATACTCTCTTAGCTTTACATCTCCTCTGAGGTATTGCTAATTTTCATGCCTGAGGGTTATCGCTGGGACAACCCAGCCCCCCTTACGGTGTTCTTTGTTGATCACAGGTTTCAAGCCACTTAGACTTCAAGGGCAATCCCTGCAACGTAAGCCGAAATCCTACTAGACTACACACGTGGATCAGATGTGGTCACCTACAACCTTTTTTTGCGTGATCAGTTTGGTTCCGTTGCCGGGACCTGAAGTTTTTTCTGTGATCAATCATGACAACTCCCAAGCAAGTCTCTAAGTAGGCAGCTCCAGCAACGACCCCGGCCATGCCTACGGCCGCTCCGCCTATTGGCCATTCTCCTGAGCAAACTGAGAAGGAGTCACCTGCAGTGCCCTCATCAGGTCTCCCTCTTCATCAGAACACCCGAGCTCAGAAACTAGCTCGGGCAATGAGGAAAAAAACAATGAGCAAACGACCGACCTAATCCGCAAAAGGACCAGTCAGGTCGAACCAGGAGGGACAGGCATCGAACCCAACCTCCTCAAACAGCGAGGACTCTGGAAACAGAGACGACCTCGTCATGATAGGAGATAGGCCGCCTCTCACACAACAAGAGATTGATCTCGCCGAGCTGGAGCACATAAGGAAGGAGAAAGCTTTCTTGAAGATACAGATAGAACTGGAGATACGCGAATACGAGCTATCTCGAAAAATAGCCGCCCAAGAAACTTAGCTATCAACCCCGAGCTCTAATCCTCGCTTAGCCGACCACCACGATGGTCGACCTGGCAGGAACGAGGTCAGGGGTCTGTGGGCTGACAGTCACCACGGGGGGTCTAGGACTGATCCCCCTAGGGTGAGTGCTAAAAGTCGACTTGGGGGGACAGTGGAAGAAAACCAAAGGCCAAGCGTCAAGGATCGCTTGGGAACCCCAAATAGAGAACGACCTAGGGGCAGCGTACACTCAAGGATGGGAACCAGAGCTCGAGATCCCAGTCCAGCCAAATCTTACAGATCCTCCCGAATCCATTGCGACGAAGAGCGACCTCGGGGAATCGACGAAGACCGCAGCTACAGGTCGAAACGCAAGTCGATCCAGCGCAGTACGTCCAGCAGCGACGCATCATCACACAAATACTCCAAGATCGACGGCCACGATCGCCAATCTAAAAAGAGGGACAGGAGCAGCGACCTGGAAGACGAGGTACTGCGTCAAATGAAGGAAAGACTAGAGGCCTTCGAAAGAGGAAAAGAGGGCAAGGAACGTGATAGCAGCATTCTGCAGAAGGATCAGGGATACTCCTCCAAATCACCGCCTAAAGCTACCATCCCTGAAGAGCTATGCAGGAAACACAAATGCCAGGAGCCATGTGTTGAGCTTCGAGGCGAAAATGGGAGTATGCACCAGAGATCTAGACCTATGGTGTGTGGTATTTGTCATCACGTTCAAGGAGGTCGTCCTCAATTGGTTCAAAGAGCTTGAAGAAGGCTCCATCAAAGATTGGTACGACTTGAAGAAGGCCTTTCTGAAGAATACTCATCAGCAGGCGACCTCCCCAAAAAGGAATCTGATCTTTTTGGAATCAAACAGTGACCTGGAGAGTCCCTAGAGAGTTATTTGGACAGATTTAAGTGTGTCGTTGAAAATTTGTTAAACGTCCCTGACAAAACAATAATTGCCTTCTTCCAAGCCGGATGCCGATCTGTCAAGCACTTATCTGAAATCGATATGCGACCACCACTACTAGTGCGGAGATGTATACTGTCGGGTAAAATATTGGGAACGTCGAGAAGACCTTGGCAGAACAGGCAATAGAGGATCAGAAACCCTCAGGGACTTAAAAACAGAAAAAGGAGGACAAATCTGGAGACCAGAAGAAGGGGGGAGTAGCAATGGACATGGCAAAGGAAAGGGGAAGAGCAAATGGGCTAAGAAAGAAGAGTTCTACACCCCCTTAAACACGACCAGGGAGCAGATCATGAATGTGCTTCTGCAGGAAAACAGGATTGGCCGACCTCCACCTAAGAGAGAGACTCCTTATCCTCGCAACCCCAACAAAAAGTGCACCTACCACAATGGTATCGGGCACACAACCCAAGACTTCACTCAGCTTAAGGAGATCCAGAAGCTGATCGATAGGGGGGAGCTCAGAAGATATGAGCAGCGGGGAAGAGGTAACAATGAAAGGTCAAGGGAAGCCCCGAGGACAAATGTCGACGAGGACGAGGTCCTGGTCAATACAATCACAGAGGAATGGTCGAGCATCACCAAGCTCAAGATGGCAATCAACAGTCTCAACTGTGCCGTCAGCCCACCTCAAGTTTGGGGAGAAAAAGGAATTACATTCCTACCTAGCGAGCTGGCCGCCAACCCCGCCGCCAAGGGGCATGCTCTGACTATTGAAGCAAAGATTGACAGAGGAAGAGTGAAAAGAGTGCTGATTGACATAGGAGCGGGGAAGGACATCCTCTTTTACAAGTGCTTCCAGGATGATAGGACTGGAAAGCTCACATCTGACTCCGAGTGGAATCAAGTTGGAAGGCTTCACCGGACACAAGGTCGCTGTTAAGGGTACAGTCGACCTAAAGGTAGTCCTCGGTGCCAAAGACAACTCTCGCACCGAGGTCATTACCTTTTTGGTCCTCGATATTCCCTTTCCATACAATGCCATTTTGGGCCTTCCTACCCAAACGAAGTTCAAGATGGTGAGCTCTCCGGCCCACAAAAAAATCAAATTCCCCACGAACAACGGGGTCAGAGAGGTGAAGAATGATCCAAAAAGCACTCTGAACCACCTCCTCGAAGAGAAGAAGGCCGATGAAGCTCGGCTCAAGGGGAAAAGGAAGGTGACTTCGGCCCACGAAGAAGTCCACCACGTAGACAACTATGACAAGAGGCCAAAGTCAATAATAATCAATGAGGGCACCGAGATAAGCCCCTCCAATGACTGGGCATAGCAACCAGCGCGGGCTGGTCCCACCAGCTCGTACACGAAGGATGACGGAGATGACGACGTCCCCGACGTGTCCGGAGCGGACGCTGAGCACGCCGACTCGCCCCTGATCACCGAAAGGCTCGTGCAAAAGGATCTCTCTACCTCTCAGCCTGACAAAGGCCCAGATGACGACCTGTCTGACGTGCCTACCTCGGACACCGAGCGGGCCGACTCATACCCAGTCGCCAACGGGGATGCGAAGAAGCCCAACAAAGTCGTCACGGTAGAGAGCCTAGATCCAAGGGATCAGCCAGAGATCCAGCCCCATGAAGATCTTGACGAGGTGGTCATCAACTTTGACTTCCCAGAACAAAAAATCAAGGTCGGGCTGGAAATTGATAAAGATGAAAGGGAGGCAATAATTGCATTCCTCCAGGAGAATAAAGACGTATTTGCATGAAGAACAGAAGATATGGAAGGAATCAGTGAAGAGGTCGCTGTGCACAAACTAAATGTTGATCCAACCATAACCTCTGTCCAACAACGACCTAGAATATTCTCTCCCGAAAAACAGGCAGCGATCAAGGAGGAAGTTGACAAGCTACTCAAAGCAAACATCATTGAGGAAGTCCTCTATCCGACCTAGATCGCGAAAATGGTAATGGTCAAGAACACCAGTGGAAAGTGAAGAATGTGCGTCGACTTCACGGACCTGAACAAAGTTTGCCCCAAAGACTGGTACCCACTACCGAGGATAGATTAGCTTGTGGATGCAATAGCAGGCCACAAAATACTCAGCTTCATTGACGCATACTCAGGGTACCATTAGATATGCATGTGGCTGGCCGACCAGGAGTTGACAGTCTTCTGAGCAGCGGGAGCCATCTATTGCTACAAAATGATGCCCTTCGGGCTCAAAAACGTAGGGGCTACTTATCAACGCATGGTAAACAAGGTCTTTGGAGACCAACAGGGAAAAAACGTGGAGGCCTACATCGACGACATGGTCATCAAAACAAAACAAGCCAACCATGTCGACGACCTGAAAGAAACCTTCTCAAATCTCAGGAAAAACCAGATGAAGCTCAATCCAGCCAAATGTGCTTTCAGGGTGAAAGCAGGCAAATTCCTGAGATACATGGTGAATGAGGGACGTATAGAGGCCAATCCAGAAAAAATACAAGCCCTTGTCGACATGAAGGCCCCCAGCTCGATCAGAGAGGTATAGCGGCTGAATGGAAGAATCACGGCACTGGGGAGATTTATAGCAAAGTCAGCAGAAAAGAGCCTTCCATTCTTCAAGACACTGAGAGGAAGCAAGAGGTTCGCTTGGAATGAAGAATGTGACAAAGCCTTTGCTGAGGTGAAAGCTTATCTGGGTAGCCCGCCACAGCTGACAAGCCAGGCACCAGGAGAGCACCTCTACGTCTACCTCACCGCCTCAAACACGGCTGTCGCCGCAGTCCTACTCAGTGAAAGAAACGCAGTCCAGAAGCCAATATACTACGTCTCCCACGCACTCACAGATGTAGAGACAAGATATCTGAACGTGGAGAAAGTAGTACTGGCCTTAATAATGGCGGCACAAAAGCTGACTCATTACTTCCAGGCTCATACCCTAACGGTATACACTGACCTCCCGCTCAGGCAAATTCTTCACAAACCGGATGGAGCTGAAAGAATGTTAAAGTGGTCAGTCGAGCTCTCAGGATACGACATTACATATGAGCAACGCAAAGCAGTTAAAGCCCAAGTACTTGTGGACTTCATTATTGAAACCTCGTTTGTCAAAAAAGATCAAAGTTCGGCCACCACACTGGCCGAGCCGAGCTCATCGACAAACCCCCCCAGCCCGTCCAAACAAATAAAAACGACCAGCTCGTCACATCCTCGGCCACCTCACTATTGGACCCTATATGTTGACGGCTCATCAAGCAAGGCAGGGATCGGTGCAGGCTTATCCCTACACCCACCAGAGGGGGGAGAAATCAGCAAAGCACTACAGTTCAAGTTCCAAGCATCCAACAACCAGACAGAATACGAAGCTCTAATAGCAGGGCTAGAGCTCGCATTGGAACTAGGGGCCAGCCAGGTCGCCATCTTCAGCGACTCCCAGCTCGTCGTGAAGTAAGTTTGGGGGGATTATAGGGCTAATCACCCCACATTGTCAAAATACTGCGAGCTTGCAAAGCGCTTATTAGAAAAATTTGAATACTGGGAACTGAAACAGGTGGACAGGACAGAGAACATGCGAGCTGATCACCTATCCAAGATTGCATCATCCGAAGTCAGTGACCTCCCTCCAGATGTATGGTTGAAAACCCTCGAGACACCATCAGTGAACAAGGAAGAAGCCATGCCCATCAACTCCACCGAAAGATGCTGGATAGATGAAATACAAGATTATATTGAACAAGGAATACTGCCTGGTGAAAAAGACTTGGCCCAACTACTAAGGAAAAGAACAGCTCGTTATATAGTGATTGCTGGAGTATTATACATAAGATCATTCACCAAGCCGTTGCTCAGATGTGTCCGACCAGAGACAGTGGAAGACCTCCTCGCTGAAGCCCATGAAGGAGTATGTGGGGCCATCCTGGTGTGAGATCCCTACCAGACAAGATTATCTTCCATGGTTATTATTGGCCGACATTATGGAAAGATGCGGAGACCTACGTGCAAAAGTGTGACAAGTGCCAGAGATTTGCTAATATCCCAAGACTGTCGTCAGTTCCTCAAACACCAATGGTCGTAGCTTGGCCATTTGACATGTGGGTGGTCGACCTCATAGGGCCCTTCCCAAAAGCCAAAGGAGGCTGCGAGTTCCTAATAGTGGCAGTAGATTATTTCACAAAATGGGTAGAAGCAAAACCATTGGCTACCATAACCGAGGAGAAGGCAATCAGCTTCATACATGATTACATTTGGTGCCGATTTGGCCTATCTTGAGCCATTGTGTCTGTTAGGAATATGCCTGTAAATCAGCTGATATATATGTATGCATATTCCAACACAGTGATTTGCTTGTTCCCATTACAACGCATGTTTCACAAGTGGCTAAAAGGGCGGCGTACCGGTTAGTGTGGCAGCTTGTTGAAACAATGCATAGGTCATTAGACTAGGAAGTCCTTGTACATATCCGAGTCTTTGTCCTACCAAAATGATGACAACTTTCGTATGGATTAGCTCTTCAATCGCCAGCTGACGTGACCATCGGCAAATGTCTCACCAGCAGACATTTCCTTTAGCTATGATTGCCTATTAGCTATCTCTACATCAGCAGTTCTATATTGGCAGATCTCAGTATCCACCAAAGCCCTTCATCAGAATAACTGCAGAGAAGCTGATTATTCAAGAGGAACATCATGATCATCCGCGATCTCTATATCAGCAGTTCTATATTGGCAGATCTCAGTATCGGCCAAGTCTCTCATCAGAACAACTGCAGAGAAACTGTATGATCACGAGGAACATCGGTCGTCACTCAACACACTACAAGTCAAAATAGATCCGTTACAAGATCTTTCTGACAAGCCCAAGATACGCATCGATGTCTGCACCTTCACGTTTACTCAGTGGACATTTCCTCTTCTGTGCATTAGTTGCAGTCTTCAAGGCTTTATCTCCATAAAAGGCCAAGCACAGTACGCTGCACTCCAGTCAAAGCAATGATACGTCCTAATCAGTCAGCTGCATCCCAGGCAAAGCTCGACACGTCCAAATCAGTCCATCCTGTTTCACAGACCAGCTTCAAGACAAAAGCCTAACTGATGGTCTTTGCCCAACAGATCCAAAAATGTACTCTGCTGCATTATGAGATTCAGATTTCCAACGGGCATAAACCTATTCAATGCACCAACGATCACCTCTTCTTCTCCAGCCTATATAAGAAGACTCTCATTCTCATCTCAAAAAGAGCAAGAAGTGTATGCTTATGCTTGAGAAAGGTTGTGGTACTGTTCTTCATTTTCTCAATCCATAACCACACCAACGAAGTGAGAAACACAAGTGTAAGAACAAACACTTTGTGAGAGAGAAACAGAATTCCAAAGGCTGAGAAGCTCTGCTTGATCAAAAACCTTGTTTTTGATTTGAGTTCTTTCTTCCTTCAAAGAACTCAGTCTCTTCAGTGGCTGCACCTCCATTCTTCAGCAAAAGAGACCAAGCATTCTACAGTTCGTTGAAGCCTGACCAAGCTTGAAGATGTCCGATGAAGAGCTAGAGCTTAATAATCCAGATTGCATTCATATCGGCAGACTTATATTACATTATAAGCTGTGCCGATTGTGCAATAAATTGACATCACTTTTGGCCGAGTGCTTAGCACTCAATTGTTTAAATACCTGTTATTTGAACAATGTCTAAAATCTTATTCTCACTACAAATATATCGAGTTGAAACTACAGGAAGATGACTTAATAAATATTAAGTACATCTTCCAATGTATTTTCGATATATTTGATTTAATTTCGCTTTCTTCATTTCTCCTTTTTCTTCCTAAGGAGATTGCTAGGTTAGAGAGTCTAGGTTGATGTACTAAGCATGTTTGTCTTTGATCAAACCTATGCTGAATTTTAATATAATATACTTTGATACATTCAGCCTTTATTTCTCTTTTGTGTATAATTTCTTTTATCTTGAGCAATCTAATTATGGAAAGCAATTGATGCATCTAATATAGATTTTAGTTAACTGCTAAGCTCTCTTTATAATCAAACCTTTACAGTTACTTTAATCTTATTTATTATACTTATGTTGTTTATTCTTCCGCTGCTCAAACTCCTTTTCATCAGCTAAGTTTAACAACGTCTTCCATCTACACGTTCTACAAATCTGTTGATCAAAGTTGTCCGATTTTACAAACTTCGGATAAGCAGTCAGAACGAGGAAGATGACCTAGTTGTATTAATCATTTCATCTATTCTTCAACTTAAATGTTAAAATTGGATGAAATTTTTAATATGCTAAGTATAGGCTATTCACCCCCCCCCCTCTAGCCTATACACTGAGCACAACCCATGGACCTAACAATTGGTATCAGAGCAGGTTCTCTGAGAATGATTGTTCCAGGCTTAACAACCTGAGAGTTTAGATCCTTTGCTCGGATTAGATGCATAGTCAAAAAGAGTCTTTTCAAAATCTCTTATTTACAAAAATCTTTTGAGAGAAACCTGGAAGCCATTTGAAAGCACCTTTTTCAAATCAAAATAAATTTTGTTTTCAAAAACATGTGAGAAAGAATATTGTGATGATTATGTGATCACTATACGAAAATCTATCATATATCAGAACTACATTGATATCATGAAGAGAAGTACTATAGTAGAGACTGACTTGCTAAGGATTATGTATGCTTCATAAATCTGTTCTTTGTCAAAACCATGATATATCCTATAGCAAATAAGTTAACTTCATATATGATGGATGAATTACTTAGATCCTCTTCTAAAGATTTGCCTTCTTGACATAAGGCTAACGATTGTATCAATCTAACACCTTTTCAAGAAAACTTTTCATAAAAGTTTAGAGCAAATGAAATAAGAAGAGTTCCAAAGGAAATTCAAAGGAAATCAAAGTTATGTCATCTCCAAAATCACTGAGATTATAAGCTCTTGGCCTAAGGACATCAATGATGATATTGTCTTTCTTCAACAGAAAAGCTTCAGCCAAGTAAGAATACACTCAAAGAACCTATGCTCAACATTAGAACTAGTGCTTCAACAACTATGAGCAGACACGTTCAAAGAGTTTAATGAGAAAGTAACCCCAGCTCCTAATCTCTTGACTTTTTGGGTTACATATATAAGCCGTATTTTGAATGGTCATTCATTTGTCATGCTTATTAAGTCTCATTTGTATTATTGGAATTCTGGAGCTATTTTTGGCTCATAAATGTTGCTAACAATTTCTCTATGAGTACTTAAGACAGGAACTCATATGACGAAAGGGTCAAACATGCAACATTGCTCTCCATTGGCAGACATTAAGATAGCTGCTGATCTATGAAGGACTGCTGATCGCTCATGAAAATTCACTCATGTCCTTCACTTACTCAAGGTCAAATCCTCATCTGCTGGACTTCAGAACTACTATACGAAAAATCTGCTGATAAGTCCAAAGAAGTTGATAAAGACCACCTCTCATGCATACACAAAACAGGTCAGCTACTTGCTTACAAATGACCTGTGCTCATGTCTCGAATTAATATGCTTATACAAATTATCGACATACCGCATAATAACCTGTCATCGCACCTATATTGATGTATCTGTTTGCTTGTATGACTTGCCTTATGCAAATGGTTTTCAAAAACTCATCAGCACTTTTTATATTGGCTGATCTAAAAAGCTTTTAAAACCCTGCAGTTGGCTGAATTTCCATATCTGCCAACCTACACTTCATAAGCACAGTTTTATGTGCTGACTTATAGGAGTAAAAGCCCTTTAATGACCTACTCTCTTAAGTCTATTAAAGGTGGAGGCACACTTTTCGAAGTCTGACTGCTTCGATTAAAGTTAAGACTATTTTCAAAATCTTGGAAAACGACAAAACGTCCATTATCAATCCTTTCCAAGAATCTTGAGAATATCTAGACTTCACAGCCTATCCCTGCCAAGGCGTGATCAGAAGGACAACTCAACAATAAAGCTCCATTATTGAGTGCCCTTCAGTCTAACCTCCCTGAGTTTAAGTAGAGCTCCTTCTTCATCAAATCTCTACTATGAATAAACTCACAAACTGCCTACCGATTACACTAGATACAATTCGATGATTCAAAATTTCTCAAAATGTTACTAAATTCAAGTCCTAAGAATCGATCAAGTCAATTCCTCAACAACGGGGTATGATTTCTTCATATTCATTCAAAGTTGTTTTGATTTTATTTCTGTTACTTCACAAGAGCTGATCTAAAATTCTCTCAATGATGTATTTCCAAAACCATTCATAAACTATGAAAATCATTTTCAAGATCTTTCTAATACACAGTTACTAAACATGAGAGAAATTGTATCAATTCATGTGTATCAGAAATCATTAATTATGTTTCTTCAATCTTGTTGTGAAAACAATTGATAAAGGAATTTTCTTTTGTCTTGTCTGATAATCATAAAAGTTTGCTAACAAGCATGATTTATATGCTGCAAAACATGGTTGTCAGAACACTTAAGAACATCCTTAGTCAATTATTTAAAAAATAATAATAAAATAAAATTAAAAAAAAATAAGATGGAAAGCCATTAATTAATGCTAGCAGGAGTGATTTCATACTCTCTTCTAACTTTTAGTTATCAATCTCATTGATACTCTAAAATGTTTACAGATGAATCACTGTGAAAATCAATTAGCACATAACTATTCCACCATCGGAATTCTGCTTGCATACTTGAACTTCACAGAGAAGATCCCAGAAAAGAAGTATCAAATGTTTGGAAAGCATTTGATATATTGCCGTGTGCAACAAGTCTTCTGGTTATGTGTAAGTATGCCGACCATCACCTCAAAGATGGCTGATGCAGATAATTCAGTTCTGCTGAATTAAGTAGCTAATATGGAATTGATGAGGATGACGAACTGCTAACCACCGCCATCCATCCCTGAGCCAATCAAAGGGGATTCATGGTCAAAGCAGTAAATCCTCAGTGGCCGTCACTCTTCGGTGCTTTCATAATGACCCGAAGAAGTGAATATGTTCTGCCTCCCCCGAGAGATGGAGGAAATCAAAAAGAACACCGCTATCTTGATCTCCTCCGGAATCCTTGTCTGATGAACTCTCATCAAATACCTAGGATTAGGAATTCTCGGACACAACCTTGTAACATGACACTCCTACTGTAAATTGAATCATTATGTATTTTTCTCCTGTAATCTGCAGTTCAGTCAAAATTCCAGTTGTATTGTTCTTGTAATCAGCTGATCCTCACTATGTTCTGTTCAAAACTTATTGGATTATTGAATACAAGTTCAACAACTTTTTCTCATGCCTATCTACTTGTCTGAATTCCTTTGATAGCATGAATTGATGTGTTTTAAGTATGATGATCAAATTGACTTGTTATTCTTCATAATCTCTCTATTCTTCTGATGATTGAAGAAATGACATTAACAAAATGATCACACTACCTTAACACAAACTCTGCTGATACCCCTTCAGCAAACCTTTCTTGAATGGATACTATATCAAGTTATGGTTTGTTACTACAGTTTAACTCTCATCTTTAGACTCTCTGATAATTGCCTTTCAGAATTAAATCATATCACAATGATTAAATTCAAGATCTGCCGAAAAACTATAGTTATTCAACATAGGCAGACTGCAGTTTCATGAAAAATGACCTTCATGTCAACTTATCAAGGAATCTGCTATTACTCAATCTCTATCCCTCCTGCTCAAACATTCAAGATTACTAGTAAATCTACTTTGAACCAAACTGTCTGCTGTATCAACTTAAAATCCGAGCTCAACAGCACTTTGTATTCTTAGTTATGACAACTACTAAATCTTGTGTAACCTATGAGAGTGTAATAATAAAGGCATGATTAGTTGTTCCCGTTATAATGACCCAACAACTAATTGGTAAACAGACTGAATTCAAAACATTCTGTTCACTTTATCATGTGCTTCTTTGTTAAAAAGGATGTTGTTAAAATCTCTAGTAACTCGACCTATCCTCAAAATAGCTAGAAATTCAAGAATTCATAGGAAGACTGATGTTTCCAAAAACTAAGTCCTTCCTCAGGAGTGAATGGCCGATATAACCCCTGCTGTATATAGGCTATGTCTCACTCTCTTCAAAACAGGTCTAGTCAACATGCATTTTAGCAGTTATCTTCCCATGCTAAGGAATGACAAGATCTGTTGCAAAGAAAGAAGATCGGATATCACTTGAGGTACACATTCAATGTCTCACTGACTTAATCTATTTTGTGTTCTTACAAAGTTTTATTAATCTTAATAGATCTTTGTCTCTTATAAATTGTATCATCTGTTAAAAATTCTTTAATAAGGATATTGAACCTACAACAAATTGATACAATAGTTCTTCATATATCAGCGATTGATATCAGCAGTTCTTACTTTAGCACATACCTAACACTCATTGCTGATAATGTCCTCATACTTGAAATCCCATCAAATCCTTCATATCTCTATAAAATCTCATTGGGAACAAAACTTAACCAACATCTTAAGGCACACTAGTCTTCAAAGTTAATCCTTACATGTGTGTCCTATACAACAGTGACCTATGGCTAAGGACAAGATATTCAATCCTCAACTCGTCTTTAACAACCAATGCTGTCCTATTCTAGGTTAATTTACTCGATTAAATATGAACTCAAACATTTTGTTTGAAATAAAAGAATAGTATATATATTATCCCTAGAGAGCCTAGATCATAGTCCTAAACACTCAGCATGATGACATAATCCTAAATCAGAATATCATTACCATGTCATTAAATGCATTTACTTCATTAAGCCCCCAATACGTCCAATCACATTCCTCTAATCAAGAAACCTCTTCATCTTCTCAAAACTTCGGAAGGATGCATAAATTGATAACTTACATTCAAAGCCTTCCAAATATTAATCTTCATCTTCCTGATCCAATCTTCATCATGTGTTCACCAAAACTGCTTCATTCTGTACATCGACCCATCTCATATAATGAAATGCAACAACGAATTAGGATCTTTCTAACCACTCCTCAAGCAACGCCTCAACCAGTGATCCGTCGACCTCGCTCAATTAGTCGACGAGTAAGAATGCGCCTGCTAGATCCAAGGAACAGCGTATCCAATTTCATTCCATGGATTCCTTCATCAAATTCTACCTCAACAGGTGCAACTACTTCTGCCCTCACTGCCTCAAATGCTCACCTCGAGCAATCTTCGACTCAGGAGGAGCATCAGCCAACAAATGCTCATACTGCTCCAAACCCAGCAATTCACGATCCCAACGATTAAGACTGTAGATCTTCATCATCTACCTTACCTCATTAAAATATCTAACTGGGTTATTATTTTGACAATCAAATTTTTTTTACTCATGTCATATTTGTAATATGCTTATGTTTAATTACATTTGCTACTTTATTTTGTTACTATAATGTGGATATCGTATATTTGTCCTGGTACATACTTCTTTATGCCAGCAATTCAGTTTTACTTCAAACTCAAATATGCATATAATCTCAAGGATACAGTATGCAAATTTTAACACTTGATCTATTCTTTAAAGAGTGTTAAAAATCATGCCTGACATCTTTAGATGCATATCTCGTGCATCCAGTAAATGTCCACATATCTCTCAGCAACAGCTTTCTATAATAAAAATTCTTCGGTTGTTCATGACTTATGAATTGTCAAAATAAATCTTGTTGAACCCCATCCCCTTATACTTCCTATCTGGTAATACCCTCACGTATCTTAGGATGAAAATTTCACATGACTATACTCTTCTGCTTTAATTAGATATACCTTTAAGGTGGAGTCTAAGTTAAGTATTTCCTCCTACTTGACAAATTACCTTATCTGCTTATTCTATTAAAGATAAAACTTGCCCTATTACATTCTTGTAATACTTCATTACAAGCAACGGAACAAAATTTCTCATCTTGATATCTCACTCTCCCTATTTAATGTGTATTTCTTATACATGATCAATGTGATTCATCTCTTAATCACACACTGATATCACCATTTTTTTATATATTTGGTCTACCCATGTTTTCGGACAACTGCCGATATAAAAGATAGAAGTACTTATTCAACTTGTCCATTTTCTCGGCAGAATTAAAATCCGATGATCCCTATACATCCCAACAATAATTCATATCTTATGAGTTAATATAAGTCATATCCTCGATATGGGAGTATTTACTCAATACTGTCCACATACAGACATTCTCTCCGAAAGAATGTCCACATCCAGATATCCTCATTACATTAAGGAGGAGCAAAAGACTGTGGTCCCTATAAAGATTTAGCTTGTGCCCATTAAGGAGGAGAGAATAGTAAGATTGACATTATACATACAGACAAACAATAAAGAGAAGAGATTTATACAGAAAGAAGGAGAGTTTATTTATACAGAAAAGAAAGAAAGAAAGATTATTTATACAGAAAAATTTGGAGAAAAACAGTAAGGAGGAGTGATTGTAAAATTACACATACAGCGAAACATTACACTATATGTCTATTATAGTACGCTGACCATTATACTACTCTACCTATCATCAACTTTTAAAATCATCAGACACAACACAAGAAAAATATCCTCAAGGCAGTATTATCTATTATATCTCATAATTGCCTAAAATTGTTTCGATTATTGCTGTGTATTTGCTCTTTCATTTATTGAATCTGTAAATACTTAGCAATAGGTGACTATACATACGCTATCGCTTGTAAGTTCAACCTAGGGCATGCCTTGATATAAAATGAATATTCATTAGTGGCATGTTATTACTAAAAATTGAACAAATGCTTTAAGAGCTGTATGTATAAGTCAATTGTAGTAATGGCCCCAAGCAAATAGGAGGAGATTGTTAGGAATATGCCTGTAAATCAGCTGATATATATGTATGCATATTCCAACACAGTGATTTGCTTGTTCCCATTACAACGCATGTTTCACAAGTGGCTAAAAGGGCTGCGTACCGGTTAGTGTGGCAGCTTGTTGAAACAATGCATAGGTCATTAGACTAGGAAGTCTTTGTACATATCCGAGTCTTTGTCCTACCAGAATGATGACAACTTTCGTATGGATTAGCTCTTCAATCGCCAGCTGACGTGACCATCGGCAAATGTCTCACCAGATGACATTTCCTTTAGCTATGATTACCTATTAGCTATCTCTACATCAGCAGTTCTATATCGGCAGATCTCAGTATCCGCCAAAGCCCTTCATCAGAATAACTGCAGAGAAGCTGATTATTCAAGAGGAACATCATGATCATCTGCGATCTCTATATCAGCAGTTCTATATTGGCAGATCTCAGTATCGGCCAAGTCTCTCATCGAAACAACTGCAGAGCGTATGATCACGAGGAACATCGGTCGTCACTCAACACGCTACAAGTCAAAATAGATCCGTTACAAGATCTTTCTGACAAGCCCAAGATACGCATCGATGTCTGCACCTTCACGTTTACTCAGTGGACATTTCCTCTTCTGTGCATTAGTTGCAGTCTTCAAGGCTTTATCTCCATAAAAGGCCAAGCACGAGCGCACTCGGCCAAAGCAATGATACGTCCTAATCGCACCGCATCCCAGCAAAGCTCGACACGTCCAAATCAGTCCAGCCTGTTTCACGGACCAGCTTCAAGACAAAAGCCTAACTGAAGGTCTTTGCCCAACAGATCCAAAAATGTACTCTGCTGCATTATGAGATTCAGATTTCCAACGGGCATAAACCTATTCAATGCACCAAAGATCACCTCTTCTTCTCCAGCCTATATAAGAAGACTCTCATTCTCATCTCAAAAAGAGCAAGAAGTGTATGCTTATGCTTGAGAAAGGTTGTGGTATTGTTCTTCATTTACTCAATCCATAACCACACCAACGAAGTGAGAAACACAAGTGTAAGAACAAACACTTTGTGAGAGAGAAACAGAATTCCAAAGGCTGAGAAGCTCTGCTTGATCAAAAACCTTGTTTTTGATTTGAGTTCTTTCTTCCTTCAAAGAACTCAGTCTCTTCAGTGGCTGCACCTCCATTCTTCAGCAAAAGAGACCAAGCATTCTACAGTTCGTTGAAGCCTGACCAAGCTTGAAGATGTCCGATGAAGAGCTAGAGCTTAATAATCTAGATTGCATTCATATCGGCAGACTTATATTACATTATAAGCTGTGCCGATTGTGCAATAAATTGTCATCACTTTTGGCCGAGTGCTTAGCACTCAATTGTTCAAATACCTGTTATTTGAACAATGTCTAAAATCTTATTCTCACTACAAATATATCGAGTTGAAACTACAGGAAGATGACTTAATAAATATTAAGTACATCTTCCAATGTATTTTCGATATATTTGATTTCGCTTTCTTCATTTCTCCTTTTTCTTCCTAAGGAGATTGCTAGGTTAGAGAGTCTAGGTTGATGTACTAAGCATGTTTGTCTTTGATCAAACCTCTGCTGAATTTTAATATAATATACTTTGATACATTCAGCCTTTATTTCTCTTTTGTGTATAATTTCTTTTATCTTGAGCAATCTGATTATGGAAAGCAATTGATGCATCTAATATAGATTTTAGTTAACTGCTAAGCTCTCTTTATAATCAAACCTTTACAGTTACTTTAATCTTATTTGTTATACTTATGCTGTTTATTCTTCCGCTGCTCAAACTCCTTTTCATCAGCTAAGTTTAACAACGTCTTCCATCTGCACGTTCTACAAATCTGCTGATCAAAGTTGTCCGATTTTACAAACTTCGGATAAGCAGTCAGAACGAGGAAGATGACCAAGTTGTATTAATCATTTCATCTATTCTTCAACTTAAATGTTAAAATTGGATGAAATTTTTAATATACTAAGTATAGGCTATTCACCCCCCCCCCTCTAGCCTATACACTGAGCACAACCCATGGACCTAACAGTGTCCGACTATGGCATCCAGTTCTCCACCAAGTTTACTGAGAGATGCGAGCAGATGAATATCAAGCATTGGATGTCCTCAGTTGCTCACCTACAAGGAAACGGTTAGGCCGAAGCAGGGAACAAGAAAATCCTCTATGCCTCAAAAAGAAATCTGGACGAGAAGAAAGGAAAGTGGCTCGACGAGCTACCTATCGTACTATGAGAAATTCACACTTCGGTCAGAGGCTCAACAGAGGAGACACCCTTCACGCTAGCATACGGATCATAGGCAATGGCACCAGTAGAGATGGCCCTACCAACCTTAAGGGTAGCCCATTTCGACGATCTGAACAATATAACAACTCGGGGGCTGGACCTCGACTACCTAGAGGAAAGAAGGTTAGAGGCAAGACTCAGGATGATCAACTATAAACAGCTCGCCAAGGCTCACCACGACAAGCGAGTTAGAACGAGATCCTTCAACGTCGAAGATTGGGTACTCAGAAAGATCGAGGTTACAGGCAGAAACGCTGGAAGAAACAAGCTATCTCCGAATTGGGAAGGACCATTCAAAGTGACAAGCGTAATCAGAGAGGGAACATATCGACTAGCTGAACAGGATGGCACCCCGCTAAAAAACCCTTGGCATTCTGATCACTTGAAGAAATACTACCACTAATGTAATACATTTCTAGAAATTATCAATAAAAGAAGAATTTCTCCTATCTTACATCTACTCCAAATTTACTTTCCTCAAGTTACTCAAAGATTATGACCTATTCTTCACCACAATGAAGAAGATCGTAAGC
The DNA here is from genome assembly GCA_016624345.1 of Platycodon grandiflorus. Taxonomy (NCBI): domain Eukaryota; kingdom Viridiplantae; phylum Streptophyta; class Magnoliopsida; order Asterales; family Campanulaceae; genus Platycodon; species Platycodon grandiflorus. The sequence goes on along the minus strand of CM028361.1, from coordinate 29,222,517 downwards.
AAAAAGGCACCTCGCCACGTCGAGGTCAACTTGCGACCTACTCTTCACCACGTTGAAGAAGATCGCAAGTAAAAAGGCACCTCGACCACGTCGAGGTCAACTTATGACCTACTCTTCACCACGATGAAGAAGATCATAAGTACAAAGGCACCTCGGCCACGTTGAGGTCAACTTACGACCTACTCTTCACCACGATGAAGAAGATCATAAGTAAAAAGGCTCCTCGACCATGTCGAGGTCAACTTACGACCTACTCTTCACCACGATGAAGAAGATCGTAAGTAAAAAAGACCCTCGACCACGTTGAGGTCAACTTACGACCTACTCTTCACCATGATGAAGAAGATCATAAGTCAAAAAGGCACCTCGTCCATGACGAGGTCAACCCACGACCTACTCTTCACCACGATGAAGAAGATCGTAAGAACAAAAAATACTTGTGCAAAAACACTAAGTAAAATAAGCAGACATGATTGAGCAAAAAACTCATGCTTATATATACACATCGAATTATTTACAAACCCAGATGGGCCAAAAATACAAAACAAAATATTGTTTGATTACAGGGCACATCAGGCCAGATCAAACCCGACGAAGTCGGGAGAACTAGGGGTCTATACGGCTTTCAGCCTCATGAACAGATCGGGCATGCTCGTCCTGATTTGACTTGGCCCCCTCAAATTCTCCCAACTTGAAGTCTCCGTCAAAATCCACCTTGTTGCCATCGACTAATGCATCGAGCAGAAATGGCACGTTATTTTCAAAAGGGGGAGGAGCTACCCAAGGATCGCGACCTAATTCGGCATCCTTCCTCTCTATAAGCTCAAGCTCCTCAAGCTGGAAAGGTACGAGCTCGTGGCCCCTCCGCGCAAGATCACCCTTCAGCTCGGCATTCCCCCACTTCACCAAATCTTGAAGAGAAACACCGCAGGCCGCCGCAACACACAGGATCTAGGCTTTGCCCTTATCATTGTAAGAAAGAATGTCGTCCATATAAGACGAGGACTTCTTGAAATCATCAATAATAGCGTCCGGGCCAGGCACCTTCCTCGCCTCTGCTAACTGCTTCTCCAGCTTGCTCACCTTGCTTTTAAAGCTCAACTTTGTCTTGGTGAGCTCCCCCTTAGCAGTCAGGGAATCACCTTGGGCAGACTTCAGGTCAGCACGAAGCTTGGTTTATTCAGCAACAGCTGTAGCAAGCTCCACCCTCAGATGGCTGGCTTCTTCGGCAACCCGATTGGCCTGCTCGGCAACCCGGTTCACCTCCTCAATCTTACTAGCAGCCAGGTCCTGACTTAGCTTTATGTCAATCTGAGCCTTGACAACTACAATCTCAAGCTCGAAAATACGAGCAAGGGCCCCCTCGAGCTCGACCTTGCTAACACTTTCCCTCTTCTCCTTCTCAAGCACGGCAATACGCTCAACAGACTCGCGCCTATCCTTATGGGCCTGGGCAAGCCTGTTCGCGAACGACTTAATGCCTGCAGCGAATTGCCAAAGGAAAGAAAAGTTAGAAAAAGAAGGCTACGAAAACAAGCAAGAGGGATCAAGTGAAAACATCTTACGTGAGTAAGGTCGACCCCCAAGATGCCAGCCAAGCGAGAAGGCGAGTAGTCATTAAAAGACTCACTCACCCCCTCATCAGCAATATCAAGAACGGCCTTCTTGCCCAATTCAAGGGACAAGGTACCTGGACTTAACACAGGACCAGTTCGTAGGGGAGTAGCCGAGCTCGGAACAGATTGCACCTCAGGAGAATGACTGGTCACTCTATGTATACTCCCAGCAGGAGAAGCTCGCTTGGCGACGTCAGGATCAGCAGGCTTAGTAGACTCAGAGGACAGGACAACCTTAACAGGCCCCAAGGGCACAGCGACCTTTTCAGGCTCCTTGATCCTTAATTTTTGGCCGGAGCAGTGGCCGATGTGGACTGGGAGCGCTTGGCAGGAGCCCTTAAGCTCGATATCTTCTCCTTGCCCTTATCAACGGGCAAAGCTATAGTGGGGAGTACCTCGGCAGTACCGGCCAAGGTCGCAGCAACACGAGCTCGACTCAACTGCTCAGACCTATCTGACTTGGCCTGAGCCCACCTACTCGAGCTCCTCCTCATGGCATCTACATCCTCCATATCTGTAAATACAAAGAAAGGTCAGACACTTGCAAAATATATGCATGAATATAATATAAAGGGAAGAAATTCAAAGCAAATACATTTTTAACTCTTGAGGCAACCCTTCTCTAGATCCCTCCGGCAACTCGAACAATGTTGGTTAAAAACAAGATCCTTATGACGCAACCACCCCGGGAAACTCCCAAAAGGTGGGAAGGTGCACATAAGCTCAAGGCCATTAACCTTCAGGGGAGACAGCCCAGCGACGACTAGCAGGTTCTCATCCTGGACTATACCCTTCCAGTCGTAACACTTGACCTGGGAGTTGCCCCGTACGCCCAAGGGGGCTTCCAAAGCCTGTTTGGTCGATCTATTGTATTCATCAAGCTCGGCATGGTGAATCAAAGTAAAAGGCTCCTCGATCGGCACAGCAAAATTCCACCCAAGTCGGCTCTCAACCATAATGACCTTGTCAGCCCAGCCCGAGACCTTCCCAAGGGGATCAGAAAATAACTTAACCCGGTAATTTTGGGTTTTGGCCTGATGACGGTTATTATTCCGGTCAAGGTGAAAATAATGGCAAAACAGGGTTAAGGTCGGCTCAAACCCCAGCACACGTGTACTCGCAATAAAGCAGATAAGCACTCGCATGGTGTTCCAGGTGAGATCGAGGGGGACAGTAGAGGTGACGTCAAGGAATTCGCAAATAAAAGGGTCCAAAGGAAAGCGAAGCCCCAGCTCGAAAAAGCTCAAATAAAATCCAACTCGGCCCCTTAAATCACGTAGATCGGCCAGGCCTAGCTCGGGGTCAGGAGCATGCCCACGATAATCGTCAAAATTACATGGATACTTCGATTACCAGCTATTCAGGTCGGAGATAGTCATCTTGTTCCGCCAGTCTAGAAAGGCACGCTTCACAGCACCGCCAGCATCAACATCTGACTTTGACTTTCTCTTCTTGCTCCGAGGAGCTCGCAGTACGTGACTAGCATCCAGGAACGAAGTGGATGATGCCGAGGTAGCAACCCTCGAAGGCCCTGCAACCTTGCTAGCCACCCGATTCTCATCAAAATACAAGTACAGTAACCCCGACATGGCCACGTCATACTTCTCGATGATCCTCATCGAGGTCCCAAAAGGAATATCGTCGACCCTGTAAGGGTCGTCGGTAGGAACAACCAGGTCATCCAAATTTGCACCCCAAGCGATAAGCAGGGCCTTGGCCTCACTGGGCAGAACGACTTTCCAGTCGCCATCCTCGGTATTATAGATTGCGTGCCCCTTTTGCGACCTGGAAAACATGGGACCCTTGTTGGCACGTTTGATCCTCATGTTCACAGAAAGAGAACACAAGGAGGAAGAGCTCGTAGGGAAAATGGTTATGGAAGGAGGACACTACGACCTGGACAGATCGACCTGGACGAAAGCTAAGGGACGTACAAGACTCGCCGGAACCCTAATACTCAAAATCACCGGAACCCTACCCAGAATCCGGCCAGTCACCGACAGAAGGGATAAAACAGGCAAAGAACTTGAAACAAGCCACAAAATGGAAGGAAATGGAATAAGGATCAAGGGAAACTAACCTAAAGTCCTGGAAAAGCAAGGAAACACGAAGAGAAGGCTTGAAATCTTGGCTTTTGGAAGTCGAAAAAAACTCGTCAGAAATCGCTTGTTCGCCGAAGAGATTCGAAGTTTCTGGTACAATGAAAATGAACAGTGGAACACTCACTTATATAGAGGACCCGGAGTGGTTGGGTCGACCCATACAAAAGTACGCGGACCTCGATACGACGCCGTTTCAAGTAAAAATATCAACCGCCAAAAAATTCAAAATTAAAAAGACGCGTCGTCTGACAAGCCACGAACTCTGCGTCCATTAAATGCGCACGATTCCCAAGGAAAGTACAAAGTTGAACTGAAATCATGCGACCTCGCGTAAAACAAGTCAGCTTAATACTGTGCATATTTACTTCACACCTCGAGGATAAATCCTCTCCTTGAGAAGTAGAGGGCTACTGAACGGCCTCAGCCCTCAGCTTGACACATGGCATACATCGCAGCATCAGAGGCGCCAACTGGACATGTGCCGAGGTGGCATACCCTCCTGTCAAATATGATGACCTGGTAGTCATATTACGTCAGGTCGCTTACTTCATCAGTATACTCTCCCAGCGCGCTGACTACAGGGACCCACAGTGCGACCTGGAGGCATTACAGGCCGACCACATCAGCATCGGACGACCTGGATACATACCAGGCCGACCTCGATCACATTAACATCGAGCGACTTGGATACATATCAGGTCGACCTCGATGTAACCCCTCTCAGCTCGGCAAAACAGAGTCCTTTACGAAATCACCTCTCGCCTGGTTAGAGTCCTGCTACAACTCTATATATATCAATCCTAAGTAGACAAGGAAACGTAATCCGAAAGACATGGGAATTGATCATATCTCTCCCATTCCGAAACCTTCTAGGATTATGGCTCATCTCCTTATAAATAAGCACCCTCACAGGCGTCACAGGGTACATGCAAATTACGTGCTTACAACATACTCTCTTAGCTTTACATCTCCTCTGAGGTATTGCTAATTCTCACGCCTGAGGGTTTTCGCTGGGACAACCCAGCCCCCTTTATGATGTTCTTTATTGATCACAGGTTTTAAGCCACTTAGACTTCAAGGGCAATCCCGGCAACGCGAGCCAAAATCCTACTAGACTACACACGTGGATCAGACGTGGTCACCTGCATCCTTTTTTTGCGTGATCAAGTAGCTCTCTTTTGTTGACTAGTGAAGCTCTTTTTTTCAAATAGCTTAAGCTGATGCACATTAAAATACATTGACGATGCACATTTCTTAACACAAATTCATAAAATACATTAATGATGCTCATTTTATACTTGATAATAAACATATCTTAACACAAAATATACTGAATTAGTACTGTTATACTTGACGATGCACAAAATTATACTTGACGATGCACAAAATTATACCTGACGATGCACATTTATTAACACAAATTCACAAATTACATTGACGATGCACATTGCTTAACACAAAATCAAAAAATACATTAACAATGCACATTTTACACACCTGATGATGCATAAAATACACTTAAAAATGTCATATGTTGTTACGGGGACAGTTTTGGAGCAAATAGCCAATTTATCACTTAAAAGAGACTTAAGCGATTGAAAACAAATATAGTGGACTTAAGCGGTTGAAAATTGTTGAAAGTGGACTGGCCCGCAATTTTTCCAATAATATTTTTTAGACTTCGTAACTAATACTTTTAAGTTAAATATTTCAACTGATCAATTTTGCAAAAGATTTATAACATAAATCGAATAATTGAATGAATGAAATTATATCAAAATTTTGCATATACCGGTGTTTTACATGTGAAGTGCATTACGTTTAAAGTTCTTTACGTGTACTGTATGATCCAACCTAATCTCTATTTTTTTTAAACTAATAAAAATGATATGCCAATTAAGACAAAATATTCCCTCTGTCCCAACTCCCCCCCTCCCAAATATATATTAAAGATATCGAAGTACTCTGCCACCACGTGGCAAGAGTCATGACACGTGGCCAAGCCGACCTCGAGCCCGGAGAGCTCTTGCATCATCGCAAACTCGAGAGTCATGCAGCACGTCAGATACCAGCTCGCTACCCTCCAGCCCTAGCTCGAGAAACTGTAGCCCGGGCTATTTAGCTTTAACCCCGAGGTCACCGACCCTAGGAACAGTTGAAAGTTAACAATAGCTGTTGTATTTAATGTCAACCTGCTCCAACATCATCCCGAGGACCACGGACAGAGCAAATAACCTACTTCTTAGCTGGACGTATGGCCGTGAGATCTGTACAGATTCCAAGAAAAAGACAAATCTTCCTTGAGAAGGCACATTACCTTCCATAAATGCTCATCAATAGCTTTGACGACACTTATAAATGGTCATAAATGGACATTTCCTTGCCAATCCCGAGCTGACACATAGTATCCCCACTTGCAGAATATCAACATTCCCTAAGTATAAATATAAAGTGATTGCCTTTATTTATGGCTTAAGTTCCATTTATTACTCTTCAACTACCAAACTTCTTAAAACCTCTTGTGTATTTACTCTCAAGAGTAGCTTGAGGACTGACTGGAGACCATATTCCCTTTTCTCATACTCACACTCACACCGGAGGGCTTTAGTCGGACCACGTCCGGCTCCCTAACGGTGGTTTTACTTGATATCTCAGGTATTAACCAACGGACAAGTTTCATCAACACTTGTCTATTGAGAGTCGGAGCATCCTACCAATCATTAGACTGCACACGTGGACTTGACGTGGTCACCTGAACAGTTTTTGGTGTGATCAGTTTGGTTCCATTGCCGGGACGAACGAAATTCGATACCCATCCACTTCTAGACTTACCTTGACTATCACTATCAAGAGTATCACTATCAAAGAGTATAAAAATGACTACCTCTAAACAACAGACTTTAAAACAAGCCCCACCTGCCACATCAGCCATCTCTCCTACGGGGCCACCTCCCTCACAGCCTGCTGAGCGTGCTGCTGCATCAGCCCAAAGGCAGGCTTCGGGGACTCCGGGTAAGGCTCTTGCTGATAATACGCGGGGACAAAAGACAGCTCGGGAGATAGCCCGAGTATTAAGAAGGAAAACGGCGAGAAAAGTCGAGCTAGCAGGGAGAAGGCTACAAGCAGGCCTCGTCGGGATGGTGAGACTGCGAGTGAATACTCGAATAGGGAAGAGACTTGCAAAAATTACGAGGTCCATGTAACAGGAGATCGAGAGAGGGCCTACAATTCAGCTACAAAGGGATCAGGCAGAGCTCGAACATTTGCGCAGAGAGAGAGCGCATGTTGAAAGGATTAGAAAGCTTGGAAAACGGGAGTTCCACCAGGAAGCTAGTGTAGTAGCTCCAGACCTCCCTGTTTCTCTTGAGCGTGAGAGAGCCAGGTCTGAAAAGGTCCACATTCACGACCGGGGGTCACGAGCTGATGCCCCCAAGTAAGCACCAAGAACAGGCCTGGACACTAAGTAAAGGAAGCACCCAAGATGAACGTGAACAACAGGCTTCATTTCCCGAAAAAGAGGGAACGCCCTAAGGGAAGCGTGCACTCTCAGATTGGAACCAGGGTAAATATTCCCAGCCCCCCGAGGTCACATCGATCCTATCAAACAGAGGCACGTTCCAGGAGAAGGGACTCTCCGAAAGGCAGGCGAGAGTGTTCGCCTTCACCTCCAAGAAGCTCCCCCAGCTCGATGGTTTCGTCTCACAAGCATTCCAGGAACGACGGGTGCGACCGTCGCCCTAAGCGTGAATCCCGAATTGAGAAATCGCAGGGAGGAGACTTCAGAAAATTCAGAGAATGGCTGGAAGCTCTCGAAATTGGAAAACTAGGGCTCCCATCTCAATTATTAGAAACCCTTTTCTAACGCAGGATCCAGGAGACTCCTCCGAATCCCCATCTGAGATTCGTCTCTATGCTCCAACCTAATCTCTGTTTTTCTTATTAAAATTAACCCACAAAAATGATATGCCAATTAAGACAAAAAATTCCCTTTGTCCCAACTTCCCCGCCCCCCAATATATATATATATATATATATATATATATATATATATATATATTGTACCACGTCTACAGCTATAACAAAGCACGCACGCATTACTTTCACAAAATTTAGAAGATGAAGCTTAATATTTGAATTTTGAAATTGAAAACAAAAAAATAGCTCTAGTTTTTCACCTATAGTTATCGTCTGCCATTCTTTGTGCTGGGAAAAAAAAATGGCTAGCTTCGGTGGTGTTCGCACAAGAGATTGGGATTGTGGTTCGTGGTTTTTATATTCTTTCTCTTTGGTTTATCTATTTTTTTCTTTATTTTTCTTTTATTTTTTATTTCAATTATTACAAAACCATAAAAATTAAGGACTACGAATAACAAAACGAACCATCTATGCACATTAATTTCCGAGATAACACACTTTTGAAATACTTTCTTTAGAATGATTGACTAGAATAAATACATCTATTCTGTTTCATGTGAAATATACAATGAATTGCTTAATTCAATAGTGATCAATCACTCGCTCACTCTAGAGTCTATACCAAAAGATCAGAATACTTTACCATTTATTTTTAAAATTTTCTTTAAAATATTTTAAAACGAAATAAAATTATATATTTTTAAATTGACTCTAATGTGATTTAGGGATACTTTGTAAAAGATTAAAAAAAAAAAATTTAACCCTTGAAATTTGGGTAATGTTAGTGGGCTGGTGCAAGTCGTTCTAGTGAAGGAGCTATCTTGGTTAGTTAATGGTGCAACTATAAAATAATAAAATAAAATAAAAAAATGCAAAATTTTGAAATTCGAACAATGGGTCAATGAGTGTAAAGAGGGAAAGAGAAAGACGACGGTCCACCACTCACGAGTTGACTACTTTTGCCTCATTACTTTTCTCTTTCTGTTGTTTGTGAGCTTGCTGGCTATTGGCTATTGGTTGGAGCCAATCCATCCTATTCCCAAAAGAGATTCTGTTAAATCAACTCCAGAGCCTTCATTCAACAAACTCTTGGTTGGTTGTGGACTTATGTCTGTTGTTTTCCCTTGTGACTTTAGCCTTTAGGTAGTGATAGTCTTTTACTATTATTTAAGGACTATCTATATATTGAGAATTTATAGGAAAGACAAGTCCTCGTGTAGTCGTGTAGCTTGAAAGGAGAATGCTGGATTACAAGCAAGCCCTCAATCAAATACTCGTAGCTTGAAAGAAGAATATTTAAGAGAAGTCCTCAATTATTTCCTACATTAAATTTTTCATATTGAAAGTTGGGAGTTATAGTCTCATTAAAAATGAGATGGTTAATGTAATTTATGAAGATAGATAAAAATGTATATATATATATATATATATATATATATATATATAAAAGGTTAATGACAATACAAGTCCTTCGACTATAACCAATTCTGACAGCATTCTCCTAACAAAGTTTTTTCAAATTTCAATTCCAAGAGTTTTAAAAATTAAACACGTTTAGTTGGATGCCGTTAGAAAATTTCATTAAGTATCCTATGTGCCTCGCATGTGCATTTGGTTATGAGCTAAACTGAAATTTTACATACCCCTATATTATTGAACATTTAAAACTCTAATCGCTTTCAACCCATTCAAGCTGCCGGAAACAATTCAACACATTCCTTATTTTCACACACATTAACATACAGATCAAGACTAGCTTTCAATTCCATGAGAGTTGTCAGCTAGACATTTTCACAAACAACTGGTGGGCAATACAAGAGAGTGTAGATTAGTAAGACAGAGAAAATAAATGGTAAAAACCCATGCTTGGATTTTGCTGAAAATGGTGGAAAATGACTCTCTCTCTCTCTCTCTCTCTCTCTCTCTCTCTCTGTGTGTGGAAAATGTTCAAGAAATTGAATTTTATTTTCCTTCTAGATTATTGCAGGGATGCTCGTGTTTGGATCTGGCTAAGGATGATAAAAAATGAGTTCTCTCCCACTCAAACACCTTCCCTCTCTCTCTCAGTTTCTCTTGAAACTAGGTTTTTTTTTTTTCTTCTTTTATAAAAAATGCAAGAAAACCTATGTTTGGATTTGGAGAGAAACGGTGCAAATTAGCTCTCTCTCTCTCTCTAGATCTCTCTCTCTATTTTTAGGATGCACTTAGAAAGAGACATCTGGGTTTAAGTTTGAACCCTAATCCGATCTCTCTCTTTTTTGCCGAACCTCTCTCTCAACGTAGCAGCAGCAACAACAGCGCGTAACCCCCATAATCTCTGGTCAACTTCAAATGGCAACCAACATCTTCGGTCACCCACTTCAACACCGGCGACTTCCCCTCAACACCGAAACCAGCAAACCCCCTCCCTCTCTCTCAACGCATAACCTTTTCGCTGAATAGTCGCAGGGCCGGCCCAAGGCAAGGGCAAGCTGGGCGACCGCCCAGGGCCCAAAATGGCAGGGGGCCCAAAATTTCTTATACATGATAGTATTTATAGGTAGAACCATGTGAAACTTAAGCCCAAAATATTACACAGCTTAGGCCCAAACCGAAAAATCAAATGTGTTTAATTTGTGTTTTAAAAAAAAAATTGGAAAAGAAAAAGAAAGAGGCAGCTGGGGCTGGAAATCTGGAATTTAGAGCCCCGCCCCGATTCCGTGATTTCCGTCATGCGTCATCGCGAAGGCCGAAGGATGCACAAGAAACAGAGGTCGGAGAAACTGAGAAAGATTAGAGACAAAGACCCACTTTCATCTCTTCTCAAAAAATCAAAAATTATGTTATCCTTCCTTCAATTTATGAAATCAATCTTCGATTCTTCATTATAGTGAGGCTGTTTGAGATTGAGAATTGAGAAATCAGATCAGAAATATTAAGATTTAAGGTGAGAAAGTCAAAAAACTCAGTTTGTAATTTTGTAAATTGCATTGTGTTAGTGTTACTGTGTGTGTGTGCGCTTGTGAGTGCGTGCTTGTGTGTGTCACTGTGTGTGTGTGTGTGCATGTTACTGTGTGTGTGCGCCTTGCTTGCCTTGGCCTGTTGCTGACTTGCTGTGGCCTGTGTGTTGCAGTGTTGCTGACTTGCTGTTACTTGTAAGTTGTAATTGTTAAATAATTTTTTTTTTTTTACAACCTGTAAGTTGTAATTGTTTGTAATTTTTTTTTACTTGTTATGGGTTTGAACAGTGTTGCCCAGTTGCCTAGCCTAATTTTTTTTTTAATTTAATTTATTAGTGACTAAAGAGACATGAGATTAATGAAATTTGTTTGATTTTGAATGCCAGGTACACAATTGAATAGAGAGTTTGAAAAAAATATTGAAGAGTTGGCCTTGTTTTTTCTTGGAAATACAGGTGCTTTCGTTCATTTTCTTGACTAATTTTGTTGCCACTGATTTATCATTTATATAATGGTGCCTAAAAAGCATTTATCAGGAAGTGAAAAAAAGTGAAAAAGAAAACGAACGGAACAGTTAATAGAATCTCAAAAATGAGTTATTGATAAATTTGTTAAAATAGTAAGCCCTTCTAGTGAGAATCCTGAGGAATTAGGTGAGGGTAATCTTGAACAACCAGTGCAAAATTTAAGTGATGAGATTCATATTCATGAGGATGAGGATGTTGTTAATTTGAATGAGCATGATCATGTCCCAAATACATCCAATTTAGAAAATTTGATAGTGGATGAGCAATCACTTCTTTCATTTGATATTTATGATCCTAGAAATTGGGATAATATTGATAATAAAACAAGGGATATTTTAGTTGAAAAGGGGGCTCAAAGGGAAATGAATCTCGTGTTTCCTTTAGATAATACTTCTCTGCATTTTTCATATTCTTCTTATTTTAGAAAATTGAGTAATGGAGAGACTAGCGATAGAAAATGGTTGGTTTACTCTAAACAAGTGAATAAAATATATTGTTTTTGTTGCAAGTTGTTCAAATCTAATAGCAAAAAAAATGTGTTGACAAATGATGGACAATATTGATCTTGAAAGTATTATCGATGATTTTGCATCTAGAAAAGCACGAAAAAAATATTTTTCATGATCAGTTTGTTGCTTGTTAGTGCAGTTATGTTGCTTTATGTTGCTGAGTTGCTGATTGCCTGATTGGTGCTTGGTTAAGGTACGGTTGAGCTGTTTTGTTACTGCTAGTTATGTTTTATTGTCGCTTTTGTTCTTTTCATGCTACTGTTTTAGTAATTTTGTTGTTATAACATTTGCAATGTGTTGTTAGGTACTACTTTTGATAATTTAGTCTTAGTATTTTGTTATAACTTGAATTTGGTTAATTAAACAAGGGTCATTTTTTCAACTTTGCCCCGGGCCTATAAAATGTTAGGAACGGCCCTGAATAGTCGAGTTGAACCTGTCAAATCATTATGGGAAAATTGAGATCAAATCTTTCCCCTAGAGAGAATGAGACAAGGAGGTGGTGTGGAAGGGGATGAAGATGTTGGGAGAGAGAAAGAAAAGAATAAATTATTTACTTATTACTAAAACCCCTTTTTAGGCTCCGTTTGTTTCACGAAAAATAATTTTCGGAAAACATTTTCCTTATTTTCTGGTGTTTGGTAACATTTGGAAAATGTAGTCAATGTAAGATGCTTTCCAAGTCAACGGAAAATGAAGCTTTCTTTTCCGGAAAATGACTTACGGATTCAATTTCCGTAAGTCATTTTCCAAAACTTGTTCATTCCAATTTTCTCCTAATATCACCTTTGCACATATGTTTTCCGTAAAAATTTCATGAGTTTGCCAAACACCGGAAAATGTTTTCCGACATATTTTCAAAAGATTTACCAAACGCCTGAAAATAGAACATTTTCATTTTCCGGAAACCATTTTCTGGAAATCATTTTCCGGAAGTTATTTTCCTTAAAACAAACGGAGTCTTAGTTACTAAAGGCACGTGAAATTCTGTAAAAGTCCTTAACCAAAAATACGTATGAGGCACATGATTGACTTAAAGGATAAATACTAACAACATCCACCAAAAGGACTAAGCGTATCCAATTTTTGAAACTCTTAGAAATGAAATTTGAAAAAAACTTTGCTAAGGGACTACTGGTGGAATCGGTTATAGTCGAGGGACTTGTAATGTCATTAATCCAAAAAAGAAAAGGAAGTGGAGCATATTCATAAATGATTGCATCAAGATAGAGTATTTGTAGATAAAGCCAGAAAACCCAATTATCAAAATTAAAACTTTCATTTTAATTCAATTTTTCTTGATTCATCAAATCCTGCTAAAAATGGGTTAGCTTAGAAACACAGTTCTGTAACCACGGATCGTTCGGGTTTGAATTGGAGTGCAAGTATTATTTTTCTTCTAACCACTCATATTTTAATATCGGCAATTATGAATTAAAGTAAACTACAATTATGTTTGACAATTAAATTCTAAGCTTTAAATTTCAAACTGAGAAGGAAATTCACAAAATTTAAGTTATTCTTCCAATTTCAAGTAAGAGATCCAAACATGGCCTAAGAAGCATAATCCCTAATTAACCATTCATACTCCAACAAGAAGAAAAAACACATCGGCAATAGTACAAATGACAGTAGATATTTGACTGACGCTAAACGCAGCCCCCCCTAATGCGCTAAAGGCAGCCTCCCTCCCCTGTAAAATTACTAACTTGCCCTCGTTTGTTATAATGTATATTTTTGCAAAAAAAAAAAAAAAAAAAAAAGACATGCGCCTGGACCAGGTGCATGTCTAAAAGGACATGCGCCTGGACCAGGTGCATGTCCTTGCATGTCCAAAAGGACATGCGCCTTGTGTAGGCGCATGTCTTTTTTTTTTTTTTTTCAATTATTGCACTTTTACAACCTGAATTTGTAAAAAATTGAAAAAATTTCACAATACACCCTTGAATTTGTTAAATTTGTTAAAAAATTTAACGAAATTAACAAATTTAAGGGGTAAAGTGCAAATTTTCACAAAAAAAAATAAAGGACATGCGCCTCTTTTTTTTTCAATTGTTGCACTTTTACACCCTGAATTTGTAAAAAATTGAAAAAAATTCACAATACCCCCTTGAATTTGTTAAATTCGTTAAAAAATTTAACGAAATTAACAAATTTAAGGGGTAAAGTGCAAATTTTCAAAAAAAAAATATTGTTGAATTTGCCCTCGGTTTTTTTTTTTTTTTTGTTAAAATATACATTATAACACAATAATAAAGCAAAAAAAAATATTTAACACAAAATATGTCAAAAACAAAATTATATTTAACACAAAATATATCAAAAACATACACACTAGAGCGAATAACTAAACAAAAAAATAAAATTCAACACAAAATATGTCAAAAACATACACATTCGAAGCAAATAAAAGTGATAGTTTTAAGTTAAATATTTTCTATATATAAAAGACGAGGGCAAGTTAATAATTTTACAGGGAAATGGGTCTGCATTTAGCGCATTAAGGGGGCTGCGTCTATGTAGATATTTTCATTTGTTCCTATTTAAATCTCGGAAAGCAAATTTAATAATCATCTCATATAAAAAATTAAAGAGGAAACAAACAAATGAAGAAAGAAGAATCTTCAAAAAACCCAAAAAAAAAAAAGAGTTGCTATCAAAGTAAGCAGAATTTGTTAAGACATATCATTCAACAAGTACAAACTACTAAGCCCATTTGCTGAATACTATGAAGGAGAAGAACATCCCGGTGCGGTAAGGGAGGGATGGTTTGATCAGATGGTTTAATAAATATCCTAAATTAAGTATCTTAGCAGAGGCCACAGAACAAGTAGTCGAAAAAGCTCTCCGTGCAGTCGTAACAGCATGAACAACTGGATTCATCCACAACATCAACATCAAATCAAAATCAATAATCAGAAGAAACAGGTTGAGATTTAAATTGCAACGAATGAATGAATTATCGTTACGAAATTCAAGTCTTAAAACTGAAATTCGAGGAAAGACAATTTCAATCAACGCATTAAAATCGAAATTTGTGAAAATTACCAGTCATTGATGACTTTATCTTGCTCATCTTCCATTGGAGGGAAGCTTCTACTCGTGTTATCCATGGCTTCCACTTGAGGCGGCTCCATTTCTCCCTCTCTCTCTCTCTCTCTCTCTCTTGTGGTATGTAAGTGCAAGAAGAAAAGCACGTGAATGTAAGGTATGTAAATCAACCACTTTTCAACATTGGTCTTATTTATAGAAAAGACTTTGACGTATTAGAATTTGATTTGTCAAACTTTCGGGAAATCTCCGTTAAAGCCGAAACAGAAAGACAGCGTATATATGTACATATCAGAGGTGCCCTAACGGTTTAAGCCGGCTTTATTTGAAATTGCCGGTTCATCAAAACGTTATTGTATAAATTGTAATAAAATCGTATATAGTCGGTTTCAATTTTTCGGTTTTTAGGTTTTTTTTTAATAATTTTTTTTTAATTTGTTTCATTTTATTTAAAAAAAAATTATTATAAACTGTACAAAAAAGTGTTTTATATATATATATATATATATATATTGCAAAAACTATAAATTGTAAAAACTTTAGTTATAAAAAATTACAAGTATAAATTTTTTTGCAAAAGTTTTGTAATAATAACAAAATTTTGAGAACTCAAAAAAATTTACAATAAAAGTTTAGGAAGTGAAAAATAAAAAAAAGAAATCGGAAAAAAACAGTGAAAAATAAAAGTTTAGGAACTCAAAATTTTAAAAATTAGCTATTTTGGCGGTTCAAACCGCCAGTTTGGAATCGGAATTGAACTGGCAGTTTGGAACAAGGAAAGAACCTGCAGGTTACCCTTTTTGATAAATAGAAATCGAAACCGAACCGTGGAACCGGCGGTTTCGATTCGAGGACAGTTTCGGTTCATTACAATTCCGATTTTAGCAATTTTCAAAGCGGTTCGATTCTAGTTTGAATCGCCGGTTCGAACCGTTGGCGGTTTGGGCACCTCTATAATAATACTATCATCTTGTTATAGAATTGCAACGGCGTCGTTGTCTACCAACATTTGGAATCCAGTTCTGAAAAATGATTTGGTCTTTATTAACGGCTCATATACTTTTTTTTTTCTTCAAATATACTATTGGTTAGATATGATACTTCCTCATTCCATAAATTATTGTTTTGTTTGACTTGGCATATGAATTAAAAAAAAATTGACTTAATTATTAATATTAGTTTAGTGTGTTATTTTCTTTAATGTCTAAGTATATGTAACTCATAATTAAAGTAGGAAGAAAAAATAAGGGTAAAATGGTAAAAGTAATATCTCAAAAAGGAAAGTTTCAAACAAGACAATTATTTAGGGACGGACGAAAAATGAAAGGAAAACAATAATTTAGGGACGGATGGAGTATTACTTAATAGGGGCTTCAAATTTTCTATTTCAATCTCTATCACACTCTCTATCCCAATCTCAGCGCGTAATATAATAATCTTTAAACCCTAGATCTTGAACTTCATAATTATCACAATAGCATACAAATAATCATAAGTAAAATACCTGAAGACATGATGTTTGATTCTATTAACTTGATGTAGATCCGAAATCTGCAGTATAATAACCAAAGAAGACGGAATACGATTTCTTCCTTTTGGCCCAAAACTCTAATGAGTTGTTTGTCGTAATAGATGAATATGATGGGTATTGCATCTCTTTATATAGGCAAGGGAGGACCGATTCCTATTAGGATTAGGATTTAATCGCAATCGTCCATCAAGGTAGAGTTTAATTAGGAAACTAACTCTTTTTACAAACCAGTATTTAATATGATTTAGTAATCCTAAATCAACCGTGATTCTCACTATTGCCCACATAAGGAATTTCTTAACCTGCAAGAAATAAATCATACAGTCTCCCACTTGGTCAAAGTGATAATCATGTAATGGTTAACTTTAGAAACATATGGCGCGCATAACTACTAAATCAATAACTTAATGGTTAACATAATACCTTTGCAAAAATTGTAAAAAAAAAAAAAGACAAACTAAAATAACATGTACCCTCCACTATACTATTTTAGAATATTTCACTTAAAGAGTCCACTTCAAAAAATTATGCTTATATATTTTATAACATTTTGTATTTACTCTCCACTTGTGTTGTAAACATCTTAGTTGTGCTTCAGTATTTTTGTAATTATTACCAACTCTAATGACACTAATATATCCCTTAATTATTAGACTTTTCAAACGTAGATTCTTTGTATGGATAGGAGGGAGTAACAATAACAAAAACTAGTTAATTTATTTTGGTTATCACCTTGTTCTAGCCAATCTCGTTCACTATTCAATTAAAGTTTATCAGCGAGGGAGGAGGGAACATAGCATTTTCAAGTATATCTAAGAACGGGCATCAACATTATGACATCCTTTTATCTCCACTCATTAAATTTACTCGAATGTTGTCTTATTTTTTAATCTGCAAGTGTTTAAACTTCTTATTTTCAAATCTTTAAGTGTCCTAACTTCGGCTCCCAAACTCGTATCTTCTTAAAACATCGTTATGGAACACAAATAACGTGTAAAATTATCTGCCATGTTGTACCCTTCCATTGGTTTTTGTTTCCCATGCTAAATCGCTGACCCAAATTTCACATCTGTCAGAAAACAAAGAACAATAGTTAAACCTAAAAATTTCTTTAGTTCCTATAGCAAGAAAAAATGAAGCCATACCGGGAGAAAATTACGAGATTGAACCATGAACAATTCCAATGTGTCTCGACTGATTGGATCATGGCCATAATTCGCTCTTGGTTAATAAATAATCGTTTTGTTTGACTAGGCACACAGATTAAGAAAAAATAATTAAGCTCTACTATAAATATTAGTATAGTATGTATTTTCCTTTAAACCCTTGTGTATGAAAAAAAAAAAGGGTAAAATAATAAAAATATTTTCCTCAAAAGAAAGGTTTAGAAACAAAACAATTTTTTTAGAACGGACAAAAAAAAAAATGAAAGACAATCATTTAGAAACGGAGGGAGTATAAAATTCTAGTTTCAGTTGATTTGAATTCCTTATGAAGTGGAGAAACTAAATGAATCTGAGATGCATAATTAGATAACTATGAAAGCTGAACGAACCTTCTTTTATCTACATATATTTACGTTTAACTCCAATATACACGCATGTATACAAATTACACATTCTGAATACAAAATAAATAGACTTCTCTAATTGGCAACTCATTTGACTTGTTACAAAGTATACATAACCTCAATGATTCAAGCGCTCCGTATCTGGAAATTTCCCAGTAGCGAAACCACCTAAATGAGTTAGGTGGTATTTTCCTTTAGTTCCTCCAAGCAGCACCTTGTTCTGAATAGCTGCGAAGAATTGCCACAGAGCTAGGTAGTTGATGACCTGTACATTGGCTGGAGCATGAAGGTGATAAACAAGGGATGCCCTTGAGAGTTGAACATGGCGAACAAGGTGGCAGGACCACCTTCAAGTTGCAAGTCTCACTGGAGAAAAAGAATCACAGGAGCTGGCAGTCATGAAAATATTTTGCCAATTTGACAAGGAAAATACTTCACAGTTACAACTCTCGACAGGAATCAAATAGGGCTGTAAACAAGCTGAGCATAGCTGAGTTTTGAGTGTTCAAGCTCGACTCTTTTAGTTTTAATTGAGCTCGAGTCCAGGAACTTATGTTCAAGCTTGACTAGATTACTCCACTAATGCGTATAAATGAGCCAAGCTCGAGCTTCATTCAAGCCTAGGTAAAGTTGATCACAAATCATATAACATATACATATATTGTATATAAATTGTGATTACAGAGCTTAATTGAGCCGAGCAGAACTCGCTTATACCTTGAACCAGAAATCATGTTCGAGCACGACTCCAACTCAACACAAATCAAGCGAGCTAAGCTCAACCTTGAGTAGGCTCAGTTCACTAAACAGCCCTATCCAGAAAATCTAGCATACATACGCCCTTTCTTTTAAAATGATCAAACACTATCAGCCCACATGCTCTATGTAGAAATTTCCGGTTGAGAAAATGAAGGACAGCAGAATTCTGCAAAGAAATGCAGGAAGGCAGATCTTACTTGTGCACTAGTTTCCCTTGCATGCTTGGTGTCTCCATAGAAAATGGTAATTGATCAAACATATATGAGGAACTCGTTCTTTGAGGATGTGGTTTATCCTGTTAAAAAGGTTAGGCATGTCAAGATTACAATACCACATATTACTATAATTTAGCCAAAATACCCAACATGCAATTGTAAATAACCTTCAATGTCATCCCATTGAGCAAATGGGTGCAAGATGGAACATCCAGCTGCAGCGAGTTTTTCAAGAACCTATGTTCCAGTAACATGCTAGCAGAGGGCCTTTCAGCAGGATTTCTAAGGAAGCAGCAACGCAAGAAATCTTTGCCTTCAGGAGACAGTGTTTCGGGTATCGGCGGGCTCTCTTTCATGACCTTAAACATGGCTGCAGCCTGCAATAGAAAGAAACAAATATTAGGAGACGATTACCGGTACTCGTACTAGCACATATAATCTGCACACAGATATAACCTGATTCAAGCTTCTAAAAGTCAAATTCAAGGAGATAACTTGGTGATTTTCTCATTACAGTATTCATTCTTCACAACACTGTTTACAAGTCTACTGCTTCATCCAACCACTATGAACTTTGGCATCCCTTTTCTTTTTCTTCCTTTTTCCAAATATTTTAAAGGTTCCAGTAACTGTAGCATGATAGTGACAAATTCCAGGAAGATCCTAATTTAATCATCCATCTTTTCTTCCATACGTTGAAATTTTTAAGATCAAATCTTCATTTTGTACTTCTAGATAGTTTTAGTTGATCCACCATCCTGGGTCACTAGCAGGTTTGTCAGAAGTTAATACTTGTTCTTCCCAAGTTTCTTTTTTGGAGTATGGAATGGATACCAAATCCATAGATTCCTCTATTTAATTTTTAAACACTTTTGCTCTAGGCTTTTAGCTCCATTTCCTTTTTGGCTGGGTATAATCCTAGTTTAGACAGGCTGTATCACCTCTTTTGGTGCTTTTTTCTTTTTAATATATTTTCTTTGCTTAAAGAAATGTATACTTATCTACATGCATTTCCCATTTCCACACTTGAGAAAATAGAAACTTACAAAGAAGTCAATACCCTAATCTTATTTGGGTCTAACAATCAACCAAAAGAAATTATTAGGTGAACAGCTATTGATTTTCTTCCATTCGTCTCCTTCTTCCTCGATTTAGTAAAGGGGAAGAATTGTATGGCGTGTCAGGGCTGAACTCACTGAAGCTATGAGAACCATCTCCAAATATGGAATTTATACTCAAAACAGAAACAAGACTGTCGCAACCCAAGCCAACCAGAAGCCCACGGATATGTTTGCCCCTTTTATAAGTAGTGGACCTAGTGGTCATATATAGAGACACAAATAATCTTCATGTAACCAACGTTAATTTGGGTATGATAGAGATAATCAAATCAGGAAACATGAAGAAGGAAAGTGAGACAACCTATGTCTGACAGAGCTTAAAGTATGCAAAAACTGAAACTCCATTGAGTCACAAATAAAGCAAATCAAACACCAGTAATGGTTACTTACCCCTTCATACTCACTCCAAGGAGGTTTCCCATTCATCATTTCGATAATCGTGCAACCCAAACTCCATATATCAACAGCTAGAGCAAGATCAGGACTTGCATCTTTTTTTGTCCCACACTGTAAGAGCTGTAGGATAGAAAGTGTTAGTATGTATATGAAAAAGGCTTTGCCCTCAAAGGATTTGAATTTGCAGCACTATGATACCTCAGGAGCCATCCAGTAAGGACTTCCTTTTAGAGAAAGATAGCCTGCTTGTCCACTAAGCTGTGTACCAATATCAAATTTTCAGTTCCGGCATGGTTAAGATTTGACAATCAAGCAACATGACCAAAAATGTACATCAGAACGCAGAATATAAGGAGTCAATATACCATGACATTTTTAAAGATCTAATTCAAATTCCCAAATATCTCTAATATTGTGGAAGATGGAGTCAATAGTGGCTAGGTGAGTTTATTGGAGTTCGTAGGTTGCAGTTAGTTGCGCATGCAACTAATTAGTTTTCAGAATGGCCTAAACCTTGTCTACATAGGACCACTGTGTCCGAGGTGCGGAACCATGGAAAAAAAGCAATACCTTGCTTAAATGCAGCCTTGTAAGAGCCATGTAAAGGCCAAAAGGCCCATGAGGCCATGAGTGAAAAGATGACCATACTATAGTGCATTCAAGAGCATAGCTCTCATGTTGTAGAACCAACCCATTCTAAGAAAAAGCAGAGGACAGAAAACAAGTGGAATTAAAGCACAAAGAAAAAGAAAATATACTGAGCTCAAGAATATCTGTTTGAATTGGTCGAATAACTAGACTCAATTCAAAATTTAACCACACCGATACACAGCACAACGAATACGAGCCGAGTTATTCCAGTCGAATATCGAATAGTTCAACAGGATGACATCCCTGTGTGGAATGATACATGACTAGTTTCCAAAAACAAACCTCAAAGTCTAAAGCCGATTTCTGATATCAGATAGCAATGTAGGATTCTTAGCTCATAAAAAAAAAAAAAAAAGTGTATTATTTGAATACATGCAAGGGTATACATTTATAGAGCGATAATTTATCTTCTTTTTTTATTTGGGGGGGGGGCGTAAAAGGCTTCCACTTCTTACGTGAATAAATGTAATGTAAATTCAGAAGTTCCAGCGCTTACATGTTTAGCCATCCCAAAGTCAGCAAGCTTGACGACCCCATTTGCATCCACGAGTAAATTAGCCCCTTTGATGTCCCTAAAAAATTAAATCACTTCCAAACTTAGCATGCCAGAAACTAAACTCAGTATGAAGAATAGTAAGAGAATAATTGACACTTAAAAATCTTAAGACTGACACACATGCATTAACAATTAAAAATCTTAAGACTGACACACATGCACTGGGTCACATATAAGACTAAAATTTGACGCATAAGGTACTAAAAAACTAATCTTCATTTAGATAACTAAACATGAAACTGTTACCGGTGTATTGTCTTCTTGCTATGCAAGTACGCCAGCCCGTAGAGAATGTGGCGAGTGAAATTGCGTACAATAGACTCGGTGATTGCTCCACAGTGATCACGAATGTATTTGTTGATTGAACCAGGATGTACATACTCCAGATAAATATAAAACCGTTCACCAACCTACATGTACATGATGCTAAATCTCAGTCGTGCATCTAAAATGTTAGGAAAAAACACTGTTTTTACTATAACGAGATTACTCACTATTTCACTACCATAATACTGCACAATGTTCGGATGTTTTAGCTGGCTTAGAACTTTAATTTCCTGAAAATGAACGAGTACAAGCAATAGCATTTTAGTCAGTAAACAAATACACGACTTGTTCAGAATGGATGGGGACTACACAGCAACACAACCTGCTCTAACTGCTTTATACACTCTGCACACTTTGGGTCATCTGGTAATAATTCAACTTCTTTCATTGCACATAAAGCTCCAGTCTCTCTGTTGAATGAAAGGGCAGTATAGGTGTTTAGTGCTACATAAGTAAGAAAAATTGTACACAAAATTTACACACCTGTTGGAGGCAACATAAACACTTCCAAATGTCCCGCGACCAATAAGCTTCCCCTTTTTCCATTGACTTTTCATTGGTATCACCTCGGCTTTAGCTTTAACTTTGGCAGGGGGGTTTAGGAGGGAGGGCACTGCAGCTCCTGGAGGAAGAGGTAAAGGGTGAACAGTAGCCTGGACATTGCTGTCACGTCTGTCAGTGGATAGTATCTTATGCAACGGGGAGTTTTGCCTTCTAGGACTTCTGGTACTTGTACTTCGCCCTGGACTTAATTTTGGGCTACTATGTAATGGTGAGGTTGATCCCCTAGGACTTATGATACTTAGGCGTGGGCTTACTTTTGGGCTATGCAGGGGTGAACTATCAACACTGAATGTATGTCTCTCGGGAGACATCGGATATGACAATCCAGGACCAAAAGTCGGATCTGAAGGAGGCAACTCTGGAGCAGACCATATTTGAAATGCTGGAGGAGACAGGTAGTATGATGTAAAAAAATCCCCAGTCCTTTCTGGACTGACTGCAGGGCTTGCGGAACAACTGCAGTGAATATTTACCTTGTAATTAATATTTACTCTTTCTGTGCCTTTCTGTTCTTGAGGTGACTTTTGAGACTGAGTCGGCTCTTTACTCTGCTCTTTATTCCTTAGATTGTCTTGGCTAGCCAATATACTGAAATAAGAAAACATGTAAAAATGAAATTTAGTTATCGTAGTCGTAATGCCAAAACACAGGGCATGGCTGCGTGGAATCTAAAAAGGCTTGAATGCACCCTCGCAGGCCAACATATGTTCAATACCTAGTGGAGCAGTAGCCAACTAACTCAAAACCATAAAAATAGTATCAGCATCAGAAACTGAGATCAATCATGAGCACTGAATGAACTTCTGCAAACTTCAATGCGCAGCATGACCAGAGTACTGAAATTCCAGTCAAAATCCGTGATCCACTCGAGTACTCACTTTCTCTTCAGACTATCAGAATTCGACTCTAAATGGAAAAGTGAAACTCTTGACGGTTAAAAGAATATACTCCCTCTGTTCCCAAATAATTGTAATGCTTTCCTTTTTTGTCTGTTCCAAAAAAAATTGCTATGTTTCTAAACTTGTCCTTTTTAGGAAAATATTTTTACCATTTTACCCTTACTTTTTCTTCCTACTTTAATGATGGTCCCACATGTACATGGGCTTTGAAGGAAATTACATATTATACCAATATATATAATAGAGTCAATTAGTTTTTCTTAATCTATGTACCTAGTCAAACACGACAATTATTTACGAACGGAAGGAGTATATGAATTTTTACATTCCAAGAAAGGAAAACTACTTTTTTAAGCATCATACTAAAGAGAATATAATTTGACACTCGTACTTCTAGGTTTACAATGACCATCGTACTCGTAAGTGCGCATAAAATTGAACCTCAATCATTAACTCTCATTCAAAACTTAACGAAGACTTTTCAAACATGCTGATGTGGACTTTGTGGGACCCAAATGAAATGAATCTTTTACTGGGATTTTAACTTTTCCTGGAGTACAAGTTTAATTTCGTTCCAAATTTTGGGTCCCACAAAGTCTACATCAGCATGTTTCAAAAGCCTCCTTTAAGTTTTAAATGAGCGTTAACATTAAGGTTCAATTTTAAGCGCAATTACAAGTATCATTTGCAAACCTTAAAGTACGAGTATCAAATTGATATTTCTCAAATAGTACAATAGTTAAAGAAGTAGTGTTTTTATTCCAAGAAGTGTAAAGTGCCATGAAACACCTGGGATGTGTTAACCCTTCAATTTTAGGAAAAGAAAGTGGTATTAGATAATGACAAAAATAACCATTGACATCTAAGGATGGCAAAATATCCGAACCCCGGTTGTGATCCGCTCCTATAGGAGTAGGTTTCGTAAGCAAATTTAAAAACCCGGCAGGTTTAGAACGGGATCAATTTAACTACCGACCTGCTTGTAACCCCACCCGCATATACATATAATTACTGTACTACCCTCAGTGATATTATTTACACTTTACCTTCCATATATGAACTCTCTAAATAAGTCACTTGTGATGCTCTTCAGGTTGGTATTTGTTGGCTTGAAGTTCTCATTGGAGATTGAAATTTTTGGAATTTGAAGGCCTTTTGAAGAACGAAAACTTTATTCATGAATTACAAACAATTATTGGGATTGTAATATTTAGGGTTCTAGTTATGAAGTTTGACTACTTGATTTTCATTTCTTTGTTTGTTTTGAGACTAAAGTTTGGTTATATAGTGCATTCTTATAATTTTTAAAATTATACTCCCTCCGTTCCTAAATTATCAATGCTGCTCCATCTAATGGCCATGCATAGCCAAGCCCCGGTGTTCTGCCACATCACGGAATTTAGTCCTTTCTCTTTAGTGCAAGAGAGGTTTCAAGGTAAGCATCACAGATCTTCTTTGCCTCTTGCCAGTTCCTCCGTTCTCATTGAAGATGTTCTCAGTCCATCGGGGTGGGGACATCGGTCAAGAGCGAATGAACGAGGCTCTCCTAACTCTCTTCAATCTCGAGAGGGCAAGCAAGTGCCTACCCTAGTTGTCGCGGGGCTATTTTACTTTTTTTGGTCAAACAAGATGTTTTTCAAATGCAAATTTGACGTTTATTTTTATTTTTTTCCATAATCATAAAACACGTAATTCGTAGTACAAGACAATAATTTCGGAACTGAAGGAGTATAATTTAAGTATTTTACCCTTTGTTAAGAAACAGAAGATGTTGGTTGAATGGTAATTTAATTTTAGTTTATTTGATTTGGGCTTAATTAGAAAGTGCTTGAATTGCTCGGGCTTGGGCAAAGCTACATGATTGAGCTTGGGCTTATAGGTTTCGTGGGTAGGAGGTAGGAGTTTCAGTTTAGCAAGTAGGAGCAGGTTAGGAGTTGAGGAGGTATAGATTAGGAGCGAGTTAATAGTTTAGTTTGGTAGATCTGACCCAAACCCGGCCACTTGCCATCCCTATTGACATCTAAGTAGTTGGAAGTTGGAATGTTATTAGATAATTAATGTAGAAATGCCCACGAGACACTTCAATTACAAATTAAAAGGCATTACATTCCCTTTTCTTTCCCCGTTTAAACAGCTTCCTCTCACAGCACAAATGTTGACAGAAAATATAAGCTGACAGCCTGACAAACAAAGACCTTGTCTTGTGCTCCATTTTGAAAAGGGAAAATTATATTTTTTACTATCGTACAAATTAGGGATAACCGATTTGACCAACGTACTTCTAATATCCAAAATGTGACTAACGTACTCACAATTTGAGTGCGATGTGGTCCTTGCCGTTAACGCCCCATCTAATTTTTTAACAATCGTTAATGTCACATCCATTTTTTTAATGGGACTACTGACGTGGACTATGTGGGCCCTTATCCCGCGTAAATGACTGCTTGTGTGGACTATGTGTGCTTAGTTGTACAAAAAATAATAATAAATTAAAATTGTAGTATAATATTCTATCAAATTAATGATATTTATTCATTATAATTATTTTATCAAACATTTTTTTTGTACAACTAAGCACAAATAGTCCACGCAAGCAACCATTTATGCGAGAAAGGGGCTCACATAGTCCACGTTAGCAATCCCGTTAAAAAATGAATAAGACATTAACGACTGTTAAAAAATAGAATGGGGCGTTAACGACAAAGACCACATCGCACTCAAATCGTGAATACGTTGGTCACATTTTGGATATTAGAAGTACGTTGGTTAAATCGGTTATCTCCAATTTGTACGATGGTCAAAAATATAATTTTCCCTTTTGAAAATAAGTTGTCTAAAAAGTTGAAGATATGTGTATTAGTACTCCGGTAGAAAAGTCCAACTTTTGATAAGTTGGGTCCAATTTCTCAACTTTTTATAAGTTACAAATCGTAGTTTCCCACCAAAAAAAAAAAAGTATACTTGATAAGTTGGTAAATAAGTCAAAATACTATATTACTCCTTAATATATTCTAATTGTGCTAGTACTTATTGGGCTTGATTTTGAGTTGTTTCAGTGTGATATCTACATTGAACACTGAGACTGTAATATTTAATTTGGATGAATTTGGTTTTAGAATAATTTACCTAGGTGAACTTTGCAGATTTTCTTGATTTAAAAATATTCTTTACACTTGATGCATTACTATTATATTTACTTGATAGACAATTTTATTAGATTAATAAATAAGTTTTTTTGTGATCAAATTAAAATTGCCTAAAAAATTATTTTCTAGTATTGTAATTATATATTACTAACAATTTGATAATATGAGTAAATCAATGTAATCATAATCATAATATATCTAGACGGGTAATATGGTCATATTTAATCAAAAGTGTCTAACAGTCACATTTTTACCAAACACTTAAGTTATAAAAGTCAACTTTTTTATTTATTTGGCAACCTCAAGTCATAAGAGTCAGTTTTTAAATTTATTTGTGTTGCCAGGCACATTTGTAAGAAAGATTGACTGTTTGAGAAGTCAACTTATCTAAGAAAAGACAACTTTTGATAAGTCTCATTATAAAAAAGTTGCACCGGACCATGTCTAAATAAGAGACTTAAGCGAGAAAGATACACAAGCAAGTATTAAGTCATACTCATTTTGGCTTAATTCTCTTATAGAGATTTATAGTACATTTACTGTTTTCAGTATTGCTAGCTTCTTCTTCTCCTTTTTTTTTTTCTTTTCTTTTTCCAATTGTTTTTGGTTTTGTGTAAGATTCAGTCTGCACTTGTTCATCTTAAATGACACAAATTATCATGTTTAGGCTCACTCGAATAATATTTATTGTTTAATTGCACCAAACAACATAATGTACACAGCGAACAAAGAAATACGATTCTCCTGAAAATGTATATTAACTTTGAATCAATAAATTTATAATAGTTAAAAATCAGATTTTTCAATAGACATATGTACCATGAATCCTGTTAACATGTACTGGTCTACAGAAACGGAATTAGCATTCAATTAACGAAAAATTAGCGATCAATATTATATTAAGTGACGTACGGGAAAATAAATAAAAAACTTACCTCCCAAACGCTCCGGCCGTACCTCCATTGGCGGCATCGGATTTTAGTCTCTCGTCCCGTATTTTTCTGATCGGCTGTTGAGGCGCCGGTAGAGGAACGTATTTGGAGCTCGAATTGGAGGCGGCGTCACGACGTGCATCCCTGCGGAGCAGCACGGCCAATTCGGGGAGAGGCAGGGGATGCGGAGACACCGCGCAGGACGAGCGATCCGAAGAGAAGCCGACATCGTCATCGGTAAGATGTCGCAGCTTCCTGGCGCGGGTGAGGCGTCGGCGGCGACGCTCCTTGGAGCGGAAGCTGAATCCTCGGCTACTGGATAAAAGAGAAGCGAGGTCGGTCTTGAAAGCGGACGTATCTTCAGGTTGGCTGCCGGTGGGAGACAGCGTGGATGAGGAAGGAGAAGAGAAGGCGCTCTGCCACCAATGCATTGGAAATTAGGGGAGAATGCATGGTACGCGCGTCGTTGGCGGCGGCGGTTGGTGGCGGTCACAGGCTGAAAATGACGAATCGGTTGAAGCAGGACGGGTTCAATGCGAACCCTAGGAAGTGATAGCTCATAACGAAAACGAAACCTCTACCGCATTGGAGAAGGAGGAGGTCGCAACGGCGTCATCCTCTTCTTCGTCGTCGTCGTTGTTTTAATTGCTATTTTCTCTCTCCTCTGTGTGTGTTGTGTGTGAATGTGTTTTTTTCTCTCTCTAGAAAACACGCGGTTTACGACGAGAAGGTGATTCCGCTGGAAGCGGGGAGGGAGGCTTTCTTCATCCTGTTAGCTCTGAGGTCAAAACGGTTCCCCCTCCCTGGATCCGTATTACAAAACTATGTCCCCTTCTCATTTATCTCTATCGCAAATCTCTAACACTCTCCAGCGTACAACTTTAACTCCTTCCGTACCACTCTCCTTTATTTTTAGGAAACCAGAAATTTGTCAAATGAGTCATTCTCTTATTTGCTTTTGACATTCACATTTAGGAAAGTTAATGTTAATTAGTTAATTTGAGGTGTCTCTAATCTCTATTTTAACCATGGTCGGTCGACCGTTGGATAAATAAATATAAGATCTTATTTAATTAGATGTGAATAAGCAAAGGTTTTATATTCCTTTCAACTAGTAATATCGGGATTCAATAACTATTTTAATTGTAACTCAAGTCCTCCCACCAAACTACAATTCATTTGACAGCCTGAACTCACATTTTTATGTATAATCAGACATAAACAAGCAAATGAATTGAAGAGAATTACGTTTCTTTTTGACGTTGTCTTACGGTCTCAAATTAGTGATTGGAATATAGGGAGGGAAATAGCTCTGTCTAAACTAAAAATGTTTTAAAGTAAGTTTAACTTCGTGGTTTACTAACTTAGTTTTCAGATTTTAAATTTTATTTTATAATAATCAAAGGAAAGTTTTAGGGAGGAATGGAGAAAAAGTTGGTAGGACCAAAGAGAAAGAAAGTTTAAAATCACAAAATGGCTAAGGAAAATGAACCTCTAACCAACTCATGTACCATAAATTAGTTGCTTGTTAAGCTAATAAGGGTGTATTTGCCTTCATGCTTCAAGAGCTTGATTTTAGATTTTGAATTTTGAATTTTGTTTTTGTTATTATTGAAGAAAAATAAGAGAGAGAAAATTGTAGGATCAAAGAAATAGAAAGTTTAAAATCACTAAAATCACCTTAAATCACAAGACAAATTGGGTTTAATTAAAAATTTCTTAATCAAAAGTTTTGGCTTGTGAGTTAAGCAAATCTTCAGATTTTCTTATTTGGGTGGGGCTATTAACACTCATTTTTTCTTTAAATACACCATTTTTTATTACAAAAATATCATTATTTTAAAAGACCTTGTTGCCCTTAGTGTTCACTCGCATCTCTCTCTCTCTCCTAAGCTGAATTCTCTTGCGCAACTCTCTCCCTTCTCTCTCTTAACAAACCAGCCTCTATCTCTGCCCAAGTAACTCAGTTCGTGTTTTTTCTACCTCCGTCCAAGTTTCACCGGCACTTAAGCACCCAGCGCAAGCACCCCCTCTTTAATAGTCAAGGTTTGCCACAACTAGGACTTGATATTCAAAACCAGTGTTTGTTTGGTTAGGGTTAGCCGAACGTCATTAACTTGTTCGGTTAGGGCTAACTAAACAATCTTGTGATATTCGACCAACTAAAGTTGAACAACACCAAATTCATATGCATGTTCGCTGTTCAATGTCAATCAAAGGTAAGTATGTGTACTGACTTCATTGGTTCCTCCTTTTTTTTTCCGGATTTGTTGGTGTTGCACAGAGCTATTGTTGCTGCTATGTCTCCTGCAGTTTCGAAGCTTCAAGTAATGAGTTTAATGGGGCCGAGGATCCAATCTCTCTCTCCCTCTCTCTCTCTCTCTCTCTCTATATATATATATATATATATATATATATATATATATATATATAAGCAACAGTGCTTAAAAATGAAAATTTCCCGCCAAAAGGAACTTTCAAAAAATGGACAGTCATCTGAATTTATTAAATAACAAAACCTTTTAAACATTTCCTGTCTTGAAATATAAGAAGTTGTATTAATGACTACAAATCCACACGAACTCATTGAATACGACGAGTTGAATTGTTGACTCCATCTAGATTATAAGTTGCATTGATTATTTAACTATAACCCTTGGAAATCGAGGATTACAAATAGAATTACAAACAATATAAATAGATCTCTTCCTCAAAAACTCACTCATTGTTAGCAATTGAATAAAATTCATAAAGTTCAACGAGACATTGCTACAGTATGGCTCCATTATAGTTAGGGACATCAATGAACATAACTGGAATGGGCATTGAAACTTCAGTTCACACGCAATTTTCATGACGCAGAGGTATGGTTTTATGCTTTAATTTTTCCTTTTGCTTCTTTATGTGAAATTTTATTTCATTTACTTAATCTATACCTTATTTTTAATTATGGATCAAGGATTCATGTTACAAACTATAATTTTGTTTTTGCAGTATCCATGGGTGCTGACAAATTCGCTGACATTCTTTGACCACACAAGATTGCATACCTAGAATAAGTACAATAAGAAATAGTCAGCATCCGGGGAAGGAAGAGAAAATAGGTACTCCCTTCGTCCCGAATAAATGTTCCTACTTTCTATTTTGGGATATTTCAACTAATGTTTCTAAAGACTTTTAATCTACCTATTATCTACCATTGTTCTTAGTATATCCTTACAGCTTCATTTAATATAACACATCTCAAAGAAATCCAATTATTTAAAATAGTTAAACTCAATTAATGTTCATGGGTATTATTGTCAGAACACATTTTATAATACATCATTAATTATGTTTTTTAATTACTGTATTTTATTCACTAGGAACATTTATCCGGGACGGAGGGAGTTTTTCATTTCCAAAAACGAATGCATATAATCTGATTTGTTTTTTTATTAAATCATACCAAAAAGTTTGTAATTTAATGTATGTGCTGGTGACAGTTTTCATAAAATAACCAAAGCATAACATGTATTATACTATCGATGAACCAAATCAATACATGATTCAACATACTAATTTCAAGAGAACATAAATGGGAATATATCAGTTTTAATCAATATATAACTTGCATTTTTTTGCATATTAAGGCTCATTGAATATAACTTGCTTTTTTTTTTTTTGCACATTAAGGCTCATTGAATCATCACAGCTGAGGAGCCAAGCCCAAAATATGGGCCCTGGGTCCAGGCCCAAGGAGCGGTACGGGTCAGTACCCACCACAATGCGAGCAAACTTATGATTATCAGACAGCCGTGATGGCCTCCCAGGATTTGCGAGCAGGACTCATCTACAGATATCAGGATGCAGCGATCAGGGTATCTCTCCTCGCAAGCCTTAGGGTGGCTCATGGATGTGGGTACGTGGCAGAACGTCGAAGGACGGACGTGCCCGACGGTTAAGCCCACTACCCTCAGTATTTATACCTACTACGCCATCATTTACACCGACTACTCGGCAGTTACATACGTGGTGGCTTCAATGAATGCCGGACCTATAAAAACCTCGGATCAAACCCTAAGCAAAGGTACGCAAACATACATTGAGCAATTACACTCTGTTAAATTGTAATTAGAGCTGGTTACTTACTCTCACACCGGAGTGTATTGGCAGGGCCAACCCCTGCATTCACCCAGTGTTTTGCTCTTTGTCTTGGAAGATTTGACTTAGCCTAGATATCAAGACACATTGACAGCCCGGCCCATCAGACGACACTTCTGTGCGGCATCAACAGCCTCCTTGAATAACATGATGCAAAGTGAACATTTAAGGTTTGATGGCAGGCCGATGTTTTGCACATCAAGATAATTGGTACTAGCCACTCTAATGTCCACGGAAAAAAAAGAAGAAAAAAATACAAAAAATCATGTTGCCTGAGACATTAACCGCAAGAACTATGACTTTGTATAAGAAATGTCATCATGTTGTTTCAAAAAATAACATGAAAATCACAAAAAGTACTGTCCTCAGCAACAAGTGTTCATCTTTATCGAAATTGAATTTATAAAATTGTTTAATATATATTTTTTTTAACTTTTGTTTGCTAATTTCTTTATGAATTAAGTTACTGTATAATATTTTAACAGACTTGTGCACATGTATAATTACTTTTACCTGGCTAATAAATTTATATCAAAATATATCAACCTCAACATAGTCATTCACACAAATTTTATTCTTGTCAAATACACAAATACATCATAACGTATTCACTTATTTATGAAGTTATTCACTTATTTATGAAGTTTTACATTTGGTAATTAGTATGAATGCTTACCAAATGTGAATTTTTCATGTTTCACATAACCACCCATCATCTTTATTGTCACCACGTAACCTTTATTCCTAAACCAACAACATAAGTATCAATTAGTTTGCCAATAAGTATAGACATGCTCATTCGGTTTTTAAAACCGAAACCGAACCAGAACCGAACTGGCTAAAAATCGTCCAAATCGTGAACCATAATGAACCGTAAAACGTCGATTTCAGTTTTGGTTCCGGTTTGTGTCTTTTAGGAACCGTGAATCGTCGATTCCGAACCGCCGGTTTCAACGGTTCCAAACCGCCAGTTCTAACCCGCTGGTTCCAACTGTTCCAAACCGTAAAAATTTAGAATTTAGAAATATATTGTACATTTGAATTTTGAAGTAAGGCTCCTTTGTCCTCCTTTATAATAAGGCAAGGCTAGTTGTCCCCCTTCTTGTAATTTATTATTATTAATAATAAAGTTGGTCAGGGTACCAACCCTATTTTTTTATTTATTTTTTGTATTTTGAGTTCCTAAATTTTTATTGTAAGTTTTTTAAGTTCTTAAATTTTTTGTAATCATTACAAAACTATTGTTGAATTTAAGAAAAACGATTTTATTTTGCAAAAGTTTTTCTCAAATCTAAATTTAATATTACAAACTCTATTTTTTGAAGACTATTGCAAAGATTAAAAATTTTAAGTCCTCAATTCTTAAATTGTAAAATGTTTAACTCTTTTAAATTTTTAATTCTTAAATTTTAAATTGTAAAAATTACAATTTATAATTTTTCAAAACTAAAATTCTTACAATTTCTAATTTATAACTTTTGATAACTAAAGTTCTTAAAAGTCTTTACAATTTATAACTCTTGCAAAAAAAATATATATATATATATATATATATATAACACCTTTTTTTACAATTGATAACGGTTTTTTTTAAATAAAAAATTAAACAAAAAAATTTTTAAAAATAAAATTTAAAAAACAAAACCAGAAAACCAAAACCGAAGAACCAGAACCGGAACTCCACGGTTCGGTTTCGGTTTGCCTTATCACCGGAACCGGAACCGTAACCGTTTTGGGCATGTCTAAATAAGTACACATATGTTCAATAATATGCTTAATTCATGATTATGTATTCGATTAGAGATTGAATACAGTTCGGATTTAAAATACCTTCTAAGGTTGAAAATGTTATTCTATTTTTATAAAAAAAAAAAAATTAATAAATAGAACTGATCTTGAACAAAGGATGCATTTTGTAAGAAAAATAAACACATAATTACACATAAACTAAGTTAAAATGTCTCCTACTTAGTAAGTAGTGTGCTAAACTATAAATGAAGTTTCATTGATTTCAGATCGAACTTCAAAGTGAAGTTTTTGATTTAAGTCGAGTACTAAAATCCTTAGTGGAACTCAACTTAAGTAAGTATCCAGGTCAAGCAAATCTAATCAAACTTGAATTGAGTATGTATAAATTTTTATGTTTTTATGGAGTATTTATTTAGAAGGCATGAATGAGTTTGCAAGAGCTCACCGTATTGGCCTAGATCTTGACCAGACCGACGACCCCTTTCTCTCTCGAATCAGAGTACTTCGGCAACTCCTTGACGACTCAGAGAGTGTACCTTTCACTCACAAGCCTCGGGGAGAGAGATCGTTATTTTTTTTATTTTTTTTTTATAGAAGACAGCGGATGAAAGAGAAAATTTGGAGAGAGAGATAGTTAGGTTTTTTGAGTAGCAAACGGCCGATGGAACCCTAATGAAGGGTTAATGGATTGAGCTCGCATATAAATATATGGGCCTTTTTGGGTTTTTATTTTGTGGCCCGATTTATTTGTGTTTCATTTAGTTTGGGCCTGTAGATTAGACATGCTCATTTGATTTTTTAAACCGGAACCGAACCGGCTAGAAATCATTCAAACTGTGAACCGTAATGAACCGTGAACCGCCAATTTCGGTTTTGGTTTCGGTTTGTGTCTTTTAGGAACCCTGAATCGTTGGTTCCAAACTGTTAAAATTTAGAATTTAGAAATTTATTGTACATTTGAATTTTGAGGTAAGACTCCTTTGTCCTCCTTTATAATAAGGCAAGGCTAGTTGTCCCCCTCCTTGTAATTTTTTATTATTATTAATAAAATTGATCAGGGTATCTCCCCTGTTTTTATTTATTTTTTGTATTTTGAATTCCTAAATTTTTACTGTAAGTTTTTTAAGTTCTTAAATTTTTTGTAATCATTACAAAACTAGTGTTGAATTTAAGAAAAACTATTTTATTTTGTAAAAGTTTTTCTCAAATCTAAATTCAATATTACAAACTCTATTTTTTCAAGACTATTGCAAAGATTAAAAATTTTAAGTCCTTAATTCTTAAATTGTAAAAAGTTTAGCACTTTTAAATTCTTAATTCTTAAATTTTAAATTGTAAAAATTATCATTTGTAATTTTTCATAACTAAAGTTCTTACAATTTCTAATTTATAACTTTGATAACTAAAGTTTTTAAAGTCATTACAATTTATAACTCTTGCAAAAATTCAATATATATATATATATATATATAACACCTTTTTTTACAATTTATAACAGTTTTTTAAAAAATAAAAAATTAAAACAAAAAAATTTTTTTTTTTTTTTAAAATCTAAAAAACAAAACCGAAACCGGAACTCCATGGTTCGGTTTTAGTTTGCCTTATCACGGTTTGTGGAACTGTCGATTCCGAACCAGAACTGTAACCGTTTTGGGCATGTCTACTGTAGATTCTAGCTATTGAAATTATTTGAATTATTTGGTCATTTTAATAGATCTGTAATTAATTTTTTTCTTTTTATCTGTACTTAATTAAATATGTAATATAATTTTATTTTAATCAAATAATTTAATCTTAATGGATGAATTTGGATAGTTTAATTTTAATCAAATGATGATTGGCTATTCATTAAAGTAATTTATATTTATTTGTTTTTGTTTGTATACATAGAAACTTATAATCATTGCTTGAATTTAATTTAATTAAAAAATATACATGTTTGTCACACGGCGGACGAAACCCTAAAAGGAAGGGTTAGAGCACTGAGATCACATATGGGCATCATTTGCATTTTTGTTTTAGGTTTTCGTTTTGAATTATTTAGGTAATTTTTTATTGGCCTAAATAATTTTTAGGCCAATAAAAAATGTGGGGTGGATTAAGATTTGATACGCCAATATTTGATTTTAGGCATTTAATGGTTGAAATTGGATAATTAACTTAAATCAATTGATATGTATTTTATTTTTATTTATTTATAATTTTATTTTAATCAAATGATTTAATTTTAATGGTTGAAATTGGATAATTTATTTTTAATCAAATGATATTTGGGTATTCATTAAAGTTAAATTTTTTATTTATTTTTATTTGTATATACAAAAACATTTAAACATTGATGACGCCGTGTTTAGCTATACACAGTTGTATGTTGCAGTTTTTAGGGTAATATACTATTCTGGACTCAAGATATTGATATGCAATGAAGAGGGAAATCCAAAAAATAAAACAATAAATGTTGTGTATAAGATTTTTTTTCAGAATTTATACCGATACAATGATATATTTTATTTAACTAACTGCCTCTTAACATTTTTTTTAAATTTATTCTCTTAATTTTATTTTTGATCTTCGTTTTGTTTGAATATAATTTAATTAAAAAATATATATGTTCGTAAGTTTAACGCACGAGTGTAAAACTAATTGAGTTTAATTGCGTGGGGGGGGGGCAAGAAGAGAGAGGAAATGGAGGTGTAATAAAAGAGTGTATTAAGGGAGGAGGAATATTTTAAGAGGGGTAAAATAGAAAATATAAGGAGCATGTATCGAGTATTTAGATAGAGTAAAAATGAAAATGATGAGTGTATTAAAATCTCTCTCTCTCTCTCTCTCTCTCTCTCTCTCTCTCTCTATATATATATATATATATATATATATATAAAGTTCGTGAGGAGCCCTATGATTGTGTCACCTCACCTTCCTTTCTATTTTTCTCAATTCTCAAGCCTCAAAGTAATGAATTGAGATGACTTTTTATTTCTAAGTGATTAGTTTATAACTATACCTACTAATAATAAGTTTTACAATAGGTATTACTCTTTTTCTGATTATAATATGAGAAGAACTTTGAACAAAATAATTTTGTCATTGCGATTTAAACTCACGCCCTATTAAATATAAATATATATCTTAAACCAACTCAATCAATTATATTAATCAACCAATTTTTATTTTTATAAATGTTCTCTCTGCATGTCAAATTATGGGTTACATATTCTTATTTAAGAAGTCCTAAAATAACGTCTATAATATGTGATACATATCAACAAAAATCTAAATCATTTCATCAATTCTTTTTTATATTTTTTAAAATTTATTTTTCACACTGATAATGTATCAAAAATATGTAAATGTAGCATCTAACTAAACATTTCCTAATCATTGAATGATCTTCAAAAAATATTTTAAAAAATATAATTATATTCAATCCTTATACAGTTCTTATTTGTTCAGAAAAATGTTATCTTTCTTCAATATGTCCTAAAGTCGATATTTTATTTTTAATTTTGTAAAAATTCTTCAAATATATGTCTAAAATATCTTTATTAAGTGCAAGATGAAAAAAAAAATTAAATCCAATAATTTAATATCATTAAAGGATACCCTTTTTTATTTTACCAAATCATTAAGAGATACTTAAAAAATGTATAAAAACGAAAATACATATATTGACCACTAATAAAAAATACTTATTTTAAAATAAAAATATTATAATAAACAACCACCAATTTTCATATATTGACAATACTTAACTTTGTTCAAACATTAAGGCAACAAACGTATATATTCAATAATGATAATTTGTAAAAAAAAATTATTTCTAAAATATATTAATTAATATTAAAATTAATTTAAACTTGTGTGAAACATAGACTCTATAACTAGTAATATGTATATTTACAACGAAAAATAAGTGTCAATAGCCCCGCTCTTTACGCCTCAAATGCTTTGTGTTCCAGGTCAATCATGTGCTAGATAAATAATGTTTTGGTAGTTTGGAGTTTGGAGCTCAACGTACGTGAAGGTGCGCTGTCTGTAAGGGTGTAAGTCCGAATCGTCGAACCGCCAAATCGAATCGAATCGAACTGAATCGGCCAGTTCGGTTCGGTTTTAGGTTAGGAAGGTTCGGTTTAGGTTTGAAAATTTTATAAACCGAGCGGTTCGGTTCAGTTTACGGTTTTTGGTACCAAACCGAATCGAATCGAACCACCACCATTTCATTTTTATTTTTTTATTTTTATATATATATTATAGTAATTATTAATTAGTAATTGAATTTAATAAAAAAATTATTGTTGTTTGCCTACATTTTGATTGAATTATTGTAATTTTAAAGTTAATTTTTTGACTTTTAATTATTTAGTTTATGTTAAAAGTATTTTTTTTATATTTAAAAGTTTTTTCTTTTTTGAAATATTTAAATAATTAAACCGTGGAACCGAACCAAATCGAACCAAACCGATCGGTTCGGTTTGAAGTTTGCGGCGGTTCGGTTCGGTTTGAAATATGTGGAACCGTTAGGGGGTGGTTCGGTTTGCGGTTTTGGCTCAAACCGAACCAAACCGAACCACCTTCACCCCTAGCTGTCTGAATCTGGTCAACCCTTTTTTCAACATCCTTAAGCATTACAACATGACTATAGACTAAGCTAAAATATCAACTTCTTTAACCTTAACATTTCTTAATATTAGGAGTAGTACAAATAATAAAAGTGACGGCACGAATGGGTTGAATTCCTATTTAAAAAAATTAACATGTTAGTTCGGAGTTTCAATGTGAAGAACTGAAGATGTAATATACTCCCTTTGTTTTGAGCAAGTAAAATCCAATCCAAATTATCGCAATTAATTAGTTAACAGATTGATTAATCGTATTCTATTTTGAAACACATGAAAAAGATTCACCACAATATAGAAAAAAAATT
The DNA here is from genome assembly GCA_016624345.1 of Platycodon grandiflorus. Taxonomy (NCBI): domain Eukaryota; kingdom Viridiplantae; phylum Streptophyta; class Magnoliopsida; order Asterales; family Campanulaceae; genus Platycodon; species Platycodon grandiflorus. The sequence goes on along the minus strand of CM028361.1, from coordinate 29,184,375 downwards.
CACAATTGGTTTTACGCCAAACAATACCGACAGTAATTTGACATATAGCAGTAAAAGTAAGAGGTGTAAGTGGATCGACTCATCAAGTTTCCATTGAAATAAAATCCGCACAAGAAAAAGTACTCGTCACTTGTTGGTTTATAAGCGGCATTTGAAAAACGTACGGGTCGAAATATGTCTTTTAAATTAAGTTTTTAAGTTTGAAAAATCTAATTATTACGAGATCTATTAGTAAACATGGAATTAGTTATAATTAAAAAAAAAAAAAAAAGGTCTGAGTATACACAACATACTTGTATCACATATGAAAGATAAAGATGAAATATTAGGGAGAGACTGGAGAGTAAATGCATAATTTTTAAAATAAACTCCTTACAAAAAAAAGAAAGAATAAATAGACTATTTATATAGAATAGAGGGAGTATGATATTGATTAGAGAATTGCTATTTTCACCCAGGAAATTACTGAGTACACCCCCGGGGTGTTCGGCACCCCTATGGAACGCACACCATTTTTGTGTTCGGTAGGGTTGCCGAACACCCCGGGGGGGTTCCGAATACCCCAGGGGGTGTACTCAGCAATTTGCTGGGTGCAAATAGCAATTCTCTATTGATTAACCCAGTATTAAAAATCTAAACATGGTAATAGTACTGATGTATTATCATTTTCAGATCTACTAATTGTACTTATTGACCTTAATGAATACTCCTAATCTAATACTCCTATTAACAAATTTTGATCTGCTCCAGATCATTTCAGCAAGGCACGGCACGGTCGGAAGTTTTTATAATCATAATATAATATGAATAGATTTCAAAGTAATCATTCCTCTAATCCAATTAGGTGATTTGAACGAATAGATTAATACAGTCTAGATCTTTTTTAAGTTCTAAGTTCTAACAACAGAAGACCAGGTCCGTACATGAAGGAAACTATGTTTTGTAGACTCGGGTCAACGTCGAGAAGGAAGTCAAAAGAAGGGGAGTGTGGCTTGGACCATGTCCGTTTTAAGTGAAGTCCTCCTGTGGATCAAAGGGCCATAAATGGGCTTCACCCGCAACTTGGATTAAGACCAAACCAGTATTGCAAGCCTTTTAATGGCATTTAATTGCTGTTAGGCCTGGCCCACTGTCGCTTCTTTAATTTTTTTAGGTTAATGACACTATTAGTCCTTCGACTATGAATTATTCTACCAATAGTCTCTTAACAAATTTTTTTCAAATTTCAGTCCCTAAAGTATCAAAAAGTCACGTGGCTAGTCCTTTTGATGGATGCTTTTAGTAAAGTTCTGTTAAGTGGTCCATGTGCCTCCCATGTATATTTGAGTAAGGACAAATTTGGAATTTACTTGCAATTTATAGCGGCTCTCAAGCCTAATAAAAAAAGTCATGCAGCTAGTTTTACAGTTATTGTATTTCTTGTTTGTTACGTGCAATTTATAGCACCTCTCAAGCCAGTTAAGTAAAGCTTTTGTTGGCTGAAGGGTGAAGAAGGGTAAAGGATGATTCAATCCTGCTCAAATGGAATTGACTTCACACCCTTCGTGTTAATACTCTGAGCATTGTAAGCTTTTGCCAAATCGAAGGTTGTCCTTTGCTTAAGGAGCTTCCTTCAGCAGCTAAAAAGAACTGAAGCGGCTAGTTACAGGAGATCACCGGTTAAAAAGAAATAATAAAACAAAATTATGCTATGTACCTCTCTAATTTTCATGAAAGAAGTTCCACCTGCTTGTGCATCTTCTTATTCCAATTAACATCAATAAAATTATTCCACTGCATCTTCTTATTCCAATTAACACCAATAGAATTTTGTAGCCTCCATCTTTGCATCAAATATTTGTAATTATTTTTTATATACATAAGCGGCCTAAAAAATACATTGTTTGAAAAGATTGTTTTTCCAAAATGCGATCATATTGATTATTGATTACATATTAACTACACATTAGATTTTGTAGACACATTTTTTAATTTTTGGCATTAAATTGACTAAGACTTTTTTAAAGACATTTGATTGGTCAATATGAATATAAAATCTCAAAGAACTATATGCCAGATTTTTATATCTTAAAAATAAATAGAATGCCAATTAGTATCATGTACGACATGAATCAAACGAGTATTCACATTGCTTCACTGTATAATGGAGTTTTTTTTTTTTTAAAGTGCTTCTGTAAATTTAAATTTTACATCATCGATGTTTCAAAGTGAATTTATTTTTTAATATTTGAAAAATATATAAACTATGAATTACTATGATGTCTGATACATGTCGACAAAGTTTTTAAATCCGTTCATTTAATAATAAAATAGAGCTTTTAAATCATTTCATTCAATAATGAAGTTTCTTAGGATACTTATATAACGCCCCGAGTCCGAAAGTCCGGACCGTTACACATGGTTTACACATTAGCCTACTAAGCGCTTGGGTCAACTAGGCCCACCACAGGCCTACCCAAAAATCTATGGATGATTATTTGTGTCTAGTGGTAGCTACGTTACCACTTATAAATTACACAAATTTTCCTGGGTCATGTGTTCAACACATTCCTAAGTCCGGAGGTGCTCTAGCACCAATTGAAATGCCCTAAGCCCAAAAGTCTAATCTACTACAGCCTATGCAGTAAGTCACTAAGCACATGGGTCAACACTAGGCTCACCACAGGTCCACAGGCCGACTCAAATGTCCATGGATGATTATTAGTGCCTAGTGATAGCTTGGTGACAACTTATAGTACACAAATTCTTCGCAATGATTAAAGCATTGACATTCTCGTCAAGCTTATGGATGATTATTGGTGCATAATGATAACTAGGTGACCACTTATAAAGTACACAACTTTTCCACGACGATAAAATTCTTGTCAAGTTTATGGATGATTATTGGAGCATAGTGGTAATCAAACGATTAAATTCTTGTCAAGCTTATGGATGATTATTGGTGGTAATCAGGTGCCACTTATAAAGTACACAAATTTGAAATTTCCCACCGTGATTAAATCCTTGACGTCCTCGTGATCAAACCCTAATTTGTAAGGCCTCAAGCCCAAAAGCTCACTATGCATGACTCACTAAGCACTTGAGTCAACTAGGCTCACACAAATCCATTTAAAAGTCTATAAATGATGTTGGTGTTTAATGATAATATGTAACTACTTATATAACACAATATTTTTCCACATCTAACCGATGTGGAAAAGAGATATTACAACTTGCGTAAAGAAAAGTTCACTTAATATTTTCAGGATAGCCTATTAAAAATGCGCTCAATATTTTAAGACAAATTATATGTATAATTAGTAAATGGGAGAGTCTATTTTCACTACAATATTTGCTTATCCACTACATTCATTAATATTTAATCAATTTAATCAATATTTTGACAAAATTGCATTCAAACTCACCTTGTTTAAAATCAAAACAATGATTATCAATTATTTTGTTTTCTTTTGTAACTTTTTCCTTTATTCGTCCATCCAAATAAATTACATTTAATCATGCATAAAAAATTAAATGATATTATAGCCACAAAATCAGAAATAGAAATGAAACAATTAAAAGAAAAATAATTCATTGGCCTACTTTTTTTTATTACAAATAAAAATGAAAATATAAATGACAAAGTAGACTAAACAAAAGGGCAAAATAAATTATATAGTAATTAAGAAAGAATTATGAATTTTTAAAAAAATGGTAAATTCATTAAAAAATATGTATTTTAAAAATTATGTATAATATTTTGATGATTGCACAACAATTTTAAATATTTTTAAAAAGATATTTTGAAGAAATTATATGAAAAATAATGGATGTGTTTAACATTATAGTGTTGACAAATAGATATAATTTATTTGAGAAGATAAGAGAAGAAAAAATTAAATTTAAAGTTATAAGGAAAATAAAATAATATATTAGTCAACTTTAGATAAAACTCATCAAAAAAGGTAAGTATTTTAAGGGCAATTGTGTCGTAATAATAACTTATCTACTTATTTTAATTGTATTTTTCTGACTTACTTATTTTTATTAATTAAATTAAATAACTCAACTACTTGTATTAATTGTATTTTTCAACTAATTAATTAATCTCACCCTTTCATTTTTCTGAGGGGACAAGCAATGGGGTTTGTAGACTAGTTTGCTACGTGGGAGGGGAATATGATACTCCCTACGTCCTTAAATTATTGTCTTCTTTTTTTTTGTCCGTCCCAAAATAATTGTCTTGTTTAAAATTTTTCTTTTTTAGAACATTACTTTTATCATTTTACCCTTACTTTTTTTTCTACTTTAATTATGGACCATATACACATAGACATTAAAGGAAATTACACATTATACCAATATTAATAATCAAATAAATTATTTTTTTAATCTGTGTACCGAATCAAACAAGACAATAATTAAAGAACGGAAGGACATTAATCAAGCTCTTAAGAAAATCATCAAAAATCAGATAGAAATTGCGGGATTAAGGGGGGGGGGGTGGGGGTGGGAGCTGAAGATTGGAATTAGGAGATGGAGAGAAGAGTTTGGGGTCACTAAAAATAGAAGGTGTTTCGGCTGTGTTGAAAAAAGAGAGACACTTAAGCTATACGGACAGCTAGTTTATGATAATCAAGGCAATCAACAAACACAATGAGACTCAGAAAATTAATATCAAATTGGATATAAAAGATAGGGAGTCTTATGGTACAGGGGTTAGGATATAGCACTCTAATTATGTACCACAACAATTTAAGTATTGTTTGATTTAATTGTATATAATGCCTTTTGCATTGTATAGTTAGGATATTGACACTCTAATTTTGTATCACGACAAGTACTTTATTTTATTTGCACATAATGCTTCTTACACTGCACCTTAGGGTGCCTTGGTAAAAAAATTAGAATGCTAATAACCTACCCATTCTGCATTAGTATTTCAAGAAGTAGATAGAAATGTAGTCAACCAAGGGGGAAGAGCTAGGAGAGCATATTGCCACGGACTTAGAGTTTTAGCCACAACTCTACCCAATCTATGAGGCACTAAGACAGGTCCGTTTGCCTTAGTCAGCCTTACCCCGCTCTTCACCCGCTAAGCAACTCACACCTATTTGAAGACACCAAGTTGGAATTCTGCGAACTGAATTCTGAGGTGTTTTGTTATTATTATTTAATATTTTTGAATGACTATAATTAAAATTATATGGTGTCTTTGGTGTAACTAGAACAAATGGTGCCTATAGTGGGGCTTTTTATTTAAACATCCGACCTCGAGTACCAGGGTGCTTCTGGTGAAATTTGAACACTCAACCTCTCCGTTAAGAGAAGTGAGACGTACTAAATTGCACCTTTAGTAAGGTTTGAAATTGTGCTTCTAATGGGACTTTTTTTTAAACACCCAACCTCGAGTACCAAGGTGTCTCTGGTGGGATTCGAACACTCAACCTCTTTGTTAAGAGAAGTGAGCCGTACTAAATTGTTCCTTTCGTGAGGCTTCAACAACAACGGTACCTCTAGTGAGGTTTGAACACGCGACGTAATTACGAACCAGGGTGTCTCTGTTGGGAATTAAACACTCGACCTATCCGTTAGGAGAAGTAAGCGGTACCAATTGAGTTAGAGCTCATTGGTTTCTACCTCCTCATCCATTAGAATTCTAGAATATTCTATACATATCCATAGCCTTCTAGAATATTCTACACAATCCTCCTTATCCCCTAGACTTCTAGAATATTCTATACATTTCCATAATAATCCTACTACTCTTTCCTTTGGAATACTCTACAAAATTCTGAATTATTCTAGTACGAGTGATCCACGACTCCACGCAATTCCAGACAATTTGACTTGTTCTCGCATGGTCGCCTAATCGTCACCCATGCTAAACCTTGAAATAGTGTGGGGTGTGACAGTATTTTGACATGCTTTGGAGTATTTTATATATTTTCTTCTTGATAAAAAAAAAAAGAAGGTGATACATGCTTATAAAGGACACAAGTATTTATATTGGTTATTATCTGCTTGAATTCTTCATTTAACAATATTCATAATTGTGACAAAAAACAAAATTGGTGAAATGAACACAACGTGTGAATAACAGTATTAGCTCTGAATCCTCTCCAAGAAGACACGCATGTTGGATGGCCGAGTTATCTAAAAGGCAGTCCTCTCCAAAAGCTTTTTTAGGTTCACTGATGTAATGCAACTCCCATGTAGCTACTTTCTGATCATGTTGAATAAATTCGTATAATCTTTTTGTGAATACTGCATCCAGGAATGAAGACCTCAATAACCGTATAACAAGTTCTAACTTGTAGGAACAATATCTCCTGCATTAACGAAGGGTTGGAATCAACTGAGCATTGATAAATGGGAGGCAAAAGAAAGAAAAGCTGATCGGTATGATTGCAAAGATCAGATGAACACACGAATATCATCATCTCCAAAGGGAGAAAACTAAGATACAAGAAGGAGGCATCTATGGAATCTCGAAAAATACTTGATGACAGTTAGCAGCCAAACCATTGATAGAAGCCAAACTACAGCAGTCCGTATCACTACCAAAATTTATTACATTACATACCTCCACCCTCACAGAAACCCTAATTGATTCTAGCTAATGTAAATGTTTCTGAATGTAGTAGCAATTTACTGTGCAGGTTCAGGGTTCTCTGACTTTTGCCTTCGACTGTTAAGCTTAGGAGTTCTCAGACTCGGTCGACAATTCTGCAGTTTCAGAGTTCTCTGACTTTGTTGCAACTATCATACACACAGGCATCTCTTCATTTTTCCTGAAAAACTTTATGGCTGGATGAACCTCGATGTGTTTCACCTTAACTTTATCTCCAATATCCAGGTTGCTTACGTCGACTTCAATCTTTTGAGGAATGTTCTCTGACGGGCACAAAAACTTCAAACTGGTTCTTATCTTGTTTAGGTAACCTCCTGCCTTATCATAAAACAGTAGTAGTCAACCTAAGTGAGAGGAATATATAAGGTAAATGGCTAACTAACAATGGTTTGTACTCTAAAGAACTACGAGACTATTTGCTTAATCACCACAAGACCATGAAAAAGAGGGAAGGAGATACCTGCGGCCTGCTTAATATATAGACTATTTGCTTAATCACCCTTGCAATATATCCAGCTGGACAAGCTCCCATTTTGCAACAACTAAATTGTTCATTGTCAACTCCATCCCTAATTGAGTGTCCCTTTTTAGTTTTTGGCACAAATTAAGGAGGTTGACTTTTAGACCATTTTAGCAATAGATATCCATAAATGCCCTTACTTTTCACACCATAGTTTTACAAGTGCACATTGGCCATGATAGATAACAAAGGTGACTCAAGTAACTTTATACAAAATGAGACCATAGTTATTAAAGGCGGAAGGCAAGAGGCGGGCGACAAGTACTTTTTTGAGGCAAGAGGCGGCAGTCGAAAGGCGAACAAGGCGGAAAAAGTATATATATATAATACTATAACAAATTTTAAAGAATATAGATATGAGAATAAAATCTGAAATTAACTTCACATATATTAGCAAACTAAAGCCTAAATAAATGGAAAAAACAGAGATTATAGTAAAGATTTAGAGCAGATTAAAGGGGAAAAAAAAACAATAAGATACAATTTGTATATGGAATAAAGTAAAAAAGAAGAAAAAAATAAGTCAAAAAAAGGACAGATTAAAGTAAAAAAAAGGACAAAAAAAGAAGTCAAAACAAACAGTAAGATACAATTTGTAAGATTAAGATCAGATTAAAGTAAAAAAGAAAAAAAAATGCATTATAATAGTCAAAACAGAGTATTATATGGAATATCTAACATATATTAAAGTAAAAAGAGTTAGTCAAGTAGAATAGAATAATAAATAAAAAAAGTCCAAAAAAAAAAGGAAAAAGAACTGACTGGTAGTCAGTAAATTAGAAGAAAATAAATAAATAAAATATATATTAAAAAAAAAAAGAAAAGGAAAAGCAACTATGCTAAATCGCGTGACTTGCGTCTCTATTAGGAAGTAAAAGAGAAAAGAAAAAAATAAAGAAAGAAGAAGAAACAACTTCGAGAAAGTCGAACGTAGGCGTACCTGTTCCAGTTCCGGTCGCCGTCGCCAAGGGTTGGTCGTCCAGTCCCTCGCCGTCGCCGTTCGAAGGGCTAGGGTTTGTGTTTGCACAGGTAGGTTTTCGATTCTAAAAGGGTTTTGCAAAATGAACGAGAGAGAGATTGAGTGAAAGGGTTTTGTTTTCTCACTTCATTAAACTACTACGTTTCGTTAAAAAAAACAATGAGGTTTGAGCTTGTCGCAAAGGCGTCATTTCTAGCCGCCTCTCGCCTTGCTCGCAGTCGACAAAGGTGAGTGCCTTTGACCCGCCTTAGTGAAAACGCCTTGCCTGTGCCTCTTCAAGGCATCCATGCCTCGCCTCACGCCTCCAGGCACCTCGGGCAACTGAGGCGACCGCCTTTAATAACTATGAATGAGACACTCATTTTGGGACAAAAAAATGTTCAAAAAAGGGGACACTCAATTAGGGATGGAGGGAGTGGTACTTTGCTTGCATTGTCCATGACAAATGTATTTGATGATCAAACGGAGTTCGTCTGACCAAAAGGAGTAGATTTTATCTCTAAGTATAATGCTAACATTCATGTTCTTAAAACGCTTCATGAATGTTTCTGCAACCCAGGTGCACTTTCACTTGTTCAACAACTTATTCATTTTTCATCAAGCAAGTACATGATCAAAGAAACTTGAGTTCTCGTTCTCCTTTACAAGACCTGAAACTGATGGTCAACATCACTACTTGAATTTGGGTGACATTCTATCTCATTCCCAATAGTCGGTCAAATCAATACCCAAAAGATCACTTCATCTTATCTTTATGGCTGATGCTTTATACTAACATTTGAAACCCGAAGTAGTTATGCTTTAGTATTGGAATTCGAGCAAAATTAGCTTAAAACTAGAACCTATCTCTAGCATAATACTATAATCGTGAACAATAATACGAGATTGAAAACAGTAATAAGAAGAGAAAAAACTAACCTTTCTTGAGACCAGGGCAAACATCTTCCCCTTTGAATACAAGCGGGACATTTACCTTCACCACTTGTCCTTTATCAGCCCACAAAAATACCAAATTCAGTATCTTCCCTGTATTTGGATCCCTATGTACCTACACCAAACCCCCAATAATCACATTAAAACAGAAGACCAAATCAATCCAAACAAAACCGGAAATGCCAAAAATGACACATGCCTTGACCGGTAGAACATTTCCGGATTCCAGCAGGGTTCCAGAGCCCGACCCGGCCCTGATCTGGAGGGGGAAAGTGGTTGAACAGAAGTATGGAACGTCGATTGAATTGAGAATAGACTGAATCTGTCTCCGTTCAGTTGTGATGAGGTGTTTTCTGGAGACTTGCCTAGCGGTGGTGGAGCCACCACCGCCATCGCCATGGCTAGGGTTTGGTTCGGCGAAGACGACGGCGGGAATTCGACCTTGAGCTCTGTCTTTGATGGAAACTCTGGGGCCACTAATCTCCCTCGGAATGGCTTGAATAGTGTGGTATGACCTTGACGACGTCTCAGTCGCCCACCGTAGGTTCCCCGCGGCTGTGCGCCACCACTTTGACATTGTTCGGCGAAAATAGGATCTCCTGGACTGGACTCGCAGTAAACTTCTAGAGGGGTTTTGCAGTATTCATCTGTGGTTTAAATTATGTGGGCTGGGCTTAAGGATTTAGGAGCAAGCCTTGTAGGCATGTGCCTTTCTTTACACATAATTGAAGGCTTGAAGCCAGTCCCCGCTTGGGCTTTGTAATTAATGGCCCGTATGTCAAAGCTCCAATTAGTAAGCGAATTGGACTTATATTTCCTTTTCTGTGGCATATGTTGGGGGCCATTCTAATACGTCATTTAATTGGTTCATTATTCAAGTTTTCTTTGCATCTGCACAGGAGACATGGAGCAGTTGAATGATCGTCGAAGTCTCAATCAGTGAGGGGGATAACTGTTTTGTGTTCTGAGGATCGATTGACCGACCGTGGGGATTGGTAATATTTGTCTTTTGCCTAAATTATTATTTGGGACATCATCCTCATTAGGGAAAAAAATTCAAATCCTTCTATGATTGACCTTATCTTACCTAACAAAAAAAATGAAAGCATCTTAGAATACGGTAATGTTGAAAATGAAATTTTGTTTGTTGCATCAATTTTCCACGCGAGTAACATTAATATTGTAGTCAAATAATGGGCATGTGCTACGTTTCAAATTAGAAGTTAGAAAACATGAGAGTATCTTACGCAGAGTCCTGATCGTATACAATTTTTAACTCTCTTACACACGTGGATATAGGTGCGAAGAGTTGAGATGTTCCATTTGATCCCATCTTTTTATATATGGCGCAGTCAAGTCCGAGCGGAGCCAAAACCGTCAACTTTATACCAGAAGACCTCTCGAGTTCTCTCGTTATTTCATCCCAAACCATGCTATGTGTCTTCCGACTTTTGAAAAAGCGTAACCTCACCATCCCTGTTTTACTCATCCCAAACCATTTTAAAATTCCGTAGATAGATCTAGTAATATTCGTTTAATCGAGCTTTCTAGCTCTAACCTGTAATAATACTTTGACAATAGCGTGAATGAACTTAACAAATCGGAAAAGCCTCTCTTACTTGAACTTGCGTAGGTGCAAGAAGACATTGATAAAAAATTAGGTTTGAGCGAGGATGTTGACACCATGCTTAGACAATCCATGCATCTCAAATGCTCAAATTGTTTTGACCCTTCTTCGGTGGAGACACTGTTAATCACTCCCTCCACTAAAATAAATGTTTTTTTTTTTTTTTCATTTTGAAATGTCTCAAATATCTCAAAATAAGTGTTTCATTTTCTTGTTTTGAAAGTTTACCTATGATTAATTAGGCACCTAACTATTTTTGGGGAGAAGTAGTTTGGGCAAGCTGTTTACAACAAGGGGCAAAATGCAAAATCAGCAGGGTTTAAACCTACTGATTTGGATCGGCAGGATTCAAAACCTTGTTGATTTTGCCGATCAGCAAGTTTTTCCTTGCTCAGATGCAATCTAACTTGTCAGATGTTACCGGTCCAAACTACTTTTATGTTGAAATGATTAGGTATATATCTAACCTGTTTTCTTGAATCAACTGTCTATAGAGTCCTTTATTAGTGTAACTAGAAGAAAAAAGGGTTAATTCCATTATTGGTCCCTGAAGTTTGGGTTTATACATCAATAGTCCCTGATCTTAGACTTGTATCACCACTAACCAACGTATCTAGTTTTTCCACACCACTAGTCCCTGAGATGGACGGCGTTAGAGTTGGGACCGTTAAGTGGGTATGTACGAACTCACGTGATTTTTAATGAGGGCAAAAGGGTCAATTCCATTTAACCCTAAAAAATACTCAATATTCTCCTCCTTCATTTAACCCAAAACGGTGGAAGCACCTAGAACATTGGACGACCTCATCTCCGGTCGTCTTCCTCGGTGCCGACGAGTTTGTTCCAGCGCACCCGTGCTGCCTCTTAGAGCTGTCAAAACGGACTAGCGGGTTGGGCTGACCCGCAACCCGCCACAACCCGTCATTAGGCGATTTGGGTTGGTTGACCCGCCAAATGAGTGGGCCGAAATATCTCAACCCAAAGCAACCGTCATGGGCTACGGGTTGGGGCGGGCCAACCCGTCAAAAAATTTTCTTAAATAAATTCAATGTCTAACAAATTAAAGTAAAAAAAAAAAACATATCACAACTATTTTTAATTTTTAATTAATGAAATAAAAAATCAAACAAAAGGCAAAGAAAGAATCTAACAAATTAAGGCCAAAAAAATTAAGGGAATATAACTACACTTCTTAAAAATCAAAGAATCAAACTAAATTTATATAGTCAAGCAATTTGGCGAGTTAGCTCAACCCAACCCAAGTCGCTTCAACCCATAACTCGCGCGGGTTCAACTCGTTTGACCCGCCTCCTAGGCGGAATCAAAATTTATCAACCCAACCTAACTCATTTTGGTGGCAAGTTAGGCTGGCCCAACGAGTTCAACCAATATTGACAGCTCTACCGCCTCCCTTCACCCAGCATCACCTCCAGTCTCTCTAGCTGTGTTCTCTCTCTCACACACACAAGTCCATTCAGTGCCCCGCGTTTTGATTGAAGACATTGAAAGCCTCCCTCATATCCTCTTCGTTGCGCTTGTCCATAATGGTCTGGAATAGTGAACCGAACTCGTCGATGTGGACACAGCCGTCGCCGTTGACGTCGATTTTATTGATCTTCTGAGAAAGCTCGCCCGAGTCCATCCTGCGTATAATGGGGATGTTACTTCTACGATTCACCGAACCCGAAGAAGACGACGAAGACCACGATTGTAACAAGGCTGAGGAGGGATTGATTGGTGCCATAACTTTTTATGAAATTTGATGTATGCTTGAACTGTTTAACAAAAGGGTGGAATTAAAAGTAAAAATATCAAGAGATCACTATGGCAATGTATGACTCGTGTATGGCCTCTACTGCGCTGCACAATGGATGTATAATTGCTTCACAATTTTGCTTAAATTGCTTCACATTACAGAAAGCTCTTACATCTTTAATTTATTATGATTTTGTTCGAGACTTTTATGTGTGTGTGTGTGTAAGGAGGGGGGGCGTGGGTGTGGGTGAGAGAGAGAGAGAGTAAATAGGGAGAGGGGTTTAGGGCGGATATAAAGGGTGGGGATGAGCAAAGCTAAGGGTGAAGGAGAAAGGTAGGTTCTTGTTGAAAATCTCAAGGTAAAAAAATTAATCGAAAAGATTAAGGAGAAGAAGAAGTTGATGCATTGACAATAGAGATTTGGGGGAAATTTTGGAACAGAGAGTAATCAGTCAGAGAGGTGGAAGCTTGGATGCTTCTTGTGGTTGTTTTTTTTGACAATCTTGACAATTTTAAAACTCCGCTTGACAATTTTGCTTCAGTTGGAAATGACATTTTTGCCCATACAAAAATGCATGTGATGCAACATGTGCTCACTTAACGGACTCTGAGTTAACGCCGTCTATCTCAGGAACTAGTGGTGTGCAAAAACTAGATACTATGTTATGTGGTGATACAAGTTTAATATCGGGAACTATTGGTGTATAAGCCCAAACTTCAGGGACCAACGGTGGAATTAACCCAAGAAAGAAAAGGGGGGGTGGCATTTAAATGAGGTTTGCTATTACCACCGCAAAAGTTACGAGTACACCCCTTCATATATTACAAAAATGTCATTATAAATTTTGATTGAAATGCCCTTATGTGTTTTTCATTTTTTAGGTTAAAAAATAAAATATTTTGGACTGTTCAGTAGCCCCAACCGAACACAGTTAAGGCTGTTCGGTAAGGGGGTGCCACGGTGTTCGGCAATACCTCTAGCGGAACACAACTATAGGTGTTCGGTCACACAGAGACGAACACCATCCCTTTCATCTCTGACGAAGCTCTCTCTCGCCATACCCACAGTTTGTAGCACAATATGCACCTAATTTTCGTTTGGGTTTAAAATTTTATTTCTTCAATAATCTTATGGCCAACTTAACTAGTGGATTTTGGGTTTTTATTTTTAATTTATTGGTTTGGTTGGTGGTGGAAAGAGCATGAGCTGAGGCAATGATTCCAGTAAAGGGGAAGAAAGAAAATCTAAAGGGAAGGAGGGAGGGAAGAAAAAAAAAAAAAGAGGGAGGGAAAGGAAGATTACGGTAGAGGCGGAAGAGGGAGAGGGGAAGATAGAAAATCAAAAGGGAAGGAGGGAGGGATGACGCAGGGCGGCAGGGAGAGAGAAATGGGAAAGGAAAAAAAAATAAGAAGAGGGAGAGGAAGATTGCAGCATTATGGAGGATGGAGGGGAAGAAAGAAAATCAAAAGGGAAGGAGGGAGGGATGACGCAGGGAGGGGAATTGGTCGTAGTGGGAGTTTGCGGTGGGTTGGGGGTGGGTGTTTCAAAGTGAGTAGGGTGGGTGTTCTTAGAAGGGTTATGTTAATTTTTGGGAAAATATAAGAACTGTAAAATAAAAAAATAAGGGAGGTGTATTTATTATTTTGGGAAGTTAAAAATATTGAGGGGTGTACTTATAAGTTTTGGGAATGAGAATAGCAACGCTCCACTTAAATTTAACAATGCTAGTGTATACGATTAATAATATTTATAAAAAAACAAATACATGAAGTCAAAATTCTCTTAAATTTTAAATTTTCTCAATTTTAAAATAAGTTTTTTTATTAACTTTACATGAACTTTAAAAAAGTAATTGATCCTGTGTAATTTTCTTTGATGCCCTCAAAATATCCCTTTGTGGGGTTAAATCAATGAATCACTCTCTTTTTCCCACCTTTCAATTTGTAAAATTATTTATTAGACTTTTTTTAATAAAAAAAAATTAAACTAATTAAAGAACGGCTATTTTGAGATAGTGGGAATATAAACTTAAGGGCTAAGTGCATCAATGGTCCTTGTACTATTAATAAATCTGAAATTAGTCCCTGTAGAATGCAAATGCACGTCATTGACTAAAGTTGGATGTTTTTGCACGTCGGTGTTCCTTGAACCCGATGTTGTTAGAGTCTGGTCTGTTGAGTGATATTAGAGGGATAAAGTTGAATAAATTGAACGTTTAAGGTATTAAAATAAATATTTTTAGAAAAACACTCATGATTTTTGCCAATTATTTTTTTAAAATTAGTAATTTATGATATTGGTGTGTATATTGTAAATAAAACTCATAAAATAATTTTAAAATTCATTTTTTTAAAAAGTTAATAATGAAATTTATATTATTTATTTAAACTATATTTTTTAGAAAAAGAATGAGAAATTAACTTAGAAACAAGTGTTGAATTTGATTTGGTGTGTATATTGTAAATAAAACTCATGAAATAATTTTATGAAAATAATTAATAATTATTTATTTAAAATAAATATTTTAAAAATACTAATTTCTTTTAAAATGGTAAAAATTATGAGTGTTTTTCAAAGAATATTTATTTTAAATACTTTCAATCAATATCTTAAACTTTCAACTTGTAAAATCTCATCCCTTTAATCTGACTTAACAGATCAGAATCCAGTGACATCCAGCTCAGAGGGGATCGAAATGTAAAAACAGCTAACTTCAATCGCTGGCATGCATATACATTGTACAAAAAATTAGATTTAGATTTTACTACTCCTTCGGTTCCTAAATAATCGTCCTGTTTGGCTGGGTAGACAAATTAAGAAAAATTAATTGCCTCTATTATAAATATTAGTATAATATATAGTTTTTTTTAAAGCCCTTGCACATATGGTCATAATTAAAGTAAGAAGAAAATGTAAGGGTATAGTGATAAAAATATTTTTCTAAAAAGGAAAGTTTAGAAACATTATACTTTTCTTGTTAACTTGTACTCTAAGGACAAATGTTAAGAAGTAATACCACTATCCCAAAATAAATGACGTTATTGGATTTCAACAAAAAATTATCAACATTTTGCCAATATTGCCTTTAGTAATTACTCTTTAATTAAATGTTGTATTGGGAATGAAAAAAATTTGTCTTCAATGCATTGAGAATATAAACAATTTTTTTTAGAGAGAAAGCGAGATGAGTAAAGATGTGTTGATCAAATTTTTAAAAAAATTAGGATAATTTAAAGAGGGATGTTAAGAGGAAAGAGAAAAATAATCATGCAACTTATCAACAATAATTGTACTTAAATAAGGGTACATCAGTCTTTTTATAAGCTTCTTAATCTATGTGCAAATTTCTAAAAAGTCATTTATTTTGGGAAGAAGGGAGTATTTATTAACGTGGTTAGTGCTTACTTTTATATTACCTCCGTCCCAAGATAATTGTTATTTTAGTAAAAAAATTTGTCTCAAAATAATTGTTGTTATAGGATTTTAAAAAATATTTATTCATATTTTACCAAAATTGCCCTTATTTATCACTCTAATTAAAAAGAGTTGGTAATAAAAACACTCCTACAACTTACCTACAATAATTAAACTTAAATAAGGGTAAATCAATCTTTTTGAAAGCTTCCTTGATTTGTGTGTAAATTACTAAAAAATCGATTATTTTGAAAAAGAGGTAGTATTAATTACCCTAATTTTACATTTACCACTCTATCAACTACCCTAATTAATACTCCCTCTGTTTCAAAATATTTGTCGTTTTAGCTTCAAAAATTTGTTTCAAAAAGATTGTCGTTTTAGGTTTTCATTGCATGTTTTGCCTAATTTACCCTTGTTTTCTCACAAGTTCCAATAATTGATTATCTATTCATTAAATATTTTATTTTCTCCCAATAACTATCTCCTTCTAATTTATCTTTTCAACTACTCCTAGCATAAAAATTAAAGATATTTAATAAGGGTATATTTGTCATCCTACAAAATTTCTTAATATGTGTGCACAACTCTAAAACGACAAATATTTTGAAACAGAGGGATTAGTTATTTTCACAAATTTCTACCACTAGCTACCATAATTAAGGCTCCTTAAATACTCTTAAGGCACAATTTAATAAAAAAAATAAAAAATGAATAAATTTAAAAAAGAGAACAATTATTTAGAAACAAAGTGAGTAGCATTGGGATCATCTTTGCACTTAACCTTCAAATTAATAGCGGTGGGAATACCAAAATTGAGAAAGAGAAAGTGTTGAAAGATCATGAATGCGGCATTCATATTTCATATTTCCTTCGCCCCTAAATTATTATTTTATTTATTTTAATATATAAATAAAAAAATAATTAATTTTATTATTAATAATTTAATATTAGTATAGTATATAATTTTTTTAATGTTTATATACATTTAACTCATAATTAAAATTAAAAAATAAAAATAATTAATAAAAATATAATCTTAAAATAAAATTTATTAAATAAAATAATTATTTTATGACGTAAAAAAATAATAATAAAAGAAAATAATTTAGGAGGGAGTACAACGTAGCAGACAGACCGGTTGAATGCTGAGTATTCAGAATATTCATTATCACCCTCAATAGCTCAACAAACCCTTTGTCCTATGTAAAAAGTGTTCTCTTGCATTAAGATGTCAAATCCATGCACGTGGTTTACATTCCCACCCCCTGGGTCCTACAGTAAAGTCAATTTACAGAACGAGGTTGAGGTGACAAAAGAGCAAACTACTAATTCATACGGACTAGACACTAGAGTACCAACCAAATGTGGTAACAGCGGTAAGTCAATTGGTTGATGTGAAATATAAATAGGGTCCACAATCGACAAAATTAGATTATAAGCGGTAGTTTCCGTTTGTTCGAATATTTTGGTTAAAATGTAAGGTTAAAACGCAGTTTATTCCCTAACTTAGCGCTTCAAAGCTGTGGTAGAAAAAACTACGGTTTCAAAACGCAACGCTAGAATTCCTAGCTTTTTTCCAAAACACAGATTTTAAAACGCAGTAGGGAATAAAAAACTGCATTTTGACATAATATTCCAAACGCACTTATAAAAAAAAAAATCGCGTTTTAAAAACTCTGTGTTTTCAAAACACTGCATTTCCAAACGGACTCTTATAGTTCCTTAGGGGTCGTTTGGTAGAGGGATAAATAGGGGGATAACACTAAATTATCCATATTCTTTGGTAATTTTTTTTTATTAAGGATAAAAATATCCGAATTATCCGGATAACCCCTTATCACCCCTTATCAGGGATTAAATAATACCTCCCTCCTCCTGTTATAATTTAATCCCGGATAAACAAAAACTGAGACTATTATTTATTCCTAAATTACCCTCCCAGTCTCCCTCCTCCCTCCCAGCCTTCCCTTCCTCCTCCCTCTTCCCCGCCACCCCCTCCTCTCCTCAACCCACCCTTTTTTTTTAGTACCGTCCTCCCTCTTTCACTCACCCTCCCTCCTCCCTCCTCCACAGCTCCTCCCACCCAACCAACCAATATTAATATCTTTTTCTAGGTTGAGATTAAAAAGAACTTTAAAATTTATAAATTTGCAATTTTATTATCCTTATATACTTTATAATAATTATAAATAGCTAGGTTTATCTAATTTATAAAAATATTGATGTTGCATTAAACAATGGAATTAACTATATTATACATAAAAATGCAGACAATAGTAGTTCGGAGAAAAAAACTCAAGTGAGATAAGGTCGAGTCATCATAATCAACCTAATTTATAAGGGTGTTTTTGGAAAAATAGCGTAATACTAAAATTAATTTGGGCTACCAAACTTCAAATTAGATAACTAGCAGAATAAATTAATCTTATCCGTAATCTACCAAACATAAGATAACTCTATAACTGAGATAAAATAATCTCGGTTAAAATAATATATGTTATAGTATTAATTAATGTTATCCTGACTTTTCTACCAAACGACCCCTTAGTGTAAAAAAGAATTACTTTCTCCGCTCCTAAATTATAGTTTTATTTTTTTTTTATGTTTCAAAATAATTATTTTATTTAAAAAAATTATTTTTGAATATATTTTTATTAGTTTAATATATTTTTTTCTTTTTACTTTAATTATGAGCCAAATACATATAGATATTAAAAAAAAATTACATACTATATCAATATTAATAATCAAGTTAATTATTTTTTCTTAATCCGTTTACCAGGTCAAACAAGACAATAATTTAGGGATAAAGGGGGTATTTACTTCAAAGATGTTTGGACAATCGAACACATTTCTTTTAAAATAGAAAATTTGAGGAACAAACATTTAACGATGTCCATCTTAGAGACCACCACACCAGCGTGCAGAAAGGTCATACTTCTACCAAATGTGTGTGAATTCTGAGTATAGGGATTGCTGATAGAAAAATGCAAAGTACGGGAGCTATTAGTGAAACTAACTCAGTTTTCTTTTGCTAACTTAAAGCATCTTTCGTGGTGTCAAATCTGTGCGTACTTTTTTTTTTTTGATCTTACATGTTATTAGGATATTATTGATAATTTATTTAAAGAATTTTTTTTAAATTACAAAGAAAATATTTATTTTGAAATGTTTTAAAACGAAATAAAAATATTTATTTTGGGAGAAAGGGAGTAGTACAAAGGTTTCTACAAAAAAAATTTTATTTGAAACATGATAATGCATTGGTAATCCTTGAAAATTTCCCTACTTTGCAAAAAATCAAAGTGGAGGTTGACAAAATTTAACAATTCCTCTCTAGAAGAACCAATAGAGGTAACGGTGTCCTAAACCTAACGACTGAGATGACTTCTTTCACAGTTTGCAGTATTTCGAAATATGGTTAATATGATTTAATCACTTCAAAATTAGTAAAAAAGAAAGGCAGTTATTCAATATGAGCTTGAATAAGTCTGCTCATGTTGATTAAAAAGTTATCCACTTCATCTTAGCGATGATTTTTTTATCAATTATTGATAGCCAAATAAGTTGCTGATGTAGTGGTTTGGGACAACTAAATATTTTCTCGTTTCTTAGTACAGAGATAATACTAGTTTGCTTAATCGTAATTACTCCAAAAACCCCATGTCGTTATCCATAGTATCTCTATTATAATAAAGTGTTGCAATATCAAAACCTAACAAATTAAGGTACTGACAGGATTATTTAAGACTCAATATGTCATCTTCAAGCTCACTATTGGGAAGGAGTAAGAAGATGAAAAATGGGAGAAGAGGGAGCCATTCATCCATCAATGGGAAGCCAATACTATTGAATTCAAGCCTCATGCACAACCTCAATAGAGGGACTTTGAGACTTGTATTCTAAATATGGATTAAATAGGAGGAGATGGGGATCCAAAACATTCAAACAAGTCCTCTAAACATAGCAATCCCTTAGAAGAATTCCATAGAAGTCTTGAAAATCAAAAGAAAAAGAAGGAGAAGCAAGCATTACATTAAGAAATTATAGTATTTACAACATGTCTTCTTGCAAAGTAATAAAGAGGACCATGTATACAAGATCACTACCTCTTTAAAGCCAAGAAAATTAACTAGCACTACTAGAAAAACGCTAATTACTGTCGGAGTAATTACTGTCGAATAGTCCGATAGTAATTACTGTCGGATATTTTGATATTACTGTCGGATTTCCGACAGTAATTTAAATTACTGTCGAATTTTTTTCGACAGTAATTGAGGTATATTTTGGGACGATCAGCTTTAAAGGTGGGTTGACGAGAATATGATGATAGATACCGATTTAGATAGTGTTTAGGGTTTAGATATGGTTTAGAGTTTAGATAGGGTTTAGGGGGTTTAGATAGGGTTTAGTGTTTAGGGTTTAGATATGATTTAGAGTTTAGGGTTTAGAACGGGTTTAGGGGTTTAGATAAGGTTTAGTGTTTAGCGTATATGGTTTAGTATTTAGGGTTTAGATATGGTTTAGGGTTTAGATATGGTTTAATTATATTGTTGCAATGGTGTGTGTGTGTGTGTGTGTGATTGTGTATATATAATTGTGTGTATATATAATTGTTATATCAGGTGAAAAAAAACGAATTTCGAAATTTAAAATATTAATTTTTTTTATTTTTATTTAAAATTACTGTCGGAGCTCCGACAGTAAATAAAAAGATTTGCTAACATTACTGTCGGATCTCCGACAGTAAAAAAATAACGGCAGTCAGTTTCTGTCGGATATCCGTCAAAAATTTAACGATAATCCAACAGTAAACTAACCCATTGTTAATGGTCGTTATCGTTTTACTGTCGGATTACTGTCGGAGAGAAATTACCGTCGAAGGTTTACTGTCGGAGCGTTTCCGACAGTAAATCCATAATTACTGTTGGAATTTTTTAATTACTGTCGGATTTCTCCGACAGTAATGACGTGTTTTCCAGTAGTGTAGCTAATCCACATCACAACTTGTTCACTTGATTACATGATGAAGTAAAACAAAAGTTATCACAAGATTGAAATATCATGAACACTACCTTCAATAAAATAACAAGTTGTGGAATTGGAATGATGGAAGCATGATGTAGTTTTTGAAAGGTGCAAGAAAACTTGTTCTTGATGGATGAACAAGAGCTTTGAAGAGAGAAAATTGCAGATATTTCTAGTTAAAGAAAGTTCTCCAAATGTCTCTCAATCTTGCAAAGTATTTTCCAATTTCTTCAATATTGGCAAGTGTTTATGGTTGAGACTTGTTTTGGGAGATCAAAGAGAGCTGAAAATAGGCTAGAATAAGACTTGAAAGATGAAGAGATTTACTGGAAATTTTTTTTTGGGAGGGGGATGGGAGGGGAAAACCTTTCAAGTTGGGTTTTCTTTCTAGTTTGATCAACCTTGGCAAATGGAGATGAAGGGCTTTTTTTTAACTTCAAGAAGGCTTCAAAGTGAGTCTTTTTCTCTATATAGAGATTAGACGTTCCTTAAGGGGTCGAAAATAGGCCAACAAGGCTCAAAATTAAAGTTACAAAACTGTTCTGGACGCACTTAGCGCGGCGCCAAAGTGTAGGCAAGACTGCTTTCAGCATCTCAGCACCATTGGTGCGGCACCAGAATTGGTGACATGGTGCCAAGGCCCTTCGGCCTTTTTTTTTTTTTTTTTTTTTACTTTTTGACCATATTTTGACTTCTCCTATGTTGCACTTAGGCACCCTAAATGTTATTTCTTTGTATTTTGGTTCTCCTAAAACATTTAAACAAGGTTTGATTAGTTTGAAATATACGAAGTTTAACGAAAGTCGGGCAATGCTCTGGTACGAGACTGGGGTGTCTACAGTGGTGATCCCTGCACCCGGTGCTTGCTCGGGGGAGATTGTTTGGTGTGTGGTCCTTCGCACTTGTTGGGGGAGATTGTTGGGCGCGTCCAACACTTTTTGGGAGGAGATTGTTAGGTAGAAAAAGATTGTTAGGTGTGGTGATGCAGAGATCTATTGGGATCGATGGTGGCAAGTAATACTTTTGATTTTAATTTGTCTTGAAAAAAATAGTCACATTTTTATAATTTAAGCTATATACTTCCATTAATTCTTTCTCTATCTTCGAAAGCATGATATTTTACGTGTCACACAAAAAGCATATGTAGAAGTAAAAGAGCAATACTAAGAAGTTTGAATTTATAAATAAGCTTTTTTTTTTATCGATGGAGTATGTTAAATAATTTTTCATCGGCCGCAAGTACAACCCTTCTAAACTATTTATGATCATTCATATATTGAGGAGAGAAAGATTGAAAATTGCATGTAATCCAAGTTCCATCTTGACGAACCTTAATTATTGGCATTTTATTAATATATATATACATATATATATATATATATATATAAACCCATTGTAATTTTTTTTCTTTTTCTTTCCTTTTTGTGGTAAACGGCGAGAAATATTTTATATATCATCGATAATTACAATACAATGAAGAAAATAGGCCCCCAAGCCATTTAACAAACATCAATATTCGGAAATAAAAACACTACAACTTTCCAAACCACAGATCAAAAATAAATAAATAAAAAAAAAATCAAAGACCAAACAAATAACAAGCAACACAAATACAAATACTAGACCAAATAAGCCCAAACAAACACAATTGAAAGACGTATCTTATGTTTTCCTCCAAAGTAAAATGTTCTTCGCTTTCACAAAAAAATTATTAAACTAATGTTAAATGAAATTAGTTTATGAATAAATCAATTAATTATATCTTTAAGAGATGCATATGATTGATGGGTGCAATTTTATTTAAACACCTAATGAACTAATTTCAACATTAATAAAAGGGGTGGAGAAGCATATTAGGAGGTGGCAATAATCGCTCGGATAATTTATTTATGAAAACTAACAACTCACTTTCTCAAATTTCATTACTAAATGGTATGTATATGTAATTTTATTTAGTAAATTGCTCTATAACTTTCTTGATTTTTGTAAAACAATTTTAATTTTATTTAGTAATGGGTATTATCGTTTTACAACGAATTATTAATTACGTTTCTTAATCCCGTGCTACAAATTGTCCACTCTAAAATTTCAACTTTACTCCTACGGCTACAAGCCTAGCTACAAGGTTCAAGAAGAAAAATACTCCATTATTAGTAATATCAAGCCTGTGGTGAATTCGGTGAAAACCTCTAGTTGTCCCTCTTGGTTGTAGAAAAAAAGATTATACTCCTTGCCGTCTTACGTATAACAAAAGTTTTAGAGGGAGAAAAGTGTTAAAATAATATTATAAGGGGCTTGGACCAGGAAAAATTTTTTTGGGGCGGAGCACGTGGAAAAGATTAGGAGGGCTCTTTGCTCCCTTTTAAGTTTTAAGCACTATAAGGGGCCGTTTGGTAGTCAGGATTAAGGCCGGATAGAATTAATAAGCCGAATTGTAGGATGTTTGGTACGCAATAGTTGGTCGGGACTATTAGCACGAGTTATCCGGATAAAGTCATTTTCCCCTCACTAATAATACCAAAGGAGAGGGTGGTATTATTACCGCCTTCACTAAAAAAAAAAGTGATTAATATTTTTAATTTTAAAATTACCTCTTATATATAAGTAAGGATTAATAGCGAGGGCGCTAATAATACCGAGATTAATAATAATGTTTGTCCCTGCCTAACTAACAAACAACCCCTAAGAGATTTGCAATTTGCAACTTGCCACCTGTAAAAATAAAATAAACTATTTTAAGAATTTAAGGACTTTACCCCCAATTTTTTGCAATATTCATTAATTCATCCCCCAGCATTAATGTTATTAACTTGTTGCCTGTTTGTCCTACAAATGAGTATCACGTTAAGTCAAAGCTTTGGTTTTCACTTTTCACATCAAAAGTGATTTTTCTAATATGCATTGTATAGTGTATACCAAGACTTTACATTTCGAGATATTTTAAATTTTGATCGAAGATTTCTTGCTCTGCCCTTGGCTTAAATGCCCTTGGTGTAATATATGATTATAGGTCGTGAACTACACAATCTACAATAATATTATTGCACAAATTAATTTGTAATTTTGAAAAAAATTAATACTCAAATCCAGCTAGCTAGGATTTAGTTTGCCCTATTTACACACTCTTTATAAGCCAATGCGCAGACGCTCTTCCTCTTACTCGCCACTCCATAAGCCACCGCAAAGGCGCTCTTGCTCGCCACTCTAGTGGCAATTTGACGTCACTCTTGCAAACTAATTCGGCCCACTCTCCGTCATCTCGTGATTCACTTTCCTTGCTCGTTGGATCTCCTTCGCTCTGTCTCCCATTTCTTACCTTTTTTTTCCCTCTGCTTCTTACAAATTCAAGACTAAATTTAATTATCTCGATATCTCTCACTCTTATTTCATATATCTTCTTTTTTTTTTTCCCTCTTATACTTCAAAATTAACAAGCCTAGCTTATTATCCCCAATTTTCAAGGCCAAATTTCTCATATTTGGTAAGTTCTTCTAAGCCCTAATTTTTAATTTATTTTTATGATGAATTTGGATAATATCAATTTATAAATTTTAATATTTTATTTAGGCTTTGTTTATAATAATCATTTTGTTTATAGTGATCTTGAGCCTCATGAATTCGAAAAATCTCTATTTATCCTTCTTGGTTTTAGAATATTTTTTTAAAATGAAACATTATCATTCTCAATGAAATAATAATTGGTCGAAATAAAATAATACATATATCTAAAATTTCATTTTTTTACTATTAGCCCTGAGGAGGGTTGGGCGGGCTAATAGTAAAAAATGAACTTTCACGGAAAATTTTTCTTAAAACCTTGTTTATGAAATGGAAATTATTTGCCTTTTGCTTTTAAATTTTGAGTGAATGATTGATTTACTTTCGAAAATGAAGCATCAGATAATGCTATTGTAAACATAAGTATTTTAAGAAATGCTTTGTTTTTTGAACGAAAATATCAAGTTTTATTTTAAATGTATTGCATGCTCACATTATTGGTTACAGTATTAATTTTATTTTATTATTGTTATTATATTTTAAATTAGAAAATTCATTACACAATGCAATGAATGATATTTTAAAAAACATTGAAAACGACATCCAATGCAAATTATTTTCATTAATACAGTAGAAGCTTAGCACGTATTAAAGGCACATTCGTTAACAAAATCTTTTTTAATCACTATTAATTTTTGAAATCTTGATTCAAGTGGCTACATCCCCTTGTGTAAGACAACTTATCCTAGTAATTGTACCCGGTGCCAAAACATATGAATTTTGCTCCAAACGGTTAAGTCTTTGCTTAAATTTTTTAAATACCTATAATTAATTTGCCCAGTTTTATTTAAATTTTACTATACCTAGGATAACTTTGAAAATTACTCCTTCCATCTAATATAATGAGTGCGCCCTTTTGCAACAGTTTTACCCCGAAATAAGCGTCCCTTTCTAATATTGTTACTAAATTTATAGTCCCTCTGTTTCAACCGTGTCAGCTTAATTAAAGTTTTACCAATAATTTATATACATTAATTTGTTTTTATTGAAGTCATAAAAGTTGTAATATATAGTATTACTATTCTTATGTAGTTTTTAGTAAATGAGATTTTATTTTCGAAAACAACATTAAAGTATATATTAAATTTTGATTTAATTTAGTCATATGTTGAGTTTTAAAAATTAAAAGTAGAATCATTGGTTGGAAACAGAGGGAGTAATAATTATGTATACATGTTACCAAAATAAGCTAAAGAGTAGGTGTCATGTGAGACCGTCTTACGGATCTTAATTTTTAAAACGCAGCCACATCCTTTCACAGCTCAGCCCACCAACACACGGTGAGTCAGGTTATTATGTATACATGTTACAAAAATAAGCTAAAGAATAGGTGTCATGTGAGACCGTCTTACGGATCTTAATTCTTAGAACGCAGCCACATCCTTTCACAGCTCAGCTCATCAACACACGATGAGTCAGGTTAGGGAGATTCATTTTACAAAAAATATTCGTAAGTCTGTGCTAAGTTTTTGTCATTAAACTTTATCTATTTAATTCCTTAGAATCGAACATTATAAAATTGGACACACTTTGCGTAAAACCGAAAGCGGGATTATTATCGATTAGTACAATTAAAATGAAATTGCTCAACTTAATTAGCAAGACTCCTATTTAGTAATGGAAATTTAAAAAGTAGTGTTCACATCACACACCAAAAAGGTCAGCACTTACAGTTGTTTCCTTTCACGTAATAGGAAAGTCCCATTCAATACTTTGCGCTGAAACTTCGTTCGTAGCAATCAACACCAACACATTCTGTCAATATATATATATATCGCAAAGTCCATAATAATACCACTAGTAGGTAATTAAAACCGGATTTAGTTTTTTTTTAGGCAAATGATATTACGAGTCTGTGGTTAATGCTGTTAAGTTGATGATAATTTAAAATATACATAACGTTACTTAGAAAAGGAGCAAATTCGATCTGACGGTGTATAAATTTAAGTGAAATTGATCTGACAATAATAACACTAAAACTTATAAAATTACCATAAGCTTCAACTCGTAATATCAAATTTTTTTTATTTAAATAATGGAAACTTGAAACCACTCTCTGTATTTGATTTAAACACCGGAGCCATCACAGGGGTAATTTGGGAAATATGCCTAAAATGGAGTAAATAGTACAGGGACAAAGAGGAGGTAACTCAGAGAAAAAGGCATTTAATCATCGCTCAGAATAAGACCTCTCCCCCTCTCTCACTTTCATTTTCTCTCTCTTAATACTTTCTCTTCCCAGTAACAAACCCCCCCGCATTTTCTAATCGGACGGTCAAGAAGCCTAATATCGACGGCGGAGATTAGACCGCACGAACTCATTTCAACACTCATCAACCCCCAACATACATACATACATAACCATAAGAATGACGTCGACGCCACCTCCGGTAATGGCCTGTGTTCGTACTTCATAGCTCAGTTTCCACGGCATTTTCCACTACTGTGTGCTCTTTCTCTTCCTCTTTTCTCGATATTGACAAACTGTAGGTTTCATCATTTAGCTTATTCCTCATTTCTTGTTAAAAAATTTCATCTGTCTTGGATTTTGGTGAAATTTTCAAGATCAGATCGAGCGCTCGTGCACTCGAAACCCTAGCCCTAATCTCTCTCTCTCCTATCAAGGTTGAAAAAATCACCAATCATGAATTCACTTTTCGAGTTTCCGTTTCTCATGATCGTTTCTCTTTTTGCAGATAATTTGAAGGAGAGAGAAGTTTTAAACTGCGATCTCAGCGAAATATTGTAGTCTAAGGTGAGAGATTTTGATGATTACTTTCGTTTTTAATTCATCAATAAATGCGATTCTGTTAGTTTAGGTTTTTCAAAATTTTCTTAATTTTTGGAAGAGTTCTGTAGATATGGAAAATCTTCTGTTTCCATGATCTAGTAATATTAAAAAAAAAAAAAAAAGAAAGGGATCTAGAATGATCGGTAGACCAACTGTTTCTTGCATTTCAAGTTGATGTAGAGAGAGAGAGTTTGTGTGTTTCCGTCTCAAAGACGCGTCTTATCATTTCATTTTATCGGAAAATCTCGCTCCTGTTTGTAGGAAAGAAACAGCGGATTTCTTGTTCTTGGTAATTTATTTTGTCTTCTTTTTCTGACTTTCTTTAAATAAAACCCACTGTATGAATCACTATATACTATCCTTTCATTTGACTTACCAATGTCAGTTTCGATATTCGAAAGTTCAAATTTAATTCTAACCTGTTTCTCTAAAATCCATAAAAGTGAACCTTCGCTGAATGCCCTATATTCATTCATTATACATTCATCCCGGGATTCCCAGTTTTTCCTACATATTTTTTAGTAGCTTCCTCTTTATATGTGCGTTAAGTCCAACCTTATTTTGTTTAAAAAAATTTCATTTGTCAGTAAGGTTTTATGATTCGAGCCGTCCAAAGTAATTTTAAGGGAAATTTCTCTAATTCACTGAAAATTGATGGATAAATGTGTTGCAGTTTTGAAGGAGATGTCTTCATCGAATTCGCCATGTGCGGCGTGCAAGTTCCTTAGACGAAAGTGCACCCAGGAGTGCGTCTTTGCACCCTATTTCCCACCAGATCAACCACAGAAGTTTGCCAATGTCCATAAGGTGTTCGGTGCTAGCAACGTATCAAAAATCCTCAATGAACTTAATGCTACCCAGAGGGAGGATGCTGTCAATTCGTTGGCTTATGAGGCTGAGGCACGGCTTCGTGATCCGGTATATGGCTGCGTTGGGCTAATTTCCATTCTCCAGCACAGGCTAAAGCAAGTCCAGATCGACCTTTACAATGCAAAGAATGAGTTATCCAAGTATATTGGGCCATCGGCTATGTTACCCATTCTGAACCCGGGTTTTATTCAGCAACACCCAGCAAATCCTTCAGAGTTGGCTGGTGGCTTACCGTACAACATGCAACCTATGTTGGGCTTACCTGGGCAGGCACTCAGCAATCAAATGATGATGCGGGAGCCTCAGCAACATCAGCAAATGCTGGAGGCGCAGCAATTAGCGGCGGTTGTTTCTGCGAGGGAGCAACAGGCCGCGGAGATGATGAGGTCTTACGAACAGCAGCAGCAGCATCCACTGCAACTACAACAACAACAACAACAGCAGCAGTCTGAGATGATGAGGTTCAATAGTGTATTTGACAATACGGGGGCTGGTGGACAGGTTACGGGTAGTGGGTTCAACCATATGGCCGGAGGGGATATGTCCCCATCGTTGGCTTTGGGTTCATACGACAATAGTATGTATCAGATTCAACAACAGCCGCAAGATCAGCAGCACCAGCTACAGCTTCAGGCACAACAGCTATTACTTCAGCAACCACAACCAGCCAAAAGAGATGGAAGCGAGGAGGGTAGAAGCGGTGGTCCGCCGTGTTGATTTTTTTCTCATTTGTGGATTCTTTCAACAATTTTTCATTCTAGGTATTTCTCTCTCTCTCTCTCTCTCTACCCTGTTTGTCCCTTTTTTTTTTTTTTTTATTCTCTTTGCCTTTTGGATTCTGTTCGTGAAAATTGATCATATTCTGCTGGGTAATGTTTGCATCTTTTGGTTGAATCAGGTTTTGATATTTGTTCTGTTTTTTAAAAGAAAAGTAACCTATTTTTATCAAACATGTATGAAATGAGAAGGGTAGTATGATGCACTTGTTGGTAGTAGAGATCCAAAACTACTCTTTATTGCCAAGAGCTGTAGGGGTAGTTAAGAGGAATTATTGTCTTTTCACTGCCCAGATATGTCACATTCATAATCAGTAATCATAACATGTTGTAGTATCCCATTAAACTCCAAGTATTTTCAGTGTCTCTCATTATTAGTACTAGCTAGCTTTGTTTTCAAACTAAGTGTTATTTATTGACTTTTCAAAGTCAAATTTTAAAATAGATATCTAATACTATATTTTTATTTAATTATTGATAATGAAATTATAGTTACTTAAAAATGTATAAAAAAATTAATTTTTCTGTTGTTGCATATTTTGTGGTTTTAAAAAAAATAATAAATTAAAAAAAAAATTTTAAAAAGTATTGCAATGAGGAATGAGATCCATTTTCGCAATAAATGTATTGCAGTGAGCATAGGCGTTTGTGATTCCTGGTTATGAATGTTTGGGATACGCCTTGTCTGTTGTTGTACAAGTTTTGGTAAAACAATAAATGTTGATATGTTGGAAACCTTGTGTTGGGCTTGTGGAAGAAATTAAGGAGAAATCGCTAGCTGGGGTATTAATAATTATAGGAATCTTAATTTTATATATATATATATATATATATATATATATTGGTGATTTGTAGGATGTTAGTTTTGTATACATAATTTTATCTAAGTAATAGTATAAAATTTATTTTGACTTTTTGAAGCTAACTTGATTTAATTTCAAACAAGAATTTGAAGCGGATCCACACTTGCATTTACAAAACTATAGTAACTCATGATATATAGTAGTATTTTGGAACGATTGATTATGGTAATTATTAAGACTTTTTAAATTTGGCATTCTCTTTAAATAAGTTGTCTACATCTGGAGAAATTATTTGGTGGGATCATCTAATTGAGGTGTATGATATCCTTTTCTGGATTGAGATGAGATATATAAACTTGCTATATATATATATATATATATATATATATCCTTCTTTGATTTTAAATAATGTTTCTCTCTGAGCTTCTCTTTCTTTTTTTTTTTTTTGGCATGATCATTTTATTTTGAATTTTACCGAACTATATTAAAATGAATTCTTCTATTAATAGTACTATTACGGGAAAGGAGAGACTATATTAATTATAATAATATTAGAATTTCTAACCATCTGTTTTATTTTTTGTTGCAGCACAAATCTGCGGTATACAAATGTACAAAGACAATGGGAGAGACAAAGGGAGACAGAGAGAGAGAGAGAGAGAGAAAGAGAGAGATGTGTTCACATCGCACCCGATAGTTAAAAACGTCCTAGTTAAGTTTCCATTTAGTTTTTTTTTTTTGGTTGGAGAATTTTGATGAGGGATGACTGCTCTTAATTGGGAGGTGCAATTTTTAAGTTACCAGGTTTCCATTAAATTTTTAAGTTTAATGAGCTTACTTCTTGATGCCGGCAATTCTTTCTACTAAAATCAATCAGTTTTAAAACTCTAAATTATGGTTGAAAACTGGAAAAACACTTGTGACCAAAGAATAAGAATCATATTACCCTTAACCAGCAGAATTCGGTTTTATGGACGGGATAACTTAAATGCTACCTCCAATTCAAGATAAATGTCGTTTTAGTAATTTACTTTTATCTAGAATAAGTGTTGTTTTATGTTTCAATACATAATTTTTCTAATTCCCAACAACTAATCATTTTATGATTAAATATTTTATATTTTTCTAAAACTTATTTACTAAGGGTAAATAAGAAATGAGAAATGAGGGAATTTAACAAGGGTACACTTGTCAACCTACATAGTTTCTTAATATTTGTACATTACTCTATAATTACACTTATTTTAGATTGGACGTAGTACTATACTTCATTTGCTCTAAAATGACTGTTCTTTTTTATTTATTTTTTGCAAAAATTAAAAAAAAATTGACCTATAAGCTATTTTAGTCTTACTTATACGCGTGAATATGTCTTTGCTGTAGTGGTATTTTTCTATATTCCTTCGCGCTTGGCCAGCATGATCGCACCCGCGCCACCAAGGCATGCATGACCACGCCTACAACAGTCCATATCACGGGGGCTATGCCCTCTGCACCCCCGAGTCCTACATGCATGCCCGGACATCCTTTAAAAGAATGCGAAACATTTTTTATAAACAAAATAAAATATAAATTGTCCAAAAATTAAGAGTATAAATAACGATTCTAATTAAAAGAAAATCTAGATATAGTGTTTTTTTATTTACGGAGATGTTGTGATGTAGTGTGACCCAAGAAAGATAGCTCACTTGTTTTGCTATTCAATTGCCACGTTTAAAAGAATAGAAATGCGAATTTCAATTATTTCAAAAAAAAATTTACATTTACAAACATTTATATTAATTTTCATTTGACTTATTTGGTAGAGAGAGAGAGAGAGAGAGAGAGAGAGAGAGAGATATGAGTAGACATGCTCATTCGGTTTTTAAAACTGGAACCGAACCGGCTAGAAACCGTGAACCATAATAAACCGTGAACCGTCGGTTTCGGTTTCGGTTCCGGTTTGCATCTTTTAGGAATCGTGAAACGTCGGTTCCAAACAGTAAAAACCGCCGGTTCCAACTGTTCCAAACAGTAAAAATTTAGAATTTAGAAAGTTATTGTATATTTGAATTTTGAGGTAAGGCTCATTTGTCCTCCTTTATAATAAGGCAATGCTAGTTGTCCTCCTCCTTGTAATTTTTTATTATTATTAATAAAATTGGTCAGGGTACCACCCCTATTTTTTTATTTATTTTTTGTATTTTGAGTTCCTAAATTTTTATTGTAAGTTTTTTAAGTTCTTAAATTTTTTGTAATCATTACAAAACTATTGTTGAATTTAAGAAAAACTATTTTATTTTGCAAAAGTTTTTCTCAAATCTAAATTCAATATTACAAACTCTATTTTTTCAAGGCTATTGCAAAGATTAAAAATTTTAAGTCCTTAATTCTTAAATTGTAAAATGTTTAACACTTTTAAATTTTTAATTCTTAAATTTTAAATTGTAAAAATTACAATTTGTAATTTTTCATAACTAAAGTTCTTATAATTTCTAATTTATAACTTTTGATAACTAAAGTTCTTAAAGTTTTTACAATTTATAACTCTTGCAAAATTTCAAAAAAAATATATATATATATATATATATACACACATATAACACCTTTTTTTACAATTTATAATAGTTTTTTTAAAAATTAAACAAATTTTTTTTTTAAAAAATAAATTTTAAAAAAAAATTAAAAAACAAAATCGGAAAACTGAAACCGGAAGCGGAGAACTGGAACTCCACGGTTTGATTTCGGTTTACTTTATCACGATTTGAAGAACTGTCGATTCTAAACCGAAATCAAAACTATAACCGTTTTGAGCATATCTAGGTATGAGGACCAACGTACCAAGTGGTGCGTACAAATTTGGACCCTCCTCATGTGTTGACCATCAATTTTCTTTAATGCAACTCCTCCTGATGATCATAATAGTGAGTGTGACCAATAGTGGTCAGCTCATAGATTTTAGGCTTTGATTAGCATGTGACTTTTCACTAAAATATTCAGTTTTGACATTATCGTTAACGAGAAAGGAGGACTATATATATATATATATATATATATATATATATATATATATACTTGTTTGATCCTTTTCAAATGCACCTAGATCTACCTCTATATATTAATTTATTGGTAGAAGACAACTTCAATATTAAAATTGTTCAACTACGTGTACTTCAGAGTACGTTTATAGTGTGTTTCAAAATTAGTATCCAATCTTGTTCATAATCATCATACTCATTGCATATAATGTATAATTTCAACAAATGAGTATTTATTTTAATTCATTATTCCAAAACGAATATCCAAAAAACATTTAGTTTGAAATGAAAAAAATAATTAATTCTCCTTCTTTTTCATCTCTTAGTTAGAGATAAGAAGTAAATTCGTTTACAACATTTTTTGTGATTGTCTAAGAGCATCACCAATGCAATTGTGAATTTGATCTTATATGACTGTATGTAATTAATACCATCAATCACATGTAACAATTTTTATCTCTTCATTCACATTCAATTTAAGTAGACCTCTTCAATGTAACTATTAATTTGATTCTATGTAGTGTGATTATTACCACTAAAATGGTAAAGGACAATAAAATATAAAAGATGCTGATCGGAATGAATACACATCCTTCTCTAAAAAATAAAGTCTTTTTTTTACTGTTTATCTCAATTAGAATGTCAAAAAATCAAGGATCGCATACAAAATGTGAAAAAAAGATTTAAAAAAAATTTTTTTGGTTGATATGTCATATCCACAACCCTCCTCCATAATTGCATTGATTTTTTTTTAAATGTGTAAATTCTAGATGACACTTAATTTTTTCTACATTTATATTTGCATTGGTGATGCTCTAAACGACTTGTATATAAAAATGGAAAATGATAGAGCAACATAACTGATCTACATTTTTGGTTTATAATAAATATTAAAGTGTTGTACAATACAATATATCAATACATTAATAATTATATCATATAATATTTTAATATTTATAATAAATCAAATTTATAGATCAATTATGTTACTCTAACATTACTTAAATTAAGTCCACATTCTTCTTTGTTTATTCTTTCCACCTGTACGGGGTGTAAAGTCTGGGACCCCCGGGGAGTTGGCACTTAATCCTTTCCCCAAGAGATAGAAGCAAAAAGTAACCTTCTACTACATGGGAATGGCAACCCCCGACTACTTCGGGTAAAGAATACAACTCCCTGGTGTCTATTGACTTTTCGGAATAGAGACAAAAAGGAGATTATTAACCTCATAATTAACTATTCCCTCGGTTCTTAAAGATGTGTTCTTACTAATTTTACACATGTCTTAAGAATTTTTTTGATTTTAGTTAATATCCTCAAGCTACTCCTTCCATTCCAAGCAAAGAGTTCACTTTTGACTTTTTTTGGTCAACTAAGCAAAATTTTGACCAATAATTAACATAAATCTAGTGATTTTTTACAAAATTATTAAAGTTGTAATCCATAGTAGTATTAAGATAATTTTTAATTAATGAAATTTTATTTCTTAAAACATAAGTAAAGTATGTAAAAATTTTATTTAATTTAGTCTATGTTGACTTCTATAAAAGAAAAGTTGACTCTTTGCCTGTAACGGAAGGAGTATTATTTAGTTGTATTAAATTAATTTACTCACTGTTTTTTCAATCTCATTAAAAAAAAAGGTAAATTACACAAACCCCTCTCAACTATTGGTCAATTTTGATTTGCTCCCTTCAACTATCAATTAAAGTAGTGTGCTCCCCTCAACTATAACATTTTTCTAAATTGCATCTTCTATTTAGACACTGCGGTTTGAATTCACGAAATTTGTCTACCAAAGACTCACGTCACCATCTGTACGTATGATAATTACCATAATATTCAAAATATAGATAAGAAATTATTTTAATGATCATCTTTATGTACAAAGAGAGTCTTAAAATAACAAGGGCAATATAGTCAATTAAAACGCCAAAATGCCACTATGGTTAAAAAAAAATGCCTAAAGATGGTCACATGAGTCTTACGTGGGCATTTTACGTCAACTCAAATGACAGTACCTAAACAGAAGCTACGATTAAAGAAAATTCTATAGTTGAGGGGGACATATTGCTTCAATTGGTAGTTGAGGGGGAAATTCAAACCTAACCTATATTTTAAGGGGGTTATTTATAATTTACCCTTAAAAAAGAACATTTTAGACAATTAGATCTTAATATGTGAAAATTAAGACCATAGATTCTCCAATACAAAAACGTATAAACCTTGGGATAATAAATCACGATTAACCCTTGTTTTCTCTCTTTTTGAAATATAACATTTATCTAAGTTGTCAGTGAAAAATAATATAAAATTTCTCATAATTTTAAAAATATAATAATAAACAATAACCTAAAATTTAAATTTAAATTGCTAAATACGACTCTTTTTATAAATAAAAGAAATATTTAAATTATTACATATGCATGATGTGTGTGCCACAACAGCAGCATCAAACAAAAATGTAAAATATGGCCCCGCAAAGTGCCGTACTTGTCCAATTCCGGAATAATTGATTGATGAATAAATGCTGATATTGCTTGGAGATATATATATATATATATATATATATATATATATGTGTGTGTGTGTGTGTGTGGATGTGACAGGAGATTTTGCACACGGAGGAAAGATTTGAACCAAGCTCAAAATTCTATTCAAAGATTTGTAACAAAATTTGTCGTTGAGACAATATAAAGTTTTCTATTATGGATTTTTGGCTTTTATCAATAGAACTTGGTTGAATTGGATTCTTTTTTACGTGTATTATAAGTACTTTTAAATTCATTGTTAAACTATTTTATTTCTTAATTAGAAAATCCTTAAAAATATTATAAAAACACTTATTAGCAAGACCTTTTTTTTTTTTTTAAATATATATAAATTAACAGAATGTAATACAGGTTTTGTTCACAAACTTTAAGATATATGTTATGTGATAAGGAAACATTTGAGCTAAACTTTTTAGCATCGAAAATCAAAATTTTTGTTTAAATTTTTTAGAATATATGTAATCCAACCCTAGTAGATTTGGAACAGGACCAAGGATCGAGTCCTAGCAACCGCAGTGTAGAGATTTCAACCTCTTGTGAGGATGGCTCCTTGTAGGTACTAGGCATGGGTCCTCTTAGTTACTTAATCGCTGAGTCACCGTAATTTTTCCTCTCACATTCTAATGAGGCTGGGGTGTGGGGGCTCTCGGAGGGAGAGTTTCCCCTTTTTGGAACAGGAAACAACGTGTAAATCTTCTCCTAATATTTGATACAAAATTGAACAAAATTTTAGGCTTCTCATATAACATTACTTTTTTTTTTTTTGTATTAAAATTTTACTCATGTTCTTTTTTACAGGAAAGCTCTAAACAATTGGCAAAAAGAAAAGAGTTGTTGTAACCAAAAGAAATTCTCATCTAGAGACAACATATATAAAATAGAATATATATTTAGTTCTTGTAAGTCAAAATAAACATTCAAATTAAAGAGTGGAATTACAAGATTTTTGTTTTTATGTTGGTGATTATGACGGGTGTGTAGCTCTTGCACGCTTGAGAGGAATTAAATGCTATAAACATCTGTTGACAATAAAGACCTCCCAAGATTTTCCCTTATCCTTCTGAGAGGGACTTTTAATACTCAATTTTCTCTTTTTTAATTAATTTTTATAAGAATCGTCATTAATTAGACTAAACAATTAAGAATAACATTTTATTTATTTCGATCCTTTCTCACTTATTTTGTATTTATTGATATTCAATCTTCTTAAGTTCGACGTGACACGAGATTATGTACGTTTAAACGTAACTTAAGAGTATCTCCAATGCTAATGTGAATGTGAAAAAAATTGGGTGTCACCTAGGATTGACATCTTTAAAAAAAAAAAACATTTTCAATACAGCTGTGAAGGAGGCTTGTGAATATGACGCGGTGACTAATTTTTTTTTCACATTGTAGATGAGAATGTGGAGTTTTCACATTTTAGTTGAGGGTGTGGAGGCATCCTAGTCATTATTTTTTAAATTAAAAAATAACTAAATATCATCTCTCTCTTCACTTTAATTGTGGGACTCATGTTATATAGGATCAAATTCACAATTGTATTTGAGAGGCCTCTTCTAATTGAATGTGAAAAAAGAGATAAATACTAACACATGTGATTGAAAGTGTTAATTACCCACAGCTACATGAGATAAAATCTACTGTTACATTAGTGACGCTCTAATAATCCAATATTAATGTGTCATCATCAAAGCCGGCCCAGCCACAAGAAAAATGAGGACTAGGCCTTGGGCCCCCAAAATTTGTGAATTTTTTGGGCCCCAAAATTGTGGATCTTACTGTAAATTAGCAAGGTTGAGGGGCCTCACTAAAAATAACATTTAAAACTTTGGTTGAACTTATTTTGGAACAATTTGAAGGTACTATTACATTTGTTGAAATTATTTATTAGCTCATTTATTTATGTGTGAATTTGGAATTTTTTATTTGGAATTTTTCGTTGGATCATTTACTTATGTGTGAACAACATTGCTTTTTATTTGATTTTTTTTTTTTACTTATTGTTACTCATTTACTTGTGTGTGACTTGTGATGTTTGGGAATTTGTTTGGTTCGAGCTATTGTTGTGTGTATATATATTTGTTGAGATTTTTATAGGTAGACCGTAGACAAAATGTCATCACGAAAGTATCTTTGTGGAAATGAAAAAAAGGAAGAAGTAGCTTGTGAAACATATTTTGCCATCAAAAATAGGAGGACCTATCCAAGTATTGAATTATTTGAAACGGAATAATGGTTGTTTTCCAAACGCGAAAATTACTTATCGAATCATGTTGATTATTCCGGTTACAGTTGCATCTGGGGAAAGAAGTTTTTTGAAGTTGAAGTTGATAAAAAACTATCTTTGGAGCACAATGTCTCAAGAACGCTTGAATGGGCTTGCTATAATATTTATTGAAAAGAACATGGTTGAAAAAGTTGATTATTCTACTTTGATTACTGATTTTGCATGATTTTAAATGTGCTAAAAGAGCGACGTTTAAGTAGTACTTTGTAAATATGTAGTGTGTCATTCCATAATTTTAGAATGAAGTGTTTTGTTTATTATCTTTTATGTTTGTTTTTTTTTTAATTTAAAGAAATATAAAAAAATTATGCCATAAACTGGAAGGATCTCATCTGACATTACTGGCTTTGGACCCCAAATTTCACAGGGCCGGCCCTGGTCATCATTTCCCGTGAAAAGAAGGTCAATACAATACTTACCCTAGATATTTCGTTCCAGGCTCCTAGCAATCCAATTCAGTCAATAATTTTCATGTAGGTCCATAACTATTACTCCATCCTTTCCACCAAAATAATCCACGTTTGAAAAGTTTAATTCTTAAAGAATATCTTAGTGTCATTGGAGTTAGTCATAATTACAAAAATACTTAAGTACAACCAAGATAATTACAACACAAGTGGAGGATAAAGATGAAAAATTATAAAAATTGTAAGTATAATTTTTTAAAAGTGAACTCTTTAAGTGAAACATCCCAAAATAGTATAATGGACTCTTTGCCTGGAACAGAGGGAGTAAAAGTTGGAGTCATTTTTGTCAATAATAGAAACTTGAATCCCTGTTTTAAATACCCGAGCGCTAAAACAATAACTTTGTTTCACCTAATGAGTTAAAAAGTATAATAATTCATGAATATATAAATATTATTAAAGTTTGTCATAATTACAAAAAATATTACTCCATCCGTTCAACCCAAAAAGTTTACGTTTGAAAAGTCAAGTAATTAAGGGATATATAAGTGTCATTGGAGTTGTTCATAATTACTAAGATACTTAAGCACAATCAATATGCTTACAACACAATTAGAATGTATAGATGAAAGGTTATGGATATTGTAAACATAATTTTGAAAGTGAACTCTTAGAGTGGAACATTTCAAAATAGAATAGTAGACTCTTTGCCTAGAACGGAGGGGGTACAATATAATCAAGATGGTTATAACACAAAGGGTTGAGTTGATTGAAAGTTCATTGATTATAGAGATTGAAGACACAATATTTTAAAGTGAACTATTTAATTGAAATATCACAAAATAAAATAGTGAACTCTCTGTCTGAAACTGAGGGAGTATTTTTTTTTTTTTTTTACGTATTCCTCCCTCTGTTCCACTCAAATAGTCCATGTTTTAAAATTTTAATAATTAAGAGATATATAAGTAGTATTAAAGTTGATCATAATTACAATAATGCTTGAGTATAGTTAAGATATTTATAGC
The DNA here is from genome assembly GCA_016624345.1 of Platycodon grandiflorus. Taxonomy (NCBI): domain Eukaryota; kingdom Viridiplantae; phylum Streptophyta; class Magnoliopsida; order Asterales; family Campanulaceae; genus Platycodon; species Platycodon grandiflorus. The sequence goes on along the minus strand of CM028361.1, from coordinate 29,145,413 downwards.
ATATATGGAGAGTAAAGTTGAAAGGTTATGTAGAACATTTCAAAATAGAATAATAGACTTTTGTCAAGAATAGAGGGAGTAACAATTTATCTTATTTGTATCAAATTCACTTTTATTATGAAAAATCTCATAAAGTATTCATCAAATTCCACTTTACCCCCCAATTTTAAAAATATCCTAACTTGGTACCTAACGTTGTCATTTGTCCCATTTTACCCCTTCCCGTCATTTGCTGCTTGTAAAACCACGTTAAGTTGCACGTGGTCATACACATGCGTGGAAAAATGGTTATTTCCCATTCTGCCCACTCTTTCTCACCTTTCTCTCTCCTCAAGATTCAGCTTCCTCCATTAATGGAGACACCAACAGATGCAATCCAACCCTTCTGATGATTTCATGAGCCTCCCTATTGAGGTTTCTCAATCAATTACCTCAATTCATTTTCTTTATTTTTGCAATCTTAATCACCTATTTTTTTAAATTTTTTTTTCTTTTTTGGATATTTGTGCTTCTTTGGATTCACCAATTTGATTATTTTCTCTGTGTTATTTGAAATTTGATTATTTGTGTAATGATTTGAACTTTTTCTGCTGGGTAGTTGTTTATGAATCTGAAATGGGTTTCCCATAATACCCTCCCCTGAAATGATGGATTCATCAACACAGTAGTCCTATACGACACATAAAACGCCCCAACCCCTTCTTTCCTGACCACCATTCTAAAACAATCCAAAACCTCCTTGTACAGATTACTACTCAATTGTAACCTCTGTTTCACTACATCAATCGATGTAAACATCGCATCACTCGCCACCGTGGCAAACACCCCGGACACCGCGTGAGCAGTCGAATTATTAGGGTTCCCACCTGAAAACGCCTTTTTACACATCTCGTAGATGGAGAAATACACAGCGTGAGCCGGGCCAGCGCCGAGGCCCATAGTGCCAATATCTCGGTAAAGGCCAGCATGACCTTTGGTCTTGAGAATAGATTGTAGAGCCTGATGAAGTTCCACAGATTTAATAGGGCTGGAGCTGAGGATTTATATACGGATCTTGATATATTCTATGTATCGACGGGGAACATGGCCAAGTGTTCGACCATGCCGGCAATTGAGCCGGAGATCATGAACTGCTAGAAATGGAGGCCGTCGTGAGCTGAAGAGACGGTAATGGACGGGTGGTAATCGGGGGGTTGTGGGATCGGGGTTTTGGAATTTGGCATTTGTGGCCATAAATTAGGGTTTGAAATTGGGATTGGGGAATTTGAGTTGAAATTGGGACTAAAATGGGTTGTCGTCATACATGGTTTAGGAATCTAGAGAGAGAAACATGTGATTTTTAGGAGAGATTATGAGAGAGAAGCTGGTGAGAATGAGAATTGGCAGTGGGAATGACAATAATATTTCCTCACACGTGTATGATCACGTGCAATTTAACGTGGTTTTACAAACGGCAGATGATGAAAGGGGGCAAAATGGGACAAATGACAACATTAGGTACCAAGTTGGGATATTTTTAACATTTAGGAATAAAGTGAGATTTGGTGAATACTTTGGGGGGGTTTTCCGTATTTTGGCCTAAAAGAAATTAGGAATAATGAAAATCAAAACTTCTTTACAAGTACAACGTGACCAACTGAACTGAACTGAATAACTTTTCCACTTTCTCTCTCATCACCTCACCAGTTGTAACAAACCTCCGCATTATCAAACCAGACGGTTAAACCAAAACGAAACAACACACTCTCTCTCTCTCTCTCTCTCTATCCCTCACCAAATCTCGACGGGAGAGTGTGAACCACAACACACACACACACACTCTTTCTCCTTCTTTCTATAGAATCAGGCTGGCTAATAACAGTCATTCATCACTCATCAACCGCAGTACACATACAGAAAAATGACGTCGATGCCCCCACGGCCACGGTAATGCCTTCTTAAAAGCCACTTTTTGTGCTGCTTTTCTTACTACTTCCTCTACTGTACTCTCTCTCTCTCTCTCTCTCGGTATTGATCAGTAAAAGTAGTTAGGTAGGTAATTTTTAGTTTTTTCTATCATTTTCTCTTATCTTTTTTCATCTGTTCGGGATAGTAAAATTGGGAAGATCGGAGAGAAACCCTAACCCTAACTCTAATCCCAACCTCCCCCGAATTCCAAGGTGGAGTAGTTTGCAACTTGAAATTTGCAGCGACCATCTACTTTTGATTGAACACGACATGCATGACAATAAGAATATCTTTTCTAATTCTGACTTTGTCTTTTTCTGCAGATGAATTTAAGATTGAGAAAGGCTAGACTGTGATCTAAGGAGACTTAATAAGCGAAATCGTGGTGAGAGATATTGATGTTTAACATATATACTAGTATTATTATCTACAAATGTGATTTTTGAAAGTATATTTTTTGGTAACTGTTTATTTATTCGGGTGATACTTGTAATTGAATTACGAAAAGAAGATTTGATTTTGATGACAAGTATAGAAAACGACCGGAAGACGAATCATTTATTGCATTTCAATTTGATGCTGAGAGAGAAAGAGCTTCACGAAAGGAAATGATCTTAGTTTTGGCTTTAATTAGGAATAAATCGTTTTCGTCATTTTTACTTGAATATCAAGCTCCTGTTTGTGGGAAAGAGACAGCGAATTTAAACCTAATTATTAAGTTTAGGATTATTTTGTCATACCAAAATGAGATATTATTGTGTCTTTTTCTTTCTGGTCATCTCCCCCCCTACTGTGATGACGTAGTTTCTAACTTTCAGTGCACTCCTCTCCCAAAATGAATAGGTATATTTTGATTTTTACTTGATTAATTTTATATAATATTTTATTTATTTTTATATTTGATTCAAAAAGATAAAACTATAATATTTTAAACTAGGGTTAATTACACCATTAGTCCCTTGACTATTAACTTTTTTACGATTAGTCCTTTAAGAATTTTTTTTCAAATTTCAGTTCCAAGAGTTTCAAAAAATCACGCGGCTAGTCCTTTTGATGGATGCCGTTAGTAAAATTACGTTAAGTGACCCATGTACCTCCCACATGCCTTTTAGTAAGGGAAAAATTAGAATTTTACTTATCATCTTCTTCACCACCTTCAACAACTGTGAACCATCACTTCCCGTCTGTCTTTCCCCCCTCCACACCTCCAGTATCCCCAAACTTCATGTAAGGGGACTGATCGAACCCTTTCTCCCTCATCTTCGACGAGATCTGGTCCAATAGATGCTTGTTAGACTTGGAAGTGTTGAAATATCCGTGACACAGTGGTCCCCAGTGTCGACGTAGGGGAGATGACTGCTCCCGGAGCTGAAAAAGCGGCTGTTGGTGCGAGGTTGAAGGTGAAGGCGAAAAATGGAAAGTAGAAGAGCCCAAAATCAATCCCAGCTATAAGTATCCAACCTCTCTTCCACTTGAAATTCTCTCTTTCTCTTTTCTGGTAATCCACCGCCAATTCAAATTGATCAAGTTCGTTTGGGTAGGAGTAGCTGGAGATTTCAATTTTGGGTTTATTTGGAAGGGCATAAGAGAGAAGAAGACCCAGAACTTGAAGATTGAGAGAAGAAGACCCAGCACTTCTCTTTGCTAGGTTACCGATCGGACCCAAGTTTCCAGATTGGAGTTTCGCCAGATTAGCTCGCCACCAACTTTGCGCCTCCCTTGACCTACCCATCGCTGCTATCTCATTTCACATTGCCCACAACTCTCTCTCGTTTTCAGCTATATCAATTCTGCCATGTTTTTCTCTCTCGCTCTCTCTCTCTTTCTCTCTCTATAGGTTTCTCTCTCTCACGAGTTGACATTAATTAGGGCTTTATTGGGGGGAGGGAGAAGATACGGGGAAATTATGGGTAAGTTCCAATGAACCATAACCAAAGTTCATACCGACTGACGATTTAGAGAAGAAGATAATGAAACCTGGGGAAGAACTAGGCCCCAAGCTTTTCCGTCTGTTGTATTTCGTCGATATTGGAGTTCTATGCACGGCTGTAATTAACAAGTGGAGGGATCTGGAACGGAAGTCAAGATAAATGACTAATTAATTCCACTAGGAATTTTCCATAATACCCTTGAAAAATGGCATGCGCAACATACATGATTAACTTAACAGAATTTTACTAACGACATCCATCAAAAGGACTAGCCGCGTGACTTTTTAAAACTCTTGGGAGTAAAATTTGAAAAAAATTTGTTAAGGAACCACTGGTAAAAAATTTAATAGTCAAGGGACTAATGATATAATTAACCCTTTAAACTATATCAAAAGTGACCATTAAGTGTGTGGATCAGCTAGTAATAACTTTACTAGCTGTTCTAGCTTAACTATAAGTCTGTTCGAGCCATAGAAATGCATTTGCGGTTATAAATTGTTACAAAGAGATTTATCAAAAAAAAAAACACCATGTACCTCTTTAGCTGCAGAGTATTATTTTCACACTTTCTTTATATAACTAATACTTCATTGTCTCTAAATTATTATCTTATTTGATTTTTTTATCAAACCTGACATTTTTCAAACGCAAATTTGACGTATATTTTTTTTCTTTTTTCAAAATCATAAAACATGTATTACTTTTAAAGTATTATTATTATTATTATTATTATTATTATTACTATTACTTTTATTGTTATTATTATTTATGGGACAAGATGCTTATATTATTTCCTGTCTAAACTTGTTTTGCTGGCTTTTATTTGTATATGAAGCAGAAGTCTTTGAAGTCACTTGAGAGAAAATTTCTTTGATCAGGGAAAATTCAATGAATAAATGTGTCCAGTTTTGAAGAAGGAAAGGATGTCGACCTCAAGCTCACCATGTGCAGCTTGCAAATTACGTCGACAAAAATGCGCTCAAGAGTGCATATTCGCCCCCTATTTCCCACCAGATCAGCCCAAGAAATTCGCTAATGTCCACGAAGTGTTCGGGGCCAGCAACGTTGCCAAAATCCTCAATGAACTCAACCCAAACCACAGGGAAGATGCCGTGAATTCCCTCGCCTACGAGGCCGAGGCCCGCCTCCGTGATCCAGTATACGGCTGCGTAGGGCTCATTTCCATTCTACAACACAAGCTAAAGCAAGTTCAGCAAGATCTATTCCATGCCAAGAACGAGTTAGCCAAGTACATTGGGCCCTCTGCAATGTTACCCATTTTTGATCCCGGGTTAATTCAACAACACCCTTCAAATTCAGGGGTCTTACCGTATAACATGCAACAGATGTTGGGATTACCTGGGCCGCCACATGGCAACCAATTGATGATCAGGGAAACTCAGCAGCATCAGCAATTAGCTGCGGTTGTGGCAGCGAGGGAGCAGCAGGAGATGATACGACGGACATACGAGCAGCAGCAGCCTGAGGTAGTGAGATTCAATGGTGGGTTCGACAACGCAGGGGGTGGTCAGGTAACTGCTAGCGGGTTCAGCCATATGACCAGTGGGGATATGTCGCCATCGTTGGCTTTGGGTTCTTACGACAGTAGCATTAATTTTCATCAGATTCAACAGCAGTCGGAAGATCACCAGCAGATTCAGCAGCCGCAACAGCTGTTGCTTCATGAGCATCTACAGCAGAGAGCTGGAAGTGAGGAGGAGGGTAGGAGCTTTGGTCCGTCCCTTTAATTCGCAGCACAAGTAAACGCTCGCTTCAGCTGATTCTTTCGACAAATTCTTCATTCATAGGTATCTCTCTTCCCCTTTTGTAGATCTCAATAAGACTTAAAAATAGTTATACCAAACCCTTTGGATTGGCAATTTATGCTTTCTTTAGCCTTTGTTAGATGGTGTTTAAACGTCTATTTCTCAATTGAGTGGTTAAAACGTTTGGTACAGATGAAGAAGAGATAATTCTAATACTCCTACATATCCCTATAAACAATACTATTGTTTGTTTTCAGTAATTTGAACTGATTTCAGTAGGCAGCTCATAGATCTCTAACCATCTTTTATATAAATATCCCTATCTATCTTGCTTTTTCGTTTGCAGATCATAGGGCCAGGCCAGGGATCGTCCAAGTGTTGAAAGCAGGTTTCTTCTTTTTTTTTTCTTTTTTTTTTTTTATTGGCCTAGAGGGTTTGGAAGAAAACTACTCTCTCTCTCTCTCTCTCTCTCTCTCTCTCTCTCTCTCTCTCTCTGTATTGGGGTGGGGGGAGGTACATATTTAAGACAAGATCTAGGAGTTACTTTGGTTTGAAATTTTGAACAATAGATACGTACGTGTATCCAAGTTTACATTCATGACCGTAACTCTCTTGCGGTTGTTGGTAGCCTTGATTTCTTGATGCCGGCGGACGTACGTTCAAATTTATCAATGGTGACTACATATATATTACTAATTGTATACATAACCCGCGTTGCCCACGATTGCTTTTTGTTTGTTTGTTGGATATACAATGATTGTATTGTTATATATGAAAATAAAAACCTATGCTTTATTTGTGCAGTTAACTTTGAACATCCCAACATACCTTTCCAGGTTTCAAAAGAGAAACAAATTTGTGCTTACAATTAATTGACTAGCAAAATCCAAGTTTGCAGTAACTTCTAACTTATTTAACACATTACCCCCCTTGAGAAATTAATATTGACTTATAGTATTTGAGTAGTACGTGTACGTCATTGGCGGCTAACGGTGTTTCGAAAGTAAAGCTAATACTGTTAGACATTCTTTTTCTTTAGGAATTTAATTTTGAAACCCTCCCCCCCCCCACCCTCCTCCTTTTTTCTTTTTTCTTTTTTTTATGAAAATATAATCACATCAATAATTTCATGGAATAGCATGTGCATATTGATTAAATATAATATCAAACTTTTGGCATTATTATCTTTAGGGATAATGACTTTACAAGTCCCTTGACTATGACCGATTTCACTATTAGTCCCTCAACAAAATTTCGTGTGTTTTTGTCCCTACCACTTCATATTTGCACGCCGAAAGTCCTTTTGATGGATGTCGTTAGTGATATGCCGTTAAGTTGCCAATGTGCCTCCCACATGCGTTTGACTACAAACGAAAATGGAATTTCACCCTTCATCTTCTTCACTTCTTCAACCCCAATTCACTAAAATCACCCAAATCATCAAACCCTAATTTTTTGAATTGTTAAAGAAGAAACATACAAAACGCTGCCATGGCAAACTTGTGAGCTTCACACGCATTGGCAGCCATGGCAAACCCTAGAATTTGACCCAGATCTGTCCACGATTGGCCCAAAAATTGAATCTAATCTAGATCTATCTATGAAACTATAAGCTAAAAAAGGGGGTGATTTGGAAAATTTTGAATTGAAATTGGTTTACGTAAGACGACGAAAAAGAGGCTGCGACGAAGATGGTGTTTGAGAGTGACCGGAGAGAGGCAGGGACTGATGTTGGGGATGGAGGGAAGACCAGAGGGAAAAGATGGCGGTTGGCGCTAGAAACCTCGCATGGGGGCGAGGGTTGTGCCGCGCTGGAAGTAAGACCGGAGTATTGCGTTTGCCGGATCGAAGGAAGGGAAGAGCAATTAGAACTGAAAGAAATCGAGCACTCGACGAGGCTTGCGGGCGATGGGGATGCAACCGGAGTTGGGTCAATGGTTGGAGATATGAGAGGGATTACCGGATTAGTAATGGCAGGCGGAGATGGCAAGATGGAGCGGGTTGACCTCAGATGGAGCTGTTGTGTTTGCCGAATTTGGGGACTGGTCCATAAAATCCACCACTAATAAAGTGTTCCGATTTCTACAAATCACACACACACACACACACACACTAATTTGGGTTTGAAGATGGTGAAAAATATGATATGAAAATTTTCATTTTCGTCCTTGGTCAAACGCATGTGGGAGGTACACGAGCAACTTAACGGCAAATCACTAACGACATCCATCAAAAAGGATTTCTGACGTAAAAATTTGAAGTGGCAGGGACAAAAATCACACAAAATACTAAAAGACTAATGATAAAATCAATCATAGTTGAAAGACTTATAAAGTGATTATCCCTTATCTTTTCTTTAATAAAAGAGACAGAAAGAAGACTTCAATGGTTGAGAGTTGCACGTGAACCTACATATTCTCAGGTGGAGTAATCATGGGGCCTCACATGCAAAAAAGTGTTTAGGTTTGATTGATTACAGTCCCAATTCGATTAAATATAAAATAATCTGCGACTAATTTTTTTTATTAAAGTAGCATTTTTACTCGCATTGGCTGGCTGGCTGGCTGGCACCTATATTTCTAGTATTTTATTTGTACAGAAAACCAATGCTTGTGCTCGACCATGCCTCTGAAATTAATCTGGGGCTTACGGACCAAAAGATACATTAAAAAACAAAAACAACAACAAAAAAATAAAAAAACATGGCCCTTAAATTAAATTTATGTTTTGCACGAACTGACAGTCATTCACAGTCAAATATCTCTCAATCTTTCATCTTCTTTCTTGATAACCACAACACATAATTATTACTACCAGGTTTCACATTTTTATTTTTAATTTTTTTTCTCATCTTTAAAGAGAATCAATAGTAATTTCCCACTTACCCTGGAAACTCGAACCCACAATCTATCGATTTTAGGCAAAAAAACGTCTTACCCTTGTCAATTTATACGAAGAAAAAACCAAAGGGCGATGCCAAAAGTCAATGTACAATGTGTTTTGCTGGTTGGTGTTAAAGTGAATCCAAAACCATATGTAAAATAGGGACCAACCACACTTGACTCTTTCCTTATCCACCATGTTACAAGACAAGTAAAACATGTCTCAACACATTGAAGCATTGTACAATACACGACCCCCAATAGTTGTACTGTACAATCCAAATTTTTAATATCATCAGTATATATTGTGGCGTGGCTGACTAAATTCTGATATGCAGCTGAAGTAAGCATGTAAAATAGACATGTTTCCTTAAACAAAAATTTAAGCATAGACAAATTAGTCAAATTTGGAATAGACTTGGTTGTTAATAATATTTTTGGCAATGGACACATTCAATGAACAACATTATACACGAAAATGCATTTATTTTAAAACTTGCAGCAGCAGCATCTGCATAATTTCTTGTGCGACTGACTATTATCTGATGTGAGGCTGAGGTAAGCAAGATCAAGAAAACATACTTACCTGAAATGCAAATTAGTCAAATTCAGACTGATTTGGTAGATGAAATGCAGATATTACTTCACTATCAATGACAATGAAGATTTTGTTTTTACACAGACCTAGGGAGTGAAAAACAAAAAGTACCAGATAAGCAGCCTATTTTTATGATACAGCGCAATCTACACTAGGAAGTAACAAGCCTCAACAGAAAAAGAAATGGACGATTAACAGAAGGTGAGAAAAGAGGGAGATTTTTAAGAACATTTTTGTTCATAAAATGCTGAAATAAATTCAAAAGTATTTCATCCATGTAATCCAGATTTTGGACTATGACTCACCAGAGCTAATCAGAATCAGAGGAGTATTGCAATCGAGGATCAATTGTTGTAACCATCTTAGACAGATCCTCTCCAATGTCTTCTACTTCTTCCCTAGCAAAACCCCAATTTCTAAGTAAGTCAGCTCCGAGAGCTCCTTGTTCAATGCCAAACCTTCGAAGATTTCTCAATCTATTCTCCAAGAATGGCAAGACAGCATTGCTAGAACGTAGTCTTGCTGCCATGGGGATGGAATGGACATGAAGTGATCCTCTTGAAGGAGATCCTGAAATTGGGGTGCTTAGCAGCTCACCATGTTGACCAACAAGGTTGCCAAATATTGAGGGAAAAGGCAAGGGTATTGGAAGAGGGCATCGAGCTACTGATAGATGAGAGAACATTGGTTTTGTTACCGCATGTTCATAAGCTGCTTGGACTGCATCCGTTACTTCAGAAACGAAGGCCTGATGACCCCCTATAAAGGTGAAAGAAGAAACAAAAACAGCAGCATAATAATTTTCTGTTTCCAAGACAAAAGAAAGAATCAAACTAGCTAGAGAACAATTGCATTATGAAGGTATATTTGCCACACAAAAAGAAACCGTTAATTGTTTTCTGTAATGAGTTGTATTCACCCTACTGGATTTCATTTTTTGGCCCCTTATCAACCTATTTGTCTTCCCTTAACCAATAGACACCTATCCCATGTGGTAGTCAGCATGTTTACTCGCAGAAGATGGCTAAAGTTCATTCCATCTTCAGATGGGTTAAGTCCTTATCTCCTACATAGATAGCTTAGCAAGGATCTTTTAAAGGAACTTTTACTGCCCAGCTATTTCCTGCTCTATTATTTTCATTTTCAATATCTTTTTAACAAGCAATATCTGTCCTCACTCAGCATTGAAGAGCTTGATATGATATCACAATTTCCGTACATTCCGAGTTGTCAATGACCAACAATATTTAACTTTACACTCTGTCCAATCAGAGCCATTAGTATGTGCTAATTAGCTGCCAAAGTTGCTTTAGGTGGATTCCATTGTAAGTCGAACTGAAAAAAGCATTCAGCAAGAAGCTTGGTGAGTAAATAACTCTTAAGTTACCAACTCATCTAAAATATTAAGCTGTTATATAGGGGCTAACAATGTATATCAAACTCAACACTCCCCCTCACGTGTGACCGTCCACACGTGGAGAGACAAATATGCCTCACCAGGAATCACAAACCAAACAAACTGACAACATGCACTCACAATACTACGGGTAACAATTACAAGCGGGATGACTCGAACCCAAGACCTTGCGAAACCAGAGCTCTAATACCATGTTAAATTACCAAGTCATCTAAAATCTTAAGGTGTTAGATAGGGGCCCAACAATGTATATCAAACTCAACAATAACTACTCAGCAGAAGCTGCTTCGGACATGGGAATACCAAACAAGGAAAGATTATTTATATTTAAGGTTTTCAATATTTTGAGAAAATGCCGCGGTATTTGGTTTTTGAGTGTCTTTCCAAATAACTATACCGTTATAAGAAACGCATTTGCCTGCCAGTTTTGCCTAACAAGCACATAGGATATGGCTTAGTGAAGTGTTGTGAACTATCCCACAGACCACGTCATTTAACAGCAGAGGTAACTTCCCCTCCCCACCCACCCACCCCCCCTCTGCAATTTATCAGGCTTTTGAAGTCTTAAATCAATTTCTGGAAGAAAGTTTCTCCATCATGAAACACCTCAATTTAGACCTGAATACTTACAGTACTCTATTTTTAAGACCAAAGGGTGATGTCCATTCAGAGCAAATGGATCACAAGTCCATTACATAAAATGACCTTCATTTGCCACTGCAGGAGATTATTCAATCAGGAAAGGTAATAAAACATCTAGAGCTTTTGCACCAGCGTGAGTAAAATCTAAATTTGAGTTCAGTACGAACTATTCTTGAAAAAAGATGTGCGCATAAAGCTGGGATGCAGAAAGAAACAATTATAAATTATCTTAATGAAAATATGCACAGATGTCAAACAAATACCTGATCCAATTACACCATGAATTGTCATTGATTCCACTGCATGCAAGTCTTCCACGTCTTCTGCTGTCTCTGGGGTCAATGGATGTAGATTCCCAAGCAAAGATTGTTCCACTCGTGTACCTAGTATTACAATAAACAAATTTTGGAAAGTACTGCTATAAGGAATATCTGTGAATTAAAAGGGTGCCCAATATTACCAGTGAAAGAAGGGGCTGGCATTGCAGCATCCAGGGTAGTAACCATATTCTGCCTAGCTTGGCCTGCTAAGATTTGAATGCTCTCATATATATCCACAGCCCCAGATTCATAGCATGATTCGCCTGTAGGCCCAACCCTTTTCATCCGAAAAGGGAGACTAATGGAGTGTATTGCAGAGGCATAAACTGCACTGGAGTGGTAAGGCTTTTCGTCTTGTATACAGAGTAAACGGGAAGCTTTACCTTTACAAAGATGGAAATCCCAGTCCATCCATGTAAGAACACATTTAGGGGAAACATATCAGCGACAAGCAAGGTAATCAAGAAGCTGATGATTAAATATATTTGTGCAAGGATATTCTTATCAGAATGATAGGAAGGGAGAAGGTCTATAATTCAAAACATAATGACAAGCTTTCGCTTTGAGTTGATAAATACACCACTTCAATATCAATGAACCAGATAGCTGTTGAATGGTTTTAATTTAAGGCCAAATAATCATCAGAAACAATGTTGTATATAAGGTTAACTTACTTCTACTCAGAGACGGTAAACCAACAGGAACAATCAACTTGCAGAAGGAAGAAAGTTTTGAAAAAGACACTGCGTCATGAAGATTACTGGAGATGGTTTGTTTCCGACTTCTAGAGTTCATGTAAGACCCAGGACTCCGGACAGAATAGAGTAGCACTGGAATGTTGTAGTCATCTGCAATATTCTCCAAGAGTGATGCAGCTACACCAGAAAATCCTCCCGAGTCATCAACAATAAATTGAATTCCCTGCATCAAAGGTTTAGAAACAGGAAAAGACATGTCGTGGAAACCACGATGTATAGTTTAGCTTCAACTAAAAGTTACGTTAAAACAGTACACTCATATTGTGAAAGTTTCAACATCAATCTCCTAACGCACTTAGAGCAAGAAGAATATAAATTTTATGCGCACCTAAGAGTGGATTCCTAGGACTTTCAGCCATAGAATGCTCACATTAAGCAAATCTAAATGGAACAAATAAACTATAAGAAGACACAGACAAAGGCATAAGAATTATGCCTGGTTGGTGATAATTCTGAGTTCCGTCATAAGCCTATACAGAGATCATCGTGCTGTACCACCCCACTTTGAAGATAATAAAATAGAAAATCAAACCTAGAAGAAAATATTGCTAACCCCGACTCCTAACTGGTACAACTCCTATAGAGCTCTGACACATGAACATCTGCTTATCTTTCTGCTAATCTTCAAACACTAAATATCTTATACTACAAATTTTAAAATAGATATTATCAATCTTCATAAGTATACATCAACTTTGTATTACATAATCGGTGCTAGTAAATGACCATTTTCCAGTAATTTTCTTGCAGAAAATGGCTAAGCAAGATGAATATCATATCATAAAATTCCAATTACATAACGTACCTGGACATGGTCACACTCTTCGATGAAAAAGCGAAGCCTCTCATTGATTTCATCTCCTCGTAGACCCTCGGAAAATGCATCCCTTCCGATTCCGTAATTGTCAAATTCTTGAGCACTAATATGTAATCCATTCAATTCATATAAACTTTGGGGATGATAATGAACTTTTGAAAAGTCTGTCCAAAATTGAACACCATTCTCTAGAGATTCAGCTATATCCTCCTGCGAAATCTCATGCTGAGGCTCACTTCTTCCTCTATTGATCCCATTTGGCACTATCTTCTCCTGCTCTTCCTCATATAAACTTTGCAAGAACAAATTCTTCTTACTAGGTTCAGATGCTTGAGTAGAAACATTACCCGTCCTGCACAAGTATCTGGAGACATTCAATTTATTTAAACTCCACATCATACTAAGCTAGAGCATAACATGTTCATATAAAGCAGTACAATGATGGACAAATTTAGTACTTCCAACTCGTTGGAAAAGCAGCAGTTAGTAAACGATGTACAATCCATTTATTAAAATCACCACACAAGATAATTTACTGATTAACCCCCCCCCCTATTCTTTTTGCGTAAATTGCTTCTTTAATCAGTGAAGAGTAAAATTGCATTAACAGCACAGTTATGGGTCCCCCTGAACAAAAAAATTGCTTGTTCGAAGGAACTAGTCGGCATCAGTTCACAGTTCTAGATAATAAGGTATGCACACTAAGGGTGCCTACGGAGAACAGCACCAGTTGTATTTGTATAAACCATTCTCAATTGTAACACAAATAATACACAATAGGATTCCCTCACTTCGTCATTTAACTATGCATGACCAGAAATAATGCTTTGCCGTCATACTGCCATTAGTCTAAGCACTAGGCATAATATTTTATTTTTTATTTTTTTTATTGGTAAAGCACTAGGCATAAACTTCGCATAATATTTACTATATGTGAAGTTACGAAATGCTCTGAAAGCTTACGTTGCTAGAGAGAAGGCCAAACCATGAAGCCATGCTTCATTACTTGCTGCACCCTTGTGCACAAGGACAAAAAGTAAGAGAGTGCAAGCTGCAGTAACATACTGAAGAACAAATGCAATCGGTTGGACTTGAACGCCAAACCTCGTGAACCAGAGATTTATGAACTTATTTAGCTCCAAACTGTTCAAAAAGCTTCAATTGGGCCCGACACAAGATCTTGCTTCAAGACTATGCACTAGATGCATGATGAATAAGAGTGCATTACAAAAGCTAGATGTGCTTCAATTGAAGACAGCCCACATTGTGACTAACTACTTTTATTCGTCCATATTTTAAAGAGAACACTACATATCCCAGTATCTTTTATAAATAATAAGGATATCATTTACCATGTCTCAGCAAAAGTTTTTAGAGCTCACCTTAAAAAGGTTATAATAATCAATAAATTTATAACAATTCAATAATTATGGGACATGTCATCTCATCAAACACAACCATTCTATGCAATAATGACCCTTCTCTGATTAACGGAAGTTACAGACTTAGAAGTCGCACATAAAGATGATCAACATCAAAGAGGAGCAGTTGGGGAATTACTACCTCTAATTTATCATTGCCATAGTTAAATTCTATACACAGACACGCAGGCACACAAAGCAACGGCTGCAACATCAAAGTCTCACCATGTTGCAACACCCGATGGCACAGATTGGATCTGGTTGTACAATGAACCATGTGAACTCATTGAACCAAGGGATCCTGCAATTTCATGGATTACATTAAATCAATATGAAAAACATATTTATCTATGCACCCAAAAGGAATCACCTTAGAACTGCCATCAGTTAGAAGACGGAGCAAAATAGAAGATAAAATTGAGTAATTGAGAATTCTATTTATCTATGCACACCCAAAAAATCACCTTAGCACGTCATTGGCTGAAGACATAGAGCAAAACAATAGAAAACATAGAATAACTGAACCTTTTTTGTCCAATTATGAGATCACTTCATCTTTCAAGGAAACACGTAGATACATCTCCATTCATGTCTTAATATCGAGGATTGGCCATACATGTTGATAAAGAATTTCAATTGAGGGAAAACAGATTCAACGCCACATAACGCCCTTATGCATGATTCACCACCCATTCAGAAAGCTTGAAAGATCTCATCATAGGAACTCAAGCTCACAGAGCACATAATGTCACTAAATTTACTAAGATGATGCTAGTAAAACATAAAAAGGGACATCCAGGAGCCAGGTTGACAACTGCATTATGAAACTTTCAACTGCAAAGGATTTCTTTTGAAGGTAAGAAGTGGAGAGGGTAACTTATTCAGCAGAACAAAGATTGGGTCGTCGCAAACTGCTTGCCTCAGATGTTGGCTGTGAAGGAAAAGGTAACACGGTACGAAGATCAACGGTTGCATAAATCAACTGGATTTATCCATCTAACATATGATTGTTGAGAAACTAAACTAGGTCTAGAGAAACACAGAACAAATTCTCATAACATTTAAAAGATTTTAATCCTTAATCAACCACAATTAGAAACAATACACGACAGACTCAGAAGGATATCAGATTGACACATCAACTCAATCAATCAAAAGGTTAAAGGTCAATTAACATTTCAATTGAATTTTCACTTGAATTAAACTGAAATTACTTATCACAGACGTTACAAATTGTTCATGTACCTTGAAGATCAACTGAAACCAAGCGAGGAGTATACGTTGGAATGCCCTGCATATAATTGTGTCAATCATGATACAACATATAATTCAACAAACACTTGCAGGTTAAAAGTATTTAAAACAATACTAAACTGCTCTACAGAACGGGTACATTGACAAATAGTCATCCAATTGTGTTAACTTTGAGGAATAGGAATATGACCATGCGTAAACATCTCTGAATTCAGTCAACAATTGTACAAGTTCTAGTTGTAGCACAGGGGAGAGTTCTGCGGAAACTAACACATGACTTCCCCTTCAACCATGGACACCACTGGCACCCTCCCACCCCCGGCACCAATATCAAAAGCCGCTAGTTGCTGTGCTTGTGGCCTGGGAGTGTCCCGCAGCTCAGCTGGCTCATCTTCTAAATGTTCAACCAACTCCATTTCCACAGAGCTATCAACTATGCATCATTTTGTGGGGTCGTCCGCCGAAAACAGGGCGGACTCCCCCGCAAACCATCATAAGCTAACGGTATAAATGACTTTCCCATCTGGTAGCTGTAACCTTTTACTAGTGCCCATTGTTGATGTCTTTTCCCCTTTGCGCTTGGCCGCTACGATCACACATTCAGATTGTGTAGCCGCTGCGATAGACTGCCCACGCGGATTGAGAGCTATCCTGCAGACTGGTGAGAATCAGGAAACTCGTCAAAAAACATTGCATCGGCAAAATGGGATTTCAATCTTGAAAACGGGCTAACAGATGGTTCAAGAATCACTATCTTACCTGCACGGCCTTTGCGCATTGATGGAGAGTGAAGGGCAAGACCTTATGACGGTGAAGCCATGCACGACCTAGCAGTAAGTGATAAGTTGTTAACGCGTAAATGATATGGACTGTGGCAATTGTCCTGAGTTCCCCAATATGCAAAGGAAGAAAGACTAAGCCACTAGTAGGTACAACGTTAGAACCAAAGCCTACGATGGAGATGATATGACGTTGAATTGCAGAATCTTTGAGCCCTGTGGTTTTGAATATTGCATAAGACATTATGTTCACTGCAGAACCATTATCAATCAATGCCTTCTCGAACAAAACCCCGTTGATCTCTGCAATGAGGTACAAGGGACGGTTGTGCGGGTGATATACCCGCATGTCCGCGTCGCTAAATACTTTCTCTAAAGTCAACCCCTTTCTCTTGCAGTCCAATGAGCCCCCTGTTTTGATACAAGGCTCAAGGCTGGTTGTAATCCCTGGCTATGGCTATCAAGGCTTTCGTAGCGGCGAGGCAGGCATCCCTCGTCAAACCCAACTGGTCAAAAAAATTGTCTAAACTTCAATCTCTGCTGCAACCCCTTTGCCATTTCTTCCTCATTTGCGCCTGCAGTATTGCTTGTCCCCGAGGGAGGCACTAATTCTTGCGGAAGTTCAAAAACAAATGCCATGTTGGCCACCTTCTCCTTTCCTTTGCTATTCGTGGGCAAGCGGTTATCGCGTACATTACGGTTGTTTTCTTCCACCGTCAAAGTTTCCTGAGTGAAATGTCTATTGAACAACTTTTTTAGCTGAATACAATCCCTCGTGGGATGAGTTGCCCTCCTGTGGTAGTGGCAATAGTTTGGATCCTTCAACATTGTGGGGGTGGATTCCTTATTCACATCTGGCAACCGCACGTCTCCATTGTGAAACATGTTGCGCAGAATTTCCAACACTTGGGGCATAAGAAAAGGAAAATCTTGTACATCTTCGGCATGCGGCTTGATTGACCTGTCAATCTGCGAACCACCTCCTCGCTTGCGCGGTTTCGCAACTCCCACCTCTGCACCGCATTTGTTGTACTAGCTATACTTGTCCCCTGACCGGTAATTCGATGTTTGCCAATTTGCTGCGGACTGAATCGGATTCTGGACCACCAAGTTTGCCATTGCATTAGCTAGATCTTGAAAAGTTCTGAACTTGTGAATGGCTAGGAACTGCTTGTAACATTCATCCATGGCTTGAACACAATGTTGCACCAATTCGTCCTTTGGGGTGGAACGCACCAAGTCATGGAAACGATTAGAAACCTCTTGATGAATTCCACTGGTCTCGTCTGTCCGCTAACCTCCCGAGCAAGCCTGTCAAAGAAGTGGGGAACTCTCGTAGACACAAGCTATTGTTGCTTGCGTGATGGCCCAAGGTCTCCAGATAACAACGGTCGTGAGGGCTAGTGTCCTCCCCATTGTACTTGGAAAACTCCCTGTGCTTATACTTTTCAGGATAGCGTTAGCAGGTAATGCATGAAGGGTAGGGGAGTCCCGCGGAATGATCTGCGGACAAGGCTTGCTCTTTAGGCAAAAACATTGCTCCTTATGTAAAAACATTTTCCTCGCTTCTTCCATTGACACACAGCCGAGCGCGGGAGTGTAACCAAAGTTGGTTAGCGCGGCCTGATTGTCTGCGGGGCATTGCTGGTCATTTAACCGTAGAGATACTCCTTGAGATCTAGTTACTACAGTTGTTCCCTCCTGCTTCAAGGGGGCCTTGTCACCTAGAATCAATCCTGCGGCCTCAAGCTTTGTTAGCTTAGCCAAGAGCAGCTGCTGATTTCTAAACATCTTTATAACATGTGCTGGTGTAAAACTCAAACGGCTCCTGCCCACCATTAGTGCTAGAACCATACACGCCTTGGGCACTACCTTCTTGGCCTCTTGGGGATCAACTCTGCGTGCTGCGGTGCCTTGATCTCCTCATGAGTTGCGGGGGGTGCTTTCGGGTTGCTTTCTTAGGAGGCATTGTGAGAATCCCACGTGACAGAGTTGCCAAATGTTTGTACTAAGTCCTTGCGGGAGGGGTAGAGAAATAAATGTAACTGGGTAAAGAGGCTGGTGTTACACACTTGGAAGGGACCGGAATAGGGAAGAAAGAAAGCGAACTAAACTCGAGAGGGAGGTAAGAAAATTGCGGAAGGATGTGAACATTGGTCTCTCTTTTTATAATAAATGCAATGAACGACCTATTTATAGGTGGCTGGGAGAGGCTTCATGTTACAGACCACATGCGACTATACGATGCAGTGAGGCTCCCTTATTTGCCTAGTCATACGATTGCGCTACCAAGGGCCGTGTGTCCCTATGAGGGGGGGGGGGACACTATCCACAATTTCACTGCTGAATCTAGCCCGGCCACGTGTGACTTTGTCATTGGTCCACGTGGCAATGCTCTAATCTAGCCTCCAATATGCGACCCTTCTAGTGGTCCCGAATGCGGAAGAGTGGTGCCCTATGGGAAAGCACGGCCAACTCTTTACGCAAGTTTGTCCCATTTTGGCTGGCCTTCTAAGGCTGCAGTAGGGTGCATGTATAAGTCTTATGCGGTGCAAGCTTTTAAGTCACTTGTTGGGTGTCTAGTGCGGGACGTGTGTGTGCACATGCTCGTTGCTAAATGACTAGTGCGGGCTCCAGCACCGCATAATCTCGTGCAACCTGCCCCATTTTTCTTTAAATATAGTTCACAATGTGACAGTGTATATACAAAAGATCAAAACAAATATTAGAACATATCTATCAAGGCTTTCAGAGGTAAAACAACATCTCTACCATAACAATCTAAACGTTACAAAAAGATCCCCACTTCAATCACATCTATACTTCAAGGCTCCATCTCTTTGGGAAAAACTAAGCTAATTGTGTTTTACTACACAGACACACACACTCAAAGCTTGAGCTTTGGGAGAGAAATTTCGTTAAACAAGGTGATCACTTAGTAAGAATCCTAGGTAAGGTTCTGCAGTGTGGTCCCTAACATGTTCTGTGATGACTGGCGCTCTAAGTTCAATCATTTTTCTTACACTTGCAAGTTTGAGCTTTCACAATTACACTTATAGCAACCTGCAAGAGATGGACTTTCTATATGAGCTAATTATAAGATATTTTGTGGCTGCTAAAGCTTGTAATAAAGGTAATTGTTATAAAATAATCATATTTGTTGTGCAATTTAAGTAAAATATTCTCTTAAACGTAAAGTTGAAGTTGATTAATGAGGTTTGGACAGTTAAAACTATTTTTACAATTTAGCTATTTACCTAAGTAGCAGTTACAAAATGATAAGGGACCTTTAGATCTATTAAAAGGGAAAGGTGGTTTAACTCAATATGAACAGCAGACGAAGTTTGAGCATTTTTTAAGTTGTTGTCTTAGCCTAGGATGTTATAAAGGCTCGCTTGGTTGACTGAAAAACATTCAACCATGTTATGATTCGTCTTTCGTTTTACTTGATGTGAATACATCTAACTATAACAGCATAAACAAAAAGGAGAAAAAGAGAGAAACTTTAAAGAAAAAAAGAGTAGAAGTGACATAGCCCCAATATTATCTAAAGTTTACAAGTAAAAAACTAGTAAAGAATTACCATATAGATAGAATCCTATGTCAAAATATTTTACCTGTTCTGTTTCTCCAGTACGGTAGAGTACATCCATATCAAGACACTGATTCTTGAAGACTAAATCAGCCTGGGCATCCTCGGCCAATCCTAACAATTCGTCCTTCAAAAACACAGTAGGATCACAAAAACGTCAAATATCCCATATATATGTTAGCTCTGAAAAAGAGTTTGAGATCAGTTGAGTTCAAAAACGATGGCAAGACTACTTCAATTAATTTAACTTACCCCAGAAAACCTGTCTCCTAACAGTTAGGACAGCAGGTAATAATTGTATACTCTTATTTTGAGGCACAGGTAATAACTACATAGATTCTCATAATGAGGCGCAGAACATGTGAACTTAAGCATTAAAATGATAGGTATTTGCTATCAATTTGTAGAAGGAAGAGGGCTTGTACAATCCTAATTTGTACAATACAAATTAGGCAAACTGAACTCCTACACACTGTTTGAACACGGGACTCCATCACCATAGTTGATCAAAGTTAACCTAGTGAGGTACCAAATAAGCAGGATACTAGGTGGGTTAGACGTAAGCAGAGTTTTTGCTGAATAAAGCATAGTATTTACTTTGGATCAATAATGTGGAATCAACTAATTGCGGGTAGCAACACATTTCAGTAAGATGAAAGGTTTTTCATCATCAAGTACAGAAGATGCTCTCTTAACAGAAGCCAAGACATAATCCAGCTCAATTAGAGCATCCGTAAGAACATCCACAAGAATGCAGCTAAAATAGAGCATTCATAAGAACATCCACAAGACAGACATTGACTATTGTAATATTAATACTCCTTTTTCAATCTGAAATATGTGTCAACCGAACACAAGAAAGGTGTGCACATGCCTAATTCTGCTACTTAGTTGCATTCACTTGTATCATCACTTATGCCTATGGAGATCTTTGCTAAACATTTTTATCAATCACATTTGACGAATTTGGGACACTAAAATGATTAGGCTTCATTGAAGTTTGAGCCCCTCAAAAAAAGACACAATAAATCTCCAATGAAAGAATCTATAAGGATGGAAATAGAGAAATGTACACCCAATCATACCAACAATTTATAACTGTGGAACATGGGATTATTCCTTGATGTTGCTCATACTTTTTTTATCAATCAATACACTTTCAGATGTCGGTGTGCATCTATCTAAAAGATGACATTGCACACATATTCTCAACTACGTTCTGTGACTTTTACCAAAAGTTACTCACTAGTTCCAAAGAACAACAATGTAAAAAGCATCACTAGGGAAAGCTCCTACCGCATTTGCCCAAGCCTATGAAAAAGAGCAGTAATATTGGACTAATACCAATTTCATTGGTTGATAGAGATATAGTCTGAAATGTACCAATACATGTTAAGGTATATATAAACCGATACCTAATCTCATTCTAGCCATTAACATATATACAATTACATTATGAATATTAACTAGTCGACCAGCAAGGTGATCTAAGTAAAGAATCATGCACAACAATCATGTAAACACATAGAACTAAATAAAGGTATTGCGATTGTAAGATAATTATTTTTCTTAAGAAAATCACCTGGAAATTCCAGAAATGAGAGCCTACGAAGTTTGCGTAGCTTCCAACTTGAAAAGTCACAATCTCTCTCATACTTCCTGAGCCAAAAAATAATAATAATAATAATAAAAGAGTCTAAATTAAAGATTAAGCTAATGAAACCCTGAAATTTCAAAGGTAAAGGATAGACTTTGTTGGGGAATGGGAGTGAAATTAGTTGTGGGCTCTGAAACTTACCTGTTTATAGAATAATTGCTCCGTCAGTTCTTCTTTGAATCTTCAGACGGAAATGAGCCCGGTGGACGGGATGGAAGGGATTGTTTGAAGATTTTACAGTAGAAAATTAAAGGATTTGTGTTTTGGTTTGATCTCTGCAACATCATCAACAGCAACGAGGGAAAGAGGGAAAAGGACATGTTAACTTGGACAATTTATCTAGCTCGTAGTTTGGAAGAAAGAGACGAAGTGAAGTGAGATTGTGTTGTTGCTTGTGCACTGCCGAAAGGAGAAAACTTACCTCTCAGTTCGTGCAGTACTCCAAGACTTGAAAAGGAGGGCGACGGCTTTTATGTCTCGGCCGAGAGAGAGTTTTGCGTATTGGTGTTGTATAGTGAGCCCATTTCCATGTCAACACAAAATATTCGTGGATACTGAACTGAGCTCAGCCTGAACAGTCTATCGCTCTGAGCCCATAGCCGTTAACCCTCGGCGGTTGCAACCTTGCAGGAGAGAGATATGGCAGGGCGGCGTTTTGGGGGACAAGAATACTAAAAGAGAAGAAAGCGCGACTAAAGGCGGACTCCTTGGAAGCGAACCGTTCAGAACACTTAAAAGATTTACGGGCAAACTCCAAAATTCGTGTTTGCAAAAAAAAAAAATTTTTTTTTTTTGTTTTGGCATTCGTACCTGGTGGTGAGCGCATATGGTCCCTAAATTAATTAGGTTAAAGACAAATGATTCTTACATCTAAGTCCGTCTCCTTTTGATCATTAAGTCTTTATACACATATTTATCACATACATTTGATGAAAAATAAAATAATCATTAAACATACAATGAATTATATCATTCCATCTTTCTAAAATTCTCTTCTAGCACTCTTTCTATCTATCCCCAACAAAGTAGGAAGCCCTCCCCTCCCACAACCTCCCTCTTCAAACTCCGACCAACAAATCCTTCTCAACCTTAAATTAACAACACTAGTCAAACCTGCCCTCCATTAACGACTGAACCTCATCATCAAACCCTTGTACGTGGCCTAAAATCACTTACTCCGCCACCAATTCCGGTCACCGGAATCACCCTCCACTACAAGAATATCACTGGCACAATCCCACCCTTTATCTGCAACCTCATCAACTTAATCCACCTCAATCTTCAATATAATTAAATTGTATCAATCACTGACTTTCCTTTGAGAAGTGGGTCTAGTAATTTCTGAAATGGAGAGCAAAGTAGCAGTAGCATCAATGGTAGTAAACAAAAAAAAAATTTTTTTTTAAGAAGTGGGTCTTGTGATTTTTTTGACTTTACTTATTGAGAAATTGAACAATTTTTTTTTCTTTTAATTCTTTCCCAAGTTGTAATGCCAAATTGAAACTTGAATTCCTAGGAACCTATGAACAGTGGCGACTAAAAATGCAAGCAATTATGAATGTTGAGTTGTTGACTTCTTAAACTAGTTATTTGTTACTAGAAAAGAGGTACCGAATTTGAAAAGTACATGGAGATGCAAAGTTCATAATTTAGTGGTGCTGGGTTTGTGATAGAAAATTAAAAAATTTCATCTGAGCAACATTTCTATGGAAGAGTTTGATTACTCCAAAAGGGATTTCTATGGAAGAGTTTCTATGGAAGGCCTGTACTTTCCTAATCAAAAAATGATTATTTTACCCTTTTTCAAAATATTTGTGAAGGGCATGTGGGACGACTTTACAGAAAAAAATTAACGAAATTTGACGGAAGGATTGAACAAGGATGGTCTAAAAAAAACTTTTTGTATAGGGACGAATACCAAAAAATGCATAAAGTACATGGACTAATTTTGGAGTTTGCCATAAATTTACACATTCTTTGAAAAGAAAAAAAATTTTAATGTAATTGTAAAGTATTGTGAATATGATGTGTCAACCAAATTTTTTTAAGTTCTTGATCAAGACTTTTGGTTTTTTGACATTCTCTTAGTCAGCATTTTTCTTATTAAATTCAAAGATGCTCTTTGTCCTCTACCTTTCTAGTGGTGGAACTCATGTCACGTAAGATCAAATCAATCGTTGCAATGGAAAGGTCTTTTTTAACTGAATGTGAATAAACAGACTGTCACATGTGATTGAAGGTGTTAATTACGCATAGCCACATAGGATCAAATCCAAAATTGTATTGGTGATGCTCTTGGTTTTTTTGTAATATTAAAATCTTCTTCTTCTTTTTTTTTTTTTTTTTGTATTTTGATTTCCGTACTTTCCAAGGTGAGTTGACAATTTTGCTCTTATCTAATATCACGTGTGGAGCACATGTATGATCAAAATTTGATGAAATTGGATAAAAGGATCAATTACGTTAATTTTAGTGGTACAAAGACAAATGAAAACAAAACTTTTATACCGGCACAAATTCCCAAAAATACATGGACCAATTGTGTAGTTTGTCCTATAACGAAAGGCACAATATTTGGGCATCAAATAATATCACTCTTATTAATAACTTTCAATGCCAACATATATTTATAACTCCAACCAGGTTAATTTAAAGTCCTATAAAGGATTGCCTAAGCTAATATATATATTAACGAGGATTGACAACTTTATCCAACTATAATAACATAAATAAATAAATGACTAAATAAAAATTAATTAATTAATTAACTTATCGGACTTGGTTTAGAACCCAACACTGCCTCCCTCCCTTAAATCAAGGTCTTCAAACTTGATCATGGTCAAAATATTCTTAACTTCAAAAATGGCTTGGTCTTTAATGGCTTCGTAAAAATATCTGCAACTTGATCTTCATTCTGACAATACTCAACAACGATCTCTGTCCCTCGAGCCAAATCACGATGAAGTAAAACTTGATGTTGATATGCTTGTTTCAACTATGGAAAACTTGATTCTTCGACAATGCAATTATCGACTTGCTATCACAAAAAATCTTCGTTAGACCATCTTCTTTGAATTATAGAACATTAAGCAATCTATGCAACCTCACTGCTTAAGCAACACTACTCGTTGCTACCATGTATTGTGCTTAAGCCGTAAAAAGAGCAACAACTTGTTGTTTCTTTGAAAACCATGAAAACACGCCCAAACCAAGATGAAATGCATAACCAGAAGTGCTTTTTCGATTCTCAAGATCACCGGCCCAATCACTATTTGTATCAATAGAACTCGAATAAAAAAAATTCAATCACTACACGTAACCTTGGATATAGCACAAAATCCCCTTTACAACCTCTAAATGAGATTGACGTTAAGTCTCCATATACCTGCTAATCAGTCCAACACTAAAAAATATATGGCCTAATTGAAGTTAAATATTTCAAACTCCTAACCAATCTTTTAAAATAAGTGGGATCAACGAAATCACCTCATTTCTCACTAATTTCAACATCTTCTCAAGTGGAATCAAAATTGGCTTAGCATTATCTATCTCGAATTTCTTCAAAATATCATTAGCATACTTTTTCTGCTAAATAAAAACTGCACCATCTACTCGAGCAACTTCAATTCTAAGAAAATTAGAGTAAGCCATATATCTGTCATCTCAAACTGATTTATCATAGCCTCGCTAAATTGTGCCACCAACCTCGGATTATTGTCATTAATGTTGAGAATGGAATGGCTCGATTACCCAGGCAAGGGGCCAGTTCCCTCCGAGGGAATTGGCTAGGGCAGGAAGCAGGACTTGATTGGAACACTGGAATTTATGAGGCCGCGTAAGGTTCTGGAAACCATGCGGCCGCATAGTGCGTCCGCATGGAAACTTTGCAAATCGTATGCAGCCGCATAGTGCGATCGCATAGCGGCGGGTTTTAGGTTTTTTATATTGTATCCATATAAATAGTTGTATACCTAAAACGTTTGAAGGTGTGAGCCTCTAATAAAATTTCAACAATCCGTTGGCCCCAATCTCTCTCTCTTCTTTGTGATTGATCCTATTATACTCTGTTAATTTGTTTGCTAGTCTTCCGTTGTGCACAACAACTGGTATCAGAGCCAGGTTAACATGTCTGTTTTAGGATCAGGTTGCTTTTCTTCCAAACAAGAAGTTCAGAAGTTTGATAGAACAAGGAATTTCGCTTTGTGGCAGAGAAGGGTTAAGGATGCCTTGGTGCAGGCTGGTTTAAGGAAGGTTCTTCAGAACAAAACTAAACCTGAAGATATAAAGGAGGATGATTGGAAGGAACTCCAATAGAGGGTTGTCTCAACAATTCGTTCGTGTCTTGCAGACGAATTGGTGTATCATGTAATTGATGAAGAGTCAGCTACACAGGCATGGGAAATTTTAGAGGAAAAATATATGTCAAAATCCTTGTCAAATAAGCTACATCTCAAGCAAAGGTTATATGGGCTTAAGATGGTAGAAGGGGCTGATCTCAACGCTCACATAAACACGTTTACGCAAATCATCAATGATTTGCTATGGGTGGCGGTGACGTTTGAGGAAGATGACAAGGCGTTGATGCTGCTAAATTCGTTGTCGTCTTCCACAACGTATGAAAATCTTGTAACTACGTTGACGTGGGGGAAAGATACTCTTGAGTTGGGACCTGTTACAGAGGCTCTCTTAGCTTTTCATCAACGAAAGAAAACAGTTGTTGATGAACCGCTAGAAGAAGGGCTGTATGTGAAGGAGAACAAGGATCGTGGGAGGTCACAATCCAGAGACAACTCGAAGAGTCATCAGAATTCCCAGTCGCAGTCAAGGAAGAAGTACAAGGGAAATTGCTACAAGTGTGGGAAGAAGGGGCACAAGAGGCAGGATTGTCCGGAGAAGGGCAATAATAGTGCTGGTTCGTCGAAGTCAGTTAATGTGGTTATGGATGGTTCAGATGAAGATGGTGATATGCTCTCAATTTCATCAACAGTAGATCGCCCTGCAGATTTCTGGATTATGAATTCAGCATGTTCATTTCATGTAACGTCCAATCGTGATTGGTTTGACACCTACAAGTCAGTTAATTCTGGAGTAGTTACTATAGGCAATGGTGATCTTGTAAAATTGCTGGCATAGGTACTATTAGAATTAAAATGTTTGATGGTGTGGTGCGAACGTTGTTTGATGTTAGACATGTACCGGAAGTTTCTAAAAATCTGATCTCATTGGGTACTTTAGACTATAATGGCTGTAGCTATAGATTTAAAGATGGTATGATGAGGGTTTGTAAGGGTGCATTGATGGTGATGAAGGGTGAAAGGGGACCCAAAAATATCTATAGATTGCTCGGTAGCACTATTGTAGGTGGAGCTAGTTCTGTAGAGTCTGAACCTGAAGTAGATGAGGCTACAACTCTTTGGCACATGAGATTAAGTCACATGGGGGAAAGAGGTATGAAGGAGCTTCATAAGAGGAATCTGTTGAAGGGTGTTAAGACTTGAAAACTTGATTTCTGTAAGTACTGTGTTCTTGGAAAGCAAAACAAAGTGCAATGTAAGACGGCTAAACACACAACAGAGGGAATCCTTGACTATATTCATACTGATGTTTGGGGGCCAGTGAGAATAGCATCAAGGTATGGACATCTGTACTTCGTGACATTTATTGATGACTTTTCGAAGAAGGTTTGGGTTTATTTCATGAAACACAAGAATGAGACTTTTGAGAAGTTCAAATTGTGGAAGGCTGAAGTGGGAAATCAAACAGGCAGAAAGGTTAAATGTTTGAGAAGTGATAATGGTACATAATACACATATAAGGAGTTCAAGAATTTTTGCGCGGAGCATGGAATCAAAAGGCACTATACAGTACGCAGGACACCACAGCAAAATGGTGTGGCAGAAAGGTTAAACCGATCTATTGCGGAAAGGGCTTGGTGTCTACAATTGAATGCAGGGTTAGCAAAGTGTTTTTGGGCAGATGCAGTGAGTATGGCTTGTTTCTTAATAAACAGATCACCAAGGGCGTCACTAGATTGCAAGGTTCCTGAAGAGGTATGGACGGGTTCTGAGGTAGACTACTCCGATATTCGGGTGTTTGGGTGTCCATCCTATGTGCATATACCTAGTGAAGAAAGATCGAAGCTTGATCCAAAGTCCAAACAGTGTATCTTTCTCGGCTTCGCGAAAGGGGTAAAGGGTTACAGACTTTGAGATCCCAAGTCAAGCAAGGTGGTAATCAGCAGGGATGTAGTTTTCGATGAGAAAGCTATGTTAAAGTGTACTCATGAAGAAAAGGAGAAACAAGTGCCAGAAAACGAAAGGAGTAATGAGCATGTTATTAAGGTGGAGCTACCAGAAGTGGATTTGGATTGCACTCTTCCTGATCCCGAGGTAACTACACAAGAGGTTGAAGAAGAAAATCCTTCAAGTGGAAGACCCAAGAGAACAATCAGACCACCAGTCAGGTATGGGTTTGAAGATTTGGTTTCATATGCTCTTGTTCTTAGTAGTGGAGATCCAAATACTTATCAGGAGGCGATAAAAAGTCTAGAAAAAGATAAGTGGGTGATTGCTATGGCGGAAGAGATGGAATCACTTCATAAGAATAACACATGGGAGTTGGTGGAACTTCCTAAGGGGAAGCGAGCAATTGGTTGTAAATGGGTATTCAAGCGAAAGAAAGCAGTATCAGAAAAAAAAGGGAAAAGTTCAAGGCACGGTTGGTGGCAAAGGGGTACTCACAACAACAAGGGGTAGATTATAATGAGATTTTTTTGCCCGTTGTGAGACACACTTCGATCAGAATCGTGTTGGGTCTTGTAGCACACTATGATATGGTGTTGGAGCAGATGGATGTGAAGACTGCTTTTCTACACGGTGAGTTAGAAGAACAGATCTTCATGGAGCAGCCACATGGGTTCAGTCATCCTGGACAGGAGCATTTAGTTTGTAAACTGAAGAAGTCACTTTATGGGCTAAAGCAGTCTCCGCAACAGTGGTACACCAGGTTCGACACTTATATGGTTAGTATTGGCTATAAGAGGTGTGAGTATGATTGTTGCGTGTATGTGAGAAGCCTTGATGATGGCTCTATTATTTTTCTGTTACTGTATGTGGATGACATGCTTATTGCTAGTAGAAGTGTTAATGAGGTCAAAAAATTAAAGACCTTGTTAAATAAGGAATTTGACATGAAGGATTTAGGGGCTACCAAGAAGATTCTTGGTATGGAGATTCGTCGAGACAGAAAATCTAGAAGGTTGTGGTTGTCTCAAGCCGGCTATGTTAAGAAGGTGTTAGAGAGGTTTAACATGGGAAATGCAAAACCTGTGACAACAGCGTTGGCGAATCACTTCAGTTTATCTACCTCAAATTCCCCAACTACAGTTGAAGAAACTCAACACATGTCAAAGGTTCCATATGCAAGCGCAGTGGGATGTCTCATGTATGCCATGGTATGTACTAGACCAGATTTGGCACAGGCAATCAGTGTGGTAAGCAAGTATATGGCTAATCCAGGTAGACAGCATTGGGAGGCAGTCAAATGGATTTTCAGATATTTGAAGGACACTGTGGACTATGGTATTATGTTTGAGAAGCAGAGTGTGGGGCTTTCAGTTGTAGGGTATGTTGATTTAGATTATGCAGGCGATAATGATCGTAGGAGATCTACCACAGGTTATGTGTTTACCCTAGCAGGTGGACCTATATGTTGGAGAGCTATGCTTCAGGTCATTATTGCATTGTCTACAACTGAGGCGGAATACATGGCAGCTGTTGAAGCTGCGAAGGAAGCCCTATGGCTTAGGGGCTTAGTCAAGGAGTTGGGTGTTCAGCAAGGTGGAGTTCTGTTGCGTTGTGACAGTCAAAGTGCTATCTACTTAGCGAAGAATCAGATTTATCACTCAAGGACGAAACACATCGATGTGAGGTTTCACAAGATTCGTGAGTTGATTGATAATGGGGATATTTTTCTTAAGAAGATTCACACCACAGATAATGCTGCAGACATGTTGACGAAGCCAGTTGTAACTGAAAAGTTCAAGCATTGCTTGGATTTGTTGCACATCGCTAGCTGTTAGAGATGTGGGAGGTCCAGTTCTACAGGTGCTCAATGTGGTTTCGGGTTCGTGTTCTTTGTCTTCTAAGGGGTTGGGTGAATACTCGCCAAGGTGGAGATTGTTGAGAATGGAATGGCTCGATTAACCAAGTTCAAGTACGGACTATTCGGAATTTTGGAACGCATGCGGCCGCATAGGGCGTCCGCATGGAACACTGGAATTTATGCGGCCGCATAAGGCGTCCGCGTAAGGTTCTGGAAACCATGCGGCTGCATAGTGCGTCCACATGGAAGCTTTGCAAATCGTATGTGACCGCATAGCGGCGGGTTTTAGATTTTTTCTATTGTATCCATATAAATAGTTGTATACCTAGAACGTTTGAAGGTGTGAGCCTCTAATAAAATTTCAACAGTCCGTTGGCCCCAATCTCTCTCTCTTCTTTGTGATTGATCCTATTATATACTCTGTTAATTTGTTTGCTAGTCTTCCACTGTGCACAACAATTAAAAGTCAAATTATCAACTTATAAACAAACAATAAGAATAACACCATGCAATGATTTAACATATAAAGTATGCTCATATAAATATCTCTAAAAACTCTAAAAACTACTATACTATACAAATTGATAGCGATACCTGATCCATCACTGGTTGTTAGTATTTTTATTGCGGCTTTTGGTCAAAGTGGCATATGCGGTGACACTTTGATGTTAGAGTCCATTTATTACAGGTTTGGGCATTTAGCCGACTCAAGTGTTACTCCCTCCGTCCCGGATAAATGTTTCTACTTTCTATTTTGGAATGTCCCAACTAATGTTCCTAAAGACTTTTGATCTACCTATTCTCTACCATTCTTCCTAATATACCCTTAAAGCTTCATTTAATATAACACATCCCAAACAAACTCAATTATTTAAAGTAGTTGAACTCAATTAATATTCATGGGTATTATGGTCAGAACACATTTTACAGCACATCATTAATTATGTTTCTTAATTCCTGTGTTTTATCCACTAAGAACATTTATCCGGGACGGAGGGAGTATAAAAATTGACTTGATATCATTGCATGTCATTTTGTTCCTCACTCATCTTTGACAGATTTAGTTTTGTCTGGCTACTACGGTTATTTTATCAATGGTCTATATCTTGATACACCTTTCATATAATGTTACTTCCTTAAATGTTGGCAAGTTTCTTTACTCCACAATTTGTGCTCAGTACCCTTTTTCTCCCTTTTCCCTTTCACGTGAGTCAGAGGGAAGCGTGAAGTAATCTGACTTGAGTCTTACAACTAACAGCTGCAGAGTTGAAATAAGAGTTGAAATAAGAGTCAGCTTACTTTTGAAACTTGTATTTTGACTATGTGTAAAATAAAGTGTGTTAAGTTTTTTGTTAGTTTGTAAAAATTTAAGTTATCATCATGTTTAAACTGTGTGTATCCAGAGGATATTTGTTGTGATGTACTCGTCCTCAATTATATAATATGGAGTATATGATATTTGGTTTGTTTTTAAAAAGAAATTATTGTTTCGACTTTTGTTTTGATTTGTCTCAGTTTGTGCTTCACCCCCTCGAGAATCATGTAATCACGATCTTCGGGGGCATGACAGTTAGACCACTAATTAATTTGTTCTATTTTTAATTTTGTTAATGTTTACTCAAGTTGATCAAGAAAAATCAAAATAGACTAGTAATTCTTTTGGGGACGAAGAAAGTTTAACAATTAATAAAATGAAAGCTAGTCTTCCCACTCTTCAGCGGAGACTCGAACCCTTGAACATGCAAGACATTAATTTTTTATTTTATTTTTGTGCGACGGAAAGAAAAGACAGCTAAATTCTAATAAAACTAGTACCCGCCTCATCTGCATTGAGAAAAGGGATTAGCTAGGTTCGGGTTAGGTTCTACAAGATACACAAAAGGGAGCTCCTGGAACGCTCCAAGTTTAGCAAGGAAGTCCGCACACTGGTTGTCATCACGAAGAGAGTGTTGAATTGTTATCTTGGGCTCTAGACACAGCGCTTTCACATCGACATACGCTTAATTGGCCGGAATACTCATTACGGATGCCTACCAGTAGTTTTTTGCTTGGTGATCCATTAGTATATTTTGCTTTGTTAATCACCATAGATTTCTGCCGTGCCCGCGCCATGAATATATTAAGGTACTTTAGCTTATGAATATGAGGTGTATGTTATCTTGTAAATTACTTAAACAGGTTATATACTGAGTGCAATGAAGTTTCATACACTTCATATAGTCTAACAGCATCAAACTAATTTCATAGATCAACAAATCATGAACCAGTTGATTGCTAGACAAAGAAAGCTTTAGTGGTTCCTGCTGGCTACAATGCACAATGTACCTAGAAATCACCAAGCCCTCGTCCATGATAAGTAACAATCTTGTAACAGACATTGAATAGAACAAGCATATATCAGTGCCAGGCTCCAAGAAAGGCAAGTTTATTTTATAGAACTTCATAATCAAAGATGTTCAATATCATCATCAATGGGGCATTATTACATGAACTTCCCCATAACTCATACTATCAGACAAAAGTCTAAAATGTTCAATTTAATAATATATAAAAAAGAAGCAGAAAATGTAAAATTTCCGCCTCTGGATCGCCAAAAGAGTTGTCCCTGAAAATAGAAAGGGAAAAAGCCTCTCTGGCCTCTCTGGCCTCTGCTACTATGTATACTCTATACGTTTATAATCAGATTCACTATATATCTGATTCTACCATATTATTATCTAGTGCTAGCTATAGTATACTGTGAAATTCAAGGTGGATCATTGGCTGGCCTTAACGATGGCCCTGATAGAACGGCTTCTGAAGTAGACCTCTCCAGCTGTGACTCTCGGATTTCTCGTCCTCGTCCTCATCCATGCTGATACGATCACAAGTAATCGAGACACCTTTTGATGACTCACCCAAGTGGAAAGGTCTGTCCGGGGATCCAGACTGAGAAGAAGAGGTGTTGTTAGCCTTGAAGAGATCTTCTGGAGTCTGCCACAAGTAATTCCGCGATGGCGGCGAGGATGGGGCAGTGGCAGTCAAGGATCGTGGGAGTACTCTCCGGACATGAAGCCTGTATTTCTGCAATTTCAATCAACAGACAACAGTACTGTATTAACATATGATATTTTGCCACGGTTATTCAAAAAGAACAATCAGAGAACTAAACTTTGTAAGAACGGGGATGGGAAGGTGTACTCTTATATAATGGGAATAAGTATATATATACACCTGCAAATGACTCTTGATTTCATCCGCAGTCAGGCCATCCACTTGCATGCGTTCTTTGATCTGCTTAGGGGTTGCTTCTGTAATACACAACATACCAATTTGGTAATATAAGAATAGATAAACGTATATACACACACACACTAACAAACAATATATATTGTACTCCTTTCTAGATGTGATTGTCTACTTTTGTTTACGATATACTATTTCAGTTTCACTCAAATAGCACTCTTTTTATATTTATAAAAGCCAATGTGCGTAAAAATCAAGTCGATATTTGACATGAATTTGTTGTGTTTTAAGTGATAAAGTTTCAATCACTATAAACTATGAATTTGTACATTAAAAAAGAATTTGAATTCTGTAATTATTTTTGGTCAAAATGTCATCAAGTTAACAAAAAAACCATATTATTAAAAGAAAAAAAAAACTGTGCTCTCAAAAAGGTGGGTGGGAGTATATGATGAACGGAAATAGAGAAAATTAATTGAGTAAATGTCGTACTCTGGGGTCCACCAAGTTTTTCAAGAGCTTCCACAAATAACCCGTGCAACTCCGGCGACCAGCATCTTCTTTGTTTCTTCAATGGTTCCTCCGGCTTGTTTTGTGACTTCATTCGGAACGATGGACCAGAAATGCTTTTGCCTTTCGGAGCCAAATCGGGTGGACCCATTGAAGCCGCCGGAGCCGACAGAGATGGCCCGCCTTGAGCCGGCAAAAGCTCATTCTTTTCCGTTAAAGATAGTCCCGGCTGTCTCTTAAATGGCAAAAATGCCCCTCCACCGTTGCTTAATTTACTTATCTGGTATGCTTCAAATGGGCTCTCAATTTCAGAGCCATCTGATTCTTTCTCGCTCTGTTAAAACCCAAAAATAAACGAAAATAAATAAATAAAATCCAAATTTCCTTAAAAAAAAAAAATTAAATGTTGTTTTTATCGAATTTATATATGACTAAAACAAATACTTACTGATTCCAGGGCAAGCACAAAGTTTTCTTCTTTGACATGAGGCTGAACGCCGGTGGCCCAGAGTTGAGCAGAGCCCATCCAATTCTTCTTGTCGGCGCCATCATTTGACCATTTTACCCCTCCACCATCTTCAGAATTACCCTTCAATGGCAAAAATTCCGTCATTACAGGCCGCACCTCCCTCTCCGTACAATGCACTCTCTCCTCCTCCAATCTCTCTACCGCTGTAAAATTAAAATAAAAAAAAATATAAAATTCAACTCGACTTAGATCAACTCTGCATGTGTCCCAATTACTTAGGGTAGATATGTTGAATCCTTTTTTCGCAAGGACTAATTAAAAATCATATAAAATTATAATCAGGGGAGTCAGAGAGAGAGAGAGAGAATGAACAAACCATCATTCAGAAGACGCATACAAAGGGGAAGTTCACGTTTAAAAGCATCAATCTTTCGGATTTCGTCTTGTATAACATGTACATAATCGTCAAGCTTCGTTGCTTTCACTGAATCATCTTCGATCAAAGAAACATCTGTCAAAATTTCAGACATGGTTTTTGGGACAAACCCAGAAGACCCCAAATCCAACTTCAACTCTGGCCAATTCAAACCCATTCTCACACACACACACACACACACTCACACTCTCTCTCTCTCTCTAAAAAGTTCCTCTTTCTCGCTCTATATGTATATCCCGGTTATATGTGTGTGTATATGTGTGTGCTTTCTCGCTTGCAATGCCCAGGTGAACAGGTATAAACAGGGGATGGTGATTTATATACACAGCTCCAAAGATAAGGAGAAGGGCAAAATGGAGATTAAAGAGCTTAATATAATGTGATTCTTCGAACAGCATTAAAGATTCGATAGTTTTCACACTCGGGTCGTCGCGTATTTGTGTCAATCTCTTAACTCGGTCGGTCTAGCTCAGTCAAATTCCCGAGTTTACTATTGGAATCTCTTTTGAGCCGAGCTGCAATTGGAATCTTTGTCGGCTAACGAGTCTGGTTAAGCTGAAGAATCATACGCTCTCTTTCAAGTTTCAATACCAAAATAGTACAAATAAGCCAACACTGAGGGAGTATTAGCAATTTTTGCATCGTGAGCCGAACTTGAGCCGTTTAAGTTTTCAAGGAAAGTAGTGATGTTTATAAGTCCATCGACAGAGTTGAATATATTAATTAACTCTATTTGTTTATTAACTCGCTGGTTAACTTGTGTGTTTTTTCTTTGATGAGTTGATTCTGAAACGAGTCTTGAATCCAATAAAGTTAAATTTTGCTTTAAAACTTTAACGAAATTTTCCTTCTTTTGTTTTGACACTCACTAAAAACCTTTTCAAGAAATATTGGGTGCTTATTAAAATTATTTTTAAGAAATATGTTATATTCTATATATTTTATTTAGAGAATATCTCTTCCTATTGAAGATGCATGCCCAGCTTTGATAGTCTTTTTTTCGAAAATTATATTTACAACTTTTGTAATATTCTAAATTTTCTCTTGGATATTCAATAATCAAAAAAGGACTCTTCAAGTGGAGCGCAAAAACATTGAAAATAATTGTCAACCATTTGAACATTAGAAAGAAAACAAAGACTTGAAAATTTTGAACAATTTTATTACTTTCAAATGGTGTTTTATGATCCTTCTTTGGAAAGGGTTGAGGTAAACTTCACCTTCATATCATTAAGATGTATATATCAATTGTAAATTAAATTAATTAATTCTAAGCCAAATTCAACAATGACTTGCGCAAAAAAAAAATTTAAATAAATAAAGCCAGTATTTATTATTTGTAAATGTTAAATATACAAAAGGATAAAGCTACCATAATAACCATAATAATAATAATAATAATAACCATAATAATAATAATAACCATAACCATAATAATAATAATAATAATAATAATAATAATAATAATAATAATAACCATAACCATAATAATAATAATTATAACCATAACCATAATAATAATAATAATAACCATAACCATAATAATAATAATAATAATAATTATTATTATTATTATTATTATAATTATATAATAATAATAATAATAATAATAATAATAATAATAATTAATGGGTGCATCATATACATTTCTAAAGCTTGTAGAAAAATGTTTATACTTCTAAATTTTTTTTGGTTTTTCAAGATTCTTTTATAGGAACGATACATTTATTGACTAGATGTGTTTATGTGGCCTTCCCAATGAAGGATTCTTGGATAATCAAGGATTTAATTTTTGCTTTGTTTTGTATTTTTTATTTTTGATAGTTGAAGAAAAATTAATACAGTTACATTGGACTCATATATGAAACTAAAGCGTCCAGGGAAACCCACTAATTGCCCCCTCACTAACGTAGCTGCTTAAATTAGGACATGCAAATTGTATTTTACCACACTCCCTCATTCTAACCTTAGGTGTCTAATTGTTAGAACTTGTTGAAGATTTGTGTAATCAGATTTTTTCTGACCTTGAAGTTCGCTTTTAACCACTACTTTAACCATCAATAGTTTTATACACTTGCTGTGGCGGTTTAGGAATATCCAATAGGATTCTTAATGAATGGTATCTCCCTTATTTTCTCTTTTTGGAAAGTGTCAACTAGGTTTTTTCCATGAATAAGTCTCTTGTGAGGTCGTCTTACGAATCTTAATTCCTAAAACAGAACTCTACTCTCTCACAGCTCAGTCCGCTAACACACGGTGAGTTGGGTCGAGAAGATCCGTCTTACAGAAAATACCCGTCTTAAAAACATTGATAAAAGTGTTGTATAGTAAGTACAATAGATTTTTACAAGAGATTAAATGAATTAGCTTGAATAATTAAGATTGTTACATATAGAAAACTTATGGTCATTATAACAAATATTGTCACAACATCAGTAGATTATTGATTTTCAAAATGATTTTAATTTTGTCACGACTATAAATTAAAATTAAGATACCAAATCACAGTTGTTCATAGTAAATAGTTACAATAATTGATGAAATGCCTTCAGAGAATGTTTGAACCAAAACATTTGCTGGTTAAATGTGAAAGTACTCAGCTCTCAGAAAACCAGATTTAAACAATAAAGGGTTGAATTCGAATAATATTAATGGTCAAAGAGTCAGATTCGAATAATAATATAAAATCCCATAGTCGGATTCAAATAATAATATAATCTCCAATAATCGGATTCGAATAATAATGACATATTTCAAAACCTCAAGAAGATTCTACGAGCATCTCCAATGCTATCATCTAGTTTTTTTTATATGAGATGCTTAAACAAGAAGATTTTTTTCATATGTGGGAAAATTTATATTTACTACGTGTCTAGCATTTTTACTAGATATATATATATATATATATATATATATATATATATATGGAATGATGGAAAGTTGTACTATCTCCTGATTTGTAGCTTTGCATATTTGTACCTTCAAAAAAAATTTACTATTTAAATTAGGGTTAGGAACTTTTTTCGCCATTACTCTTCAATTTCTACCCAAAACACATTTAGATTTGTATATGTGTGTGTGTGTGTGTGTGTATTGCAAGTGTGAGTGAATTTTCTGTACATGAATTCAATGAATTGTGAATAAATTAATAGATAAAATAATTGTATATATTTATGTAAAAGATGTGTGTGTGTGTGTGTCTGTGTACGTATGTTTTCGTTGTAATGAAGGTTTTGTGCTTTCTTGAGTTCTCTTTCTGGGGCAAGGTGAAGGTGTAGAGGACGAAGAGATTGGTGGAGATGATTGAGAAAAGCATTAGGAGGAGAGTTGTTTTAGGAGAGTTTTTGGTGTTTATAGTATCGTATTTCGTTGGCGCTTACTCCACTAGCTACAAGGTGCCTCTCAATGAAGGAAGGTCTTTAATTAGAATAAAAAGATTTTGCCTTGCTTCTAAATGTGCCTGCTGTGAGTCTGGAAGTATAGAAACCTTCAGCCATGTATTTCTTGAAAGCACTCTATCCATGCATGCAGTTTAGGCAGACTTCCATCTTGCCTACTCAGGCCACCTCTATTCAACATTGCTGCTTTGAATGGTGGCTCTACCTGAATGCTTCAACTGGTCCACAGTATGATTTTTTGTGGTACAAGTGGCACACCTTAATTTCTACGTTTAAGTTCTTTCTGTTTTTCTTAAGAGGAGCAAGTGTAACAATTTTTCTGGAGTAATTTATTTTTTACATAACACGGTACTATTTAGTTTACACAATTTTTATCAACTGTAATATACTCCCTCATCCGTCCCTAAATTATTATTATTTTTTTTATATACTAAATTTATTATAAATTATTATTTTATTTGGAAAAAAAAATTTTAAGATAACATTTTTACAATTTTATCTTTTTTTTAAATTATGGGTCACATGTACATAAATATTAAAAAAATTACACATTATACTAATATTAATAATCAAATTAATTATTTTTTGTTAATTTATATACCGGGTCAAACAGGATAAAGCCGGAAGGAGTATGTTTAAATAATTGAGGTTTACTATTAACACCACTTTTTCCTCTCAATACACTCATTTTCTCAATACACCCTCTCTACTAATTTCAAACTAACCTAATTTCTAAATACACCACCCAATATTTTCTATTTTACCCTTTCCCAAATATTCATTTCTCTAAACCTAACCCATCCAACCCCCCACCCCCCCCAACTGACAGCCCGCCCCTTTCTCCTTCCTTCTTTCCTTCCTTCCTTCTTCTTCTTCTTCCCCTCCTCCTTCCAGCAACCTCCATTCTTTCCCTCATTCCCTCTTTTTTTTTTTTCTTCATTCTAAACCTAACCCCCACACACACATGGCATGGCTGTGATGTTCGGAAAATGCCACCGAACAACCCCCAATTGTTCGGTAGTTCAGTCCCGAACAAAAAATCGCCGGCCGGAATTTTTCAAGGGGCGGGTAGAGGGAAAGAAGGAAAGAAGGGAGAGGGGAGGGGAAGAAGGAAAGAAAGGGAAAAAAAATGGGGGAAAGAACGGATCAGTTTGAAAGAAGGAAATGGGGGGTTTAATGGGTTGCCGGAAGGGGGTTGCCGGAGGAGGTTTACTGGAGAGAGAAAGGGGAGGGGTGGGGAAGAAGAAAGGAGAAAAAAAAAGGGTAAATGGTGTATTTAGAGATTTAAGTGGTGTTTGAATATTTGGGTTGGTGTATTTAATAAAAGAAGGGTATTTATGTCTAACAATATAATGGCATTTTTATAATTTAATTGAGGAGTGTATTAATAGGAATTGGTGGTTTTAATAGTAACCCTCTAAATAATTTTCGTCTCAACACAGTAAAACAGAGAGAGATCTACGACACCCCCCTTACATTTTCTCTCTCCCTGTAACCATGAACTTTACCCATAATTCATAAATCAACAAAAGTCAAAACCTAAATCGAAAATCAAAAGACATTCATTAAACAAAATCCATCAGATGCCGATTTCTCTTACTTTCTCACAAGAACCCATTCTATATTCAATTCTGAATACAAAAAGACCTCAATTCAATGAGTCCCCAGCAAACAAAGACCCACTCTTCTTCAAGTTCTTCCTGCCTAGTTGAGCCAAACAAACCATAGATTCGAACTGGTTTCAATTCAATGAGTCCCCAGCAAACGAAGTTCTCAAATTGAAATTAAAAAATATCACTTGAGCAAATTATAATCTATGGCTGTCAGAAAGACAGAAACTCGCATTCATCTTCTTTGTACAAAGGATGGGTGACATTGTCAAAAACCCATCGACCTGTATAGAGATGGCATTCTTCAGGGGGGCAATCCAATTTCATCATGTTCAGATGCCTTGGCTTGAACTGAAATGGGGGCCGTGACTGTGAGCAATAATTTGAATCATGATACACGAGGGGGTTGTGAGTGAATTATGCAATCGAAATACTGTAATGCATCATCCAGATTTGTATTTCTGGATTTACAGTTCATTTGAGGAAAATTGCAAGCGGGGATTGGGTTTGAGTGTTGGGGGATTTGGAATTTGAAGTTGTGAAATTAGGTGATTCAGCGTATAGAGATGAAAGCTTACCTTACCTATTGGGGGGGTACGTGTGCCGGAGATGCAAAACGAGCCGCCCTAGTATTGAAATTCAAGGTGGCATCGTGGTGGTTGGTTTGGTGTTGATTGTTGAAGAAGGAGAAGAGGGGGAGACGCAGAGGATTGTTTTTGACAAAAATATCCCAAAAAAAAAAAAAAAAAGTCACGTGAAAGGCACACGCCGATGATAACAACGTACTGTACTAGACAAGGTTAAATGTGGTGTGGATGGATAATTCATGGATGGACGATTCGAGGAGGATATTCAAACTTGTACAGAAACGAAAAAACACACACTAATAAAATAGTGGAATGAAAATTACAATTAAAGCATATAGTTTAGAGACGTTTGATACATTTTATCCATAAAGTAGTTCATGAATTACTTTAAAAGATGGAATTGTCATTATTTTAAAACTTAATATATGTGCAGGATAACATTTATTTTTCTCCCTTTTCCTTAAGCTTCCTAGTGTTTAAATATTTGTTTTTGTTATGCATATATTTTGAGAGAAGACTCTTTGAAATTCAAAGAAAATTATTATTATTTTAGTTGGCCATCTAATGCAGAAAGTCTAATGCAGAAAATTATTACGCCCCTCCATTTCATATTAGTTGGCCATCTAATGCAGAAAGTCGATGACAATCTCAAATCAACCTTTGTCTTACTTTTGGGTTGGCTCAACGAATCTAAGGGTATGACAAAATAAACAAAAAAACACACTCTAAAAGACACAAATTTAAGGCTTTAATCAAGGCCCTGTTTACAACCTCAGGCCATAAATTGGTTATAGATAATCAAACCAAATAATCAGTTCACAAATCATGACTTTCAGAAATAATTCATACTCAACAATAAATAAAAGCTCCAAATATATCTATGTTTCACATAAGCCTTGAACTGATGAGTATGACAAATAAAAAGAATGTCTACCAATTAGGGGGCGATTTTAAAAATCATAAATTAATCATCAAACAGAAATTTAAGAAATCATATACAATTGGAGTAGGACTTACAGAAAATGTCAGATGTCAACACCTCTCTGCAGGAAGCTTGTGTCTCAGCTCGATGAAAAATCTACTGTAAATTCAACACAAAATAAAAACCAAAATCAAAGAATCTTTTTTTTCAGTTGCTCGCAAAAAATCCTTTTTTTCAGTTGCTCGCAAAAAATCCTTTTAAGTGATGAACAAAAATTATTTGTTTAATCTGAATGAGATTACAATGACAGAGACCAATTGAAAATTTAAAGAATAGTGTGTGTGTGGGTGGGTATGTGTTCGGGAAAAATCCTTTAAGAGATGAACAAAAAATTAATTGAAAAATTAAGAAAAAAATTGTAATATAATAATACAAAAGAAGAATTGAATGCTTTAAGAGATTACAATCACAGAAACCAATTGAAAATAGTTTCACATAAGAAAATGCTGATGTAAAAAAATCATTCTTGAATATGATATAGTCTACATTACGTAACAGTTGACAAATTGGAATGTAGATTATGCATTTTTTGTGTCTAGATTCCATTATGATATTATATACTTAATCTACATTCCAGTATGATATTATACATAGATTATTATTACAATTTTGGAATGATCATTCCAGTATACTCTTTAGAGTATACTCTTTACATAGATTCCTATTATAATCATATACTGGAATATACTTATCATAATCATATACTGCAATTTTAATCATAAAAGGAATATACTTACCATAAAAGGAATAAGTATACTTATATTCCAGTATATAAGTATATACTGGAATGTAGTGATCATAATCTATGTAAAGAGTTGCCAGGTTTGCATTGGAGAAGATTTTTCTTGAAAAAATCTATCTTTTTTACGTGTCTAGCATTTTTTACTAAATAGATAATTGCACCATTCTTTCTCGCCTGTTACATGGTATCATATCTTCGCGTGTTATTATCGTGTTCTAAAAATTTGGTGTCCGTTTAGCGCTTAGGCGAAACGAAAATTAAATCAAAATTATTTTAAATTTTGAATTGTTATCTTACTACAACAAAATTAAATAGTATTAAAATTTTAAATATACTAATAATAAATATTATCAAATATCTAAATATTATTTCAAAATAAAAAAAAAAACACAACAATAATTAGTAACTCAACACACCAGAAGTCCATAATAGTACTTGCTTCATCAATATAAATAGGGTAAATTACACATAACCCCCCTCAACTATGGGTCAAGTTTAGTTTAACCCCTCAACCACCAATTGAAGTAGTATACCTCCTCAACTATAACATTTTCTTAAATTACACCTTTTATTTAGATACCGCGGTTTGAATTCACGAAATTTGTTCATCAAAGACTCATGTCACCATCTGTACGTATGATTTTTACCATAATATTCAAAATAAAGATAAGAAATTATTTTAATGACCATCTTGAGGTACAAAGAGGGTCTTAGAACAAGAAGGATAAAATAGTCAATTAAAATACCAAAAGGGCATTATGGTTAAAAAGAATGCCTAAAGATGGTTACATGTGTCTTATGTGTGCATTTTACGTCAATTCAAATGACAGTGTATAAACAGAAGGTACGATTAAAAAAATGTTATAGTTGAGGGAAGCATATTGCTTTAATTGGTAGTTGAGGGGGGCAATTCAAACTCAACCCATATTTAAGGGGGTTATTTGTAATTTATCCGTATAAATATGAATAAACAATCTAAATTAAATTTTAGGGAACGACTATTTTCACTGCAATTTTTGTTCATCCACTGCATTATCAATTATTACATTAAACAAATATATATTTGAACAAAATTACCCTTTCTTACTTGTACATATGAATTTGACTAACAAAGTTACTTTTCTAATTACCTTTCAATAATATTTTCTAATTCAAAACATATCAAATAATCTTTGATTAGAGTTCACATGAATGACATCATTATTCTTTTTTTTTATTTATTTTAAATGTTTAATTAATAAAGCTCTCAACTAGAGTCACGTTGCGTTATAGAAAAACTAATATCATAAGAATATTTTTTATTAATCGAACTTTGAAAAAATATGCGATCTTTGCTTATTGAAATAAAAAATTTACAGTTATATTTAAAAGATTTAATTGTAAAAAATTAATTCAATACCTAACATATTGCTATTATTGAATTTATTTTTTTTAAATAATTTTTTAAATTAAACTAATGTTTTTTATTTTAGTAATAAAATATTACATATTTTCTAAAATTTTGATCGATAAATGTTTTTAAATTTTTTTTATAATAAAGCATGAAACGAGTCATAAGCATAATTGAGAAAATATGTTTATTAAAATTAAATATAAATAGAAAAAGAAAAACTACCTCGTTTGTTGATATGTTAGGAATTAAAAGGTAATTTAAAAATAAGAAATATATTAATCCACTTTAAATGGAAAGTAATTAATTAAAGGATAGTTTTGTCCAAATATGTATTTGTTTGGTGTAATAATTAATAATGTAGTGAATTAGCAAAAATTATAGTAAAAATAGTCTCTCCCTAAATTTTTATATATATATATATATATATAGGCCTAAAACGCATTATTTTGAGTTCAAAACTTAAAAAAAATATAAAAAAATCTTTGAGTTAGGCCAAAGCTTTGAAAAATATTATTGTCATTTCCTGTAAACAAATATGATTAAATTCACAAACTTATAAATGTTACTTTTCTATTTTCTTCTCTTCCTCTTATTTATTTTCTTTACTTGAGAAAAAAATTCATAAAACTGACTCTCCCTTAAATAATACTCCTTTCGTTTCAGGCGAAGAGTCCACTAATCTATTTTGATATGTTTCACTTAAAAAGTTCACTTTCAAAAAGAACGCCTTCACTCTTCATAAAATTTTCGAATTTATCCTCCAAATGTGATATAAATATAATAATTATGCTTAAGTATTTTTTTAATTATAGTCAACTCCAATAGTACTTATACTTTCAAACATGGACACTTTGCGTGAAACGGAGGAAGCATCATAATATTTTTTTGTGTAAATTATCTTAGAAAAGTTGACTTAGGATAAATTATTTTTTTGAAATTTTTATTTAAAAAAGAATTTATATGACATATAAGAGATCAATTTTACCTTATTTTAATATTAAATATTATAATATAAGTTTTCTCCCTTTCTTTCTTATAATAAAAAAAGATAGAATTACAAATTTTAGTGCTTTAGCTTTAAGAAAACTTACAATGTATCAAAATTTAAAGCTTTAATAAGACGGATCTACATAGAGAAATGAAACTAACACTAATGGTTAAATAATGGAGTAGCAAAAAATTAAACATGCTTAATTTTTCAATGGATGGAAAGACTAATTTTTTAAAACATGTGAAGAAATTCTTTTCTGATGTCGCTATGGGTCTCACTCAGTTATGGCTAAAGAGATTTTGTTCTTCGGTGATGTTAGCAAGAATTTTGGCACGATGTATGAATAACAAAAAAAATTACAAAGAAAAAAAACAAACAGGAACATTTAAAACCAAAATTTATTTTATACATCAGCAAGTGACTAAATTAAATTAAAATTTTAGCATGTGACTAAATTAAATAAAAAGCAAACAATTTATTTTGTTTTTTTATAAATCAGCATGTGACTAAATTAAATTAAAATTTTATATATTTTACTTATATTTTAAAAATAAAATTTTATTAACACCAAAATACGAAAAAACCTCCCAAAGTATCCACCAAATC
Organism: Platycodon grandiflorus; assembly: GCA_016624345.1. NCBI lineage: Eukaryota > Viridiplantae > Streptophyta > Magnoliopsida > Asterales > Campanulaceae > Platycodon > Platycodon grandiflorus. The sequence continues at coordinate 29,100,580 of CM028361.1, read as the reverse complement.
TCAAAGTCGGGCAACCTAAGGTTTGCCCCATAACCCCATCTGATGTTGTCAATTTTTCCAGTTAGCCCCCTGCCCGTTAGAAAGTTAACGTTTTTATCATGTGTCTTGCACATGGCAGGGGTAATTAGGTCATTTTCTCATATATACAAAACAACATTAAATAAAGGGGATCAAAGTGTCAAAAAAAAAAAAGAAATCACCCTCCTTTAAACTCTCCCTTTTCACACAGTCCAAAGTGTAAAAAACTAGTAAATTAAACCCTTGCCCACACTCCAATTCCCAAATTAAACCCTCGCCCCTCCCACAAAATTCCAATCTGCTGTTCAGAAACCATTATTTCCTTTTTGTAAATATATTGATGATACAGCAAAGTGTAAAACTTTTGCTACTTAATACATCAATTTTTTTACTCGGAGTTACAAAAGTACAATCACTACCACCTCCCTTCGAATAGTGAGAGAGTTTCACTTTCTAGCTGTGTATCCCATCTAACTTATGAATAGCTTGAAAAGCATCGTCACGATCGTCAAAATCCACAAACGCATAGTTTGGGGATTTTCTAGTAATCCTAACACTTTTGTACTGAACTGAAGGGGCGGAATTTGTCCTCAATTGTTTTCTCGAAAATTCTAGGGTTCAAATTGCCTACGTACACTTGAGCCATTTTTCATTTAGCTTTGAGAAATTTTCAATGGTGTTCTTGTGATCTTGGAAAGAGAAAACCAGAGGTACGTATGAACTACTGGATTTCTAGAGGAACTAGAATTAAAAAATCACACCAATAGGCTCTTTAACGAGCTAAAGAACAGACACGGCTTCCAGATCTATATGGAACCTTCCATCATTATCAGTATAGACGAGACGAATAGGTCTGACGGGATCATAGGCGATGAAGGAAGTAGTGAAAGGAGAATAGAGCGGTGACGGCTCCGGTGAAGGGGAGGTCGATTGGGGAGAATCGTCAGAGCCTCGGTTGAAGAATCTCCTCATATTCTAACTTGCTTTGGGGGGTTCGGTCCTTGCAATGTGATCTGTTTTGCGGGGTTTATTATTATAGCTTTTGGAGAGAGAGAAGTTCGTGCGCTGTTGTTAGAGAGAGAGAGAGAGAGAGAGAGAGAGAGAGAGAGAGAGAGAGAGAGTGTGTGTGTGTGTGTGTGTGTGTGTGTGTTTAAAATGGGAAACGGTCGGAGGGAAAAGTAAAATTGGGGAAATAGTTGAATTGGGGGATTTAAAGATAACCATCTGGGCTTGAGAGATGAGCCTTTACTCCGATTTGGGTTCTTGACATCTATTGGAGCTGTTGGTTTCTTCGATCTGGTTCTTGACATCCATCTAGGAAGTGAGAGAGCTTTCTTTTTTGACACTTTGACCCTCTTTATTTAGTGTTGTTTTGTATATATGAGGACATGACCTAATTGGCCCCGCCACGTGCAAGGCACGTGATAAAAACGTTAACTTTCTAACGGTGATCACGGTCAGGGAGCTAACTGGAAAAATTGGCAACATCAGATAGGATTATGGGGCAAACCTTAGGTTGGGGGGACTTTAGGATTTGGTGGATACTTTGGGAGGGTTTTTTGTATTTTGGCATTTTATTAATTAAAACTATTTTAAGAATACTATGAATTACAATTTTTATAACTTTGTAAGAACCACTAAATTTATGTTAATTATCGGTCAAGCTTCAACTAAGTTGACTGAAAAAAGTCAAAAGTAAACTATTTGCCTAGAGGGAGTATGAATTAGTATAAAATTTACACTCTATTTGGAACCAAAATAAATGTGTCATGTTGTATTTTAAAACATTCTAAAATAACTATTTTTATTTTACTTTTAAAAAAAATTCTTAAGCAAATTGTCTATAACACTCTTATTAATTGAAAGATGAGAAAATAGAAATACACATTTATCTGACTGACACCACTAAAAAATAGTTACAAGGTAGTATTAAAGAAAAGTTACATAAAGTCAATCATTTTCATAAAACTTGTGTAATATCAATAGATGACACTTACTTTAAAATGGAGGGATACATTTTTTGCAATATCTAAAATTTATACAGTAATTAATAAAGAGAAAAATAAAAGTGCCACACATATACCCCCCGTATAAAAAAACATTCGTTATTGAGACTTGCTAACACTCCACAAATACAATACAGTGACATCAAACATTCGTTTCACTTGATATACTAATTCGTTCATTGCATTGACTTAGTCGATAAGTAGACTACTAACACACCATTACCATTACCATTACCATTTGCTGTCCGATATTAAGCAAAGCATCATATAATTTATCCTTATTATTTTTTTTACAATTTGAGATGCAATTTTTCAACGTACGTACAAAAAAAAGAAATTTTTAGTATCTATCTCCACGATCATTTTTGTACGTGATGCTTCTCTTCCTCTAATTAAGAGAACGCGTCGTTTTAATTTTTCAAGAATACTAGTATTTTCTTCATTGTCATCCAGATTCTTGTTGTTTAACAGATACGTCATTAGAAGACTAGCTGCTAAACTGTCTAGTTATCATCTTTTTGTCTATCTAAGTTTTACTCTATGTAGTACGTCCAACTTATGCTTAGATTTGCCTCTCTAACTAAATACTCAAATGAAGGCTACATATACATCCATAAGAAATAATGAGGGGCCTATTCAGTTTTGAAAATTGTCTTTATGCCATCTCTAGGTTTTTTAATTAGGAAAGTAGTAGTAAATGTTATTTCATCCTTACTAAGAAAATAGCCTCATTTGATAAATCAAACTTTTTTAAACTGTAAGATTATAGCTTTACATACTTATTACCTTCAAAACATTACACTAATATTTTTTCATTTTTTAGAAGTAGAATTATTTTTGAGACTAGAGAAAATATTTTTTGAGAATAGAGAAAATATTTAAAAAGAAAATTAGAAATCTTCTCACATTTGCCCTACTTCATCTTAGAAAATACTAGTTTTTGCACTATTTATAGTTTCACCTTCCGTCTATTCTCTTTGTAAGCTTTAGAAATTTAATTTTTCCTCTTTGGCCACACCAGCTTCTCTCTTGTCTTTTTTTTTTTTTTTTTACTCATTACTTTTCTCAATCTCGTATCCCTTTAAACAAAATCTTGGTTTCGTTTCAGAAACATACGTACATACATACACAGCGACTTGACTACCTAATGTATTCCATTAGTCTATTTTCTAATTTGTCTCTAATTGTTTTTTGTTTCTAAAAGAGAAGAAGATAAATGGTGAGACCTTACCGTAAGGCTGTACATGTCATGGGAGTCATTCAAAGTAGCGTATTCTTCGAATTATTTATGGATAACCTTATTGGCCAAAGCAGCAGGGATAACATACACCAATCAAAATATGCTATACTATATTCCTTAAAAGAGATTGTGTTGCTAATTATTCGCAGCATCTCTCTTTATAATTTATATATATATATATAATAAATGTAAAGGGATGGTCTGTTATTGGTGAATTCTTTCTATGGAACAACAAACTACGCCAAGATCCAATTTTTCTTTATCCACACACAGAAAAAGAGCAAATTATACATGATACTGCTGCTGCTCAAGTCAAGAGTATATATATATATATATATATATATATATATATATATATATGGGGGAGTATTTAATGGTTACTTTTTTATTTAACTATCAATGGTTACTCTCATTTTTAACCATTAGATCAAAAATTAAAGGTTGAGATTTAATGGTTAGTTGGAAAATACAATTAATGCAAGTAGATGAGTCATTTAATGCATTAAATCTTAACCTTTAATTTTTGAACCAATGGTTGAAAATGAGAGTAACCATTGATGGTTAAATAAAAAAATAATCATTAAATACTCTCCCATATATATATATATATATATATAGCAAAACATCATTTTCTTTTCTAAACGTTCAAATTATTGGAGCAAAACATCATTTCTTATCAACATAAACACTCATATTAAAGGAGAGTAAAATACGTTTCAAACTCAAGAGAGCCCTCTCCCTTGTCACGTTGAGGGAAACTCGTCACAAACATTAAGAGAATAAGGGACAAGAGGCAGATAATAATAATAATAATGAGGCAAAAAATTGCAAAATTAATTACATCATACAAATTTACCCTAACAACTCTATAAGAAGCCAAATTGGTAGTGCAGGATAGCTCTCAGCTTTCCCAAATTCATTCATTTTTCACAAGACTCGAACAAAGTACAGGCCAATCAGAAGTTCCTCCCGCAACGCCAATTGTTAGTCTTCATGCACACAACACCAATTCGAAACACTAACTCCAAAATAATTTCCAAAAATCAGATAATTTTATGTAATTATTTTTTCTGAATAAATGAACAAAAGTTTTGGTTGTCCAACGGCCCACTATCTAAGTTAAGTGGTGGGAAGCGATAGCTTTATCCACACTAGAAAATATGGGTTTCCTATCCTGTAGAGAGTGTGGGGGTTTGAATGAATCATTGCAATCATACCCGCTGTTGAAAGTGCCTCCTCCCTCCTTCACAAGCTGTCGATTTCTCCCACTATCCAAACTCATCTTTAGGGGGAAACTTAATTTGGTGGTTAAAGCTATGTTTCCTTTTTCACATTTGCCATCCATCCATCCATCCATGAAATGACCCACCATCCATCGTAACCCCACACACATATATAATATGCCTTTATTTATCACCATCAACTTCTCCTTTTTTAAAGCTTAAATTAAACAATATCTATAACTATAACTATAACAAGAACAAGAACAAGAACAGGAAGAGGGAGAGCTAGCTAACTAAATTATATACTCTCTCCGTTCCAGGTAAAGAGTCCACTTTCCTTTTATAGAAGTTAACATAAGACTAAATCAAATAAAAAATTTACATACTTTACTTATATTTTAAGAAATAAAATTTCATTAATTAAAAACTATCTTAGTAATACTATAAATTACAACTTTAATAACTTTGTAAAAACCACTAGATTTATATTAATTATTGGTCAAACTTTAGCTTAGTTGACCAAAAAAAATCAAAACTGAACTCTTTGCCTGGAGGAAGTAATATCTAGTCAGTTTTCTTGTTTTCCCTTCTTAACTCTTTTCCTCTATTTAGAAAATTGAGAAACTAATAATAACGAATAACTCCTAATTAATATTGCTTGTGTAGCAAAAGGACTTTTCCCAATTTTAACTCTCAATCAAGTGTCAATAATGCAATCTGTCCAATCCGAAACACTAAATCCTTCTGCATATGACACACGCTAGTTACAAGTCAAAGTTTGAAATGTAAGAAACAAATCACCGTACCTAGCACTGCTCAATTGCATAGGGAAGGGATTTGTTGACTCCACCCCTAGCTTGAGACGAGTTCTTTAATACAAAAGCCAAATTTTCATGGAAGTTAAAAGGAAACCAAAAGAAAAAAAAGGAAGAAGATGAATTTGGACGAAAACAAAGTCTTCTTAATAAAAAAAAAAGAATAAGAAGAATCGAGGAAATCGGTAGCACAAATCACATCTTGCTCCTTTTTTTTTTTTTTGAAAAAAAAAAGAGAAAATTTTCCAACAAAGGCTGTCCCTGTGTGATGATTCATACACCACTAGACACAAAATCACATGAGATACTAATCTAGGACAAACATCCCCCTGAAAAAGCAAGAGATTCCACTACCAACGGCAACAACATCTATTCGCCGCATATTTTAGGTGGAGTTACCATCCAATCCTAATATGATCAGTCCTGCACTATGTTACCCCTCTTTGTTTCCTAGTTTTTCATAGTAAAAGTTACCTGTTTCTCACGTTTCCTCAAATCCTCCTCCTAAATCACACTTGGTCATATTTAGAGAGTCACCCACCTTTGTTCCCGTTTTGTATCGTCTACTGCTAATGAAAATGATAACAAGCATATAGCATGTTAATGGTGCAATAATTATACGAGCTAGGCCATCTCGCCACATAAATTGTACGCATGGTTTGCAGCAATTATGTGACTCCATCTACTTCAACTTCTCCATTTGGACAAAAAAAAAAAAAACATATCCAAAATCACCCGCATATTTGCATATTTGGTATGGTTTTAGATGAATCCTGTATAAATCTTACCCAAACGCAACCAATAGTAATAAATTGAAGGGTAATCTTCAACACAAATGACAACAACAAAAAACAAAAACGCAAAAGAAATACGTGAACCGTGACCGAGTTAACTCGGTAACAGCCACACTCCTATTACTGGACGTACCCAAAGACATCGACCCCTCAGTTAACATAATGGAAAATGTATGTGAGCAACACATGCCTCACCATGTTCCTTGTAAAGACCAAAATACTCACAAGTCATTTGGTCTACTCCTCTCCACCCCTCCCATCATTTCTTTAACTTCAATTTGGAGTTCTCCAAACTCCCATTGGCCATCCATCTCATGAGGTTTCAAGACCCTCTCCTTCCCTGTCCTTTGCTCGTCTTAATCATACATTGAATCAAGTCATCAACAGTGATTTAATCTCTCATTGATCTTAAATCTCTTTTCAGAAAATTTGAGCATTTTCCTCGGCTTCTCTCGTATAAAGGATCAATGAAAGATTAAAATAAATGAGTGAGGAAAAAGTGACAGTGGCTCCTTTCAACGAATTCGAAAAGTATCGTACTAGGAGATAGCGTACAGCATAAGACTAAGACTGAGACTGAGACTGAGACTGAGAAAGGGAGAGGCGAGGAGGGGAACCCAATAATGATTGGATTGTGCGATACTGTGTAGCATAAGACTGAGAAAGGGAGAGGCGGGGAGCAGAACACAAAATGATTGGAATCATTGGATTGTGCAAGTGTATATTTGGATTTCAGGGCATCATCTTTTCATCTTTCCCGTTGGCTCCATTACATCAACTCCTAACTCACTCGGGTTTTTTTTTTTTTTTAAGTTTTGCCTAATACGAAAGTGGATGAAATTTGGCATTTTAATTCTATGTATAAAACTTTCCATGTCGTGTATTTGCTTCTGTAAAACTTTCCATGTCGTTCCTATTTGCTTCTGTTTCGTTCCTTTTCTTTTTCCCTTCTCTTTTCCTTGCACTCCAACAAAGTGTGTAAATAAAAGAAAAGAAAATTTTCTGAAATTTTTTTATAAGCTCCAACGCATAGCTAGGCAACAAGAAAAGTCTACTATTTCCACATTTAGACCTGGCAATGGAGCGTATCGGGGCGGATCTTGATCCATTACCAAATTAAATTGATTGAATTAGATCCATGAACTAATGCATCATGATCCAGATCCAAATCCAACAAATAAATCGGATCGGATCACAATCTAAATCTGATCTAGTTACATCCAAAAAATAGTTTAGCTAAATAAATTTAAAACTCAAAATGTTCAAAATATAAGTTCAAAATAATCATATGAAGTAGCCTCCAACCACCACCCTTCACCAACCTCTAACAACCACCACTCGTACTTCGGCCACTACCATCTCCCACCAACGACCTTTGACAACCGTCGTCTAGTGATCTCCGGCAACCGTCTTGTCGTTGTCCATAAAACCAAAAAGATAGGAACAGAAGTTTATGATGAAGATCATGGAAAGCAAGGTTCGAGTCAAGAAACCTGGGGTCGTGATCCGTTGAGCATAAACAAAGGACCCATGACTAGAGCACGAGCTAAAAAGATTCAAGAGGCCCTCATGTCACTTGTGGAAGAGATCAAGCCAAAAACAACAAGCAAGGATGTTCAAGACAACGAAGGAAGGGTCGTTTGCGCGTTGGAGGCTTGATCGACACCAAAAATTAGCAAAATAAACTTTGGAATCGTGCCCAACTCTCTGAAGTTTCAAAATTTCAGAATCACAAAGTTCAGCAATTCTTGCGCCTTAACAGCCCGCCCTAGCGTGCATCGACACAATCACGCCGGCAAAACCCGCGCGGCCGCGCGACCCCATAACTCAAAATTTGGATTGTTTTTAAACATTGTTTTCTCCATTTTTCGTTTGGTTACTCTGTGTTAACGAGTTGCAGACCATTGAAGCCTATATAAGGCTTGTTTAAACATTGTAAAAGACATCTTTGATCATATATAAACTTAAAGTTTTATTTCATCACAAATTTTGAGAGAATTGTGAGCTCTCCGAGATTTCTTGACAAAAAATCTCACAACTTATCAAACTCGAGAATCACGAGTTTGTGGCGTTCCGTGATAAGGGTTCTTAAGCAATTGCGTCTAACGGGTTTTGGATGCACCCCAAAGTTCCTAATCAATTGCGATTAGCGAGTTGAGGGAAACTCATTCTATCCATTTCTTTTCCATTATTTTCTGCAATTTTGTTCTTCGAGAGTTTGAGTTGAACTTCTTCGGTTCGATCTTGGTTGGATTCACATCACGTTACATAGTCATACTCCGTTCGAAGATCATCTAAAGAGAAATCTATAATACTTTGAATCATTTCAATCGAGTAAACAAGCGATAAGTTATGCCCCAAAACAGACACCTACGGATGGCCGCTGATAATTATTTTACTCGCTACCCTCACGATTTTTTAAGCATAACTTCTCGCTTGTTAACCTGATCAAAATGATCCAAAGTGCTATAAATTATTATTTTTATGATCTACATACATATATAATGATCCAAAGTGTTAAAGATTTTTTTTATGATCTACATATATGTATATAGGCGCTGTAGCACCCGCAGCTGTGGATGCGAGGAGTTATTAACTAATGTCATTTTACTTGTTACCTTGACATTTTTTTAGGCACAACTTCTCGCTTGTTCATGGATCGAAACGACTTAAAGTGCTATTTATTTTCTTTTAGATGATAGTATGACTCGAAACACATATACATATATGTATATATATATTCAGGTCGAAATCAAAGATATTGACTTTATTGTAAATTTTTATGTTAAATGGGTCATAAATGGATTAGATCCACTCGATCCGGATTACTGATCCATCCATAAAAATCTGAGTGGACAACTAACCCATGGATCAACAGAACACAATTTTGATGATCTGGATCATGTTAAACGGGTTTGGATCAATGATCCAATCAATCGTGATCCAACCCATTGCCAGGCCTACCACAGCCACACGCAAGCACACACAACTCTATCTCCTATATGGATATCAACATTATTCTCAAGGGTGTTAATCCAGATCAAGTTACAGAGTCTCTAACAACACAAGGATCAAGGAGAAAAAAACGCAGTTTTAAACAAGTTTCTGAAACGTCTGCATCTCTTTAAAGAAAGAAGAAATTTTATACAAGCACAACTTTCCCCGTGAAATTGGTTCTGGAACACAAAAAAGGGGAGAGATATCATGCGATCTTCACCTTCTGAAGCATCACCTTTTCTTAATTGTGTGAAGATTGGAGAAGCGGTCTATTAGGGAATAAAATGACTAAATAAAGGGAAAAGTTAATACTAAGTTAGCATCTCTCTCTCTCTCTCTCTCTCTCTCTCTCTCTCTCTCTCTCTCTCTCTCTCTCATAATATCAAAGAAATAAAAAATAAAAATTGATAATCACCAATCTTGATCCAAAAGTTGTGGTTCACAAAGTTTTCGGTCAGTAGCTGCAGAGATGCTACTCAAAAAAGTATCATCATAACTGAGATTAGATACCGGCAGAAACCAAGGTGACAAACCAGATGCACTAGAAGCTTTGTCAGGCTCATTATGATGGAGGTAAATGCTGAGGTAAATGCTGTTTCAATAGGTCAGCGTGGAGATGAGAAGTGCTAAATTATACAGCTTGGACGGAGGTAAATGCTGATTCAATAGGTTGGGATGGAGAGGGGCGGTGTTGAACTTAGCCAGTTCAGTGAGGATGAAGGTAGAAATGGTGATGAGAGAAGAGAAGGTATGTTGGACAAGCAACTGTTCTTGGACAAAGATTTGGGTTGTTTTCATATAGCAGAAGTCAGGTTTGCAGACATGTATAGTTGCGCGTAAAGTGAAATGCAAACACCAGTTATAGTCACTTATGGTGTTCAAGCCTCACAATATTCATATCAATTAAAAATTGATTGACTGGACATAGCAACTAAATTTATTCAAAAAAAACAAAAGGAACATATTTATCATCCTAATAAATAGCCATCTGGCAAAAAGAAAGAATAAAAGAATTCCTTCCATGGAAGGATCATCAAACTCATTATAAGAACACACACAAGAGACACACACAGAGGAATATGTCACCATACCTGTATGTAAATGAATTTTGCCTAGAAATGCAATTTTGAGTTGCCTAGAGTAATTTTGCTCCCTAAGAGTAGGCACGGCCTCGGATTTTAAAAGTAAACCAACCCATAGAAGGCCCCTAAGCTTACACCCCTTCATTCCCTGCAATGAAAAAGCCTTCCCAACTCCACATGTTGACTCTCTAACTAATGGGCGTGCAAGAAAGGAAAAATGAATTTTAGACTCCATATGTATAAACTACATCTTTCAGAAAATGAAGTTGCTGATTTATAAAGTTATCAGCTTTATCACAAAAGTAAATAAGTAAAATATTGAAGTAAAAAAAAACAGCTATTTTTCCAAATTTTTGGTTTTCCTACATCATCCCCATTGTTGGACTGTTGAAAAAGATACATATTTGAGGATAACAAAGGAACAGTCAGAAGAAAGGTCCATACAAAATTCCTAACTTTTTTGGGTCTATAAGAATAACTTGGAAGCAACTCACCTTTCAGTCTTTATGAAATGAGCGGCTAAGAGTTTTGAAACTGTAAATCCAGTGAAAGTGTCGACATCAAACAGTTCTTTCAGCTTCTCATCACATATTATTCTCCTTTTATCAGATGGATCCTTCAAGAGTGATGAACAAACTATGTTAGTGACTGTTTAATTCACCAAGAAGCCCGGAATAAGAAATATGCACTTAACCATAAGTGTGACTACGTCTATACATAACCAGCGTGCCTATGCTACATTTACTCTTCAAGCATAAGGTTTCTCTTTCCAACAGAAACAAAGTTCTAGAAAATTCTAGTTTAGCATATTTATATGGGATAATTTCACTTTTGATACCCAAAGTCTACTTGCTTTTTGCTTTTGGTACCTAATGTTCTAGAGTAATCACTTTTCATACCCAACGTTTCTGCTTTTACTCACTTTAGCTATTAACCGTTAATGTTTCGTTAAATACTAACGAACAACTTGCTATTGTAGGTTGATTTCAGTATAAAACAAGAAAATTTCTTCATTTCTTGACATATGTTTGTCTCCTACCAATGAGACCTCAAAAAAACCTTCATTTTGTTAAAACACGTAACTCATAATTCATAAACCTGTTTTTTGAGTAAACTAATCCGTAACGGACCGGATGATTTAAATATCATACTACATTTTATAATTGGAATTTCATAAAAATATATACATAACTAAGAAAATCAGTTGAAAAATTAAGATAATATAGTAAAACAGTAACTTCAACTATAACAAAGAGGCATCTCACCAAAACTAACTTTAAACAAATTTAGTATAATAAATTTAATATTTTAATTTACTTGACATATATTGATTGTAGTATTAATAATGCAACAAAATAAGTTTAAGTAGGTAGATAAAAATATGGCTTTAATAAGAATAATTTTCTTCATATTAAACGAAATACTGTAATACTCTCTTCGACTCCCAAAATATAATTTCACTATAATTTGGGTTTGTTGCAAAATTAGTTTCCATATTTTAACATTAGGAGTACGAACTTTCTTTCTTTTTTATATATACTTTTTTTCGTTTCCTTCAAAAGCATAATACAAATTATAGGAGATATATAGAAGAAAAAGTACAATAAAATATTATTTTATACTCCCTCCGTCCCTAAATTATTGTCTTCATTTCCTTTTTCGTCCGTCCCGAAATAATTGTCTTGTTTGAAACTTTCCTTTTTAGAACATCACTTTTACTATTTTACCCTTACTTTTTCTTCCTACTTTAATTATGGGCCACATACACATGGGCATTAAAGGAAACAACACACTTTTTCAATATTATTCCAATATTAATAATCAAGTCAATTGAGTTTTCTTAATCCATGTGCCGGGTCAACCCAGACAATAATTTAGGGACGGAGGGAGTATTATATTTTACATACATACTCGCAAAAAACTATATAAAACATGTGATTCGTAGTACATAATGTATTATGAATTACGTGTTTTATCAAAATGAAGGTTTCGTTGAGGTTTGATAGGTAAGAGACAAGCACAAACGAAGAAATGAATAAATTTTCCTCTTTTATACTCAAATCAACCTACAACAGCAGGTTGCCCGTTAGTATTTAACGGAACATTAACGGTCTGTAGCTAAAGCGAGTAAAAGCAGAAACGTTGGGTATGAACAGTGATCACTATGGAACATTGGGTACCAAAAACAAAAAACAAGTAAACTTTGGGCACCAAAAGTGAAATTATCCCTATTTATATCAAGCAAACATTTTCACAAAATTACAAAAAAAACAAAGACAGGACAAAAGCTGATATAAGCCAACAGATTTGAAAACAATCCAGATCAACAAAGTGAATGTAACCATCATCTTCAAGTCAAGATGCAGTTGAACCTTTTTTTTCTTGTGCAATACATTTTTTCAGATTTAGTACTCTGTTTAGGTTGTCTTTCCTAAAACAGAATTCAACATGGATAAACAAAAATATACTTGCGTCAAATATACAGGCAAACTGACACTTACAACAAACTATGCATACAAAGACGGAAAGATGATCACATACCTGGAGGTTGTTTTGTTTAATGTAGTCCCATATTCTCTTCACAACAGCAGAACGTGCCAATGCTCTTTCGCCTGTTCCAAGAAACTTCACAAGAGCATCTGAAAGTGGAATTGGAGCAAGAAAACCAGATGTACCACCACCACCACTGCCACCGCCGCCACCACCACCCTTCTGCTTCTTTTCCTTTCTCTTTGGCTCATCTGTATCTGTAACAGAAAATGAAAAGAGAAACATAATAAGGTCAAGTGATCCCGAACCAACTCAGAGACTACCTTTTCTTTTTAGGCCTAACACTATTTTTGACCATTGTACTTATGCTCAGATACGCCTTTAACCATTGTACTACTTTTCTTTCATTTTTTAAAAAAATTCTATCATACTCAAATTTCTCTTTCTATTTTTGCCACAAAGCTTAGCTCTGTCCATTATCTCTAACGGAATGCTGATGTGTCAAGCCACCTGTTTTGAAATTACAAAATCAAATTTTACAACTTTATTATTTTGCTCAAGGAAAAGCATGTCTCTTTTGCTTTTCCCCTACCCAGGATTTTCAAGGCCCAAAGTCATAACTTCAACTCCCCACTGTCTTCAACAATTCATCCGCCCCACCAATCCTCCCAATCTCCAAACCACCACCACTGGATTATTCATGGTGAAATCTCAGTGAATAATTCATCAAAAATTGCAGCAAAGATCAAAAACTTAATTTGTTATTTTACGCAATTTATAATTAAAATCTCATAAAAGTTTCAATTCCAAGCCCTAAATCGGTCCCCAAACTTTTGAAAATAAAATGTAATGCAAGAATTGTTGATAATATCTAGAACTGATTGGAGAGAGGAAACCGTCAAAATATCTTCAAGCAACAATGTGATTGGCAAGGGATAAGGGCAACGGTGACGCGATGCCGTCAATGCTTCGATGTTGTTATCAGGATCCGATGGGAGTGAATATGAATCAGATCTGCAAAATTGCAGAATTGAATCAGATCTGCAAAATTGAATCAGATCTGCAAGATTGTGCTCGCGCACACAAGAGAGAGAGAGAGAGAGAGAGAGAGAGAGAGAGATGCCTAGATTTTATTCAAGGCAACCTTTGATGAAGCAGCTCTCTTGAATTTGGGCTTTGATCTCAAAATAGGATCACGGAAGGAGGGAGTGGGGTGGACGGCCAACACTGTAAACGTTGGGGTTGATGAAGAGGTTCATTTGGATTTGAAGTTTTTGGAAGTTCTCAGTTGCATTGTTATTAGTCAAGCAAGAAACCCAGGATTAATAATCTGGTGAAGAAGAAGTGAAAATGAAAAAAGTGAAAGAAAAAGTAAAAGAAAGGAAGGCATATTAAAAAAAATTATAAAGGGCATATATGTAATTTAAAATATCCATTAGTTATTACTTGCAAAATTTTAATTCTTGAAATTTCATGTAAACAGAGTTTTAAAAAAAAATTAAAAAATCACAGGTGGCATGACATGTCAGCGATATTGGATGGAGTTAAGTTTTGTGGAAAAAATAGAAAGAGAGTTCAGTAGGATGACAGAAATGAAAAAAGGACAATGGTTGAAGTATACCCGAACCTAAGTACGATTGTCAAATATGGAGTTAGGTCTTCTTTTCATTTAGTCGTTTGGGGGGGGGGAGGGGGGTTGTAGTTGGGTAGGTTGATAATTCTCATTAACTCATGCAAAAACATATAGAAGAATAGCTCTTCCCACCTTCTCTCTCCAGCTTTTGCGGTTTTTCCTTCTGTGCTGAAATGACTGGACCTGTTCAAGAAAAAAACTGTCAATATTTCTAAATAAATACATAAAGGAGAGAGACCTCAAATAATCGACAATAAGATAGAACCAAATGATAAACAAAATAACTGATCCATCACAGAATAATATACAGGCAAAAAGAACATCGCCAATTTACACAAGAATCCTGAAAAAGGTGCGAAATAGAAAGAAGAGAAAAAGTCAAGTTTGCAAACATGGAAGATGGACCAAAAGGGCCCCTGGAGCCAGGATATTCTCTTAAGGATTGCAAAATCTTGGAATATCTCCAATATATGCTTAAGGGGATCAGTACACTATTTTTTCCAGTGTGTTAGAGTAAGCCTGACTCCCATGTTCGCGTGCCACTTCTATGCTAAACTAACACACAGTACAAGTCAACAACAAGCATCAATACATCACATCAGCCCAAACAAGTATTCAGACTTCACCTGTGGGCAATGTCTGATCCCAAGTGTAAAGTTACCAACTCATCTAAAAGCTTAAACTATTAGATAGGGGCCAATAATGTATATCAAATTCAACACTCCCCCTCACGTGTGACTAGTCCTCACATGGAGAGACAAACAAATATGCCTCACCAGGGCATTACAAACCAAACAGAGTGACAACAATACTATGGATAGCAAATGCAAGCGGAATGGCTCGAACCCAAACCTTGCCAAACTCATCTAAAAGCTTAAGCTATTAGATAGAGCCCAACAATGTATATCAAACTCAACACTATGCACTTGCACTGCTGTTATTATGCTGTCCTACCTACGGTCACTCATGTGGGGCAACATCACCAGTATATAGTCATGTTAAAAGCAGTTGACCAGCAACATCACTCTGTTGTCTTGCTGGAGGCTATGACCAGAAGTTAAACCTACACTGCAGACTGGCGTAATCTTAAGTGGATGATCCAGAATTCCAGACACATTTGCCGTCACACTTTTCAGCATAGGTGTGCAGTCACCTCGAAGTGAAACGAACATTGGTTCTCTTAATGCCCTCATCGTTCTAGAAAAAACATCTCCCATTTTCACCCATGACTCACCTAACCCTTGCTATATAACAACTACTCTTCATGTTTATTGTCACTAGCCATACCCGTGTCCGACACAAAACGATGCGGACATGGGTGTGGGAACCATATAGGACTCTTCAAGTTGTAATCACCTAAACAAAGACTCCAACTAATGATTTTGAGTCAAATTATTGAAAATCTCATAAAATCATATTAAACTCTCAACTATTTTTAAAGAGACTCCTAAACTTTTACTTTATATTAACCTTATATATCTCGTCCCTAATGTATATTTAAAACATAGCACACGGAATATAAAATATACAGTCATAAGCCGTGTCCAAGTACCACGCACCCTATCTTTGAGTCCTTTGAAGCCGAGTCAACATATCCAAAAATTAATGGCTTCTATGGATCTGATTTCAAAACAAGCACCAATTGGCCTGTGGCCAAGTGGAACTATCATCCCTCAGGACTCACAAGGGACGAGTACGACCCTGGGAGTTCGATCCCCGAGGTTGTACTCTTAGAACCGTTTAAAATACGGACTACTCACACCCAAGTCCTTGTAACACAAAGAAGCCTTGTATGTCAAAAAAAAAAAATGGAAATAAAAGTATGTCTATGATTTAAGATAGCCTCATCATCCCATGAGCTCAATTTCATTACAAATCCACCCATCTCAGAAATACATTTTGACCCAAGGTAATCTTGTGTTGGATATGCTTAATAGGGAAAACCTATGTTCCTTAGTAGCATTACTAAATGGTTTCTATGTCAAGAAGAAGTTTCAAAGAAACTAGTGAAACAAAACAAATCAGTTTTAACTGCTGTATTACTACCTTACAAATCATTCCTTTTACTTGTTAAGATGTTCCATCTTCATTCAGCAAAAAGTTATGAAAGGCAGTTACATGTTCTAGTACATATAGCTCGAAGTCAAAAGTTAATTATATATCAAGCATTCACTGGATTCGTTACAACTCAAGTGCCATAGTCAGTTTCGGAAGCTTTAGTTGTTCCAAAATCCAATCAAATTATACCAGTTAATCAATAAGTCTACGTACGTTGCAAATAGAGTTTGTTCAAATGGTACAAAGACCAAAAATGAAAGCACCATAATACTTAATTGTGCATATCCATGTTTGAACTTCTCATCATAGTATCATTATGTGAGAGAGAAAGAGAGAGAGAGAGAGAGAGAGAGAGAGAGAGAGAGAGAGAGAGAGAGAGAGAGAGAGAGAGAGAGTAGAACTACCATCTGAATCCAATGGCCAGATATGCATCGAAAGAGCCTTATTCATCTGGAACATGTTTACAGAATCCTCTTTAAATAGGTCACGCAATATTTCATCACAAAGTATATTCCTTCTATTACTTGGGTCTTGCAAATTCTTTTCTCGAATGTAGCTCCAAAGTTGTTTAACAACCTAGGATAAAGAATTTGAATTAAATCCCAGAATTGGTAATCCTACCAGAGCAAGAAGCCATGGATGAGGAAAGACTTTAGTAGAACCTGAGTATACCTCCGTCCTGGCCAGTTCAGGTACACCAGTAATTTTTTGAAGTTGTGGTGAAAGACTACATAATTTGGTAAATCCACCCCCTCTTTTCTTAACCTCTTCATTCTTCCTTTTAGACCTGATCAAAAATCAGAGACATAAGTTGAACAGTATTACTAAGTGTGGCATAAACAGATAGATGCTTGCTTCCAATCAATTATCAACATCCCTTAATGTTAATGAATGCTAAACAGGAGAGAGAAAAAGAAGAATGCAACAACAAGATACTAGCAGATCATCAAAATCATTTTTTCACAGATATATGGCAGATCAAATGAATGGACACAAAGTTACGTTACATGTCAACCAAATTTTATACCATACCGTTCCCATGAAACTGAAAAGTTCATGAGCTTATGCTCAATGAATCCCTACCCTGCAGAAGATTCTATACCATGCATTGGGATTAAGAACGAGAAGGTCCCATCAGTGCCTCTGCCATGGAATGAAAAGGTTGTGATTTATAAGCTTACACGCCTGGCTTTAAGGTTCCCCACAAGAGATTTTGGGGGTCAGAATTGATAGTTCAAGGTCCAATGTATAAATAACATTCACTGTTCAATTAAGTTTAGATTGACCTGCTATAAAGGGAAAAACCTATTAACCACAATGGTACAGAAAACCAATCACATGGGACATAGAAGTTATGTTGTCACCTCCATTGTATAAGCGACATACTTAAGCATGGACTAATGTGACTTATAGTGCACAGTAAAAGCAGCAAGAGCAAATTTGGAACTTCATATTCATGGGTACCGACTGCCAACCAACTTGGCAATCAATTGCCATCTCCATGATTTTCTTTTCTCCTTAAGCGTTATAAAATTACCCACCTTGACTACTTTTCCTCATTGCCTTTATCTTCTTGTCATGGATTTGGTCTCCTCAACTCAACTCAGTCGTTTTTGCAACTACTTGGGTTTGGGTCCGTGAATCCGTTTTTGCATTTTGTGTCTCCTCAACTCAACTCAAACTTCTTCCCAACTATTTAGGTTTTGGCTATGTGAACCCGTTTTTGCATTTTATGCCATGGGTTTGTTCTACAGATACAAAAACTTTAGGGTAGTTTTAACTTCACTTTATGCATCAAAAGGGACTTTAAGGCTAGCATACCACCAATATGCAGTGTCTCAAAACAAATTTTAATCATAAACTAGGAACATCAAACATCTAATGCGTGAGGTCTAATACACTCACATTAATGATCCCGTTTGCTGAGGTTCCAAATAGCACTTACCTATAAGAGGCTACTCCTTGAACAAAGAAGTAGAAGCCACTCTATTAGAAGTCCTTCTGGCAGATGATCTTCATCTAGAGAAGCATATATAAAGAAACCAGAGGAGAAACTAAAACCTTACCCTCATTCTAAGAAGAAATATTGGTGCTCTCTAATATTGTGTCCAAGACCATGCTTGATTGCTAACCTTCAGGTTATGAGTTCTTTTATTCTTATGTAGTTCAAGTTTGATATCTCACAACCAAGCCTTTTTGTCACGATAGTTTTGCCAAGTACCTGGTTGGAGTTGATTTTTTCTATCTTGAACAAGGCTTCCTCCTTTTATATTTGGTCTATATTTTAGTTAGACATCAAATTGACAAAGAAAGAAAAAAAATTATTTGGCCAACATCTTGAAGACTTCAACCAGATAACAAATGAGAGTAAGAATTGCCGAAAACAGACAACAGAAGGCAAGAAGGTCTCCACATAAAGTAGAAAATATCAAGGACATAGGTTGCTCGTAAAAGACTTTGAACAAGGGTAAAAGAAGCCTAAATAATCTATATCTCCGGCTTCTCTGGATAATGTGTTCTCAATACAACTGCAACAATGATGACATTCATCATCTAATATGCGTCCGTGTCCATATAACTGTTGTATTGAATAATTACTCATAAGCAACAGCCAAAGACATGTGAACAACATGATGTGAGGTTATCCCATAAACCTCAAGAAAAGAGGTAAGGAGTTCAATCTTTGAGGTAAGGGTTTCAATCTTTGAGGTGTGGGGTCCAGGGGGTTCAGAGACAATTCAAGTCAATTGAGCCATAAGTTGAAGCCAAACCCATAGAAATCCCAAGCCTAAATTTCAAACCGCTTCTCTTTATTGAGGTTTCCTTGAGGATTTCAGGGGTTTGGTTACTAATATCTAGTATTTCCTGAATTCCCACCAAATAAATAACAATAGTTAAAATAAGAGGTTTACGAATATAAAGACAATATTGGCAAACCCTACTGATATACAAAGTTGAAATATTTGAAAGACCGAAACTCATAAAGTCCACCTACAAATTACTAATAACTAAAATAAGACCAATTAAGGACCTATTCAGGCTACTTCATCCTTTTCTAATTATTCATTAGCCCTGAGCTTATCCCAATTCATATCATTTGGGCAAGTGTAAGTTTCCGATTCATACCTTTTAAAATAGGAACTCTCAATCCTACAAATTATGCTCAAATTGAAATGTAATCTCATTCCAAACACTAGCATTGACTTTGTGCGCTCGATAATTATCAGATTCTCTAAATTACTCTACAAATTTCCAATAATTTGTAATATGTCTGGATAGTTTAAACAAAAATGTAGCTTAATACAAGTATTCTGTTCGCAATTATAAATGCCTAAATGGTATTTGCATGCATAACAAGAATTGAAAAATTAACTAACCCTCTTTTACTGCTACTGCTTTCGTCGTTACTAGCTACTTCTTCTTCTTCTTCTTCCCCCTCCTCCTCCTCCTCCTCCTCTTCTTCGTCATTGTCGCCTTTCGAATTCACAATTTCTTTGTCTTCTTCTTCAATCTCTTCGTCTTTCTGTTGCTGAATTTCGAGGTAAACATCGATTTGTGCCCTTATAAACGCCTTCCTATCCGACAAATCGATTCCGAAATCCTCTTCTAATTTCCGCCGTACAGTTGCCGTCGTCGTCGTGTTCAGGTCCGACGTACTCAATAACTGGCGTAGCCGGTCGACGAGCTCCAAGTCCGACACCATTATTTTTGTCTGGCTGTTGAAATTGGAACTGCCGATTTATAGTTGAGAGAGAAGGTCGGCGTGTTCAGGTCAGGTGGCTCTCAGAGAAATGGATTCCTGAAGGGTAGTAGAGAGAGGAAAGAGAAAAATAAGAGGACAGTTTTGGAAATAATACTATTCGTTTCTTCTTTTTGTCGACTCTCGTTAGAGTGAAAGTGAAGTCGTCTTGTCTTTTTTATTTTTGGTTTAATATATAATTTGATCCCTGAACTTGACACCATTTTGTGATTCGGTTCTAGAACTTTGTTATTTTCTATTTTGGCCATTGAACTGAGCATTGGGCTTACAGTTAGTCCCTCAACTGACGGTCGTCAGTTGAAGCATTAATTTTTCTTAAAAAGACAAAAATACCCTTACCTGATGATGATTGAGATTCCATATGGTCATGCTACACTTAATAGATATTCTAGGTTGCCAAGTGGCATAAAATATTAAAATGGATAAAAAGTTTATAAAAAATAAGAACTTTATAAACTCAACTTGACTCTTTTTTTAAAAAATTTGATGAGTATTTACTTCTCTCTTTTTTTTCTCAAAATTGTAAAACGTGAGATAATTATTGGTTCAATAAGATTAAAAAAAAAAATATGACTTTTTTTCTTTGATTAGAGAAAATATTTAGTTTTAAAAATTTTAAATTAAAACAAAATATAATAATAAACTTAGAAAAAAATTATCTCTTTTCTCCCTCTTTTAGCCTTCTTCCCACACCGTTCATACTCTACTCTTTCTCCATCTACATATCAAGAAGCCAACTAAATTAGTTCAAGAAACAAACATGCAAAAGATTTCCAAGCTTCAATAGTCGATGATCTAAACAATTGAACCAAAAGACATAGAAAGATCTTACTTGTGAGGAGAAGAAAATCCCCGATTTCAAACCCTAGATGAGCTCATGTCGCAATTGGTATGTGAGTCGACGCGATTGGAATCCCGCGGGGGATTTGAGGTTGCTGTGCAGGTGCGCTGGAACACAAACTCATCAGTTCTGAGGAAGGCAACCGGAGTTAGCGGTGACGGCAATCAGAAATGGTGGGGCTTGCGATTGGGGTTATTGCGGCTGGATCTGGGATGGGGAGAGGAGTGTGGTGGCAATGAGGGTTGTTGCGGGCTCAAAAATTGAGAAAGGGGGAGATAGAGTTCGACATGGGGAGGTTTATGATTGGTAGAGATGGGCGACCAGAATGGGAGGATGATATGGGTGTGACTATGGTGAGTGTATAGAAGTTAAATGAGAGAGAGAGAAGACGCTGAGGAGTGATGTGCGTGGAGCTGTGTTCGTCGGCACAGAGGATGCCGACGCTGAGGAGTGATGACAACGGCGAGTGAGAAGATTAGGGTTTCGGCAATAGAAGGTTTGAAACTGACACAATTATGTTTTGGAGAGAGAAAAAAAAAACAAACATTAATTCCAACTAAGCATCGTTGTTCCCTATGGAATCACACTCAGCATTTAGTAAGGGTATTTTGGGTATTTCAGACATTTATTAACTTGTAAAGTGATGACCGTCACTTGAAGAACGAACTGTAAGGTTTAAAGTGCGGTTTAGGGATCAAAATAGGAAAGGTCAAAGGTTGGGTGCCGAATCAGGAAAAAGTCTGAAGTTCAGGGACCAAATTATATATTTAACTTTTTTTTTTCTTTGTTTTTAGGTGGAGGATCGTTCGCGTTAATTTCCGTGCGTGGATGATTCTAAGAAACTGTTGTCATACCATTACCAGCCTAGTTCAAACACAAATGGATAAAAACTAGTCATTCCTTAAGTGCAGTATTTCTATACCCGTATAAATATTTTCAGTGAATAAAACACAAAAATTAAGAAATATAATTAATGATATCCTGTAAAATGTGTTTTGACGATAATATTCATGAATATTAATTGAGTTCAACTATTTTAAATAGGTAAATCAAAAGTCTTTAGAACATTAGTTAGGACATATCAAAATAAAAAGTAGGAATATTTATTCGGGACTGAGGTAGTATTATATTCTTTTAAAATAAATATGTTTTTAATATTTTTAAATTAATTGTTTAGTATATTTGTTTATGAGGCAAAAAAAAAAAAGTGTGGACTCCAGTAATTTAATACTCCTTTAGTTTCACTCAAAGAGTACATGTTTGATAATTAATTGATATATAAGTAATATTGGTATTTGTCATAATTATAAAAATATTTAAATACAATAACTATGCTACAACATAAGTGATGGGTAATGATGAAAGATTATAGAAATTGTAAGCATAATTTTTAAAGGTGAACTCTTTAAATGAAACATCCTAAAATAGAATAGTGAACTCTATACCTGGAAAAGAGAAAATATTACATTAGAGGAAAAGAAAATTTGAAAACATTCAAGTATTCGATGGAATTACGAAAAAATTATATAAAGTCAAATATTTTCATAAATCTATATAAATTCAATAAGTGCCATGTATTTTACACAACAAAAGGAGCAGTAAAATTTGACACTGAAGATGATGTGTTTTTTCATATCGTATTCTTCTGGAGCATTTCAAACATCAGATCATATATTTGTCACTCTCCATTGTCAGTTGATGTTTATTAAAGTAATTTTCGAAGGCGTAAATAACAATTGCGTTACTCTATTTTTCCTCAAAAATTCAATAAACTTATTTTATTTAGTTTACACTTTAATCACTTTATTTGGACTTTTTTCAAATAAGCTCATTGATTAAGTGAGCTTATTAATTTTCAGTCCAAGTAGAGTGATTAAAATATGATTAAAAAAAAAGTGTAGAGTGAACTTAATAAATTTTGGGTGAAAGTACGTATAATGACCAAATTGATATTAAAACCATTTTCAAAATACTGACCACAAATTGAACTCAAATGAATACTGAAAGACCAACTCAAACTTAACTAAGAACGAATATGATGCTTGCGATCGTAGCAATTGAATAAAAAATGAAAGGATTATGAAAAAAAAAAGTACCATCAAACTTTGAACATACTATACCATTCATCTCGCGCTAAATTACTTGAAAAAACTACCAACTTTTCATAAGGTAGTTAAAAAGACACTACCATTAGTTCGTCCTTAAGAACTTAATAGAGGTTGACATGGCCTTATTTTTTTATACACGTATACAAAAGATAGCAATCAAGAATTAAAATATACAAATTTTTAAACTTATACCAAAAATTTAAAAAAAAAATTATTCCTAAATTGATGTTGATATTAATTTATGAAATTACCCAAATGCACAAACACTTTCACAAATAAGAAAATTATCTTTCAACAAAATCAAAAACAACAAAAAGTTCATGGCAATTCCACAACAACAAACATATAATATGATAAGTGTCAAGTTCACAACAAGAATTATTTATGGTAATTCCAAACAACCATGCTAGTCATCATTGTTGCATCCCTTCTTCATCAGAGACAGTGAGTGGTATGCTTAGTATTTATTAAATTTGTCTTTGAATTCACTAAATTTCAATAGTTTCATGTGAACAACACAACTTTAGACTACCAATGAATCCCATCAAGTTTACAACAAAATCCAAATAAAGCAATTGAAAAGTAAGAGAGAAAGGGAGGGTTGTTATTGTTATGGAGTGGGAGTTGCTGCGAGCTTTAAGGCCAGAGCATAGCAGGGTTAGGAGAGATTGGAGGGAAAAGTGGTATAAATAAAGAAAAGTACAAAATTAAATAATTTTAAAATTGTATTGATTAATTTAAAATTTTATATTTTTTAATCAAGTAAAAAGGAGTAAAATAGATTATAAGTTCTGAGTTTCACAAAGCTTCCTAAAAAAAAAAAAGAAAGTTTCGCACAGGTACGGCGAGGTGCGATTGATATTTCTGTTTCAAATTCGTCATACAATTGTACTCTCGGTGTCAGTGGCGAAGCCAACCCTTAGGGTGGCCAAGTTAATTTTAAGAAAGTAATATGTAAAACTTAAAAAGGACCAATATATAATAATAAATACTATATTTATAATATAAAAGGGGTAATATGCATATCACTAAAAGACTAGAGGGGCTTGGCCACTCTTGGCCTTCCAATCGGTGTACCAAAACAGATAAGATCGGGTTTTGTCTATTTCTGGTTTGGGCTATGGGTTTTTCCGAGTCAAGCAAAGTCTGGTCCATTGATACTAAAACTCTTTGCTTTTCAAAATCTGTAATAAGGTCAATTTTCTTTTAGGGTATATTTGGAAATCCCAATGTCTTAAAATTGAAAGCATAATTTGAATTCTATAAAGCTCAAATTGTTCATCCAATTTCAATTTTAAGGTATGACATTGAGTAGCTAAACATAACCTTATTTTCTTTTCAAAATGTTATGGATTACAAGAATACCCCCCCCTCATTTCCAAAAAAAAAGCTTTAGCTGACTCAGTTCAAAAATTAACAAAAGTTAATTAAATTTAATATTAATATTTGCATGTTCTGGGCTTCTCAGTATTACTATTACCTATGTGGTAGTGCAACTCATCAAGTAAATGAGCAAGTCAATTAGCCAATAAAGGTTAAAATGGTGAAATTAGCTCTAATAAATAGAAAATATTACAAAGTTGGCTTTACTCCGAACAACCTAAAAAAAATTCATTGAATTCTTTTTCAGGAATAAATGGGTATATTTGATTTTTTATTCTAATTTATGCGCTGATAAGTTGTCTGTGATTCGATGTAATGACGTATCAATTACATTATTTACATAGTGTGAAATAAAAGTTGGGAATTGTTTTTTTTTTCTTTTGGGGGTTCTTACAATACTTTTTTGTTTTAGTAGGGATTCTACGCAAATTTCGAAATTACAATGATTTAAACTAGGGTTACATGCCTTATACTATGTGATTTATTCACTATTGCATTTAGAGGTATGTGGTTTTAATTTTTGTACATTGGGACCTAAGGTTACATCTTCGTTACAATTGAGGGTCAAAAGAGGGATTTTCGTTAATTTTTTGGATATAAAGTCGTCACGTGCCATCCACATGCATTTTTGTGGGTTTGTTTTCATCTTTTAAAACTTGATTATTAAAGATGATTTTCATCCATCATGAAAAACATGTCAAACACATTAATTTTAAAAAACATGTCAAGCACAAAAACGATCCCATACAAATGCAGATGGATGACACAGACTACCCATCCAAAAGTTAACCAAAACCCCCCTTTGACCCTCAATTACAACAAAAATGCAACCAACCCTAATATGCAAAAATTAAAACAACAGACTCCCAAATGTGACAATTAGCGAACCACCAAGTAGTAAAAGGCAATTAACCAATATTTTTTAAGAATAAATCAATGAGGTTCTCGTCGCATTCAAAACTCCATTATACCTAAACTCTCTATAATGTAAGAATGAATTATTAAAGTGTTATGTACTTTATTTTGTGATTTTCTTACCGTAACCTTGTATTGTATTTGGACTTAATTTATTGGAGTCATCCATAAAAAATAACTAGCCTCTAATGTTTACCTTGTTTTGCATTCTAGGCTAATTGACAACTCTTAATTTGTTGGGTTTTGGATGAAAATGTCATCTATCTCAAACATAACCCTCGTCTAATAAGTTTCTTTCAATACTTATTATTTTATTATAGTTTTAGAGTGAAAAGGGTTATAAATGCAAACAAAGGAGATAATAATGAACAGGCTCTTGGAGCTATTAAGTTTGCGTTTGATCGGTGAAATGAATTGGGCGGAATGAAATGGTTAACGAGATTTTATTTTTGTAGGATTTGAAATGGGAATGAAACTAGTCAATGTCAACGTTTGGTTCGCTCAGAGGAGTGAAATGGAATGATAATTTTATGTTTGGTACATGGGAAGATTGAATGAAATGGAATAAAAATACTAACCAATGACCATATTACACGATGAGTCATCCTCGGGTCGATGAGTAACCATGGTTCTCTGTTGTTTAACTCCGTTGCTTAGTAGTGGGACATAATCATGAATATCTTGATCTTAGTTGACCGACCTAAGTGAGTAAGTTGGTGAGACCGACCTAGGTGGGCGAGCTGGAGAGTCCAACCTAGGTGTGCGAGTTGGAGAGACCTATCTAGATGGGAAAACTAGAGTTGCCGACCATGTGGTTCATTTGTTGAGTGCTTTTTATAGTTGAAGTGTTTTGTTCCTTGACCCCTTGCTTCACTAAGTGGTTCCATTCTTCTGTCGACCTCATGTGCGACCCCGTATGACAAGGTTCATTTTGGTTTTATTGATGTTCGAGCCAAGTAGACTTTTTCTTCATGAGCGACTTTGATTTACTAGGTTCAACTCAGAATGCTTCATATGTTGAGTACTTTTATAGTTGAGGTAGTTTGTTTCTTGGCCCCTTGCTTGGCTAAGTGGTTCCTCTTTTTCTGACGACCTCATGTGTGATCCCGTATGACGAGGTTTATTTTGGCTTTATTGATATTCAAGCCAAGTGGGCCTTTTATTTTATTTACTCAGCTTGAAACAATTCATTTGTTGAATGCCTTTATAGCTGAGGTATGTTATTCTTTGGGCCCTTACTTAGCGAAGTGGTTCCTCTTTTCTTGAGACCTTATGGAACAAACTTTTAGCTGACACAGGTTGATCTATACTAAGGTTAGGAGGTAGGATGCCCGTTCTCATACTCAACTTGTACATCCTTTGCTTCATTGCATTGAGCTGGGCAGGAGTTTAGCTTGGCTTCTTAAGTGCTCAAGCTCAGCTAAGTCCATTTGCTGCCGGGGAGTTGACTCCTTCTCCATTCTAACCAATTCCACTACATCGTCATTGTCATCCTCACGTGAGTCCTCGTCTTAAGAAGAAATCTCAGTAGAGTGACCATCTACATTTTTGCTTTTTATGGGATGAGCATTTTCGTCAGCCTTAGCTTTTCCATTAGCTGCTTTGGTAACTTTCTTTGTTAACCTTTAATTACGTGTGCTTTTTCTAGGTGGGAGGTTAGGAGTTCCTTCTTGTGAGTAGTCTGTGGAGGTGACTCCTTAGGTGCAGTTCCTTCTGTTGGAGGGTGAGGTTGAGGTAAATCCTTCATTTTGCTTTGCATCTAAAGCGAGGTGAGAAAATGAACAAATACTTTGTTATCCGATCGACAACGGAACTAAAGGATCATACCAAAAAAGTGATCTTGCCGGAATGCCACGTGGTGGTTGATGGAGCTGGGTGGTAGATGGTGGTGTTAGGTAGATTTGGCTGTGTTCTTTACCTGAGACCAAGAAAGGAACACACGTGTGAGCTAGAGCCGAAGCTAGAGCTGGAAGGTTGTCTCTGCTCAAACACTTCAGTGTGAGTATCAGTGGGTGACCAGCAAACAATTCTCAGATGGTCAACGACCGGAGAGCTCTGGACTGGAGGTCTTGCTAAAAACCTTAGTGCTAAACAATGGAGAGAGAGAGAGGGAGCTCAAACCCTTCAGTGTGAGTATCAGTGGGTGACCAGCAAACAATTCTCAGATGGTTAACCACCGGAGAGCTCTGGACAGGAGGTCTTGCTTAAAACCTTAGTGCTAAACAATGGAGAGAGAGAGGGAGAAAGAGAGAGAGAGAGAGAGAGAGAGAGAGAGAGAGAGAGAGAATAAGAAGAAGGGAGCTAGAGAGTGAATAGTGACTAGAGAAAGAGAGTGTGAGATACCATGAGTCTATTTATAGTCCCAGTTGGGGGACATGGTTACAGTTGTTTGTTAGGTGGACCAATCAGGTTCCTTCGATACGATGGGTCCATAGAGGGACGACAAGGATTAGGTGGAGCAGGTGGGCTTTGGATAATGAAGGGATCCCATGAGCTCAGACAAGTTTAGAGCATGCCCATTTGAATTCTTGGTAGCTCGTAAGTCGTCAGGGAACCACCTCGTCCAAGTTGTTAAGGCGGTGGCACATGTTGTAAGGTCAGCCTCCCCAGGTCAGCTACCTAGGTGAGTTAGTCCAAGGTGACATTTGTTCCTCCTAAATCGTCGGTACGTAATTACGTAAGAAGTAAACTTTAAAAGTATTTTAATAAGTTCTTTGAAGTCTCACCAAAGAAACACTAGTCGATTGTATACCCACGTGGATGCAATGAATTAATTAACCACCATTATTGATTCAACTACGTCCATATTACGCACAATTTCACTGTTTGAATTATAAGAAAAATAATTTTAGATTCCAAATTGCAAATTCGTACACCTACGAGGGGGGCCCCCAAGTGTAATTAACGCAGCAAAATAAATCCAGAACAAGCCAAGAAGCATAAAACCGATCAACATTGTCGCCTAGTGGGCAACGAAACTAACACGCCGTCGTATCATTGTTTACCTTCAACAAACGACGCCGTGTTGACCCATACGCATCCACTCTCCCCCGCTCAATGCCGCCTCGTCAACATCACTCTCCCCTGTATCCCCAACAACTGTTACGCGCAGAGTAGAAAGAGATTAAAATTATAATAATCTCGACGCCGACCAGAAATATCTTCCTCCCCTCCCCTCCCCTCTCCTCTCCTCTCTCTCTCTCTCTAGAATTCTAGACAGAGAAAGTGCAAGCTCTTGTTAAAGCAACCGACTTTCAACGTTTTCTGTTATTAAATAAACAACAAATCGGCTACCTTCATCGATCCCTCCGATCGACGGTGTCAAAATTTGCTGATCACGATCACGATCATTACGCGAGTTTCCGTTCTGTAATGTGATTGTTTGACGGAGAGACTGTGAAAATGGATCGTTCGACGGGAGGAGTTAATCCGGGCATGGACTTGCCGATCATGCACGACAGTGACCGGTACGATCTCGTTAAAGATATCGGGTCGGGTAATTTCGGCGTGGCCCGACTCATGAGAGATAAGCAGAGTAAGGAGCTGGTTGCGGTCAAGTATATCGAGAGAGGCGACAAGGTTAGTTTCGGGATTTCATTAATTAGTTCGGTATTGTTTTGGTTGCGGATTCTGTTAGGACGTTTGATGCATAAATGGAAAGTTTGTTGCGTTAATAATTATGCCTCGCCAAAAATGTTTAATTTGGGGGTTCTCTTTCTGTTTGGGTTGTTCTAAGTGTTCCATTTTTGGGAATTTCCATTTTTTCATTTCATTTTTCCTTTTTAGCGTTAAAACAGCGTTGAATTTTTCTAGTAGTTTTAAAGTGTAATCTCTTGTCTATTGTTGCACAATAAATGTCGCAAAGCTTTGTTAAAGTCGGTCAAATTGCTTTAATTTCAGATATTAGTCTCAAATTAATATATACACAAATTCTTGTTTCTTGGTTTCTTTTCCTATATACTCCATTTTTTAATTTCATTTTTGATAATCTCTAATTTTCTAGCAAGAGTATGTGTTTGGTTGCCCTTTCGATACTTGGCTTGTCATTCTTATGTATTGTTAACTTATTGGCTATGGAAGCCTCTCCTTTAACTGGAACACTCTTTTATATCTCAGATGAGTAATTAAAGTTATGATCAGGGGGCACAATGCTTGCCAAGCTATTGTAACATTATGCTATTTTAATGGGCAAAAAATGTGAACGAAATTACCAAAAATTTGTATAGACTTTAATTTTTGAAATAAAAGTGAGTTGAGCATTGGAATGGTGCGGATAATTGTTGACTTTCATGTCGGACCATACAAAACATCGATGCTTGCCTCTCCTGGGTTATGGATATCAGGCCATAAGATTAGATTACTGAAAGATACACAAATGAAGGTTGTCTGGTGAGATTGTCTTTGGTTAATGCACATTAGGGTGCATCGTTATGTCGTATTGGAACATTAATGTCAAAATTTGGAGCATTGCTTTGAGTGAGGTGGAGGAATCAACACCCCACAGGAAAATAGTGTGTTTCAATAGTGAGATGAATGCATAATAAACATGAGCGTTGGGAAGCATATAAGGGTCACCAGCCTGTTTATATGATTCAACAGATGAGGTCATTAACATTCGTTATTCCACCAAATTGCTGTTAGTGCTCGAGAATTTCATTTCAAGGAAATTTTAAGATTCAATATATCTGATGAACTATTGTGAAATATTCTATTTTCCTAAATGATACAGCTTCTCAAGTTATTGTGTGATGGAGTCATTCAAATTAAAGACGCCCAAAAGACCCATGTCCCAGTAATTTTTTCCCAAGGGAAAGAATAACTGAAGATACTTATCAAATCATTAGGGAGATTGCTCTCTCTATCCTTCTCCAGATAAGCGCAGATGTTATGCAACCGTTCAGAAATGTTAAGAATGCACTGACCACACCTTGCATTTTAGGGCTGCATCAAGTCCTGGTATTTTGAGTCTCTTTCTCATTCTGACTTTCCTCTCTTACACGCCCCATGAATACAATTTTTTTGCTTTATATTATTTCTCTATATAATAAATAGACTGAGGATTTCAGATTTTGCTGGGGTCTCCATTGTTTACTTAGTTGGACTGTTTGTTGCAGATCGATGAAAATGTTCAAAGGGAAATCATAAATCATAGATCTCTGCGTCACCCTAACATAGTCCAGTTTAGAGAGGTTTGCTAATATTGACCCTTGCTCTCTTCTTATGTCTCTTGAAAAAGGGTACTGCGTACTTATTATCAATCTGCTGACCTATTCCAGGTCATACTGACGCCAACACATCTGGCTATTGTGATGGAATATGCATCTGGCGGAGAGCTTTTTGATAGAATTTGTAATGCAGGGCGCTTCAGAGAGGACGAGGTTCGCTAGTCACTAATTATATGTGTTATTTTTTCTTGCCAGGTTCATTTGCTATTTATATGAGTAACTTATTTTGGTCATGTGCAGGCTCGGTTCTTCTTTCAACAACTTATATCTGGAGTCAGCTATTGTCATTCTATGGTAACAAACGTTTTCTGAATGTTTTCTCTTTATCTGTTTTCCCATTCTGTAAACTGCAAGTTTTCAATTTGGATACTGTATTTGACTTATTTCTATTGGGGTGTTCCTTGTTGAAGCAAGTTTGTCATCGAGACTTGAAGCTGGAGAACACGTTATTGGATGGAAGCCCTGCTCCTCGTTTGAAGATATGTGATTTTGGGTACTCCAAGGTAGTCTTATAATCCTCCATCTTGTTATTTCTTCTTTCTCATCTGTCCTTATATCTCTTCTGATAGTTGGATTTTAGAGGAGCTTGAAAGTTCAACCGCATGGCATGTCAGTGGTTCTTGGAATTGTATTGTGGGGATCGCTCTTCCTTCTATCATATTCATTTTACTTGAAAATTTCTTGGTTTAAGCCTTGGTCAGTTGAGAAGTTACGAATCATCTTCTGTACATTTTCTGGATTCATATGCATTTTTCTCCGGCTGCTGCTGTTTCTCAGTCTTCTGTGCTGCATTCACAACCAAAATCAACAGTGGGGACTCCTGCATATATTGCTCCGGAAGTGTTGCTTAGGCAAGAGTATGATGGCAAGGTAAAACCTTTTCTTGATTGCACTTTCTTACACACTTATGGTTAACAGTTCCCATATGAAGTTATCGGCTAAATGTAGTGCAATTTCTCTTCCCCATGAAGAATCTGTTGTAAATAAACTGTATTTGTTTACCTTTTGCTTTCATCTGTTAGTCATGTTGCTGTGGACCTAAACTGGATAAACATATGTTATGGTTATTTGATAATGTAATCAGATTCACTATTCTCCTAAATACCAGGAAGATACAAATATAAAGAACTAGAGAACCTATAGGGATAACTGAAATGTCCTGAGGAGTCTCATGCACGCCAATATGTGCTGGGAGAAAAGAGAAGAAGCATCATTTTCTCAAACTCCGTAAATCTTGTGGTAAGAATAACATCATGCTTCTTTTGCTCCCCCCCCTCCTTTTAAAAGGGTTTGTACCTATTATTATTATTATATTTTTTTTTGTTTTATTTTGGTGATCCAAACAAGAGTGGGTTATAAGATTCTCTAGACTTTGTTATGACTTGGAAACGATGAGCGTCCGCTGATCATTTCTTTGACTGTGACAAAACCCTAAATCCATAAAAGAGTGATCAGTCAATGTTGATGGATAGGCAAAGTTGTAATAAGCACATAAAAAGAGAACTAGAAAAACAGTTAAAATAGAAGGAAAAAAGGAAAAAGAAATAAACTTGCATTTTGTCTTCATTCTTGAGTGTCTGTCCCCCGTTGAATGTGTGCTGATGGAAATTGCAATTTCACTTTGCTGCATTCTCGTGAAGACCCATTTTTACTTGTTCCCTTGCTGTGCTCAATGGTACTTGGCAACGAGTATGCAACAGTTTCCAACATGATATCTGGATGTAATTTCCCTATGAAATTGTTGTTTTGTTTTCTCTTTGGCTATGCTATTCCTTAGATGCATTAAAATATTATCGGCTTAACTCTCTCCTGTGTCTCTGTTGAACTTATAATACCGTTCACAATATTTGCAAACTTAAAACTAGGACATCTTGAAACCACAGCTGATGTACATCTTTCTTGCCCGTCACTTATTGCTTGTGTAATCTTGTTTCCATTGTGATTGTATTTTTCGTGAAATTTCTGAAGCTATCTCGAAGTTAGGCTTTGCAATAAAGAAGTTGTATCTATCAACATACTTGAGAAGGGATATACATGCTAAAAAGGTGTGCAATATAGGTGGATGTATAAGGTGGGAGTTAAAACAACAAACAAAAGTAATTCAGAAGGAGCTTTCAGTTGATCCTTCTCTTATATATATATATATATATATATATATAGAGGGGAAAGCTAACCTCCCCACCAATAGGTGGAGGTTAGCCATCTCCCCACTTTATTTTTCCAAAGTTGCCCCTTAATTCTCTCTTTGAAACTACAGACCTAAGAGCCTACAACTGGTATTTTATTGTCATTTATCTATGCAGTGAAATTGCAAGGAAATATGGTGGAGGTTAGCCATCTCCCCACTTTATTTTTCCAAAGTTGCCCCTTAATTCTCTCTTTGAAACTACAGACCTAAGAGCCTACAACTGGTATTTTATTGTCATTTATCTATGCAGTGAAATTGCAAGGAAATATGCAGGGCCGAGAATCCATTGATAGGCATTTCCCTCAACTGATCTTTCTCCCTAAACCATCAAAAATCAATGGCCTTTCTTCCAATTTTAGCAACAAATCATCAAGATGATACAAGTATTATCCAGAAATATTTTACTTCGTCCCAATCTTATAAATACTGCCTCAATTTTGCGCTCTCCTTTGTCCTCATCATGGAAAAAATCTTCTGCAACTTGTGTTTATACTCAGCTGCCTCCTTAAATTACTTAATCAATTCGGTTAAAATGGTTTTCGGTTTCAAATGTAGGTACGTATAAGGTCTGAAACTCTTGTCTGCAAGTTCTGTCTTAGGTCCGAAATCTATCGAGAAACTCGCACATACTTGGATTAATTAGTTGATAGTTCACTCAGATTGTTGTTGCTTAGAGCATTATTATCATGAAACCCAAGAATATGCTGGAAGCTTGCATATTTTCTAGACAGTTGGCCATGGCTGCAAATGAAAGAATGACAGAGGATGACTGGAGTGGGAGAGCTCGGTTAATGTGCGAGAGAGGGAGGAGAGAGAAAATTATTCTTTTGGACGAAATTATCCTCTAGTCTTGGGAAGAAATAGGGGTGTTTTTGTCAAGAAAAAAGTGAGGAGATGGCTAATCTCCACCTATTGGTGGGAAGTTAGCTTCCCCCCCCCCCAACACACATATTATATATATATATATATATATATATATATATATATATATATATATATATAAACACCAGTAAAATGCTTTGCTGTTCTTTGCCTTCATTCTTTCTAATGCTTATCAACCGATCATAGCCCCTCGTGAAAGCTGATATTAGTGTTGTCCGAGTTGTCACAGTTTTTTTGTATAATCTGTTCTGGTGGTTGAATTCTGTTGTGATGTCAAGTTTAAATCTACTGGTTCTTCATATTACTAACTGTCTCTATTTCAGATTGCAGATGTATGGTCATGTGGGGTGACATTATATGTCATGCTGGTTGGTGGCTATCCTTTTGAAGACCCTAATGAACCGAAAGACTTCCGCAAGACAATACATGTATATTGTTTATCACTTGGGGTCATTGGATGCCACTGTCACTTAGCCTTATTAATTTACCATATCACTCTTGAAGTTTTGTTTCCTCACATTAATTTCCCCTTTTCTGCTCTTCAGAGAATCCTACAAGTTCAGTATTCCATCCCAGAACATATTCAAATAACTCCTGAATGTCGCCACCTAATTTCAAGAATTTTCGTTGGGGACCCCTCACAGGTTAGACATATTTTGCAAAATTTGGTTTGGTGTCAACATGTTCAATCATAGATGGTAGATTGAATGTGCATTCTAATTCCTTTGTACATTATGTTGACATACATATGAGCTGCACTCAGCCTTGAGATATCTAGTCTGCATACTGTGTAGGATACTTTACTATTTCAACTTGATGATTGTTGTAAAACATCTGCCTTTCTTGAATCGGATTCAACAAGGACCTTACTTCTTATGGTTTTAGGGATTTGGTATACATATCATACATATCTAGGAAATTTACTTTTGGTGACCTCTAGACATTGCGTTCTAGGTTTTCTTGGAAAAAGTTAAATATAGCAGCGAACCTAGAGGCAAAGATTTCAATACTGGAGCTATTAGTCTTAGAAAATTTTGGGCAAAAGTTTGTCAACTTTAATATGCTCCATTCAAGTTGCGGTAGCTGCTGTCTGTAGATACCAGATACTTTGGCTTGATTAGAGAAAGAACTAAATCAACTGAATAGGTTGATCAATGATCACTGTGTATGGAAGGTTTTTTTGTTAAATTTCTTCTCAAAACTCATCCTGTATCTGGATAATTCCACATTTGTATCTTTTTATGTGGATTAAGCAATCTCTAAATGCCAGATAGATATGGAAGTGTTGAATTGTACTTCTAGAATACTTTTTTACTCATTATTTTCTTCTCATGCATTGCCACATGTATGCAAATAGAGAATCACCATGGACGAGATAAAGAACCACGAGTGGTTTCGAAAGAACCTGCCTGTGGATCTTATGGATGAAAAGATGATCAGCAACCAGTTTGAAGAGCCTGATCAACCCATGCAGAGCATTGACGCCATCATGCAGATAATCTCTGAGGCCACTATTCCGCCTGTTGGACTTTATAACCTGGAAATGATGGATGATCTTATGGATGACTTGGATTCTGATCCTGATCTTGATATAGATAGCAGTGGCGAGGTGATATATGCACTCTGATCACAGTTTGTCGGCCATCACTTATGCAGCTCTGGGCTCATTGCTGTGCTATGACTAGAGGATGTGTAGAACATGTTTGTAGATTACATTGTAGAAATCACCAGTGGAACTGGTTGTTGGAAGTGCACAATACATAGGTTTTGTACCCTGCTGTACGGGGGGAAGTTTGAGTTTCGGGGCATCCTCCTATGGCAGGAGCTTTCTGGTATTCCTACTCGAGGATGGCTGTTGGTTTTGAACTTAAAAGAGTTACAGCTTGGTCAAATTAGATAGTTCATACTTATTTCTCCTTTTTCTTCTCTGTTTGTTTATCACAGTATGTTGATCCTGAGCTTGGTTGTTACGTTTCATTTTCCATGCACCGCTTGATAAATGCAGGCATGCAACTTTCTTTACTCGGAGTAGTATTAAGTGATTGAGTAATGATACATCAACAAAATTAGTTTATAGATTTGGTTTACTGCTAGCTTTAAAGTGTTGTATAGTACAATATACAACACCTAAGTTAGCTGGAAACCAAATATTTGAACGGATTCTGTTGTTCCTCTCTCCCCTCGTGGTGTGCATGTGCAAGCTTGTTTCTTCAGTTCATATTCTATCCGTGAATTTTGTTTGTTTGTTTGTTTGTTTTTTTTTGGTTTTTTGGCACGTGAACTTATCTGTTATATGGATACTATTTTCTCCAATCAAATTTAAAGCACAATAAATGTTGTTTGGTAAATTATACACGTGTCCTATTATGATTAGCTTTTTGCATACTAGTTGAGGTATAGTAGTTCTATCCATATATATGTATGCATGTATACTCTGTCTCAAAAAAATAGTCTCATTTCATAGTAATTAGTAAAGCACTAATTCTAAAAAAATTGATTGGTTAAATGAGACCAATTTTTTTTTTTTTAACGAAGTGAGTATTAAGAAACTAGAGTGGTGTGAAAGTTCGAAAATTTTTCATGCGGAGATGTGGTCATAGGTGACAATTTGTGGTTAACAAAGGATAATGATAATGTTACAAAACGTAAAATATGCTAACTTACTTTTAAAGTCTACCAACATGAATGGAAGAAGATTCAAGTATTTTTGTTAGAGAGAGAGAGAGAGAGAGATGGGGGGAGGATGATCTATTTCTGTCATATTGGTGAACTTTAAAAGCAGATTAATATTTTTCACGTTTTGTACCCATGTGGAGGAAGGAGATCGCCTCGTCTCTCTCTCTAACAAAAACACATGAATCTCCTGCCACATGGGTGAGTCGTAAAATATTTTTCACTTTTTATATGACTTAAATACCAATTTGGTTAATCTATTTTTACTCAAAATTCATTAAAATCACTGTACTTCTTTTTTTTACACTTTGATCACTCTACTTGGTAAGGAGAATCAATAAGCTCACTCAATCAACGAGCTTATTGATTGGAAAAGTCCAAATAGATTGATTAAAGTGTGAAAATATAAAGTAAAAGTCCAAGTAGAGTGATTAAAGTGTGAAAAAAAATAAGTAAAGTAATTTTATTGAATTTTTTGAAAAAGTAGAGTGACGAAATTGATATTTGAGTATTTTTATATCTAGTTGTGCCCCTCTATATTTCTTTCTTATCTATATATATATATATATATATATATAATAACAATAGTGCCTATAAAATGAAATAACCCGCCAAAAACATATTTCTAAAAATGGAATTGAATTTGTTCATATCACAAGCTGAGAAATGCCTTGGAAATATTTAATTTCAGATTATCACTTTTATCTCAACTGATTTTGATTAGAAAAAAAAAAAAAACTCTTCATTTTTCTGCATTCTTAATGATAACAAATGTATATACTAGAATTACATTGTAAAGGAGGATAAATGTATCTGTACAGTGAGGATAAATGAACCTGTACTACTTGGGCAACTGAAACATTATATAGGCAATTGAATAATTGGTCAAATTTTGATAGAAGAAATACAGAAAAATGACTCTTGAAATTTGACAATTACAAATATTATAAACAGGGACAATCCCTCCTCCAAAACCCAATTCCAAGCTGTCAAACACAACTAGGTTTATACATGTTCTTACTCACATGGCCCACCAGCAAATCGGTAGTACCGGCTGACAAAATACATGGAGCCAAGGCAATCACTTTTGACATCAAAATAGGAAAGTTACCTATTATTGTAAGTACAACTAATAAGAAAATGCAAGCACACAATTAGGAATTCATGGCAGCCATCTTTATAATGATTCAAATGATCCATTATTTTCTCTCTTCTCTCTCTCTCTCTCTCTCTCTCTCACACACACACACATTTTGATTATGTAAAGTATAGGTCAAAGAATCTCTTATTCTATTGCAAAGCAACAATAATAAAGAATGGATGTAATTTAAAAAAAAATATTACTATATTAGTTGAACAGACCAGAAAAAAATAATTCTCCAGTATATGTAAAACTTACTATCAGATCTATTGACATGTTGACATAAAGCACAAAAAATAAAAAAATATATAATAAAGAAATTTAACAAATCTTAAACAAGAAAATGCAGTTTATATTTTTTAAACCGTATTTTTTTTTTTCTAAAAATCAACTTTATTTTCTCAGATCTAAACAAAATTTCAACTTTAGACTGCAGAAAAAGAGAAAAAAAAAAAAAGTTTCATAGTGAATTTTTTGGAACATTTTTGTTTAGGATGTGAAGGAAGAAACCCAACAATTTGGTTAAGAAGAAAGCTAGATACGAATCACTTTTCAACAAAAGAATTTCGTAACTAACCTAGCCCCTTCGACCATAAAAGTTTTTTTTTCTACATATCTTACTTTTCAGCAAATAAGTCTCGCAGCTACCCTAGCCCTTCGATAAAGCTTTCTCTAGAATTTTTTAGAGATAAGGTTTGTTGGAGACGGAAACCCTAAAAATTGAGTTGGGGAAACCTTTGTCTAGAATGTTTGGAGAGAGAATGTTTAGTTGGCGAAATGTAATGTTTCAATCCACTGGAACTTTGTTTGAATTTCATTTAGAACAAATTTTCGAAACGATTTATTGGAATGGTTGGGAGAAAAAAAGAAGTCAAAGCGGTTGAAAATGGCTGGGAAAAAGAACAGAAGTCAAAATGGCTGTTAACTTAAAATGTAGGGTTTACAGCCGACTTCTCCTATTACTAAAAGTTTGTGGCATTATATGGGTGTTTGTTTTGGTCCCTACTATTTGGGTTTCTCTAATTGGACCTCATGTATTTTATAAGCTGTAGTTTCTATATAAATTTTATCTTTGGGCTTATATATACATATGTAGGGTGAATTACAGGCCGGTCCTTTTTTTAACATTTGTAATCGTTCCAATCCACTCATCTTTTTTTAAAACCGAAAAAAGATATTTTTGGGGCAAAAAGACGATTATGTCATTAATGAAAAAAAAACAGGCACGCATAAGTAACCCAAGGCATCGCGCCCAATTTAAGTATTTATCTTTGTGCATTGAGATGCAACACTTTTGCATCGTGATGCACCACTTTTACATCGCAAATTCAATTTCAGGGGGACAAAATGAAAATTTGAGCTGCCGCACCTCGCTAGGGCACGTAAGGGTAAAAAATGATTATATATAGATAGATAGATAAATAGAAACAACCATTTCCTCTCACCTGCTCCTGGCCCTTCATTTGGGTTTATGTTTCTTCTTGTTCCGTTGGCCACCACCACCTTTGCATGCTGTCTGCAATTTTATCTTTACCCTTTTGTCAACTTTTTAGATCTAAGACCATTACCTTCAACCTCACAACACCTTTGCAGCTGTTGTAAGGCATGAAAGAAGCTCATAGCAGTTGTATGGTCGTCCTTCTTTGGCCAAGAGCTAATTGGAAAAAAACTCGATCTGACCTGCGCTTCTGATTCCTTCCACCTTGGTTGTTTTTCTAACTTTCACTTGCAAACAACCTTTGTTGTCATCTCATTCAAAGGTTTCTTTTCAAATTCCTCTCCTGAATTTAATACTTCTAGAATCTTTATTAAGAATTTGATAATCTTCCCCCCCCCCAACCCAAATGCAGTTCCTTTTAATCTTGATTTTGATTCTTTAATTGATTTGTCTATTGGATTGGATCATTTATTTTTCAGTATTTAAGCATCGCGATGAGGCATCAAAGCATCGCGATGAGGAATTCCGGCATCGCGATGGGCATCTTGGCATCGCGATGAGGCATCGCGATGCCCAATTCGGTGCGCACAAATAAAATTGGATAGAAGAAGGAAAGCAGCTCAGATTCATAACGGAATCAAATTGAATCCGTCAATGCTGTTCTCAGATAAAGCAACTCAAATTCATAATAAAATTGTAATTTTATTATGAAGGTAAACGTATCAATATTGTCGAATTTTACAACGACTTATAAACAAGTTATGGCAAAGACATAATTTCATCAAAAGGGGGGTTAATTTTATTTAAATATTTAAAAAAAAAAAAAAAAACACGATAAGGTCAAAATTTGGCTCAAGTGGGAGTCATATATTATGGGATAAAATGTGCAATTTTTTACTTCAATAAAGGGGTCAAGTGACCCACCCCTATTATGGCTTCGATCGCTGCTATCTATCTATCTATCTATCATCACAACAATAAAGCATCCTCAAAACTCGTAACTCCTTTACTCGAAGAGTTTGAGCTTCAATTTTTTCTCTCTTCATTTAAAGTATTTTTTTGAATCACAATCGATTACTACTATATATATATCTCCTTTTCAAAATATAAAGTTTTGAGTTGTGCTAATTAGTGAGTGAGTAGTATACGACTACTTTAAAAGGTATCGATGATAAATAAAAAGTTGGAAATTGAACACATCAGATGCGCCGCTACCAACCACTGAGCCACGGGTGCACTTAGAAATGACTTGCTACTTTTATTGTAAATTTCGCACACAATTTTTAACTCACAGCTGCAGCTGCAGCTGCAGCTGCAGCTTTACATTGTTGCTGTGTCCAAACCAAAACCCATACTTATTGCCATAAAGTTTATGGTAATAATTGAAGACAGACGACGATTATCAAGAGAAGCTAGTTTAAATAAATGATAATGACTGTACGTACTGTGTAATTATGAAGTATTATTGTTCATTAATTGGATTAACACTAATTCATCTTTTAATTTTGAAGGGTAGAAGACTTTAGAATAAAATTTACCTGCGAATTGAATTTGTTTTCTTCTTTTAAAGTCAATTGTCTAAAATATACTTTGATGACATTTCTTTCTCCACAACCCTTCCAGCAAGAGATATTTTCTGTGATGCCAAATTGAAGAACATGTTTGATGGCAAGTTCAATTTCTTAAGGTTTTTAAGTTGTCAGGTCTGCAATTTTTGTCACACTTACTCTAATTGATGCTTGTAATTTCTGCTTCCTGTAGTTATATTGTTTGTTTTTTTACGGCCACATTTGTTTTTTGTTGTATTGTACAGAATTAACAAGTTAATTTGTAGCCAAAATGAAAATGAGGGGTCTTTGTTCACAATACAACAAAGTAGTTGCAACAAGGCAAACAGAAGCTACGTCGTCAATCTTCTTCAATGAAGAATATAATTACAATGTCAATATGTCAGAATTCAGAACACAAACTATACACATACAGATTCTGTTCACAAAAAATTATCTATGTTTACTCATACTAAAGTTCTTCAGTGATGAAGATTGTGAAGCCAATTTGTTGATACTTGACAGCAAGTATCTTGAGATTGGCAAAATCACTCATAAGCTTACATCACCTGTCAAGAAAGCTTACTGGTTGCAATGACTTTCATGAGGTTCGCAAAGATATCTTCCTCCACCACATTTATCTTCAGATTATCAAGATCACTTTCGTAGCTTCTCCACAGATAAGAAGTCTCTTCATCGCATATCACATCCCCCAACTGTCTTAGATTCTTCAGCGATGTTGGCAACCCTTGTAACCCCCGGCAGCCACTCGTTCTAAGTATTCTTAAACCACTTAATTCACCCATCCGTAATGGCAACTTACTAATGTTTAAACAATCAGATATATCTAGGAAGCTTAATTTACTAAGGCTTCCAATTGATTCTGGTAACCCTTCCAATTTTGTACAAGAATGAAGCCTCAACACTTCCAAATTTTTCAGACTTCCAAGCCCTTCTGGAAGTTCGCCCAGCTCGTGACAGTAGGTGATGCTGAGCTTCTTTAGGTGGACAAGGTTACATAGTCCAGCTGGCAATTTCTTTAAATCATCACAACGGTCAATTTCAAGCATGAGTAGATTTGGGAACATGTGGGGGATATCCATAGTACAATTCTCAAAAGCCTTGTCGAGCTCGCACATAATAAAGGATAATTTTTGCAAATTTCTCAATTCTAGGGTTTTATCAAGAGAAGAAATTGAAACACCTTCGAGTCTCATTCGTCTTAAACTGGCTAAATAACCAATAAGAGGAACATTCTGTAGCTCAGATTGAAGATAGCCGTAATTCGTGATGATCAGGACCTTCAGTTGTTGTAGTCTCTCCATGAACTCGGGTAACATGTAAATCTTTGTTTCGAAGTTCAATATTAGAACTTCAACTTCAGGCAGTTGCATGTCATACCATCTTGAAGAGAATTCTTCATCTGCACGCAAAGTTAGTATGTTGTTAGTGGATAAAGTTTCATCTGACAGAAAGATGAAAAATTGAAAAGAGGTAAAGCAACCTGTAGAGATGGCCAATAGGCGAGTTTTCAAGGGTTGTTGAGTTTGTTCAGTCCACCATGTGGGAAGGTCATTCCCGCTTATATCCATGATCAATCTTTTCCTCTGTTCTATAGGCTCTTGGCTACTCTGGTGGATAGCTAGCTCTCTCAGCAAATCATGTTGCATGACATAATGCTCATTACAGTACCCTTCTACTTCACTTGCATCTTGCCTTTAATAGCAAATAAAATCGGTTGATTAGATGAAAATTTTGGCTGATATAATACAATTTTGAATCTCTGCGAGGCATTAATTGGAGAATACCTTGTGGTGAGATTAACAAGATTTCTCAGTGACAACTCAAAGAGGTTTTCAAAGGCGTCCATGCCCTCTTCATCTAGCTTGTGCAATTCTACCCACATATCCATAAGAGCAGTGGCTGCAATCCTTTGATCTTCAGGAAATGATCCTAAATCAAGGTAACATTCCTTAAGCAACTCATCCAATGCATCTATGCTGCTTTGGAGTTGAAAAAGTAGATGACTATTGGAATCGAAAATTGATTGACCCTTTGACCATTTCTTCAGAGTACTTCTCCACTTCAACACAGGCTGCCCA
Organism: Platycodon grandiflorus; assembly: GCA_016624345.1. Lineage (NCBI taxonomy): Eukaryota > Viridiplantae > Streptophyta > Magnoliopsida > Asterales > Campanulaceae > Platycodon > Platycodon grandiflorus. The sequence goes on along the minus strand of CM028361.1, from coordinate 29,058,021 downwards.
CAAAGTGATGCACCAATCACCGTAAGCGCCAGTGGAAATCCTTTACAGCCTTTCACTATCTACAAGTAGTAGCCCAAGACAAAGTTATGCTCGAGATCAAAGCTGAATACTCCCCTCCGTACCAAATAATCAATCTCTTTGAGTTTTCTTGCTCAACTTAATTACACTTTGACCAAAGATTTGCATCGTTCTTTCGAAATTCTAAAAAAGTTTATTGATAGTTTTCTTAATTTTTTTTCAATAACTGAAATTTTATGACTTAAAACATACTAAATTTTACTATCGCATGTACTTCAATTGTGTTAATGAGACTCTTTTTTTGGGACGAAGGGAGTATAAAAAAGTTACATAGTGACCAAAGCTATATAAGTTATCAACACTCTACTTCTCAATCTTCTTATGTATACCAATTCCACAATCCAACCAGCATAGGCTATGTAGATAAAAGTCCATATGAAGATGAATGTGATTAGGCACACCAATTAAAAAAATCAAAAATTACAGAAGCATGATTTCACCTTGTTCACAAGATCATCTGGCACATTGGGGACCCCATCTTTTGGAAATGCTGAGTAGCAAAAGAGGGTCTTGGCATCTTCATCATTCAACATCTGCAACCTATATGTAGAATCAAATCTTGGAAACACAGACCTAGATGTAACCAAAATTTTGAATCCAGGTATTTGGAACATCAAGTTCTGTACAAGGGGTTCAGATCCAGACCAAACATCATCCAAGACCAGCAGTATATAATCTGATTGTAACTGTTTCATCAAGTTTTCCAGTTGATTCTTTGCCTCTTCATCAGTTTGAAACTCATTCAGACGTTCAGGACAATGATGTTCAAACAGTTTCTTGACAATAACCCTAAGATTGGTTTTTTGCGAGACCGTGACATAGAAGATGTTATCCCCAAATATACCTGCCCAAAGAAAAGCAAACATAAAGATCAATATTGAAAGTATGCTAAAATTCCAAATAATACTAGATTTCCATTTTCAGTTCGTCAGGTTGTATATATCATGATGTGGTCGAGTTGGTGGGTCGATATAGCCAATCTACCTGTGGTACACACTAACATCATGATGTGTAGTGTAGAAGGGATAATGTAGGTGCACGGCCACTAGTACTCGTGCCCATTTGAGTGGTATGTCTGATGAGTGATATATTATAACCAAGAACCTTGAGAGGCAAAGGTCAGGTAGAAGTCGAGACTGATTTAATGAAAGAGAAAGAGGGAAAAAGCTCATGAAAGGGGAGCTACTCAAGAAAGAGAGCCAAAAACTCTCTTCCCCTGGAAGATGAGGCAAGGGTCTCTTTTTATCGTGAGATCTAGTAGGGAAGGTTCCAAGATTCCTAGCTAGGTTTTTCTATTACATAATCAGGCACACATATGTTTAGCCGCCAAACCAATGGCCCTCGAGGTTCCCCAAGTTCGGCTTGAGGGGCCCTAGGCGAGCTCAATAGATCACTTGGTAGTGCCCTAAGCCGGCACATCCACAAGGGATGGAAGTGCACAGGTATGGCTGATACTACACATACAATATATTGGTGGGGGCGGGGAATGTACATCCGTAGAAGTTTCCAACATAATTTAAACTTCTTTTCCTATAAAAAGAATTTGAGGAAACTTGAACTCCAGACCTTGCTAAATCAAAACCAACCATGCTAAATAAATCCCCAACTGTTCATTAGCAATAGAGGCCTAATAATTCACACTATGCTAACAATTACTTGACTAACTTCGATCATATTCATCCATAGACTTTGGCCCCAAGTATTAACTGTGACAACTAAAATTACCGAAGTTTCTCAATTCAAGATGAGAAATGGATACCTCTGATTTCAGTATCATGGCAGAGCATTTTAGCCAAAGTAGTTTTACCACAACCTCCGGGAGCCGAAAGCACCACAACTGATACGTCATCTTTAAGCAACATGCCCTTCAATTCTTCAACCTGCAAATCTAACCCGATAAGAAGATCGGGCAGCTCCGGGACACTGCACAAACCCGAAACCCCGAACCGATTGGTGACAGCGGAGAGTATCCGATCAGTTTTATAATCCAGATTCTGAACCCCAACCAAAGTCTTCCTGCTAATACTACTCAACTGGGCCTGCGATTTGACTTGGAAGAAAGACGTTATAGCAGCGTCCAATTTAAGGAGCTTATGAGAGTACATGTACTTTTTGTAGACGTTCCAGCACTGGATTGAGGAGCACTTGAGAATGAGTTCTTTGCCTTTTTCGAGCTGTTCGACGAACAATAATGTTTCTTGGTTGGAGTGATCCAATTTTTTGTCTAATTTGGCAACTTCAACAATGATTGGGTGGATAGATTTTAAGGTGGATTCGAGGCGTTGGAGGATTGATTTGAATTTGGCGGTTTGCTTTGATACTGTTAAGACGACTTTCAGTAGTTCGGCGAATGGCGCCCCCAAAGCAGCTCCGCCGATTAATGAACCGGCCATCTCTGATTGGAAAAGAAGAAAGCGAGCTGAGGGAATGGATTTGAAAAGGGGGTAACTGTACAAGTACTATACTACACAAAGAGACGGAAGAAAGAAATTTCTTGGTTTTTTCTGAGTGGAATTTTGAAGTCAATCGGGGGAGAAGAAGGATGATTGATGAAAGGTTCTGTTTCGGTGTTTTCTCGCGTACAGACTGCGTTGACTTCCTTTCAACTTGGCTGTGGGACCCTCCGTTGGGGTTCTCGAGGTTGCTATCTCGTTTTCATTCGAATTGCATAGGTTCTGAGAGCCCCCTCTTTTTTTTTTTTTTTTTTGAGATTTGGCAAAAATGCAGGGTTAAAACGTAATTTATTTTTTAATTTAGCATTTCAATGCTGTATTATAAAAAATAACGTATTCAAAACGCAACTGCGTTTTAAAACGCTGAAATTTCTAACTTTTTTCCAAAACGCAAATTTTAAAACGCAGTAAAGAATAAAAAGCTGCGTTTTGACATAATATTCCAAACGTATTTATAAATAAAAAAATCGCATTTTAAATTTTAAGTAAAATTTTTGATCAGCCAACAAATGTTAAATTTAAAATTTTAAAAAAAATCCAACATTAAATTTAGGAATCATATCATTAGCCGTAATATTTTTAATAGTCTTTAGTAGATATAACATTGTCCAAATATTATTGGTACTTAAACTGTTAAACATTGTAATATAAGTATTTTTTTAAGGGTAAAATATTCCGCAAGTTTGAATCAACAAGTTAATAGTAACTAATATGGTAGTTGAGTATTATAGAAGATTATAATTTAAATGGAGTGAACAAGTTTATATAAATGAGTTGAGTAGACTTATGATGAGTAGAGTCTTCAAACTCTCTTAATTTTTAATTAAAAAGTTATTCGACTCATTTGCATAACAACTTTCTATTAATACTTAATCACTACATCAGCCGTTAATTCGGTGATATTGGAAGTAGGTTTCAGAGCAACCCAAGTTACATATACAGTTAGTACAGTAATGCTATGAGTACTTAAAGAGTATTAATTTTTTTGCACCAAATGAGGTATCAGCTGTTGTGATGCATTAATTATGATTCTTAATTTTGTTTTTTGTACCACACCAGTTGACACATCATTTAGTGCAAAAAAAAATTTAGTACTCTTTAGGTACCCATTGCATTATTCTAGTTAGTAAAGCCAATAAACATACTTGTTTCATTATTAATCTATATAAGGTAAATCAAGAACAATACAGATCTCGTAAGCTCATAATACTCCATTAGAATGAAGCCTTGAAACTTGTATATTGTCAGCCTTCCTTCCAAAAGCTTCAGGAAGCTCTCAGCCAACTCTGGGCAGTATAATATATTGAACTGGTGCATACAAAACAGATTACCCCATCCCTTTTCCCTCAAAACAGTCCACTTTCGAAAGTTAAATATTTTTAGGATTAAAGTAGTCTTCCATAAAGATCATTTAAATTTATAAGAATTAAAATAGGTCTCTTAATTTATACCAACAAGCTCTAGCTCAATTGGTACCATTCACTTCTCTTAACGGAGAGGTCGGGTGTTCAAGGCACACTGGTACTTAACAACTCTCAACAGAGAGTTGATTTTGAGTTTAACATCATATAGGTAATTTTTGAATTCTTAAAATTAATTAGTTTAATTACATGTACCATTGAGTGCTCAAGAAACTCACTTACACCAGAAACCACATGATACTGTGAAACCTCACTAACACCAGTGGCTTGCAATCCTTAATTTGATCTTCAGGAAATGATCCCAAGTTGAGGTAACATTCCTCGACTACAGTCAACTGATCCAATGCAATCTATATGCTGGTTTGAAGTTGAAAAAGCACATCACGATTGGAATCGAATATTGATTGACCCTTGGACCATTTCTTTAAAGTACTTCTCCACTTCAACACAGGCTGCCCACGAAGTGACGCACCAATCGCTGTAAGGGCCAACGGAATTCCTTTACAGCCTTTCACTATCTACAAGCGTAGCCCAGCAAGACAAAGTCATGCTCGTTGATTCACGATATAAAACTTAGGTAATAATGCAAAGCTAGATAAGTTGTCAAAACTCAACTTCTCAATCTACGTATATGTATAATAATTTGCTGACCAACAAAAAAATATGTATAATAATTCAAAATTCAAACTGGTATAGGGTAATGCGCGGATAAAGTTTCTGTGCAGATGAATGTGGTTAGGCACTAAAATAAAATAAAGTAAAATAAAAATTTGGAAATTAATGTTGTGAGTTTACCTCGTTCACAAGATCATCTGGCACATTGGGGATCCCGTCTTTTGGAAAAGCTGAGTAGCAAAAGAGGGTCTTGGACTCTTCATCATTCAACATCTTCAACCTATATGTAGAATCAAAGCTTGGAAACACAAACCTTGATGTAACCAAAATTTTGAATCCAGGTATTTGGAACGTCAAGTTCCGTATAAGGGATTCACATTCAGACCAGACGTCATCCAAGACCAGCAGTATATGATCTGATTGTAATTGTTTCATTAAGTTCTCCAGTTGATTTGCTGCCTCTTCATCAGTTTGAAACTCACTGAATCGCTCAGGACAATGGTGTTCAAACAGTTTCTTGACACTAACCCTAAGGTTGCCCTTTTCCGAAACTGTGACATAGAAGATGCTTTCCCCAAATATGTCTGCCCAAAGACGAGCAAGCGTAAATAAAGACGACTATCAAAGACATGCTACACTTAATGTATAAGATCCCTAGCAGTTTCCAATATAGACACATTTTTCCTATGTAGTAGAATCGAGGAAACTTGAACTCCACACTGGCACACCATGCTAAATCGAGGCAACCGATCATTAGAAAGAGAATAAGTACTCCTTCTATTCCTAAATGAGCGTCCATTTTTTTGTCCTTAAATAAGTGTTCATTTTTGTATAAGTGTGGATTTCCTTAACATTAGTAAAAAAAACAAAAAAATAGACATTCATTTGGGAACGTGGTGTGTACAATTTATCTTTCTTACATCGATTTAGCCCTAAATATAGTTTCCGTGCTAATACAATTACCGAACTCTCAATTCAATCATAGCAAAATGAAAAATGGATACCTCTAATTTCATAATCATGACATAGCATTTTAGCCAAAGTGGTCTTCCCACAACCTCCAAGACCTGAAAGAACCACGACTGACACGTCATCTTTAAGCAGCATCCCCTTCAATTCCTCAACCTGCAAATCGAACCCAATTAGAAGATCGGGCAGCTCCGGGACATTACACAAACCCGAAACCCCGAGCCTATTGGTGACAGCGGAGAGTATCCGATCAGTTTTATGCTCCAAATTCTGAACCCCAACCAAAGTCTTCCTGCTAATACTACCCAACTGGGCCTGCGCCTTGACTTGGAAGAAAGTCAAAATAGTAGAGTCCAATTTAAGGAGCTTATTGGAGTTCTTGTACTTCTTGTAGACGTCCCAGCACTGGATTGACGAGCACTCGAGGATAAGCTGTTTGCCCTTCTCGAGCTTCTCGACCAACAGTATTGTTTCTTCGTTGGAGTGATCCAATACTTTGTCTAATTTGGCCACTTCAACTATGATTGGGTGGATAGCGTTTAAGGTTGATTCAAGGCGGTTGAGGATTGATTTGAATTTGGCGGTTTTTTTCGATACTGTAATAACGACTTGCAGTAATTCGGAAAACGGCGCCCCCAGGGCGGCTCCGCCGATTTGTGAGCAGGTCATCCAGGGCCGGGGTCGGGGGGGCGGGGCGTTGGGGTGGGGGCGGAGGGGCTTGCTAATCCCTAAAAGAAGAAAGAAAGCTGAGAGTAATTGTGTAGATGCATAGATCAACTTTCCAACTAGACTGCTTTTCTTAGTACAACGTAACATATACCGAATTTCTTAACGGATTTGATTTATAGATCATGTATTAAAATTTTATATTAAAGGTATAATATATAGGCTTAGTTTTCATTTTGCCCACCATATTATTCGCGAAAGTCCAACAAGCTCACTTTACATTTTTTTTTTCAAACTTTTCCAACTCCACTTTACAAAAAGTTTCAATTTGGTCCATTAATTGAATTCCGTTATTTTTGTTAGATGAAATCCTTTAAAAAAGACTGAAATAGTCCTTGACTTAAGTATGAAAAAGACTCAAATGTCCTTCAAAAATTATGAGACAAACCAAATTGAAAACAAAAAAATAAAAAACCTAGTCAGTCACGCTCTCTCTCTCTATTCAAAGACCCTCGGCGCTGGCAAGCATCTCCGAGCTCTTTCTCTAGCGCCAACGAGTCCCTCACCGTGCTTGCCCTTGTACTGCCTCAAACCCCAAGCAGTTCCCTCATCGATCTCTCTCAGTCACACTCTCTCACTCTCTAGTCCCCGTCTGTAGCAACAGCAGTCGTGCATCCCCCCTCTCCAAACGACGACAACCCCTTCCCCATTCAAGCCACCTCCATCTCTAATTAGAACAACCCACCTCCGAGTAGGCGAGTCCAAACGTCGGCGACCCCTTCCCTATCCGCGCTCTCTCTCATCACCTAATCTCAATGTAAGGGGAACAATATTACTTGGGAGAATGCAAGCTTTTGATGTATGATCCGGAATTCCTGGAAATTTATTTGTTAAAGTAGCTAAGACTGTTTTCTTTTGTCTATTTGTTATCAAGATTCTCAAGATGCTTAAATGCTTGCTTGACATCTATTTTGAAAGTACATGTAGTATTGTGTGTTTCATTTTTCTTGTTTGTTGCATAACATTCATGTAGACCCTTACAAATTTGTCACATTAGCATCTTTTATTGAGATAATAGTCCTTTCTTCTAACTCCTGGGCAGTTCTCTGTTGAAGAGTGTTCCAATGGCAGTTTGTAGTTTTTTGTTTTGTTTTGGGTCCAATTCTTGAGCCAGCAGTAAGAGTAATCTGACACAAGTTTTCTTCTTGGCATGTTAGATCAAAATGTCGTTGATGCAGAATAGCAGGGTTTGAGAACCCCAAGTTAAACTGATGTCAAAAATTACCTCCTAGAATTCAATTTTCCTCTATAACCACTCTTTTTTTTAATTAGTAATGAACTATGTTGCATTGTGCGAGTTCAGATAAAAGAACCAAAAGTAGGAAGATGGAACAAGGTTAAATTTTAAAGTTTTAGTGAGTCAATTTCAGTTGCTTTGCAATAGAGTCAATTTTAGTTGCTTTGCAATAGAGTATGGATTGATCTGATACATAGTATTTAGAATAGTCTCGTTTCTTTTGTTAAGTTCCATTTTGGAATAACTCAAAATAGCACAAACAGTGGTGAAGATCATATATCCATAAGGGGGAGATGTTGCATGGAAATGTTGTACATTTGGAGAAGAGATGTTCGGAAGGTTTGGAGAAGGAAAGACAGATGGCGGTGAGGTAAGAGAGAGACAACGTGCCTCACACGTGGTATTAGTAAGGGTCTTAGGGTTTTTGAAAATATTGTAAACTTTTCATCCAACAAATCAGACAAAGTGATTAATGTGGAACTTCTTGCAAAGTAGAGTTAGGAAAGTCTGGAAAAAAAAATGTAGAGTGAGCTTGTTGGACTTTTGCGAATAATAGGGTGGGCAAAGTGAGAATTAAGCCTAATGTATAATAAGTACTAATATTTGACGTATGATGTATATTATTTTGTTGATATATCTGTAAATATATTATTTTCCAACGTTAAAAGGTCACAAATGAAATGATAGTACAATTTTTATTTTTACATTTTTGTTTTCAAGAGGTGTACTCATATTAGAAATGACAATGAGCGGTTCAGGAGCAGTTATATATAATACCACTCTCATTCCTCAATTCAATTTTATGTCACATAACCACCCCATTCCCCACTAGGGAATCAATTTGTTTTCCCGTATCCATTTCATACTGGTAACGATTAATCGGGGAATACCCACGGGTAATTGGTGAAGTTAACAATTTAGTTTAAAATAATTTAATGACAGAAAAAACTCTCAAAAAGAATTTTTTAAAGAATATAATATTTAATCAAGTGCATGAGACTTGATAAAGGATAATACTTCGACTTATAATTCATCACAATTGTGTTCATAAAAGCTAAAAAGTCTAATTAAGTAGTTGTGCACACCACAAATTCACTAAATATTTAAAAAGTTTCATTAAGTTACAAGGAGGAGTGTGCGACAACGACGGATTGACGAATTCACATGATTGAGAATGATTTTAAAATTTTATTATTTTATACCTAACATATGTATACATAGGTTATATGGTAAATACTTGTATGAATAGGATAAAGTTATATTAAATATCATGCCAAAAAATAAACGTACCGAGGGTACCGAATCTGTGCTCAAACCATGGATCATTGATGAAGCTTGACGGTAGGATATCTGGCTATGTGTTATCTGCAAAAGTGAACAACCGTGAGAGGGCGGGGAAAACTCTCCGGTGTGATAATCAGTATCTCAGAGAAAGTATAAGTGTGTAAGGAGAGAGAGAAGAGAGAGTCTCTTAGGTCATCGAGAGGACCCCTATTTATAGGGATTTGTTACTACCTAAGTGGGCTAGGCTTATCCTTTATATATGGGCTTGGCCCATATATCTTTGAGGGTACCCTTTTGGGAGTATACTTTTGGGGGTATATATTTATACTCATCAGAAGCCCCCCACTCTTTGTTCTTCGAGATTTATCTCGAGGGTGAGGAGTAGCATTTTGCTTCATGATTCTCTTTTGTTGTGCCGAGAGTTTGCGTTTTTCATCTTGAACTTGAAGACGTGTCTTTAGTATTTGATTTTGGCAGGAAATACTTGAATAAATACTCGGTTTGACCGAGACTTGGTTTGCTCGAATGTGTCGAGACTTGATTAGCTCGGTATGGCGAGACTTTTTGCTTGACATGGCGAGACTTTTGTGCTCAATGTGGCGAGGTGCCTTTTAGTTCTAGGACTTAGGTCCCTAATTTTACGATCTTCTTTATCATGGTGAAGAGCAAGTTGTAACTTGACCTCGGCATGACAAGGTGACTTTTAATTGTTTGCGATCTTCTTCAACATGGTGAAGAGCAGGTCGTAACTTGACTTCGGCGTGGCGAGGTGCCTTTTATTTTTACGATCTTCTTCAACATGGTGAAGAGCAGTTCGTAACTTGACCTCAGCGTGGCGAGGTGCCTTTTATTTTTACGATCTTCTTCAACATGGTGAAGAGCAGGTCGTAACTTGACCTCGACGTGGCGAGGTGCCTTTTATTTTTACGATCTTCTTCAACATGGTGAAGAGCAGGTCGTAACTTGACCTCGGCGTGACGAGGTGCCTTTTATTTTTACGATCTTCTTCAACATGGTGAAGAGCAGGTCGTAATTTGACCTCGACATGGCGAGGTGCCTTTTATTTTTATGATCTTATTCAACATGGTGAAGAGTAGGTCGTAACTTGACCACAGCGTGGCGAGGTGCCTTTTATTTTTATGATCTTCTTCAACATGGTGAAGAGTATCTCGTAATTTGACCTCGACATGGCGAGGTGCCTTTTATTTTTATGATCTTCTTCAACATAGTGAAGAGCAGGTCGTAATTTGACCTCGACATGGCGAGGTGCCTTTTATTTTTACGATCTTCTTCAACATGGTGAAGAGAAGGTCATAGTAACTTGACCTCGGCGTGGCGAGGTGCCTTTTATTTTTACGATCTTCTTCAACATGGTGAAAAGCAGGTCGTAACTTGACCTCGGTGTGGCGAGATGCCTTTTACTCGCTGCGAGTAACACTTGAGTAGTGAGGATAAGCGCAGGAAGGCACGGGGTACTACTCAACCGCGAGTAACACTCGAGTGGTGAGGATAAGTACAGGAAGGCGCAGGGTACTACTCAACCGCGAGTAACACTCGAGCGGTGAGGATAAGCGCAGGAAGGTGCGAGGTACTACTAAATCGCGAGTAACACTCGAGTGGTGAGGACCAAATCTACTCAGCCACGAGTAACACTTGAGCGGTGAGGATAAGCGCAGAAAGGCGCGGGGTACTACTCACCGTGAATAACACTCGAGCGGTGAGGACCAAATCTACTCAGCCGGGAGTAACACTCAAGCGGTGAGGATAAGTGCAGGAAGACGGGGGGTACTACTCAACCGCGAGTAACACTTGAGCGGTGAGGACCAAATCTACTCAGCCGCGAGTAACACTCGAGCGGTGAGGATAAGCGTAGGAAGGCGCGAGGTACTACTCACCGTGAGTAACACTCGAGTGGTGAGGAACAAATCTACTCAGCCGCGAGTAACACTCGAGCGGTGAGGATAAGCACAGGAAGGCGCGGGGTACTACTCAACCGCGAGTAACACTCGAGCGATGAGGACCAAATTTACTCAGCCGCGAGTAACACTCGAGCGGTGAGGATAAGCACAGGAGGGCGCGTAATGTGCCCGAGCATGAGCATAATATAAAGCTCGATGGGAGCATGATTTGAAGCTCAGGCCGAGTGTGACTCAGGAAAGAGCATAGCGATCCCGAGTGCGATCGTAATGAGATGCTCAAGTGAAATCATGAAGCCACCCTCGGGGAAGAGTGCATAATATGAATCAAGTGCACGGGCATGGAAAGTAGTGTGCATCGGTCCTGTGCCTGCCGATCCTCAAGATAATTGACTTTATTATCGGCCCTGGACTCGCAGATAGTGGCCCTGTGTCAATATGTAGCAGTAATAGTAGTAGTCCTCACTTCTTGAGCTAGAAGGAGTAGTTTTGAGGTCGAGAAGTAATATATATAGCCTTTGCTTCGATGGTAGCCCCCTAGTGACTGGTTTTTTGATCGAGCTTGTTGGTCTTGTATACTTCAGATTCTGAGAGTAATAAATATGTTGATAGGTGCTTGGACCTCTTTGAAATGTGACCTCGACGTGGCGAGGTTCCTTTTGTGGAAGGCACTTCAGGCCTTTCAGAAGTAACCTTGGCTTGTAGCGAGGTTCGTTTAGTTGAGGAGCACAACGTGTTATTGCTCGTGGCCTTCGAGGCTCCATTAACTCGTATTTTACATTTGAAAATTTCAAAGGCTTTATTGCAGATCAAAAGTTTCCTTTTATTGAAATGCATATTATGTATTTTTTCCTTGCATAGATAAAGTGATCATGCTCACAATTCATGTAAATATCAATGAATAACTGTAGCTAATACATAGGCAAAAGATCTTGTTATTTCATATAAGTTGAGATCGCGTAAGCATTTACGCATTGTGCGAGGATAGACATGATGGCGACACGTCGCGCTATTAAAGGATATGGTAAACTCACAAAAATGTACAAATTCACGAAATTGAAGCATAGAGTAACGTGTGCATGTTATGCTAATATATTACTATAGGGCTAGCCATGTTATGTCAAGGTCGAGCTCTCGACAGTCAAGATAAAAATTGTATATTGAGTTTGCGTGCTTGACACGAGTGGGCATACAATATGTATTTATCATATTATGACTGCATTTACAAATGATTTTCATAAAATGATGTTGCTTTCAACCATCAATTTATTTTATTTTGTATTATATAACTAGTCATGATGCGATTTAATAGTTGTGATGCATAAGCAAAAATAGCATGTTATCTCGTGCATTTTTAGGATATAGTGTGCCGGTGGCACGTCATAGTATCACAGGATATATGCTAAATTCATGATTTGTTAAATTTATTGAATTAAAACATGAAATAATGTGTGCATCTCATGCTAATGTATTTTCACAGGACTAAGCGTTGTAATCTAAGTTAATGACAGAATGTAAGCCATTTACGAGTTTTATACGATCGAAATTAGAGTCGCATGGTGAGTTCATTTGAAGCATAGCGATGAATAGAGTTTAACCCGTTTCTATTCGCAAAGTGAGTGCGTGATGTTAAAACTATTTGATATAATTGAGCATACAAATAGGCGGGCACACATCAGTTTTAACTTGACTAGCATGTCAAAATTTTCATAAATGGGTAAACTCGTGTCACATGGAATCATGCGTAAAAGAATATATTTTATAACGAGCAAATAAAAATAACGAGGTACTATCATTTAAGCTCGAGATTTCAATATTAATCATGCATTTTTGTTCTTTTTTATGCATAACATGTAAATTATTAGTGATTTGCACTAATTTTATGCAATTAATAAGCATATGAGTTGCATATTTATCCACAATTTAAGATTTGATGGCTTATTTTGTATTTCATATGTTTGTTATATCTAAAACATGGTAATGAAAGTAAAATATGTAGAGATTGAGGGCAAAAAAAATGGAAGGAGTTCACCTTAAAATATTGTAGAGGGGCCCATTAGTAACTTTTCAGAAAAAGGAGGCCCAGATAATAATTTTCTAAAAGTTGAAGGACCAGAGAGCAGACTTCCAAGAGCTGAGGGGCCTGATTGCCATTTTTAAAAGTTTAGGGGCCATTGTGTAATTTTTAAAAGTTTAAGGGCCCTTTTATAATTTTTAGAAATTTAGGGGCCTTCTTGTAATATCTAAAATTTTGGGGTCTTTTTGTAATATCCAGAAGTTTAGGGGCCTTTTTATAATATCTAGAAGTTTAGGGGCCTTTCTATAATATCCAGAAGTTCAGAGGCCTTTTTATAATTTCTAGAAGTTCAGGGACCTCCCAACAATTTCCAGACTCTTAGTGGACACGTGGTGCGCGTGAGACGCGTCAGATCCACTTCCCCGGCGCGTGGAAGAGTGGTGGTTAACTAGAAGCTTTAGGCGGCGCTGGAGGCGCGTGTCTGCTCCGATGGCCCCGATTTTTTCTCGATCGTCTTCGTCTTTTCAAGTCGCATCCAATGGTGCTATTTGTTTTTTGTTCCGACGCCGGACTGTTGCGCTTCTGCCTCGCTGATGTTCTGCCTGCGTTTTTAGCGAAGTACCGCTGCCAGCGGTCTTTGGGTGGCACGTGTGGGAGCATGGTGCCTCTGTTGGCCATGATTTTTGTGCCGTTGTGTTCGTTTGGGCGAGACGAACCCGATGGTGGTATTCGTTTTCAGACCTGAGCTCTTCTTCTTTGACCCAGCTCGTACAGCTCGATGAAAAAATCTATGCTCCTTCCCTCTTCTCCAAGCTGTTGTTTTGAGATATAAATTTTCATTGTTGAAATTCTCCATGGTGTGCATTCTTGTTTCGGTTCCCGGCAACGAAACCAACTGATCATACCAAAAAATAAGCGTACCGGGGGTACCGAATCTGTGCTCAAACCATGGATCATTGATGAAGCTTGACGGTAGGATATCTGGCTATGTATTATTTGCAAAAGTGAACAACCGTGAGAAGGCAGGGAGTTTCTCCGCAAAAACTCTCAGGTGTGATAATCAGTATCTTAGAGAAAGTATAAGTATGTAAAGAGAAAGAAGGGAGAGAGTCCTTTAGGTCATCGAGAGGACTCCTATTTATAGGGATTTGTTACTACCTGAGTGGGCTGGGCTTATCTTTTATATATGGGCTTGACCCATATATCTTTGAGGGTACCCTTTTGGGAGTATACTTTTGGGGGTATATATTTATGCTCATCAATTACTAAATATGCAGTTCGGGTAACGGTTGGGAGAACGGGTACTGCTAAAATTATCTATATTTTTTTGATTATTTACCGATCGCTTGACATTTGTTTTCTTATACCCCTGCTTCAAATTTTTAGAAAGGAACCAAAAAACAAAATTTTAAACCCGTATTTCTTTCTTAAAAATTTGCTTGACTTCCTCAAGGTAAGTCCAAAATTTATCAACTTTGACCTTAACATATTCATAATCTGATCTGATTTTTTTATTTTGACGTAAAATAAATGTGTTTATTTATTTATTTTATTTTTTTGTATCTTAAAATATATAATTTGAATATATAATTTTTTATTTTGATGTAAAATAAATGTGTTTATTTATTTATTTTATTTTATTGTATCTTAAAATATATGATTTGAATATTTTATCGATATAATGCCTTTTGCATACTAATTATGTGAATATTTTTTGTTATAATAACTCCAGATCAAATGAAATAGACAACATTTGTAGGACTATATAATTTTCGTTAAAAGTTTCTTACGATGAATTCTTTTGTTAATATTAATTTGCTGAACTTATAAACTCAAAAGCTTAAAAGTCTCATAAGAAATCATTTGTAAAAGAACATTCATTGAATTGAGAATTGAAATCATCATTATGTTGTAGACTAACTTTTGATGTTTTAATGTTGACCACCTTAAAAATTAGAAATTTATATTTTCAATGCAAGCACAAGTTTTCATCAAAACAAATTGGGTTCTAATTTTGGCAAGTAAATTTTGGCAAGAATTTTCCTTTTATAGACTCAATTGTTATTATATATATATATATATATATATATATATATATCCACTTATAACATCAGAAGTGCATATCAGGGCATGATATGTGCCAAAGTAAAAATAAATAAACTTATACAAAAATAAACACTTATTTAAGGACAAAAAATTTAAAAATAAATACTCATTTAGCAATAAAATAATTACTATGTTTAAAAGTTAAACTAGTTTTTCTTGGACAAATTAAAAAAGAATGAAGGATTTATTTTTATTTTTATTTTTTAACACAAGGAGTGTATACTAAAACTAACGTGAAATTTAAATGGACATGCCATGACCCATGATTAGCATCAATCCATGTTATAATGTGATATCTCAACGGTCAAGCCATGATTGGACATCAATTCAAGAAGAGTGACATCAATTCACTAATCTTTTGATGAATTATGAATTGATGTAGATTTCGTTTATTTCACGAAAAATAATTTTTAAAAAATAACTTCTAAAAATTAAAAAGTTATTATTTTTAGATGTTTGATAAATTTTTTAACAGAGTAATGTTATGGGTATCTAAGGAGTACTAAAATTTTTGTACCAAATAATGTGTCAGCTCATATGGCAGCTGATGTGGTACAAAAAAATAAAATTAAAAATTATAATTAATGCATCACATCAACTGCCACATTAATTAACACATCATTTAGTGTAAAAAATTTGGTACTCTTTAGGTATCCATAGCATTACTCTTTTTAAAAAGAGTGGCGCTAAACGCAGCCCCCCTTAATGCGCTAAACGCAGCCCCCCGGCGAAATTACTAACCTGCCCTTTTTTTATTTTATTTTCAAAATTTTTAAAAACTAAATTTTAAATTACAGTTTCCCCCTAATTTTAGAAAATTTAAAACCGCCCCCTGGACTTTTTTAAACTTACCCCCCCCACTATCCAACCTCAAAAAATTACTAAATTGTCCTTGCTTTTTTCTGAGAAAATTACTAAATTGCCCTTAATTTTTTCTATATATAGAAAGGACTTCTAACCTAACAAACTCACAATTTTCAGTTCATCTCTCTAAACTCAACATATTCTCTCTCTCTAGAAAGTTCTTCATCTCTCGCTCTATTTTTCTGCATTAAAGGTATGTTTTTCGTATACTTTGTATTAAATAAATTTGTTATTTAGTTATTTGTTTTGAATATATATGTTTGTCGCATATTTTTGTGTTAAATATGAATTTTGTGTTGTTATTGTTGTGTTATAATGTACCATTTAGACCAAAAAAAAAAAAAAAAACTGGGGTATATGCGCCTGTACCATGCGCATGTACAGTATGTCATGCGCATGGTACAAGCGCATATTGCACGATTTATTATAATTTAATTAAAAAAATTTAAAAATTTAAAAATTTCATGCACATGCGCCTGTACCCGGCGCATGGAGACTTGTACATGCGCATGGTCTGGGCGCATGTACAAGCCTCCATGCGCCGGGTACAGGCGCATGTTGCACATTTTCAAATTTTTGAAAATTTTGCACTTTAACCCTTGTATTTGTCATTTTTTTAAAAAATTGTTTCATTTCACCCCCTGAGTTTGTTAGTTTCGTTAAATATTTATGAAATTTTGCATTTTGCCCCTTGAGATTGTTAGTTTCGTTAAATTGAATGAAAATATGCAATTTTACCCCCTGAATTTGTTAATTTAGTTAAAACTTTGAGGTATATGAAAATGTTACACTTTTAATAAGTTATATGGTTAAATAATTATTAATATCTTAATATTAAATTTTTATGTGATTTATTAGATGTTACACTTTATTCCTAATTATTGCATTATGCTTAAATAATTATTAATAATATCTTAATTATTATTAAATGTTACACTTTATTAATATTTAAATTGATAATATTAATTTTTTATGCGATTTATTAAATGTTACACTTTTTTCCCAATTGCATTATGCTTATATTATTATGCGAATATTATAAATATGATATATATATATATATAAATATATATATTTAAAATCAATTTTTTTGTTCATGTAGATGGCTGATGACCGTGGAAAGAGGGTCATGGAGCATAGTTTGGACTATGAAGGGCGGGCGAAAGATCGGCGTGTTTTTGCATCAGCACGAGCGAGAGAGGACCTCCGCAGACAAAGACAGCGACAGGCTATGATGGATGAGCCGCCGGTCCCGCCTGTCGTACTTACCCCAACCCCTGTTCAGTGGCACGGCTATCAGCCTACTCCGGTTCCGTTTGGGGTAGGTTTTGATGCAACCTCCTCAGTGGGAGATTCAGCTTCGTGGGCTGAACATCACTCGCATTCTCCCGCAACGACCAATGAGGAAGAACGTCGTAACGAAGAATTTATTCAGCAGTTGGACGACGATATTGAGCCGGATATTGCCTTACCGGAACCAGTTCCTCGTGGTCGTCGTCGTCGCCCTAACCCTAGTAGGGCTGGCACTAGTAGTGGAATCAGCGGCCCCGACGATTGGAGGTTGAGGGAGCCACAAGACGGAGGCCCCCAAATCATCGACTTATTGACTGGTTATCTTGGGCATATCGCATGTGCTTTATGGACCGGACATATGGTAATCTTTACTATATCTAATTTTTACTTAATTCGAATTATATTTGTCATTACATAGAAATTATATTTTTATTGATGCGTCTATGTATTTACGTTCTTTTTTTTTATGTTTAACAGAATATACCTCCTTTACTCGGACTCCACGGTGGCGATCGGATGTATAAGTGGAGTTTAAACAATTTTAGGGCCACAGAAAAGTTTGAAGCAACGGGCTTGGCGCATTTGCAGAAATGCATGTTTCCAAACGTGAACATGCCTTTGATTTCTGCTTTCGTGGAAAGATGGTATCCAGAGACCAACAGTTTTCATCTTCCATTTGGGGAGATGACGATCACTCTCCACGATGTCTGGTATCTTTTACAGATACCTGTAGCTGGGTTCCCTATTATGGGAGATAGCAGCCTTTCTGAGTTGAGGCCGAGGATAGGGGGTCTATTAGGGTGGACGGCTGACCAAGTGAATGCTGAATTCAAGACTCATTTGATCAAGCTCAACACCATTCAAAGAGAGTATGGTACGAGCGGGCCAATGGTCGGTCCAAAACGAAAAGCGACGGCATATTTGTTGTGGACGTTGGGTGCGTCACTCTTCGTCGACAAATCAAAAACTTCAGTCACCTCACAACTTCTGCCGTTCTTGGACCCATTGGAGGAGGTGCCCAACTATGCTTGGGGCACATGCGTTAGCATATCTATCTGTCGGCTCGGTATAGCATCTCGTCGAGATACAACGCAGATGGTGGATGTCGACTGTTGGAAGTAAGTTTTACTTGTTGGTTTAATTTATTAATTTGGAATCATTTGTATTTATTTTAATTTATTATTTATTAAATTGTTTGCGATTTAGGGTTGGATATATGAGTACTTCCCAGAGTTCAGTCCTGGGCATGTTGAAATCTGGACAACCGTAAGTCCATACGTAGCTCGTTGGCGCACGGCTACGTCGAGAAACAGGGAGCCCATCGGTACTTTGGATATGTACCGGAGACGACTTGATCAGTATACTGCTGAGGAGGTAAGATAAAATACCCCCTATACAATTTAAAATTATTGAGTTTCTTAATTTTTTATTATGTTAATATATAGTTATTTTTTTTTATTAAGATGTTAATTTATTTTATTAAAATGTTATGTTATTAATACAGGTTGTATGGCTTCCGTATCACCATGACCCGACAGTTACCATCCCGATTAGTCTGTTTTGCGGTATCATACACTATAGGACTATTACGGAGGCATACATGCCCGAGCGGTGTTTACGACAATTCGGGTATGTTCAGACAATCCCGGCTGCTCCTCAAGTCCCTACTAAGGTATATTTGGGTTTGAACCCAAAGTTATATGTGGTGGAGCACGATCCAAACAGAGAAATTGGGATATGTGGCAAGCCCACGCATTTCGCCCGAACGTTTTGGGTCATTTAGGTGTATTAATTCTAGTGATACGATGCCGGGTATATGAGGTGGTTTAGGGCCCGATCTCATCCTCGGGTTGTCGACCGATTCCAAAGAATGTCGTTGATGAAGGACCTCCATCACCTAGTCGGTTGCCTCTAGCAGTTGTGAGTATTAAAATCTTCAAGATATTCATGACGTATTTATTATTTATTGTTACGAATATTTGTTTTGACTATTCTTGTCTACTTTTGTATTGCAGCGAATGCAATATTTAGGTAACCGGGCTCAACGGACTTGATGCCTCGCGTGCGGCGTGACCGAATTACGATGAGGAAGAGTTCAATCAAGCTATCATAGATATATGCCACCACCTCCGTGATTGGATGTAGTTATATTTAAAATGTTAGGATTGATGTAATATTCTAGTTTAAGGACTTCCTTTATTGTATCTAATGAAGTTTATTTAAGAAAAAACTACTTAACAAAATATGACTTTAAACAGATTGCATTAACAAACAAACAAAATATCATACGGTTTGACTCAACTCAAACCAATAGAGATCTTTTGAGGAATCCATAGTGTTCCCACCGGATGTCGGATCACAAATCCATTGCCACCTCGGCCACCGGGTGGCATCGGCGCGAGGCCTCAAATCAATTTTAATAAAATGATCTGCACCATGAACCGGCAAGGGTAATAAATTCGGTTGGCGCTGTTTGTCCACCAAGACGTGGTAGAGGCAAGAAATGAGAGCACCGGCTGTCTTGAAAAGCACCGTAAGATTCGTTGATACCGCGTTGCAACCACCAGTCCTAGATCGGTCAAACACAACCAATGTCGCTGTGGAGCCGTAGCCTCGTGATAGTCATATATGCGAACAGCTCTCATAAGTACATCTTTTGTCAAAGCTCTCCAATAAAGTTCCCAATTTTCGAACATCTCCTGAACTAGGTCGCGTCTCACCAAGTCCCACAGTTCATCGTCGCCATACACACAAAGGGCAATACATCTAAAACCACAATGCCCATCTCCCTTTACGTTAGTATGGCCGATTATGTACTTCAGAATCCAATGTGGAACGTCGGTTGGGTATGGAAAATCAGTGATAAACGTATGAGCATCATCAGTACTCATAGATCGGCGAGCTTGTCCATCACTTTGTGCTGGAAAGGATAATGACATGAGATTCGGATCCGTCGCGACTACCCGAGAATTGCTTATCGACATATTCCCAATCGGATGGGTCCCTCTTCGTTGACTTCTGTTGGGAGGGCGCCTTTGTGTTTCTTATCCGTAGCATGCTCCCCAACTCGACGCGTGTCTACGAATGACATTCCCTATCCCGGTAGAAAGCACGACCTTGTCAATATCGATTGTGGACCGATATCGACAAGAGATCTCGAGCAAATCATCACCACTGCGTCTCGTCGTGGATAATTCCTCGATCGCCTCCATATCTAAAGTCCTCCAAAATATTGATATCCGTGGGATCAAACGGGATTAGGTTTTGTTGCGCCTCAAGCATCTCATGAAGACATGGCAAGCCGTGGGACGATCGCAGAATGCATCGATCGATGCCATACCCTTCGAGTTTGTTAGCCTCCTTTAGTGTCTCTAGCTTAATCCACTCCTCGTCCATCAACTCGAAAGCCTTATGAGATACATTGCACGAAAGTTGTCGAAACACGAAGCTTTTTTCAGTTAAAGTATGGACAACTGTGCGCGATTGCTCGAATTGAGCCTTTAGCTCGTTCAATTGTAACTCAATATTCTTTGTAGCTTCGGGAATATTGTGTCGAAACCCCATGGTGAGCCTAACCATCTCTTTAGCTGCGAATGAGTACTCTCGACCCTAGATGACAAAATATTGGACACATTTATTAATATGAGATGATAAAAATGTATAATATAGTTTATATTCTAATAAAGAAAAATTCATTTCAGTTTATATAAATCAAATATAATACCTGTTTGTCGTAGTATTCCCAAAATGTAAAATATCTTTGGTCCACGCACAACAGAATTTCTTCTTGTATGGGTCCAGCCATTCTCTCATCACGTAATTCACTAACCCAAACTTGTTAGCCCATACTTGTACCAACGCAGCCAGATGTCCTTCAAATTTCTCCTCTGTTCGTGCATCAACAATTTTATGCCACCTAGACATAAATACTGGAGAAAAGTCTTTAGTCTTCGTGCGCTGAACCACATGCTTCTCCACATTCTTCGAAATATGTCTTTTACACAACATATGTTGGGCACCGGGAAAGAAATGCTGAATGGCTTTCATTAAAGCCAACTCTCTGTCAGTGATAAAAAGCTTTGGATAAATCTCCAAAAGTGCAAAGAACTGCTGCAGCGTACCCAACACCCACATGAAGGAATCAATGGTCTCGTCATGAATGAAGGCGAAAACAATGTGGAAATTTTTACCGGTAGATGCCACCCCTATGATCTCCAACAACGGCAAGTTGTACTTATTTGTTTTGTACGTTGAGTCCAAAATGATAACTTGAGGAAACTTTTGTAACAGAATCACTGATGTTGGGTGCATTAACATGACATGTTTCAGAGTAACATCATCATCTTGAAATTCTTCCCAATGGTGATAGCCATTGTCATACATCAGTTTGAAGAAATGTTGCATTGGTGTTGCTTCACCCATGCCATCCCTTTTATTTTACGTACCAAATTCGCACTTGACGGCGAGCTAACATTATCGGGATCGTATTATGCGGATGGTTGAGAATTTGCTTCGGCTTCATATTGTCTTGTGTAAGTTGTTTAACGACTCCATAATCGTCTTTCGGTGACGTTCTCGATCGTGCCCTTGTCCATACTTAGTAAGTGGGTGGTTGTGTCGACGATTCTCACCAACGTGCACTTTCCAAAGATTACCACCAAGTTGCTGAACTGCAGTAACCTCAAATGGACATCCTATTTTCTTTGAACCGCATTTTTTTCTTTGACTGGCATCAGCATCTCCAGTTACTCTGGGAGTTCCACTTCTTTCGCAACCAAAACAAACAATTTTCCTTTCATTTCTACTTCTATGCCGCTTAATCATCATATGCATGTTATTGAGATGCCCTGTAAATAGAATCCATTTCCCCACATGTACTAAACTCTGAAATATTGTTTCTGTAACAAAGCACCCGCTAACATCCGGATAAATTGTTGTTTCATCTATAGGGGAACAATCCTGTAATTATTTAACCGTGTGTAAGCAAAATTTAATATTAAAATTAATTCAATTAATCGGCCCAAACAAATAACATAGGCCACAAATAATTATTGTTTAAACAATTATAATCAACATTTCATAGTAATTAACAAAATATAAATAATACAACTATATTAATTCATTTAATAGACCCAAAACTAATAATTATGTAACATAAAAGTTAACAAAGTTAAATTAAGAGGGAAAATAATTATTTAAGCATAATGCACAATGCAATACAAAAAAACAAAGTGTAACATTTAATAAATCACATAAAAAAATTTAAGCTAAATTACTTAATAATGCAATGAGTAAAAGTGTAACATTTATTAAGAAATCAAATAAAAATTAAATATTAAGATATTAATAAATATTTAATCATAATGTTATTGAAAGTGTAAGATTTTCATAAACCTCAAAATTCTAACTTAATTAACAAACTCAGGGGGTAAATTGCATATTTTAATTCAATTTAACAAAATTAACAATCTCAAGGGGTAAAATGCAAATATACATACAATTTAACGAAACTAACAAACTCAGGGGGTGAACTGCAATAGTTTCAAAAATAGACAAATACAAGGGTTAAAGTGAAAAAAAAATTTAGTGCTACATGCGCCTGGTACAGGCGCATAAAATCTTGTACATGTGCCCAGACCATGCGCATGTACAAGATTTTATGCGCCGGGTACAGGCGCATGTACCTTTTTAAAAAAATAAAAATTCTAAAACCGTGCAACATGCGCTTGTACCATGCGCATGGCATCCTGTACATGCGCATGGTACGGCGCATCTAGCCTTTTTTTTTTTGTCTATTTAACGAAATAATTAATCCAAAAATATACAATTTTGAATCAAATAACGCAAAGCACTTAATTTAATTAACACAAAGTAAAAAATATACATATTAACTGAATAATTTAAATAAAATTACCTCTGAATTGTCTGAACTGGATTCCCCTTCCGAGTTATTAGCCGAATTATTAGACATTTGGACAAAAAAAATTTAAAGTCTTGAAAGAGAGAGAGAGAGAGAGAGAGTAATTAGAGTGATAGATTGTGGATGAAAAAAAAAATTTTCATCCGTTCCTTTTTAAAAAAAAAATTGAGGGGTCTAAATGTATAATTTAGGGGGGCTATTATATAATTTTTGGGAGCCTAAGTTATAGGGGGGCGGCTGATAAAACGAAAGTTCAGGGGGCGGCTTTAAATTATCTAAAGGCTAAGTTATAGGGGGGCAGCTGTAAAAACTAATAGTTCAGGGGGGCAATTTTAAATGTTCTAAAATTAGGGGGAAACTATATTTAAAGTTTAGTTTTTAAAAATTTTAAAAATAAAATAGAGAAAAGGGCAGGTTAGTAATTTTGCCGGGGGGGGGCTGCGTTTAGCGCATTAAGGGGGGCTGCGTTTAGCGCGTATGTTTTAAGAATATGTTGAAAAACATTTTCGAATGTTTGACAACTATATAAAAAAATGTTATGAAAAACATCCGAAAAATTATACTCTCTCCACAAATTAATGTCTCACAGTAACCCCCAATTAATCACTAGTGATGTCAAATCAATAGGGTCCATCTACTTTTCAATATCGCAAATAAAAATGACATAATTTTTAATAGACTTGAAAAAATGTTTCAATAAAAGAAAGAGACAATTATTGTGGAGCATCCCAAATTGAAATAATAGACACTTATTTCAAGACGAATGAAGTATTTAATTGAGTAGTGCAAACATGATATTAGACTTCAATTCTAACTTCAAATTAGAAATTCTATGATCTCAAATATTATACCGGAAGTTCCAAGTACTCTTCACCTAAAGATTTTATTCCATGTAATACTATGTTTAGAAATTAAAGTATTAAGAAAATAATTTAAAATTTTAAATCCACTAACAAAAGACTTTCAAATAAGATATAAATGACGGGTTCAATCTATCATAGTATTTTTATTGAAATATCAAGCTGAAATATTTTTAAAATTCAACTAATTGAATTTGTACTATTATCATTACCTTCCCATCTCAAAATGGATATTTACTTTTTTGGTGATTGTGAATAAAAGTAAACATTTATTTTGGGACAAAAAGGAGTTTTAATTTTCAATTTGACAGAGTTTTAGCTTATGAATAGTAAACGTACCTTATGCCAATGGCTTGCTTGGCTTTTATAGTGAAATGGAGTAATTAGTGGGCTAATTTTGGGGGGTGTCAATCCCTATAATTGAGGAGGAATAACTGTCAGGCTTGATTGGAGTTAATCCCTGATTTTTAGCCTAGGATCTCGGGCATGAGTAGATGTGGCCCCGAGATTCCCGTAGACAGTTACTGGCCTGCTTTGCTATGCTCGCCTGATCGTATGCTCGTGATTTAGTACATGCTCGCCCGATCGTTTGTTCACCAGGATGAAGTCCATGCCCGGTTATATCTTGATCGCCTACCCCGGGCAGCAATATAAATATGTGTCATCAGCCGCATAGAAACCAGAAACTTGAGGGGTTTCTTTGAGCTCGCACTATGTTTCTGCATAGTTACTAGCTCAGGTCAAAGTCTATCTAAAGTCCTCCAAAGTGATTCCAAGACGCTCCCTAGTCATCCTGAGATGATTCTAAGTCTAAGGGAAGGTCAAAACACTCGAGAAAGGTTCTCGAAAAGACCGATAATAAGGCTAGAAGTTTAACGCATCACAAGTACGAACAAATGGAAGAGTTTAACAACAATTCAAGGCATACGAAATGCATGATATCAGCATGAATGCACAATGTTTTAAACGTAGAAATGCAAAAGAAACATGAGTGACATCCAAGGAGTTGATATACGCAAGGCATGCGAATGATATGAATGATATAGATGATGTAGATGATGCTGGTATTACATATTTCCAGTCACAATTAAACAAGACAACATTGTTTCCCCCTAAATACCTCAATTCGATGACTTTTTTGAGGACACCATAATACTCAAGATTTCTTTTAAGGTTAACACCACTATTCCACAATAGTTTTGTCTCCCCGTAAGTATTAGTATGGAAGACATAGCCATTCATAAAATATCCGTTGTACAAATTAACTTTCATGTACGGAGGAGAAGCTAATTCTTTTAGCCTCACAGCTTTGACATCATTAGGATGCTCCGAGACCTATAAAACATTCATAGATTAAAGAAATCTATAAAATATTTTAAGAATGAAATTTTAAAAGGAATTATACAAACTTAACATAAGGCTTGTAATGAAGCAATGGTACTTCTCGCATCAATTAGCTTGTAATGAGGGGATAAATTTGGTGGGGGCTTTGAGAATTGTTTTACTTGATGTTAACTGGTCCGCCAGTCGAACAAGAAGCCATAAGTAGGGCCTACAGGCTTGGTCGGGAGAAAGTTGTCTATATTTATCATCTTGTTGCCGGAACAATGGAGGTTGAGAAATATGATCGACAGGTTGAGAAGGATCACGATTTTTAGCGACAGACAAAAGGAATATTTTGAATATTCCTTCATTTAGCGATGGTAATTAGCGACGAAAACTGTTTCGTCACTAATTTAAAAGCCCGCTATTTTAGCTACCGAAACCGTCGCTATTTTTATGATTCCGTCACTAATAATTCCGTCACTAATAACCATCTTTCTAGTAGTGTCAATTATAAGCTACAAATTATATTTTAAACACTGACATATTTCCGATGTTTGAGGATAACTAGAAGGAACAATGATTTCTACTTTTGTTACAGAGGAATTTAGTGTCATCGCTCATGTATTGTACTCTTAAAATCCTTACTGCCCCTTAAGGAGATGGAGATTCTGCTCCACATCGTAAAGATAGAAGAATGGTGTTAGGTGTTCAAAACGACCAACAATTAATTCTTTGACAACAAAAATAGAAACTATCATTTCTCTTTGTAATTATCAAACAAGAGATATGTCCGAGTCTAAATAAAAAGTTGTAGCTAATAATAAAGGGAATCTCAATAGAGAGAAAGTAGATAGTAGCAGCTTGAGGCATCAAAAACTTTGAGGAGGGAATCATTCTAGAAAAAAAGGGGTTAAGGAGTAGGAAGAGTCAATTTGCGTTTAGATTTGGCCTCTTAATTTCCCAAAGTTTTCCTAAGCTCGTCATACTGTGATGGAAGAGATTCCAACTTCAGGGTTGGGAAGATTTCAGTTTGATGATGATTTGGAAACAAGAGTTCCTATGAATTAGGAGTTAATCTTGCCCTCGTCACATTGTGACACGGATAGATCAAGTGACACGAAACAAAACATCGGTGTTAGTGCTTCGTGTCTAGGTTTTAGGGTTTTGGGTTAATTAATTAGAGTTTAGGGTTTAGGGTTAGGGTTAGGGATTGGGGTTAGAGTAGGAGTAAAGGGATAGGCTTAGATTTAATTATTTATCTAGGTTTTAGGGTTTAGGGTTAATTATAGTTTAGGGTTATAGTAAGAGTTTAGGGTATAGGATATAGGGTAGCGTTAGGGATTAGGGTTAGATTTAAGGGTTTATCTAGGTTTTAGGGTTTAGTGTTAATTATAGTTAGGGTTTAGGGTTTAGTGTTAATTATAGTTAGGGTTGAGGTTTAGGGTTTAGGTTTAGGGTTTGAGATTAGGTTTCGACAAAATTATTGGGTTTATGATTAATTAGGGTTAGGGTTTAGAATTAATTAGGGTTACGATATGATTACAGTTTGTTTAGAGTTTAGGATTTAACGTTTAGGGTATACAATTTAAAGTTTAGGGTTTAAATATGTTAACTCAACCAAACAATCTTGATCACTATGGAACTAATGATCAATTCCATAAATAATTGATATAATCTAGTAGTGTTAGTCTTATTTATTTTACAAGTGCAAGTCTTCGTTTCTAATTTTGTTCGCATACACGCATTTTCGATCATTTTATTTTCTTATGATATCCTAAGAAATCAAACATCCCTACCAAATAAATTGCATAAAAATCTAATACATTAAAGAATTTATAACATAAAATTAGCATACAAATTACAAAAAAAAAAAAATGCGATATTACAACTAAATCATAACTAACATAAAAATAACATAAATATCTCAACTAAAGCCTTTAAAACATAAATAACATGCAAATTACAAAATAATACAGAGATAAAATATAAAATAATATCAAAAAAATACAGAATAATACCAAAAAAATCCCAAAGCCACAATCATCCACAATCCAGAGATAAAATACAGAATAATACTGAAAAAATTAAAGTTACTTAAATAAAATACAGAATAATACTAAATACAGAAATAAAATTCAGATTAATACAAAATAATACAAATTTAATACATAATAATACAGATTTAACACAGAATAATACAAAAATAAAATTCAGATTAATTCAAAATTAAAATGATATAGAAAAAAACACATAAAAAAATACAGAATAAATACGAAAATGTTCACAAAAAAAAATTTACTTGGAACTGGGAAGAACACAGGGTGGTTTCGAGAGAGCTTAGGTGGCCACAAATCCTATTTACAAAAAAATTAAAGAAATAAATAAACTGAAAAAATAAAAACGATTAAATTTTTTTTGAAGTCACAACAATGTTTTACCTGTGGTGGTGGTAGCGGCTGTAGGTGGTGGTGACGGTGGTAAGGCGACAGGGGAGGTCGTCGGCGAGAAATGTGAGTGAGAGAGAGAGAGAGAGAGAGAGAGAGAGAGAGACGGGGTGAGAGAGAGAGAACGAGAGGAAGATGGAGACGGCAAGAAATGTGAGTGAGAGAGCGCGAGAGTGAGACAGGGTCAGGGGTGGGCTTTGGAAAGGGGGGGGGGGTTTGGGAAGGGAGGGTTGAATGGGAACGGTTTAATTACGCAGCATTAGTAACGGAACTTCCGTAATTGCTAATTAGCGATGGAAACTCCGTAGCTAATTAACGACGGAGACTTAAATTTATAGACGAAATGTCTGTATCTAAAATTGGCGCGTGTTTCACGGGTTTTTAGCGACGGAACATAAAGAATATTCTTCGAATATTCATTTTTTAGCGACGAAAAAATTACCGTCGCTAGTTCGAAATCCCGCTACTTTAGCGACGATTTCTGTTGCTAATTAGCGACGAAAAATTCCGTCACTAATTTTTCCGTTACTAAATAAAGTCTTTCTAGTAGTGAGCTCCTTCTATTTTGATCAAATAGTTTATATTTAAAAATGTTTAATAACTTAAGAATAAAGACTTAAATAGCTAACGGTCACCCTACTTTAACCTTTTATTGATTAACTTATCGCTACTATATTTTTTAGTTAATTTCATCACTTTACTTTAATTTTGCAGTCACGTTAGTCACATCATTCACTTTCGTTGAAAATTTTGGATGAAAAACGTTAAAAAAGTAATTAAAACTCAAAATTATCCATTTACTCCTTCCGTTCCACCCAAAGAGTCCACATTTGAAAAGCCTAATTAATAAGGAATATATTAGTGTCATTGTATTTGGTAATAATTACAAAAATACTTAAGTAAAACTAAGATAATTACAACCCAAGTGGGGGGGGTAAAGATGAAAGATTATAAAAATTATAAGCATAATTTTTTGAAAGTGGACTCTTTAAGCGAAATATCTCGAAAAAATGATCAGTTTTGCCAATATATTTTGAATAACTTTTGAATTTTATCACTGTACTTTTTTTGGAGCAAAATTTCCGTTGTACATTCAAAAAAGGTTGCAATTTTATCATTATCCCTAACTGTCATATAATTCTTAACGAAAATAATTACAAATTTTCAATCACCTCCCCTATAATTTTATAAATAAGTTGGAATATCGTTAACGATAAATGAGTTTGAAATTAGGTGGAGTAAGTTAAGGTTATTGACGGATGTCAATTTTTAAACAAAAATTTCTGAGCTGCTTTTACTTTAAAGTAATACAAATGTATAAATTATTAAATCAAAAATTAAAAATAAAACATTGTGAAAAATAATTCTTATAAAAAGATAGTTATTCATAAAAAAAGAATTTTAACATGCCATAATTTTCATTTTGATTATTAAATGTTAAATTAAAAAGGACTTTAAGAAAAATTAATACAAAAATAAGTTTACAGTTTTCTAGTCAATTCTCTTTATAAAAAATTATTATATTCAATAAATGAGTGTTGCCGATTAAGATAAAATATATTGAGTAATTAATTTAAATATTTTTCTCATATTTTTCTATTTAGACGATATATCTGTCCCTTCATGTTTTTTATTATATGTTTATATTTCATTCTTTCTTTCATTGTTTATTTTTTGGTCATAAAATATCTTCTTTTTTAAGAATCAAAATACCAACTATTTTCTAACACCAATTATCATTAAGGATCTCCCAATATTTTGAAAAATCATAGGGAAGATGATTGAAAATAATTCTGTTAGAAATTGAATGACAGGTAGTGATAATGACAAAATTGCATCTCCCTTTCAAATTACAATGACATTTTGTCTCAAAAATAATACGGTGTTAAAATGTAAAGATTTGTTAAAGTACAATGACTATTTTTTCGAAATATCTCAAAATACAATAGTAAACTCTTTTTGCCTGAAACGAAAAGAGTAGGTATGTATTTGCTAAAATATGTATAAAATAACTAATTAATATAGCGCTTTGTTTTACTAAAATTACGTTAAGCTATGTTTGGCTCAATTCCAAACTTTAAAATTGAATCGTAAAAATACATTGAAGCTCCATAAAATTTAAATTATTCTTCGGATTCTAATTTTAATTCCAAACTTTAGGACATAGCCTAAATTAACACCCTTTAATTTTCATTTCATGCATAATAGCGGGAAAGGAATCACAATTGATTGATCCGTATCAAACTAGCACATAGCTAGTTTATCCACTTGTTTAAGCCCAAGGAACTGGTTCTGCAGCGACGGAAGGAAGAGACAGACGAAATCGATTTCTCAAGAGCCAACTCCTTCTTCAATGATCGTCCTTACACCAGAGTCACCAAGCTCTGCACGATTGCCCCACCATCTTAAAATATGAGACCAACACCTTTTCATGGCGGACCATTTCTCAAATCTCTAAGCCTGCGCCCCCACCACATCCAAAGAACCATCACATCTTCTTATTCTTCTTCATCTCAAACCCCTTCAAGCCAACAAACACCTCCACTTCACAAAACTTTCTTCAAATCCCAAAACAAAGACCGCCTTATAAAAGGCTTAAGTAACGATATCAAATTCGAACAAACTATCAATAATCTATGTAAAGAAAAGTGTTTAAACGAAGCAATTGATACACTAGATTTTATTGAACGTCCCTCTAGGTCAATCTATTGGAAGCTTTTACAACTATGTCTTCAACAGCGATCTCTTGAACAGGCCAAACGGGTCCATTCCCACACCAAGAGGTCCGGGTTTACGCTTGGGGTTTCACTTTCCAATCGCCTTCTTGGTTTGTACTGTAAATGCGGCAGCCTAGTGGATGCTCGGAAGTTGTTTGATGAAATGACTGACAGGGACTTGTTTTCATGGAATGTTATTATAGCTGGATGTGTGAGAGCGGGACAGCTTGATGAGGCCAGGAGCTTATTTGATTTAATGCCCGAAAGAGATAATTTTTCTTGGAATAATATTATTTGGTGTTATATACAGCATGGCCGTGTTAATGATGCTCGAGAGTTGTTTGATCAAATGAAGGAGAGGGGCACGTGTTCTTGGAATGTAATGGTGAATGGGTATGCAAAAAAGGGACTGCTCGAGGAGGCGAGAAGTTTATTTGATGAAATGCCTGAAAAGGATAATTTTTCGTGGACTGCCATTATTTCTGGTTATGTTAAGCATGACCACCCTAATGATGCAATTGAATTATACAGAACAATGCAGAGAAGCTATCAGTTTAAGGGAAATCAGTTTACAGTTACTAGTGCTCTCGCTGCTTCAGCTAATATTCGGTGTTTGAATCTCGGGAAGGAAATTCATGGTCATATTTTGCGGATGGGGTTAGATTGTGATGCAGTTGTTTGGAGTGCCTTATCAGATATGTATGGAAAATGTGGGTGTTTAGATGAAGCTAAACATATATTTGACAGGAGAGTGGACAAAGATGTTGTTTCATGGACTGCGATGATTGATAAGTACTTCGAGGGTGGGAGAAGGGAAGAGGGATTTCTGTCGTTCCTGGAGTTATTGAGGTCTGGAATTAGACCTAACGATTTCACTTTAGCTAGGATTCTGAATGCATGTGCTCAGCAATGTACTGAGGATTTGGGTACACAAGTTCATGGGTACATACTGCGAATTGGGTTTAACCCATTTTCCTTTGCAGCAAGTGCTCTTGTTAGTATGTATTGCAAATGTGGAAATATTGAGATTGCAAGCAGGGTATTTAAATGGATACCCAATCCAGATTTGTTTTCATGGACTTCTTTGATTAATGGTTATGCTCAGAATGGCCAACCACATGAAGCTCTGACTTTATTTGAATCACTTCTTGAGTCTGGAACCCAGCCTGATTACATTACCTTTGTTGGGGTTCTTTCTGCTTGTACTCATGCTGGCTTAGTTGATAAAGGACTAGAATACTTTAACTCCATAGAGGAGAAACACGGACTAGCCCATACTGAAGAGCACTATACTTGTGTGGTTGATCTCCTAAGTCGAACTGGCAGACTAAGTCAAGCTGAAGAAATGATTAGTAAGATGGTCATAAAACCTAACAAGTTCATGTGGGCTTCACTACTCCGTGGTTGCAGAGTTCATGGAAACCTTGAATTGGCAAAACGAGCAGCGGAGGCATTATTTGAAATCGAGCCTGAGAATCCAGCTACATATGTCACCCTTGCCAATATGTATGCTGCTGTTGGTAAGTGGGGTGAAGTGGTGAAAATCAGAGAGATGATGGATACAAAAGGAGTAGTAAAAAATCCTGGAGTAAGTTGGACTGAAATTAAGAGGAAAGTCTATGTGTTCTTCGTGGGAGATACATCCAACCCAAAATATATGGAAATACAGGAATTGTTGGTGGAACTTCTGAAAAGAATGAGGCAAGAAGGGTATACCCCTGGGACAGATAATGTGCTGCATGACGTAGAAGAGGAGCAGAAGGAGCAAAATCTGTCATATCACAGTGAGAAGCTTGCTGTTGCGTTTGCAATTATTGCTACCCCACCAGGAATGCCAATAAAGGTTTTCAAGAACTTAAGAACTTGTGTTGACTGTCATACGGCCTTTAAATTTATCTCAAACATTGTTGATAGAAAAATAACCGTAAGAGATTCAAGTAGATTCCATTGTTTTGAGGGTGGGGGTTGTTCATGCAAAGACTTTTGGTGACACCAGTTTCTTTCTGTCTTATCCATGTAAAGGTTTGATAATTATAGATGGATTTTTAGTCAATTATAGATTTATGCTCCCGCCAAAAGTTTGAGGTGAGGCACTTCCATAATTTTATGCCAAATCGTTTGACACCAAACCGTAAGAGTTTTCTTGCTGTTTTTGGACACTTTGTGGTTGACCATCTCCTTTTAAAATAGGTACCAGCCGTTGATGGTTTTATTGAATAGAGTTATTTAAGTGTTTGTAAACTAGTTTTTCCATCCAATACAGTCCTTTTCACTTGACATGGTATAAAGTGAAATCTCGGGGAAAAATAAAAGAAAAAAGATTTAAGACACAAGTCCAAGCCCATCCAGAAAATCATGGAATATATGTTATTTAGAAGCGCCAACAAGCTGCTTTGCAGCAATCCTGTGTGATAAGGATATTAGTAATTAGGAAAGGAACAAATTACTAGGGAGTAGTTCTAGAATGTTTCCTTTCTGATATTTTAGTAGCTACGGGATGTCCCCCTCCCCTTTTCTTGGGAAACAGAAACTTTTTCATAGTTTTAGTAAAGAATCAATGGAACAGTCTTTGATTATTAATATTTTGATAACATTTCGTGTTCTCTTGGTAATTAACTCCCCATCAAATTGAATGTTGAGACTTGATTTTTGTCCTCATTTAATCATTTACCGATCAATGCTAAACCATTGTGTTAAATGGTGAAAGCCTCGGGTGTTTTCATGTAGGCTCTGCTAAGGGGATCATTTGTCTGCATGACTACATTTATACTTCTCATTTGTGTGGCTGGTCTTTCTCCCTTGTTATGGATGCGTGAAACAGGGGAGCAACTGCAGTTGGTAAAAAGTGGGAGGCAATGCACATCTGTTATTCACTTGTCTTTGGCGATGATACTCTTTCCTGTTTTAGAGCTTTAACGGAGAGCTGTAACACCGCAGCAGCTGTTAAGCCTGTTGTTGATGATTACGTGCTTCAGGTAAACTTGTCAATGGGCATTAATTTCATTCTTTAGGCGAACCTTGAGATTATCATGATCCCATTACGGAAAGTGCCTTGGCTGATTTTCAATGCGGCATTCTGCAGATTGCAGATATTGTAGTGTTCCTAGTAAGGGAAAATGCCTTGGTTTGCATGCTGAAATAAGCAGAATAGAGTTATTTGATTATGTTAAGAGAAGGGTTCGGTTAAAACAAATAAGTGGGAAGAGAAGATGTCTTGAGCAGGGAAGGAGGAGTTACTGTATCTGTAGCCTCGCCTACCATGGACATGTGCTACATTGTGTTCAAAGATCCCGTCTTCCTTGAGGGGTTACTGTCATGGTGTTATATATGGCCTCACCTACACATATGCCGTGTTGTGCTTGTAAGCTCCCGTCTCGCTTGTGCAAAGAAACAAGTCGTTGGTGGGAAAAGGTGAATAGCAACATTATCTCCATTGGCTGCTTGGGGAGAACGGTGAAGAAGGAATCTGGAACCCAAAAGTTCTAAGACACCAAGACCTTTCCAGCCCTGCTCTTCTTTCAAAGGGACCGTTGGACATTTGTTAGGTAAACAAATGCTCCTCAAACAAGTCGTTAGGGGCAGTAATTATTGGGTACAATGTAATGGGTTTAGAGATTCGCAAATTCTTAAAAGAGGTACTAGATTGGGCATTGGGCGAGTGTCGGCAATAAGTGGATCTTTCAACCTGTTTGAGCTACTGGAAGCTACCGTTCAGTTGCTACTGATAGAACAACTGAAGACTTTCTGGTAATTATTTAAGAATGATGCTTTAGCAAGCAGGTGGAATATCACAAACCCATCTTGAAGTTATAAGCTGCAGGTATTGTTTGCCTTCCGAACTGCATATGCTTACATAACCAACTCACGAACAAGGTATATATCGTGCTTTATACTTTAACACTCCCCTTGATGTGCATGTGAATTTTTAAAATCCCTGTACCCTTAATATTTTTAGTATATATCATGCTTTATACTTTAACACTCCCCCTGATGTGCATGTGAATTTTAAAACTCCCTGTACCCTTAATATTTTTAAGACAAATGCAAGCTGGATGATTTGAACTCTAGCCCTTGCCAAACCGTGACATGTGATACCATGTTATATAACCAACTCATCTCAAAGCTTACACTACTATAAAGAGGCCAACAATATATATCATGCTTTATACTTAAACACTCTCCTTCACTTACACATAAGTATATATCATGCTTAATACTTGAGTAGGTACGAAGAACTATCTCTTGGAGCACCGGAGAAATGGTTGGGAATTAATCCGTTGGTCTGCTGGCGCACAGAAATGGCGGAGACTGGTAACAAAGAACTAGATGTTGGAGCAAAAGAAAAATGGTGGTGGAAACTTATCCTCTGGTCTGTTGGCTAGCTTGATACCTTTGCCTGTTGGCCTGATATCTATCAAATCTCTAATTTAATGGGGACGGGCATCGAGGTCTGCTAGGCTGATTGATCTCTAACCAGGATTGGAACGATATCTAACCTATAGATTGATCTCCTGGATTGGAGCGATAGCTTCCTGGTTGCGCTGATATCTATTCTCTGACCTCCTGGGTTGGGGCGATATCTAATAAAATACAGCCTCCTGTAATGTCTCCTGGATTATGATGGGGTTGCGCTGATATCTATTCTCTGACCTCCTGGGTTGGGGCGATATCTAATAAAATATAGCCTCCTGTAATGTCTCCTGGATTATGATAATAGCCGGGCTGATCATTTGTTGTTGTTGTTGCTGTTGTCGTGCTTCCATGTCTAACTTGCTTGGTGGAAAATGATATTCTATAGTGGTTAGGAGTCGTGTAGAGCTGCATGCCACTGGGTTTATTCTGCTGAAGTGGTTCAAAGCAAGAGAAATCCTTTAAATGGCCAAAGGGTTAAATTTAGCCCAATGCGGCAGCTCGTCCTTAGTTTGGTTTTGGCTGAAGGGACCTAGGCCTACACTCTTTGTTTGTTGTATCCATTGGTTGTGATGGATACCAAAATTATGATTTTTATCAAGCACTCTGTAGTAGGGAATTAATAGATTTCTACCAGCAAAATGCTAATACAATTTGTTAATAATATATATACTTTGATCAATTTTTATTTGCTGAGGGGACTAATTAACATACATGCACATGCAGATGGTCAAATGTGTAACTATAAAGTGAAACGGGAAATTAGATACAGTAACTAGTGGAGTAGATTGTTGTATCCCTAAAATAGCAACAGATCAATGATTATGATGGTGATCACTAATTAAACATCCTTCTTCAGTGCTCCTACGGCAGTCTTGTTCTTCAATTTCTGAATCACCTTGTCGTCGAACATGCTGTATAATCTCTTGCCTCGCATCTTCAATCTCTCCCAATACTCGTTAATCTTGTAGTTGTATCTTACATAAACTGCTGGCACAATCATCCCCACCAAATTCCCTGCAAAGAAAGAATATATCCAAACGTACAAATCGATCAAGTCTAGCTATCCCTCGCTCACAAACACAAACACAAGCACTAAGGGTTGTGGCTATATAGGAGGAGACTTTTAACCATGCATGCATGCATACCAAAGTAGACAAGGGTAAGCAGGTCGGAGCAGCTTCCGATCACGGAAAGCAACCACAGAGCAGCAACAGTTGTAGCAAAGACAAACCACTCTTTCTCAGCACCAATCCTAAACATCCACCTCGCCCCCTCTTCACCCCATTCCCTTACAGAATTCGCCACCTCCATAGCCGTTTGCTCCGCTACTCCTAGCCTCGACATATCTGGCTCCTCTCTACAGTACAAATTTACATATATCTCCACAATTAGTATTATGATCAGACGGACGGAGGAAAGCACACGTCACCAATTTTGACCCTTATCTATATATATTTAGTTATTTACTTATCAAAAATTTTTTTAAAAAAATAGAAATTAATAATTAAGCTTGACCATAATTTATTAATTACTTGCGGAGGAGCCGATGGATGTTTCCCCATATGAACAAGGAAGAAACGATGAGCATGGCCAACCAAGAAGCGACAGTTACGAAATTGAACTGATAAACTTCCATAACCACCCATGTTGCCGTTGTTACTAGCACAACAGTTGCACTAAGTTTCCATCTCCTCCATAGATATACATCTCTCACTATATCTGCACCACAATTATATATATATGGCCAGTCGTCAGATAATTACACACACAAACAGAGTATGAGTCAGAGAGAGAGAGAGAGAAAAAAGAAAAATAAAAAGTTGGTGATAACCTCTTTGTGCTGAGGACTGTCCCGGGTCAACTGTCGGAGTTGCAGATTCTGTTGTAGTGGACATGCTGGACAATGGATTAAAATGAAGCAAGAAGAAAATGGAATTTGGGGTTTGTTTTGAAGTTGTTATATATTTCTTGGAATAGTGAGTTGAATTGTTGGGTGAGGTTAGTGTGTGTTTTGTGAGAGTGAGACAGAGCGAGAATTGGAGGAGGAGGAGGAGAGGGAATAGGTGTCAGAGGTATGTCGGTTTGGAGATCTACGCGTGCAACATGTAGCTGTAGACGTGGATGCCATGCATCTTTCTATCTGACGACAAGGTTTGAATTTGAAGAACACGTCACAAAAGAGATGAGACTGTTATATCACATTATCTTTTTAATATAATTAATCTGATATATCTATATATTTATAAAACCTAATAAGTCTAAATAAGGAAATATCCCGCCAAAATTACCATACCAAAAATAGAAAGTCTTCTTAATATGCCTAAAATTGATTAAACATTTTAAAATTTTCTCGAAAATACAAAATCATAAATATAGTATAATAACACAATCTTTAAATATAAAATAAATCAATTCTCTAAAATTGCACCTAGGAAATTGCACCTAGCTGCACACCTATGAAGTGTGCCCGTTTTTTGCGTCAAATTACAGAAAGCCTCCTATTTATATCATGTTAACATATCACCCTTAATCTAAAATATTACACCACCAAATAGTAAACCTCTCAAACAACACACTTCACTCATTCCGTCCAATTTTCCATCCAAACACAAACAGAAAAGAGGCCATGTAATTGGCACATGGCTCACATAAGTACATGATTGAAAAAGTAGGGACAATAATGACATTGAATTTAGCAGCAAACTACAAAGCCATCAACTAAGCAAAATTTAAATAAAAAATATAATACTTCTCCGTTCCACCAAAAAGTCAACGTTTGAAAAGTTTAATTATTAAGAGATATATTAGTATTATTAAAATTTGTCATAATTACAAAAATACTTAGAGCACAACCAAGATGATTATAGCACAAGTAGAGGGTAATGATGAAAGATTATGATTACATCCAAACTATGAGTTGAAAAAAGTGACAGACCCACTCACTATGAGGTGAAAAAAGTGACATTATAAAAAGTGCATTGGAAAAAGTAGCAGACTCACTCACTCTCTCTCTCTCTCTCTCTCTCTCTCTATATATATATATATATATATATATATATATATATATATATATAGACAAACAAGTCTTAAAATAGTAAAATTTCCAAAAAATTACTTGCCAAAAATAGAACATTTTTATAGAGCATTTAATATGAATATACATCCAAACTATTAGTTAGACAAAGTGATATTGGAAAAGTGGCGGACAAAGTCCGCTCTCTCTCTCTCTCTCTCTCTCTCTCTCTCTCTCTCTCTCTCTCTCTCTCTCTCTCTCTCTCTCTCTCTCTCTCTCTCTCTCTCTCTCTCTCTCTCTCTCTCATTCCTTTCCTTTCATATTGTTTTCATTTGACAATATTTTCATATGAGCAGTTGTCAATAAAACAATATCTTTTAATTTTTTTCAAATTTATGTAATTTTAAATTGAAATATTAATTATTAATTATGTAAATTTCGAATATACGAAATATTAATCATTAATTTTTGAAACAAAGAGGAAAAACAAAATACAAAGAATAAACTAAGGAAAATTAAATTATACTCTATTAAGATGTTATAGAGTATTACATTAATAAAAACAAAGAGGAAAATTAAAATAGAACATTTTTCTTTTTTCAATTTATGTAATTACGAACAATGACAACCAAGTCTTATAATTATTTTATAAATTTCACTATAATTATTTTTCTTTTTTTTCAATTTATGTAATATAATTTAAGGATAAGTAAATTATACTATTCATAAATAATTTAATTAAAAAATATGTGATAAAGAGGGAAAACCAAGAAATAAAACAACAAATTTTGTGTATAAGAAATTTTTTCAGAAACTATAATATTACCGATATATTATTGTATTTCTATTTAATTAGTTGCCTCCAAAATTACTTTACCTCAATTTATTCTTTTTATTTTGATTTTCCTCTTTATTTTGCTCGAGTGTTATTTAGTTGAAAAATATATATGTTCGTGCGTTAAACGCACGGGTGTAAAACTAGTTATCTTTACAAATACCTTAGTTCGAAGAAATGTCTACTTGACCGCCGATTCAAGCGACATTACGTTTTTTCGTATAAAGAAAAAGAAAAAAACAGGAAAATGGCACAATTGGGCTCCTTAATATACATAACTTGACGACTGTCACTGACAAATGTCTGCCTGGCCCATGGGCTCGGGCATGTGTGTGTTGCCCCAGTCCAAAAGAAGAACCGATGGCCGTGTTCCTTCAAAATCTTGGGCCTTATGTAGACGCATGCTACAAATCAAACCAGAGAAAGATGTGCAAATGTTAAAGCTAGAATACCGGGTAAAAACGTAGATTATTCGTTAATTTAGCATTTTAATTCAGCGGTAGAAAAGTTATGTTTAGATGTGTTTTTTAAACGCTGTTGAAAAAAAATTGTGTTTGAATCTATATCCCAAATGCCATTTATAAAAGAAAAAACTATGTCTTAAAAATTTGTGTTTTAAATAATTAATCAGTGTTTTAAAAAAATTGGGTTTTGAAAACAGTGCACCAAATGGGCTCCAAGTAAACAAAGGGAGAGGCATCGCTTGGTGTGTTAATGCTTCAAATATTGAAGAAACTCAACATCTATGTCATATTTGTGAATCAATTACTTTTTTTTTTTTTATATTTTCTTTAGGTTTAAATTTAACTAACAAGCTGTGTGGGCACCGTTGAAAAGCTAGTAGAAAGTTTTTGGCTGATTTGTGCCAACTCATAGTGACAGGCTGACAGCTCTGAAAGCACATATATCACAGGTTCCATTAATCTTGCTGCTTGCTGGGAATGGGATCGACAGTCAACTAGGGAGCTCAACTTACCTCATAGAGGTGGGATCTAGGAAAGGTACTACAGTATTAATTTGGTTATTGAAGAAAAAAAGAAACAAGAAATTACTTGACGTGCATGATCAATGAATTGAACAAGTAAACTTGCTCAGTTGTTCCTCCTAATACTGCTAGCCATTAACCTGAAAGACTAAGTCACTTCATGACTATAAAAATAAGTGGGTTGCTATTTGTACCCAATAATTTACAGAGTACACCCTCATTACCTATTACACCCCACCTCAATATTTTTACCACTAAAAAAGCTAAGATACCCCCCCCCCTCAATTTTCTATTATATCCTTACAATATCTTCTTCAAAATTAACCGATCTACCGAGTACATCCCACCCTCCTTCTACATCCTTCCCCCAACGCCGGGACACCCCACCCTCCTTCTTCCTCCTACTCAGCCGCACCCTTCCTCTGTCATTTAAGCCCACCCCTTTCCTCCCTTCTTTCCCGCCTCCCCTCCCTCCTTCCCCCCACCATAGTGGTGTTCAAGAACCTTCGAACAAACTATGGTTATTCAACACTTTTACCGAACAAATAAGAGTATTTAAGTCAAAATTTATAATAATATTTTAATAATATATAACATGAAATGTATTCAACTTATTTGGGTATAAATAACAACTCTCTAAAAATAAAGCCCCATGCAAGCTTTTAAAACTAATCGCGCGCCAATCAATTACTACTAACTTGAGTGTAGGCAAGTTGAGAGACTTTTTTAAAATTAATGGGCCCAAATTGTTGGTTGGCATGCACTTGCAATTGGCAAAGTCAAAAGGGAGGGAGGGTAACACGGTTTTGTACTTATATAAGTTACATTAAGAGATGCATTTGGATTGGCAATTGGGATTAGTAGAGTAGAAGCTAATTAAGCTAATTACATTAGTTGGTCAAAGCTTCTACGAAATAAAGGTGGTAACTGGACAAATTTCAACTTCATGCATGAGCACTACTACTACTACTACCTGCGCCTGCCTGCCTGCCAGCAACTGTTTTCATCCGTAAAAATGCACCCACCAACCCCTATGGTTTGCCCAAGTTTCAACGCCCTCCCAAAAACATTTATACATCAATCATTTTCATGTCAATTTATACATCATTAAATCTGATTTTTGATAACTTAATAAGATATGCCTACAAAAAAAATTCTTTTTTTTTTTTTATGCACATGAATGTTATTAATATTTATCAAGTTATAACTCAACATAAAAAAAATTTATTTTTTATTTTGCATATCAAACGAAACAAAGGATTTGGATTTCTTTCCTACTACATTGAATAATCATACTTAATTCATGACACTCATAAAAAATGTAAAAAAGACATGACATTGTTTACAAGATCTAAAGGAGATATTTTTCAAGTATGAAATTTTATTCTTAAAAAGAAATTTAAGATTAATATGAACAAATCATAATTAAGACTTCTATATTAGTTAACTTTTGTATTTGAATAGAATAAAAGATATTTTACTATTGCTTATTCTGAACCATTAGGACTCATATGTTGAAGCCTATTATGCTCTTTCTTGAAGTCATAATCTCTCTCTCTCTCTCTCTCTCTCTCTCTCTCAATTCATTGATCACTTCCTAGATCTCTTCGTGTATTTGTCATCAATCCATGCATGAAAATCACAGGTTATAAGCTTTGGATGCCACCAAAAAATGAAAAAAAC
Organism: Platycodon grandiflorus; assembly: GCA_016624345.1. Taxonomy (NCBI): domain Eukaryota; kingdom Viridiplantae; phylum Streptophyta; class Magnoliopsida; order Asterales; family Campanulaceae; genus Platycodon; species Platycodon grandiflorus. The sequence continues at coordinate 29,016,846 of CM028361.1, read as the reverse complement.
CAAATTATGTCGCAATTATCTTAAAAATGCAAAAGTTTAAAAACTTACTTTGAACTTATTTTTACATTTGTGGAAATTATAGAAGTGCTAGGAAATGAAAACATACATATACACATACCCCATTTTGAATCATTAGGCTGTGTTGCTCATATGAGGTGGCAAACAAAGGAAGATATATGGCTGTCACTATTGCTTATTGCGAACCATTTCTTTCTTTTACATATACTACTTCTCTGTGTTCTTTTTTATTTTTTTTTGGGTAAAATTCTCAATCTGATATTGGAACGTATAATGAGAGTAATGATTAATCTTATGAATAAGGTCCAACTCATATGGATAGTGCAAAGTAAGAGTTTTGTTGGAAGAAAGAATCAATTTTTTTTAGAGTTATACGATAATATATTTTTATATATATATATATATATATATATATATACTTCTTCCGTCCTAAAAAATAGTTTCTTTTGTCTCTCTAGTTTGTTCTAAAAAAATAAGATTCATTGTTAAAGCTATTATTTCCTCTATCTCAAAATAAGTGTTTTCTATTGATTCAACATGAGTTTTAAGAAAGTAATTGACTTTATATAATTTTATTTTAATACCCTAAAGTATTCCTTAATAGTATCAAATCAATATGTCTCTCATCTTTTATCATCTCACAATAGGTAAGAGTAAATGGACAAAATTTGCTTAGAGAATCTTTTTTTTTTTTTTAAATGACAATTATTTTGAGACGTTTTAAAAAGGAATATGGGATACTTATTTGGAATCAAGTGATTAATAATTTTAGTGCAATTTTAAAAAGGTACAAATAAATAAAGATACAATATTACAAAATTTGATGAAAGGAAAAAGTATTTAAATTTGGCTCCAAAAGAAGTGGATTAAACGAAGGGAGTAGTGATTTGTATTTTTTCTTTCCAAATAAACTAGTAGTCCCTTCCCTCCGTCCTTAATTATTGTCTTTATTTCTTTTTTTATCCGTTCCTAAATAATTGACTTGTTTAAATTTTTTTTAGGCCATTAGTTTTATTATTTTATATTTATTTTTTTTATTTTAATTATAGATCACATGTGCATAAATATTAAAAAAAAAACACAGTATACTAATATTAATAATTAAGTTAATTATTTTTTGAGCAGTAAAATGACATATGTTCAACATTAAGAGGGTAAAGGTACATCTTAGGTAGGGTTGCTTCCGCACTATCTGCTTTTTGGCTTGGATCCCAATCCCGTGTACTGATGAAATTTAAGGACACGAGTAATAATCTCATTGTGTGACCATTATTATTATGAATAAAAAATATTGGAAAACTCAAATTTAAGAAACATAAAAGGCCAAATAAAACGGAAAGTTTCTTTTTCTTCTTTTATGTGTGTGTGTTTGTCTGGTGTTTTAAGGGGGCGTGAGAAGGGATTGCACCTAAAATCTCATGCTTTGTAAAAGAATGATAGTATTATAGCACGCATCTCACACTCAACCCATTGTCCTTACGCCACGTTACATTTTTGTTGTTGAAAAATATACTTTTACGAAATTAAAAGCTTATTAACTATTATCTATTCAAAATTTTGATTTAGGAAAAATAAATAAATAAAAACTTTTATTGGACCAAAAGACAAGCAAATGATAACCAAGCTCATGACAAAATATTAATCCCCACATTAACAACTTATGTAGTGGAGTGTGTGGTACCCACTCCCGTTGGAAGATAAATGGAAAGCAAAATTGAAAAAACTCACATGGTTATGGGTATGGGTCGCCCCATCATTACCCCTATTATTTTAATTTGTTCATGTAAGAGCAACCACAACAATACCTCTCTATATCACACTTTAAAGATTTCGTTTTTCGTACAAGTTTCACTTTTTCAACACTCTAAAAATAAATTCACTCCAACAAGCACTCTCTATATAACCTTCTAAAAATTAAATATCTCTCATCTCAACTAACAAACCATTATATTTTTTCTCTTTTATTTATATTTTTCCACCACAATTAAAATAAAATATTTTAAATTTAAATTTTATATACTATGAAAAATATATTGTACTCTCTCCGTCCCTAAATTATTGTCTTGTTTGACTCGGCACATGGATTAACAAAAAATAATTGACGTGATTATTAATATGGGTATAATGTGTAGTTTCTTTTAATACCCATGTGTATATGACGCATAATTAAAATAGAGAGAAAAGTAAGGATAAAATGGTAAAAAAATCTCCAAAAAAAGAAAGTTTTAAACAAGACAATTATTTAGGAACGGACAAAAAATAATAATAATAATTTAGGGACGGATAGAGTATATTTTAATAATTTTTATTTTAAAATATTAAATAAAAGTATATTGTGCTCAAATAAAGTAAAAAAAATATAGATAATTTGAGTCACTATTTATGTTAAAACTCCCTCTATATTTAGAGGGTAATTTAATTGGTTTTAGAGATAAATGGTGGACTAGAGGGACCACTGTAAGATCAAGGAGAATAAAAATCTTTAAAATTATTTTCAGGAGACGGTGGGAGGGCTCTCACTGTGTACGCCCTAAAGCTCAATATTTCCTCCCCCTATTATATTTACGGTTGATTCCATCCACTAAACCGGTGTGCTTGTGGCCCACAATCCTCATTGCCAATAATTATAGATCAATTTTTTTTATTTTCAAAATATATTCAAGTGGAGTATTTTGGAATAACGTTGTTACTCCAAAATTAATGAAAATTCTTTAAACAACTGAGATGGAGTATTAAAACTTTCTCAGTTGTTAGACCCTTCATTTTTTAAACCTATGCCACATGCAAAACAACTATTTTAAAATCGCAAAAAATAACGTAATATTTTAAAGCTACTAAATAATTTTTTACTTCAACTTATTAGAGCCTTATCAATCTAGGAGTATAAAACAACATCATAAAAGTTTTTCTTTTTTATTTCTTTTTTCGGTCCCGATATCTTTGCAAGAATCTCATGAATATATAGTATGAATTAATTGATCATTTGTAATTATTATTATTATTATTATTATTATTATTATATAAATCACTCAAGTAAATATTCTTATATAGATTCATTTCCTTTTATTTAAGCACATACATAATATATTCGAAGATCTTCGAATATTGTTATCGTATAAAATTACAAGAAATCTATACTATTCAATATAGCAAATTACTCTTTTTCACATATGGCTTTCAAAGTCCTAGCTCTACTTTCTCATAATTTTAAAATTTTAATATAAATAAAATACATGGGCCATGAACCATTAACAAATGTACTTAAGGCTCCGTTTGTTTTAAGGAAAATAACTTCCGGAAAATGATTTTTGGAAAATGGTTTCCGAAAAATGAAAATGTTCTATTTTCAGGCGTTTGGTAAATCTTTTGAAAATATGTCGAAAAACATTTTCCGGTGTTTGGCAAACTCATGAAATTTTTACGGAAAACATATGTGCAAAGGTGATATTAGGAGAAAATTGGAATGAACAAGTTTTGGAAAATGACTTACGGAAATTGAATCCGTAAGTCATTTTCCGGAAAAGAAAGCTTCATTTTCCGTTGACTTGGAAAACATCTTACATTGACTACATTTTCCAAATGTTACCAAACACCGGAAAATAAGGAAAACGTTTTCCGGAAATCATTTTCCATGAAACAAACGGAGCCTTGAACATACTAAGCCTGTTCAATACAACCATGTAAATCGTCAGTTTTTATGCACATTTTAAATCACTTTTCAACTTCTAATTTTTTAGTTATAAAATAATACTCCCTCCGTCCCTAAATTATTGTCTGTGTTGACCCGGCACAGATTAAGAAAAATCAATTGACTTGATTATTAATATTGGAATAGTATTGAAAAAGTGTATTGTTTCTTTTAATGCCCATGTGTATATGGCCCATAATTAAAGTAGGAAGAAAAAGTAAGGGTAAAATAGTAAAAGTGATGTTCTAAAAAGGAAAATTTCAAACAAGACAATTATTTTGGGACAGACGAAAAAGGAAAGGAAAACAATAATTTAGGGACGGAGGGAGTACAAGCTTTGTAAACGTTGCAACTTTTTATTTTCTTTCTCTTTTACTTAAGGAGAATTAGAGGAAATGGATAAAAATACCCCTCATAAAATAGCTCTGTTAACAACGTTAACAAGTCCGTTAGAAAATTGGATGAAAAGTTAATGAGAGGGACTATATTGAACTCAATTAGTGAATACATTGGTTAGATTTGGTATATTAGGAGTTTGTTAGTCAAATCGATTACCAAACAATAGTACATTGGTCATTTGTCTAATTTTCCCCTTAATATATATAGCTGTGATGATTTTGGCGATGCTTTACATCATAACAAATGTATGGTAGTTTTTCTCTTGGTGCTTAAGATGTTAACGGGTGCATGGTAAATTTAGAGATGTTAAACAGGCTAGCTCTAGCGGTTTCGGGTCAGTTTTAATAGATTGTGGCCCTAACGGGTCGCGGGCTAAACGGTCCAGTTTTTTCGGGTCACTAATATAGTGGACCTAACCCTAGCGGGCTTCGGGCTAAACGGACCACTATCAGGCCACAACTAAATATATAATATGACAATATTTTGAAATAGAGAATCGATAAACCACTCATAACTTAGATAACTTATTATGTTTTTACATAAGAAATATAAATTAGATATTTTTTTACATCGATGTGTTATACGGAGTAATTTTCAACTTGTTTTTCTCAAAATAAATATTATAATAGCTCTACTTAGCAGTTCTTTTAAAAAAATTGTTTATATATCAGTATTTATTCACAATACACAAAGAAGACTTGTAGTACACAGGAAAAGGTGTTTAACTTTTGATTAGAAGGTTGTTGATTTTATTCTCATGGTGGTCATTTTACATACGTCCCAAAAATTTTCTGGCCTAATTAATATTACGCGAATCGGCGGGCCAGCCATGAAACCTAGTGGGCCAGCCCTAACGGGCCGCGGGTTAAACGGTCTGGGCCAAATAACCCTGATTTAAAAGGTGAATTACAGGCCGGTCTCTTTTTCAACATTTGTAATCCCTCCAATCCACTCATCTTTTTTAAAATCGGAAAAAGATATTTTTGGGCTAAAAAGACGATTATGCCATTAATGAAAGAAAAACAGGCGCGCATCAGTAACCAAGGCATCGCGATGCAACACTTTTGCATCGCGATGCATCGTTTGAATTTCAACTGCTGGAGGGGACTTGATTTTTAGGTCAATCCCCGTTGCGTTGCCCAGTATACTGCGATTGACGAATTTAAGGCATTTCGATGCCCAATTTAAAGTATCCCGATGTCCAATTTAAGGCATCCCGATGCCCAATTCAATATAATATCAAAATCGATCAAAATGATTATTTTTGGTTGAAAAATTTACATATAAATAAGGTATTGACTTCCTATAATAGTATGATATTGATATTATACAAAATTCAAACTCAAATCATTAATTAAAGTCCCAAAATCAGTCCAAGAACATCTCTCTCTGTTTTCGGACAGCACACTGCCAAGCTCGATTTGAATCTTGAAAATAGTATTTTTTTTTTGTAGAAAAATTGTGCACAAATGTAGTACTAAGTTAGGATAATAATATGGTATTAATTTTAAACAAATTCAAAGTTTAAAACATAGATTAAAGTAGTCAAAACAACCCAAGAACAAAGAAAAATGGGATGAACTCAAAAAATTCGAATTTGATCAAATTGTGTTCAAATTCGTGTTCTATACATGAAAATTGATCCCCAAACATGAGGAAAGACTATATTAACAACATGAAATCATTTATACATTAATTCGAACCTCAAATCTGAAGTAATGATGTTGTTGAGGGCATTTTAGGAAAAAAATTCTCAAAGTGCTTTTTTTCGATTACAAAAAATAAGGGTGGACTGGAGGGGTTAAAAAGTTTTAAAAGTGAATTGGCCAGCAACAACATCATTACTTCAGATTTGATATCAAGTATGCTCCCTTCATGATAGTCTTAGTTTACATGCTTAAGAAGACATGCATCATGTTAACAACATGAAATTCCTTGAGTTAATTTTCTGTAACTTTTGGGTTAAAGACTCATAATTGATAATATGGACTTATGTCATGTATGAATAATGTTCTAAGATGAACTTGGAATAACTTTTGTTCTTGGACTTGTCGTAGTTCATAACTTCAAAAATGATGAACATGTTAAGGTTCACAAATTGGGATGGACTAAAAGTCATAAATGACTTAATAGTCTAATTGTATATGAATCGAGAACATAGAAAAGAGCCATGAATTGCATATAGCATTCATTCGCTACTTAGGAATATTTTAGAAATAACTCAACAGAGTTGCTTTAGAGAGTCATTGAACAATACCGACTCTACAAATAAATCCCTACGACGTTAGAGTTCAATTGAATTCTAAATTAGTTCTTGGGAATTCTTGACATGATTGATCTATGCTTGACTGGTATATCGTAGAGTAACATGCCTACTTGATTGGACGAGTCGCTCTTGTCGACCTCGCTCCATTACTTGATTTATTACGTGAGTAAACATCTACTTGACTCAGACGAGTTCGCTCTTGTCGAACTCGCTCCTTACTTGATTTGTATGACAAGTAAATACCTACTTGACATACCATTAGTCCAGCTGGCATTACGTGAATTGTCTCGATGGTTAACGATGCATCATAGTCATGAATCGTGAGATTCATGGTGGTGATGGGTCGCCACACCATAACTCGCACACACCCTTCACTACTGATCACAGTGGAGAAGAGTACCTTGTCGTAACCAAAGGGCGCTTGGAATAATACTAATCGTGGTCGATGTATCATACACGTGCATCTGACAAATACAATCGTGATAACCTTGTCTATTTCAGGGACTACGAAGCGGCACCGGTTCTATAACATATCCTTATCCTATGTGATTTAATTAAGCACTTATGTGAAAACAATGTGCATCGCGACATGAGAATTACGTGCTAACATGATCTTGCTTGATACGTGCAATGTATGCCTTGCATTATATCCTGTCATGCATATTGGTGGCTTACAAAGTCTTTATGACTTACCCCCTCCCTTTTACTGTTTTAGATCCTAGTCATCCAGGACCGTCTCATCGAGGTTGATCGTCTACTCGTGCTCGTGATTGTTCGTCTAGAGGTGGTAGCATGGACTTTTGGTTTCTCTTTTGCAAGGACGTTGGGTTAAGCAAGTCATTTAGACTTCGCTTGGGAATGTGTAGTTGTAGTAACTTGTACTTGTTGTAGACTAGATTAATAGTACTACTTATGTTTCTAGTTATTTGCCGGCACTTGTTGGCCGTGCCTTGCTTGCTTGTATTTGGTTCACTTGTTAAGACTTCCGCTGAGCATCCCTTTAGCACTTGATTATTCATGTGGTTTCTCCGGCGTGTTTAGCCGTCGAGGTGTTCATTATTATCATGATTTGTTAGTGTTGGGTTCCGGTTGTAAATTCGCCGATGACTTGGTTTACTTGCTATCAATGGTTATATCAGGTTTAAAGTTTTATATTATTCTGACTTTTTAGTGCCGAGTTTTACCACGTGTCCAATGTTGCGTCACGTCAGTTTTGATAATTGAGTCCTTGCATGATTGTAGTCCTTTTTTGGACGGCACGACCCGCGTTCCCTTCTCAGGGTCGGGGTTGGGTCGTCACAGTTGGTATCAGAGCTTTATAGGTTAGCTATCAGCCAGGATAGGTTCCATGGCCTAGTTGGGTTAGTTCTTGTGTGATATTCTAACGTCGAGTGATATCTTATAGGTGTATCATGGTGCGTCCTAGACCAGGGGCTAGTAGCAGTGGAGCTGGCATAGGTCGAGGTAGAGGCAGGCCTAGGAGAGTTCCTGTTGAACCAGAGGCTAGAGCTCCGGATGAACCTGAAGTTGAGGTACCCCCACCTCAGAATCAGGGTGACGAGAATGCCCGTATGACGGGCTTGTTTCGTAGGATGATGATTATGACCGAGTTGGCACAAGAGGGTCAAGCGGGAGGTGTACCACCCCCACCACCACCGGAACCGGGCGAGAGTTTCACCACCTCGTAATGAAGTACCACCAGAACCTAGAGCTAGAAACAATGCTACCTTGGAGAGGTTCTTGAAGATGAAACCTCCATCTTTCGAAGGAGAGTCAGATGCTAGTAAAGCAGAGTTATGGCTAGAGGACTTGGAGAAAATCTTTGCAGCTCTAGACTGCACGGAGGAAGAAAAAGTTGTCTTAGCTGTGTATAAGCTGAGAGGGGTCGCAAATCATTGGTGGAAAGTGTTGTTGGCAAGCTGGGAACTTAATCGGGTTCCAAGGATTTGGTCTAATTTCGAGAGGGAGTTCAAGGCTTCCTATGTATCGTTAGTAGTAAGGAGAAAGAGGGAGAAGGAGTTCCAGGATCTAGAACAGGGTTCTATGACAGTGGCCCAGTATTCAGCCAAGTTCACTGAGCTATCTCGTTATTGTGCACATCTAGTACCAGATGAGCCCCTGAGGGTACTCAAGTGACCTCGCAGCATTCTGGAAGGGGTCAATTTTCGGGTAATCGGTCTGGTCATCAAGGCAATCATCGTAACGGTGGCCAGTCTAGGCAGCAGTCAGATGGACAGCCTAGGCGTACCTCTGATAAGTGACTATTATATAGTCATTTATCCTAAGTTTTTATATACTTTTACACAGTTAAATTACCATTTTCATCTCATTTTAAATACATTTTAGTTCCTTTTTCATATTTATTAGATTTTACGCTTTTTGGTATGTTTCATACATTTTAGACAGGTTTTGGAGTCTTTTTATGATCAAAGAATGCTTAGACACCTTTTGATGCAAAGGCATGGAGGAGCAACAAACAAATCAAAACTCACAAACCAAAAATCAGATGGAACGGCCGTGCAGCCAAAAGTGAGCGGCCGTGCACAAGGCCATTTTCAGGCCATTTTTGGTCTCAAAGCATGGAGCGGCCGTGCGGCTTAAAGTGGAGCGGCCGTGCAAGATGTCCAAAATCAAATTTAAAGCGGCGCCAAAGAGCACGGCCGTGCAACTCCCTTGACTCGGCCGTGCGGTCGCGTGCAGATTTGAAAGGCACCTTTTGGAGGCACCTTCTTGAAGAGTTCCCTCCCCATTATAAAAGACCCCTTGTACTCGTTTAGAACATCCGAAAATAGTCAAAAACATATCCGAAAGGATCATATTATACTTAGAATGTATAGCAAAATACTCTAGAAATTTATACACAATGTTCAAGGTGTATCAATGATTCGTGACAAGTCTTGTATACTCTTGAAGATGGTGAATGCAATACAAGGGTTATTTTCCAGCCATTGTCTCTCTTTTTATGAATAAGTATCTCTTTCCTTATCTCTATTTCTTACTTACTTCTTTCATTATTTCAATGGTTTGAGTAATCCTCCATTTCTCGGAGTTGGAAACTCAATTATTTATATTCATGCTTCTCTTACTTGTCATTTCAATTCTCTTCTTAGTAATCTTAATTACTTGCAATTAGGAGACGTTCTTAATTGTAGGGCCTCGGTTAATCGAGAGAAGGACCTAGCGGAGAATCTCGATTAGCGGAACTCTAAGAATAGAACTAGGTCAATAAATTACGGAAAGTAATTTAAAGACCTAGGGATGATCCTTTAGTGGAAAATACGTGAGATTGATAGACTTAATGGATTTTGATTTATACGGTACCCTCGAAAGGTGAGTCGGATTTCCGCGTGACGAACGGGATTACACTAAGCCGGACCCTCGAGGAAGGCCGGTAAATTTTAAAATACGTGTGCTAGTTAGCACAACTTAGCGTATCATCCTTGAACTTGGCACTTTTATCTTAAAACAATTCCTTTATATTATTCTTAAATTGTCGCAAATATGAAGACGTTTATATTTGTGGAATCCTAGTCAATTGAGAGAAGGACCTAGCGGAGAATCTCGATTGACGGAACCATATAAAGAAACTAGGTTCCATTGATCACGAAAGTAGTTCAACGGCCTAGGGATGTTCCTTTAATGGAAAGTATGTCGACTTTCGTTCTTAATGGATTCTTACTAATTATGGTCAGCTAGAGATAAGCCGGAATGCCCGTTGGTGACAGGGCGGGAGTACCATAAACGGAAATCTCAAACAGTTAGGACATAATTAGTGAAGAATACAAACGCTACTTGTCTTAACCCGAGTAGTGTAGGCCTAGCATACCATCCTTGTTATTTTGATAAAAGCCTTTATCTAAAGCATATTTATTTGTTTTCAATCCCAAGAATACTATCATTATATGTTAGAGTAATTTCTATATCTTCCTAGTATTTTCTCTTACAAATTCTTATCTCCCCCGATCATTTTATCTATATATTTATATAAAGACAAATGTCATCCCAAAGTAAACCCTGTCTCTGTGGGATCGACTCGTACTTGCACCCGCTATATTGCAATAGCCCGTGCGCTTGCGGATATTAAATAAACCGTTAGGTTAGAAGCCCAACAAGTTTTTGGCGCCGTTGCCGGGGACAACGGTTTACTTTTTGATATTTGTCTTTATCATTTATTTTTATGTTTATATTTTATATATTATTATTGTATTATTTTCTAACTCTGTTTTGTAGGAATATAAAAAAAATATATAATGAACAGTGTTGGAGCGGCCGTGCACCAAATATTGGAGTGGCCGTGCATTCAGGAGCGGATGAACTAAATTGAATCAACCAAGTGGAGCGGCCGCACACTTCTGTTGGTTCGACCATGCATTTCTTCATGAATGGATGCGTTGTTTCAAAAAAAAAAAAAAAATGGTGAACATTGGTTAGCACGGCCGTGCTCTATGACATGGAGTGGCCGTGCAATTCATATCGAGTCAGGATGAGTTAACTCAGCAAGGGGGAGTGGCCGTGCAAATTCCTTGACACGGCCATGCATAACGCCTGAGGAGTTGCGTCGTTCCAGTCAAAAGACGCGTCTCTCTCCCTCTCCTCCCTTATTCACTTCATCTTCTTCATCACTCTCTCTACCCCTCCGCCCCTTCCCACCATAAAACCTCCAAATCCTCCATAAATTCCGGCCATACAACCATCCCTCCACCCAAATTTCATCTCCTAACCACATCTCCAACCATAAAACCCAAAAATTTCACCCAATCTCTCCAAAATTCCGAAACCCTATGTTCTTCCCCAAACTTCAAAAGTTCAAAATCTACCCAGATTCGTGAAGAAAGGTGATTTCTTTTGGGTACTCAAGCTTCAATCAAGAAGGGGAACAAGTTTTCAAGGCAATTCTCTTCCTCCATTATCGGGCTTTGGGATCACATTTCCCCGACATTTCCCGGTGATATTCACATTGGAGGGATTATAACCCTCATAGCAATCTATGTTGGTCTTGAACTACCGGAGGAAGGCGACAATGCTTGGGTGCCAGTTAGAGGATCTAGGGTGCTTGATGTAGCAGCCCTAAAAATAATGAACATGATCTCCGAAGAAGGGCAAGGGAGGTATACTTGGTTTGTGGGAGGTGGTGCTAACAAGACACCACATGCCATCTTGCCCAATGCCAACATTTCGGTGGTATTAGTAAACCAACCGGATACTTGGTCCTTCCCGCTTTTATTGGGGCAAGCTGAAGAGGGAAATGAAGATGTAAACATGGGGCAAGAAGAAGAACAAGAAGGGCAGGCCAACCTTAACCAAAATCAAATGCCACCCGACTTTTACCAGCAATTCAACCAAATGGCCCTCCAACAAACCCAAATCCTTCAGCAACTCAACCACTTCAATCAAAACTTCAATCAATTCCAAGAGAATATTGAAGGGCGGGTACAACATGTTCAAGGAAGGGTTGATTACATCTACGATTATGGAGTAAGGCATTGGGAAAATTTCTTTCCACCACCACCACCATTTTAGTAAGTTTCTCTTTACTCCCCCAAGATTGACGTTGTTTCTTGAAACATTGAGGACAATGTTCATTTCAAGTGTGGGGGGGTATATCTATCTTTATTTTACTTGTTTCTTAGTTTAGATTTACTTGCTTTCTAGTATAATTTTTTCTTAGTTGCAATTTCTTTTTATGCATGTACAGTATATAAAAAAAAAAAAATGATCCCTATGATGATCCATATCATTATTTCTTATGCTTGCTATTTGCCCAAGAATAATGCCTTTGTCTTTCCTCTCATACTTTCTATAAACTTAGAAATTAATAAAAAGAAAAATATAGGGATATTTTTAGGAAATAAATTAAAAGCCTCATAAGTTAATATAGCAAAATATAGGGTTTTATCAAAGAAAAAGCATTTGATTAGAAGGAATCTTTATTAATCATTTTATACACTTGGTTATTCTTATGAAAAATTCTTGAAAATATTTCTTTAAAATTGTACATGTTAAATTTTATTTAATATTTATTCCCTTATTAGAAGCATCTATTTTGTTTTGCACCCCTTGAATCACACCCCTTCATCAAAATCCCATCTTTCCATTTCCACTAAATCGAATCAAGGTTAAGCATTTTATCTTATTGCTAAAAAAAGTGACTTAGTCACCAAATCTTAAAGGCAAAAAGAAACTTATTACTTCCTAAGTAACTCGGGGCACGGCGTTCGCTGCGACGATGCTTCCTTGCCAAACGGGAGTAATATCCAAAGTATTCTTGATCTAAGTATTAGGAACATGGGGTTCGCAGCCACTATGTCTCCTACTTGAAAGGATCAAAAATAACTAAAGTCTTTTTGCAAAAATATAACACGTACAAAAATAAGATAAAATTGTTAATACCTTGATGAGATTTTTCCACTATCATCATCCATTTTTCGCCCTTGTGATTCAAAAATGCAATACAATTCTATGGAAACTTCTAGTTTGTGAATAAGTGTTTATACTTCCCTTTGTACATTTTAAAGTAATAATTTCATTTTTTTTTCAAAAATCACTCTAAAAAATGAAGGCTTCTCTTTTACCAAGTGATTGATCTAAGATTTATCCTTCTAGCATGCTTTACTTGATCAAATTCTATATATGCTATGTTAGGTTATTGTCTTAAAAGTTATTTCTTTAAAATATCCCCTAAATGTTTCTTTCTAATAAATTCTAAAGGTATACAAAATATGACTAGAAAGATAAAGGCAATATCCAAAAGGCAATTAGGGCTTGCTACTATATTTCTGAGGGATCATTCTTGTTTTCTTTTCTGTTCTCCCTCTTTTTATCCTAAACTTGCTTGGGGACAAGCAAGAGCTTAAGTGTGGGGGAGTTTGATAAGTGACTATTATATAGTCATTTATCCTAAGTTTTTATATACTTTTACACAGTTAAATTACCATTTTCATCTCATTTTAAATACATTTTAGTTCCTTTTTCATATTTATTAGATTTTACGCTTTTTGGTATGTTTCATACATTTTAGACAGGTTTTGGAGTCTTTTTATGATCAAAGAATGCTTAGACACCTTTTGATGCAAAGGCATGGAGGAGCAACAAACAAATCAAAACTCACAAACCAAAAATCAGATGGAACGGCCGTGCAGCCAAAAGTGAGCGGCCGTGCACAAGGCCATTTTCAGGCCATTTTTGGTCTCAAAGCATGGAGCGGCCGTGCAGCTTAAAGTGGAGCGGCCGTGCAAGATGTCCAAAATCAAATTTAAAACTGGCGCCAAAAGAGCACGGCCGTGCAACTCCCTTGACTCGGCCGTGCAGGTCGCGTCTGCAGATTTGAAAGGCACCTTTTGGAGGCACCTTCTTGAAGAGTTCCCTCCCCATTATAAAAAGACCCCTTGTACTCAGTTTAGAACATCCGAAAATAGTCAAAAACATATCCAGAAAGGATCATATTATACTTAGAATGTATAGCAAAATACTCTAGAAATTTATACACAATGTTCAAGGTGTATCAATGATTCGTGACAAGTCTTGTATACTCTTGAAGATGGTGAATGCAATACAAGGGTTATTTTCCAGCCATTGTCTCTCTTTTTATGAATAAGTATCTCTTTCCTTATCTCTATTTCTTACTTACTTCTTTCATTATTTCAATGGTTTGAGTAATCCTCCATTTCTGAGTTGGAAACTCAATTATTTATATTCATGCTTCTCTTACTTGTCATTTCAATTCTCTTCTTAGTAATCTTAATTACTTGCAATTAGGAGACGTTCTTAATTGTAGGGCCTCGTTAATCGAGAGAAGGACCTAGCGGAGAATCTCGATTAGCGGAACTCTAAGAATAGAACTAGGTCAATAAATTACGGAAAGTAATTTAAAGACCTAGGGATGATCCTTTAGTGGAAAATACGTGAGATTGATAGACTTAATGGATTTTGATTTATACGGTACCCTCGAAAGGTGAGTCGGATTTCCCGCGTGACGAACGGGATTACACTAAGCCGGACCCTCAAGAGGAAGGCCGGTAAATTCTAAAATACGCGTGCTTGTTAGCACAACTTAGCGTATCATCCTTGAACTTGGCACTTTTATCTTAAAACAATTCCTTTATATTATTCTTAAATTGTCTGCAAATATGAAGACGTTTATATTTGTGGAATCCTAGTCAATTGAGAGAAGGACCTAGCGGAGAATCTCGATTGACGGAACCATATAAAGAAACTAGGTTCCATTGATCACGAAAGTAGTTCAACGGCCTAGGGATGTTCCTTTAATGGAAAGTATGTCGACTTTCGTTCTTAATGGATTCTTACTAATTATGGTCAGCTAGAGATAAGCCGGAATGCCCGTTGGTGACAGGGCGGGAGTACCATAAACGGAAATCTCAAACAGTTAGGACATAATTAGTGAAGAATACAAACGCTACTGTCTTAACCCGAAGTAGTGTAGGCCTAGCATACCATCCTTGTTATTTTGATAAAAGCCTTTATCTAAAGCATATTTATTTGTTTTCAATCCCAAGAATACTATCATTATATGTTAGAGTAATTTCTATATCTTCCTAGTATTTTCTCTTACAAATTCTTATCTCCCCCGATCATTTTATCTATATATTTATATAAAGACAAATGTCATCCCAAAGTAAACCCTGTCTCTGTGGGATCGACTCGTACTTGCACCCGCTATATTGCAATAGCCCGTGCGCTTGCGGATATTAAATAAACCGTTAGGTTAGAAGCCCAACAACCTCCGATAGTCGTGATAATCGTGCTCCATCTTCGCAAGGGCAGCAAGGCCAGCGGAGCGAGCCTGTTGAGTGTTCCTTTTGTCACAAACCGGGGGCATCCGTATAATGATTGTAGGAGCAGACTTGGGCAGTGTCTGGGTTGTGGAGATACAAATCACCGAGTGAAAGATTGTCCTAAGTTTAAAACTACTCATCCGTGGGTTCCGTTCAGCCGGGGCACCAAGAGGATAGTGATGGGCGTCCTAAGGCGCAAGCTCGTGTATTTGCACTTGATCGCGTGGTGTTCCGAGTCGACCTCGCTTATTGGAGGTATTCTCTCGCCTTCGACCATAGGGCTCGAGTTCTTATAGATCCGGGGTCTTCTCATTCCTATGTTGCATCGCATTTCATTGAGCATTTGTGCGTGTTACCTTCTCAGTTGCCTTATGTGCTTGAAGTGTCTACACCGTTGGGTGATCAATTGTTGGCGTCAGAGGTTTATAAGACTTGTGATGTGCTTGTATGTGATCGGGTCTTGCATGCGAATCTGGTAGTTTTGCCTATTCGGGATTTTGATTTGATCTTGGGTATGGATTGGTTGTGTAATTATCATGCTCTAGTTGATTGTCGTCGTAAAAGAGTTACTTTTGTCATGCCCGGTATTCTGGAGTTTGTGTTTACGGGTGATCATGCCATGAATAGTATACATATTATTTCTGCTTTGCGGGCTAGGAAACTTCTATCTCAGGGGTGCACGGGGTATATTGCTTGTGTGCTTGATACTAGCATGTCTACTGTTAATATAGAAGATGTACCGGTAGTTAATGAATTCCCGGATGTCTTTTCGAATGATTATGCATTACCTCCAGACCGAGAGTTAGAGTTTTACATTGAGCTATTGCCGGGAACTTCACCAATTTCTAGAGCACCTTATAGGATGGCTCCAGCTGAGTTGAGAGAGTTGAAAGATCAGTTGCAGGAACTTCTTGATAAGGAGTTCATTAAACCGAGTGTGTCTCCGTGGGGTGCACCGGTGTTATTTGTGAAGAAGAAGGATGGTAGCTTGCGGTTGTGTATTGACTATCGTCAGTTAAATCAGGTTACTATTAAGAATAGGTACCCTTTACCTCACATTGACGATCTCTTCGATCAACTTCAGGGGTCCGTGGTGTATTCCAAGCTAGACTTGAGGAGTGGTTATCACCAGTTGAGAGTTAGAGCGGAGGATGTCCCAAAGACAGCTTTTCGGACACGTTATAGTCATTATGAGTTTGTGGTGATGTCGTTTGGGTTGACAAATACGCCTGCAGTTTTCATGGATTTGATGAATCGGGTGTTCCATGATTATTTGGATTGCTTTGTTGTGGTTTTCATCGACGACATTTTAGTGTACTCAAAGTCACGAGAGGAACCTGCTAACCATTTGAGAGTGGTTCTTTCCCTATTACGAGAAAAGAAACTTTTTGCTAAATTTAGTAAGTGTGCATTTTGGCTTGAACAAGTATCTTTTCTTGGGCACGTTGTTTCTAGTGAGGGTATTGCGGTGGATCCATCTAAAGTGGAGGCTGTTACTAAATGGAAGACTCCTAGAACGGTGACCGAAGTTTGTAGTTTCTTGGGCTTGGCAGGTTATTACCGTAGGTTCATTGAGGGATTTTTCAAGATTGCTACTCCCATGACGAACTTGACTCAGAAAAAGTCTACTTTTATTTGGAGTGATAAGTGCGAGGCCAGTTTTCAAGAGTTGAAGAAGAGATTGACCACAGCTCCTGTTTTAGCATTGCCGAGTGGATGTGATAACTTTGTGATATATAGCGACGCTTCATTAGAAGGATTGGGTTGCGTGCTTATGCAAAACGGGAAGGTTATTGCCTATGCTTCGAAGAAGTTGTCACCATATGAGCAGAATTACCCGACTCACGACCTTGAGTTGGCGGCAATTGTTTTCGCGCTTCACAAGTGGAAACATTACCTTTATGGAGCGAAGTTTGAAGTGTATACAGATCATAAGAGTTTAAAATACCTCTTCTCGCAGAAGGAGTTGAATATGAGACAGAGGCGTTGGATGGAGAAGCTTAAGGATCACAATTTTACTATTCTTTACCATCCGGGAAAAGCAAATGTTGTTGCGGATGCCTTGAGTAGGAAGGCTTTTATGTCTTGTATGATGATGAGGGAATGAAAGATGCTAGAGGATGTCCGGGAATGGAGTCCTATTGTAGGTAAGCGTAGTGTTCTCTTTGCTAATGTTCGTGCTACACCAGTTTTATTTGGGTTGATTAAGGAAGCTCAAACTACTGATCCAGAATTGAGGAAGATTATCGATGGATTGGGAGAGAATGCTACACCAGGGTTCGCGATGAACAGTGATGGGGTCTTGACATTTCAGAATAGAGTTTGCGTTCCTTCTTCCGATGGAGTGAAACGTATGGTCCTTGATGAGGCTCACAAAGCCAAGTATATGATACATCCGGGTAGTACTAAGATGTACCGTGACTTGAAGAGGCAATTTTGGTGGAACGGTATGAAGAGGGAGATAGCTGAGTATGTTTCTAGATGTTTGACGTGTCAGCAGGTTAAGGCGGAGCACCAGAGACCTGCCGGTCTACTTCAGCCACTTGAGATTCCGGAGTGGAAATAGGAACATATCACGATGGATTTTGTTACGGGATTGCCGCGTACTCGTAGAGGCTTCGATGCTATTTGGATTATTGTTGATAGGTTAACGAAATCTTCTCATTTTATTCCTATTACGATGACTTACAGTTTGAGTCAGTTGGCGGCATTGTACATCCAGGAGATTATCAGGCTACATGGCGTTCCTGTTAGTATTGTGTCGGATAGAGATCCTAGATTCACCTCGAGATTTTGGCATTCATTACAGGAGGCCTTGGGTACAAAACTTAACTTGAGTACAGCTTTTCATCCCGAGTCAGATGGACAGTCTGAGAGATTGATACAGATATTAGAGGACATGCTTCGTGCTTGTGCCATGGATTTCAAGGGCAGTTGGGATTCACACCTACCGTTGGCAGAGTTTGCATATAATAACAGTTACCAATCTAGCATCGAGATGGCTCCTTATGAGGCTTTGTATGGGCGTAAGTGTCGTTCACCAATTTGCTGGGACGAAGTTGGTGAAGCTAAGTTATGGGGTTCCGAAATGGTACAACAATCGGCCGCGGGTGTGAAGCTGATTAGGGAGAGATTGCGTACGGCACAGAGTAGACAGAAAAGCTATGCGGATAACCGAAGACGCGATCTTGAGTTTCAAGTTGGGGATTTTGTGTTCTTGAAAATATCGCCGCGCCGTGGTACTAAGAGATTTGGTAAAAAAGGGAAACTTTCACCATGATATATTGGTCCGTTCGAAATTCTTGAGAGGGTTGGTTCTTTGGCTTACCGGATTACATTGCCACCGTCTATTTCGGGTATTCATGATGTGTTTCACGTTTCTATGCTTCGCAAATATATGAAGGATGAATCACATGTTCTTGCCTATGAAGAGATTTCCCTTGAACCCGATCTTTCCTATGTTGAGAAGCCGGTGAAGATTCTTGATACCAAAGAGCAAATCTTGAGGACTAAGAGGATACCATTAGTGAAAGTTTTGTGGAAAAACCATTTGATAGAAGAAGCTACTTGGGAAACTCAGAGTGAGATGCGTGAGAAGTATCCATACCTGTTTGATTAGATGGTAAGTGAATTTAGGGACTAAATTCCTTTAAGGAGGAGAGGATGTGACACCCTAGTTCTCTTAAATTGTATTACTTGCATATTTTATGTTTTATTAGCATGAATAGAAATGCCATGTTAGTATAATGAATTGTGGTTTGATAACTACTTAGTGTTTTAGCTTTGTTTACTTGTGTTGATAATGCATTAGCAAGGTATGAATACTTGTGATTTCTCTTAAGTTTGAAGTAATTGTTGTTAGCATTGCTACATGTTATATGGAATGAGTTTTGATTGTGTTTCTAGCATGATTTGAAGTTAGTATCACTTTGGAGTGATTTGGGTACATTGTGGCATCATTTTGAAGTGTTTAGAAGTCATTTTTACCTGAACTAGACCCCATGCAGCCGCCTAATGCGAGCTTGGCAAAATCACAACCTTTCTGGATTTCATGCGGACGCATGAAGCGCCCGCATAGGACCCTATGCGACCGCATGAGGCCAAGTCTTTCCCACTGATAAGTGACTATTATATAGTCATTTATCCTGAGTTTTTATATACTTTTACACAGTTTGATTACCATTTTCATCTCATTTTAAATACATTTTAGTTCATTTTTAATATTTATTAGATTTTACGCTTTTTGGTATGTTTCATACATTTTAGACAGGTTTTGGAGTCTTTTTATGATCAAAGAAAGCTTAAGACACCTTTTGATGCAAAGGCATGGAAGAGCAACAAACAAATCAAACTCATAAAACCAAAAATCAGATGGAGCGGCCGTGCAGCCAAAAGGGAGCGGCCGTGCACAGGGCCATTTTTGGTCTCAAAGCATAGAGTGGCCGTGTCTTGAAAGTTGATTGGCCGTGTTGTCCTTCGGAGCGGCCGTGCAGCTTAGAATGGAGCGGCCGTGCAAGATGTCCAAAATCAAATTCAAAACTGGCGCCAAAAGAGCACGGCCGTGCAACTCCCTTGACTCGGCCGTGCAGGTCGCGTCTGCAGATTTGAAAGGCACCTTTTGGAGGCACCTTCTTGAAGAGTTTCCTCCCCATTATAAAAAGACCTATTTGTACTCAGTTTAGAACATCCGAAAATAGTCAAAAACACATCCAGAAAGGATCATATTATACTTAGAATGTATAGCAAAATACTCTAGAAATTTATACACAATGTTCAAGGTGTATCAATGATTCGTGACAAGTCTTGTATACTCTTGAAGATGGTGAATGCAATACAAGGGTTATTTTCCAGCCATTGTCTCTCTTTTTATGAATAAGTATCTCTAGATGGTGAATGCAATATTAATAATCAAGTCAATATTGGAATAGTATTGAAAAAGTGTATGCAATATTAATAATCAAGTCAATACTCCATTGACTTGATTATTAATATTGGAATAGTATTGAAAAAGTGTATTGTTTCTTTTTATGAAGATGGTGAATGCAATATTAATAATCAAGTCAATACTCCATTGACTTGATTATTAATATTGGAATAGTATTGAAAAAGTGTATTGTTTCTTTTAATGCCCATGTGTATATGGCCCATAATTAAAGTAGGAAGAAAAAGTAAGGGTAAAATAGTAAAAGTGATGTTCTAAAAAGGAAAATTTCAAACAAGACAATTATTTTGGGACAGACGAAAAAGGAAAGGAAAACAATAATTTAGGGACGGAGGGAGTACAAGCTTTGTAAACGTTGCAACTTTTTATTTTCTTTCTCTTTTACTTAAGGAGAATTAGAGGAAATGGATAAAAATACCCCTCATAAAATAGCTCTGTTAACAACGTTAACAAGTCCGTTAGAAAATTGGATGAAAAGTTAATGAGAGGGACTATATTGAACTCAATTAGTGAATACATTGGTTAGATTTGGTATATTAGGAGTTTGTTAGTCAAATCGATTACCAAACAATAGTACATTGGTCATTTGTCTAATTTTCCCTTAATATATATAGTGTGATGATTTTGGCGATGCTTTACATCATAACAAATGTATGGTAGTTTTTCTCTTGGTGCTTAAGATGTTAACGGGTGCATGGTAAATTTAGAGATGTTAAACAAGCTAGCTCTAGCGGTTTCGGGTCAGTTTTAATAGATTGTGGCCCTAACGGGTCGCGGGCTAAACGGTCCAGTTTTTTCGGGTCACTAATATAGTGGACCTAACCCTAGCGGGCTTCGGGCTAAACGGACCACTATCAGGCCACAACTAAATATATAATATGACAATATTTTGAAATAGAGAATCGATAAACCACTCATAACTTAGATAACTTATTATGTTTTTACATAAGAAATATAAATTAGATATTTTTTTACATCGATGTGTTATACGGAGTAATTTTCAACTTGTTTTTCTCAA
This sequence comes from Platycodon grandiflorus, assembly GCA_016624345.1. Taxonomy (NCBI): domain Eukaryota; kingdom Viridiplantae; phylum Streptophyta; class Magnoliopsida; order Asterales; family Campanulaceae; genus Platycodon; species Platycodon grandiflorus. The sequence continues at coordinate 28,995,723 of CM028361.1, read as the reverse complement.
AATAAATATTATAATAGCTCTACTTAGCAGTTCTTTTAAAAAAAAATTGTTTATATATCAGTATTTATTCACAATACACAAAGAAGACTTGTAGTACACAGGAAAAGGTGTTTAACTTTTGATTAGAAGGTTGTTGATTTTATTCTCATGGTGGTCATTTTACATACGTCCCAAAATTTTTCTGGCCTAATTAATATTACGCGAATCGGCGGGCCAGCCATGAAACCTAGTGGGCCAGCCCTAACGGGCCGCGGGTTAAACGGTCTGGGCCAAATAACCCTGATTTAAAAAGGTGAATTACAGGCCGGTCTCTTTTTCAACATTTGTAATCCCTCCAATCCACTCATCTTTTTTTAAAATCGGAAAAAGATATTTTTGGGCTAAAAAGACGATTATGCCATTAATGAAAGAAAAACAGGCGCGCATCAGTAACCAAGGCATCGCGATGCAACACTTTTGCATCGCGATGCATCGTTTGAATTTCAACTGCTGGAGGGGACTTGATTTTTTAGGTCAATCCCCGTTGCGTTGCCCAAGATATCGCGATTGACTAATTTAAGGCATTTCGATGCCCAATTTAAAGTATCCCGATGTCCAATTTAAGGCATCCCGATGCCCAATTCAATATAATATCAAAATCGATCAAAATGATTATTTTTGGTTGAAAAATTTACATATAAATAAGGTATTGACTTCCTATAATAGTATGATATTGATATTATACAAAATTCAAACTCAAATCATTAATTAAAGTCCCAAAATCACCCAAGAACATCTCTCTTTTCGGACAAAGACACCGCCAAGCTCGATTTGAATCTTGAAAATAGTATTTTTTTTTTTGGTAGAAAAATTGTGCACAAATGTAGTACTAAGTTAGGATAATAATATGATATTAATTTTAAACAAATTCAAAGTTTGAAACATGGATTAAAGTAGTCAAAACAACCCAATAACAAAGAAAAATGGGATGAACTCAAAAATTTCGAATTTGATCAAATTGTGTTCAAATTCGTGTTCGATACATGAAAATTGATCCCCAAACATGAGGGAAGACTATATTAACAACATGAAATCATTTATACATTAATTCGAACCTCAAATCTGAAATAATGATGTTGTTGAGGGCATTTTAGAAAAAAAAAATCTCAAAGTGCCTTTTTTCGGTTACAAAAAATAAGGGTGAACTGGAGGGGTTAAAAAGTTTTAAAAGTGGATTGGCCAGCAAATTTTCGAATTTTAAACTGACAAAAAATATTGAGTCTTGACCCTATTTTTTTCAATTTAAACGGGTCAATCCTACATGTCTTGGCCCTTTTAACATCTATAGTTCTCCAAATATTTGGTGGCAGACTAATCTACCATAATGAATAAGTTGAAAACCTCATTAATTCTAAACATGTACATTCTCTTAATTAATTTTATGTACATTCGATAAATAATACATATAAAACATATACTTCATTTGTTCCAAAATAAGTGTTCCATGATTCATGTGTGAGGTCCCAAATAAATTTTCCTTTTTTTTTTAAAATTTTTTTTCAAGTCAATTGAGTTTTTTTGCTCTTCTTGAATGTGAGATTGAAAAGTAAGTGGACTCTATTAATTTTATACCACTAGCAATAAATTGAGAGACCTTACAATAATAAATAATACTCCATTCGTTCTTAAATTATTGTCTTGTTTGACCAGATACATGGATTAAGAAAAATCAATTGACTTGATTATTAATATTGATATAGTGTGTTATTTCCTTTTATGTCTATGTATATGTGGCCAATAATTAGAGTAGGAAGAAAAAGTAAAGGTAAAATAATAAAAGTGATGTTTTAAAAAGGAAAGTTTCAAAACAAGACAATTATTTAGGGACGAACGAAAAAAGAAAGGAAGACAATAATTTAGAGACGGAGGGAGTAGTACAGTATTTATATTACAATTTTGCTAGATTTATAATTCATTCTACAACTATTGTTATAATTAAACCTTAATAAAGGGCAAAATTATCCTTTTTTTTTAAAACATTTGCCTTTCATCAAAGTTTAATTGTATTAATAGTTATAAACCTAACATTTTTGTTCATATTAAAACGAGGAGAAGAGAGTAATTTCAATATTATTTCGTTCGTCGGTAGAATGGGCAATTTGTAATTTCTATCAATCTTAGAACATATGTTATCTGCTTGGTGACTCGAAATTTCCAGAAGGCCCACATCCCCAAATTGAATGACCCACTGACCACATCCCCTCTCAACAATCCCAATTGAGTAAAAACAGTTACACTGACTAGTCCCATTCCCACCGAAAAATAAAAATAAAAAAGGAATAATAACCAGCGGCGCAATTAAGGGGTTCCCGCCCAGCCCCTTTTTTTATAGGAGTAGTTCACACTGACCAACCCCTCCCTCTTTTTATCACTTTTTCCCCTTCTTTAAAAAAAAAAAAGGCGAGTAAAGAGAGTGAAACGTAAAAATGGTGTTTTAATTATGAAAAAGAAGAAAGAAATTAAAATAAAATGGTGCAAATTCATGATTGCGGGGCGGGGGGAAAACGCGTGAAGTGCGCCGAATAACAAGAGGTGTCAATTTAGGCATTTTCTTCTTCTTCTTCTTCTTCTTCTTCTTCTTCTATATATGCTGCATTGATTGAGCTGGGTGTTTGTCAATATCTAATATTTGACAGCGATACTAGTTATCCACATTCATTCATTTTCCTTTCCATTTTCAGAGTTGTCGCTCTCTCTCAACCCAGGTATGTTACCCTTTCCTCGTCTCTGCTATATATGTTGTTCCTTTCTCCAATCTGCAATGCCTCTTTTCATATCTTTTATTTTAGCTGTCAGTGTCACTGCTCCAATTCTTTTACTACGTGCTATTTCAATAAAATTGTACTACTAAAATGAAGTCTGTAAGTAACAAATGACTACTACTCACGATCCTGTCCGAGATTTACTTTGCTTTTGAACTACTTAATTGTTTAAATTTGCTTCACTTAATTCTCGAAACCGCCTGAGCAAGGGTACAATATGGTACAACCTTATGGGGCTTTTCTTGCTCTGGCAGTAATAATAAGCCCTGGCAAAATGTTTGTTTCTTAATCTGTTACCCTTACTTCAAGTTGGATTTTCGTTTAGAGATATACTAGTGTTGTATATTATATGGTGACCCAATAAAAGGATATTATTGAAGATTAATTAATATGATGAATATTGCAGGAATAGGGTCATGGCAAAGACAACTTTGCCTCATTTGATTTGTCTGATTTTGGGTCTCTTGAGCCTCTCTGTTGTGAAAGCAGAGGACCCTTATAGATTCTATACATGGACTGTCACTTATGGAACAATTTCTCCACTTGGTGTCCCGCAACAGGTTGGGATTCTTTTCTCTTAACTAAAATTGACTACTCTATATGTTGAGTAGTGCGTCTGTGTGCGCGCATTTATTTATTTATACTAAATATGTTGATGTTTGAATATGGTGAATTCAGGTGATCCTCATCAATGGCCAATTCCCTGGTCCAACCCTTGATGTTGTTACCAACGATAACATTATCCTCAACCTTTTCAACAAGCTGGACCAGCCATTCCTCTTGACATGGTCCGTTTCTTTTCTCTCGTATATCCATTTTCTGTAGTTGTCACCCTTATATTGGACTTAACATTCTCATTCTTTAATTACCTTATGTTCCTGTTTATATATATATATATATATATATATGTATATGTATATATATATGTATAGATGTATATGTATATTACGTTTTAATTACCACAGAAGTCAACCTGAAAGCTTGTTTAAGATCTTACTGAAACTCAGCTCAGCTTGTCTTATTACGTTTGGTTATTACCATTCCCTTTTTGGTACTGTGGTCATTAAGAATAAGGACATCATCTAACACTGAGGTTCAACTTGCTATAATCAGGAATGGAATCAAACAGAGAAAGAACTCTTGGCAAGACGGGGTGTTGGGGACGAATTGTCCCATTCCTCCCAACTCCAACTTTACATACAAGTTCCAAACCAAAGATCAGATTGGAGGTTATACATACTTCCCATCAACGGCTATGCATAAAGCTGCGGGAGGTTTTGGAGCAATCAATGTCTATGCAAGACCTCGAATTCCTGTCCCATATCCTCCGCCTGCTGCTGATTTTAATGTACTTGTTGGTGATTGGTACAAGACCAGTCATAAGGTGAGGATCACACAAGCTTACAAATTTTATAAATACTTAATTTTGATGTGCTCTTTTAGATTGTTTGAAGATATTACTCTGGACGATATGGGTAATGATAAATGAACTGAAACTGAAATCTTAAATATCTACGTTCTTCTAAGCCCAAGGAGTTTTCCCATACATTCTCTCCATATTTCTGGTAATTAACATAAATAGAATGTTAGAAGCTTGAGTAGCTTTTCAATTTATTGAGGGCCTGGACCATGTTACCAACCGATATAAAGATCACCTGACTTATCTTCCTAATATTTATGTTCTATAACATGTTTTTCTGTTGAGTTCATATGATTGATGATCATTTCATCTTCCAAATTTTTGAATTGATAGAGCCCGTAGGGGTAACAATCTTTTAGTTAGTAAGTAAACTCGGTCCATTTCGTGTAATTTCTTTATCAGTTTGTCTGATGAAGATAAATATCTATTATAAGAAGTAGAGGATGTTTAATTCCATCTCTAAATCGAAAGTCAATGTAAATTAATTATACTGTTAAAAAATATAAAAGGATTTAAAGGAACGAGTGAGCCCCTCTGTTAACAAGAGCAGCTGGACACTAACGCACCAAACAAACTTAACAAGCATAACCTTCACAGATAAAAGTCAAAAGCACTAGCAACCGAAGAGCATTTTGTCACAAATTGGGCCTCCAGTCCAAAAGACTCAAAAGCACTAACTAGCAACTGAAGAGCATGTTATCACAAATAGGGCCTGTTATGTGGTGCTACCAACCTTTTAATATGGCCCAAGAATATCCCTTTCCCATTCAATGAGCCCTCATAAAGGATCAGCTCGGCTCTTATACCACTCGTCACATACTGGGCTGAAGCCCAAACGACTAGCTTGTTGGTACTTGGTGCTACCAGCTTGCTCATATGACCCAAGAATCTACCTTTCCTATTCAACGAGGGATCGTCACAAATGTGCACAGTTTGTTAAATACTATGGTTATAAAAGATTAACAAGGATTCTTCAACGAATATTTAAGAGTCATAAAATTAATAGAAGTTGGATAAAGGGAGCTGAATGAATCAGAGGATATCATTCTTGTCATGATCCAAATGCTCTCTCGTGATTTTAGACTTAATTTATAACAGCACCTTTTCTTTTTTATTGTCAGGTATTGCAGCAATATCTGGATTCAGGGAAATCTCTTCCCTTCCCTCACGGCGTCCTAATAAATGGCCAAACTCGTTCTACCTTTAGTGGTGATCAAGGTCATTCCCAACTCTTGAACTGCCATCATTTATACAGCTTGATCATGTCTATACTTTTTTTCTGTTTTGACTTGTCAGCTGTTAGTATCAATCCTATTGATATGCTTTTATTTTTTTAACACGTGGCCCTTCTTTTGCTTTTTCAGGTAAGACCTACATGTTCAGAATTTCAAATGTGGGCTTGTCAACCTCCTTAAACTTCAGGATTCAGGGACACAAATTGAAGCTAGTTGAGGTCGAGGGATCAAACACAATTCAAAACATATATGATTCTCTTGATGTGCATGTTGGCCAATCTGTATCTGTCCTAGTTACCTTAGACCAAGCCCCAAAAGATTACTACATTGTTGCATCCACACGATTTATTAGGACTCTTCTCAACTCCACATCAGTATTACACTATACCAACTCCCGCACCCCTGTGTCTGGGTCCATTCCTGCAGGGCCCCCATTCCAATTACATGGGTCCATGTTACAAGCCAGATCCTTCAGGTGGAACCTGACATCCAATGCAGCCAGGCCGAACCCCCAGGGTTCATTCCATTATGGAACGATTACACCAACAAGGACAATCGTGCTTACCAACTCAGCTCCTCTAATCAATGGCAAGCAACGATACGCTGTTAACGGGGTGTCGTATGTTAATGCTGATACCCCTTTGAAACTCGCTGATTACTTTAACATCCCCGGTGTATTTAGTTTGAATTCCATTCAAGGCTCTCCCTCTGGTGGGTCCACGTTTTTGGCTACAGCTGTTATGCCGGCCAACCTTCATGATTTCCTCGAGATTGTTTTCCAAAACAACGAAAACACCATGCAGTCTTGGCATCTTGATGGCTACGATTTCTGGCCAGTGGGGTAAGTCCCAAACTATTCATAATACATTGTCATAACTTTGTGTGTTTTGGAAAGATGTGTGGAGTTACTAATTTCACTTTTCAACGTATACAGTTATGGATCTGGGCAATGGTCACAAGCCAGTCGAAAGGGCTACAATCTAGTTGATGCTCTAACAAGACACACTGTGCAGGTAACATAAATGAAGGTTTAACATGATTTCATTTTCATTCATAGGGTGTTAGGTATTTTCTTTCGGCACCTTAAAGAAAAGGAGCTTGGAGAAAAGTTCAGTACTGGAAGGGCTGGTATAATATGCTTATCCAATTTCTATTAAGACTAGCTGTATAAATTTTTCTGCAGGTGTATCCCAACTCTTGGAGCGCTATATTAGTATCATTGGACAACCAAGGGATGTGGAACTTAAGGTCGGCAATATGGGAAAGACAGTATTTGGGTCAGCAGTTCTACCTCAGAGTCTTCAACCCGGTCCACAGTCTCGCTAACGAATACGACATGCCTCCAAATGTTCTTCTCTGTGGTAAAGCAGTTGGAAGGCATCCTTAGAAATGATGATAATTCTGCTGAGTTTTCGAGTCATGAGTGGTTGACTGAAAATGAATGAAGCTCAAAAAGGAAATAGTTTCTACTTTCTAAATCTGTATATCTCGAGTTATATAGTGAATTGATACCTAGTAACTAATGATTTCTTGATTTAGCGTAAGTTGTAAGGATTCAATTCGGAAGTAAAGTAGGTTGTTAAAGGGGTAATCAATGTTGCTTGACCTTGTAATGTGATGTGACTATTTATAATTTGTTTTCTAAGACAAACATAAAAGCAGACACTTAATAGTTTCATTAAACCACTAATTAATGGCATGTGATGATTATTAAAGTTAACGTGTGTTGGGGTTGGGGATAGGGTAACGGAGTACGGCATGCATGTTAATCTCTCTAAGTTGTTTTTCAATATATATATATATATATATATATATATATATATATATATATTCAAAGAGTCTATGTTTGAATAGTCTAATTATTAAGGGGTATATTAGTATCATTGGACTTTGTCATAATTTAAGCACAATCAAGATGATTACAACACAAGTGGAGGGTAAAGATAAAAGATTATAAAAATTATAAGTATAATTTTTTGAAAGTACTCTTTAGGTCGACCTGGCCCAGCAGCAAGGAAAATGAAGCCCAGACCTTGGGCCCCAAGATTTGTGTAATTTTTTGGGCCCCAAAATTAAGGGATCTCACGGTAATTATCCAAGGATGAGGGGCCTCACTGAAAATTAGTTGTTCATCCTTATTCCCTTAACATCACGCACATGAAGAAAAAAAAACCCTCCCACCCAACACATAAACTGTGAACATGCACACACAAGTGCGTACGAAATTTGTGATTTTGATGTAGATTTTGGCACAAAGCTTAAATAGACCGTTGATTGAAGCTAGCTTTTCAAAAAAAATTCGGTAATAAACACACTCTAGCCTCTTCCCTTCTTATTTTATCCGAAATTAGGGCTTTTGATTTTGGGTTAAATAATTAATTTAAGTGATAAATTTGTATAGGAAAACAACATTTGGAGGTTTGATTGAGCTTATCTTAATTGGAACAATTTGAAGGTAGTATCAGATTTGTTGAACTTATTTGTTGGCTTGTTCATTGTTAGGTTTCTTGAGATTTTTGAGCTTATATCGAAATTAGTATTTTTTTTTTACTTATTGTTACTCATTTACTTGTGTATGAGTTGTGATGTTTGGGGATTTATTTAGTTTGAGCTATTGTTACTTATGTGTATATATTTGTTTGGTTATAGAAGATTTGTTGAAATTATTATAGGTAGACCGTAGACAAAATGTCATTACAAAATTATCTTTGTGGAAATGAAAAAAGGGAGAAGAAGCAAAAGCAAGAACAATTAATGCAAGCTTAAGTGGTTCTCTTAACATGTATTTTACCTCTAGTAAGTTGGGTGAATGGTTCGGTTCGGTTTCAAGCCTCATGCGGTTCGGTTCGGTTTGAAAAAAATGAAACCGTTAGGAGGCGGTTCGATTCATAGTTTTGTCATAAACCAAACCAAACCGAATCATTTACACCCTCTGATTTTGCTTCTAAATGTGCTAGAAGAGCTACTGATTTTACTTCTAAATGTGCTAGAAGAGTGACGTTTAAGTAATACTTTATAAATATATCGTGTGTTATGCCCATGATTTTGGAATGAAGTATTTTGTTTAGTATCATTTATGTTTTTCTTTTAAATTTAAAGAAATAGAAAAAAATTATGCTATAAACTAGAAGGGCCCCATCCGACATTACTGGCCTTGGGCCCCAAATTTCACAGGGCCGGCCCTGCTTTAGGTGAATGAGATGCGTTAATTACAACACTCTATTTATGCTAAATATAACATCCCCCTTGTGCAATTAATATTTTGCCATATTTTTTTGGTAGAAATTTATATTTACAAGTGTTATAAATGCAAAATAAATAAATAAATAAATATTTTTTAAATAAAATTAAGGCCGCCACCCCTAGGCGGCCATATTCCAAACATTCATCTAGATTAGGCGGTCATCCATTATTCCGTCAGTTTATTTTACACTTTTAACTCCTAAAGTTAATATTTTCGTTAACAATTTAACGGAATCGTTAAAATTTTAACGGAAGTTGGTAGAACCGCCACCCCTAAGTGGCCATCATGGGTAGAACCGCCACCAATAGGCGACCATCACTTGAAGAGCCGCCATCCCTAGGCGGCCATCCCAAATTCCACACTTAGGGGTCTATGGATACTCTAAATGATTTTTGGAATTCTCTCTCTCCCTATATATATATATATATATATATATATGAATCTTCAAAGTTTCTCTCACAATCTGTAAAAATTATCCTCCTTAGGGATTTGCTGGGTTGTGATTTCTTATCTTGTAGATGGCAAATTTTAGAAAGATATGGAGGGGAGATGGATCGATCTTCTTTCGAGATCCACAATCAATGCTTGCCCAAACTTATTTCTTCATGAAGTGCATTGATTTTTGCTTCATTCTTTAAATTGTTGACACAATTTGATGCAGGCCTAAATGGCTGTAAGATATAGAAATGCTAGGGAATAAATCGGGACTCACTCCACCGGGGGTAGTGGACTCATTCAACACTACTAATTGCGGAATCACTCGACGCAACCAAGCCTTCGCTTGTTATAAGAGGAATCACTCAACTCTCAAGCAAGATTACTTGCAAACTTCAGAAATTCTTATTCATAATACTCTGCCGAATCATAACAATTCAGCCATTATTTATAGATGCTATGGAACATCCCTCCAAGCATGTATCACAATTGGCATAACAATCATGAAATATTATTTGATTCTTCATAGGATGGTTAATTTTCTGTATGGCTTGGACGGTGAAATGTTCAGTATGTTGATTGACGAGAGTTCTAAGATGGAGATGAATGAAATGTTGGGTAATAGTTTCAAGAAGTATAAAGTCCATTGAACTCATGGTACAAGTTTTTAATGCATGACTGTTTGAGCAATAGCTAGAGTTGTCAAAACAGGTTGGCGGGCCGGGTTGGCCCGCAACCCGCCAACAAGCGAGCCAGAGTGGACTGACCCACCAAATAAGCGGGGCTGGAATTGCTCAACTCAACCCAACCCACCACGGGTTGCGGGCTGGAACGGGCCAACCTACCAAAAAGGGTGATTTATTGATTTCCTGATTTAAACTTAAAATGAACAAAATAATTAAAGAAACTACAAGGCTGCAAGTTCACTTCACTGTTACTGCTATGTAGATGCAAGCTTAATATCAGTCACACAAATACACAATTACAAATACTTCATTGTTAAGACTCAAGATAATAGACTTAAAACTTAATAGCAATAAGGCCATAACAAAAACAACTAAACAAGTCACTGCTAGACAGTAGCAACCTATCACATCTAAAGTCCAAACACAATTATATTACAATTCATCAATCATCATCATCATCAATAACATCCAAAACATTGGATGCTTCGCATGATAAAGTTGTTTTAATACTAGCACCATCTTCATTGACTTCGTTATCTACATGTAAATAAAAACACAGATTAATATAATTAAGAATTATAATAAACAAATATATCAACTATGTGAGAAATAACAATAATTTAAAAAGAGAATTACCATTAACATAGCCATGTAACCAATTACGAGCACAAATAAGAGCTTGCATTTTTTTAGGAAGAGTACAACTTCTATACTTGGTGAGCATACGAGCACCAATGGAAAATGCCGATTCCGATGCAACAGTGGTTATGGGGATAGCTAAAACATCACAGGCCATAAGTGCAACAGTTGGGTATCGATTCTTCTGATTTTTCCAATATTCCAAGACATTCAAATCTTCATAATATGCAAATTCAAGTTTTGGCTCCTCCAAATAGAGATCCAATTGAGATTTCCTAGCATTTGTAATTGTTTGACTTTCATATGCCTTAATTTCCTACAAAAATTAAAGTACGTTATGAATCTAAAATGAAAAAACCAAATGTAAATCAAATAGAGAAAATGATTAAAAATAGAAATTATTATAATACTTACATCAAAAATTCTTTTGCCCTTGCTTTTAAAGCCTCCTTCGCTTTCCATGGGTGCAAGTGTAATAGAAGAAGACCGTGGTTGTGAAGAGCTTGTTATGTTGGCATTAGATTTAGAATATTACTCATAAAGCTCATATAACTTTGTCTTGACAAGTGATATATTATCTTGGCATTTAATAGAATCACTCTCAACCTTTGAATAAAAATACTCCAACATTGAAACCTTTATTCGGGGGTCAAGAATAGCCCCAAATGCAAGCACCGTGCTATATTGAGCCCAATACTTGTCAAAATTTTCTTTCATCCTTCTACACATATCACTTATCACCACATCTTCATTCAACAAGTTTTCTTTTAACAAAATTTCAATCTTCCAAACTTGCATAAAATATAAGTTAGATGTAGGATAGGAAGAGCCAGAAATCAAGTTGGTAGTTTCATAAAATGGCTCAAGGAACTCATATATTTTTCTCTCCTCTTTTCCACTCTTCAATTGAAGGACAATATTTATAATTCTTTTCATTCAACTTAAGAGAAGCAAATGCCTTTCTATATTTGATGGCATTATCTAACATCAAATATGTCGAATTCCAACGAGTAGATACATCCAATCACAAGCCAACACCAGTGTTAATGTTACCAACAATTCTCACACATTCTTCAAATTTTTTTATCCTACCCTCTGAACCTTTCACATACTTAACGACAGTGTTCGAAAAAGCACCCTAGGCGCTCGCCTAGGCGTTAGGCGGCAACGAAACGCCTTGGACAAAATCGACTAAAAAATTGGCTAAGAGATAAAGTCGCCGCCTAGCCACCCGCTTACGCCCAGCCGCTGCAAAAAAAAAAAAAAATTGGAATTTAGGGCTCAAATCAAAATGCCTAATCTGAAATCTCGATCTCTCTTCTCTCTTCTCATCTCCAGTCCACACTCCACACACCACGGCACCACCACTCTACTAGTTCACAGTCCAACGCCCGACGTCGTTCCTTCTCTCTCCGCCGTAGTCGCTTTCCCTTCTCCCTTCCGCAGTCCCGCTGTGTCGTGTTTTTCGGCTTCCTTGCCCTGCCGCTGCCGTGGGACAACACTACCTGCCGCTACCGCCGTGGAGAGAAAGATAGAGCGAGAGTAGGAGAGAAACAGAGAGCGAGAGAGAAATGTCGTCGTCGTCGTCTGTTGAGAGAGAGAGTCGTCTGTTGAAAGAGAGAGAGGCCAAGGGAGCAGTTTTAACTTTAAGTTTTAGCTTTAGGTTTTCACTCCACTTTTCAAAATGACAACAAATTATTAAAGTTATTAAGTGTTCCCCCCTCAAGTTATTAAATTATTTCTCCTCCCCCTCAAGTTATTAAAATATTTTCCTTCTCCCTTCCACTTTAAAATGATATTAAATATGATTTTAATTTTTAACTTTTAATCTTGTAATGTGATCATTAATTTTAGTTTATTTGGTCTTATTTAGTAATTTACTATTGTTGCAGTAAGTTTAATATGGACCTATGGTGTATAGTGTAATTATCTCTCGATTTCTAGGCCCCAACTCGGCCCCTAGGCGCTAGGCCCTGCTCTGGCGCCTAGCGCCCGCCTAGCGATTTTTAGAACATTGCTTAACGGATTTTCTAATTTTATTCAAAGTTGTACTAGCCACTTTCAAACCTTTTTGGACTATGAGATTCAATATGTGAGTAGAACAACGAATATGAAAAAATTCACCTTCACACAACAAGCTATCATGCAAATAGAGTTGATCTTTCAAAATGTCTTGTATATTGTCATTACTAGATGCATTATCCAATGTCAAGGAAAAAACCTTTTTCTCAGTCCCCCATTCCTTAAAAAACTCAAATAGTTTTTGCAGCCAATTCAACTCCGGAATGTGGAGGAGGCATATAAGCAAAACTAAGTATTTTACTATTCAATCTCCAATTATCATCAACAAAATGACCAGTCAAACAAATATAAGCCTCACTAGTGCATGCAGTCCACACATCTGAAGTTAAGCAAATTCTATTTGGAATATTAGCCAAAACTTGCTTAAGTTTCTCTTTCTCTCTCATGTAGATTCTTGTAATACCAGAAACAAGAGTATTTCTAGAAATACAAGCAGCATCAGCATTTAAGTACTTCATCCAAGCTCGAAAAGATTTTGATCAATTTTCTTAGATCTTATCTTCCCCTCATGATCAACCATCAGTTATCCCACATCATGGAGCCTTAACATGGAGCATTTTGGAATGTGACACTTCATCATAGAAGTCCCATTTTTTTTATCTCCACCTTTATACACCTTATTACATCCCTTACATTGAGCTCTTAGACTTCCATCTTCACCGGGTTTTAATTTGTTAAAGTAACTCCAAACCTCAGAAGTTGATTCTTTTTCTTTGTTCTTTTTAGATGACCTCTCATGACAACTCATAGTAGTTGGATTGGTTCCTAATTTGTCAACCTCATGGTCCTCATCAACATTGATGCTTTGATTTAAAGTAGATTCCATAATTTATTTTCTCCAAGTCTACAATAAATATGAAAAAACATGGTATAAGTTAAGTAAAACAATAAATAATATATTTTTTTTCTTCCTTTCCCTACCACAGTAGGTTAGTAACATGAATTGAAGATTGAAGTTGAAATATGTCCTAGATCTAACACAGTAAGTCAATAACACTAACACATATCCATAGTAATTATCAAAAATGATAATCCGACACATAAATTAAGAAACAAAGATCATAAAAAAAAAGAAAAAACATGAATTGAAACAAACAAACAAAAGAAAACTATGCTTTCTCGGACCCCACTAGTTCTTTGCTTGAACAGAATCGTTTGTGTAACAGCCAAAAAAAAATTAGGGGAACAGAAACAAACAAAAAAAATTGAAATGAAAATTACAGAACTGAATGAAATTACCAAGCATAATAGGTTGAAACAAACACAAAATTTTATGGAAGGAAAATTAGGGCTCAAATCAATTTACCTTGAAATGATGAAATCAATGGTCAAAACTCCAAATGAGAGCTGAGATGAGAACTTGAGAAGAGATAAAGTTGGTGATTGACTGAGTGGTGATGTAGAGAGAGCGATGGTGACGAACTGACGGCGAGAAGGACTGAAGGAGGACGGTGGCCTGTCATCTGTCGAGGAAGGCTTGTCTTTGAAGTTTCGTCGGAGAAGAGAGTCTTCGGAGTTTCGGAGAGACAATCGGAGCGACGGAGTCAGGAGTGACAAGTGACGAAGTCGTGACTCGTGACTCTTGAGATTGAGATTGAGAGAGAGGCAGAGAATGAGATATTGAGATCTAAATGAGCTGCAAGGCTACTTGTCTTCGTTTTTCTTAACCTAGGTTTCTTTGAAATTTCAAGCAATCCAATGGTTCGATTTAATGGCAATATCAGTAAAGAAAAAAGGGCCAGCCCGGTCCAACCCGCCCTGTCTCGCTTCAACCCGCGACCCGTGCGGGCCCAGTCCGTTTGACCCATCCCCTAATCGGGACTGACTTTCCTTAACCCAATCCGCCACTTTTAGGTGGCGGGGCGGGCTAGCCCGGCGGGTTTGACCCGTTTTGACAGCTCTAGCAATAGCATTACTATTTTATTTTGGATTAATACATAATTTGGTCCTTGAACTTTCTAACGATTTCTACCAAGGTTCTTGAACTTTGACATTTCCTAATTTCGTATTTTAACTAAATTTTTGGGTAATCAGTTAGTCCCTCAATTGACGGCCATCATTTGAGGTGTTAAATTTTCTTTGATAAAACTAAAATGCCCTTTGCTAATGTTAACTGGGATTCCACAATTGAGAAATGCTAGAGCCACCTAAAGAGTACCAAAAATGCTACACCTAATGACATGGCACCCAAATTCAATGTTGGATTTCAAGCAAATTTTTAGCCAGATGTTCTGTACCATAACGCAGCAAATGTTTGATTTAAAATTTTAACCAAAATCCAACATTGGATTTGGGTGTCATGTCATTAGGTGTAATATTTTTGGTACTCTTTAGGTGAATGTAGCATTGCCCTTCCACAATTATGCTGAGAAGGATTACTTGTAGTAAAGGGGAAAATATAAAAAGAAAAGAAAAGAAAAGAAATTAAAAGAAATACCGCTAATATTTACCACCAAATCGCAAGGGAGAGAAAAGGGCTAAATGCAGAGATTTTAGGGGTATCTCTCTCCTCATCCTCTTAATTATCTCCCTCTTAATTATCTCTTTCTCTGCCACTCTCACCGTTACCGAGATTCGATTATCTTAGATCCGATCCAACGACCGCCCAATCATCCCTTTCGACGAGTTTGGATTCACTCACACCGGCTGTCTCGAGCTCAACGTCTCTAAGATCTCCCTCTCAAACCCAAACCTTGATCTCAATGACGACATTTGTTCATGGGCTGGAGAAAATCGACGGCATCCCCATTTCCCGGCGACAACTGAGTTTGTTCTATTGTGACCACGGTGGGCAACTAAGAACCTTCCAATACCCAAAAAGCGAATTGCTAAGGCTATTCTCCCACGGACTGGTTTAGACTAAAAAATAGCGGATTACTTTCTCATGCCAAAAGACCTTTCGCGTTGTAGCAGTAATGAGCTTCTGGGCGAAAGAGTAGGATTTTCAATCAACCGAAGGTGGGACTCAGAAAAGTCTTTTCTTTTCCACCTCTCCGCAAGCAAAGAAAATTTCGTAATTGGTCGGATCAATCTTAATGATTCTCGCTCTTTCTTGCCCAGGCTTTAGGAAAGATTGAGTTGACTTGATCAAATACCCTATAGTGCCTTCATTTCAAGATTCTTACTTAGCTCCCTTCTTGGTCTTGTAATTTGTTGGAGGAGTAATTGGATTGGGTTTGAAATTTGGCAATATTTTATTCCTAATAATATTATTTTATTTTATGAATTAGTGATTGGTTATTATAATAAGTGGTGTTAATTACTAGTGGGTGGGGATTTAGTGTTTTGTTTTGTGCAGAAGTTGTAAAGAGAGAGATTGCAGAAGCAATGGTGGTGAAAGGAAGGAGACAAGAAACAGGGGATTTATGGCCTGTGGGGGAGGTAGATGAGGATTGACAGAAGGGAAGCAAAAGGAGGTACTATTTGAGTGAGGTTAAAGGAGTTTGACAGTCCCCAACAAAAGTGCACGGAACAGGGGAGGGAGAAGAAAAGAGGTGATGAAAGAAAGGGAAATAAGTTGAAAAATTAAATTCCAAATAGAAGTAAAGAGTACAAGTGGTACTGTAATTTGGGCGGGGATATTTTGTAATTTGGTACTGTTAGTGGTGACAGTAATGGAGAATGTGTTTTAGGCCAGTAATGGAAGGATATTTTTGCATTGGTGGAGCAAGAGCGTTGGGTGTTGGTGTAATTACTTATTAGAAGAAGAGTTAATTACATTTTCACAATTAGTCCCTTAAATTTTTTTTTTAAATTTCAATCCTTAGAGTACCAAAAAGTTACGCGGCTAGTCCTTTTGATGGATATCGTTAGTAAAATTCCGTTAAATCAGCATGCCATTTTAAGGGTATTATGGAAAATTCATACTAAATAATTAAAACAATATAAAAATTAATACCTCACTCTCTCTCTCTCTATCTCTCTCACACACACACACATAGTGAGCAGCAGATAACCCAAAAAAATTAATACCTTTCTCTCTCTCTCTCTCACACACACACACACACACACACACACTCATAGTGAGCAATAAGTCGTCGGAGTCGTCTTGGCAGGCGATTCGCTCGTCTGCATTCAAGCGGACCAGCAGCGGCAGCAGCGGCGATGGATGTGGTGGACTCGGTTTGACTTCGCTCGTTCGCTAGATCGGGCGACATCGGGAAGGTGTACCTATGCGGCCGCGCGCGGCGATGGCGAGAGTGAAGGGAAATTTTATGCGATGAAGGTAGTGGATAGAGAGGTTTTGGCTCTAAAGAAGAAGATTCAAAGAGCCGAAATAGAAAAGAAAATCCTTAAAATGCTTGATCATCTGTTCTTGCCAACACTGTACACTCAATTCGAGGCCTCACATTTCTCATGTGTCGTAATGGAGTTCTGTTCGGGTGGCGATTTGCATTCTCTCCGCCACAAACAACCGTATAAATGCTTCTCTCTAAACTCCACAAGGTACATTAATTCTCATTTAATTTTTTAGCATAATTTAATTAAGTTTCTCTCTCCAATTTATATCTGCTAATTGATTAGGAAAAGCTATTTTTGTGCATGTTTGATCGATTCTTTGTCGTTTTGTTTGGTTCTGTTGCAAAAGAAGCTTAATAGAATTTTTTAGTATAAATTTCCCATAATACCCTTAAAAAATGGCATGTGCAACACACAAGGGTGACTTAACAGAATTTTATTAACGGCATCCATCAAAAGAACTAGCCGCGTGACTTTTTGGTACTCGAAGGATTGAAATTTGAAAAAAATTTCTTAAGGGACTGATCGTGGAATCGTTAATAGTCAAGGGACTAATGGTGTAATTAACCCTTAGAAGAATCTATACTTGAAAAATGATAGGGACTGTTGTATTTTGTATAAATTTGCTTGTATCCATAACCTAAGTCTAAGTCAAGGTGACTAATAGGCCTGCGTGTCTGTTAGAGTGGCAACTTGTACTTAGACAAGTGCTTGTAATAGCTTAGGATTGCTATCTGTATTTAGCCTAGTTTTCAGAAGTTAGCCTATCATTTATTAGACATGTAAAGATCAGCTATCTTCATATTAGCCGAGTTTCTTAAAGTCATCGGACAAGTTCATTCCAGCCAAGCTTCATCAGCAGTGTTGAAGACATAAAGATCGTCCGATCAAGACTTTACTGGTGACATGCCTCAAGACTATCTGCAGTATTTCTTGTCAACGATGATACAACGATAACCTGCAAAGAGCATTAAATGATTCATTCTATATTAGGCAATCATCTCAGAAAAGGATATTCTGTCTGCTCTTATTATCTACCTACTTTTGGCATTGTTGCAGAAGTCAGTCTGAATCTTGCAGAATCACCTATCAGAGTTCAACAGTAAGATTAGAGCATTAATTGCATACAAATTCAAATTCTCCAAAGCTGAAGATCTCCAACGGCTACCTAAATCTCCCTGAGTATAAAAAAAGACTTCATGACAGCATTGAAGATAACTAGCGATCAATCTAACGGACCTCTTCTTACATTCTGATAGTCTTCATCTTCAACTACTAGTTCATAAAAGCTTCAAAGAAAAATATGTACAACATTCTTTGGAGAGCACTATTCCTAGACGATAAAGTCTTTATAGCTCTTCATTAATTGCAATCCCTGCATTCATAGCACACGAGAATTATATCTCTGTAGATATCAATTCTCCCGCAAACACTTGGTCAACATTTTTTTGTACATGATCCATTAGTGATTTATCTTGTAAAGATTCTAGTGGAAAACTTAGCACACATTCTTCAAATCCAAAGTTGACCACTTTGGTTGTGGATAGCACTTATTTATAAGTGTGAACCATATTAAATCTCTTGTCTACATCTTTTATGTGCTGTGATTTGCTACTACTTATTTATCTCCAGAATTCCAACAGTTTTGAAAACAGCTGATCTTGTCCTATCAAGATAAGCCATTTTGAACTTGTCCTATATTTCATTCAATTCCGCTGCAAAAATCTTTTTTAACTTAAGTGAAGTAATTTTTAAAAACAAAAAGCATTTAAACAGGCTATTCAACCCCCCCTCCCTTCTAGCCTGTTTAAGCACCTTGGGACCTAATAAGTTGTGACGACCTGAGTCCGAGATTCGATGTTAAACCCCAACTCGGAGCGCCAAACCAAAGAAATACTATTACAAGCGAGCCACAGTTAGCTCGAACCAAACTAAGCAGCGGAATAACAAATGAACTTGAGTCTCAAAGCTCGAATAACAAAAATCCCAACAACATACAAATAACCTCCACGGCTAAACAAGCGCCGGAGAACAACAATATCTAAAACACCACGAGACAACACGCTCGGGAAACTAATAGTAATATACCAACGGGCACACGGCCACTACAACCATGAACACTGAAGTTATAAATCAATACAACCGGCACGACTTCACAAGTCGGCACCAAACAAAAGTCTACGAAATACAAGAATCTCTACCTGACATACTAAGTTTACATAACTCAGTTTAACCCACGATCTCACAAGTACAGTGAATAAATATAAAATACTAACTAGACACCACTAGAGGATCTTCGAACTAGAGCCTCACTACGCCGAAACGTATCCTGCAACTAAGGAAAAACAAATATAGAAGGGATGAGTCGAATGACCCAGTAAGCTACTAATGAAACAATATGGCATGACATTATGCACATAAGAATATTAAGATAATAAACAAGTTGTAGCACATAATACAACCAACCCTATATTCCCGAGAGGCTCAGTAGCCACCAACCGTCATGCACTGGTTGGAGACCACGACCAACATTCGTTCATATAGGAAGCATATAAAGTATAAATAAACACATAAAGGTGGATACAGTGGATTCGAGGTATACCTCCGAAATCCCTTGAAACACTGTAGACCTTATAGCTCCATGAAGCCGAAGAGACGATTACGCTGCTGCTTCACAGAACTACAAAACATGCCTCTGCTGCTATCCAACAAGATAATAATAATAGTAGATTCCTGTGCTTCTGCTGCTATCTAACAAGATGACAATAATAATAGATTCATGTGCTTCTGCTTCAGAGAACCATAATAAGCAATTGTGTCGCTGATGCTAGACACGTTTCTCCACATTGACCAACGAACAGATATAGATGATTGTGCTGCTACTACCGTACACAAATCACAAAGGGACCAGTGCTCGTATCCCAAAACAAATATATATACCCAATCGCGTCACGCACGATCTACAAGTACCCGTTGTGGATCATTTTCTGTATCCACGTCGACGTATCGCTCGATCCCCTACGACCCGAGACAATACGGCTCTAGCCACTTACAAGTATCACAAGGGACCGGTGTCCGTTATCCCAATGCATACAAAACAATGTCGACAATGCACAGTCACCGTTTATGCCGTTCAACTGTGGGGCTAGAGAAACCCCTACCGTGGCCAACAGTAGGGCGAGGCCCAGTGTATTGGCCTTCGGCTATTACGAAGCCCCTGCTCCCGCATTAACCGAGTGTCAATACACCTCCAATGCATATATGCCAGCTGGACTCGATGTAATGCACAAGTAGATGTTTACTCATGCTAAACTAATCAAACGTGTTCTATTGAATCACAACTTATCAAATCAAATCATGATGTGTTCTATTGAATCACATACCAAATCAATATGATGTGCTTGTAAATACTAAACACACAATCAATCATCAAAGTAGAATGATTGTCCTATTGCTTACTAGAACAACCACACATACACCAAATCATTTAAGTTCGCGAATACTAGACTTTATAATCACAACATGTGTAAGTCTACTCGTACTTACAATCATAATCAATACGTCACTAACACGCTCAATTTAGGATCTCTACGGTATCCTATGATCACAATACACTCCATCTCATGTATTTCTATTCCATCTTATTTCCATCATGTGTTATACATATCAAGACTCCCAACAAGTCACATAGCCCGTAAAGGACCGATAACCAAGGTGTATCATTAGCTACCTAGGATATAACCAACTCGTCATAAACACGTCGTTCAATGTGTAGCGACTAAGTCGTTCCCAATGTACGTCGCACATGATCGTACACAACTCATTAGTAACTTATATGAAGTACAAGTACCTTTAATAACTAATCAAAGTTTGGACGTAGGGTGTATATATAATCATCCAACCCAATTCAAGTAGTCACGTGTTCAACAACATTGACTAAGTTAACCTAACTCGAGTTGCTCGATCAAAGTCTCATCAATGCATCATCCCACCTCGTAGGAGACTAAAATACTACTCGTCAACTCATTACACGACGTATATTCTTAACGTCCTATTCGATTCCGCTAAAGTCGGTCACGACTAGAGTCTAGCCCATTCAGTGTAATATTCGATTCACAATATCCCAACGACCACACTCGGGTCTTACAAATATTCAAAACATCGGGACAAGCCGTAGCATCATCTCTACATACCCATCTCAATCACGTGACTCAATATATCGAAAGTCTATTACTCATAAAAATCTCACGAGTGTACTAACGATTAAAATCTCAACAAGTTATAAATACTCGATATAACTAAAACAAGTCATCGGCGACTTTACTGCCGAAACCCAACTATAAAACAAACCCATGAGTCTATAACTCGGGAAACAACCATAACAACCATAATCACGACACAATCTCAAGGAGTCTCTAATACTCGGAGACAACCATCATCACAATAACAACAACGTGTACACAATGAACTCTACAAGTCTCTAATATTCAGAGACTACAAAATTAATAACAATTCATCAATACCCATCATTTAACATGCTAGAGTATCACATTGAACAAGTATAGCATGTAGGGAGTTCATATGCACATAAATAACACATAAACATCGCAATACTACTCTACGATGCTCAAAATGTAAGAAAAAGATTAGTAACTTACCACACAATGCAAATCCTCCACGAATTAAATCAAAGGGCTTCAGGTGGAAATGTACTCCTATGCGACCTCTATACTGCTACAGAGTCCAAACGTCGATCCCAAGTTCGATCTAACTCCGAATCAAGCTTTCTCTCTCTCAAAACACCACTTTCTCTCTCTAAAACGTGGGAGAAGAGATGGTTTGGTGATTACTCAATAGATCGGACAATCCATTCTATTAGAATCGTTCCCCTTGTTGCTAGCTACGCTCCGGCGAAGACGGCTCGCAAATCTGACTCCGAACGAACAAGATATCGTGATTATACTCTCTACTCTCCCCTCTCTCTCTTCTTTCTCTCTCTCTAAAATCTGGGTTGGAGGAAGAGAAATGAGGGGAAATAAGGTTGGGTTATGTTATTAATACCATGGGTAAGTGTTTGGTCCAATCTCGGGCTTGTTTGAGCATTTTAAACCACTTAAAAATGTTAAAAATCGAGAAAGAACGAAAATCGGACGGGCAGAGCCCGTCGTTATGCGGACGCATAGTGCGGCCGCATAAGAGCTATACGGACGCATAGTGCAGCCGCATAGATTCCAAAAAGTTTGAGTTTTCTACACGAGCTCGCAGTGCGGCTGCATAGAGCTAAAAACTGGGCAGTTTTTTCGAAAATGCCCTCGATGGATCCCGAAATGTCCCGAAGTGATCCTAGGTTGATTCTAACATCAAACAAAGGTTAAAACACACTCAAAACTCAACCAAATCATTCCCCAATAAGGCTTGAAGGATGAACAACACAAGTCTCGTTCACACGCGAAGATAAACATGTGAAACGACACACGAAACAACTCGACTTACGGTTTAACGATAAGAATAACATACTTGTCATTCGAGGGTGAATCTAAACCAAGGTTAGGCCACTTAAAATGTGGGGATTGTACAAGGTATACCAATGATAATCGGTGTCGAGAAAAATCTCGAACGAGTACAGAAACAAGGTGCAACTCACCATGAGTTTAACCACGTGTCGAACACGGATCACGACAAGATGCGTCACGCTTAACAAGAATGACACCTCACTCTCCGAGGGTTTTAAGGTCAATATCGAGAGACTACAAACGAACTAGGAAAGAAGTTGGGTCGGGGTATTACACAAGTGGTATCAGAGCTTCACTCTTTGAAAATAAGTTTTTCCAAGATTAAACTCTTGAGAGGTTAAAGATCCAATGACTGCTCATCAAATGTTGGAAACTTCAAATGTGAATCATTGTCCTGTTCTGGATGAAGTTCACTTTGATATCTGGAAAGACAAGGTTAAAAGACACATGAACTCTATTGAAAAACGTTTGTGGAAATGTGTTACAGAAAATCCAAGAATTCCTATGAAACCAAATACTCTGGCGGCTCTTGATCCAACTGCGGATCCTAAAATCCTAAAGCCTGAAGAAGAATGGGATGAAGAAGATAGAAAAAATGATGCTCTGGATGGGAAAGCTATTAACATCATCACCAGATGTGTAGACATAAGTACCTACCAGCAGATCATCAATCTAGATACATCAAAAGAAATGTGGGAAGCCATATTGGAATATCTAGAAGGTGATAGAGAAACAAGGAACAACAAGTTATATACCTGCATCCAGAAGTTCGATTCATTCAAGAAAGATCATAAAGAGACTCTCCGAAGTGCCTATGACAGATTTTACGAGGTAGTAAATTCTTGCTATTCTCTAGGAAAGAAATATGAAAAGAAAGAAATAAACATGAGATTTCTTAATGCATTAGGCAGCCTGTGGCATGTAAAAATTACAGCCATGAAAGAATCAAAAGACTTGAATAAACTGTCCCTTAGAAATCTTTATGCAAGTCTTTCGGTTTATGAGCTTGAAATCCAGCAAGCTCAAGAAATGGAAAAGAGTTTTAAAAATTTATCTTTACCAGCTATGTCTGTTGAACCTTCTTGTCCTATACCTGATGAAACCCCATTTACATCTAGTGATGGTGATGATATTCTTTCAGATGAAGCCTTTGCCATGTTTGTTAAGAAGTATCAACGTTTCAAAAGGTTTAACAAGTTATCTTATAAGAAGTCACCTTACAAGACTGCAGCTCCTACAAAAACAGCTGCTCCTTATAAAACTACTGTTAACCAAAAGGAAAATGAGCTTGTCTATTTTAATTGTAGGAAGCCATGCCATTTTGCATCAAAATGTCCAAAGCCAAAATATGAATTTTACAAAAAACGTCCCGAATCTAAATTTCAAAAACAAAAAGGGATGGTGGCTGAGGATATTGATGAAAGCAATATGCCTACTTGGTGTGATACAGATTCTGATGAGGATGATTCCTGTGACTTTGCTGAGGAAGCAAATATATGTCTTATGGCCAGGGCATCACCCCATGACTCAGTAAGATCACTGCCATTTCAACAGGATGATAGTGATGATGATGAGCTCAATGAACCTTCAAGGGGAGAACTCATTAAAGCCAACAAAGACATGCTGGAAGAATTTTCTAAATTCAAAACTGCCTATGTAAAATTAGCCAAAAAGCATGAGTTGGCTGTCTCTGAGAAATCTACCTTGATGTCTGAGATCAAAGATCTCAATAGACAACAAGCTGAGAATATCAAAACTCAAAAGGAGAACAAAGCATTAACTGAAAAAGTGGAATTCCTACTTGAGCACATAAAGAAAATCAATTCTGAGAAAGATGACCTTCAAAAGGTTGTTGATACTTGGACCAATTCAAAAGGAAATTTTGATACCATCCTTTCAAAACAAAAACCTCTGGATGACAAAACAGGTATCGGTTTCCAAAGTGAATTCAATGTAGGAAGTCCATCTGGTTCTCAAGGAAATGAGACAGCTGAAGTGATTGCTAAAGAAATGGCTGAAGAAGTTGTCTATGATCAGCATCCTTCTCAAAAGGGAAAGCAAGGACTTGGTTTTAACAAAGTTCCATTTGTTTATTCTAAAAACAAATCAGACAAGTCTAAGGGTAAGTTAACTGTTAACGCCAATGACATTGCAAATAGGGAGGCTGAGCATCAAAGATCTGCTATCAGACATCCTGTGAAAATAGTGATGACTGATAGCAAGTCAAGAAAGTTTCAACTCAAACCTATTAAATTTGTCAAAGGGAAAATTGCTAATCACTACCCTGCTGATAAAAGGCTTAAGGGAAACATTTCTGATAATGTAAAATCTTTTGATAAAAGGCCTGCTTCAGCTAAGCCTAATATCACTAAGAAATTTCTCTATCAGCCCAAAACCAATAAGCCTATTATTAGCAAATCGGTTGTTATCAAGACTGCTGATCGTAAGAAAACTCCTAAAGAAATTATTAAACATGTTTAAGATTTTCATAAATGTTCTTTCTATAAAGGCCATGGCCACGAAATTCATGAATGTCTTCTGAGATTCATACCCAAACCTAGAGGATTTACACCTCCAAAGATTAAACAAGTATGGATTCCAAAAGGCTGCTAACCCTCAGGACCCAACAATAAACTGGGGAGCATATTCTTAAATGATTAAATTTCAGGAATGCTTCATGACCGTTAATGAAGAAGAGAAAGACTTATGGTATCTGGATAGTGGCTGCTCAAAGCACAGGACTGGAGATCAAAATCTTCTCTCTAATATTGCTGAAGCTAAAGGTCCCTCAGTGATTTTTGGTGATAACTCCAAAAGGAAGACAGTTGGCTATGGAAGCAAAGTTCGAGGAAATCTTTCCATCAGCAAAGTATCTCTGGTTGAAGGCTTGAAGCACAATCTTTTAAGTATATCACAATTTTGTGATAAGGGATTAATATGTCATTTCACTTCAAGTCATTGCTTTATCAAGGATAGTGAAACCTGCTCAACAATCCTGACTGGATTCAGAAAAGGGAATGTATATGTTGTAGATCTGAATGCTGTGCGGAGAAAATCAAACCTATGTTTGATTACGAAGACCTCAAATGATAACAGCTGGCTTTGGCACAAAAGACTTAGTCATCTCAACTTCAAGTACTTATCTAAGTTATCAAAGGACAACTTGGTTGTTGGTCTGCCTAAGATATCAGCAGATCATGACAAGCTTTGTAAGGCATGTCAGCTGGGAAAATTAACTAAGTCATCATTCAAAAGTAAGCCATGCTTATCAACTACCAGACCGCTACAGCTCCTTCACATGGATTTATTCGGTCCAGTTACTACAACTAGTCTTGGTGGCAGTAAATACACTCTAGTAGTGTAGATGACTATTCAAGATTCACCTCGGTTGAAATGTTGTCTTCTAAAGATGAAGCCTATGACACCATAACAGCACTTTTCAGAAGACTACAGACTTAGAAATTGGATGATATTGCTGATATCAGATCAGACAATGGGACAAAATTCAAGAACAATGGTGTGGCAAAATATTGCGATGACCATGGAATTGGTCACAATTTCTCTGCTGCTGGTACACCTCAACAGAATGGAGTAGCTGAAAGGAAGAACAGAACTCTTATTGAAGCTGGGAATACCATGATTGCTGAAGCAAGGCTGCCTATGTATTTATGGGCTGAAGCTGTAAATACAACCTACTTTACTCAAAACAGGTCTATTATCAACATATTTCATAACAAAACTCCATATGAAATATGGAGAGGTAGAGCACCCAATATTAGTTTCTTCAAAATATTTGGATGCAAATGCTATGTTCTGTACAATGGAAAAGAACATAGAGGTAAGTTTGAATCCAAAAGTGATGAAGGAATATTTTTGGAATATGCCAAATTTTTAAAAGCTTATAGAGTTTATAATAAAACCTCTCTTAAAGTTGTTGAGTCTGTACATGTCTCTTTTGATGAATTTAATTTTATTGGGACACATATGGCTCCTAAGGTGTCTAATGATTCTGATGAGTATGAGACAGGTACTGAAAAGCCAAGCTCCAACTCTACTAAAGCTACATCTTCACAAATTCTTCCAATGGTTAACTTGATAGAACCTCCAAGAGGTGATAGTAGACCAGCTAATGATAACTCAGAAAGTCCAGAATCTATTATTCCCCCTACACCAGAAGTACTTCAACCTGCATTGGAATTAACCTATCCACCTGAAAATCAAGCTTCAGAATCTTCCACTTCTTAAGAACTAAACTCTGCTGATACTATGAGACAAGATCTACCTGCTGAAGTACGAGAAGTTAAAGATCATCCTATCAGTCAAATCATTGGTGATTTTAATGTTGGTGTTCAAACCAAACAAGCTTTAAGAAATGAATGCATGTATTCTACACCATTTGTCTCAAATATTGAACCCAAGAAGATAGATGAAGCTCTGGGAGATTCAAGCTGGGTGGAAGCCATACAAGAAGAATTGAATCAATTTGATAGATGTCAAGTTTGGTCACTTGTTCCTAGATCCAAAGGACAAACATTGATTGGAACAAAATGGGTCTTCAGAAACAAAATGGACGAAAATGGAAACATCACTAGAAATAAGGCAAGACTGGTAGCTCAAGGATACAGACAAGAAGAAAGAATTGACTATGATGAAACATTTGCTTCGGTTGCAAGATTAGAAGCAATCAGACTATTCCTGGCCTATGCATCCTTCAAAGATTTCAAGTTATATCAAATGGATGTTAAGAGTGCATTTCTCAATGGTGAATTACAAGAAGAAGTCTATGTGGAACAACCACCTGGTTTCATTGATAATTCAAGAAGAGAGGACGTATACAAGCTGAGGAAAGCACTATATGGACTCAAGCAAGCTCCAAGGGCCTGGTATGAGACCCTTTTAAAGTTCTTGATAACCCAAGGCTTTGTGAGAGGTCAAATTGACACTACTCTTTTTATCATGAAACATAAAGGTCATTCTTTACTTGTTCAAATTTATGTTGATGATATTATATTTGGTTCTACTAATGAAAATCTATGCAAAAGGTTTGAAAAACTTATGCAGAGTAAATTTGAAATAAGTATGATGAGAGAACTCAATTTCTTCCTAGGACTTCAAATTCAACAAAGCTCAACTGGTATCTTCATCAATCAAGCCAAATATGCAAATGATCTTATCAAGAAATTTGGACTTGAAAATGTAAACAGTTTCAACACACCTATGGCCACTAACTGTCATCTTGACAAAGATGAAAAGGAAAAGAAAGTGGACATAACTCTTTACAGAGGCATGATTGGCTCACTTTTATATTTAACAGCTAGTAGACCTAACATTATGTTTGCTGTTTGTGTATGTGCTAGATTTCAAGCAGATCCAAAGGAGTCTCACTTACAGGCTGTTAAATGAATCATCAGATATCTAATTGTACATCTAACTTGGGTATTTGGTATCCAAGGGATTCATCCTTTAGTCTTATAGGCTATTCTAATGCTGACTTTGCTGCTTGTAAGGTTGACAGGAAAAGCACAAGTGGGACATGTCAATTCTTAGGAAATAGACTTATCTCATGGACCAGCAAAAAGCAAACATCTATTTCAACTTCAACAACTGAGGCAGAATATATAACTGCTGGTAGCTGCTGCTCACAATTGCTGTGGATTAAACAGCAGTAGATTATGAGATCAAGACTGCTGATTGCCCTATAATGTATGACAATACATCAGTCATCTCAGTCTCTCAAAATCCTATTATGAACTCCAAAACAAAGCACATTGACATTAGATATCATTTTTTAAAAGATCATGTGGAAAAAGGTAACATCAGCATGCAATATGTATGTACTGATCAACAGTTAGCTGATATCTTCACCAAACCACTTGACTCAACCAGGTTTGCATATCTAAGAGGAGAGCTTGGTATGCTCGATCTCAATCCTTAATCTTTTGAACAATGTCCTAATTTATTACACTTTGTCTGCTTATAGAACTGCCTATCTTATCAGCCAAGTGTAACTCTGTCGATATTATAAGACAACCGTGAGTAAGTATTTTTCTCTTCTGATCGGCAGTCCTCAATACGATAAAACAAAATATGCACAATCTTTTCAAAACATTAAATGCAGACTTCAAAATTCATTAAATGCTATTTATTGAGATTTGTCAGAGGTATAAAAAGCGAATTCACAAATTGACTGTTCACATTTTGCTTAAACCGCCTTTCGTCTTTTCAAAATTCTGCAATAACTTCAAAGTTTAAAAGCTTCAGAAATCTTCAATCTTTCATCTCGTTTGCGCTTAATCTTCAATGGTGAGTAACATTACTTTCTTAAGTTCATTCAATTTCAATTTTCTTATGTTCAAAATTTTAATATTCAAATTCATATGAACTGTTTTATTCTTGCGCCATTGATGAACTGCGTATGCTTGATTTCAAGATTTTCTTGCTGATTATCACTACATTATGAACATCAAATGTATGTTATGTTATTCTCAGAGATGATTCTTCTTAAATTTCCGAAAATTGGTATCTTTGCACCTGTATTAAAACCTTAGGAAATAAACCATATCGTTAAAATACCTATGTTTTGGGTTTTGATTTGAACAGTGTATGTTGCTGTTTTTTTATATAGGCAAAAAGACAAACTTCCATATCAGCTAGTACTACTGATAAACTAGGACAACTTTCTAGAGCCGTTAAAGCTGCTGAGATACCTATTAAAAACCTTCCAAGAACCAGCTATCACCCTGGGATGACTATCGATGCTGATTCAGTTCAAAGATACTCATCTGGAGAAGCACTATTAAAAGACTTGAAGGAATGTGGACTTCTTCCACTTTTTCAACTAAATGACACTTACTATAGCACTGCTATTGCTGAGGAATTCTATACTAGAATGACACTTCCCCCCTCTCCTGCTTCCAAAGATGAGAAGGTGAATATGGGCTATCTTAAAGGCTACATTCGTGGCCATCTAATCAAGCTGACATACAAGGATATAGGCAATATCCTAGCACTGCATATGGAAGGCAAATTGGACTTGACTGCTGAAGAATCTGCCCAAGCTTGGGAAATGATGCGAGGATCTGTGAAACCTGAGCCTTTCTCTGAAATGTTCAGAAATTTATTTCCTGAAGGTGTATATCATATCAGTCATCTTCTTGACAAAAGCATCTTGTCAAAAATGGATCTAGAGATATCTTCACTTCACAACAGCTGATTTGGACAAAGGCCGTCATTCTTCGCAAACAACAAAACTGGGCCAAGATTATATTTTCAATGTTATTTCAAAGTGTGGCAGAAGTTCAAGCCAATCCGGCAATGAAGAGACCCTTTGTGAGGGTGATCAATGTTCTTATGAGCGGCTTCGAACAAATTGAGAAGAAAATAGCCGATGATGATCTTATCAAGGTAACCAATACCTATGTATTTACTGTCAACAACATCACGAGATATAGAGAAGATCTCGTAAAATGGGCTGCTGCTGTTGCTATTGCTAGTCCTTCCACTTAAGATAAGAAGGGTAAGAGGAAGGTGACCTACTCTTCAGAGAGGCTTCCTATTTAGGAGGAGCCTAAACTTCTGGGTGTTGAACTCCCTGAGGATTTTGATCTCTCCAGACTCGATTATGATCCGTATGAGCCTGATAAACCCTCTCCAAAGAAGCAAAAACAATCATCTCCACCTCTCTCTTCCCCTAAACTTAAAACATCTAAGAAACCAACCAAATCCAAAAAGGCTGTAGAAAGTAACACTTCTACTTTTCAACCAGCCAACCTTCAACCCACCAGTCAATCCTCGACTCTTCCACAAAAACAAATTTCCAAACAAGCCAAACCCAAAATCAAACAAACTCTTATATCAACAGATGAATCTTTTGGCCTTCCCAAAACCACGTCAACTGTAATTTCTTCAACATCAGACGCTCCTACATCAGACAACCCTCCGGCTATTCACACTTATTCAACTCCCACAAAGTCAAGGCATGGCAAACGACTTAAGAAAAGTGCTAAAAAGGTCAAGTTTGTGCCCTCTGCCGATCAATCATTTTTACCTCCATCTTCACCAAATTAACCTGGGCCAGCTATTCCCATATATCCTGACTCACCTGCTCCTTTTGCCCCCGTTAATCAACCAACCCTACCGACTCTCATTCCCGCAATGATACTCACTGCTTCAGATGAATTACAATATTCACGTAATGTTCATTCCTTCATTCGATTAAAACGACCTTTAACTTCTTCTTCAGACCAACCTACACCAAAGTGAACCAAACTCAACCCATACAGCCATCTTCACCAGGAAGTGCAAGAACTCCTATTCTTTAAGGATAGCCAACCAAAGCCAAATCCTGCCGATACCGATCCTTTCCTCTCTACTCTAGACTATCCCAAACGAATTCCTTGCCAGCCAATGTCTACTGGGGAAATTCTTCTCCAGTATGGCTCCTTCTATGACCCTCTTCCTCCCTCCTGGTCCCAACAATTTTTTATTCACAACTCTGCCGTCCAGGATCTTATGATCTTTCAACGGTGGACTGTCATTCACCGAGATCTAGGTCTTTCACCTCCTACCAAATCAGACATTTCTCTATTTCTCTCTCTACCCAAGCCACCTATCACTTCTATAATCAACCATCCTTCCATTTTCACAAAGCCTTTAGTCTGCGATTTCTTTGACGTAGTTGCCACCTATATTGGTTTTAACCCTCGTTTTCCTATTCTCTTCCAATCCCTTTGTATTCCCCTTTCTTTCTTTCTTCCCATTTTTATTCATCCCCACTCCTATGACGCTTGTATTGAAAAACTTTTCCCTGTACCACGCATCTAGCTCTACCTGCCTGGTACTTCACCACCCAAACCATTCCCTCTCCAACCCCTTTTCAGTCATTCCTCTCCCAGTCAGCCTCAATCTCTCGCAAGCCATTCTCAACCATCACCTCCACACACCATATCCTCCTCCACTCATTCATCATCTCCTGCTGGTCATCCTACTCTATCTACTTCTTCCGTTCCTACCTCTATAGAGGAAATTGTAAAAAATTATGACACCCTTTGTACCACACTTTACACTTCTCTGCAACATCTCTCGGCCAAACAGTCTCATTCGACTGAAACTACAGCTACATATATAGCCGACATTGTCTCTGTTGCTCGCGAAGCCAAAACAGCTGCAACATCATGCTAGGCGACAGTTTCTGCCTGTCAGAGTGTTTTAATCGGTCATCTTTCAAGCTCTTCCAAATCCTACACCACCCTACTCACCGACAAATGTGAGATTCTTGGTCAAGGCCTGCTATCCATGATTGAGACATTCGACCTCGGCCTTCAACGAATACTTAAAGCTCAACGCAGTGCTCATCGCTCTGCCCATTCCTCCGTTCGAACTGCACGGTCGCTCTCGAACAGGCGCTATTTTTCCATTAGCAATGAGCTTCGGTCTAATACTCAATCGCTTGCGTCCATAAAGGAGGAGATGAGTCGTCTTCATAATAATTAGCTGACCGAACTGCATGAGTTAAGACTCAAAAATTTAAATCTCTCCTCAGAACTGGAAACCATCAACTATGAATTAGAAGAAGCCAAAGCTGAAATTGCAAGACTCAAAGCTGCTGCTAGTTCAAGGTTGACGGTTTCCAGTTCTGAGGAAAGATTTGAATTTTTGAGTCTTAACTCATGCAGTTCGGTCAGCTGATTATTATGAAGACGACTCATCTCCAGAATGGTCAGCTGATTATTATGAATAAGACTCATCTCCAGAATGGTCAGCTGATTATTATGGTCAGCTGAAATTGCAAGACTCAAAGCTGCTGCTAGTTCAAGATAAGAAGGACAAGCTTCGACTTAGCTGGTATATCTATTCTTGTCCTATGTCGAAAATTTTCTTTAAACATTGTAATTAAACTTCTTGTTTAACGAACAATGACTATTTTTAAACTTTCATGCTTTATGTTTAAATTACTTATTCTGCGTGCATGAAATTTAAACCACTGATTTAAAGACTTATCCTATAAAGCATTTTATTCATTCGTCTTTAAACTCAGTTTCATTACAAGTGTTCCTTTGTCTAAATTCTTTATCTGTAAACACTTTGTAAATTTGAATACACTGACCTCTTTGTAAGTCTATCTAGGGCATGCTCACTTAATATATTATCTCCTTAGCATGTTATTACTAGAGTTGGACATGGTCAGCTTCTATTGTATTCATTAGGTCATGGACTCAAGCAAATAGGAGGAGATTGTTGTATTTTGTATAAATTTGCTTGTATCCATAACCTAAGTCTAAGTCAAGGTGACTAATGGGCCTGCGTGTTTGTTAGAGTGGCAACTTGTACTTAGACAAGTGCTTGTAATAGCTTAGGATTGCTATCTGTACTTAGCCTAGTCTTCAGAAGTTAGCCTATCATTTATTGGACATGTAAAGATCAGCTATCTTCATATTAGCCGAGTTTCTCAAAGTCATCAGACAAGTTCATTCCAGCCAAGCTTCATCAGCAGTGTTGAAGACCTAAAGATCGTCCGATCAAGACTTTACTGGTGACATGCCTCAAGACTATCTGCAGTATTTCTTGTCAACGATGATACAACGATAACTTGCAAAGAGCATTAAATGATTCATTCTATATTAGGCAATCATCTTAGAAAAGGATATTATGTCTGCTCTTATTATCTACCTATTTTTGGCATTGTTGCAGAAGTCAGTCTGAATCTTGCAGAATCACCTATCAGAGTTCAACAGCAAGATTAAAGCATTAATTGCATACAAATTCAAATTCTCCAAAGCTGAAGATCTCCAACGGCTACCTAAATCTCCCTGAGTATAAAAAAAAGACTTCATGACAGCATTGAAGATAACTAGCGATCAATCTAACGGACCTCTTCTTACATTCTGATAGTCTTCATCTTCAACTTCTAGTTCATAAAAGCTTCAAAGAAAAATATGTACAACATTCTTTGGAGAGCACTATTCCTAGACGATAAAGTCTTTATTGCTCTTCATTGATTGCAATCCCTGTATTCATAGCACACGAGAATTATATCTCTGTAGATATCAATTCTCCCGCAAACACTTAGTCAACATTGTTTTTGTACACGATCCATTAGTGATTTATCTTGTAAAGATTCTAGTGAAAAACTTAGTACACATTCTTCAAATCCAAAGTTGACCACTTTGGTTGTGAACGTAACACTTATTTATAAGTGTGAACCATATTAAATCTCTTGTCTACATATTTTATGTGCTTGTGATTTGTTACTACTTATTTATCTCCAGAATTCCAACAGTTTTGAAAACAGCTGATCTTGTCCTATCAAGATAAGCCATTTTGAACTTGTCCTATACTTCATTCAATTCCGCTGCAAAAATCTTTTCTAACTTAAGTGAAGTAATTTTTAAAAACAAAAAGCATTTAAACAGGTTATTCAACCCCCCCTTCTAGCCTGTTTGAGCACCTTGGGACCTAATAAGTGATACCAGTTCTTAGGATCTCAGCGCTACCATCTTTCCCCAAAGCTATAACTGTTAGGAAGGCGCAACCAATTTCCTTTAAACCTTCACACAAGTAGCGCCCCGAGCTTGCTCGTCCATCCCCAACAATCTCCTCGAAGTGCCGGGCGCAATCATCCACACGGTCAATCTGGCGACTCGAGTCCGGCTGCGAAAGGTCCTCCCCCAACAAGTACATTCTGCTGGGCACGGGGATCGAACTCGGGACCTGCTCGATACCGCTCTAGGATCTCAGCGCTACCATCTTTCCCAAAAGCTATAGCTGTTAAGAAGGCGCAACCAATTTCCTTTAAACCTTCACACAAGTAGCTCCCCGAGCTTGCTGGTCCATCCCCAACAGGGACCTTATTGCAGACTATGAGAAAGTCTTAGATTAGTAAGAGCTTCATTGTAGTTAAAAATCTTGTTTTCCTTCTAGTCAATGGTTGGGAGCAAGCCATGAAAACAAAGAGTTTGTACTAGATCGCCTAAGCATTACCGCAGTGGTCAATTACACTGCTTTCTGCAGGCATTGGAGACATTCCAGCACTCTATAGACTGCTTCCCTTGAGGACTACATTCCGAAGATGAGGAGAGGCTTCTTTCTGAATGCAATTCCACTGGGCGTGACTCTTTTTCCAGGCCTCTTCGGACATATCCATTCGCCCCGATTTACGGCACCCGCTTCCTCGGTGAAATTTTTGGTTTTGGTATAAAATAAAAACTTAGAAAAGAACTAATTAAAAAAGAAAACGTTAAAAGAGGAAAAGAAAAGAAAATATAAAGTTTAAAAACTTAATAATTAATAATTAATGTGGTTCAAGAAATTATTTTTGAATTAATTTTCATAAATATTTATATCACAAAAATTATTTATGCCACTTGGCAACCCAGTCAACATCCACTAAGTGCAGTTTGGCCACATGGAATCCTTCTCATCATCATCATCATCATCATCATCATCATCATCATCATCATCATCAGAAGAAGAAGAAGAAGAAGAAGAAGAAGAAGAAGAAGAAGAAGAAGAAGAAGATAAGGACATTTTGGTTTTTTCAAGAAAAATTTAACACCTCAAATGATGAGTTTTAGTTAAGGGACTAACTGATTACCTAAAAGTTCAGTTCAAGTACCAAATTAGAAAATGTCAAAGTTCAGGAACCTAGGTAAGAAATTCTAGAAAGTTCATGGACCAAATTATGTATTAATCCTTTTATTTTCAGTCACTCATATGTCAACGTGTTTAGCAACCACCAAAAATAGCTTGATTTTCACGAAAATGATTTTTAGAAAAAGTATTTTCTGAAATTTAATTTTCGGAAGTCATTTTCTGTAAAATACATGGAGCCTAAAACAATGAAAAGTCATGCTCAATTGAAAAATTAAAATTTGACTGGGGCTATTAACATCCTACTTTCCTCTAAATACACCCATTTTCTCAATACACCACCCTTTTAAATTTTGGGTTAATGACACCACTAGTCCCTTGGCTATGGACTTATCCATGATTAGTCCCTTAACAAAAATTTACATCACTTTTGTCCCTAACATTGCAAATTGTCACGCCAGCAGTCCTTTTGATGGATGTCGTTAGTGATTTGCCGCAAAGTTACCTATGTGCCTCCCACATGCGTTTGACTAAGGGCTAAAATGAGATTTCAATTACATGAGACTTATCCGACGTGAGATTTGAGAATTTCGAATGACCACCTTAGTAATAAACACAAGCCAAATAATTATCCCCGCACAAAGTAATAGCGAATTCAACTGATAAACACCGGTTCACGCAAGATGCAAAACAAAAAATACTCAGAATTTAGAATTCAATTCAAATAGCATTAATGGTTGGGGAAATTCGTGAGTGTGTGTGTGGGTTAGAGAGAAAGAACCGGCGGTGATGAGAATAGAAGATTGCGAGTGAGCCGATGGTGATGTGAGTTCCGGCACGAACTAGAGGCAAGCTGAGGTGTGGTTGTGGGCTGCGGCGTTGGGGCATCTGAAGGATAGATAAGACAACGATTGAAGAATGCTCGGGCTGAGCAGCCTGCGAGTAAGATTTTTCGCCACGACTGGGGCCGGAGGAAAGAATTGTTTGGAGGATGAAGACGACAATGGCGGACTATGGAGACTTGAGTATTGGAAGATGGTTGTTCGAACTGAGAAGAGCGGCTTGCCTAGGGTTTGCTGCGGTTGTGGACCGTAAGATTGATTGGTTGGTGCCCATAATTTGGTGGTGGGCGGACTGAGGTGGAGCATTGCGGCAATGATATAATCGTTGGTGGCCTGCTATGATGAAGAAGTAGGCGCGGTGCGAGATGATGTCAATGGTGGTGCACGAGACCTAGAGAGAGAAAAAGGAAATTTCATTTTTGCCTTTAGTCAAACGCATATGAGAGGCACATGGGCAACTTAATGGCAAATCACTAATGACATTTATCAAAAGGACTGTCGGCGTGACAATTTGAAATGTTAGGGACAAAAATGATGCAAATTTTTGCTAAGGGACTAATCATGGATAAATCTATAGTCAAGGGACTAGTGGTATCATTAACCCTTAAATTTTAATTTCTCAAAATTATAAACACACCCCCCACAATTTTCTATTTTACCTCTCCTAATATACACTCATTCCCTCTCCTTCCTTAACTACTCTAAGGCCTCGATTGGTACACAAAATTAGAATCAATTCCGCGGAATCGATTCCATGGAATTGATTAATAATGTTTGGTGGTGCAAGAATTTTATTTGGAATAGGAATGTATTACTAAAATCTTGGAATTGATTACTAAAATTTAAGAAATCACAATCCTGATGGAGGAGGTGTTATTTAGATTCCTAATAGTTGGATAATTCATGTAAAAGGACAATAATATTACTATAATTTATTTGATTTCAACAATTTTACGATCGTTCCTTTTTACACCTCCTTGTCGTCGTTGTTCTTCAGCTCTTCATAAGATTTTTCTAACTCTTCTCATTTAATTTATTAATAATAATTTATAATTTATGATTGTTGTGTTAATTTTTCACAATCGAATATGTTTAAAAAAAAAGAGTGGGTGATTGATCTACTTGAAATTATATAGAAAAATAAAATAGTAATTATTCTAAATAAGTAATTACACGTACTTTTCTCGAATTGTTTCAAATGTTTAAACTATATTTATTTGAACTAGTTTTATTATAAAATTAGTTTTTTTTAATTTAATAAAATTTTCTTGTTTTATTGATGTTGGATAATTTAAAATTTTCACCAAAATTGAAAGAAAATGAAGAACTTGTAATTTGGTGGAGCAGTAATAACGTTAATGTTTAATTTTTATCATGGAAGTCATTAACAAGTACGTGTCTACATTGGGGTATGACATCACAATGTATATCATGCTTTATACTTTAACAGTCCTCATCACGTACGTACGTGGAGAGGTGCACTTTGTATAGGCCCAATATGTACCTTTTGTATATTTTTTTAGAATAAATGCAAGCATGATGATTTGAACCCTTGTCCTTGCCAAACCTAGTGCTCTGATACTATATTAAGTAACCAACTACTTTAAAGGCTTAAGCTATTAGAGAGAGACACCACAATGTATATCATGCTTTATACTTTAACACTTCTTCCCTTCAACCCCAAAACCCATAAGCTCCAACAATGCAAATGAATAGACCTCCAATTGAGCAATAACAACAACAAATGAACTTACCTCCAATTGACGGAGACATAGCAACATCATAAATATCTCTTAGCAACACCAACAAATTTAGAAGAAGAAGAAGAACCAATGAAGTTAGCACAAATACTTACCTCCGATTGATGTCTAGCAGCGAACGGGCATATAAATTTGGTCTTGTTAGGCTAGCCCTAACCGAACAAGCCAATGATGTTCAGCTAACCCTAACCGAATAAACATTGGTTTTGAATATCAAACCCTAACTGTGGCAAACTTCGATTGTTGAAGAGGGGGAGGTTGCACTGGCAGTTGAATTCTGGTGAGAGTTGGACGGAGGAAGAAGAAACACGAATTGAGTGCTTGGCTGGAGATGAAGCCTGATTCATTGAGAGGGAGAGGAGGGAGAGAACTGTCCAAAGAATTCGGCCTGGGAGAGAGAGAAGGCCGTGACAGTAGTAAGGGCAACAAGGTCCTTAAAAATAATGACATTTTTTGTAATAAAAAGGGGATATATTTAGAGAAAAAATGAGTGTTAATAGCCCACTCTTAAAATTTATACTCCGTCCGTCTCTTAATTATTGTCTTGTTTGATTTGGTATACGGATTAAGAAAAAATAATTAACTTAATTATTAATATTGTTATAATATGTAATTTTCTTTAATATCTATGTGTATGTGGTCCATAATTAAAGTAGGAAAAAAGTAAAGGTAAAATAATAAAAGTAATGTCTTAAAATTAAAATTTTTAAATAAAATAATTATTTTAGGATAGATAACAAAGGAAAGGTAAATAATAATTTATGGACCGAGGGAGTTCGATAAAGTGTCAATTTCATAGGTCATTTCACAATTTCAATTTCAATTTCATAAACAGATACTCTCAAAAAGTCAAAACACGGGAACGGCGGGAAGCCAAGAGAGAGGAAATGAGTCCCATGGCTAACATTAAAGCCAGTTGACAATTTTGCCGCCTGATCTCGAAACACTAGAAATTTGATAAGAGTAATCAATCTCAGTCTCACCCTCGATCCACGGAAGCCTCCCATTGTTTTCGCAATCCATGTGAATTCGTAGCCCCAAAACCCTAGTTTTTAAAATAAACCCCTTAAATCACACCTCACGGTCCTCCCCTCCATTCCGTCGTCGACGCCGTCCTCCAAAATTAAAATTAGGAGTATAAAATACTGTAAAATTTAGCAGTTTCAGATTAATAGCAATTAATGTTGATCCGTTCTCCGCTGCGTCCTTGTCGCTTGCTTAATCCTCTCTCCCTCGGCCTCCACCGACGAAATCTATCCCCCAAACCCTCACATCACATGTGTTCTTAAATTACTAGTATTACCATTAGTTTGCGAAATTCGAGACATTCTGGTCAAATGGATCTGGAAATCGAAATCACAGTAAGTAGTACAGTAACAGTGGGAGGGTTGGGATTATACTGCATGAAGTGCGCCGCAATGCAGTTACAGTTGCTTAGATTTCTTCTCGGT
Organism: Platycodon grandiflorus; assembly: GCA_016624345.1. Taxonomy (NCBI): domain Eukaryota; kingdom Viridiplantae; phylum Streptophyta; class Magnoliopsida; order Asterales; family Campanulaceae; genus Platycodon; species Platycodon grandiflorus. Next base: position 28,956,788 of record CM028361.1, on the reverse strand, counting down.
TTTCGAGCCCATGTTCTCCCGGCATCTTCAGCTTGCTATGATGTTTCCCGCGGTCTCTTGTTATATAAACTGGTTTTTGCACTTGCAATGGATCATCAATCTGCCTTATATTCGTCTCGTTTCACTTCATTCCATTCTCCCTCCCTCTCTCCCCTCAATTCGTGGAGGAGGGTCATTATTTTCCTTCTCCATTCTTTGAATATGTGAGTATCTGTTTTCGCTTACTGCTCTATATTATTCTAGAATTGAATTGCAATTAATAATATTATATTTCAATCTAATAGCATAAGAATAATGCGTACATTTATAGTTGTAGTACTAGTATACCTACAACAGATGTTTATCCAGCATTGAACTCGTAGTCTCGTTTGATTTATTTATATTTTCTCGGTTTCTTCAACAAAAGTTATGCGAAGCTTGCTAGTTTAAAGATACAGTTTGGCTGTATTTTATTTGGTAATTTCAATGGATCTTATAAGATATGCATTTTGCAATGCTTTGATGGACAGATTGGAGCCGAGTAAGCTGATATCATGACACGGGCCATTTTCCTGCATTTTTGTCTTGGACTTTTGGCTTGGTTGAGTGTTTACTGTGTGAAGGCTGAAGACCCATACAGATTTTTTACATGGAAAGTAACATATGGACAGATTTCTCCTCTTGGTGTCAAGCAAAGGGTATACATACTCGAAGCTACTTTTGTACTTGTGAAATTTGAATTGATATTGTGATGTCATCATCCCTAGCATCCCTTTTAGAGACATGATCTCCATTGTTATTTTAATTCCTCTGGAATTTTGTAGGGCATCCTTATCAATGGGCAGTTTCCAGGTCCCACCATCGAATCCGTCACCAATGACAATGTGCTTGTCAATGTCATTAATGAGCTCGATGAGCCTTTCCTCATCACATGGTAAGTGTCTTGTGACTCCTTTCTGGGTCTGCATATGCATGCATGATCATATGGGCCTAATGGATTAGTAAAATCAACTGATTCAACTTCACTGTTTTATTAAATTCTTTCTTCGTTTTGCTATGAGTAGTTTTTACTTTTTATAAAATTTGTAACTAATACTTTTTCTGCCTAAGTGGATAGTAGGAGTTTCTTGTAATGTTTTAGTTATTTACTCGCTAATTTGATAAATACATTTGCTGTGGGTCACACATCTCCGCTCTTGTCTCCTTATCTGATTGTGTTCCCAACTATCGCTGAATGAAAGAAAGTAAATAAAATTCTACCAAAGTGCTTCGGATCTCTTAGCTGCTTGTAAATTAGAAGTGGAAAATTAATGTTTAGTGGAATAAGTTTCGATAAAGCTCTTATTTTACGTATTCAGAAATAAGATTTTAAGCTTCCTTTTTCTTTCTTTCTGTTTACATGTATATCAATTTATTTTGTTGGATGAGTTGACAGAAGGTTGATTTAGTTTTCTTGTTCTTTTTCATTCCTCTTGGGACCGCAATCATATATTGAGCATTTTGGATTAATATATTCTGTGTGGGCGAATGTCTGACGATTTTGTGTGGGAAAACAGGAATGGAATTAAACAGAGGAAGGTCTCGTGGCAAGATGGAGTGCTTGGGACGAATTGCCCAATTCCACCACATACAAACTGGACTTATCAGATGCAAATGAAAGATCAGGTTGGAACTTACTCGTACTTCCCTTCAACCTGGTTACACAGAGCTGCTGGCGGTTTTGGGGGGTTCAATATTGCTGCAAGATCCGTGATTGCAGTACCATATCCCAAACCTCTGGAGGAATTTACTTTGCTCGTTAGTGATTGGTGGAACACTGACCACAAGGTTCGTAGTTCATACCGTTCTTCTTCTTGTTTGTTCTTGGACTTTACCTTAAATGAATTTTGCGTCATGCATAATAGTTTATTCGGGCTCATCCGCCTCCTTGGGGTTGAAAAAGTTGTATGACAGAATCAAGATATGTTGGAAGGAACTTATTGCATGGGTTGAACTTATTGTCTCTCAGCCATTTCAATTTCTTTATTTGTACACTATTACCAATCATCAGATGGATGCCCAATTGACGATTGGTATAACATTTATTCATGAAAAATTGATTAGAGTGAGTGCAAGGGTTGGCTCTTTTGACTGAAGTCAGAAAGCACACTCCTAATCCTTATTTTGAAATTATAAAAATTTATCCTGTTAGTGGCAACATTCTCTTCTCAAAATCCGGTCCGGTAGCATTGCCACTTAGAAACTGTCAACTTCATTTCCAAAACATGCCTGTTAAATTGGAAGCAACACCAGTCGAATCTAGCTATAAAGGCTTGCCCACCTTGTAGTCCATGTGGAGGAATTCCCAATCTCTAACATTCGGTTGAATGCACTTGTTAGTGTGATTTGCAGCCTCTAAACTAGAGTTCACTGCTTCTCCAGCCATTTTCTTCTCCTGCCTTAAAATAGAATAATGAACTTTATGGTCCTTTACTTTACGCTGTAGTATGTCAAGCACATATGTATATCAGACATTCAGTTAAAGCATCTCATTCTTTCAGGTATTACAACAGACACTAGACTTGGGAAAACCTTTTCCTTCCCCTGATGGTCTCCTTATCAATGGGCTTAATGATTCTGCTACATTCACTGGTGAAAAAGGTAGCCAGCTCCCTGGAATGTTTATGTTCAGATGCCTCATCTCATATCGAAATTCTAATCTCCTTTTTCGGTTCCTACGAAACCTCTGTAAGCAAAAATATGCATAGCTAACTTCAATCTTGGTCCTATTTCAGGGGAAACCTACTTGTTTAGAGTGTCAAATGTGGGCTTAACAACTTCAGTCAATTTTAGGATCCAGGGCCATGTTCTGACACTTGTTGAAGTTGAAGGATCTCATACCTTGCAGGAAGCATATGAATCTCTTGACATTCATGTTGGCCAGTGTCTGTCCGTTTTGGTCACTTTACATGGGTCTCCTAAGGACTACTATATTGTTGCTTCAAGTCGTTTCACAAAGCCAATTTTTACCACCACTGGAATTCTTCGTTATGCTGGTTCTAATACGCCAGCCTCGAAGCCCTTGCCTGTTGGACCCACTTATCATCTTCACTGGTCCTTGAAGCAAGCCAGGACAATCAGGTATGAGTTGTTTTCAGATGTTTTCCATTACTACCTGCAGAGACATGGCTTATTGATCACTCTAACCTTTTCTGCCTCCTGCTTAAGGTGGAATTTGACAGCAAATGCAGCCAGGCCCAATCCACAGGGTTCATATCACTATGGGACTATACCGGTAGTGAGGACGGTTGTCCTATCTAATTCAGCACCTAAAATAAATGGCAAGAAACGTTATGCTGTAAACAAGGTCTCATACATTAATCCAGACACCCCTTTGAAGCTTGCTGATTATTTCAATATCAGTGGTGTTTTCAATTTAAATACAATCAAGGATAAACCTCGATCTGGCCCTGCAGTTCTGGGCACCTCCGTACTAGACTTCACTCTTCATGACTTTGTGGAAGTCATCTTCCAGAACCCTGAAAACACTCTCCAGTCGTGGCATCTGGATGGGAATGATTTTTGGACAGTCGGGTATGCTTTGTTATAACATCATTCCTTGACTGTCAAGTCCAATTGTTTGACCTAGGCTTGAAACTTTATGTTCTTTGCGAAATAACAGGTTTGGTAATGGCGTGTGGAACACTACTATGAGGAAGCGCTACAATTTGGTTGATGCTACCACCAGACACACTGTTCAGGTAGCTGAAAAAGAATTTATTTGCTTCCATTGCATGTTCACAGTTTGAGATTACCATGTATATATATGTATATATTCTTTAATGCTTGTAGGTCTATCCATTTTCTTGGAGTGCAATAGTGATGCCGTTGGACAACAAGGGTATGTGGAACTTAAGGTCAGCAATATGGCCAAGGCGGTACCTTGGACAAGAGTTGTATTTTAGAGTCTGGAACAATGAGAAAAGCCCGTTTACTGAGTATGATCCCCCACTGAATGTGTTACGTTGTGGCAAGGTCCCCAAGAAATAGAAGGAAAACATCTACAATCTTTGTTGCTGAGATCCTTTTTTTTTTTCTTCTTTTCAAGTTTTTTTTTTTTTCCCTTTCTGGAATTCCTCTTGTTTTCAGTTACGAGGGTGTGACTGTCTGGAAGAAACAGAAGGAAAAGAAAATCAAAAGTTTTCGGGGGAGTGGCAAAACTTTTATAATTGTCATTGATGTTTGGATTGTCCTCCTATTCATAATTTTTTCAATAGAAATTATCTCACTTGATTGTCCATATATATATATATGTTTTGTTTATTGTCAATTGTTTCCGGGTAGAGTATACGGGCAACATAAACACAAGGAATGGGATCCAAGTATTTTATTCCAAATTTCTCATCATCCTGGCAAGCAATTTCTTATCCCAATTTAAGTGGGATATGATGAGAATTTTGGAGCGTCATCGCTACTCAAAATAATACTTACTATATATTGTGAATTAGTTTATCTCCAAAAAGATTTTGAGTTGAATTAATGACCAAAAACATCTTAAGAATTAATCACCCTTAGCTTTGTGCCTTGTAGCATATGATTATTAATCACTCTTACAACTAGTACCCAAAATCCTGAGGCCAAATCCTCCTGAAATGCAAGCCAAGACTTCTATAAGTATATACTCCCTCCGTTCCAGCCAAATAGTCCACTTTCCTTTTTAAAAGTCAACATGTGACTAAATCAAATCAAAATTTTACACACTTTACTTATGCTTTAGGAAATAAAATTTTATTAATTAAAAACTATTTTAAGAATACTATGGATTGCAACTTTCAAAACTTTGTAAAAATCAATAAATTTATGTTAATTATCGGTCAAACTTCAACTAAGTTGACCGAAAAAAGTCAAAACTGGACTCTTTGCCTGGAACGGAGGGAGTATAATCTTGAGTTCACCGTATGGGCATGGACAAATAAACTTAAAAGATTCCCAAACACACACATCATGTATAAATTAACAGATTAAAGAAACAGAACAAGGAAAACTTAACTCCCATACAACCACACCATCTACTGAAAATGTGAAGTTTCAATCATAATGAGTGAGTAGAAAATCTGAATAAGAAAATATTTTTTCCTTTTTCCATTAATCTTGAAAATAAAAGAAGAGAAGATTTGTTGGCCCAAATCATGGAGCAGAAAAGCTACATCGCAAATGCAAGGAGTTGCTCATCATTTTGAAACATTTCCATGTTTTCTTCTTCCAAACCCACCAGTGCTTCAATAGCATCCCCAGTTGGGTTATCCATTAAAAGAAAGACATTCTTCATTGGCAACCCGCCGATACTGGCCCTAATGGGCTTTCCCCACCCGAAATCAACCCGGTATAGTGGAAACCCACACATACTGGTACACCAGTAGACCTCAACAACATTATTACTACTTGTTAAATTCTTGGAAGCTTCGGTTATCCATTGACTAACTTGAGAATTTGTCACTCCGGTTAGCTGCATATTTCCTTTCTTGATTCGAGCAGTGAGCGAGTTCAATGCTAGCTCACTCTCATTCGTTGTTGGAATATCAAAGTTCCAACTAATATTTCCCACAGTGGTTTCAGGCAATGGGTGGACCATTCTGTTACGCAAGTTCATCACCCGTGTTAAAACATATGACTTACCGGAATCACCTGAACTAATCTTCTTTGCTGCCCTCACAGCACATCCATGGAGTAGTGAGGTGAGAACTTCAAACCTTGTAGGATTCATCGTTGCGATCTTGTCTTCTCCTGTAATGTGGTCCTTGGCCTTGGCTTTCAGTTGGGCTAATTTTGAGTTGGGGAATATGAATTTCTTGATGACAAAGTTATTCCCTTTGTTCAGAAAATTTTTTGTGAGAGAGGCATCTTCGGATTTCGGGGAAGAAATAAAATGAGGAGGCAGTGCTAGTACCTGCTGATCACCCGAGTTTCGTTTGGTCACGGCAGCCCAATGACTGATAAAACTGAACAAAGTACATGCATCTCCTATTTTATGGGACACGGAAACTGCTATAGCTAATCCTCCACAGGCGAAATAGGTAAGTTGAGCCATCACTAGACTACGATGAGGATAAGCAGGACCCCACACTCCATTGGTCGGAAAGAATTGATCTAGAGGTTGGTACTCCAAATTATGGGGACGGATGAGTTCCGATAAAGAGGCATTGACTTGGGCTTCAACAAACTCTACTCCCTCTTCGTTACAATCCACATAGGCACGTCCCTCCCTAAGTCTCCCGGAAAATGGATAGTACTGTGTCAACGTTTGAGATAAGGACTTTTGAGCTGGGCTGCTTTCTCTCGGTCATGACCAGTACTAGAGTCATCATAATTTGGGTAGAAGAAAACAACAGGCATGTAAACGGAAGGGCTGAACTGATCAGTCAATGAGAGATTGTAGGTTTTGAGGTGGGAAGGAATTGGAGATGAAGGCTTGATAGTTTCTATTGAGATTAAAGTGTGAAGTTGCCTTCTCGCTAATGAAAGGAGATTTCTCATCATCATTATTTCAAGGTTATGCTACGGATCTGCTAGGAGCGCCTCCCCGCAGTCTTAATTGACATATATATATATATATATATATATATATATATATATATATTATCGATGATTATTATTATATCATCTATTGGATTGAAAATCAATGGCTAAGATTAATGGTTAGATGGAGGAGTAATTAATGCAAGTAGGTGAGTCATTTAATGCATATAGCTTGATTGTCAATTGTATGTAGTTGATCCATTGTATTTATGATTGATTTTATCCAATGTATTTAGAATGTAGGAATATTCTGAAAGTTTTATAAGTTGTCTAGTGCTTGGGTCATTTTGAATTATCTGTAGCTATCCATTGTATTTATGAGTGGTTTTATCCAATATACTTAAAATGTTGAAATATTCTAAGAGTGAATTGTCTAGTGGCTTGGATCATTTTAAGTTAAGTATATTAAGCGAAGTCCAAGTGAGTCAAGTAGAGTCCAACTCATTAGGAATGAAGTCTAAGTGATTAAAGTGGACTCGAGTAGAGTGCGGTTGTAATTAATTACTCCATCAGTCCCAGATAAATGTTTCTAATTGCTAAAGTATATGAATTAAGTAATATAATTAATGATATGCTGTAAAACGTATTCTGACAATAACTATTCTAATGAATTGAGTTTTCCTTTGATGTACTATATTAAATAAAACTATAAGGGTCGTTTGGTAGAGGGATAAATAGAGGGATAACACTAAATTATCCATATTCTTTGTTTGGTAACTTTTTTTTTATCAAGGATAAAAATATCCGAATTATCCGGATAACCCCTTATCACCCCTTATCAAGGATTAAATAATACCTCCCTCCCTTGTTATAATTTAATGCCGGATAAACAAAAACTAAAACTATTATTTATTCCTAAATTACCCTCCCAGTCTCCCTCCTTTCCCCTTCCTCCTCTCTCTTCCCCGCCACCCCCTCCTCTCCTCAACCCACCCTTTTTTTTATTACCGTCCTCCCTCTCTCACTCACCCTCCCTCCTCCCTCCTCCACAGCTCCTCCACCCACCCAACCAACATTTTTTTTTCTTTTTTCATTTCTTAATTTTTATATTACTATATTATGTATAAATTTATTTATACGTACAATACATATACATATTCATTTTTAAAAATAAACTAAATATATTAATATCTTTTTCTAGGTTGAGATTAAAAAGAACTTTAAAATTTATAAATTTGCAATTTTATTATCCTTATATACTTTATAATAATTATAAATAGCTAGGTTTATCTAATTTATAAAAATATTGATGTTGCATTAACAATGGAATTAACTATATTATACATAAAAATGCAGACATAAAAATGCAGACAATAGTAGTTCGGAGAAAAAAAAACCCAAGTGAGATAAGGTCGAGTCATCATTTAATCAACCTAATTTATAAGGGTGTTTTTGGAAAAATAGCGTAATACTAAAATTAATTTGGGCTACCAAACTTCAAATTAGATAACTAGCAGAATAAATTAATCTTATTCGTAATCTACCAAACATAAGATAACTCTATAACCGAGATAAAATAATTTCGGTTAAAATAATATATGTTATAGTATTAATTAATGTTATCTTGACTTTTCTACCAAACGACCCCTAAGGGTATATTGGGAAGAATGGTAAAGAATAGGTACATCAAAAGTCTTTAGGAATATTAGTTGAGACATCCCAAAATAGAAAATAGGACCATTTATCCGGGAGGGAGTATAATGTAAAGCAGTTAAGTGGAATGAAATTTATATTTTGAGTGTTTTCCAATCTACTTTACACTTCCTCCTAAAAATCTTAGGAAAGTACTAAATGAATTAATTTGATTCGGCTCAAAAATATTTATTGCTCTCTAAATTTCATGAAAAAATATTTATTGCTCCCAATATCAATTGAAAGAGACATTTTTATTGTTCATGGGCAATTGTGCAATTTTTCAATAAAGGGTCCTTTAGGTTAACACATTTTTATTTTTTAAATATTACAAAAGTCCCCTCGTTGACACGTATCAAATTGATCCATCAAGATTTACTGAAAATCTTATACTATAATATTTCAATCGTTTCTGCATATTTTTTTACACAAATTTTCCCGGCACCCGTTAAGAGTAAGAGCATCCACAATGAATGCTTCTCTCTCTCTCTCTCTATAAAAGAATCAAAAATACCATCTTCTTCGGTTCTCCCTCCCTATAAAAGAATCAAAAGTACCCTCTTCTTTCGTTCTCTATTCCCACAAGAGTACTAGGCTTCTTTTCCCTTCTCCGACCATTTCTTTTCTCTCTCCTCCCCCTCTCCCTCTCCTTTCACTTTTACACACACACAAAGAAAGATCTGTTCCCTTCTCTATCTTTATATTTTGGATTTAATGTAGTAAAATAATTAAATATATTATTAAAAATATAGAAATCTATTAGCGGTTGTAGCTAAATTATTAGTTTTGTCACATATGTGTTCTAGATAATTGAAATTGAAATTATTAAAACATAAGTACTACGGAGTATAATTTTTATAGAATATAAATTTAAAATATAAAATATTTCATTTTAATTGTGCTAGAAAAAAAAATGGTAGCTAGATTTATTAGTTGAGATGAAAAAGATTTAATTTTTAGAGGGTTGTATAGAGGGTGCTTGTTGGAGTGAATTCTTGTGACGACCCGAGTCCGAGATTCGATGTTGAACCCCGACTCGGAGCGCCAAACCGAAGAAAAACTAATAAAGCGAGCCACAAAAGCTCAAAACCAAACACCAAACAGCGGAATACTAAATAAAATAGGAGTTTCAAAGACTCAAATGATAAAATCCCAACAACGATATAAAACCTCCACGGCCAAACACAAGTCAAAACGCTCGGGAAAACTAATAGTAGAATACCAATGGGCACACGGCCACAAGTACCAAGAAAACTGAAGGTATAAAACAGAACAACCTGCATGACTCCACAAGTCGGCTCCAAATACAAGTCTATAAAATACAAATGTTTCTACCCGACATACTAAGTTTACATAACTCAGTTTAACCCACGATCTCACAAATAGATGATAGAAATACAGTAATAATCTAAGTACAACCTCGGACCAAAGCCTTACTGCGCTGGACTCGATGTAATGCACAAGTAGATGTTTACTCATGCTAAACTAATCAAAGTATGTTCTATTGAATCACAACTTAATAAACCAAATCATGATGTGTTTTATTGAATCACAACTCACCAAATCAAACCAATGATGTGTTTTATTGAATCACATACCAAATTAACATAATGTGCTTGTAAATACTAAACACATAATCAATCATCAAAGTAGGATGATTGTCCTATTGCTCACTAGAACAACCACACATACACCAAATCATTTAAGTCCGCGAATGCTAGACTTTATAATCACAACATGTGTAAGCCTTCTCGTATTTACAATCATAATCCATACATAACGAATACTCTATACTTAGGATCTCTACGGTATCCTATAACCATATAATACACTCCAATAATATGCCTCATAATCCATGGCATTCCAAACTCACTACGTAATACATTCATAGTAACTCAACACTAGTTCCCGTACTCTTATTGGATGATAACTAGGGTATCCTAAAACTTTAACTTATAATATACACGTCACTCAATGTGTAGTGACTAAGTCATTCCCAAGGTACGTCTGTTAGGTCCAAGGGTTGCTCAGTGTATAGGCTAGAGGGGGGGGGGGTGAATAGCCTATACATGATGTATTAAAAATTTCATCCAATTTTAATATTTAAATTTGAAGAATAGATGAAATGATTAATACAGGTAGATCATCTTCCATATTCTGACTGCTTAGTCTAAGATAGAGTGATCGGACATCCTAGATCAGCAGATGTAGATCATGGACATCCCGAATCGCAGATATGAAGCATACATTGGAAGATATATGTTGAACTTAGCCGATGAGAATAAGATTTGGCAAAAGAACAAACAAAGATAAGTCAAACAATTTAGATTAAAGTAATCAGAAGGTTTGATATGAAAGAGAGCTTAACAGCTTGACTATAATCTGTATTAGATGCATCATTTACTTTCCTTAAACAGATTGCACATGATAAGGCAAATTATACAAGAAAGAGAAATCAAGGCTGAATGTAACATATATATATATATTATATTAAAATTCAGCAGAGGTTTGCTCAAAGGCAAACATGCTTAGTACATCAACCTAGACTCTCTATCCTAGCAATCTCTCCGGGGAAGAAGGAAAGTGAAATGGAATACCCGAAGACTCATATAAGAACTCTAATCCTAGCAGCTCCTAACAACCTTGGAGGTTAGTGAAGGAAAGTGCTAGTGTTAGAGTGTGTGAGAAGAGAATATTAGGAGTTGTTCAAATAGCAAGTATTTGAACAACCGAGTGCTAAGCACTCGACCAACAATGATGACACCTTATTGCACAATCGACACGCTTATAATGTAGTATAAGTCCGCCGATATGAATGCAACTGATTTGTAAGTGCTCTTCATCGGACATCTTCAAGCTTGATCCGCTTCAACGATCCGTAAGATACTTGGTCTCTTTGGATGATGAAGTTGAGGCCATCGAAGAGACCGAGTTCTTCGAAGGAAGAAGAACTCAAATCAACAACAAGGTTGTTGATCGCGCAGCTTCTCGCCTTTTGGATTCTCTTTTCTCTCTTTCACAAAGTGTTTGTTCTTACACTTGTGATTTCTCACTCAAGGAGTGGTTCGGATTGAAGAAATGAAGATCAATACCACAACCTTTCTCAAGCATAAGCATACACTTTGTATATTCTTGTGCTCCTCTCTACTTGGAAATGAGGATGAGAGTCTTCTTATATAGCCGAGAAGAAGAGATGACCGTTGGTGTATTGAATAGGTTTTAAGCCCGTTGGAGATCGAATCTCGTGATGTAGCAGTACATCTTTGGATTTGTTGGGCAAAGACCTTCGCTAGGTTTAAGTCTTGAAGATAGTCCGTGACACAGCCGGACAGAGTTGGACGTGTCGAGCTTAGCCTGGATGCGCCGACCGATTTGGACGTATCATAGCTTTGACCGGAGTGCGCCCGTGCTTGGCCTTTTCTCGAAATGAAGCTTTGAAGACCGCGAACACCGTTCAAGAGGAAATGTCTATTGGATAAACGTGAAGGCGCAGACATCGATGCATATCTTGGATTTGTCGACAGATCTTGTAACCGATCTATTTTGGCTTGAAGTGCGTTGAGTAACGACCGATGTATCTCGTGATCTTACGCTTTCTGGCAGCTTGTTCGATGAGGGATTTGGCCGATTCGAGATCCGCCATTATAGAACCGCGATGTAGAAACCGCCGATGGTCACTATGTTCCTCTTGAATAAATAGTTTCTCTGCAGCTTGCTCGATGAAGTGCTTTGGCGGATACGAGAATCGCCGATATAGAACCGCCGATGTAGAGATGGCTATTAGGTAGTCATAGCCGAAGGGAAATGTCTGCTTGTGAGACATCCGATGGTCACGTCACCGGTAATTTGAAGAGCTTAATTCATATGAAGGTTTGTCATCATTCGGTAGGACAAAGACTCGGATATGTACAAAGACTTCCTAGTCTAATGACCTATGCATTGTTTCAACAAGCCGCCACACTAACCTACGCGCACCCTTTTAGCCACTTGTGAAACATGCGTTGTAATTGGAACAAGCAAATCACCGTGTTGGAATATGCATACATATATATCACCTGATTTACGCATATTCCTAACAATCTCCTCCTATTTGCTTGGGACCATTACTACAATTTTGACTTATACATATAGCTCTTTAAAGCGCTTGTTCAATCCTTAGTAATAACATGCCACTACCGAATATTCATTTTATATCAAGGCATGCCCTAGGTTGAACTTACAAGCGATAGCGTATGTATAGTCACCTATTGCTAAGTATTTACTGACTCAATAAATGAAAGAACAAATACAAAGCAATAATCGAAATGGTTGTTAGGCAAATGATAATATTGCCTTAAGAGTGTGATTCTTGCATCGGATGATCTCAAGAATGTTGCTCAAGCAAGAAGTAGAAAGTATAAGTAATCGTCATCTAGTTCTTAATCGAATTGATTAAGCATCTTCATCTCGATGATTTTTAAAAGTTTGTGTATTTTGCGTATGGGTAGATACACAATCTTACAAGTTGTCTATCTCTCCTCCTTACAAGTTGTCTATCTCTCCTCCTTAATAGTTCACACTTGGGGGCATCACAACTTCACAATCTCTTCTCCTTAATGAATATTGTTCTCAATAGTGTCAATCCTACTACAATTTCTTGGGGCCTAACTTCCTTCACAATTACTACTTCATAATCACTTACTTCATAATCACTTGGGGCCATTACTACATCACACATTACTACTTCACAATTACTTGGGGCCATTACTACTTCAATACCAACTTCACAATCCCTCCTCCTTAATGGCCACAAGTTAAAGATGGATTGATAGTTAACAAATGAATTGTGAATTGAGACAGGTAGAGGGTAGGAAGTTTGGTCTTGTTAAATACCGTCTTTGAGAAATGCCGAAGTGATTTAGCTAGATGTAATTCTCAGAGAATATAGACCGTATCGAGTAAATACAGTCACTTGTCATATTTGTAAGAAGATCTAACAAGAATGTAGTGAGATACGTTTTATTTTGTACTAGCTAGGAGGGTCAAATAGAATACGCTGTTAAGTAGTGATACCAATTGTTAAGTAGTAAAGCATTCAAAATAGTCTTCTCCTTAAGGTATATCAAGTTAAAACAGCAAGTATAGTTGAGTCTTATGTCGACTTTTGTTGGATGCATGAGATATACATCTAAAAATGAGATATGAGATCCGCTACGAGGTATTGCTGAATTTCATCAAGAGAGTGAACTGCAGCATGAACGAGTATGCACCAGGACAAATTTTGAATACATAACTCATAAGAAAGTAGCAAATGTACATAAACAGGCGTACATAAAACACATTACGCATTTATCATTAATATAGCAAAAGAAGATTAGTTTGATAAAACAGAGACCTAGCTAGTCATCCTAATGAGGTGGAATTAGAGGATGAAGGTCTGCTGATTTTAATCGAAGGGAACATTGACCGCTGAATTTGACACAGAATGGGCGTTTGGTTGAAGCTCCTCCCGAGATGAGGGTTGCTCGAGGTGAGCATTTGAGGCGATGGGAGCAAAGAGTAGCGGTACTGTCTCTTTGGGAATCCAAGGGATGAAATTGGATACATTGTTCCCGGGTCTCGAAGACGATTCCTTACACGACGAGAGATTCGACGAGGTCGTTGAATTACTGGTGGAGGAGTGGCAAGGAGAATCATCATACGTTGACGCCATTCAGTGTGGGAAATGGGTCGATGAGGAGGTCTAGGCAGATTTGGTGAACACATGATGCAAATGACTGTAATGGTGGAAAAATTTTGATGTACTCAGAAGTCAGGTGCTATAGTTTGAGATTGATACCAATTTTATACACCTTTTTGAATTTTTGAGAAGATGAAGAGGTTTCTTGATTAGAGGAATGGGAAAAGACATTTTGGGGGCTTAAAGAAGTGAGTGCATTTAATGACATAGTAATGAAGTTCTGATTTTGGGATTATGTCATCATGCTTAGTGTAATTAATACATAGGCAGTCTAGAAGATATGTATACACATATTATTTTCAAACAAGAAGTTTAAAATTAATTTGTGACCAGATTAATTTAATTGCCTTTATTGTGATATTAATGGGTACAACAGCTGAGTGTTTTATGACAATGACATAGGCTCTTTTAGAGATAATATGAGCTGTTGTTTTGCTTCAAACGAATTGTTTGAGTAAATTAATCTAGAATGGAACAGCTTAGGTTTGTTTAAGGACGAGTTGGGGACAAAATAACTTGTCCAAGCCATATGATATGGTTGTACATGACACATGGGAATTTTTAGAGAAGTGTGTCTTAAGATTGTCTGATACCAATTTTGAGAGATTTGATGAGTCTTTTAATGAATGTAGACACTATCAGCAGGTTGTATTAGGTATTTGCTAAAGTAGGAACTGCTGATACCAATTGTTATGTCTATTATTGGCAGTGTGTTTAATATCAGCTAAGGTAAGGACAGCTGATACCAATTGAATAGACTCTATTTATAATGGACATCAATCTATTTAAGATTAATAAAGCTTAGTAAGAATATTAAATAGATCAAGTATGTGAGATATTGAATGTGTACCTGAAGTGATGTCCGTTCTTCTTTCTGTCCAACAGATCTAGGTCATCTTTACTAATGGAAGAGATCTGCAGACCTGACTTGTTCTGAAGAGAGTGAGACGTAGCCTATATACAGCAGGGGTCATATCGGCTGTTCACTCCTGAGGAAGGACTTAATATTTGAAAATATTAGTCTTCCCAAGAATTCTTGAATGTCTGACTATCTTGAGGATAGGTCGAGTTACTAGAGATTTTTAACAACATCCTTTTAGACTAAGAGCCACATGATAAGGTGTAGCAGAGTGTTTTGAATTCAATCTGTATACCAATTAGCTGTTGAGCCATTATAATGGGAACAACTAATCACGCCTTTATAACTTCAATCTTATAGGGTACACAAGATTTAGTAGTTGTCATTACTAAGAACACAAAGTGCTGTTGTATTGTCTTGAAAGATTTGATTCAGCAGACACCGTTGTTCAAAGCAGATTTACTAATAATCTTGATCTTTTAATCATGAAGGATAGAGATTGAGTAATAGCGATTCCTCGATAGGTTGACATGAAGGTCATGAAACCGCAGCCCGCCTTTGTTGAGAGACTTGAGGTGTTGTAACTTGAATTTAATCATTGTGAAATGATCTAATTCGAAAGGCAATTATCGTGGAGTCTAAGGATGAGAGTTAAGTAGTAGTAAGAAACCATAACTCGATATAGCAGCTTGTTCAAGAATGGTTTGATGGGGTGTCAGAGTTTGTGTCTCTAGAGAGTGACCATTTCATTAAGAACAATTCTTTTAATCACCGTAAGAGAATGGAGATAATAAAGAATAATAAGTTTGATCAACATACTTAAAACACATTAGTTCATGCTATCAAAGGAATGCGACAAGTAGATAAGCATGAGAAAAGTTGCGAGCTTGTATTCAATAATCCAAGTAGTTTTACAAAGTATGTTGCAAGGATCACCGATTACAAGAACAATACAACTGGATTTTTGATCGAACCGCAGATTACATGAGAAAGATACATAATGATTCAATTTACAAAAAGAAATACATGTTACAAATTTGTGTCCTATAGGTCCTAATCCTAGACATTAGATGAGGAGTCATCATCAAGGATTTAGAAGGAGTTGGATGATAAGAAGATGGCCGTGTTCTTTTGATCTCCTCCAACTCTGGGAGGCGTAACATCTTCACTTCTTCGGGTCATTATGAGAGCACCGAAGGGTGATGGCCGTCAAAGATGTATCGCTTGGCCCATGAATCCCTTTGATATTCACAGGACTTATGGTCGTTGTTAGCAGCGTCATCTTTGTCAATTCCATATTAGCTACTTAATTCAGCAGAATCGAATTATCCGCATCGGCCATCTTTGAGGTGATGGTCGGCATACCTACATATAACCGTAAGACTTGTTGCACATGGCAATATGTTAAATGTTTTCCAAACATTTGACATTTCTTTTCGGGATCTTTTCGTGAAGTTCAAGTATGCAAGCGCACTTCCAAAAGTGGAATGAGTATGTGCTAATTGATTTTCCCAAGATTCATCTCGTAGACATTTTAGAGTATCAATGAGATTGATAGCTAAAAGTTAGAAGAGAGAATGAAATCACTTTTCGGCATTAATTGATGGTTTTCTATCTTACTTTTAAAACTAATTGACTAAAAGAGTTCTTAAGTGTTCGACAATCATGGTTTGCAGATATAAATCATGCATGATGGCAAACTTCTATGATTATCGACGAGACAAAAGAAGATCTTTTTATCAATTGTTTTCTCAACAAGACTGTGGAACCATAATTAATGATTTCTGATATACAAGACTTGATGCAATTTCTCTCATGTTTGGTAACTGTGAATAAGAAAGGATTTTTAGAAAATGATTTTCACGGATGTTTGGAAATACATTATTGAGAGAAATTTAGATTAGCTCTTGTGAAGTAACAGAAATAAAATCGAAACAACTCTGAATGAATATGAAGAAATCATACCCAGTTGTTGAGGAATTGTCTTGATCCAATCTTAGGACTTGGATTTAGTAACATTTGTGAGATTTTGAATCATCAATTTGTGTCTCGTGTAATCTATAGGCGCTTGTGAGTTTTGTCATAGTAGAGATTGAATGAAGAAGGAGCTCTACTTATACTCACGGAGGTTAGATCAAGGATACTCAATAATGGAGCATTACCGTTGAGTTGTCCTTCGATCACGCCTGGGATAGGTCGTGAAGTCTAGATATTCTCAAGATTCTTGGTAAGGATTGATGTTGACTGTCTTGTCGTTTTCCAAGATTTTGAAAATAGTCTTAACTTTAATCGAAGCAGTCAAACTTCGAAAAGTGTGCCTCCACCTTTAATTGACTTGAGAGAGTGGGTCATTAAAAGGATTTTTACTCCTATAAGTCAGCACATAAAACCGAGCTTATGAAGTGTTGGTTGGCGATATGGAAATTCACCAACCGCAGGTTTTAAAAACATTTGAAACCAATGATAGAAAAATGCCGATTTGTTTTTGAAAACCATTTGCATAAAACAAGTCATACAATCAATACATATATATCAATAAAAGTGCAAGATGACAAAGTTATTATGCATTATGTCCGATGATATGTATGAGCATATTAGTTCAGCAGACATGAGCACAGTCATTAGAAAGCAAATAGCTAACCTGTTTTGTATGCATGAGAGAGGTCTTTATCAACTCCTTTGGACTTATCGCAGATTTTTCACTTCATAGTTATAAAGTCCAGCAGTGAGGATTTTGACCTTGAGTGAGTGAAGGACATGAGTGAATTCTCATGAGTGATCAGCAATCCTTCATGAATCAGCAGCCATGTTACTATCTACCGATGGAGAGAGGTGTTGCATGTTTGACCTTTTCTGTCATATGAGTTCCTGCCTAAAGTACTCATAGAGAAAATTAGCAACATTTATGAGCTAAAAGTAGCTCTAGTAATCCAATAATACAAATGAGACTTAATAAGCATGACAAAAGAATAATTATTCAAAATACGCCTTATAAGTGTAACCCAAAGTGTTAAGAGATTAGAGTCGGGTTACTTCCTCATTAAACTCTTTGAACGCGTTTGCTCATAGTTGTTGAAGCACCGCTCTAATATTGAGCATAGGTTCTTTGAGTGTATTCTTACTCGGGTGAGGCTTTTCATTGAAGGGAGACGAATTCATCATTGATGTCCTTAGGCCAAGAACTTACAATCTCAGTGATTTTGGAGATGACATATCTTTGATTTCCTTTGAAACTCTTCTTATTTCCTCAGCTCTAAACTTTTATAAAAAGTTTTCTTGAGAAGGTGTTGGATTGGAACAATCGTTAGCCTTATATCAAGAGAGCATGTTTTTGGAAGTGATTCTAAGTAATTCATCTATCAAATATGAGTTTAACCCATTTGCTAAAGAAGATACCAAGATTTAAGGATAGATTTATGAAACATGCATAATCCTTAGCAAGTCAACCTCCACTATAATACTTCTCTTCACAATATCAATGTAATTCGATATATGATAGATTTTCTTATAGTGATCACATTGTCATCACAATACTCTTTCTCACATGTTTTTGAAAACAAAATTTATTTCGATTTGAAGATGGTTTTCAAAAGGCTTTCGGTTTCTACCAAAAGGTTTTTGTGAATAAAAGATTTTGAAAAGACTCCTTTGACTATGCATCTAATCTGAGCACAGGATCTAAACTCTCGTGTTGTTAAGCCCGAAATAAAGTTTACAGAGTACCCGCTCTGATACCAATTGTTAGGTCCAAGGGTTGCTCGTATAGGCTAGAGGGGGTGAATAGCCTATACATGATGTATTAAAATTTCATCCAATTTTAATATTTAAATTTGAAGAATAGATGAAATGATTAATACAGTAGATCATCTTCCATATTCGATCGCTTAGTCTAAGATAGAGTGATCGGACATCCTAGATCGAGATGTAGATCATGGACATCCCGAATCGCAGATATGAAGCATACATTGGAAGATATATGTTGAACTTAGCCGATGAGAATAAGATTTGGCAAAGGAAGAATAAACAAAGATAAGTCAAACAATTTAGATTAAAGTAATCGTAAAGATTTGATATGAAAGAGAGCTTAACAGTTGACTATAATCTGTATTAGATGCATCATTTACTTTCCTTAAACAGATTGCACATGATAAGGCAAATTATACAAGAAAGAGAAATCAAGGCTGAATGTAACATATATATATATATTATATTAAAATTCAGAGAGGTTTGCTCAAAGGCAAACATGCTTAGTACATCAACCTAGACTCTCTATCCTAGCAATCTCTCCGGGAAGAAGGAAAGTGAAATGGAATACCCCGAAGACTCATATAAGAACTCTAATCCTAGCAGCTCCTAACAACCTTGGAGGTTAGTGAAGGAAAGTGCTAGTGTTAGAGTGCTGTGAGAAGAGAATATTAGGAGTTGTTCAAATAGCAAGTATTTGAACAACCGAGTGCTAAGCACTCGACCAACAATGATGACACCTTATTGCACAATCGACACGCCTTATAATGTAGTATAAGTCCGCCGATATGAATGCAACTGATTTGTAAGTTCTCGCTCTTCATCGGACATCTTCAAGCTTGATCCGCTTCAACGATCCGTAAGATACTTGGTCTCTTTGCGGATGATGAAGTTGAGGCCATCGAAGAGACCGAGTTCTTCGAAGGAAGAAGAACTCAAATCAACAACAAGGTTGTTGATCGCGCAGCTTCTCGCCTTTGGATTCTCTTTCTCTTTCACAAAGTGTTTGTTCTTACACTTGTGATTTCTCACTCAAGGAGTGGTTCGATTGAAGAAATGAAGATCAATACCACAACCTTTCTCAAGCATAAGCATACACGCTTTGTATATTCTTGTGCTCCTCTCTACTTGGAAATGAGGATGAGAGTCTTCTTATATAGCCGGAGAAGAAGAGATGACCGTTGGTGTATTGAATAGGTTTTAAGCCCGTTGGAGATCTGAATCTCGTGATGTAGCGAGTACATCTTTGGATTTGTTGGGCAAAGACCTTCGCTAGGTTTAAGTCTTGAAGATAGTCCGTGACACAGCCGGACAGTTGGACGTGTCGAGCTTAGCCTGGATGCGCCGACCGATTTGGACGTATCATAGCTTTGATCGAGTGCAGGCCCCGTGCTTGGCCTTTTCTCGAAATGAAGCTTTGAAGACCGCAAACACGTTCAAGAGGAAATGTCTATTGGATAAACGTGAAGGCGCAGACATCGATGCGTATCTTGGATTTGTCGACGATCTTGTAACGGATCTATTTTGGCTTGAAGTGCGTTGAGTAACGACCGATGTATCTCGTGATCTTACGCTTCTCAGCTGTTCTCGATGAGGATTTGGCCGATTCGAGATCCGCCATTATAAAACCGCCGATGTAGAAACCGCCGATGGTCACTATGTTCCTCTTGAATAAATAGCTTCTCTGCAGTTGCTCTGATGAAGTGCTTTGGCGGATACGAGAATCTCCGATATAGAACTGCTGATGTAGAGATGGCTATTAGGTAGTCATAGCCGAAGGGAAATGTCGCTAGTGAGACATCTGCCGATGGTCACGTCACCGGTAATTTGAAGAGCTTAATTCATATGAAGGTTTGTCATCATTCTGGTAGGACAAAGACTCGGATATGTACAAAGACTTCCTAGTCTAATGACCTATGCATTGTTTCAACAAGCTGCCACACTAACCGGTACGCAGCCCTTTTAGCCACTTGTGAAACATGCGTTGTAATGGGAACAAGCAAATCACTGTGTTGGAATATGCATACATATATATCAGCTGATTTACAGACATATTCCTAACAACGTCACACATCATCGTACACAACTCTAGTAACTTATATGAAGTCACGAGTACCTTTAGTAATTAATCAAAGCTTAGACGTAGGATGCATATATAATCATCCAACCCAGTTCAAGTAGTCATGTGATCAACAACGTTGACTAAGTCAACATATCTCAAGTTTATTCGATCAAGATCTCATCAATTCATCATCCCACATCGTAGGAGACTAAAATACTACTAATACATATTTATACCACTCATTAACTCATTACTCGACGTATATTCTTAACGTCTCATTCGACTCCACAAGGGTTAGTCACGACTAGAGTGTAGTCCATACAGTGCTATATACAATTCACAATATCCCAACGATTGCGCTCGAGTCTTACGAATATTTGAAATGTCGTTAATCCGTAGCATCATCCCTACATACTCATCTCAATCACGATGCTCAATGTATCGAAAGTCTATACTTATATCAATCTCGCGAGTTCAACGTGAGTTTATAAACAACAAATGCCCCAATAATTCAATATCATCAAGGTCTAAGAATAATAACTATAATGATCACGATAACCCTCGAGGTGTTTATACTCTCGAAGACGTCAACAATAACGGTGACAATAATAACATCACCCCAATGAGTCTCTACTACTCGGAGACTACAACTACAACAATAACAACAACAGTGAACTCCACAAGTCTCTAATATTTGGAGACCATAAAACTAACAACAATACATCAATACCCAACAAATAACCATGCTAACAAATCATCTTGAACAAGTATAGCATGTAGGGAGTTCATATACAACTTGCATAACATGTAATCTTCGCGATATTACACTACGATGCTCAAAATCTAAGAAGGAGATTAGTAACTTACTATACAACGCGAATCCTCCATAAAATCCAAGCTCGATCCAAGTCCGAATCAAGCTTCCTCTCTCTCAAAGCTTCACCTTCTCTCTCTAAAATGTGGGAGATGAGGTGAGGTGGTGATTCCTTAACAGATCGGACGATACCTTTGGTTAGAATCGTTCCCCTTGTCGCTAGCTACGCTCCAACGAAGATGACACGCGAATCCGACTTCAAACGCTTAAGATATTGTGAATTCTTTCACTTCTCTCTCTCCTCTCTCTCTTCTTGGGTTGGGTTATGTTATTAATACCATGGGTAAGTGTTTGGTCCAATCCCGGGCTTGTTTGAGCATTTCAAACTACTTAAAAACACAAAAAACTGAGAAAGAACGAAAACCAGACGAGCAGAGTCGGGGCAGAGCGATGGCTTTGTCCCAAACAGAGTGATCGCTTTGCCCTCTGGACACAAGGCAATCACTTTGATCTCCCCAGGGCGATCGCTTTGTGTCCAGATTCTTCGAACTATCCAAAAATGCTCCGTAACGCTCCCGAAATGATTCTAAATGATCCTAAAGTGATTCTAAGTTTATAGGAAGGTCGAAAAACTCGAGAAAGGTTCCCGAAAGTCCAGAAACAACACTAGAAGTTCAACGTAATGCTCACGCAATAAATCATATAAAGATTTGAGTACAAATCGGGGCATACAAAACACTCGAAATGACTCGGCGTGCGGGTTAACAACAAGATCAACATGATCACCAATCGTGAAGGAGTCTAAACCAACATTAGGTCAATGGGACGGGGAAATGAACATCGTATACGGATGTCGATCAAGGTCGAGAATAGCCTCGAACGAGTACGAAAATGATGCACGACACAACGTAGATTAACTATGTGTCACATACGATTTTCAATTCAACACGTCACGCCTAACAAGCATGACATCTCACTCTCCGAGGGTTTTAAGGTCAATATGAAGTGATTATGAGTTAACTAGGAATGAAGTAAGGTCAGGGTGTTACAATTCTTTTTTAGAGTATTGAAAAAATAAAAATAAAATAGAAAATAAGGTGTTTAAAGTGTGATATAGGTTAGCACCACCGTGGATGTCCAAACAGTGGCTCGATCTGGAACCAATGTTTTATAGTCAGCAAACCATATTGAAAATGACAGAAAAAGTGATGTAGGGAGTAAGTTAAAAGGAGGTTTGTGAAAGAGCTTAAATTAAGGGTGAATTACAGGCCGGTCCCTTTTTTAACATTTGTAATCGCTCCAGTTCACTCATTTTTTTTTAAAATCGGAAAAGGGTATTTTTGGGGCAAAAAGACGATTATGCCATTCATGAAAGGAAAACATACGCGCATCAGTAACTCAATGCATCGCGATGAGTAATTCAAGGCATCGTGATGAGCAACACAGGCATCGCGATGAGCAACCAAGGCATCGCGATGAGTAACCAAGGCATCGCGATGAGTAACCAAGGAATCGCGATGAGTGTAGACACCCAGAATTCGTACACCTACATTATACGAATTATCCAATAAACAATTGTTTATTTAAAAATGGACTAACACATGTTTCTATGATTGTTTTAGGAAACAAGCATACATAACGGACCAACAACGTCCGACAAAAACAACAAACTTCGATTAGATCAACATCAAGGGTCAAACTCGAAGACACAACGGACTAACGACGTCCAACGCACAAACAAAACTTCCGTTAGATCAACATCAAGGGTCGAGACTGAAGATACACAGCTTAGAAGGGCCAAAATACAAGATACAAAGCCTGGAAAAGCCAAAAACAGGGTTTGGTGCGCTAAAGACATTTCTGGTGCGCCAATACACCCAAACAGGGTTTGGTGCGCGGGCACCATGCCAGGTGCGCCGCGCACCAAACTAGCATTCTTCAAACAGTTCAGCAGCCGGCTGCTGAAGAGGAAGCTTCCTCCAAACTTGCCTCCGCGGGTTTCCTTCTCCCAGGCCTCCTATAAAAGGAGATGACCAGCTCTCTCCAAAAAGACCATTATCATCACTCCTCTCCTTGAGACACACACACACATAGACAAATCTTTCTTTCTATCAAGCCTCTTTTTGAGAAAGAAAAGAGAGAAAGAAAAAGAGAAAAGAGTATTGACTCTATCTCAACACACACAAAACGTAAGTCTTCCTTTCCTCGATTGGTAGCAGTGGGAGCATAACGGTCAGGCTACGAGCTAGCTTGATCCAGTATAAGCAACGGCCTTGAAATAAACAAACTTGCAATAATTAAATACGAGCATGCAAATGTGTAGAGACCGAAAGGGCGAATTGGGTGCGTAAAACCTTCCCGATTCGTAACTTGGCCCCCGAACCTATAATCTAAAGTTTTTCTCCCGTTTACTTTATAAACGAGAGTGGCGACTCTGTTTTCAAAGATAAACATGTTTTTCATGTTTATCAAACCATAAAATAAAATAGAGGGGAACCACAAGATGCGAGCAAGAAAGCCCGAGGGAATGATCCTGCGGGATCGGGGCGCTCACAATGGCGACTCTGCTGGGGACGTTTGTTTTTAAATAAATAAAAAAGAGAGTTAGACTCATTTTTTATACACAATTACATGCTTACATATTTAAATATCACAAATTTGTTTGATTTTTATAACATGACTAAAGTGTTATTTGTGTAGTATATATTACTCTGTTCATACTCACCTCTGCAGGTACAAATTCTTTTATTCTTTATTTGTTTTGTACATTTTATTTGGGCATCAACGCCCATTATTTGGTTGTACATTCATTTATGTTCTTTTTTGTTTTGGAAAATAGGACACAAATGTATTAATAGAAATAGGATAGAATTCCCATTTTTTTTCATTTATTTTCCTGCTCTTTCCTCGGGGCTTTAAACCCTCGACCTGTGGATGTGTTTCCTTTCCTGTTGCTTTCAACTGCTAACAAAAACACAACCCACATCACCTGAATTAGAGAAAATGGACATATTTCCCTCTTATTTTGTATATATCTGTTTCATTTTTATTTTTTCATATAATTGTAAAGAGAGAGAGTCTCTTAGACACTACGCACACACGTGTACTTATTTATTCCGAACTGTTACCAAGCTTTAAACCATGGTATAGCCACGTTGAAGTAAAACTGGGTAAGTCATGCGCCCAACATTTCTTCAACCGACACTATCCCTTTCCGCGTGATTACTAATCGTCCCCTGGGAAGTAAGCCATCCTAGCCCTGCATAGCCACGCGTAATTCATATATATTTCTAGGACACTTCAAAAGACTGGTTGGTTCATGTTGTCACAAACATACTTTGTCATTCCTGTGCATAAAGACAAAAAGAAATCAAATAAAAAAAGTGTCGTCAACCGACAAAAGAGTCTGTTTGATAAAACAAAAAGAAAAAAAGATGTTAAGAAATAAACACCGAATACAAAAAAGAGTCATACTCTCCCAAAAGAGAATCATTGTGATCAAAAGGTCGACAAACAAAGTCCTCATGCACAGGATTGACAAAGAAGTCCATGACATATGCCTAGACAATTTGGATGGTGGATCCTAAAGAGAATATAGTCCCTTTGCCTGAGATCTGTCCAATCTTGGGAAGTCAAAATACAGGTGGAATACGAAAGTCCTATATTTTGGTGAGAGAATCCACTGTTCCAGGAATGGTTCACAAGTCAAAACAAAGCATTGTCGCTTGTCCAACCACCATAGGGTGAGTCGTTGATGAATGAAATTTTACCTCGCAAGTGCACGAGAATACCGGAGTATAGTTGTACAAAAACAAGGGTCGAACCACAGAGACAAGAGAATGATTGAATATTGTTTAACTAATAACTTAACGAACAAAAATAAAAGACAGGGGGTTTTTGTTGATTTCCTAAAACTACTGACAATAATTTAAACTAATTTATCACCTAAATTTATCAACTAAATTATCAAAGCAGGCAGATAACGAATTTAACAAGAATTGAGAAGACCTAGGAATTGGGATTCACTATATATCTTGGATTTATGCCTTTCTAATTTATGTATCAATTCAGTTCTAGGATTGGTTCACAAAGGTAAAACCTGGGACGCTTGGATCACGATTTGCGAAGCTTAGTATCCCTAATTGTTATACTTTCTTGATCCGTCCATATAACAAACAGGACCCTTTAAGAACTTAGGAACAATTAATCTCTTTCTTATCTTAGCAAGATTATGAATCAATAAGAAAGAACATTCATAAAAGATGGCAAACATATGACTTATGCATTCGATCGTGCAATTCATCATACCCGATAATCTAACGGTTGTAATTACCTACACGCAAATACAACTTAGAAAGATTCGATAAAAATACTTTTATGAATGACTAGAACAATTGAATAAGAATTATATTAAGGCATAAATATTTGATACGAGTTACCTCCAATTCCTAGATAAAAATATTAGCTCCTCATGATAATTGATAGTACAAAAACTTGAACCATTCTTGAATTAACTTTCTTCATAGACAAAGAAAAATTATACAAGACGACTCTCCTTTAATTCTAACCTAAAAGGGATATATTTATAACCTAATAATGTACAACAACCAAGGAAAAGGGGTACAATACATTAAAACTATCCAAAAGAGGCCAAGGCAGCCGCACGCCAACCAAGGAGAACAATTCTGCGGCTGCCCTAAGTTGGAAATAATCAGATTTTACGATTCTGCCTTCAACTTTCTGAAATTTGCACTTTACACCCCTAAATTGGCAATTTTGGCTTTTTCTTTACTTTCTTCAACATGAGTTGACTTGAATTAACTTCATTGGACTTGGGATGTCTTGAGTTGACTTTCATCCTCATTAATTCTTCTAGAAACTTGAACCATCCATCAAAAGTACACATTCCGTTAACTTTTCTTTTGCAAAACAGTCCTTTTCCATTATAATTCCTAACGGAGTGTAACGAAATCTTCTGAAATCACTTCAAAGCCATCCAACTTTGCAAGTTTAACCCCTTTAACCCCTGAAACTATAAAACAACACTAAAACACAATATTAGATAACAAAAATCTCGAGAATTAGCTAAATCTAAGCCGGATAAATACCCAATAAATGAGTAAAATACTCATTCATCAAATACCCCCAAACTTAGACTTTTGCTCGTCCTCGAGTAAAACTAGAAAACAAAACAAAAACACAAACCATACTATATAAAACAAAAGCAAAACATTTTTTTTTTCTTTCTTTTTCACGAGTCGAGCTTCGGCATGGCACCACATAATGCCTCAGAGTAAGATTAACACACTAAGCAAATAACAACACATAGTCACAAGTCTAAACTTCCACTCAATCATCGTCAATCTCACTTTAAATCTCCGTGTGTGTGTGCGCCATTACTCAATAGTTTCAAGAACTGAAATTCCTTATAGAGCCAAGTACTTCATACATCCCTAAAAATAACAAGTATTAACCTTTGCATATATATATATCAAAGTATATTTCATGAAACATAAAAACTAGTAATTACTCCCATCCATTACTACAAACATAAGTAGCAATACCGAAAAAAATTTTCACCTTTCTTCTTCTTTTTTTTTTTTTTCTGCAATTTTTTTTTCGAGAACAAGCTTGTGGACTGTGCAATGTTTAGCTCCCTTAAGCTTTCTAATTAACCCATGTAACGAGTATTAGGCTAATGACTCTCAAACCATATGGCTTTAAGGCATTAGGTGTAGAAACACCCCTACGAGCTTACTAACTCGAGTTAAAAAGGCTACGAAGCTAAACTACGTCTTCACAAAGATATTCCTCTTTTTTTTTTTTTTTTTTTTTCTTTCGGATTACTTAAACTCTGTTTAGGCCTAACTTCAAGGAGTAAGAACAGTTTAAAGATTTCATGAATACTCTAATTTTTTTTTTTTTTCAATATCAAAGGCTTTAAGGAATGATATGTGCACTATACAACTCTATAAAGTCATTCAAATCTCTCAACAAATCAATTCACAGCATAAAGTGCTCAAAGATTGGAGATTCAAAGTTCCATCAACTAGATCAAGTTTTAGTATATAAACAAGTGCAATATGCATCGCTAGTTACAAAATGTCATATACCAAACAAATTATCATCATTGGCGGTAGTAACCATGCCTACACTAAAAACTCGCTCAAAAACTTTCAATTTTTCTGATTCTTTTTTTTTTTTTAAGAAAGCAAAAACTAGAAAGAAAAACAAAATAATACACAAAATAACAATGGCTACTCCCAAATATAGCATCATAGGACAATATCCCACCCCCAAACTTAAATCACACATTGTCCTCAATGTGTAACAATATAAAAATAAGAATATGCAATGACGCAATTCGAAACCACAAGAACCAATTCAATTGTCATCCCCGATCAAAGCACTCCCAATTCCTCACCCCCAAACTTGATTGTCACAATGTCCCCAATGTGTGCATAACAATGTGCACAATATAGAAAAAAAAACTGGACAAGAATGTCCCAACAGTAGCCCATTGGGCAAATTTGCACCCACTGTCAAAAATCACCACACACTAATTTCGCAATTCAATTTTTCAGCCAAGAAGCAAGAAATCACAAATCCACAGAATGTGCACATTGTATTATCACTAATGATATCTCACTTCCCAACAGCCCGTAAGACTGGAATTCAAAATTCATCACAGAACCATCCATTGCCAACCAATAATTCTCAAAAAAATAAAAAAATTGCAACAAAGTATTGATTTAGAGGAAAGATCTTACTTGTACAGCAAAGAAAATCCCCAATTTGTAAGCCCTAGATGAAAATTTGTTGCAACCTTGGGCAATTTGAGGCTGAGGGCGCGTGGCAATCGGAGATGGGGGCTGCTGTGGGCGCGGGTTGGTCTGTTGCGGCCTGGTTGAATGAAGGAGCTGGCCGGAGATGG
The DNA here is from genome assembly GCA_016624345.1 of Platycodon grandiflorus. Taxonomy (NCBI): domain Eukaryota; kingdom Viridiplantae; phylum Streptophyta; class Magnoliopsida; order Asterales; family Campanulaceae; genus Platycodon; species Platycodon grandiflorus. The sequence continues at coordinate 28,928,490 of CM028361.1, read as the reverse complement.
AGCAGTGAGATGGGAGAGAGAGTCGGCCGGAGTTAATGGAAGGCACGGCTGGAGATTAGGGAGAGGTGGAGCGGAGAGTGAGGTAACTTGTCGAACGGAGGAGGGCTGCGCCGGCGCTTCTGTAGAAGACCACCGGAGTGGGTGAGGGCGGCGATCGGAGATGGGGCTTCTTGGGTGGGGGTTGAGAAGGCGATGGAGAGAGAGAGAGAGAGGGAGAGAGGGCGCACGGCGAGGGGAAGGAAGGCCGCCGGAGTGGATGCTGTTGTGGCGGGCTCGCTGGGAGGGAGAAAACGGCGAAGGAAGGGAGGAAGAGGCCGGCATGGGAGGATGCTGTTGCTGTGGCGGTGGGTGCGGGGGAGGGAAAGCTGGCGATGTAAAGGAGTAAGGCTTGGGAATTTCCTGTCTTTCTCTTTTTTTTTTTTTTTTTTTTTGGTTCAATTGCCCCCCTCTACACCATTCTTTTAGAAATTTTGTATCACAGCCACTGGAAACTGCGCGGGCGCGCAGGCGGCCGCCCAAAAATTTTTTTTTTTTTTTTCAATTGCCCCCCTACACCATTCTTTTCAGTATATAGCCACTGGAAAATGCGCGCGCGCTAGTGGCCGCCCAACTCCCTGCTCCATTTTTTTTTTTCACTTTTTCAGTCCCAATTTATCCCTGAAGTTCATATTTGTCTCTTCAAACCTAATTTCTTTGATCATCATAGCCTGTTACCTGTATAAAAAAAATAAACACAAATACAACACAAAAGCTAGAAAATCTATTAAGTGTTAGCACAAACAATTATAAAACAAATAAATAAATAAAATAAAATCTTTTTGTGAGGGTGACACTATAAACACTCCCCTATAAACCCACAAACTCAAGGAGACTCTAAAGAGTGACTCGATAACAAAACAAATAAATACAAAGAGGTAAGGGTTTAGAAAAAGTTCTAAGTTATAGTCGTTAGCTTGACTTTGATCCTCCCTTTTCAACTAAGGAGGCACCGGATCACCTAGGAAAGCGCACATCTTCGGTCCATAAAATCCACCACCCATGTAGTGTCTCAATTTTTGTCCGTAAAACCTGAACACTTCCTTGGTGACTTGCTCAACATAAGATGGCCATCTAATTGAATTGGGGGATGGAAATATCACACCTAATTCTTGTAATGTAATCCCATTTGAAATTTTCACCACTTTTTCCTCACCCCTTCTTTGCTCATGTGTCTCAAAAGAGGGCACAAATTTTTCTTTGAAATGCCCTAGGGGGTGAAAAGGAAAGTCACTAGGAATTTTCTCTTCGATCTTATCGAAGACAGCTTTTATTTCACGGACTTCCTCATTATCCCTGTTTCACCACCCTTCAAAGAAAGCCTCAATTTCATCACAAATACGTTCATTCTCCAAATTATCAGAGATTATATCGTCTAACTTATCAACAGAGAAGCATTCAGTCATATCATCAGGCAATTTCATAGCATCAAAGACAGATATCTCAACAGACTCATCCATAACAGACATGGACAAATTTAGGGGGATTCAGTAAACGGCGACCGAACATAAAAGTTCAGACACCACGACGTTACCAGTTAAACTTACTCAATCAATCTAACTTGTCCCCGGCAACGGCGCCAAAAACTTGATGAATGAAATTTTACCTCGCAAGTGCACGAGAATACCGGAGTATAGTTGTACAAAAACAAGGGTCGAACCACAGAGACAAGAGAATGATTGAATATTGTTTAACTAATAACTTAACGAACAAAAATAAAAGACAGGGGGTTTTTGTTGATTTCCTAAAACTACTGACAATAATTTAAACTAATTTATCACCTAAATTTATCAACTAAATTATCAAAGCAGGCAGATAACGAATTTAACAAGAATTGAGAAGACCTAGGAATTGGGATTCACTATATATCTTGGATTTATGCCTTTCTAATTTATGTATCAATTCAGTTCTAGGATTGGTTCACAAAGGTAAAACCTGGGACGCTTGGATCACGATTTGCAGGCTTAGTATCCCTAATTGTTATACTTTCTTGATCCGTCCATATAACAAACAGGGACCCTTTAAGAACTTAGGAACAATTAATCTCTTTCTTATCTTAGCAAGATTATGAATCAATAAGAAAGAACATTCATAAAAGATGGCAAACATATGACTTATGCATTCTGATCGTGCAATTCATCATACCCTGATAATCTAACGGTTGTAATTACCTACACGCAAATACAACTTAGAAAGATTCGATAAAAATACTTTTATGAATGACTAGAACAATTGAATAAGAATTATATTAAGGCATAAATATTTGATACAGAGTTACCTCCAATTCCTAGATAAAAATATTAGCTCCTCATGATAATTGATAGTACAAAAACTTGAACCATTCTTGAATTAACTTTCTTCATAGACAAAGAAAAATTATACAAGACGACTCTCCTTTAATTCTAACCTAAAAGGGATATATTTATAACCTAATAATGTACAACAACCAAGGAAAAAGGGGTACAATACATTAAAACTATCCAAAAGAGGCCAAGGCAGCCGCACGCCAACCAAGGAGAACAATTCTGCGGCTGCCCTAAGTTGGAAATAATCAGATTTTACGATTCTGCCTTCAACTTTCTGAAATTTGCACTTTACACCCCTAAATTGGCAATTTTGGCTTTTTCTTTACTTTCTTCAACATGAGTTGACTTGAATTAACTTCATTGGACTTGGGATGTCTTGAGTTGACTTTCATCCTCATTAATTCTTCTAGAAACTTGAACCATCCATCAAAAGTACACATTCCGTTAACTTTTCTTTTGCAAAACAGTCCTTTTCCATTATAATTCCTAACGGAGTGTAACGAAATCTTCTGAAATCACTTCAAAGCCATCCAACTTTGCAAGTTTAACCCCTTTAACCCCTGAAACTATAAAACAACACTAAAACACAATATTAGATAACAAAAATCTCGAGAATTAGCTAAATCTAAGCCGGATAAATACCCAATAAATGAGTAAAATACTCATTCATCAGTCGTGTCAAAATGAAAAGAGGAACAAATAAATTGTGCTGTACCCAGAAACACTTCAAGAACCTAACTTCTACCCATATCCCAACCTTTCAGAAACCTGGCCTTCAATTGGAAGAGGACTGACACCGGGAGGTTGACAAGAATTTCAAGCCAAGATTCAGAGTCAAGTACAGAAAGTCTGCATTCGAATCAGATGGCCGATCAGGAGGATAGCACTTCTGCAGGACATGACACAGGGGCTCTAGGATACACTCTGACCCCAGCAATGCAACAGTGGATGGACTAAAACATGGAAACCATGATTAATAGGTTTTCGGCCCTTAACCAAAGTCAAGGGGCTGATAACAGGACCTTGCCCATTTCTACAGGAACTGTTGACCCATCACCCTCAAGCGTGAATGCAAGTTTGCCCAATCCAAACACCTATCCTGCATACCCACATACCTACTCTCCATATTCCCCATATCCAAACACTTACCTATCCTACCCTAATACATTTCATCCTCAGTCAAATGTTATTCCAAACATCCATTACCAGTCTTAGACTACCACAATTCCAATCCCAAACACTACCACACCTCCTACAACTTGCATTACATCTCCATCTACCAACATTCATTTCCCTAATCCAAATGCATTCCCATTCTACATGACCAATCTGATCCAGGATAGTCCACATCTAAACCTAAACAGTTGCAACCCTCAGCCTTCAGCTAAACCAATATATCCATTTGCCGGCTACATACCACCTTATCCAGTTACTCCAGTAGGGTAGTTCCCGGGCACAGCTATGGTTGATACCAATGATGCTGAACTTGCAAACAAAGGAGAAATCAGAGAGTTAAAAGACATAATTCTAAAAGTTTTAAACAAAGGTGAATTCACAGCCCGAGCAATGACGCGCCAATCTACTGCCATTATACCACCAAAGTTCAAAATGCCTGATATCGAGAAGTTCGACGGGACAGGATGCCCTATTGCCCATCTTAGGTCTTATGCCCATGTTATGCAGCAAAGAGGGGCGAGTTTCGAAACAATGGCCTCCAATTTTCACTTAACTCTAATTGGGGCTACCAAGCAATAGTTGATGTCTATGGATAGCACTGTGGTTGCTACATGGGATAAACTTGCAGATGAGTTTCAGAAGAGATACAAAGATAACAGTAATTGGGAAAAGCACAGGAGAGATCTCGATTCATGTACCCAAAGGGAGAAGGAAACATTTTCAGAGTACGCCGAAAGGTGGAGAAAGAAGATTGCCCAAACCCTGGACAGGCCTGACCCAGCTGAACAAGTCAAGATTTTTTTGAGAAACCTTCAGCCGATTTATCTGGATCGTATGCGTTACCTTCCTTACACCGATTTCTCTGCAATCTTAGACGTTGGATTTCGCGTTGACACAGAGATCTGTACCAGACAGATCAAGGTCGATCCTCTTCCAAGCTCGTTTTGATATTCCAAAGGAAAGACAGTCGTGACGTCTGCACCTGTTGTGAATATGTTAGGTAATGTTTCGACTATGGATTTGCCAGTTGTACCATCTGCTTAGAATTATGGAAATATGCCTTTCAATTATTCACCTGATAGTTTTGTAAATGCATTGGGAAATAACAATAACAGAGGTATAAGAAATAATTTTCGCAGAAATGATAGACAGTTTGATGAACTGCACGCTCCTATGTCATTGATTTTTTGGGGGCTGAAAGCACAAGGAGTCCTCAAACCTATCGAAGGTTACAGACCTCCCAACCCATTGTCTGTCATATGGGACCATGCAAAATATTGTGAATACCATCAGTCTAGCGGACATTTCACCGACAAATGCTTCGTGCTCCAGCGAACGATCCAAAATTTAATCGATGACAAAATCATTGAAAAACCACACCCCATGCCTAATGTGGTGAACAATCCTTTGCCAGCTAACCATATCAATACCATCCAGTTTGAAACAGAAGATGTGAACTCCTCCGCCGAATTTGAAATCAGCAATGTTCCATTATCATACTTCTTAATCCCTTTGCCTTTAAAGGAGGAGAATTTCGAATGCAACATGCTCTCTTGGAGTGACATATTGTCCAGTGCCCAGGATACTTCCCAAGAAGAAGTGAACAACATCGAAAAAGCCTCATGGACAGGAGGCGATGTCTCTCATCTTACTCGATCTGGTGGAGCATACCAAGCAGCTCAAGATATGGGTGGTCCATCAGGGAAAGATAAAGAAGTTGATACCAGTAGCAAGGATACTGGGGCTAAAGACATTGAAGACGCTATCCTCACTCATATGAAGAAGACCCAAGCCAATGCTTCAATTTGGGGTCTTCTATGTTCCTCCAAGACATTCCGCGACAGCCTGACCAAGTCATTAAGTCAAGCTATCATTCCAATCAGGACCTCGCCTAACGAGTTGACTCAAATGATTGAAAACATCCACTTTGGGAACGTTCTCATGTTCACTGACCTTGATTTACCAAAAGGAGGTGTCGACCATGTTGATACATTACACATTACTGTCGGTGTCCAAGAAAAGAGGGTAGCAAAGGTTCTAATAGATAACAGTTCATTTTTTAATGTCTGTCCAACAATAACTTTAGCCAAGCTGGGAACGAAGATCTCGGACCTAGCATCATCATCGCAATCAGTGCGAGCTTATGATAACACCAGTCGATATGTGGTCGGGGTGGTAATGCTTATGCTAACCATTGGCCCGTTGGAAATGCCCGTCGAGTTCTAAGTATTGGATATCCCTTCTACTTTCAGTCTACTGTTAGGCCGTCCGTGGATTCATGGCATGAAAGTAGTAACTTCATCACTCCATCAATGTGCGAAGTTTATCCACGAGGACCACATAGTCATTATTTTGGCAGATAAAATCATGGAATCAAGAGAGAAAGGTGATGTTCCTATTCTCGAGATTGAGCACGATGACACTGGCATCTTTTTAAGCGAATTTAAAGTAATCCTTCAGGCGAGGGTGAATGCAATTCAACATATAGGAAAAACCAACATCAGTGACAAGAAAGCTGTGGAACCTAGCGAAATAGTCCCTTATTGCATGATCCGCAATATAGGCTACATACCAGGACTAGGGCTGGGCAAGAGTCAGCAAGGCAGAATCAACCTGAAACAAGATGACATCAAAGAATGCATACCACCTTTTGGGCTCGGATACAACCCAACACCCGCAGAAGTAGCGACGGTAATGGAAGAAAAGCGCAAGAGAAACAGAGCAGTTCAGAGGAACTAGCCGTACATGGCACCTCCCATGAACCCCTACAGGAAGACCCTGAATGGATACTTTGTCAAGCATAGAGAAACCATGGCTTACCTCATGTTCCTTGAGCCATGGATGGATAACAGCAGAAAGGTGCACCCCGGATGGGAGATCTTTAACGACATCAGCCTCATAGCAGAAGAATTAGAAAAAGTGATCATCGGGCCTTGTGACACTTCTTACAAGGTTGTGACGGTCGAGAACACATAGACTATTGATTAAGAAGACTCCGCCCTGGCCCTGTTCGGAGAAGACTTCATGGGAGACAGTTTTTTGGGACTGATCGATAAAGCAGCAGACAACACAGAGGACTCAGTAGCAGAATTTGAGACAGTGGCATACAACCCGCTTCGAAACTGGTACACTACTACAGGACCATTGTTGGAGACCGAGGACCTGGTAAAGCGCTTTGGATACACCTTACCCCCGTCTTCCCCTTTTGTTAAGAACTGGTCATCAATCGGTTCTATTCCCTACGCCAAAATCGAGGATCTCACCTGTGAGGACCTCGATGAGGTGGTCGACCTTGTAACCCTTCCCTTCTTTAATGATAATACAAGTGTTTCTGTGTACTCCTTGGTTGCCAATGTGTTAAAAGATGAATTAACTGAAAACATGATAAATCATCCTGTTAATAATGAATCGATTAATAATGGGGATCCAAAAGATAAAGACTTTTTAATTGAATTGACCAAGATGATCAAACAACAAGGAGAGCGCTGATTGGAAGCTCTGCAAGAAGACTTGTCCATCATCAATCTGGGCCTAAGTAATCAGAAAGGTCAAGATTAGAAACTACATGCAAGATGAAGAAAGAGTAGCGTTGATCAGCCTATTGACAGAATTTCAGGATTTGTTTGCTTGGTTTTACGAAGATATGCCAGGGTTGGATCCAGCGATTGTTGAACATCGGATTCCACTGTACCCCGACACTCAGCCGGTGAAGTAGAAGCTTCGCAGAATCAATCCTGAATGGTCCCTGCAAGTCAAGGAAGAAATCATCAAGCAGTTGAAAGTCATGTTCATCAAAGTAGTTGAATACCCGATATGGTTATCCAACATGGTGACAGTGCCGAAGCCGAATGGTAAGGTTCGGATCTGTGTGGATTTTCGGGATCTCAATAAAGCATCTCCGAAAGATGACTTTCCCCTACCCAACATTGACATTTTGGTAGATGCAGTAGCTTCACATAAGATACGGTCTTTTGTGGATAGAATGCTCGGTTACAATCAGATCAAGATGGCGAAAGAACATCAAGAGAAAACTTCCTTCATCACCTCTTGGGGAACCTACTGTTATACTGTCATGCCTTTCGGGTTGAAAAACGCTGGGGCTACATACCAAAGAGCTGCTACCACGCTCTTTCATGACATGATTCACAAAGAAGTAGAGGTGTACGTGGATGATATGATTATTCATTCAGTAGACACGGATGGTGCCCATTTGAGAGATCTTCGCAAGTTCTTTGAGAGATTGCGTAAGTACCGGATGAAACTCAACCCCACCAAGTGTACATTTGGGGTCGCCCGAGGAAAAGTCTTGGGATTCATAGTAACCGACAATGGAATTGAGGTGGATCCTGCAAAGGTCAAAGCGATCAGACATATGCCGCAGCCGACAACTCTGAGTGAAGTCAAAGGTTTTCTGGGCCGATTACAATACATCAGTCATTTTATTCAGTAGCTGACATCCATGTGTGAACCTCTGTTTAAGCTTCTCAAGAAGGATACGGATAGAGAATGGGATGACGAGTGCCGACAAGCATTTGAGAAAGTCACAAAATTCTTAGCTAGTCCACCAGTTCTAGCTCCTCCTCACAAACTAAAGCACTTATTGTTATACCAAACCGTTACAAACACCGTGGTTGTAGCCATGTTGGCACAAGAAAATGAAGATTCCTACGCTGAAAACGTCATCTACTTTGTCAGTAGAAAGTTGCAGGGCAATGAATTGAACTACTCTGCACTTGAGAAAAGTTGCATAGGTCTGGTATGGGCGACGTAGAGACTCAAGATTTATTTACAGACATTGCCTGTAAAGGTGGTTTCCAAGATGGACCCGATTAAGTACATACTCAAAAAGCCATCACTTTCGAGTAGGCTCGCCAAATGGTCTTTCTTGCTGAATGAGTTCGATATAACTTATGCATGGGGAAAGTCAATCAAAAAAAGTATAATAGCTGATCAGTTGGCAGACCTGCCGATAGAAGCAGAGGAGTTTGAAGAACCAGATTTTTCTAATGAAGGGGTTCTTGAGATTAATGACAGCACATGCAAATGGCAACTCTTCTTTGACGAAGCCGCAACAAGAGAGGTTACGGTATAGGCATACTATTGATCGATCCCACTGATACACATACGCCTTTGGCCATAAGATTAGAATTTGAATGTTCTAACAACACTACCGAGTATGAAGCTTGTATAGCTGGCTTGAAAGAAGCCTTGAAAATGGGCGCTGAAGAATTGGAAGTATACGGTGATTTAGCGTTGATCATAAATCAGGTTAAAAGGAAATGGAAGACGCAGGATGCTAGACTGCAGTTGTATCATACTCGCTTAACAACATTGGCAGAGAAATTTAAGTTCATATCATTTCACTATCTCCCCCGAGATAGAAATTGCTTCGCGGATGCTCTGGCAACTTTGGCATCGCTAGTTGAGATCCCCGCTGAGTTCAATGTCCAACCCTTCGTCATTGGGACGAAACATACACCAGCATTTTGTTTTACCATTGAAAAGGACCAAGAAAGAGCCGATGGGCCTTGGTACCTAGATATTTGGAATTTGCTAAGGAAAGGTGAGTATCCACCTAGCACTAAGAGAAAAGCCATGATTGCCTTACGAAGATGGGCTTCCCAATTTGTAATCAGTGGTGACAATCTATACAAAAGGCATTATCAAGGGCTTAATCTCTTTTGCATCGATCAAGCGGAAGCTGAGCAAGTCATGGATCAGCTGCACGGCGGCACTTGTGGTCCACACATAGATGGGCATATGCTCTCAAGGAAAGTAATCCGACAAGGTTATTACTGGAGTACGATGGAAACTGACTGCATCAGATGGGTGCATCATTGCGATAAGTGTCAGAGGTTTACCAACTTGCAACATCTGCCTCCTCACATGTTATACAATTCTACAGCACCTTGGCCTTTCTCAATATGGGAAATTGACGTCATAGGGCAAGTGTACCCGAAAGGATCGAACGACCATGAGTATTTCTGGTTGCCGTTGACTACTTCACAAAGTGGGTTGAAGTCGCTTCATACAAAGTTCTGAATGCTAAGAAGGTTGCAGAATTTATCAGGACAAACATCATTTACCGATTTGGGGTACCTTTCGAAATGATCTCCGACAATGGTACACACTTCGAGGGAGAAGTCAACCGAGTATTGGATGAGTTCAAAATACAACGGCACAAATCCTCACCTTACAGGCCGCAGGTCAATGGCGCTGTGGAAGCAGTTAACAAGACATTAGAAAACATCATTCGGAAGATGGCAGATATCGGGAAAGATTGGCCCGAAAAATTGCCGTTAGCACTCTGGGGCTATCGTACTTCTGTTCGTACGCCTACTGGGGCTACCCCATTTTCTCTTGCCTGTGGCATGGAGGCAGTATTGCCTGTTGAAGTTGAAATCCCTTCCTTTAGGGTAATGATAGAAGCCGAGGTGGCTGAAGCTGATTGGCTTAAGCATCGGTACGACGAACTGGCACTTCTGGACGAAAGGAGATTGATGGCTTTAGAGCACACACGAGCATATCAGAGAAGGATTGCTTGATCTTTCAACAAACGGGTCAAAACCCGAGACATCAAAGTAGGCGACTTGGTTCTCCGAGAAAAGTCGCCTAGCTACATCGACACTTTTGGAAAGTGGAAATCACCATGGATGGGACCGTACGTAGTCAGGCTCATACAGTCAGGCGGAGCAGTCTTCCTCACTAATGAAAACGGAGAAGATCTCATTCAGCCCTTCAACATGGACAAGCTCAAGAAGTACTATGCGTAGTTGCCCGCTCAGCTATCTTGTAGTCAATTTCACTTGTGTTTGTAAATATTTTTCTCCCCCTTCTAAAAATAACTCGGTAGGTCGAAAATCCTAAAAGGCATCCTAGGCAAAAGTTAGAGTTCAAAAAAGAAATGAGAGAGATAAAATATTGGAGAAAAAGGAATAAAAATCTCCGTCTCTCGTAAATCTGGGTTGAACTACGATCCGACCTGATTCTCTCCATGAGATACGTAGGTAGCCTTCGGGTTCGGTCGTTTACTTACTCATTTTTATAAGTATTTGTCTTGTTCCCCTTGTCATGTTGTTATGATGACAAGGGAAAAATTACTACTCATTGTATAATAAATAACACACTTTTAATTCATAAACAAAGTCCCCGGTTTGGCAACCAAGGAGTACATAGATAAGACTTACATGCATTCATATTCATCTTAATCTATTTTACATACAAATACATGCACCATCACTATAATCTATCTCATACGGCGTCTGCCACGCCTCCTCTCATGCTCATTACCACCACTGGACTCAGCTCCGTCGGATCTTCGCGAGCTATGAGGGATGATCCCCCTACTGCGCTGAAGTCGTCAAGGATCTCTTGCATAAATCTCTAGACCAGAGTCTTTCGCAGATTCACCAAGCTCCAGCAAGCGAGCGTCTACTCCATTGGATACAATTTTGCCAAGCAAACACTCCAGGGTGAGCCTTATGTTGAATGAATGCTCCATCGACTGCGGCACCAACCATGTCAGATAATCGACGGAGAGACATATATTCTCAAAATGGATGTGATCCAAAAAAAGCACAATGCATGGCCCTATCTCATGGCCCCACCACCCTCGAAGGTCCCTACAAATGTCACCATTGAGCTCGCTTGTCCCAAACTCAGGGAGGTCAGTGTCTGGCAGCCTTTGCTCCAACCCAAATTGGGGCGCATCACTTGGGAAGCATAATAAAAGGTCACAACACGAAGTCCTGCAATTATGACTTGTGCGAATCGGTGGGTCCCCGGTATGAATCTGCGGATCTTCCAATGGGACACAACCCATACAATATCAAATGAAAGGACACATAGAAAATGCTCCACCCAATCCTGTTCAGTCACTAAATGATCATGTTGGTGACCCCTCTGGGCGTAATTGATCGGGTGATATCTTGTGCCGGGTACTGGAGGGATAACCCTCATGAAGCATTCCTTTAGCCACATATGCAACAGAATGGGGCTGCCAGAAAAAAATTGTTCTTCTCCATTAGCATAACTGTCCAAGCCAAGAAGAGTCTCCGCCAGAATGAGAGGAATCATGTTGCTCACCCGTCCCCGGGCACGCAAAACAACATCCAAGACCCGTATGTCTACATAACCATCAAGGTTAATTAGGAGGAATTTTTCTAACATGCATAAGAAAAGAGTCGTTTGCCGATGCTCTAAATAAGCGTCGTCGGGTTGATAATTGGCAAAGATCCTCAAAAGCTGGGTCAGGTCAAAAAGTCGATCGTACAACATGTTACGGGCCTCTCGGATGGTGAAACCGAACAATTCTTGGATGAGCACCAAGGTAGGTTTCCTCAACAACGGCACTTCAATAGGACCATCAATGGACATGCCCGTCAGAGCACAAAAATCTTTGAATGTGGGACACATCTCGTTCAAAGTAAAGTTGAAAAGGTGGTCTTCTGAGGACCAAAAGCGGGATGCACCTCGTATCATATGCCAGTGAATTCGAATACGTCCCCATCCAAATACACATCTGAAACCATAGGTGTCTGCGAGATACCCTTTTCTCGGGATACGAAGGGGAAGACAGAAGGAAAGAACTTTGCATTAAGTTGTTTGGACCATGTGGCTAAATAGTCAAAAAAAAGCAAAGACAAAAGAAAGAATTTTCTCCCTACTCTACAGTAGCCTACACTCTAGGTTGAAGAAATTCTCCCTGACATATCACAACACATCAAATTCAGCAATAGGAAAGAAAAGACAGCTTTGGTATGCGAGCACCAAGCCTGGTGAGCCACGCACCACACCATGCATTTGGGCTTTTTTATGGTCCAGCTCTCTAGTTCACATCATGCCTTAAAAGGCATGCACGTATTCTCCAGGGCCTCCTCCCCTTCACACCATTTGAAGCCACGATATTTCCTTTCATTTCACAAACTCACCACAGTCCCCTCTAGAATAGGCATCAAACGTATTTCTCAATTCAGCAGCCCCTAAAATGGAGAATCATTTTCCTTCCCTCAAGCCTCACATGCGAAGGATTCGTCTGTCAGAGGAGCATCAATTATGCATCAACCATTAGCCGCCTCGGCCAAATGTCCATTTTTGTTCTTGCAGCACAATTTGTGTAATTAAAAGCAATTAGAATTGAGACCCTAAGTTTTCTTTCCTTTTTTTTTAATTTCTCATTAATAATAAATAATGTACAGAATAAATAAAAGTTGCTTACAAATACATCTTTTTAAACAAAAAAAAAATAAAAATAGCAAGAAAGGAAATCATTGTCTTCTTCTCTTCGACCTGCTAGTGTTGGAACCTCTAGAGCCTCTGCTCCGGCCACCTCTGCGATGCAACCCGGTCGTGTCTGCACCACCTCAGCAAATGAAATCACTGCCCTAGCCTTCAGTTTCCGATACAGATCGGACAACTTGTAAAATCTTCTCAATAGCTTCTGATAGGAGCTCGCCGACACCTGTTCATATAACATTTCTTTTAGTATCATTTTATTTATCAATATGTAAATACATGTAGATAAAATAGACAAATAGCATGTGTACCGGGTAGTCAGAAATATACCAGATCTCTCCCTCGCGGAAGATAGTCATGTGGTGGAATCTCACCACCGCTCAAGTCCTCCTCCCTGTAATTCCCCCCTTCTCCATAGTCAATCGTCCGCGGGACTTCCAGATAATGTATCCGCCCCGCAAACGACCCAATCTCTCCCACGAAAATGGGAAACGGACCTTCCGCTTCCTGAGCAGGAGGAGGAGGAGGATACAGCACAGTCTGAACTAACACCCCGTAATCCATTTCCACATATCTATGTGGATCGATGGCCTCTCTCGCGAGTAACTACTCGCGTCTTGGCATCACGTTAGGTGTCATCATCCCGAAGGGTGGTGTTAGTGGTAGGCCCACGTTGGGCCCATGTTGGAGATTGATCCGATTGCCCAGATACATCGAGTCACACATGATGGAAACTATTAAAATGCGACAACTGTTGGCCGCTTGGGCCGAACCATAAGAAGCAGATAGCTGACCTCATGGGAAGAAGCTGATAGATTCAGGATTGGAGTTGATAATCGCAGTCCGAATCACCTCGGTGTTAGGCCGAGCAGGGGTCCTTCGAGTATATTTCCAGTTTGAAGTCCGAAAGTTCACTATGAACGGCGGGGTCATCACCCTGGTGCGAAGAGTGAAAGGGTGAAAGCTGAACACAGCATAAGCCCAAGCCTGTCGAATAAAAAACAATGAGTCAGCATCTATTTTAAAATGACAAAACAAGTTTTAAAATAAAAATTTTTATTATGAACATTACCTCCCATGCCACATTGTAACCAGTCACGCTGCTGGCAACGTTCCAACTGGCGTGATCCATGAAAAAATAGCACTCTGTCAGGCCAGCCTGTCCCCAGTCAAAGTCGCCCAAATGGCGCAGTTTCCTCAGACAGCCGAGTAGAGATACTCGCAGGGTTGAGGAAGCATTGGTAAAGAGGGTGATCCCCAGTGCCAAGAACAAGAAAACCCGAACGAATCGGGTCACAGCAGGCCGATCGGCTGCATCGATAAGACCCACATTTTGGAGCAGCCACTCCTTGATGTAGCTGATGGGGATCTCGTCAAAGCTCTTGTACACCGGTGTGAACCCCAACAGCTGAGCAACGACATCAGGACGATGTCGCAGCTGGAAGTCTGGCTCAATAGCCTGGCCCCGACCAGTCGGTAACCCCGTGATCACCGATAAATCCGCAGGCGTCATAGTTACCTCGCCCCAAGGAAGGTGGAAGGTGTGGGTAGTGTCCCACCAGAAGCACCGCAACACAACACCTCATGGATGTTGTTGTAGCCGATGAAACCGCCCAAGTTCTGGATGAACGTACCAAGACAGATACCATTCACCCTCTCCTGAATCAGTTGAGGAAGTCAATCATAGATCTCCCTCACCATGTCCCCATTTGCCCGGATGCGAGTAATCCTCCTCCGTGACTGCAAAACAAAAATCCAGCATGCCAACACAAAGCACACGCGCACATTTTCTATATCATTTGCATAAATGCACATGCATGTCATTTCATTCACATTTGCCATGAAAAAAAAAACTTGAAAGTTTTTATTTTTTCATACATGCTCCAAATCCCATCCCCAGGATCTCGGGATCAAAATAAAATATTTTTCAAGTGTTTAGTGAGGGTTTTTCTTCACTTTTCTTCATTGAAGCTTTTTTTCAAACAGTTGGTTTGCGACTTTCGCGCAACTTCGGGCAAGAAAAATTCATACATTTTGAGCCACCCCGACAAAATCAACTTGGGAGTTTCCATCTTTGTTCGTCCCTCTACACATATATACTCTCGATTTCAAGAAATTTTTATTCTAACATATTCAAATTTGCGATTAAAGTAGACACTTTAAACATGCAAAATTCACAAACATACATACTTTTTTATGTCCATATTGCATAAATTTACATTTTTTGCTTAGATTCAACATGCAACAACAAATATTTGCTACTTGGATACTAAGAATTGCAGGGTTAACATCAAGAGTCCAGCAAATCACACAAAAATTTCAAATTTAGCATACTTTCCGAACAAGTGGGTTTTCCGAAAACTCACCACGGGTGGATCTAAAGAAGAGATGTGACTGCTCCGGTCATGACGAATATCGTTAGGATTACTATCTGAGAATGGATAGCGGACCCGATTCCGTGCCATCACCTCGTCGACTTGTTCGTCGCGGCACCCACATCACCAAAAATCTCATTTTTCGAGTCTGAATTGTTGGCCATTATTGTTAGAAACAATTTTGGGTCAGAAAACCTCGAAAAAATTGAGAAATTTCGGAAGAAATTTAGAAGAAATCGAAGAAGAATTGAGAGAGGAGAGAAAGAAGAGAGAACGGCAGCAAGCTTAGCTTGCTGTTGTCGTGTTCTTTCTTTTAAGAAGAAAGAAATTTTCTCTTTTCCCTCCAAGTTTCACCATTTTGCGATTTTCTCTTTTCCTTCCAAGTCCTTCTAACGGCAACTTAATGTCCAACTAACGGTCGTTAATCGGACGCCCTAACGGAGGTCCCCCATCAACATATTTTCAAAAGCAATCCCCAGCGGAGCTACTCTCAACGGCCATGCCGTCCAATCCATCATTTCCAGCAGAATCCCCATGGGACTCTACACAGCATATCTCAGTAGATGCATCGCCAATTGACATGCGCATCATCCCCAACAAAGTATCCCCTGGACATCACACCACTTTGCAGTACATTCACTGACGTTTGCACACCCAGTTACCCGGTCATTTCCCCCACAGGTTCGAGCCTGAGGCACATGGAAATCAACCGCTCAATGGCCCTGCCGTTCAACACAGATCAGAATCCGTCCCCCGGATGCCACACAAAAATAGTATCTTTACTTTATGTCAATTTACAGCTTATCCTAAACTACAATTTACCTCATTTTGTATTAGGTACAGCTTTGTTTTGGTCATTTTCCAACGGGTATAGACCCGGGGTCCGGAAGTGAACCATTCACACACAATATTTTCCGTTTCAAATTTCTTCCCTGAAGAGATTTGAACTATGTTTTGACCTGATTCTCTTTATAGAGATACGTAGGCAGTCTCCCTTGAAGATCCGGTCATTTTTTGGCACATGTTGTCACCCACACACATATACACATGGTCGCACAAACTCCAATGCAGAGTTTGACCATCCAACTGCTAGTACGAAACTGGATGTCTATTGTTTTTCGATGACGCTCGCTTACTCCTAAGCAAACGTAGTCGAGGGGCTCTGTAGACACCCAGAATTTGTACACCTACATTATACGAATTGTCCAAAAAATAATTGTTTATTTACAAATGGACTAACACATGTTTCTATGATTATTTCAGGAAACAAGCATACACAACAGACCAACAACGTCCGAAAAAAACAACAAACTTCGGTTAGATCAACAGCATGGGTCAAACTCGAAGACACAACGGCCTAACGACGTCCAACGCACAAACAAACCTTCTGTTAGATCAACATCAAGGGTCTAGACTGAAGATACACAGCTTAGAAGGGCCAAAGTGCAAGATACAAAGCCTGGAAAAGCCAAAAACAGGGTTTGGTGCGCTGAAGACATTTCTGTGCGCCAATACACCTAAACAGGTTAGGTGCGCGGGTATCAAGCCAGGTGCGCCGCGCACCAAACAAGCATTCTTCAAACAGTTTAGCAGCCAGCTGCTGAAAAGGAAGCTTCCTCCAAACTTGCCTCCGCGGGTTTCTTTCTCCCAGGCCTCCTATAAAAGGAGATGATCAGCTCTCTCCAAAAAGACCATCATCATCACTCCTCTCCTTGAAACACACACACACACAAATCTTTCTCTCTATCAAGCCTCTTTTTGAGGAAGAAAAGAGAGAAAGAAAAAGAGAAAAGAGTATTGACTCTATCTTAACACACACAAAACGTAAGTCTTCCTTTCCTCAATTGGTAGTAGTGGGAGCACAACGGTCAGGCTACGAGCTAGCTTGATCTAGTATAAGCAACAGCCTAGAACTTGGCCCGATTTTCTGTAAAACGACAGAAGGTAACCCCTTCCGTTTGTTAGTTTAGATATGTAAATAGATGTAATAAATGTATCTAATTATTTCAAATACATTGTAAATATATTTTGTAAATACATGCAATTTATATTCTGTAAATAAATAAACTTGCAATAATTAAATACGAGTATGCAAATGTGTAGAGACCGAAAGGGCGAATTGGGTGCGTAAAACCTTCCCGATTCGTAACTTGGCCCCCGAACCCATAATCTAAAGTTTTTCTCCCGTTTACTTTATAAACGAGAGTGTCGACTCTGTTTTCATAAAATAAAATAAAGGGGAACCACAAGACGCGAGTAAGAAAGCCCGAGGGAATGATCTTGCGGGATCAGGGCGTTCACAATGAGTAACCAAGGCATCGCGATGAGCAACAAAGACATCGCGATAAGCAGCCAAGGCACCGTTTGAATTTCAACTGCTGGAGGGGACTTGATTTTCGTTTACCTTTCGGGGGCGTTGCCCTCGAACCCCCACGAGAGACGATGTCCCCTCGACCCCTGCGACCTGACCCGGCAAGTCGATCCCCGTTGCGTTGCCCAGCATACTGCGATTGGTGAATTAAAGGCATCCTGATGCTCAATTTAAGGCATCCCGATGCCTAATTTAAGGCACCCTGATGCCCAATTTAATATAATATCAAAATCAATCAAAATGATTATTTTTGGTTGGAAAATTTACATACAAACATGGTATTGACTTCCTATAACAGTATGGTATTGATATTATACAAAATTTAAACTCAAATCATTGATTAAAGTTCCAAAATCAGTCCAAGAACATCTCACTCTGTTTTTGGATAGCACATTGCCAAGCTCGATTTGGATCTCGAAAATAGTATTTTTTTGTAGAAAAATTGTGTACAAATGTAGTACTAAGTTAGGATAACAATATGTGATTGATTTTAAACAAATTTGAAGCTTAAAACATAGATTAAAGTGGCTAAAACAACCCAAGAACAAAGAAAAATGGGATTGAAGTACCCAAAAATTATACTAAGGACAAAAATGGCAATGTCATGGACAACACACGGTATAACGGATCAGGCACTCGCATGGAACGCCGTAAGATAAGCGGCTTGAGTGACCTGGGTGGCATGGGTGGCCTGAGTGACCTAGGTGGCCTAGGGCCTAGGTGACCTGGGTGGCCTAGGTGGCTGGGTGGCCTAAGTGGCCTGGGTGGCCTTGGTAGCCCAAGCAACTAGTGATCATTATTATGGAACTATCTCCGAGCAAATCACGGAACTATCTCCGATTCATAGAATCCTACTATATGTTCATCACATTAATCCTTGACGGATACACTACTTCTACCCGTAAACTACGGGATTTGGTCGTATCAGTTACAACCCGAAATTATCTAGGGCACTACTACTCTTTTATAAATACTACTATCAGACATAGTACAAGGTACGACAACTATACACTTTTTGCTCCCTCAATTAGCATTATTCTCTCTCTGATAAACAATGCTAATTCTCACACCGGAAGGACTTTGCAAATCCCCTGCTCAGTAACTCTTTTTTATTTTCAGGCAAATGACAAGTCATTTTACCGGAGTAAATTCCCATCAGGAGCATGGTACAAAATACGGCATGATCAGTGGTTCCGTTACTGGGAAACGTTTGAAAGCCCAGATATCAAAACAAACAGTTCGAACTCTAATTCGGTGATTATGGCAGGTAACGCGACAAGTATTGGCGCTGGCAACGATCCTGCTCACCCAACGGTTGGGTAAATGGGAGCGACCAACAAATTGCTAAATTCTGTCGTCGCTGCACCGCCACAAGGTGGCTTACAGGCGGAGGAAACTCTGCATATTTTAAGGAATCGCAAAGAGGCTGCGACGAAGAAACCTGCAAAGGGCAAGGGTGCCCGGGCAAGTAAGAAGACGGTAGATCCACAAGCGGGGGCCTGTGATCTATTGGATACACGTCGGGCGACCACCGGTACATCCAAGCCACCCGAGGTTGATCCGACCGCCCATGCAGAGAAACTTAAGGCGCAAACAGCTGCGCTTGTTCAGATAATGCTAAATAATCAGCTCTTGCGGTCAATGGGTCAGGTTGAGGCACCCATTCCGGCTGCACTGTTAGGTTCCCAAACACCAGCACCCCAACCTACTAAGGTGGTACCAATTATCCTAAGTTGGTCGGGCGGCCCTAGCAGGCAACCTGAGGGAGGACGCTCAGGTATGGGGTTTGGTCGTTCTGAGAGAAGAATAGTGGAAGAAATTAAGACTAGAAAAATTCGGGATGATGAGCGCCTGGCCAGATATATGGGAGAGCAGACACCTTCTCAGAGTAGAGTTAGTGTCCGGCACAGACTTCACGACCCAAGAGGTCGCGTGAATGAAGCAGCGGGAAGGACCGTACGGGAAAGAAGTTGTGCGGGGGAATCTAATTCGAACCCCAAAAGACACAGCAGGCATGCCCACAGACCAACGCAATTGAGGCAATCAAAATCTCCTCGAAGCCAAGCTACAATGTCGCCTTGGTATTCCCTGAAAAGGGGCAGATCAACAAGTCCGAAATGGGGAGATCTCTTGAGAGGAAGCCGTCAAAAATTCAGGCAGTCAGCAGGACCGCCCAGGATGAAATCCAGGATCTAAGAAGGTGTCTGGAGGCCATTGCAACTGAATTGGCCAAGATAACACCCATTGGTACCCGCTTCAAGCCGTTTGCACGATGGATTCGTGATTCCCCGCCTGACCCGACTATAACGTATCCCATTTTTAACGGGTATGAGGGGAAAATAAGTGCACGTGATTATCTCAACCATGTTGAGATGAAGCTTGCCCTACTTACCACGGACGACACAATCATCTGCAAAGCTTTCGTTGGTACACTACAAGGTAAGGCTGCTACGTGGTTCACCAACTTACATGAGAGTTCAGTTAAAAGTTCGCCAGATTTGCAGAGAGTATTTATGGGGGAATTTGGAACAGTGGACAGATTACCCAAGGCAAGAGGTGAGCTAAGTAATGTGAAGCAGAAGCCCGGGGAATCCATTTTGGCATTTGTGAAGCGGTTCAAGGGTGTCTTAGACCAAATAAGCAATATTTCTAATCAGGAAGTTTTGACATGTTTTGAAGGAGGCTTAGCGCCCAACAATTTAAAAACTGAATTCTTTGCTCGCCCGCCCGCAAATAGGCAGAGCTATTTCAGTTAGTTGAAAGGATAAGTGGTGCCGAGGCGCCACTGGAAAATGAGAAAAAGAAATAAGAAATGGACAACGCGGGACACGAAGAGAGTGATCTCGGAGACTAATTCAGCTGGGCTTGGTCGTAAAAGGGACCCATTGCAGACACTGAGTTAGGTTACCACGGGCACTTGAGTGCTCATCCTACTCAACTTGTCATGTACTTGAAAAATTTAGCTATCAATAAAACATGTTATTAGTATTTACATGCATTCAAAACATTATGATGAACACCATAAGGCAAGCAATATGCCAACTCACAAGTAGTCATTGCCTGCCAATGGATAAGGCCCGCTCATCAGCGGGATCCCATAAAAACGCGAGTAATCACACGAGCAAAAAAGTCAAGCTTTTAGGCAAGACAAAAAGCTAAGGATAAGACCCTTGACGGGCACCCACGATGATAGAAAAAGTCAAGCCAATAGACAAGACAAAAGGCTAAGGATAAGACCCTTGACGGGCACTCACGATGCCAGAAAAAGTCAAGCCAAATAGGCAAGACAAAAGGCTAAGGATAAGACCCTTGACGGGCACTCACGATGCCAGAAAAAGTCAAGCCAATAGGCAAGACAAAAGGCTAAAGATAAGACCCTTGACAGGCACCCGCTACCAAAAAAAAAGTCAAGCCAATAGGTAAGACAAAAAGTTAAGGATAAGACTTGCAACTAGCAGGCTCCCTAAAAATGATGCGAGGCCGCGCACATGCTAAAAATGTAGCAAGATCACGTATTAGGATAAGGCCCTTGATCGAGCACCCACAATGTCAAAAAGTTCAAGCTAAACAGGTAAGACGGATAAAGCCGTTTGCATGCTATGAAAAATAGCAGAGGCTGTCTATGCTAAAAATAAAGCGACTCATTAGGGTTTGCTAACCAAAGGCCATATTCATACTAAGGCGACACGTCCAAGCTGCGTGAATAGCAGGGGATATATTTTATTTACGCTAGTCATGGAGCGAAACTAACAGAATAAAAGCAGTACACAAAAGCCCAAGTGGTCAACTCTTAAAAGAGGTAAAAACACACTTCCTTGCGGACACATCTTGCAAATCCGAGTCGCGGATAATGGCAATCGCGGATAAGGGGCCAAGGTGGCCTCTTGATGGCCTGGGTAGTCTGGGTGGCCTAGGTGTCCTAACACGGGTCATGCGACCCAACATGCCTTTGGTGTTAGCCGTAATGTGCAAAGTTTTTGAAGAGAACGCACTAAAGTAAGATAAAAATAGTATGAAGTATAAAAATAATATGAATTGGACTCCTTACTAAAAAGATCTAAATATCAATTAAGGCACATGAGCCGTAATGACTCGATGCAGCGAGCAAGAACTAATTGTTATCACCATCTTTGGCAACGTCATCTTCTCCACCGTCCTGATTACCCTCATTCACATAACATTCAAAGTCTTCAGTTTCTAGATCGTGAGATGCCAGTTCGGATGTAAGCGCGCACTTCTTCAGTAAAGGGAGTAAAGGAAGGCTGACTTCACATGGCGGTATGGAGGACCGCATCAAAGTTCTCATTTGGCTGTGGGTGAGCAGCCTCGCGTGTGTATTTATCTATTTAAAGATAATTTTGAAACACTTTTAAGTATACTCTTTGATCTGAGCACGCTCACACAGCAAGGAGTAGGGGGCTACTGAAATACCAAAAAATTATACTAAGGACAAAAATGACAATGTCATGGACAACACGTGGTACAACGGATTAGGCATTCGCATGGAACGCCTTAAGATAAGCGACCTACCCAAGGCCAAGCGGCTTGAGTCACTGGATGGCCTGGGTGGCCTAGGTGGCCTGGGTGGCCTGAGTGACTTGGGTGGCCTAAGTGGCATGGGTGGCCTTGGTAGCCCAAGCAACTAGTGATCATTATTACGAAACTATCTCTGAGCAAATCACAGAACTATCACCGACTCATAGAATCCTACTAGATGTTCATCACATTAATCCTTGACGGATACACTACTTTTACCCGTAAATTACGGGATTTGGTCGTATCAGTTACAGCCTGAAACTATCTAGGGCACCACTACTCTTTTATAAATACTACTATCAGACATAGTACAAGGTACGGCAACTATACACTTTTTGCTCTCTCAATTAGTATTATTCTCTCTTTGATAAACAATGCTAATTCTCACACCGGAGAGACTTTGCAGGGATCCCCTGCGCAGTAACTCTTTTTTTATATTCAGGAAAATTACAAGTCATTTTACCGGAGCAAATTCTCATCAGGACTATGGTGCAAAATACGGCATTATCAGGGATGAACTAAAAAATTTTGAATTTGATCAAATTGTAATCAAATTCGTGTTCTATGCATGAAAATTGATACCCAAACATTAGAGAAGATTATATTAACAACATGAAATCATTTATACATCAATTCGAACCTCAAATCTGAAGCAACGATGTTGTTGAGGGCAATTTAGAAAGAAAATTCTAAAAGTGCCTTTTAGCGGTTTAAAAAAAAAAGGGTGGACTGGAAAGAAAAAATGTTTCAGAAAGTGGACCGGCCAGCAATTTCCTGTTAACTTAATTGTGTTTGTTAGGGAAATATGAAAAGAGTTAAATAAGGTTGGTGACGTTAGTTAAGGGGGATTTAAAGCCCGTTTGGTGCAGCGTTTATAAAATGTATTATTTTAAAAACGTAGCGTTTTAAAAAATGCAGTGTTTTAAAAACGTAGGTTTTTTCTCTTAAATGCGTTTCGGATATCACTTCAAAATGCAGTTTTTTTTCCTAGCAGCGTTTTAAAACCTGTATTTTGGGAAAAAGTTGAGAATTTCAGCGTTTTAAAATATAGCTGTGTTTTAAAAATGTTATTTTTTCTGCCGCAGCATTGAAACACAATTTTTAAAAATAAGTTGCGTTTTATTCCTGCGTTTTAGCCAAAATGCACGACCAAACGGACTCTTAAATGGTGTTTGTTACTAAGAGCCCGTTTTTCATGCGTTTTGGTCAAGCTTATTTGCAAAAATTGTGTTTCAATGCTGCGGCAAAAAAAACAGTGTTTTTAAAAGCTAAGGGATCGTTTGGTAGTCAGGATTAAGGTCGAATAGGATTAATAAACCGAATAGTCAGTTGTTTGGTACGCAATATGCGGTCGGGACTAATAGCACGAGCTATCTGGATGAAGTCCTTATCCCCTCGCTAATAATACCAAGATTGAGGGTGGTATTATTAGTGCCCTCACTAAAAAAAACATGTGACTAATATTTTTAAATCCAAAATTACCCCCGATTTATAAGTGAGGATTAATAGCGAGGGCGCTAATAGCACCGGGATTAATAATACTCCTTATCCTTGTCCAACTACCAAACAAGCCCTAAGAGTTTTATTAACTGTGTATGTACGAGGTTTAATTGTCACCGTTTTGTTGGGTTTGTTTCTTATTGGATTCCTCCGTTCAAAAATAAGTGTTTAATTTTATTTTATTTTTGAATTAAAAAATTAAACCATGAGTCATTTTAATAGCATTATTGTACACCTTATAGCATGGCAAGCCCATATTAAATTAAAGATTAAAGAGATTAAAATATCATAGTTATCATAGTTGGTAAAGCTGCATTTAGTAACTTCAGCGCAAGGACACTCATTTGGGAATAATTTTTTTTAAAATTAGATACTCATTTTCGACAAAATAAGTAGTCCCTCCATCCCAAAAATAAATTAATTCCAATTTTTAATAGCAAATACTTTCTTCGTTCTAGGCAAAAAGTACATTATATTATTTTAGTATATTTTACTTAGAGAGTCTATTTTAAAAAAATTATACTTACAATTTTTATAACCTTTCATCTTTACCCTCTACTTGTGTTGTAAGCAAATTTGATTTGCTTAAGTATTTTTGTAATTATGACCAACTCTAATGACACTTATATATCCCTTAATTATTAGAATTTTCAAACGTTAACTCTTTGGGTGGAACGAAGAGAGTTTATAATATCTTTGTTGTAAAATATAACTTTTTGTAATTTCATTACAAAATTGACACTCATTTTACAACAAATCTATATATATATATATATATATATATATATATAGATATATATATTTAAAGTTGGTGAGGATGCCTTATATTGTGACACCTCACCTCTTTTTGTTAAATCTTCATTCTCAATGCTTTGACTTTTGAAATTCTAGGAGGATGCAATTAGCTAATAGTTTTATCTAATTACTATAGGTATAATATTGTGGTATATAATATTTTTTAATAATATTAGTTGAAGAGCTTTAGCTATTGGCAAAGCAATGAAAAAGCTAGAAAAACAAAACAAAGTGTTTCCAATGGGATTTGAACACACACTCTTTTAAATACGAAAACTCACCTTAAACCAACTCAACCATTTATATTATGTTAATATTTTCTATCACTATAAGATAATAATTGTAATTATTAATCATACTTAATAAAACAATTATAGTATGACTACCCGCTATAGTCTACAACAACAACATAATGATGATTTCAATTCTCAATTCAATGAATGTTCTTTTGCAAATGATTTCTTATGAGACCTTTAAGCTTTTGAGTTTATAGGTTCAGCAAATTAATATTAACAAAAGAATTCATCGTAAGAAACTTTTAACGAAAATTATATAGTCCTACAAATTTTGTCTATTTCATTTGATCTGGAGTTATTATAACAAAAAATATTCACATAATTAGTATGCAAAAGGCATTATATCGATAAAATATTCAAATCATATATTTTAAGATACAATAAAATAAAATAAATAAATAAACACATTTATTTTACGTCAAAATAAAAAAATATATATTCAAATTATATATTTTAAGATACAAAAAAATAAAATAAATAAATAAACACATTTATTTTACGTCAAAATTAAAAAATCGATCGATTATGAATATGTTAAGGTCAAAGTTGATAAATTTTGGACTTACCTTGAGGAAGTCAAGCAAATTTTTAAGAAAGAAATACGGGTTTAAAATTTTGTTTTTTGGTTCCTTTCTAAAAATTTGAAGTAGGGGTATAAGAAAACAAATGTCAAGCGATCGGTAAATAATAAAAAAAATATAGGTAATTTTATATACCCTTAAAGCTTCATTTAATATAGCATATCCTAGAGAAACCTAATTGTTTAGAAATGTTAAACTCAATTAATGTTCATGGGTATTATTGTCAGAACAAATTTTACAACATATCATTAATTATGTTTCTTAATTCCGTGTTTTATCAACTAGGAACATTTATTCGGAGAGGAGTATCTAAAATATTGAAGTTCATTTCTATAGATTCAAAATATTTATAACAAAAAATATGAAAAATACACATAAGCTTTAAGTGAAACCATTCGATTGGTAAAAATTCAGATCAATCGAAAAAATAGATGAAAATATTTTTGGTTCTTTTCATCAAATCAAGCAAGTATAAGTAAAACCCTAGGAAAGTATATCGAAAATGAAAAAAAAATTGTAATTTTTTTCCGAAAAAGTAAATTATTTATAATGTTAATGTAAGGTGTATGTGGAATATTTTTATTTTTATTTTTACAATCGTGTCTTATGCCATGTCTATCAACCAAAGTCTGGAGTAATCTTTTTATATTTACTTTTGATTATTTTTTAATTTTTATACATTGCACTCACTAAAATATTAAATTTTTATACATTGCACTGACTAAAATATTAAATTTTTATATTAATATAGATTTCATGCATTGCAGAGGTGGAATCATCCCTTAATTGGTATCAAAGCTTAACTATTTGATATCTAAGCCTGCAAATTAACTATTTTATTGGTATCAAAGCATTAGTTGTTTTAATTGGTATTAGAGCTTAATTATTGTATCTCTAAGTTTCGTAATACTCATTGAGACCCGGATATCTTCAGAATTATTTCTAATTTTATAATTATAAATTATTTTGTTTATGTGATTCTCTTTTATTAATTTTATTTTAACTTTCACATTTTAATTATGTATTTACATTAACTTATAACATTTATAGTATAATTATTTATTTATTTTGTTAACATTAAACTTTTTAAATATTTTATTTATATCTATAAAATCCCCGTGCATCGCACGGGTGTTATACTAGTTTTTTAAAAAGATAGGCACTCATTTTAGAACATATGGATATCATATTCTTATCCACTCCCTCGGCCTCATTTATATCGGCCACAAAACAACTCTCATATTTTTTAAGATTATTCATAAATGTTTTCACATTCATTGTTCTATATTTCAAATTTTATTTATGCTTTTGATTTAATTTTTCTTGGTGCACATATAATAGTTTATCTTGTAAATATTTAATTTAGTTGGGATATAATGAAAAATTAAGTATTTAATATTCATAGAATTCCCAAGTGGCTAAAATTTGAGACAAGCGAAAAGAAAGTTCGCCATTATATACTCTCTCCGTTCCAAAAAAAAATAAAAAAATTCTCTCTTTCTTCTTTAGTTTGTCCTAAAATTTTTTTTTTTTGTTTATCCTAAAAAAAAAAAAATTAGGGTAATTTTTTGAAAGTATAAGCATATAATCTATAAGCCTTAAATATATAGCAATTTCATCACTCTACTAGAATCATTGTCAACATAAAATAAAAATAAGAGGTATGATATTACAAGCTTGGGCTTGTAATATTATTACAAGTTTTAGTGTTAGTGTCATTAATTATATTAAATTTACTTAGATCATTACCCTGTCAGATCAAATTTGTCATTTTCTAAGTAATGACATAGGCATTATAAATCATCACCAACTTAACAACATTTAACTATCAATGACTCTAACGCTAAACCTTATAATAATAACACAAGTTCGAACTCGTAATATCATTTGCCTAAAAATAAAATAAGCTAAACAAGAGGTCGAGGAGTTTTTTTTTTTTTTTTATATATATAATAAGGAAATTAATCTCTTAAAACAATCATGTTTGGAAACTAATTAATGTTTTAACCAAAAATTGTAGATAGTGTTCCAATTTATTTAATTACAGCAATCTTTAAAATAAGGAAAGAAGGATAACAATCTAATGCAATTATTAAGATAAGGAAATAATAGCTACTTGATTTTCTAAGATTACTAATTGTAATTAAGAGTTTTCTATAATAATTAATAATATCATAAACAATATTTCGAGTTGAATAGAGTTCTCTTTCCTTTTTTCTTTTTTTGGTGAAATGATTTGACTAGAGTTGAAGATCTAAAACGTATAACATGGTTTTGAAGATATTGGAGCTTCTCCTATTAAATCATCTGTCTAATAAAAAATATTAGACATGTAGAAAAGATAGATTTTTCAAAAAAAATCTTCTCCAATGCAAATCTCTAATGCTGAGACGGAGATGATGTGGTATTTAATTGGGAAGACATCCTCTACTTCTATAGGGTCATCTAGAGGATTCTTTTCATCCATGTCATTTACCGATTAATTTTTATTTTTATTTTTTATCGTCAATCAGTTACAGTAAGAGTAGTTTTTTTTTATAAATAATTACTAACAATGTCATGTCTGAAAAAATGTTCTAAAAGAAGTCTTACATTGGAGCACGTTTAGAAAGAGGACTCCCTATCTTTTAAATTTTTTGTCACTTATGAAAGAGGTCTTCTTGTTTAAACATGTCAAGTTGGAAAAACTAGATGATAGCATTGGAGATGCTCTCACTGCTCAAAATTCAGATTATGTATTTTTGAATCTCAAAAGATATTATGAATGAGATAAAATTTCCTATAATTTTACTATTTAATTTTTAATTTGTTACTTGATTTCAAGATTATCTCCCTTCTATATGTATAAGAGTCCGTTTGTTCGTGCGTTTTGGTCAAAACGTAGCGTTAAAATACAGCTTATTCCTTAATTTAGTATTTCAATGATGCGTTATAAAAAGCAGCGTATTCAAAACGCAGCTGCATTTTAAAACGCTGAAATTCCTAGCTTTTTCCCAAAACGCAGATTTTAAAACGCAGTAGGGAATAAAAAGCTGCGTTTTGACATAATATCTCAAACGCATTTATAAATAAAAAAGTCGCGTTTTAAATAATCTACGTTTTAGAAACGCTGCGTTTTTAAAACACCGCGTTTTCAAAACGCTACACCAAATGAGCTCTAAATATAATACTTCCTCTGTTCCACCCAAATAGCCCACGTTTGAAAAGTCTAATTATTAAGTGATATGTTAATATCATTAAAAATAATTATAATTACAAAAATACTTAAGCACAACCAAGATGATTACAATACAAGTTGAGGGTAAAGATGAAAGATTATGAAAACTATAAGCACAATTTTTTAAAAGTGGACTCTTTAAGTGAAACATCCAAAAATAATATAGTGGACTCTTTACCTGAAACGGAGGGAGTAATACTTTGGATATTTCATTATCTAATCTCATATTTTAAATACTATTTCATTATCTAATCTAAGCAAGAACAGATGTGTATTTGAAAGTAAAGTAATGAAATTGAATATTTGGTGAAAGTAGAGTAATGAAAGGCCGCCAATTAAATCTCGCATATATAACAACATGCACGCCATGTGTAGTTTAGAGGCTAGTTTGATCTCTGTACACTAGAGATGTTAAACGGGCTGATCATAGTGGTTTTGGGCTAGCCCTAGCGAACTAAACAGTTCAATTATTTTGAGTCACTATTATTGTGGACTTAACGCTAACCCTAGTGGGCATTTGGCTAAACGGGCATTATCGGGCCACAACTAAAAAAATAAAAAATGTGATGGGTGTTAATTTTATCTTTGTAAATATCCAGAAAAGTGGGCAATGATTGTTATTTACAACCCAAAATTTAGATAGGTTATTATGTTTTTCATAAAAAATAGGCTTAAATCGCAATTTGGTCACCCTATTTTGACAGAAAATTCATTAAGCTCACTCTACAATTTTTTTTCTCAATTTCATCACTATACTTGGCATGTTGAGTCAATAAGCTCACCGCGCTTGACTTCCGTTAGTTTTCTTGGATGGAGGGCTGCAAAAAGACCAACATGCCCTTTATCTTAAATCACTATTTAGTCACCATACTTTGACAAAAAAATGCATTAAGATTAATAGTATAAAATTTTGTGTATAAAATATTTAAAATAATCAAATCAGTTAAATAAGTTATTTTAAATATAATACAATAACACAATTTCAGACTAATTCTTAAAAATATTAAACAAAAATTAGGTTAACTTATCAAAATTCTTAATCAAAATTAATAAAAGATTATGTTGGTCTTTTCTAAAGGAATAAATTCTTTAGCTTGACTTTTTTTTTTATATAAAACTAATTATATTAAACAAATTCATTAAATTATTATAAGATAGTTATTATTGTAGAATAAAGTAAGCTTAAAATATTATTATAAATTATTAATAAGTAATTATTGATATTTAAATAAGGGTTAATGACATCACTAGAAAAAATTCGTTAAGTCAATCATGTAATACATGACATTTTTCAAGAGTATTATGGGAAATTCCTAAGGAATTTAATTATAACAAATTTTTATCTTAATCTAATTAAAAGTATTATGTGGGTGTTTGATCTTTTTCACTAGTTGCTCAATTTTTGGGTTTTTATTTGTTCTTGGTTGCAATGAATTTTAATATTTTAGTAATGACATTTTCAGGTTTTTAGGATACTTTTAAACCTTTTATTCAAGAATCGGGATGGAGTGATGAACTTGATATTTATGTCTAAGTGCAGTGATTAAATTGATAGTTATTAGTAAGGGTATTTTTGGGATTTAAAAAAAATAATAAGTTTTTCATCCAAAAATCTGGATGGAGTAATTAACGTGAGATATATGCCAAGTATAGTGATGAAATTGAGAAAAAAAATTGTAGGGTGAGCGTAATGAATTTTCTGTCAAAGTAGGGTGAACAAATTGCGATTTAAGCCTAAAAAATATAAATTAGATATTTTTTACATTACTGTATTTAAATTTCAACATGTTTTACCTTAAAATAAATATTGAAATAGTTCTACTTAGTAGTCCCCTCCAAGAGTTTTGTTTATATTTCAGTATTTATTCACAAGAACACAAATAAGACATGTAGTACAAATGATAAGTGTGTTTGACTTTGGATTAGAAGATTGTGAATTTATTTTTCATGATGGTTGTTTTATACATATCCTAACTTTTTATGGCCTAATTAATATTATATAGGCTAGTGGGCCAACCTTGAAACCTAGCGGACTAGCTCTAATGGGCAATGGGTTAAACGATTCGGGCCAAAAAACACTGATTTTAAACGGGCCAAAAAAACTAAGCTCTAACGTTGTTTTTTTTGTTTTTGTTTTTGTTTTGTTTAAACGTGTCAGCCCTACGAGCCGTGACCCTTTTAACATCTCTATCTAGCACAATGGATGAAAATGACTTGAGTGCGCTTATTGAATATGACAAAAATTTAGATAAGAACCGTCTTATGATAATACGATCACACATGACTAATAGTGTTAATGTAGTGAATTGGTCAAAGTGACTTCATCTTACAATAAGACGGTCTCATATGAGACTACTCATTGAATATTTGGTGAAAGTAGAGTAATGAAATTGGTGTTTAAACCAATCTATGATTTTAAAAAAATTAACACGTCAATTCAAGTGTTAAGAATACCTAAAACACTTGTGGGAAATCGATAATAAAAAGATTTTGACTCGGTTTTTCTTGTGATTGTATGTCTTATTCAAAGCTTGATTTGGTGGATTTTCTCTCTCTTTGGTCACAACTTTCTCTCTATTTCTCTTATTTTTTCTTCAATCATTACAAAGATAAAATCTAAAATTTATAATTAATTTATTAAATCACAAAGACAAATGCAACAAAAAACACTCTATCCGGAGGTCGCCTATGGTCAAACCACGCGGAGTTTGAATTTTCAACACCAACGTCCTGATTAGTAAATAACATTAACTTCCTCTCTCTCCCACACACACATATACATACATACGCATATTTAATTAGTCGTTAGCTATTCATCAATCAGAGAGATTGGTGTTGTATACCAATATTAAGTGTTGGTGTACAAATTTGTACCGAACCAAGCGGACACTATTTAATACACACTCACCGGTTCTTAAGCCACAACCTTCATGCTTGATGGTCTAATGCTGTTCATGGACTGATATGGGTCATACGGCTACACAAATGCACTGGGCCAAAGCAATCATTAAAGTTGTATTTTAACATGGGCCAAGGAAGTAGTTTTTCATTTCTCTTGTGACTTGATACTTGGAATTAATAACCGTCAAAATATACGACTTCACTCCACTCCACTCCACTCCACTCCACTATGCATAAAGTAAAATACTTTTACACACAAGCGGTGTAAAATAAAATTCATTTTCTTCGAACATGAAGACAAAGCAGCTGCCTAGGCTAGCATCGTTATTTTAAATTAAAAAAATAAAATTGGAAGGTGTTGGGCCTACATTTTAGTCAACTTGTTTACAACTTACATATATCATCTTGATACTAACAACTTGAGTTCTCCTACTGCATCTTGACTATTTTTGCAGGTTGAATTATTATTACATTACAACCTATTTTTTAGGAAATATGTCAACGGATAAGAAGACTGATTCAACAAACGCTTCTTCATCAACAAGGCCAGCAAAGGATCCTTATCTCTCCAACCAACATGGTGGCGAGAATATCTCAACTACTTCAACCGATTTCCTATATTTTAGGCTTATTGTTTTCTTTGTATTCGAGGTATAAAAGGGAAGAAACACATGTATTTTACACACACATTCTCACTAGTTTAAGCTCCCTAGCATACGCTCTTAGTCTTGTATTCAACCCGATTAATAAAGCATTTGGTCAAGGTAGGTTCCTAAACCTCCCGGGGTTTTGTGCCGGCGAACAAGTTGTTCAAGGGCTTTCCCTAGTTAACAAAACTCTTTGCGTTCATTTCTATAATATCCTGTAATCATTGTACCCAGACTTAAACCATTTTTCGTTATCTTTTGTGTCACAAGTTTCCCTTGTTGAAATTTGACCAAAACAATTTGGCGTCATCCGTGGGACACTTTGATTATTTATATAGAAATGGCCAATCCATCGTCTGGTAGTCTTGGTGAAAGGAACCAGCCGCTTCCTAGCTCTGGTATCTCAGGCAATCCATCTTCAAATCCGGAAGCTGCCAATATGGAGCTAATGTCTAACATGGTCACGATATTGAAAAAGTGATCGACCGTTGGATGCTCAAGAGCATACGAACACTATGATACTCAATGCCATTGATTCCATGCGTAAAGGAAAGCAAACGGAAACTCAAGCATCTACTCCATTTTCACCTTTGCATCCTAGATCTTTGTTTGGTGCAGTACGGGACCAAGCCATGTTGGAGATATCCCTATGTCTAGTACCTTACCGGAAAGTACAATCATGACGTCCATTCCAACCTCGCGGCCAAGATTCAGCCTTACAACTAGCCAACCTGTGTTGACGTCTTGCTATACCTATGCCACACCCTCGATGGGGCAAACAGGAGTTTCTTTAATACTTTTGACACTTCGCATCCCAATTTAATAACAATTCTCTTTTGCGAAAGTCAACTTATTAAGGAAATGCAAACCATAAAAGAATTGCTTCGAGGCGTGCCGGAGTCAACTTGCCTCATCACCAAGTTTCCCCAACTTGCTACAACGAATCTCGTTTTGTTCCACCATAGCTAATGTAGAAATCCCAAAGAAATTTTCAGTCCCTCATATGAAAAAGTATGATGGGAGCACCGATCCAGAGAGCATGTGTTCTTTGTACCAGGAATCAATGGATATTATAAGTATCCCCCTGTTTTTAAAGAAGCATGTTTTGCGGGGGCTTTGGCTCAACTCTATCGGGACCAGCCTTAAAATGGCTAACAGACTTCCTCTAAACTCTATTTCTTCCTATGCTCAACTTGTCAGCATGTTCACTAATCAATTTTCATGCAACAGGGCATTTGACAAGTTGACCAGCGACCTTTACAGATGATGACACCAAAAATATCTTGATGCCCGGATGCACCGGTCAGGACATATTCGGGCAGGGACTTTAGCCCGTAGTGCCAATAGCATAGCACTGCGCGAGCACCGCGCGAACACACGAGCATGATCCACGCGAGGGACACAACGCGAGCACGCCCAAACAGCCAATAACCATCTCCAAGAATCACGGGCCACATCTACGCGTTCCCGAGATCACAAAGCTAAAAATCGAATTGCCTCCAATCATGCCCAATTACTCCTCCTTAATTATAGGGATTGACATCCCTCAAAATCAGCCCACGAATCACTCCATTCTCATTATAAAAGCCAAGCCGTACTTGGTCCAAGGTACGTTCACTATTCACAAGCTAAGACTCGTCCAATTAATAAGCAAGTTCTTATTCTCACGGAGTGTCTTAGCAGGCAAGCCCCGCATTCACCCTAGCGTGTTTTCTATCTATTTCGTGTTCTTAGCTCAAGCCCGGATATCCAAGTTCCACGAAGATTCCAGAGAGTTCCCGACCGTGCCATTTTGTGCATCATCGGTGGTTCCATTGCCGGAACTCTTCATAGCACACACTTGAAACATGGTTCAAAACGCAAACACTCTTATGTTGGAGGAGCCGGCTTTGGAGGTTGTTGGTGGTGAAACCACACAACTACCTTCACAAAGAACCCGCAGGCCGTGCACCACCAAATCCAAACGCCGGATCACTAGGTCACAATCGGCCGTCCACGCCAATTCGGCACAATCGGCTCACGCGGGGCCTTCTCACTTACTTCCACCTCCCGGACCAAATCCGAGGTGGAGCTTCGTGACGCCTTAACGCTCGGCGAGCACGGGCAGCGGCTCCGAGGCCGCAACATTGACCGAGCAAGCTCGGCTAGCTGCTAACAAATCGAGCCCAATATCGAGCCGGATGTACGCGCTTAACCGGCCTACTCGCTATGGGGCAACCCATGGTGCCGAGAGAGCGACTTTTCCCGACATTCCAACGATGAGCGCTCCCCGCCCGCCTCCTTCCGCGACGCAAGGCGTCGTGGCAACCGCAAGATCCTCCTAATAACCCGGCAAGTACCGGGCTAACGGGAGAGAGCGCTTGGAAAACAGGCGACAATCGGGAAAAGCACCCCAATGTTCGGGAGTTCGCGGAGCTCGAGTATACACACCCGACTATGCCGAAGGCTCCGCGAAGGAGGAATCGTGCTCGCAGCGAGGAGGCGAATCCTTGCCACCCTCCCAACGATCGCGAAAGGAAGCTCATTCTCGTCGGTCAAGGCGCACACCATCCCCTAGGCGCAAGTCGCCTAGAGGAACGATTGACCGAGGCGACGGATAGAGAATGGAGCCCGATCACATCGGTCAAATCGCTCGCCATCACCTAGGCGCATGTCACCCCGAAGGGGATCGGAGAGGGTGTGCGGAGCGAGCACCATGGAGGAGAAACTCACATCCCGCCTCCATTGCGGACACAAGCGGAGCAAGACAAATACGAGGAGGTCAGACAACGCCTGATCGCCTTAGAGTCGGGGCGAGCAAAGTTGACATCCCTTCCGAAGAGGACGTCCCATTGGCAGACCGGATAGTACAGACACCTCCAGATCCGGACATGCAAATACCCGTGTTCGACAAGTACAATGGAAGCAGCCTTGCCCGCGACCATGTCATAAGCTTTGAAAATCAAATAAACATGGTCACAACCAATCAAGCCCTCAAATGCAAGGCCTTCGTGAGCACATTGAAGGAGAAAGCGGTGAAATGGTACGGCCGATTGCCCAGAGGATCCATAACAGGATGGGCAGATTTGAAGAGGAAATTTATGATCGAGTTCAGTACTGCGGGGGCCACCCCGAAGGCAAGAATGGACCTCTGCAATATCCGACAGGGGGCCACCGAATCTACCGGGCACTACTTCAACAGGTTCAAGAAAATGCTCGGGCAGTGCGACGATTTGACTGACCGGGAGGTCACCATGTGCTTCCAGGCAGGACTAAACAAGGGATTCCTCAAAACAGATTTGGGAATGCGACCACCAATAGATCGCGGTGAGATGTTTACTAGAACCCAGAGTTATGTCACCACGACAAGAGGAGCGACCAAAAAGGGGAAAGATAAGGATAAGGACAAAGCTCGCGATGACGAAGTGTCCGGCTCGGGCGAAAAAGTGGTTTGGAAAGAATCGGACGCGCCGCGAGTTCGAATTGCTAAATGTCCCCAGGGAAGAAATCATGAACCAGATCGGAGCCGAACTACCACCCGCGACTCCCCTCGACCCTGAATACAGTCATACGCGCGACCAGACAAAACATTGCGCGTACCACAATGACATCGGTCACACGACCGAGGAGTGTTTTCAGCTTAAGAGGGAAATACAAAGGCGATAAATCAAGGGAAGCTAGATCGGTTCAAGGCCGGCACAACGCGGCGGAAACGAGCCGGCAAGACCCGGTCACAACCGTCAACCAAGAGGAAGAATATCGGTCATCTTGGAAGACGAACCGAGCATCACAAAATTGAAAAGTCAAATCCATTTGTTGGATAAGGTGCCATCTGTTCCCGTGGTGCTCGGGAGGCGTGAGGAGGCCATCACATTCACGCAGAGCGAGTTGGCAACCACAACTTTAGCAGAGCAAGCCTTGGCCGTGCAAGCGAGCATAGACTATTGGGAGGTTGAAAGAATATTCTTGGACACGGGCGCATCCGTGACGTCCTTACTACAAGCGCTTCAAGCGAGATGGGTTACTCGATGTCCACCTTAAACCATACGTGGGTCATCTTGAAGGATTCACCAACCACAAAGTTGCGGTTAAAGGAACGATCGAGTGGAGGTCATGATCGGCGTGGGACAAAGGACTAGGACGGAAAAGATAACATTCCTTGTTATCGATCTCCGAGCACATTACAATGCCATCTTAGGCCTCCCCTCTATGGCAAAATTCCAAATGGTGGTGTCGGCCCCACATCGCGGGCAAAATTTCCAACACCACATGGGGTAGGAGAACTCGAAGCCAACCAAGCTCCATATACGATACCTCCAAGAGACGCACAAGGCAAAACAAAAACTCACAATCTCCGATGGCAACAACGAAGTCGAGTTTTCGAAGAAGGAGAAATTCTCGAGATAACTTCGATGCGGTTAGGAGTTATACTTGATCTCACGGCTTAGAGCAAGTTCTCGGAAGTAACTCCGAGCAAGTACTCGGACACAACACCGAGCAAGCTCTCGGGAGCAGGACCGAGCAAGTTCTCGGGAAGAAGAAAGAGTTAGAGGTGGAGACCTTGCAAGTCAGGGACAACCCTGAGATTGAAGCTCACGGCGAGCTCGAAGAAATAATCATCAATCCGCGCATCCCGAGAAGATCAAAATTGGGAAAAGCACGGGAGAGCGAACGCGAACAGCTAATCGAACACTGAAAGAGTCTCGATGTCTTTGCATGGACGATCGAGGATATGGAGGGGATTAGCGAGGACGTTGCTCTTCATGAGCTCAACATCGCCCGTAGTTTCGACTGTCCAACAAGCAAGACAGCTTCTCGGTGAAAAGGATAAAGCTATCAAAGCAGAAATTGAAAAGCTACTCGCAGCAGGCATAATCGAGGAGATCCATTACCCAACCTGGTTGGCTAATGTGGTCATGGTTAAGAAGTCCAACGGAAAATGGAGGCTATGTGTAGATTTCACAGATTTAAATAAGGCTTGCCCAAAGGATCTACCCGCTCCCGCGAATAGACCGACCGGTCGATGCCATAGCCGGATTCGAGATGCTAAGCTTCATGGATGCCTACTCCGATATCACCAAGTAAAGATGGCGAACATGACAAGGCCCATACTGCCTTCCGAGCGGCCGGCGGACTATTCGCTACAAGATGATGCCTTTCGGACTAAAAACGCCGGGGCCACGTACCAACGGATGATCAACAAGGTATTCTCATCTCATTGGCGGGAATGTTGAAGCATATGTAGACGACATGGTCGTGAAATCGAAGGGTAGCGACCATATTTCAGATTTGGCCGAAACTTTCACCAACCTCCGTAAGAACAACATGAAGCTCAATCCGAGCAAATGCGTTTTCGGCGTCCGAGCAGAAAATTCTTGGGCTTCATGGTCAACCGAGGGAATAGAGGCCAACCCCGAGAAAATAAAGGCCCCGCGAAATGAAACGACTCGGTCAATCGGGACGTGCGAGGCCGAACGGCCGCATCATCGCATTGGGAAGGTTCATCTCCCGATCGCGAAAAATGCTTACCCTTCTTCAAGATTCTGCGTGGAAATAGGGGTTTGTGTGGTCGAAAGAATGCTCGGAGGCGTTTGAGCGGCTCAAAGAATATCCGGGCAAGCCCCCACCGTTGAGCCCGTTCTTGGGAAAAACTATTTGTGTATCTCGCAGCCACCGAGCAGGGGCTGCGGTCTTGGTTAGGAAGACTCAAATGTACAAAGACACGTTTATTATGTATCTAAGGCTCGACCCGGTCGAAGCCCGTTATTTTAATGCGAAAAATTAGCTTACTCGCTTGTTGTCTCGGCTCGCAAACTACGGGCTTATTTTTACGCACATCCCATACTTGTATACACAGATTATCCACTAAGGAAAATTCTACACAAACCGGACTCGTCGGAAGATCGCTAAAATGGTCGATCGAACTCACGAGTCGACATCGATTATAGTCCCAAAAGAGCGATCGGGGCACGAGCAGGCAGATTTCTGGTCGAAACAAGTTTTTCGACCGCAGAGGGAAGAGACAGAGACAGAGACGAGAGTCCTACCGGCGGAGTAGACCAAGTGTCTATTGGGAGCTATTCGTCGATGGAGCTTCCGGCAAGTGCGAAGCGGCGCGGCATCATACTCATTCCCCGAGCATGAAGATCACTTCGAAAGGCGCGCGCTTTACATTCCCAATGTCCAACAATCAAGCCGAATATGAGGCGATAGCGGGCACGAATTGGCATTGGACATAGGAATTCGAGTATAGTCATCTACAGTGATTCACGGCTCATTGTGAATCAAGTTAAGGGAGTATGGGGTGAATAACCCCACCTTAGAGAAATACGCGAACGGCGAGGAGTTGCTAGCCGAATGCAATTTTGGGAATTAATCGAATTGATCGAACGAGAATGTACGAGCGATTATCGTCCAAGATCGCAACAGAAATCTCACATCTCCACCCCGCCGTAATGATCGAGCACATCGAGATGCCGGCAATCGAGCGAGAAAAATCCCGGATATAGAAATCACCGAGATGTTGGATCGATGAGCTACAGGATTACATCGAGCAAGGTACTTTACCCGAGGATAAAGATCAAGCTCGAACGATACAAAAGCGCGCGCTCGATACACGGTTATAGATGGAATTCTATACAGCGATCATTCTCAAGACCCTTGTTAAGGTGTGTACGACCCGAAATGACCGAACGCCTTCTCGCCGAGGTTCATGAAGGAGTGTGCGGGGTCACCCAGGGCGAACTTTGGCGACAAAGTAATCTCGGCGGGCTATTATTGGATGAACACGAGAAGAGAGGTGAAAATTACGTCGAAGATGCGACAAATGCCAACGATACGCGGACATACCCCGACTACCATCTACCGAGCACCACGGTGGTTGCGTCATGGCCATTCGACATGTGGGGAATAGATTTAATTGGACCTTTCCCCACCGCCGGGAAACCGCAAATACGTGATCGTGGCAATTGATTACTTTACCAAATGGATTGAAGCTAAGCCTCTAGCGAGCATAACGAAGAAAACGCCATCAACTTTGTGCACGATTTCATCGGTGCCGTTTCGAGTACCCCGAGCAATCGTCTCGATCATGGAACTCAATTCTCCGAACGATTTACGAGAGCTTGTGAAAATCTGCACATCAAACACGGCGGTCTTCGGTTGCATACCCGCAGGCAACGGACAGCGAGGCCGGAATAAGCGAGTCCGCACGCTCTCAAAAGGAATCTTGAGGAAGAGCAGGAGATGGCTAGATGAGTTGCCCGCCGCACTTTGGGCCGTAAGAACTACGGTCGGGGGCCAACAGAGAAACTCCTTTCGCCTTAACTTATGGTTACGAGGCCATGGCCCGTGGAGATGGCCCTACCAACGATCGAGTCTCAAAATTCAACGAGCGCACAAACGACCATGAGAGGCTAATGGATATGGATCTGCTCGAAGAAAAAGACTGAGTCGAAAATGAGAATGATCAACTACAAGCGAGGGCCAAGGGTCATCACGACAAAAGAGTTCACAAGAAATCTTTCATGATCGGCGCCGGGTTCTTCGAAAAATTGAAGCTACAATGAGCGAAATGGGCAAACTTTCGCCAAATTGGGAAGGCCCCTTCCAAGTCACAAAAGTAGTCAAAGAAGGAACCTACATGTTGCGAACTAAGGAGGAGTTGACCTAAAACACCCATGGCATGCAGATCATCTTAGGAGATACTATCAATAGGTAAGATCTTACGAAAAGTTGATTTGTAAACGAAGCATGACAATATATGAAATAAAGCTTGATTTAATGTTTTATTATCATTCTGTTGTTCAATTATGCTCGCAAGAACGAGCGAAAAATAAAACTTGTTAAATTTCAAGTTATTGTGATTAGACTTATCACTAGTTCTCATGGCGCCGCAAGATCGAGCATAACGGCTTGTTATATTTCAAGTTGTCCCAATGCTCGCAAGACCGAGTAGGGCATGAGACTTGTTTAAACTCAAGTCATGATAGGCCATAATTAGTTGTAGTCGCAAGTTCGAACTAAACTACTTATTATCTATCATTTAGCCTAAATGCTCGCAAAGCCGGGCAGAATCGGAGACTTGTAAAAATTTCAAGTTCTAGTTAAAGTTATTTTGTTTCAGGATCTGGTTAAAATTATCTCAATTAATAGCCACGACCAGACATGTTCGCAAGATCGAACAAAACATGAAAGAAGCAAGTATTAGCCACGACCAGACATGTTCGCAAGACCGAACAGAATACGAAAGATGCAAGTTACTGCTAACTACAGTTTCATTAAAATAAACTAGAAGTCTTTACAAATAAAGGAAAAGAGGAGGGCACGCAGGCCAACAAAAACATTTACAACCAAAAAGATTAGGGGGCCGCAACGTTTCCTTCAGCAGGAGCCGCCTCAACAGTCGTCCCCCCGACCTCAACCTGATTCCCATCGGGAGCTTCAGCGGCCGGAGTAGCAGGTATAACCTCCTCCGCGAGACGACGGGCCTCGAGCACTGTCCGGACGTTGACCACCAAAGGAGTAGGAGGAATCCACTCCTCACGCCCCTCCAGTTGGTCGCTTTCCTTCAGCAAGGCCAAGTCCTCCTCGTCGAAAGGGTACCAAGCGTGCCCACGGCGAGCTTCAGCCCCGTAATAGGAAGCCGAGGAGACATCAGCAAGGGCGTCGACGGTGACCCCGTTCAGGCCAAGACCACCGAGCACCCGAAGAGCATGCTGAACTCCTTGATCGTAGTACGGGGAGACCGCATTAGTCAGGTCTTCCTGATATGCTTCGGATGCCCGGTAGCGAGTGATGACCTCCTCCTCGCTAGCTGCCTTGACCTGCGCCACGTAGGCCACCGACCTCTCCAAGTCACGACCCAGCTCAAGCTTCTCCATCTCCAGCTGGGGGACCTTCTGCTCAAGCTCGGCATTTCGGAGCGAAGAGACTTTCGGTTCCCTTCAACCTCATCTTTGGTCTTTCGGGGCTTTCGGCTCGGCCTCAAGTTTAGAGACCTCCTCGGTTTGGCCAGACCTCTTTGTTCTTGGCAATGAGCTGCCCATTCCGTTTTGCCAGCAAGGTCTCCATTCCCTTGAGCTCTCCCTTCAGATTGGCAACCCTAGCCGAAGACTCGGAGGCACGAGCAGCGAGCATGTTGAAGTTGGTCAGCATCTGCAAAACGTATGGTTAGTAGGAACGACTGGGGATGAGAGCAGACACAAGATAAAAAGAATGGCTAAATTTACCTCGCAAGCGGCCAGGCCAGCTTGGCCGAACAAGACTCCGTTCGACTCGCGGGAATTTCGGCGAACCAAGCCTGCGTGGGAAGCCCTCTGGACAATTCCCTGGCCACAAATGGCAGCAGCTCCACGAACACGGAGATCAATGTTATCAATCACCGGAACGTTAGCCGCCCGTGGTAAGGGCCATCGAAGCCTCCCGCGAGGTTGGCATTTTGAAATCGGCTCCATCCACGAAGGCCGCCCGCCTGGGAGTCTCGGCACTAAGTCCCCGCGTCTGGACCTTTGAGCGCACGCAGCGCTCGGTGCCTCCTCGCCACTCTTCCTCTTTCGGTGAGAGGGCGGTTGGGTCTGCCGAGCGGTAGGATCGAGGCATCCTCCGAGCGAGCACCGAGGATCGCCGAGAGACGACCGGTAG
The DNA here is from genome assembly GCA_016624345.1 of Platycodon grandiflorus. NCBI lineage: Eukaryota > Viridiplantae > Streptophyta > Magnoliopsida > Asterales > Campanulaceae > Platycodon > Platycodon grandiflorus. The sequence continues at coordinate 28,886,898 of CM028361.1, read as the reverse complement.
GGGATTTGCGGCCACCGGAGCCTTGGATTTGCTCGTGCCCGTTCCGAGGAGCCCACCTTGGGATCTCCGGTGGGTACCACAGGCACGGGCGCCGGAGGCAAAGCGAAAGCGTAGACCGACGCTCGCCGGATCCTTCTTAGCCTTCTTGGCGATCAACATTTATCCTCTTCATTTCTGCGACCAAAAGCGACATCGAGCCAATAAACAAGGGGAATGTTAAACTAAAATACAAAAATACGAGTCAAACCGAAGGATCCAGGGGCGCCACACAGCTGGCGCCGAGTTCTTTACAGGCTGAGCAATCGCTGGGAAAACCACATCCGGATGAGGACCCCAGGCAGGGTGTGGCACCTCGTCAATGATGGTTACCCGGCAGGATTCCCCAACGGGCACGATGAACACCGCCGACGCAAAGCTCGATATCACCGCCGAGACCTCCGCCGAAAGCCCAAGCTTGAGTCCGGCCGTCGATATCTAAAGCGTTCTCTATAGCGGCATTCGGTTCGCGATCTCCCGGCGACGAAATATCAACACTCCCTCTCGGGGGCACCGCCTTATCAGTAGCAGGGGGGAAAGGCCAGCCAAGTCGTGACTCCACGAGTAAAACTTTCTCGTCCCACTTCTCGGTCTTATTGGGGAAATCACTAAAGAGGCGAGGACATTTTGGCTTTGAGCGGGCAGAAATACGCTGCGTCCGCCTGTCCGTGCTGAACACGAAATATTTCCTCAACACCGACAGAGAAGGCTCGGCCGAGAAGACGGCACAATACGATAAATGAGCTCGAACTCGGCGGTGTTCAACATGAGATCGGAAGGGACGGCTGAGAAGCCATCAGAACTCAACTATAAAGGGATCTAGTGGCAAGCGCCATCCCACGTGAAAAAATTCATAGAAAAAGACCACCCTATCTGTGTGGTCACGAAACTCCACATCGTCCACCCGAGGATCGAATATCTTAACGCGATACAACTGCTCGTCCACCCCCAAAGAGGAGAACCAATTCTGCACATCCCTGTCTCCATCAAAAGACCTCCACAAATCGTCCGAGGTCCCCGAAAGGGAAGCGGTCTTTGAGCGGGCACCGCGAGCTCTCGCCCGAGCAAGTCTCGGCGAACTCGAGCTCGCGAATCGTCATCCGTGCTCGGGGCTTCGACTACCCGGTGACTGAACCTCGCTAGAAGAATCGCTCACCGGAGAAGTTGGAGGGTGGGCTCGAGCTTGGCTCGCTCAAGCCTTGCTCGCGGTCATAATCAAACACTTCCTCCGAGTGGGTGGCCTCTGAATCAGATGCACCGCGAAGACTAACGGAGGATGACATCACTACAAAGGGAAGAAAGGAGGCCGGCTAAGTACGGTATTAGCAAAAAGGGGTAAAGAGGGGAACAAACCCTAAATCCAAGATCTACCGTAATACGTGGCTTAAACCCTCTCAAAGGGTTCGCAACACGAAATGCCCCTCACTTGAAGATCAACGCCCCAAAACCACATCCTTCCATGACCAATTCATGGCTATCAACGAAACCCCCAAACGAAAACTCAAAAGCAAAACAGAAATTGAGAGTGGGCGCGAGCAAATACCGGAGTTATGATGCGAAAGTGGACGAACTGAAGGTAACAACCGGAACAAAGAAGAGTTCGGAAGGAAGGAAGCTCCACGAAAGATCTTAGCGGCGAAAAGAAGAGGAGAATAAGGCGTAAAATGGCAGAGGATCGCCCAAATCTATTTAAGGGTTTCATTTTCCCTCCAAGGCTATGGGCCTCCAACGGGCGCCTACGGGCCTAGGCCCGGGCCTACCCTCCGCATTTAATGCGCCTCGAAACCAAACAGCACGGTTTCCCAGCGGCGGCCTTCCGTCCTTTCGGTCATTTCATAGGTGACGTCGCCCAACTAAACGCCTAACAACCATGATTGCTCCTTGCCACGAGCATAAATACTTCTTGGACAAGGAGCGGGGGCCATTGATGACACCAAAATATCTTGATGCCGGATGCACCGGGCGGGACATATTCGGGCGGGGACTTTAGCCCGAAGCAGCCAATAGCATAGCACGCGAGCACCGCGCGAACACACGAGCATGATCCACGCGAGCGGGACACAACGCGAGCACGCCCAAACAGCCAATAACCATCTCCAAGAATCACGGGCCACATCTACGCGTTCCCGAGATCACAGGCTAAAATCGAATTGCCTCCAATCATGCCCAATTACTCCTCCTTAATTATAGGGATTGACATCCCTCAAAATCAGCCCACGAATCACTCCATTCTCATTATAAAAGCCAAGCCGTACTTGGTCCAAGGTACGTTCACTATTCACAAGCTAAGACTCGTCCAATTAATAAGCAAGTTCTTATTCTCACGCCGGAGTGTCTTAGCGGGCAAGCCCCCGCATTCACCCTAGCGTGTTTTCTATCTATTTCGGTTCTTAGCTCAAGCCCGTATCCAAGTTCCACGAAGATTCCAGAGAGTTCCCGACCGTGCCATTTTGTGCATCATCAAGAATTGTGCAACACTTAATGAGAGTCTTAAAGAATATTGGCACGAGTTTAATAAGGAAGCAAGAACTATACCCAATCTGGATATGTCCACGGCTACGGAAGCATTCCGTATTGGCTGAAAAAGAACTCTCTATTTTATAATGAGTGGTGATGACACCTCAAACAACTTGAAGAAATCGAACCGAGCCTTACGATTCATCGATTGGAGGAGGACACCTAGCGATGGAAAAGTCAATTGGAAGGACCCTCTATTTGAGCCATCGACGTAAAATCAGATTCCCACCATTATAAGTCTAGCGGGCAAACCCCTGTTAAATCGAATCTTCTAAAGTTCATTTTGTAGATGATGATCAAGATGGAGATGATAATGACTATCCTAAAATTTCGACTATTGCTTTTCGTGGATATTGCAGAGTCCTTTGCGCCATGGAAAATCTTGGAGATAAAGCAAGATGGCCTAAGAAAATGACAAGCCCACAACTTGGAAGGATAAGTCCAAGTGGTGTGCATTTCATGAGGAATTCGGGCATACTGCGAAAGTTGTTTCGCCTTGAGGAAGGAGATTGCTCATCTATTGTCAAAGGGACTCCTCAAAGATCTTCGGTAAGAAGAGGGTCGAAATGAATCCAAGGAACCCGATTCTGGAGCACCGCACCCGAGAAAGTTGCACCTCCTCCACCACCAAGGTAGTAAATGTTATTTCGGTGGATCCCATATTTGTGGTACAACTTATTCTCGCAGCCAAGCGTCATGCCAAAAGTTCTAAGGAGGATCAATCGAGCTGCCCTCAAGGTGCCGCGACTTCACAGATGGTCAAGTTATCTCCTTCGAAGATGAGGATAAGGATAACACGTTAGACCCCATCATGATGGTCTAGTTGTCCAGTGCGATCGCTAATTGTATGGTCAAGAGAATCCCGATTGATGGTGGTAGCTCGTTAATATAATCTTTACCCACGCTCCGCAAGAGATGGGCATTCCTTTATCGAGGTTGTGAGGAATTCGTCCGGTAGGGTTCAGCGGTGAAGTAAAACAGACAGTTGGAGAAATCAAGTTGCCTCTCTATTTGGAAGGTATGAATTCTATGGAAAGGTTCTATGTAATCGAATGCTCTTCTTCGTACAATGTCATTTTAGGAAGACCGTGGATCCACAACATGAAAGCCGTGCCGTCAACTTATCTCCGCGTCAAGTTCCCAACACCTTGGGGTGTAGCCAAGTTGAAAGGCAATCGCGGCTTTCTAAAGAGTGCTACAAGGTCAACATGAAGGCAAGTTCACCCTCGTCCCGCATAGCAATTAAAGAAAAAGGCCCGGATGTTATTGAAGCAGTGGAGCACGAGACGAAGAGTATTTCTGTTGATGAATCAAATCCTGAGGCCCAAGTGCAAGTTGGTACGGATCTTCCAACCGAAATTGAGGAAGAGCTGATCGAGTTTTTGAAAAGTCAGAAGTGTTGTTTTGCATGGAAGCATGAAGATATGACTGGAATAAGCAAGGACGTCATTACTCACAAGTTAAACATTGATCCAACTATTCGTCCTGTCCACCAGAAAAGGAGAAAGTTTGCCCATGAACGGAACCAGATTATAAAGGATGAAGTTGAAAGACTTTTGAAAGCCAAGATGATCAAGGAAGTTCAATATCCAAGGTGGCTGGCCAATGTTGTGGTAGTAGAGAAGAAGAATGGCAAGTGGCGAGTATGCGTGGACTTCACGGACTTGAACAAGGCCTGCCCGAAAGATCCATTTCCTCTTCCTCATATTGATTCTCTAGTCGATGAGACAGCTGGCCACGATATCTTGACCTTCATGGATGCGTCCTCGGGATTTCAAAGAAATTCAAATGGAGCCCTCGCACCAAGAAGATACGGCCTTTATGACTCCGAAGGTATATATTGTTATATTGCTATGCCATTTGGTCTTAAAAATGCGGGGCAACTTATCAAAGACCGGTAAACAAGATGTTCAAAGATCAACTTGGCAAGACGATGGAAGTCTACATAGATGATATGGTAGTAAAGTCCAAGCATATTGAAGATCACGTGGAGCATCTTGCCGAGGCATTCAACATCTTGAAAGCCTTCAACATGAAACTCAATCCAAATAAGTGCAACTTCGGTGTTAAAGCAGGAAGTTCTTGGGCTATATGGTGACTAAGAGAGGAATTGAAGCTAGTCCCGAACAAATCAAAGCTATTCTCAACTTGGAATCTCCCAAGAATATCAAAGACGTCCAAAGGTTAACCTAGAGTAGCTGCCCTAAATAGATTTATATCTAAGTCATCCGACAAGTGCAGGTTATTCTACGAAGTGTTAAGAAAGAATAAACTCTTCCAATGGACTGATCAACATGAGGCACCTTCAAACAACTTAAGGAATACTTGATGACGTCACCCCTACTTGCCAAACCGTAACGTGGTGAGCGCCTCTACTTATATTTAGCCGTATCCGACAATGCAAGTTAGTGCAGATTAGTGAAAGAAATCCAAGGTGAACAAGATCCGTGTATTATGTAAGTAAGTCTCTACTAGATGCGAAACAAGGTACTCTCATATTGAAAAGTTAATTTTAGCTTTAACTACGCCGCTACAAAATTGCGTCATTATTTTGAAACACATCCCATTATTAGAACTAATTATCCTGTAAGAAGTGTGTTTAGAACTCCGAAATGTCGGAAGATTAGCCAAGTGGTCGGTCAAGTTGAGCACGTATGACATTTCATATGAGCCCGAACTATCAAATCTCAAGCTCTAGCCGATTTCGTAGCGATTTTAGTCCAAGTCGCAACCCGAGGTAGAACAAGAGGTACAACAGCTTGAAGGTAAAACAACTCCTAGATTTTGGACACTTTATACAGATGGAGCTTCAAATTCCAAAGCAATTGGCTTAGGAATAGTTCTGAAGTCCCCCCAAGGTGATATCATACCTCAAGCTGTATCTTGTGAATTCAATGCGACGAATAATGAAGCTGAATATGAAGCTTTAATCATGGGTTTAACTACTGCTTTAAATTTAAATATTACTCATATAAATGTATATGTTGATTCTCAATTGTTCGCTAACCATTTCAATGGCAGCTACATGGCTAAGCATTCCAAAATGACTCTATATCTTCAACATGTTAAAGCTTTGGCTTCAAAATTTCTGTCATTCTCATTGGAGCAGTCCCTAGAGAAGAGAATACGTATGATGCACCGGCCAACTTGGGATCAACTTGCAAATCTATGTTGCATACTAATATCCCCATTATTTATGTTAAGTACCCAGTTATAGACCAAGTGGAAGAAACTCAAGAAGTGACTCGCTAATGGGGCACAAGTTACGAGTCCATCTTGGACCCAACCTATAATTGAGTTCCTTCAACTTGGAACTATACCACCTGATATTAAGAATGCTAGATCCTTTAAAATGCGTACTTCAACTTTTGTTTTAATAGATAATGTTTTGTTCAAGAAATCTTTCGCAGGACACTATTTGAGATGTATTGACAATAGACAAGTTGAGCTCGTGCTAAAAGAGATCCACGAACGAACATGTGGAAATCATTCCGGTGGGAAAGCATTGGCATCAAAAGCTCTCGAATCGGTTATTACCGGCCAACAATGCGTCAGATGCCATGAGCTACGCATGAAATGTGACGCCCGCCAAAGGCACAAGAACATCTTACATCAACTCGCGAACCTCTACATTCTATTGTTTCATCTTGGCCCTTCATGAAATGGGGCATGGATATTGTGGGCAAGTTGCCTAAGGCTCCTGGAGGCAAAGTGTTCATGTTAGCAATGACCGACTATTTCTCAAAATGGATCGAGGCAGGCCTATGTGCAAGTAAGAGACAAAGAGGTAGTTTCATTTTTGAAGAAAAATATTATTAGCGTGTTCGGTGTACCATCGAGATCATATGTGATAATGGATCCCAATTCATAAGTAAAAAGATCGGAGATTTTTGTGCTCGTTGGGGCATCAAGCCGATCACATCCACACCGTCCATCCTCAAGCCAATGGTCAAGCTGAGTCAAGCAACAAGCTGATTGTCAACAACTTGAAGAAACGCCTAGATCAAAAGAAAGGAAAATGGGCTGAAGAATTACCACTTGTACTTTGGGCGCAGTAACGACTACAAAAGGGGCCACCGTAGAACTCCATATTCTTTGGTGTTTGGGCGAAGTCAATTCCGAGGTAACAATACCAACAATGAGGTATGGTTTATTAACTCAAGATGAAAATAACCTCTTGTTAACCCAAGATCTAGATACAATTGATGAGATCAGGGATTTAGCCAAGATTAGGATGGCAGCCTATCAACAACGGATTGCTAGATCCTAAAACAAGAATGTCGAATAAGAAGGTTCCAGGTTGGTGATTTAGTTTTAAGAAAAGTATTTCAAAATACCGAGAGTGAATGGGTAAATTGGCTCCCAAGTGGGAGGGACCATATCTCATTGATGCTGAAGCTGGCAAAGGTGCATACTGGTTGTCAACCCCAAGTGGAGACAGGATCCCTAGGAGTTGGAATGCCATTCATATAAAGCTCTATTTTATGTAAGTCAAGTAGTTAACAACTAGACTTGTCAGGTATGAGTTAATTTATGTCAAGTTCATTTATATATTTCAATTCTCAATTTTATTGGAAACCCTTACTAACTTAAGCATCGGAGGGGTGTTGGCTATGCTAACACCCAACCCTAACATGAAATTGTTTTGCAAGGTATACAAGCAGAGTAGGCTCAACATGTTAACACGCCAGTACGGCTCCAACATGTTGAGACCTAAACTGGAGCAGGTCGAATATGTTAACACGCCAGTACGGCTCCAACATGTTCAGACCTGAGACGAAGAAGTCCAACATGTGAACACGCCAGGATGGCTGATACTTGTTCTATCTCTTCAAACGACTTACCTCTAATCTAAGGTACATTTTGGTTAAAAGATTTACATCTTTTCTAAAGAGTTAAGGTTTTTACACCTTCGCCCGTGCGCACGATTCCACATCTATTCAAGATGTGACTATTGGTTGTAACATTAACATGTTACCTATTGCTTAAATCAGTAAACATTTTATCTGCTAACACAAGCAAGTGTTTCTAAAAGAAACCTGGATTACTTCAGCGAAACTTCAGAGTATTCCCAAGATTAGTGGATGAGTTGGTTAAGCCAACAAATCCTATCAACCTATGAAAAGCATGGAGTACTAGACCAACCTAGTACCCCTAAATAGATTGTTTGCGCTCTTATGAGCTGATTACATGACCAAACGAATAAAAATGAAACTGTTTGTGTTATCCTCTAAATCCCCTAAAGACATTTAAACTTTCTCAACATTTTGGCCTACTGCCGTCGGTGTTACGTCTGCCTCCTTTTCTTGATTATCGCCTTCAACTTGGTTCCCCACCATGCTGCTCAACACTTTATTTGCATCCTCAATCAATTCCTCCAGGGCCGGAGAGTTTACCTCTTCTGCATCCGCTGGTTCGCTGATAAAATCTTCCAAGGTCCTTTTTTCTTCTTCAAGGTCCCAGTGTGCAGCTTGTCCACTCTTTAATTCCTCCATCATTTGGATCCTGGTTTCAAGCAGTGCTTTAGTGGCGTTGAACTTGAAGTCCTCTCTAGCAGCCTCAAGTTCCTTGATGTGGGCTTCGTTCTCCTTCATCCTCTCAGCACAAACATCCGCCAGTTCCTTCCTAAGCTTCACTACTTCACTACTTTGCACCTTAACTTCCTTCTTCAATTTACTTATCTCCCCAGCACTCACCTTCACCTCTTTCCTTGCCTCTTCGACCTCAACACTGTTTCTAGTCGCCTTGATTTTTAAAATAGCGACCTGATCCAACATAGGACTCACAATATCCGAGACCTGTGTGATAGAGGTGTTAGTATTCTGTGAATTTCTTGGTACAAAAATCCAAAGTTTCACCATTTTACCTTGTCAGCAAAGTCCTTCATCACAACGACAAATTTTTCCCTTGTCGTATCAACGAGCATCACCTACATCCGTGAAGCATCCACCAGCCTTTTTTGAATCATCTTGTTTTTGGAGACATTCACCTCAGAACTAGAGGCCATGGATTGTGGGGGCAGGAGAGGCTTACTATCCTTTCTCAGGGATCTTCTTGCTTTCGCACCAGCAAGCAAATCAGCAGTGCTGACGAGGGCTTTTGAGCGAGTGGTTGCTGCAATATATAGAGGACATGGAGTTAGGAAAGCTTGGAAGAACAGAACAAATTGCAAATGGGCAAGAATGTGGACCAAACCTGTAGACATCTTGACAGGTTTAGACGGAGATTTGTCTTCGATTCTTTCTGGGGAAAACAGGACTGGGAACGCCTTGAAAGATCTGGTGGCAGGGTCTAACGCAAAAATTCTCTTCACGTTGGCCTCAGTGTTTACCTGTTCTGGGAATAGAACACTAAGTTTGGCGACTTCTACAAAGGAAATTCAAATTGTTAAGGATTAAGATGTACAAAAAACTTTTTTAAATGAGTAAAGTCAGAGGAAAAATTTCCTCTACCTTGAGACCTCCATTTTGAGACCACACCAGCCTCTTGACTCAGGCTGTCTTTCCTAACAAAGAAGAATCGATTTCTCCACCCCCGGTCAGCAGGGTCATTGTTAGAGATCAGAATGGGCTCACCCCCACTTTTTACCCTAAAGCAAAATCTTCCCAAACCGAAACCCCTTATCTCAGTAGTGTAAGCAAATTCCTCTAGGTCTACAGCCAAACCTATTTCATCCCGTAGTCTAACTAGGGTTTGAAGACATCTCCAACCCTGTGGCATGAGTTGGGCGTAGTTTAACTTCGTGGAAGCAAAAAACCTAGTGATTAAGACAGGGAATGGGAATTTAAGGCCGATAGTGAAAGGGTATTCGGGAAAACATACCCACTCAGGGGAATAGCATTCAGAGGTGAGGGAAGGATGGGTGAAGAAAACGGTTTCAAGAGGCATTGCGTGGTTTTTCTTAATAACTTCCAGATCTGCTTCAGAAATCGAACATTTTTCTTTCTCGGGTTCTTTTAATGTGGGTTGAAAAACCCTCGTAAACCCTCTTCGCTTTCGATTATGCATATCTTCTTTTTCCCATCTTTTGCAACTTGAGAAAAATAGCAAACAAGGAATTGAGAAGAAGACGAGAAACTCACCGGAGTTGTTACTTGGTTTTTCTTCTCCACACGGTCTTCACTTGGTATCTCTCCGAAGGAAACCTTTTGGTAAGCAAGTCGAGAAAGGAAGAGTTGGAGAAGGTTCGGTTTGTCCACGAAAGAAGTTGTGAGCTTGTACATTTGAAAACGCAAGAGTAACCTTTTTGCCTTGGGAAGTCTCAAAATCGTCCCATCGCACCTTTAGCATTAATAATCGCCGTACGTTGTCAATTTTTGGCAAACTTTTTAAATTTTTGTCTCTTTATATTCTTTTGAAAATTTAAAAAGTTTGGGGGCAATTGTTGGGCCTACATTTTAGTCAACTTGTTTACAACTTACATATATCATCTTGATACTAACAACTTGAGTTCTCCTACTGCATCTTGACTATTTTTGCAGATTGAATTATTGTTACATTACAACCTATTTTTTAGGAAATATGTCAACGGATAAGAAGACTGATTCAACAAACGCTTCTTCATCAACAAGGCCAGCAAAGGATCATTATCTCTCCAACCAACATGGTGGCGAGAATATCTCAACAACTTCAACCGATTTCCTATATTTTAGGCTTATTGTTTTCTTTGTATTCGAGGTATAAAAGGGAAGAAACACATGTATTTTACACACACATTCTCACTAGTTTAAGCTCCCTAGCATACGCTCTTAGTCTTGTATTCAACCCAATTAATAAATCATTTGGTCAAGGTAGGTTCCTAAACCTCCCGGGGTTTTGTGCCGGCGAACAAGTTGTTCAAGGGCTTTCCCTAGTTAACAAAACTCTTTGCGTTCATTTCTATAATATCCTGTAATCATTGTACCCAGACTTAAACCATTTTTCGTCATCTTTCGTGTCACAAGTTTCCCTTGTTGAAATTTGACCAAAACAGAAGGTTATTTAGATTTCCGGCGGCACTCAAGCAAGTCAAAATTGTGGGTTGGTACACTTTGATGAATTTTCAACTGCTTTAGTAAAATCTTTTTATTTTTAAAACCGGTAAAGTGTATTTTTGTGCATCGCGATGCATCAATTTTTCCCAATTTGTACATCGCAATGCACAAAAGTGTCTTTTATTAGTTTAAAAAATATTAAAACGATTAAAAATCTACCAAAAAAGACCAATTCTAATTTTCCGAATTACAATCATGACAGGTGCAGAGCCGAGCCTGGATGAAAAACCCAAGCAGAATTTTAACGGTAAGAGAATGCCCGTAAAAACAACTTGTTAGTCCTCGTCAGCAAGGAACATCTTACATACTCCACTTTTTGTAGCCTACAATCTACCACACCATTACCAATAATAAGGGAAATATTGGGGGCATCCCCTAAATTGGCCAACCAAATTACTACAGAAAATGGAGAGAGTCAAGTCAAGTCCATCCATATACAATAATGATCTCGTGAACTAGTAGTATACCTATACCACTTCTTAATGTTTTTTTTTATTTAAAAATTCATTACATTGAAAATTATTTACAACCCACTGGATAGCATTCCCTATGTACTAAAGACGATTTTCAATCCTACTTATTTTCTTCTATAATGCTGTGTTTTGCTACTTATTTTCTATAAGGCTGTGATATGACTGATATGAGTAAGGAGGTTGATCAAGAGGTTGAGGGTGGAAAGTGTCAAAACTCAGAAGTAAACTCCAGGGGAATCGAGTGTAAATAACAGAGATGTCAAGGGTGCGAGCTGCAGAAACTATAAATGAGTTTGTTTCTTGATGTCACAAGGCAGTTAGATGACATCATCATCTCGAAAAGATTCCAGAATCAGTTAGATCAAGTTGTAGAGTTTGTTGTATTTTTGATCTTGGATCTTGTATATATTCTTTTGTAAGGTGTTCTCTGTTTTGAGTTATCAAGAATAATACATGAAAAATACACTCTCTTTTGTTAGCTTTTCAATTTCACCATTAATGGCTTCCAAAAACCTCAAACACATACTGCAATTCATTCAAATGTTTCATGGTATCAGAGCATGATAGCTTCCGCAAATCTGTTGTCGTTCAAATCAAACACAAATTCAAGTTTCAATTCTCGAATAACAATCAAAGATCTTAAGAATCATGACTGCAAATGAATCTGTTTCAACTGAAAATATAGGAGCTGCTGAAGTAGATGAGTATGAATCTGCAGAGGTAAGTTTTGCTTTGCCTGCATCTCATCCTTTGTTTCTTCATCCGAATGATCACCCTGGAATGTCCTTAGTTTCACAAACTCTCACCAACACTACCTATAGTCAATGGAAAAGATCTATGATGATTGCACTTTCATCCAAGTTGAAATTGGGAATGGTCACTGGATTGTACAAAAAACCTAATGTGCAATCCAAATACTTACCTCACTGGCAAAGATGCAATGATATGGTCACTTCTTGGTTGCTTAATGCAGTTTCTACAGAAATTTCAAGCAGTCTTGTGTACCTTAAATCTGCTAAACAGATATGGGATGATCTAGAGTTTAGATTTTCACAAGGAAATTCTCCACAAGTGTCACGACCCGACCCGAGATCCTACGTGGAATCTCGTCCGGTTCGCGAGACGGGACACAAAAATGCACATTTTAAAAATCATTTTTCGTGCAAAAACCCTGTAATGCAAGTGTACGTTTGTTTTAAAATCAAAGCATCACATCACAGCCACACAAAAGCCAGGAAAGTACGCATGATATAACCAACAAACCCACGAGCTAAGAAGCTCGGGCTAAACATGTAACATTATTAGAGTGCGCGGAATATGAAAGTAAATAACATTTACAAAAGCCTGACATCCATGTCGGCATCTACAAAAGAATATGAATGAAACAACAAGTACGGGACTTCTACCCAACTTTACAATGTTTAAATAACAAATGTACCCTCGGCCTCACCAAAAGAAAATACCAAGGCTCAAGGAGCACTACCAAAAGAAGGACTGACGACTACACTGGGTGATGAACGATCACTGAGGGTCTCTTGCAGGCTCGGGATCTAAGGAAAACAATAAATAATGGACGGGGTGAGTTATAAAACTCAATAAGCTACTAATGCAACAATATGACATGCGAGATGCGAACAGTAATAAGAGATACATATAACACGGTTGACATAATATAACAATTCTCAATCATCATCAAATCAAGTAACTCATGACACAAGTCAAGCAGCATGTATCTCACGTAGGTGCGATATATAACACATATAAAAGGATACCGTCGAGGTACACCTCCGACATACCAACTTCCAACCAACCAACCGATAATACCAATGTAGAAACCGTTGATGTCGTACCCGATCATCGAACCAATAACCAAAACCAAGGTGAACCGTTTTCGTATCCACGTCGACGTGAAGACTCGGTCCCCACGACCCGAGAAACAATCACAGTATAGCTTACCAAGGTCGCGTTTATTCCGTACAACACTTAGCGCAATAACCCCTACCGTGGCCAACGGTAGGGCGAGGCCCAGTGTATTGGCCTTCGGTTATTACGTAGCCCCGGCTCACGCAATAACCGAGCGTCAATACACCTCCAACAAATATGCCATGGACTTACACAATGCTCAAGTAGATGTTTACTCGACACATTAACCAATCAACCAAATGTTCAAGTAGATGTTTACTTAAAATTAAATAAATGCATTATACTCCAAAGTAGGGAGTATAATGACCACAACAATAATCATGCTACGGTATGCCAATAGTTCTAGTACACATAGCCATATAATACTAACATCAAATTCAACACAATACCATTATATGTGTATCGCGTAACCAATCCCCCAACGGGTCTCTCGAGCATCCAAAGAGCTCACAAAACACACACGTGGTCACATTAATTATCAAACCCTAACCGACTCCGTTAGAGTCATTTTAGGTTACTAATGATGTCAAGTTACGAAAGTGATCTTGCATTTTAATCCTAACACGTTATCGCCAAATTTTGAGTTCCCAACACCATATTACAAGCTATAGCAATATTTACAAGCCCACAACCACATTTCATAGAAAAATCACATAGTCACGTATCTAGCATGGTAACTTCACATAATAGAAGTCTAGGATGTCATACGAAACATAAAATGAGAAGAAGAGGGGGGTAATAGCTTACCTCTTGTCGGAAAAGTGAGGAAAACAAAAATCTAATCGGTAGAAAAGCTTCTCCTCGGCAAGATCTTCGCAATGGCGTGCTCGGATCGTTGAGATTCCTTCACAATCTCAAGATATCTCTACTTTCTCACTCTAAACCTTCTCTACTCTCTCTCTATGTTCTATGGTGTAATGGTGGGAGAAAATGAGAGAAACCAAGTCTCTCCTAATGATTTAAGTGGCTGAAATGGGGTGTGTCTCGGTTTGGTGACGTGGCCTAACAAAAGAGGGTTTTTCGCGCAAAGAGTTCAATCTGTCGTGCTTCGCACGGCCGTGCCAAATAAGCTGCACGGTCGTGCCAACCTCGCACGGCCGTGCCAACCCTAAATAGCAAAGTCTGGACTTTTTGAAATCTCTCGCACGGCCGTGCCAACATGGCTGCACGGTCTTGCCAACCTCATATCGCAACACTGACCCTTCTGGAGTGTCTCGCACGGCCGTGCCAACATGGCTGCACGGTCGTGCCAAGGGTCATGTGCTCAAACACAGCTTGTTTCCCTTCTATTCTTAGGTTCGATCACGCCTCACTTGTAACGCGTCTTAAGCACGATGATTTACAAGAACTAAGCAACAACAATCACAAGAATTAATCAATGATTTAAAGCATATAAAATGCATGGAATGCAACACGAACATGCTATATGTCATATATAATGTGCTCAAGAAATGTTCATAGCATTGTTCAATGTGTCACGTGAAATATTCGTGAGTGATATGAATGACGTGTACGATGCAAATGAAGCGGGCGTTACAACAAGTGTTTACCATTAAGAGAGATATAATGAACTTACAACAAGGGAATATGAATGTGACTGCTTATTTTACAAAATTCAAGGCTTTATGGAATGAGTTTGAAGAACTCAGTAGTTTGCCCAAATGTGTACGTGCTTGTTCTTGTGGTGTAGATCATAAATTAGAAGAATATGAGCACTTGTAGAAAGTGACTCAGTTCTTAATTGGCCTTAATGATTCCTTTTCTGGTATAAGGAGTAATATCTTAGCCAGGACTCCATTACCAAACATAAATGCTACATTAGCCCTGTTAATGCAAGATGAAAAACTCAGGGAATGTTCTAATAATAATCACTTGATTGAGACATCCTCAGCTCTATTTGCCAAGAATACTTCTCAACAAAACAACACTAAAGGATATGTCAAAAAGGGCAACAATTCTAGGACCAATACTACATGTTATCACTGTGGTGGATTAGGCCATACCAAAGATAGCTGCTTCTTTATCTATAGATTCCCTGAATGGCACAAACTCTATGGAGTGAAACCTGATCCAGCTAAGATACCAAAGAACTTGTTGAAACACAAAAATTCTGGATCCCCTCATCTGGCAAATTCTGTTGTTTCTGATCAAGCTAACTCTACAGCAACTACATCTGCAGCTTCCTCTACTAATTCCAACACTGTGGTTGTTTCTGAAGATCACTACAAACATCTACTGGATATGGTAAATAAGTCAAATCCACCTACAATCACTACTCAAACTGCAGGTAATTACTTTAAAGTTCCTAGTGTGACTAGTTCTGTGAGGACTCCCTTAACTGCTTTGACATCCAGTACTTGGATAATTGATTCTGGTGCCTCAGATCATATAACATCTAATTTTTCTTTACTTGTTAATCCTCATGTTTTTGTCTCATCCATTAACCTTCCCAATGGCGACACTGCTAAAATCACACACAGAGGCACCATTCATCTCACAAAACATATAACACTTTATAATCTATTATATGTTCCCAGTTTCATATTTAATTTGTTATCTGTGACCAAACTTACCTCATACAGTAACTTGAGTTTTCAATTTCTTTCTACACACTGTTTGATCCAGGACTTAGCCTACAAGACACTACTGGAGACTGGTAAGATGGAGGGAGGCCTATATAAACTTGACTTGACTGATGCATCTTCTGCACTTCCTACTTGTTCATCAGTTCATTCCTCTTCAGCTACAGTTCTTCTCTAGCACTGCAGGCTTGGTCATGTTCCATTGTCAAATCTTTCTTATTGTGTACTCCCTTGTAATAAGAATTAATGTTACTCTTTAATATCCTTGTGAAGCTTGTCATTTAGCTAAACAAAGCAGGATACCTTTTCCATTAAGTACTAGTCATGCTACATCTTCTTTTAGTTTAATTCACTGTAATGTATGGGGTCCCTACAAACATTATACCTATAATGGCTTTAATTCTTTTCTTACCATTGTGGATGACTATTCAAGAGCCACTTAATTGGACATAGTTGTTATCTTCCAAGGCTCGAGTCTGTTCCTATCTTCAAATCTTTCTGAAAATGGTTGAAACTCAATTCAATTTGCATGTAAAAATCTTAAGAATAGACAATGGTGTAGAATTTTTTTAATTCTGCAGTTTCTTCTTTGTTGACCTCTCTTAGTATTGAACCTCACAGCTCATGTGTTGAGACCCCACAGCAAAATGATAGGGTTGAAAGAAAGCATAGACACATCTTGAATGTGGCAAAAGCCTTAAGATTTCAAGCACACTTGCCCATCAAATTCTGGGGTGACTGTGTTTTAACAGCAACCTATCTCATTAATAGAACTCCTTCTGCTGTCCTTCATAATAAAACTCCTTTTGAGCTTCTGTTCAATAAACTCCCTCTTATCAGCATTTAAAGGTATTTGGCTGCTCGTGTTATGCCTCAACTCTTTTCTCTTCTAGGGATAAATTTTCTCCAAGAGCCACTAGGTGTGTGTTTCTTGGTTATCCATATGGTAAGAAGGCTTATAAAGTCTATGATATCAATACTGGAAAAATCTTCTTTTCTAGAGATGTGGTGTTTCATGAATCTTTTTTTCCCTTTAATCAAACTTCTTTGTCCACTCCTGAGTCATTTATTCCCATGTTCATGGATAACTCTGGTTCCTTTCTATGATCCCACACTTGACTCTTTCCCACCTGAGTCCTTTACTCCTTATTCTTCTTTATCTCCTACTATGGTTCATTGTGATATTTCTTCTGCTCTTTCTCTTGATATTTCTTCCCCATCTTCTCATTCTACTCCCATATCTTCTTCTCTTCCTTCCAGACCTGCTAGGCAGAGAACTGTCCCAGTCAAGTACAAAGATTATATAGGCTTACCTCCTCAATTCACAGCTTCACAGTGTTCTGTAAGTAGTGGTTTTGTTCCTCTTTCTTACTCTCATATTTCTTCTGATTATTACTCTTTTATTTGTAACACCTCTTCGATAACTGAGCCTTCTACCTATTCTCAAGCTCTAAAGGATCCCAATTGGTGTGATGCCATGGCAGTTGAGCTGACTGCACTAGAACAAAACCATACTTGGGAACTTAAGGAATTACCTTGTGGTAAGAAACTAGTGGGTTGTAAATGGATTTATAGGCTTAAATACAATCTTGATGGCTCCTTGAACAAATACAAAGCCAGGTTGGTGGCTAAGGGGTTCACTCAAACTAAGGGTGAGGATTATTTTGAGACATTTGCCCCTGTGGCAAAAATGACTACTATGAGGGTGTTCCTTGCTTTGACTGCTATTAAAGGCTGGCACTTCTCTCAGATGGATATAGCTAATGCATTCTTACATGGGGATCTTGATGAGGATGTCTATATGCAACTTCCTCAAGGTTATGTTTTGCCTGCTCATCTTTTGTCTCAGACTTCCAGACCTGTGGTTTGTAAGTTGTTGAAGTCTTTGTATGGGTTGAAGCAGGCTCCTAGGCAGTGGTATAGCAAGTTTGCTTCTGCTCTTCTTTCCTTTGGCTTTGTGGAGTCCAAGCATGATCACTCTTTGTTTATCCTACATAAACCAGACTTATTTACTGCCATCCTTGTGTATGTGGATGACATCTTGGTTGCTGGTTCTCAGGCTGCTGTTATTGCAGATGTCAAAACTCATTTACATTCTGCTTTCAACATCAAGGACTTGTGTTCTTTTGGGCACTTCTTTGATATCTTGGAAGGCCAAGAAACAAACTGCGGTGTCCAGATCTTCCTGTGAGGCTGAATACAGGAGCATGGCCAATGCTTCCTACGAAGTTGTGTGGTTGGTTAACCTCTTGCATGATTTTGGTGTGTCGAACCTTACTCCAGTGCCTCTTTTCTGTGATAACAAGGCTGCTTTACAGCTTGCCGCTAATCCAGTGCTCTATGAGCGGACTAAACACATCGAGATAGATTGTCATTTGATAAGAGACAGAATCAAGGCTGGCTTGGTTCATCCTATCTATGTGAGCTCTTCCGATCAACTGGCAGATTTTCTTACTAAAGCCTTATCTGCTCAGTCCATTGTTTCCTTCTTGTCCAAGCTCAATGTGTTTAATCTCTTTCACACCTTGGTCTTGAGGGGGGCTGATATGACTGATATGAGTAAGGAGGTTGATCAAGAGGTTGAGGGTGGAAAGTGTCAAAACTCAGAAGTAAACTCCAGGGGAATCGAGTGTAAATAATAGAGATATCAAGGGTGCGAGCTGCAGAAACTATAACTGAGTTTGTTTCTTGATGTCACAAGGCAATTAGATGACGTCATCATCTCGAAAAAAATTCCAGAATCAATTAGATCAAGTTGTAGAGTTTGTTGTATTTTTGATCTTAGATCTTGTATATATTCTTTTGTAAGGTGTTCTCTGTTTTGAGTTATCAAGAATAATACATGAAAAATACACTCTCTCTTTTGTTAGCTTTTCAATTTCACCATTAATGGCTTCCAAAAACTTCAAACGCACACTGCAATTCATTCAAATGTTTCAGGCTGTGTTTCCCTTTTTGAGAAATTAATTCTTCTTGATTTCAGTTACGTAAGAGAGTGTGACTGTTTAGAAGAAACACAAGGAAAATAATAAAATCAAATTAATGTTTTCGGGGAAGTGGCAAAACTTTTATTATTATTCATAATTTTTTCAATAGAAATCATCTCACTTGATTTTAATTCAGCGTCTATATATATGTTTTGCTTATTATGATCAATATACGGGCAACATATATAAACACAAGGAATGGGATCCAAGTCTTTTTATCCAAATTTCTTATCCTGACAAGCAATTAATTTAAGTGGGATGAGAATTTTGGAGCGTTAAGTTATCGCTACTCGAAATATAATATATTGTGAATTAGTTTATCTCCAAAAAGATTTTGAGATGAATTAATAACCAAAAACATCTTAATTAAGAATTAATCACCCTAAGCTTTGTGCCTTGTAGCATATCATTATCAATCAATCACTCTTTCAAATTAATACAACCCAAAATCTTGAGGACAATTCTCCTGAACTACAAGCCATAATTACTACTATAAGTATATATTTCCACATGGCCATGGACAAACAAACTTAAAGATTCCCAATCACACACACACACACACACACATCATGTATAAATTAACAGACTAAAGAAACAGAACAAGGAAAACTTAACTCCCATACAACCACACCATCTACTGAAAATGTTATTTTTCAAT
Source organism: Platycodon grandiflorus (assembly GCA_016624345.1). Classification (NCBI taxonomy): domain Eukaryota; kingdom Viridiplantae; phylum Streptophyta; class Magnoliopsida; order Asterales; family Campanulaceae; genus Platycodon; species Platycodon grandiflorus. The sequence goes on along the minus strand of CM028361.1, from coordinate 28,867,689 downwards.
CATAACGAGTGAGTTAGAAAATCTAACAAAGAAAATATTTTTTCCTTTTTCGTTTAATCTTGAAAATAAAAGAAGAGAAGATTTGTTGGCCCAAATCATGGAGCAGAAGTAGGGCCGGCCCAAGGGGTGGGCAGGCTGGGCACTCGCCCGGGGCCCAAATTAATAAGAGGCTCAATTTTTTTTTGGGCAAACTACACAAATGGTCCCTGTAGTTTTAGTGTTTTTTGCAATTCGTCCCTGTACAAAAATTTTTTTGCCAATCGTCCTTGTACCAACCAATTGAACGCAATTGGTCCCTCCGTCTAGTTCCGTTAAATTTTTTTGTTAAGTCTTGACATGTGCATTGCACGTGCATTTTAGACGGGGTAAAATAGTCATTTTGCTTTTGAAAGTACAGGGACCAATTGTGAAACTGTAAAATTAGCTCTCTTTGTTCAGACCATTTTTACTCTCTCTCCTCCTCTCTCTTTCTTCAAACCATTTTTACTCTCTCTCCTCTTTCTTCAAACCATTTGAACGGAGCCGGAGATGAAAATGGTAAAATTTGAATCCCATATAATTATCTCCACTATGAACACTTTAATTATATTAATGGATATATTAAATTTTCTCCAAATAAAACATTCAATAATTACTGCTATAAAACCCAATCAAGCGATGTGTTGTATCCAATACCACTGCATCACCAAAGATCTCATATGACTGAATTGACGAGGCATACGACCAGGCAATGTTCTCCAATCGGTTGTTCGAATCTAGTGTAAATTCAAATTGGAAATTGGGGTCTTTGTCTTTGATGTTTCTGCACATTCTCAATAAGTCAATGCCCTCATCCTCCGGATCCACCTTCCTAAATGATTGAAGCAAATTCCTAACGTCTTTCTCCGTGAAAGGCAAATATCCAGGCTCCACACACTTTTCAAGATGTTTAATGGAAGAAGGGTCACAAAGAATCAATCAACGATCAAAATGGCAAATTAAATTTGCCAAAAATGGAGGTAAAAATGAAGAATAGCGTCGACTCTTTACTCTGCACCACCGGGATGCTCATCTGCGACATTCACAATATCGTTGTGGGGGGAATGCTGTGAGGTAGAAGTAGAACGACAGATCTCCTCAATCTGGTTTGTCACCTCAACCATAGATGGCCGCTTGTCTGGATACTGCGCTGAGCAGGCCTTGAGAAGGAGCTGAAAAAACCATTAACCTCACAAGAACCATCACAGAGTAGCCCCAATAGTCAAGAAAAGTCAACGACTTCAGAAATTGAGGAAAAGGAGTTATTAGGCCTTACTGGTGGATTTCCAGGTGGTGAAAAAGGTTTGAAAAAATTCATTGAAGAAAATCCTCCTCCCAAAAATCACCATCTCGGAAATGGCAACAACCGGAGTGACTCAAAGCTTGACCGAAAAGCAAAACCTCCCGAACGCGCCGCCGATGCCGGCAGAGGATTACGATGGAAAGGCCGAGTCTTTGTGAAGGAGGGATTTGGGATAGACTAATTACTTTTCGGCTAGAAGAGCTTGAACGCTGAGCGAGGCCAAAGTCAGAGACACGGGACTCAGTACGAGACATACCCAGATCTACACCTAGACTGAACCCTCCTCCCAGCCAATCAGGTTCATGCTTTCGCCGGGGCATTTGGTGTCGATGAAAAAGAACACCGCCGGTGTTCTTCTCGAAGGCGAAACTCGCAGGGAATTAATGGTGGTGGTGGTGGTGGTGGCTGATTTTGTCTTTGGAAAGATATGGTTTGTAATTGTTGAAATGGGTAATAGAAATTGTAGTGCCTCTGCAATTGAGAAGAAGATAGAGAGAGAGAGAAATGATTGAGGAATAAATCAAGGAAGATGAAAATGGATGAATTGAGAAGAAGATGAATAGTAATAGGTTGATTTTCTTTGGATTTAATTATTTCTGAATTGGTCCCTGTACTTTTTAAGATGAAATGACTATTTTACCCATCAATAAATGCACGTGTGTGGCACATGTGTGCATTTAACGGCAAAAAATTAACAGAGTTTAACGGAAGGATCATTTGGGTAAAATGTCTCGGTACAGGGACTATTTGCGAGGTGTAAGGACCAAATGTAAAAAACACTAAAACTACAGGGACCATTTGTGTAGTTTGCCCTTTTTTTTTTACTGTTGTAGTATTAATATACATGTAAACTAAAAATAGTATCTAAATTTCTTGAACTGAGGCCCAAATTCAAAGCTTTTATTGTTATTTTGAATTATGTTTGTTCAATTGTTTGTTGAGACTTTATTTATTTGTTAAATTTTGTTACATTGTTAATTATTATTTTTCTTTTTACAATGTTTTTGTGTGTTTAAAAATTGAAAGTGACATTGACTTTGTATATTTGTTAAATTTTGAATTATGTCTGTTCAATTATTTGTTGAGACTTTTGAGTTTGATAGTTTATTCACATCTTACTTAGTTACATTGAATTTTCAATTTAGTTAATTACTAATTTGAGGTCATAGTTTTGAGTGATTGATAAGAAAACTATGAAATAAAAGTGAGAAGCAACAAAAATCTCAAATTATTCTTACGATGATTGTTGATTTGAGTAATTGCGTTTTTTTTTTTACTTTACGAGATTGAAATTCGGTAAGAATTTATTCTGTTTTCTAGATAATAATGTTTCCCCAAACTTAATTTCAGCTCCGTAGGAACCCGTTATTGAAATTGTACTGATAGCAAAAATTATTTTTGTCTCTCTAAGAAATTAAATTGAAAAAAAAATACATGAGATTAATATTTAATAATTAATTAGGGTCTTTCTTTTAACTTTGTCCCGAACCTATAAAATGCTAGAACGGCCCGAGCAGAACAGCTACATTGCAAATGCAAGGAGTTGCTCATCATTTTGAAACATTTCCATGTTTTCTTCTTCCAAACCCACCAGTGCTTCAATAGCATCCCCAGTTGGGTTATCCATTAAAAGATAGACATTCTTCTTTGGCAACCCGCCGATACTGGCCCTAATGGGCTTTCCCCACCCGAAATCAATCCGGTATAGTGGAAACCCACACAAACTGGTACACACGTAGACCTCAACAACATTATTATTCTTGGAAGCCTCATGACCTGCTTGGGTTATCATCCATTGACTCCTTTGAGAATCCGTTACCCCGGTTAGCTGCATCTTATCTTTCTTGATTCGAGCAGTGAGTGAGTTCAATGCTAACTCACTCTCGTTCGTAGTTGGAATATCAAAGTTCCAACTAATATTTCCCACAGTGGTTTCAGGCAATGGGTGGACCATTCTGTTACGCAAGTTCATCATATGGGTTAAAACATATGACTTATCAGAATCATCTGAACTAATCTTCTTTGCTGCCCTCACAGCACATCCATGGAGTAGAGAGGTGACAACTTCAACCCTCGTAGGATTCATCGTTGCCATCTCATCTTCTCCTGCAATGTGGTCCTTGACCATGGCTTTCAGTTGGTATATTTTGGAGTTGGGGAATACAAATTTCTTGGTGAGAAAATTATTCCCTTTGTTGAGCATAAATTTTGGGACAGAGGCATCCTCGGATTTCGGGAAGGAAATAAAATGAGGAGGCAGTGCTAGTACCTTCTGATCACCCAAGTTTCGTTTGGTCGCAGCAGCCCAATGACTGATAAAACTGAACAATGTACATGCATCCCCAATTGTATGGGACAAGGACACTGCTATAGCGAATCCTCCACAGGCGAAATAGGTAAGTTGAACCATCACTAGACTACGATGAGGACAAGCGGGACCCCACGTTCCATTGGTCGGAAAGAATTGATCTAGAGGTTGATACTCCGAATTATGGGGACGGATGAGTTCTGATAATGGGACATTGACTCGGGCTTCAACAAACTCGACTCCTTCTTCGTTACAATCCACATAGGCACCCTCCACGACTCTCCCTGAAAATGGATAGTATTGTGTCAACGTTTGAGATAAGGACTTTTTGAGCTGGGCTGCTTTCTCACCCTGACCACTAGACTCATAATTTGGGAAGAAGAAAACAACAGGAATGTAAATGGAAGGGCTGTACTGATCAATCAATGAGAGATTGTAGGTTTTGAGGTGAGAAGGAATTGGAGATGAAGGCTTGATGGTTTCTATTGAGATTAAAGTGTGAAGTTGCCTTCTTTCTAATGAGAGGGGATTTCTCATCATCATTTTTTCTAGGTTATGCTACCGATCTGCTTAGAGCGCCGCCCGGCAGTCCTTGCAGGCATATATACCAAACTTGTTATCCTCTTAAGGTATTTTATTTAATTACTCCCTCCCTCTTTTATTAAATTATTGTTTTACTTTTCTTTTTCCGTTTTAAAAAATTTATCTCATTCTAATAAAAAAATTTTTTTTTAGAAAAATAATTTTACAATTTTATCCTTACATTTTTTGCTACTTTACTAATGACTATATGCACATGATCAGTTTTAAAATAAGCTACATGTTATATTAATATTTATAATAAAATTAATTAATTATTTTTAATAACATGATAATTATTTAGGAATGGAGACGGTCTAAAAACACAATGCATGTACTACTATCTAGTCTATTGTTAATTTATTTCTTCTCTTTTCTAACTTCCTATTTTATCTTGAAAATCATTCTCCGAGCACATAGAGATAAGATTGGTGTTAATTAATTAATTACTCCCTCTGTTCCAGGCAAAGAGTCCAGTTTTGACTTTTTTTGGTCAACTAAGCTAAAGTTTGACCAATAATTAACATAAATCTAGTGATTTTTACAAAGTTATTAAAGTTGTAATCCATAGTATTACTAAGATAGTTTTTAATTAATGAAATTTTATTTCTTAAAACATAAGTAAAGTATGTAAATTTTTTATTTGATTTAGTCTTATGTTGAATTCTATAAAAGGAAAGTGGACTCTTTGCCTGGAACGGAGGGATTAATTTTTTTCTCTTTTCTCAATTCATATTTTATGTGAAAAACCATTCTCCGTACGTGCACATGGAGATAAGATTGCTTTTAATTTACTTTCTTTCTCTGTTCACTTCCTATTTTAGCTGGAAAATCGTTCTGCGTGCATATTGGCATAACATTGAGATAAGATTGATAACATTAAGATAAGATTGCTGTTAATTTGTTTTTGGGCAAACTAAACAATTGGTCCGGTACTTTTTTGATTTTTTTAGGGATTGGTCCTTATCCGACACAATTGGTTCTTTTATCCAATTTTGTCAACATTTAATTAGCCGTTAAATACCCTCATGTGAGAAGCACGTGACTTTTCTTTAGGGTAAAATGGTCAGCTCAATTTATATAAATTATATATATCTATATATATATATATATATATATAGATATAATGCCTTCTTTCTTACTCATTTCCAACCTCAAATCTCAAATTGAGATTCAAAAGCATACACAGCCATTCTTTCTCAGATAATCGAATCTCGAATCTCAGATTATAAAATCTTTCACTCTCTCTCCTAGAAACCCACTCCATCCACACACATCATACAGAGGTATCACTAACGAGCTTGAAAGAGTGGGTTTTGGTTGAGAGAGAGAGAGAGAGAGAGAGAGAGAGAGAGAGAGAACGTCAAGGCTTCAAATTTGTTGGATTGTTGCGAATCCATTTCACCGTTAATGGGCAAACGGCTGCACCGCCATCTGAAAGTGATTTAAAATCACCATTAACGTCCGTCGGTTTCTAAGGCTCAACGAATCTAAAGGATTTCTAGAAGATGGGAAAGGTTTGATGGACGTCGTGGTGGGTGTCGCCACATTTTCGGACACATTCGTGACAATCTCAGCATTATTCCTTCTGTAATTAGGAGATTTTGTGAATATTTGTTTATATCTTTACAGCTGACTTTTAGCCGTTTCTAGTAATTAATATGTTAGGTCTCAGGGTGCTCAATATAGGCTAAAAGGGAGGGGTTGAATAGCCTATGTCCAATTTTTTAAATTGATTCAAAAATCTACTTCACTTAAGTTAGAAAGTTTTGCAGGCGGAAGACTTGTGAAGTATAGGACAAGTTGAGAATGACTGATCTTCACAGGACAGGATCAGCAATTCTCAAATGTACGGAAATCTGGAAATTTAAACAACAATAGCAATTCACAATCACACGCAAGTAGACAAGGTATTTAATATGGTTCACACTTATAAATAAGTGCTACGTCCACAACCAAAGTGGTCAACTTTGGATTTGAAAATCGTGTACTAAGTTTTTCCACTAGAAGCTTTACAAACTAAATCTCTAATGGATTGTGTACAAAAATTTTTTTGACCAGTGTTTGTGGGAGAATTGATATCTATAAGATATGAATTCTCGTGAGCTATGAAAGCTAGGTGTTGCAATCAATGAAGAGCTTTAATGGACTGATCGTCTTAGTGTGAAGCTCTTCAATGAAGGATTACAGATAGGACGTTTAAGCTTTAATGCACTTGAAGAAGATGAAGATTCAGAGTTGTAGTTTTTGAAGAGTGTTGAATGCTGCAATGAAGTCTCCTTTTATATGCAGGAGGGACCTTGGAGCCGTTGTAGATCTTCACAATTTGAATTTAAGAGCATTTAATGCTCTAATGTGGTTGTTGATCTCTGATAGGCGGTCCTGCAGCATACAGTCTGTCTCCTGACACTTTGCCAAAAATAGGTGGACTGTGTTTGCAGACAGAATGTCCTTTTTCTGAGTGTATGCCTAGAATGGAAAGCCTCATTGAATGAGTTTTGCAGGTTAACGTTGTATCGAAGTCAGAGAAAGCTTCAACTCAGGACATGTCTTCGGCAGTTCTCTATCGGACGTTCTTGGGGTCTTCAACTTGGCTGATGAAGCATGGCTGAGACGAGCTTGTCCGATAAACTGAGTAAGTCTGCTGATGCATACTTTGGCTGTTGTGTAGAGGACGGCTGATATCATATAGGCTATCTTCTTCAAGACATCTTACAATAAGCAACCCTAGACTATTCAAGCTATGTCTAAGTACAAGTTGCCACTCTAACAGACACGTAGGCCCATTAGTCACCTTGACTTAGACTTAGGTTATGGATTCAAGCAAATCTATACTAAATACAACAATCTCCTCCTATTTGCTTGAGTCCATGACCTTATGAATACAATATCAGCTGACCATGTCCAATTCTAGTAATAACATGCTTGTAAGATTGATATATTAAATAAGCATGCCCTAGATGGACTTACAGAGGGGTCAGTGTATTCAAGATAGGACGCTTGTAATAAGACTGAATTTAAAGACATGCAGACAGAATGCTATATAGGACATGTCTTTAAACCAGTGGTTTAAATTTCATGCACACACAGAATAGACAAACAGTAATAAAGCATGAAATTTTAAAAGGATAGACATTGTTAATTAAACAAGAAGTTTAATTACAAGGTTTTGTCAGACGATTATACAATCAGATAAACAAAAAATATACCGGCTGAGTTAAGTGGAAGCTTGTCCTTTCCATTTTGAAGCCCATTTTGAGTTAACAACTGCTTTCAGTCTGACAATTTCTTCTTTGGCTTCTGCTAACTCATCCTTGGTATCTTCCAATTCAGAGGAGAGGTTCTTGTTCTTCAGTCTGAGCAGAGCATTTCTCTCGTGGAGTTCAGTCAGCTGAGTATTGTTTATGCAGCTCATCTCCTCCTTCATGGACGCAAGCGAGCGATCAATGTTGCCGAGGCGATGATCAGTAGTTTTGAACTCCTTGCGAAAGTAGTTGTGGTGCTTGGCAGTGAGTCTACGCGTCTGACGCACGGAGGAGTGGACAGAGCGATTGGCTAGGCGTTGAGATTTGATCAAATGCTTGTAGCCGGTGTCAATGAGGTCCATCATCTGCAGCATTCCTTGGGAGAGATTGTCCCAATTCTCCTTAAAAAGGTCGTTGGAGGCCGAGGAAGAGGCTGAGAGCTAGGTAGACAAAACACCTTGGGAGGCAGCAATGGCCTTCTGGCAAGCTTCAAAGGCAGCCTTTGCACCCCTGGCAATGCCCATGACTTGAGTCATGCAGTCGGCAGTGACATGGGTGATATGCGATTGATCGGTAGATAGCTGATGTAAGGCCTTGGTTAGGTCAGCCGAGATGACCTCAAAATTTTTCAAAAAGTCCTCAACGTCTGAGGCACGATAGTATTCCGGAGGGGAAGGCTGGTGGGCTGGAGAGGCTGGTGGGCTGGTGAAGGTTGGAGGATGGCTGGTGAATGGTTGAGTCCGGATTGGGAAGGTTTGAGGTTGGCTGGGGGAGGCTTGAGAATGGCTGGTGGAGGGCAGGGAAGGATGGCTGGTTGAGAAAGAAGGTTGGCTGGGCAGGATGCGAGGAACAGGGAACAGCCTTTCTATGTAGATGACATAGGAAAGGGGGTGAATGAAAAAGGGAGGAGGAGAGAAGAAAGTGGATAAGATAGGAGAACGGAAGAGAATAGGGATGAGGGGGTTAAAGCCTATATAAGTGGTGACTACATCAATGAAGTTGTAGACCACAGGCTGTAGGAGGATAGAGGGATGGCTGATAATGGTGAAGACTGGTGGTTTAGGCAGAGAGAGAAAAGGAGAAATGTCTGTTTTGGTGGGAAGAGGGAAGCCTAGGTCCTTATGAATGCTAGTCCATTGGTTAAAGATCATAAGATCTTGGACTGCAGAATTATGGGAGAAGAAAAGTTGGGACCAGGCAGGTGGTAAAAGGTCATAGAAGGCTCCCCATTTGAAGATGATTTCACCTGCAGACATAGGCTGGCAGGGAAATCTCTTGGGGTAATCAAGAGTGGATAGGTAGGGGTCAGAATCGGCAGGGTTAGGTTTAGGACGGCTGTCTTTGAAGGATAGCAGATCCTGCACCTCAGGGTGAAGGTGGCTGTAGGGGTTGGTTTTAATGCGTTTGGGAGTAGGAGGAGTGGAGGAAGAAGTGAGAGATCGTTTAGAAGAGTGCTTGAGAGAGGTGGTGGCAGGTGAGAGAGAGGGTTCTTGGATGGGGGTTGTTTGGATGGGAGCAGAGTGAGTAGGGGAGGATGTAGGTGAGTGTGTAGAGGTTGTAGGCAGAGGTGGTGAAGGTGGAGGAGAAGAGGTTTCATCAACAGTGCCCACAAAATGCACCTTCTTCTTGGCATTCCTTTTAAGGCGTCTGCCTTGTTTAGATCTGGTTGGAGTAGAGGAGGCAGAAGCTGGTGGTGGAGATGCAGAAGTGGGAACGGCTGGTGAGGGAACAGTCGGTGTAGATACGGCTGGTGTGGAGGAAGTGACAGATGAGACCTTAGGAAGGCCAAATGATTCATCTGTTGGTAGGAGGGTTTGTTTGGTCTTGGGTTTGGCTGATTGGGAGGTAGTTTTAGGAGGGAGAGTGGTAGGTTGAGAGGGTTTGGTGAGGTCTGCTGGTTTGAAGGTTGAAGTATCCTTCTCAACAGCCTGTTTGGTTCTGGCAGGCTTTCGGGTTTGTTTTAGTGTAGGAGTAGGGAGAGGAGAGTGTTTTGGCTTCTTTGAGGGGGATTCCTCTGGTTTATAAGGGTCGTGGTCTAGACGGCTGAGGTCAAAATTGTCTGGTAGTTCAGCCCCGATAGGTGCAGGCTCCTCCTGAGCAGGCAGCCGGGCAGAGGTGTAGGTCACCTTCCTCTTACCCTTCTTGTCCTGGGTAGAGGGACCAGCAGTTGAGGGAGCAGCGGCAGTCCTCTTTGCCATGTCTTCACGGTATCTGGTGATGTTGTTAACCGTGAAGACGTAGGTGTTGGACACCTTTATCAGGTCATCACCAGATACCTGCTCATCTATCTCCTCGTATCTCCTGAGGAGGACGTTGATCACCCTTACAAAGGGCCTCTTCATGGAAGGGTGGGCTTGAACTTCAGCCACACTTTGGAACAGCATGGAGAAGATGATCTTTGCCCAGTTCAACTACTTTCGCAGGATAACAGCTTTGGTCCACATCAGCTGTTGTGATGTGAAGATGTCCCTCGAGCCATTCTTGAATAGAATGCTCTTATCCATTAGATGGCTGATGTGGTAGGGGCCCTCAGGAAACAAGTTCCTGGACATCTCTGAGAATCGCTCTGGTTGTGCAGAGCCCCTCATCATCTCCCAAGCTTGGGCTGACTCTTCATCAGTCAGCTCCAATTTGCCTTAAGTAGGCAGACCAAGGATGTCTCCTACCTCCTTGTATGTCAACTTGATGAAGTATCCTCGGATGTAGCCCTTAAGATAACTCATGTTGACCTGCTCATCTATCTCCTCGTATCTCCTCACCAGATACCTGCTCATCTATCTCCTCGTATCTCCTGAGGAGGACGTTGATCACCCTTACAAAGGGCCTCTTCATGGAAGGGTGGGCTTGAACTTCAGCCACACTTTGGAACAGCATGGAGAAGATGATCTTTGCCCAGTTCAACTACTTTCGCAGGATAACAGCTTTGGTCCACATCAGCTGTTGTGATGTGAAGATGTCCCTCGAGCCATTCTTGAATAGAATGCTCTTATCCATTAGATGGCTGATGTGGTAGGGGCCCTCAGGAAACAAGTTCCTGGACATCTCTGAGAATCGCTCTGGTTGTGCAGAGCCCCTCATCATCTCCCAAGCTTGGGCTGACTCTTCATCAGTCAGCTCCAATTTGCCTTAAGTAGGCAGACCAAGGATGTCTCCTACCTCCTTGTATGTCAACTTGATGAAGTATCCTCGGATGTAGCCCTTAAGATAACTCATGTTGACCTTGTCGTTTGCTGAAGTGGGAGAAGGAGGGAGGACCATCCTGGTATAGAACTCCTCAGCTAGGAGGTTGCTGTAGTGGGAGTCATTGAGTTGGAAGAAGGGTAGGAGACCACATTCTTCCAAGTCCTTAAGCAGAGCTGCTCCAGCAGAAGACTCATAGATAAAGTCTCTGTCAATAGTCATGCCCCGGTGGTAGCTGGACCTTGGGAGTATTTTCAGAGGGAGTTTGGAGGCCTCAGCAGTCCTGGATGGCTTGGCATCGGCAAAGGAAGAAGAACCAGCAGTCTTAGAAACTTGAGTTTTAGCCTACACATAGTCGGCAAAGTTAAGAACAGCTGATATATAGAAAACAGCAGATATTATCAAAAACATGCACTGTTCAGATCAAAGACCAAAATATGGCTAAATTATGAAATGAGACAACACCAGTTCATATTCTGGGTCTTTGAACAACAACATATTTGGTCAAATTTTGAACGAATATAATGGTATAGAATGAAAATATGTTATCAGTGATAGTCCTAAAATACATTCAATACCAAATAAACAAGATTCAAGCAACATTTTCAAAATAATTCAAATTAGGTCAAGAAGTATCCTAAAACTGGATTTAAACGAGTTGTAAGGAGTGTAGGGATACTCACCATTGATGAATACAGATTGAAGACTTGAAGATTTTAGGAATTTCAGAAGTTTTTGGAGAGATTGGAGGTCTGAAGATTTGGAGGTTTTCAAAATTACAAATGGCGGTTTTTGGAAAATGTGAAGAGTCACTGTGCAAAGACGCCTTTTGTACTTCTGACAGGTCAATAAATGGCTTTTAATAGTTTTTGAAATTCGCATTTATGACCAGATGGGTGACTGTTCATATAACGTACTTAATCTGCCTATGTTTTTGAAGACTGCCGATATGGAGATAGAAATACTTACTCAATGTTTATATTCTCGGCAGAGTTGCAATTAGCTGATCACATAGGCATTTCTAAAATAGCTGAAGTGAAATAACTTTAAAGACTTTGTAAGAAAGACTAAGGATTGAGGTCAAGCATACCAAGCTCTCCTCTTAGATAGGCAAACCTGGTTGAATCAAGTGGTTTGGTGAAGATATCTGCTACCTGATGATCAGTAGGCACATATTGCATGCTGATGTTACCTTTTTCAACATGGTCTTTTAAGAAGTGGTATCTCACATCAATGTGCTTTGTCTTGGAGTGCATGATAGGATTTTGAGAAACAGAGATGGCTGATGTATTGTCACACATTATAGGGTAATCAGCAGTCTTGATCTCATAGTCAACAAGTTGCTGTTTGATCCACAGCAATTGTGAGCAGCAGCTACCAGCAGCTATATATTCTGCTTCAGTTGTTGAAGTTGAAACAGATGTTTGCTTCTTGCTGGCCCATGAGACAAGTCTATTTCCTAAGAATTGACATGTCCCACTTGTGCTTTTCCTGTCAACCTTACATGCAGCAAAATCAGCATCAGAATATCCTATAAGATTAAAAGATGAATCCCTTGGATACCAAATACCCAAATTAGGAGTGTCTATCAAATATCTGATGATTCTTTTGACAGCTTGCAAGTGAGACTCCTTTGGATCTGCTTGGAATCTAGCACAAACACAAACAGCAAACATGATGTCAGGCCTACTAGCAGTTAAGTATAAAAGTGAGCCAATCATGCCTCTCTATAGAGTCATGTCCACTTTCTTGCCCTTTTCATCTTTGTCAAGATGGCGGTTGTGGCCATAGGTGTCTCAAGTCGTTTGCATTCTCAAGTCCAAATTTCTTGATAACATCCTTTGCATATTTGGCTTGATTGATGAAGATACCAGTAGAGCTTTGTTGAATTTGAAGACCTAGGAAGAAGTTGAGTTCTCCCATCATGCTCATTTCAAATTTACTCTGCATAAGCTTTTCAAATCTTTTGCAAAGATTTTCATTAGTAGATCCAAAGATAATATCATCAACATAAATTTGAACAAGTAAGGAATGACCTTTATGTTTCATAATGAAAAGAGTAGTATCAATTTGACCTCTTACAAAGCCTTGAGATGTCAAGAACTTTGAAAGGGTCTCATACCAGGCTCTAGGAGCTTGCTTGAGTCCATAAAGTGCTTTCCTTAGCTTGTAGACATCTTCTCTTCTTGAACAGTCAATGAAACTAGGTGGTTGCTCTACATAGACCTCTTCTTGAAGTTCACCATTCAGAAAGGCACTCTTGACATCCATTTGATATACTTTAAAGTCCTTGAAGGATGCATAGGCCAAAAATAATCTTATAGCTTCTAGTCTTGCAACAGGAGCAAATGTCTCATAATAGTCAATGCCCTCCTCCTGTCTATATCCTTGGGCTACCAGTCTTGCCTTATTCCTGGTGATGTTTCCATTTTCATCCATTTTGTTTCTGAAAACCCACTTTGTGCCAATCACAGCTTGTCCTTTAGGTCTAAGGACAAGTGACCAAACTTGACATCTGTCAAATTGGTTTAACTCTTCTTGCATGGCTTCCACCTAGCTTGGATCTTCTAGTGCTTCATCTATCTTCTTGGGTTCAATATGAGATACAAATGCAGTAGAATACATGCATTCATTCCTTGAAGCTTGTCTAGTTTGAACACCAGCATTAAGATCACCAATGATTTGAGTGATAGGATGATCTTTAACTTCTCTAACATCTGCAGGTTGAACTTGTCTTATTGTATCGGCAGAGTTGGGTTCTTGAGAAGTGGAAGTATCTGAAGCTTGCTTTTCCAAAGGATAGGTTAATTCCAATGTAGGCTGGAGAACTTCTGGTGTGGAAGGCAAAGTGGATTCTGGATTTTCAGAGTTCTCATTTGCTGGTTCATTTGAGGATTCTATCAAGTTAATTCTTGGAGAAACTTGTGAAGATGGGGGATCAGCAGATCTGGAGCTTGGCTGTTCTGTACCTGTCTCACACTCATCAGAATCATTAGAAACCTTAGGAGCCAAATGTGGCCCAATAAAATCAAATTCATCAAAAGAGACATGCACAGATTCAACAACTCTAAGTGAAGTTTTATTATAAACTCTATAAGCTTTTGAAAATTTAGCATATCCCAGAAATATCCCTTCATCACTTTTGGATTCAAATTTACCTCTATGTTCTCTTCCATTGTAAAGAACATACCATTTGCATCCAAATATTTTGAAGAATCCAATGTTGGGAGCTCTGCCTCTCCATATTTCATATGGAGTTTTGTTATGAAATTTGTTTCGATGGACTGTTTTGTGTGAAGCAAAGTGTTTACGCCTTCACCGTAAATACATAGGCGCTTTGGCTTCAAAATCATAGTCTTTCCCGCTTCAATAAGAGTTCTGTTTTTCCTTTCAGCAACTTCATTCTGTTGAGGTGTGCCCACTGCAGAGAAATTGTGACCAATTCCATGGTCATCACAATATTTGGCTACACCATTGTTCTTGAACTCTGTCCCATTGTCTGATCTGACATCTGCAATGTCATCCAGCTTCTGAGTTTGTAGTCTTCTGAAGAGTTCTGTGATGATGTCATATGCTTCATCTTTGGAGGACATCATCTCAACCCAAGTAAATCTTGAGTAATCATCAACTACTACAAGTGTGTACTTGCTGCCACCAAGGCTTGTAGTAGTGACAGGTCCAAATAAGTCCATATGCAGGAGCTGCAGAGGTCTGGATGTTGATAGGCAAGGCTTGCTTTTGAATGAAGATTTGTGTAGTTTGCCTAGTTGACATGCTTTGCAAAGACTGTGTGGTTCAGTCGATATTTTAGGCAAACCAACAACGAGGTTGTCCTTTGATAGCTTCTCCAAATATTTGAAGTTGAGATGACTAAGCCTTTTGTGCCACAACCAGCAGTTATCATTTGATGACCTTGCAACCAAGCATAGATTTTACTTTCTTCCAACAGCATTTAGGTCAACAGCATATACATTTCCTTTTCTGAAGCCTGTCAGGATAGTTGAACATGTCTCATTGTCCTTTATGAGACAGTGACTTGAAGTGAACTGACATACTAATCCTTTGTCACAGAATTGTGATATGCTCAAAAGATTATGCTTCAATCCTTCAACTAGAGAATCTTTGCTGATGGATAGGTTTCCTCTAACTATGCTTCCATAGCCAATTGTCTTCCCTTTTGAGTTGTCACCAAAAATTACTGAGGGACCTTTAGCTTCAACAATATTTGAAAGAAGATTTGGATCACCAGTCATGTGTTTTGAGCAGCCACTGTCTAGATACCATAAGTCTTTCTCTTCTTCACTAACAGCCATGAAGCATTCCTGAAATATAATCATTTAAGAATATGGTCCCCTTTTACTTTTGGGTCCTCAAGGTTAGCAACCTTTTGGGATCCATACCTGTTTAACCTTTGGAGGTGTGAATCCTCTAGATTTAGGTATGAATCTCAGAAGGCATTCATGAATTTCATGACCATGGCCTTTACAGAAAGAGCACTTATGAAAACCTTGAACATGTGTAATGATTTCTTTTAAAGGCTTCTTATTATCAGCAGTTTTTGAGATGATCTTTGTACTGATAACAGGCTTATAGGACTTAGGCTGATAATGTCATTTCTTAGTGATATTAGGTTTACCATGGGTAGACCTTTTATCAAAAGATTTCGCATTTACAGGCAAAACTCCTTTAAGCTTTTTATCGACAGAGTTAACTCCTTTGGGCTTTTTGTCGGCAATGTTAGGATCAGCAGTCTTGCCTTTGACAAATTTAATAGGTTTGAGCTGAGAATTCTTTGACTTGCTACCAGTCATCCCTGTTTTCTTAGGGTGACTGATGGCAGGTTTCTGTTGCTCAGACTCCCTATTAGCAATGTCATTTTTGACAGATTGCTTACCCTTGGACTTGTCTTTTGTATTCTTGGGATAAACAAAAGGAACTTTGTTAAAACCAAGTCCTTGCCTTTTAGGAGATTGCTGATCATAGGAAGCTTCTTCAGCCATTTCTTCAGCAATTACTTCAGATGTCTCATTTTCTTGAGAACCATATGAACTTCCTACATTGAACTCACTTTGGAAACCGATACCAGTTTTGTCATCAAGAGTTTTCTGGTTTGAAAGAATGGTATCAAAGTTTCCTTTAGAATTATTTCAAGTGTTGACAACCTTTTGAAGGTCATCTTTCTCAGAATTTATTTTCTTTATGTGTTCAAGTAGGAAATCCACTTTTTCAGTTAAAGCTTTGTTCTCTTTTTGAATTTTGATACTTTCAGCTTGTTGTCTATTGAGATCTTTGATTTCAGACAACAAGGTAGATTTCTCAGAGACAGCCAGTTCATGCTTCTTGGCTAATTTCACATAGGCAGTTTTGAATTTTGAAAATTCTTCCAGCATGTCCTTGTTGGCTTTAATGAGCTCTCCCCTTGAGGGTTCATTAAGCTCATCATCATCACTATCATCTTGTTGAAAGGGTAGTGACCTTACTGAGTCATGGGGTGACTCCCTGGCCATGAGGCATATATTTGCTTCTTCAGCAAAGTCACAGGAGTCATCCTCATCAGTATCAGTGTCACACCAAGTGGACATATTGCTTTCATCTATATCCTCAGCTACCATCCCTTTTTGTTTTTGAAATTTGGACTCGGGACGTTTTTTTGTAGAATTCATATTTTGGCTTTGGACATTTTGAAGCAAAATGACCGGTTTCCTACAGTTAAAACAGACAAGCTCGTTTTCCTTTTGGTAGTCTGCAGTTTTATAAGGAGCAGAACTTTTTGGATGAGTAGCTGTTCTTTGAGGAACGGTAGTTTTGTGAGGAGACTGCCTATGAGATGATTTGTTATACCTTTTGAAACGTTGATACTTCTTAACAAACATTGCAAAGGCTTCGTCTGAAAGAATATCATCACCATCACTGGATGTAGATGGGGTTTCATCAGGTGTGGAACAGGAAGGTTCAGCAGACATGGCTGGTAAGGATAGATTTTTGAAACTCTTTTCCATTTCTTGAGCTTGTTGGATTTCAAGCTCATAGACTGAAAAACTAGCATAAAGGTTTCTAAGAGTCAATTTATTCAAATCTTTTGACTCTTTCATGGCAGTGATCTTAACATGCCATAAACTGCCTAGTGCATTAAGAAATCTCATGTTTATTTCTTTCTTTTCATACTTCTTTCCTAAAGAATAGCAAGAGTTGACTACCTCATAGAATCTGTCATATGCACTTCGTAGAGACTCTTTAGGATCTTTCTTGAAGGAATCAAACTTCTGGATACAGGTATATAGCTTATTGTTCTTGGTTTCACCATCACCTTCAAGATATTCCAGTATAGCTTCCCACATCTCCTTAGCTGTGTCCAGGTTGATAATCTGCTGATATGTGCTTATATCAACACAGCTGGTAATGATACTGATTTCCTTTCCATCCAGAGCATCATTCTTTCTGTCTTCATCATCCCACTCTTCTTCTGGCTTTGGGACTTCAGGGTCAGCCGTTGGATCCAGTGTAGCAAGAGTATTTGGCTTCATGGGAATTCTGGGTCCATCTGTAACACATTTCCACAAACGTTTATCAATAGAGTTCATGTGTCTTTTAACCTTATCTTTCCAGATATCAAAGTGAACTTCATCCAGTACAGGACAATGGTTCACATTTGAAGTTTCTAACATTTGGTGAGCAGCCATGATCTTTAATCTCTCAAGAGGTTAATCTCGGAAAAACTAGTTTTCAAAGAGTTAAGCTCTGATACCAATTGTTAGGTCTCAGGGTGCTCAATATAGGCTAGAAGGGGGGGTTGAATAGCATATGTCCAATTTTTGAAATTGATTCAAAAATCTACTTCACTTAAGTTAGAAAGTTTTGCAGGCGGAAGACTTGTGAAGTATAGGACAAGTTGAGAATGGCTGATCTTCACAGGACAAGATCAGCAGTTCTCAAATGTATGGAAATCTGGAAATTTAAACAACAATAGCAATTCACAATCACACACAAGTAGACAAGGTATTTAATATGGTTCACACTTATAAATAAGTGCTACGTCCACAACCAAAGTGGTCAACTTTTGATTTGAAAATCGTGTACTAATTTTTCCACTAGAAGCTTTACAAACTAAATCTCTAATGGATTGTGTACAAAAATTTTGTTGACCAGTGTTTGTGGGAGAATCGATATCTATAAGATATGAATTCTCGTGAGCTATGAAAGCTAGATGTTGCAATCAATGAAGAGATTTAATGGACTGATCGTCTTAGTGTGAAGCTCTTCAATGAAGGATTACAGATAGGACGTTTAAGCTTTAATGCACTTGAAGAAGATAAAGATTCAGAGTTGTAGTTTTTGAAGAGTGTTGAATGCTGCAATGAAGTCTCCTTTTATATGCAGGAGGGACCTTGGAGCCGTTGTAGATCTTCACAATTTGAATTTAAGAGCATTTAATGATCTAATGTGGTTGTTGATCTCTGATAGGCGGTCCTGCAGCATACAGTCTGTCTCCTGACACTTTGCCAAAAATAGGTGGACTGCGTTTGCAGACAGAATGTCCTTTTTCTGAGTGTATGCCTAGAATGGAAAGCCTCATTGAATGAGTTTTGCAGGTTAACGTTGTATCGAAGTCAATGAAAGCTTCAACTCAGGACATGTCTTCGGCAGTTCTCTATCGGACGTTCTTGGGATCTTCAACTTGGCTGATGAAGCATGGCTGAGACGAGCTTGTCTGATAAATTGAGTAAGTCTGCTGATGCATACTTTGGTTGTTGTGTAGAGGACGACCGATATCCTATAGGCTATCTTCTTCAAGACATCTTACAATAAGCAACCCTAGGCTATTCAAGCTATGTCTAAGTACAAATTGCCACTCTAACAGACACGCAGACCCATTAGTCACCTTGACTTAGACTTAGGTTATGGATTCAAGCAAATCTATACTAAATACAACATAATACCTTGTATGAATACATCTTTACTCAATGAAAGGATATAGATTTGCCATACACAGCCATTCTTTCTCAGATAATCGAATCTCGAATCTCAAATTATAAAATCTTTTACTCTTTTTCTCTCTCCCCTAGAAACCTACTCCATCCACGCACATCAGACAGAGGCATCACTAGCGAGCTTGAAAGTGTGGGTTTTGGTTGAGGGAGAAATGAGAAGAGAGAGAGAAGAGTGGGTTTTGGTTGAGGGAGAAAATGAGAAGAAAGAGAGAGAGAGAGGGATAGAGAGAGGGAGAGAGAGAGAGAGAGAGAGAGAGAAAGAGAGAGAGAGAACGTCAAGGCTTCAAATTGGTTGGATTGTTGTAAATCCATTTCACCGTTAATGGGCAAATGGCTGCACCGCCATCTTCTCCGTTGACAGTGGGACTCCGGACTCCATCTGAAAGTGATTTAAAATCACCATTAACATCCATCGGTTTCTAAGGTTCAACGAATCTAAAGGATTTCTGAAAGAGAGGAAGGGTTTGATGGATGTCGTGCTGGATGTCACATCTTCGGATACATTCGTGACAATCTTAGCAGGATTTTTTCTGTAATTAAGAGATTTTGTGAATATGTGTTTATATCTTTACAGCTAACTTTTAGCCATTTCTATTAATTAATACCTTATATAAATACCCCTTTACTCAATGAAATGATATAGATTGACATTGCAAATCAAATTCTACATGATATCAGAGCATTTAACACAAAACCCTAGAAACCTAATTCTTGCCGCCGCCCAACTTCCACCTTCTAGCTTCCAGTTTTTCCATCAACCATGGCAAAACCAAACAACGGGAAACAAGCTGCTGCGGCTTCTAGTCACACCACCGTGGATGTCATGTCTCCATATTACATCCATGCTTCAAACAACCCTGGCCAACTCTACGTGGGTGATCTCCTATGTGACGAAAACTATGACGATTGGGCTGATGAGATGAGTAATGCCCTATTTGCTAAAAATAAAATAGGTTTCGTTGATGGCTCGATTTCGATGCCCGATGAAGACTCCCCAGAATTAATGATGTGGAAGAGGTGCAACACAATGGTAAAAGGGTGGTTGAACACGGCTATGAGAAGAAGATAAGGAATAGTGTGAAGTACGCTAAGACTGCTACGGATGTAACGCTCCGAGTCCGAGATCCGATGTTGAACCCCGACTCGGTGCGCTAAACTAATAAAACTAACTAAAATCCACAGATGTGAACGAGCCATACAAGCGAAAACCGTAAACTAAGCAGTGAAATACCTGATAAAACCATGAGTTTCAAAAACTCGAATAACAAAACTACAACTAGAAAACCTCAACGGCAAAACATATGTTGAAGAACAACACTAATGTAATCCTATCAATAAAACCTCGACGACTAAATACATGAGCCAGAGAAACAACAACACTAAACAACCAAGAGCTAACACGCTCGGGAAAACTACTAATATAAAATAGCTCGAAGCCTCAAAGAGAATACACAAGGTTAACCGAAGATACAACCACTCGACTCCACAAGTCGACACTAAAATACAAGTCTACAAATTAAATAAGAGTACACTCTATACTACCCAACATACTAAGTTTACATAACTCAGTTTAACCTACGATCTCACAATATAAATGATAAATATAAAATACTAACTAAATACACTTGTTAAACTTCGAAACTAAGGACACACTATGCTGGAACTTATGACCTGCAAACTAAGGAAAATAAAGTCGTGGGATGAGACAAGGCTCAATAAGTTACTAATGCGGCAATATGGCATGTTATAATGCACAACAATATAACTGGATAATAAACATGTAATAACACATAAGAGCAACCAACCCTATACTAACGAGAGGCTCAGTAGCCGCCAACCGTCCCATACCAGTTGGAGACCACGACCAACATTTGCTCGTATAGGAAGCACATAAAGATCGGTAAAGTAAACACACAATAACGGATACGGTGGATCGAGGTACACCTCTGATCCTAAACAACCACTTCCAACCTTATCGCTCTATTAATAACTCAATTGACTGTGTTACTATCGCGTTACACAAATCACAAGGGACCGATGCTCGTATACCAAAAACCAAATAAATGTACCTGATTGCATCAAACACGATCTACAAGTACCCAATGTGAATCGTTTTTCACGCTCGATCCTCCTACGACCCGAGACACCATACGGGATAGCTATCTAAGTTCGTATTTATTCCATACGACAAATGGATGCTATAAACCCATCGTGGCCAATGGCAGGGAGAGGCCCAGTGTATTGGGCACCACGGCTATCGCGTAGCCCCAACTCATCGCATAGTCGTACACTAATACACCTCCAAAACACAAATGTCAGTTGGACACGATGTAGTGCATAAGTAGATATTTACTCGTCATGCTAAACAAATCAAAGTGTGTTCTATTGAATCACAACTCAATAATATCAAAATATGATGTGATCTATTGAATCACATACCCAAATCAGCTCAACGTGTTTGTAAATTTTTAACACACAATCAATCATCAAAGTAAGATAATTGTCCTATCACAAACTAGAACAACCACACCGTGTCCGTAACACATAATCAAATCAAGACAATAGGCAAGTAGGCCTATTGTATAACTTAACAATTTAACGGTGTCTGCAATAGCTAGGCGCACTCATAATCACAATCACAGGTAGGGTGTTCCTACCGTGTCAACAATAATCAAACGGTGTCCACAATATGGAACACAAATCCATAACAAGAGTAGGCTAGTCATACCTATTCCTAATCAAAGTAATATGTTCGTTACCTCTAAACCAACTCATCTATCCGCTAATGCTAGACTTCATAACCTCAACATACGTAAGTCTACTCGTACTTACAACCATTATCAAACGCGTAGATACTACGCTCAACTTACGATCTCTACAGTATCCTATAACAACACAATACATTTCATCTCATGCGTGATGTAATCTATCACATATTATTTTCGTCGTGCACTATGTTTATAGCGACTCATTACAAGTCACATTGTCCGTATTGGAACGATAACCAAGGCATGTCACTAATACCTATGATACAACCAACTCGTCACCCGACGATTGAGACTATACGTCTCACAACTAACGTCACGCACTAAGGGCGTGACTATACAATAACTCATATGAAAAGTCAAAGGTATACAATTAACCCTTGTTTAGACATATATAGGGTGTAAATCAACGATGCAACGTAACTCGTAGTCAACAAGTTGTTTGACTAAGTCAACCAATGTCAAGCTCTATCAAATCATAATCTCATTAATTCGTCATGCCACATCGTAGGAAGCTAAAATACAACTCGTAGTGATGTATACCACCCATTACTCAACTCCGTAAGTCGATTACACTCATTAATAAATCAATCACATTATTTGACGTGTGTTCATTACGTCCTATTTAACTCCTACAGAGTCGGTCACTTTCGATTTTATTAGAAAAACCATTCTCCGTGCACATGGAGAAAAGATTGTTGTTAATTTAATTCTTTTTTCTTCTCTTTTCTCATTTCCTATTTTATCTGGAAAACCATTCTCTGTGCACATGTAGATAAGATTGCTGTTAATTTTAAAATTTTTTTTTCTCTCTTTTCTCACTTCCTATTTAATCTGAGAAACCATTCTTCGTGCATGTGGGGATAAGTTTGGTGTTAATTTATTTATTTTCTCTTTTCTCATTTCCTATTTTAAAAACCATTCTCCGAGCACATGGAGATCGATAAGATTGTTGTTAATTTATTTATTTTTTTCTCTTTCCTCACTTCCTATTTTATTTGGAAAATCATTCTCTGCTCACATGGAGATTGTCACTATTAAGATTGTTGTTAATTTATTTATTTTTCTCTTTTTTTACTTCCTATTTATCTGGAAAACAATTCTCCGTGGACTTAGAGATTGTCACTTATAACATCGCTGTTAATTTATAATATTTCCTAATTTCACTTCCTATTTTTCCTCCCATTTGCTCATTGTGTGTGTGTTTGTTGTTGTTCCGCGGTTCGTCTATGTCCTCTTCGTCTTTCCTTATTTTGTTTCTCCTTCATCCAAACTATTTCTACCAAGATTTCGTTCTCTTTCCTCAACTGTTATTGTTGCCACTTGAAGATTTATGTACAAAAATTGTGCAGTTGGAACTGATCTTATTGCTTAATACGAAAGATCGAGTAAGTAATCCCACATTCCCCCTTGTTTTGCATTTAAAGAATTCCATTGCAGCCATTGTATATAGGTAGATATTGATTTATTATGTGCCATTTACGTACGATGGAAACCAAATAGAAATTGAACCTTGAAAATATGCAATTCAGTCCAAAAGTAAAATGACAATAAAATAAGGGACAAACTACCCAAATGGTCCCTACAGAAGTTCACTTTTTCGGGATTGGTCCTTTTGCAAAAAATCTGATGTCAGTCATCCTTGTACTAAAATTCTTTACGCAATTGGTCCTTCTGTCCAATTCCGTCAAAAATTTTCCGTTAAGTTTCACCTCGTGCATCGCTTGTGAGGGTAGAAATGTCATTCGGCGTCTGAAAGTACAAGGACCAATAGTAACTTTTACAACTATGTCGGACTCCAGTGATCAATTCTCTTTTTCTCCCATGGCGAGCAATTCATCCTTATCCCTACCGTTGCTTCGACAAAAGAGAAAATTGAGTCTGCTTAAGGGAGATTCAATGATGGTGAACCAATTGCCAAAGTTCTTCTTTAACAAGGTTTAATTTTTCCATTTTAAAAACCCTCACATATTTTTAGATTTTGATTCATTCTTTCTGTCTATCTTTGACATGGGTTTTTGATTTTCTCAAATGGGTTTTCTTTGTTTTTCCCAAATGATTTGTTGTAGATCTGGGAATTGAAACCTCAAGATTCAATTCTAGTAACAGATTTGTCTAAATTTAATTGGAGATAGTGTGAGGAAACTTTCATCGATTGACCAGATCTACAACAAATCATTTTGTGAGGAAACCTCCATTGATTTAAAATCGGAAGAAACGTTCTCAAAAGAGCTTTGTTGCAGAACTCTTCTACAGAAGGAAAGTCGAAAGTCTGTTGCTTTAGCTGGCATCTTCCTCCTTTTGACGAATGAATTTTATGGCTTCATTCGTTTATTACTCCCAATTCATATCATCCCCTCTTTTCTTCTTCTCTTCTTTGTTCTGGATCTATGGATCTTTTGGGGTTTTTTTGTGTGGTTAAAATCAGCCCCAATCATGGTTGCAAACCAAAAAATCAACAATAGAGGAATTCCAATTCCAAGCCCTAGGCTCGGATTTACAGGAGGGAGAGAAGAAAACCGAATTTAATGGCAATCTGGCCCAGAGTTGGTGCTTGCTTTGGCCGGAGTTAATGGAAATGGCAGCAAGGGAGAAAGAGGTGTGCTGGGGTTGCTGCGGAGAAGATGGGAAACGCGGACCCTGTGTTCACCGGTGCTGGAGAAGGAGCACAGAGATGATACTAGCCGAAATTAATGGAGGAATGGGCTCAGATGTTGGCTAGAGCTTGGACACGGTAGTGAGGTGAGAGTTGCGCACAGGCATTGTGTTTAATTACCAGCAATGGAGACAGAGGCAGAGAGAGAAAGAGTGGAGGTGGGGGCTAGAATCACAGTTGTGGTGGGGATGGGGTGCGGGCTGGGCAACCATTGAGTGATTGAGAGAGATAGAGCTGGGTAATGGGGAAGAGAGAGAGAAAAAATTACATTATTGCCCTTGTCAAATTGCACGTGTTATTCACGTGACGTGACTTAACGGAAAAAAATTGACGGCAGTTGACAGAAGGACCAATTTTGTTCAATGTTTGAGTTCAGGGACTATTTGCAGCATAATAGGACCAAATCCGAAAAAGTAAACTTCTGGAGGGACCATTTGGGTAGTTTGTCCTAAAATAAACATGTCAAAATGAAAACAAATCTAATTATAAGTTATTCAAGTTTTTTTGCAAAATTAAGTTCGATAAAATGTAGTTATTAAACTTATATAGTTTCTAATTTTTTTTCTTTCCCTCTATTAATTACATGCATTTTTTTTGAGATCCAAATCATGCCTTGCAATCTCATTATTTATGCTCATTTATTTTTTTATTTTTTATCGAATGGATACTAATATAACTTGCCAAAGGCATGCCTCGACATTGTAATTAACAACTTGCCAAAGGTCATATATGTTGCATAAAATCAGAAGGTTCCAACCAACAGGTTACATAAGGATAAACCCAGCTATTTTGTAATAATCTTTAGTATACAATACAGACTCAGATAGAGAGCTTTCTTTTCTTTCTTGTTTCTTAAATTTGCATTTTCTTACTAATTATTTGGATAACCTTGTCTTAATAATTTCTGCTCTTGCTTAATCAACCCATGCCATGGATTCTCAAAGCTCGCATCTTGTAATTAAAAATTCAAAGTGATCGAGTTGATTTATGAGCTTTCTGATTATGGCATTTGATCGATCGAGTGAATTCAAAATGAGGGACCGGACGTTGCATGATTAATGAAAAAAAAAAAAAAAATTTTGTTTAATAAACATTAACTAATTTGTAACGAGTAATAATGCCAATTGATCTTAAACAACATTTATAATTGGTTAGGCTTCATTACTTATAAGTAAACTTGATATATATAATACTATATATATATATATATCCCCATATATATATATATATATATATATATATAGGATAAATTACAAATAACCCCCCTCAACTATGGGTTGGGTGTGAATTGTTCCCTTCAACTACCAATTGAAGCAATATGCTCCCCTTAACTATAGCATTTTCTTTAATCGTAGCTTAAATTTAGGCACTGCCATGCATTTGAGTTGACGTAAAATGCTTACGTAAGACTCATGTGACCATCCTTAGGCATTCTTTTTAACCACAGTGTCATTTTGCTATTTCAATTTACTATATTACCCTTGTTATTCTAAGACCCTCTTTGTACATAAAGATAGTCAGTAAGATAATTTTTTTATCTTTATTTTGAATATTACAAGTAGATTACAATAACTAGGAAGATAAGAATAGACTAAGTCATATTCTTATCATCATTCTTAACAGTTTAAACAATAGAAAATTACCAACATTAAACTATGATTCTTATAACACTCGAATTAGCTAGGTTCGAATTTGTTCAGCTCCCGAGTCATATGGAATTATATATATATATATATCAAGAACCATGCATATCGATATGATAAACAGTGTGCTGAGAGCATGTACATATGCGTGAGGATTTGGCACCCAAGTGGTTTTTGAATCATCCGCCAATGGTACGTGCACACCTCATAAATAAAAATATCGAATTATTTAAGGAATTTATATATAGGATATATTCAAAAACTTCAACACCCTCCTTCTTACACCTATTCAACCGAAATATACACTTGTTCATTTGAAATCTCTACATGCTTGTTCGAAATTGTGTGTATGAGAGAGAGAGAGAGAGAGAATGGAGCACAGTGTGTGTGTGTGTGTGTGTGTGTGTGTGATTCTCCAAGGGGAAATATGACTCAGGACATGAGACTGAAGATGGAATCCTTTCCACCTGTAAGATTCAAACTTTTGCTGTTTACAGGAAAACTCTTCCACAGTCAGCTTTCATTCAATTGTTGCCATCAAATCAGAGAAGAACCCTAGCTAGTTTTAATAGTATATTATTGGTAAACTACCACTCAAAGAATCTTTCTTCATCTTCATCTGCTACCCACTAAGCCACCACCTCTACAAATACTATATATATGAAAAAGTAAACCCTAAATTTTGAATTAACCAAGAAGATATGCTCAAATATCTATGAGTTTATTCTTTGTCCCACTTTTTCTCTAATTTTTAGATTATTATATAGTACTTAAGTTGCAGCTGCAACAAAATAATACAGTAATAATTAATTTTAAGTACTCAAAAATCTCATATTCTTCTGTGCAAGATTTCCTTTTCTTCTTGAAAGGAGATACATCACCTCAATTCCCATTTTATTTTTATTTTTATTATTTTTAGGGATTCTCAAGAAAACCCATGAAAATAAATGCAAATCTACACATAATTAATCAATTAATTAATAAAAAAGCAGTCACAAACACCTAACATTTTCCATTTCCAAAACTAGTGGCTACACCCGCATAAACCAAACAATCCTTAAAACACACATACATTAAATAAATGCTAAGAAAGAAACAGAAAAAAAATATAATAATAATATAATAATTCTAGAGCCATATTCATATACCACAATACCCCCAAAGAAGCAAAAGAAGTAACACAAGCCCTAGTAGCTAGTTGTTACGAACTTAATTAACACTCCCCAGAAAAGAAAAGAAAAAGTTAAGAGTTCTTAAGGATATGCACCATTGGCTGTCGATAAATCAGACCACGAAAGGGCTGGATTCCAGAAACCCAATTCACCACTGGCAACAGGAGCTGACTCCAAGATAGTATTTGAAGTAGATGTTGAAGATAAAGAAGAAGCCACATTGCCTAATATCACTGGTGTATGCTCAGGATGGTAATAGTTTGCTGTAGGAGACGATCTGAGCCGTTGATATAGCTGATTTGAATTAAATCCTGTGTTGTTTTGAATTTCACCCAGTACGAACCCACCACTTTGTTGCTGCTCTTGCTGAGCCTGGTTTTGGATATTATTTTTCCAGATAGAGCTGCACAGCCCAATTGATGGAACCTGACCAATTAAATCAAACCCGAGGTTTCGAGCATTAAATGCAGCGTCTGGGTTGGCCATGCTGCTTGATCCAATATTCATAAAGCCTTCATCCTTGACAGTAACTGAATTTGATGGGAAATTAGGGTTAGGGTTTTGGTTTTGGGTGGTGGCTCTGAGTAACGAAAGAAGATGAGAGCTTTGAGACGGACCGGCCCATAGAATTGGGTTGGAAGGTAGCTCGTGGTCGAACCCACTCATAAAGCCCGATTTTCCAATCTCGGAAGACATGACTACTGTCTTCAACTTACCGTTTGAGATAGACTTTCCAACTGGGGAGGCGGCTACGGTTGTGCTCTTGTTTTTCCGGCAACCACCACCGATGGGTACGTTGCGGAGAGCCCCGCCTTTTGTCCAGTAGCGACGACAAGTCTTGCAGAAGTGGCGAGGCTGAGTGAGGTTGTAGTTGTTGTAGTAACAAAACTTTGTGTTGGAAGAATCGCAACGCGGGCATCTTAGGTTTTGGTTTTCTGAGGTTGTCGGTGCGTTTGAGGTGGTGGCAGGGGTGGTGGCTGCGGAGGAAGAAGGAGAAGGGGAAGGTGAAATTGAAGGAGAAGGAGAGGGTGCTTCTAAAACACCAGAAATGGAGATTTTTCTCTCTCCTCCTAGTAGACCAGCTGCTGCACCACCTCCAAACTGCAGCTCCTGGATCATAGTTACCTTTCTTTCTTTGTAGATCTACAAACAATCCAAAAGAAAACAAGAAAAGCAAAGAAGATTGATTAGTGCTTTTTATTATGTTTTTTTGAAGTAGTAGGAAAAGCTTAAAGAAAGTTATTTTTGTTGTATGCTTGGGTGGATGAGTACTGTGTGAGGGAGGAGAGCGGGATAGGTCGGAAAATTAACAAGATTTGCCTTTGTTAGTTTGAATGGCTTTTGCATTGGTGTAAAAGAATAGAGGAATGAGGGGTAGGCGACCTTTAATGTACATGTATATATAGGAATGGAGAGAGAGAGAGAGAGAGAGAGAGAGAGAGAGAGAGAGAGAGAGAGAGAAGTGTCATTATATATCTCTTTGTAAAAACACAAAGTGGATTTGGAATTTAGTTGCTAGTGGTTTTTGGAGGTAAGTCATGAAATGAATGGACCCTTTGATGAAATGAAATTCAAATTTAGAAAGACCAAATTATTATTCTCATGATTCTACGACTACGGGGGGAAAAAGACTAATGAAATGATGATTGACTAAACATTTTTCCCCATTTTCTTTGTTTTGTTTTATGTTGGCTTTATTACCAGGGTCCAGGTAGAGAATATTACCACCTTCGTTAGGTAAGATTAACTATTATCAATTAATTTTTTTAGTCAATTAATTAGATATGTAACAATCACCTCTAATAAAATTTTACAATACAATGGTTAATTCGTGGCTCACTACAGCATTTGTGTCACGTGCCACACTCCTAGTTTTGTAAGTTAATCATGATATGATATATTTAAAACAACTGGGTTTTCTTTCTAGGAATTAAATAGATTTGTAGTAGAATTTCAAATAGCTAAAATTGGGTTGCATGAATTATACTACCTCCGTTCCAGGCAAAGAGTCCACTATACTATTTTAGGATGTTTCACTTAAAGAGTCAACTTTTAAAAAATTATACTTACAATTTTCATAATCTTTCATCTTTAACCTCCACTTATGTTGTAATCATAATGGTTCTGATTAAGTATTATAATTTGTAAAGTGTAAATATCCTCGTTATCAAGAATATTCAACATCACAAGTGGGGAGAGGAGCTGCAATTTTTTTTTTTTTTTATAATAATCAGCAATCAAGTTTCCCAAAAGAATAATCTTTGGTATTAGATAGTTTATGTTTAGTGCTTTTCCTTTCCTTGATGAAGATGCTGTTCAAAAACAATGATTACAAGTTCAAGGAGAGGGCTTATCACTTGAAAAAACGTGTAAAGTCCATGTCCCCACCCTCCAACTGCAGAGAGAGCCAACCCTAAATTTATGGCTTGAATTTTGCCCCTTGGGGACTATTCTTAATTCATCAATTCCCACAATATACATCACACACACACACTAATGAAACACAATCAAGATGACTGCAATCATGTGCTACACATTGGGTCATTTGATCCTAAACTAATCATATTTCCCACGTGTGTTGTGTTGTTGCCCAGTCCGTGTGGGTGTCATCATATGATTATTTGATTTCCATGATTACACTAATGGAGCATTCAAAATTGAAACACTCAACCTATATTAATTAGTATTCTAGGGTTTTGTTGAATCAAGAACAGTTGGTTCTGACTGAAGCTAGACAGCTTCTCGGCTGCCATTTGATCCAACGGAGTATGTCTTATATACGTATGTTAAATTTGTTTCGTTTATCTAATGTTGTAAGGGTAGAAGAATCATGCATAGAACAAAAGGCGGATAAGGCATATCTAATATACTAGTAAAGTAAAAAAAACACGTACTTAAATATCAATGCAACATTTAGGTAAGAGTCGTCTTTGCATTGAATGATATGCATTTTGACACTCAATTTAATGTTTCAAGCATTAGTATTTCAATAAGGTCTCACCTGGTCTATATAGACACAGGTCCGGAAACATTACGACATGGGATTATACCTATGCAACAATGACAAAACCAATTCTGATAAGCTTGATACACACAACATTTATGCAAAAATATATACATTTTGCATGTTGGAAAGCTCATAAACCAAACCTGAGTAAGTTGGATATATAGACACAGCATGCTGAAAGGTCGTACACATAAAAAGCAACCTTAGTCGCCACCAAGGAAGAAATTCTAGTAAATACCCTGTATAGATTGAAATGAAGATGTTAATAATCTAAATCGAGGGCTGGCATGGGAAGCAGACCTTATAGTATTTGACTTGAAAATTTCTTTGTTTATTGCTGATCAGGTATGCATTCGAACACTATCTTTCCTCCCTACCAACAAGAACATATATAGGATCATGTCCAAACAACTTCCCACTCATGAAATTAAACCACTGTTTAATTACGCATATAAATCCAAAAAATAAAGAGCTAATTAATGCTATGGGCATTAAACAAGGGTAAATTCAAAGCGCCTTATAATATATATATATATATATATATATATATATATATATATATATATATAGGCGTGAATGAATATTAGTAACATTCTGTGTGGTACATGAATTTCGTACAAGGAGCTAGAAAAATTCTTCAGATTAAGTCTGTGATCAAAGGTACTATTAGAAAACCAACGCAAAATAAAAGGCCGGGAAGACAAGTGAATATGATTAATATAATTGTATGTCAATTTCGAACAGTCAAACTGATATAATCATGCTTGCTGATGATCATGTATGTGGTTTTAATTAGGAGATTATGTATATATGGATGATGAGGACTAAATGAAATCGCTTGTATTCTAAGATAATAATGCAACTATGGATTGTTCCGCATTGACCCCTATATATATATATATATATATATATATATATATATATATATATATGACAAAGAATTAAAGGAGATTTAGTAAGATTTTGATATCAAGTAATGAATAGTTACAGAAATATTAGACGATGTGGACCCTGATGAGATAGATGGGCTGGAGTAGAAAATTTTATAATTGTACTACGATATGATATGATCTCATTCTTTCAGTTTAGCAACTTAAAATTTAAATTCCCAAAGAAAAAAAAATTTTTTTAATTCAATCATGCATGATGCCAATTCATAATTGTTTGTTTTGGGGAATTAGTTTAGAATACAATAAAACATTTCCAATGATATTTTCATTTAATTTTATGTTTTTGGCAGCCATGTTATATATGTAGGCAAAATAAATCTTGTTTGAGAAGAATTTTGAACCTGATGAGTAACACATAGGTCGAAAAGACGCCTTTTATTACTACTAACCGTCGCCTTAAATCAAAGAGCATTTCAAGCTTGGATTCTCTCTGTTAAATTAATTTCAATATGTGCATAAAAAAAATGTAAAATTTTAGTTAGTTCAAATTATATATACATGATGATACTAATGAACCTTTTACTTCCTTTTAATTAGGGTATAAAAATTATTTATATCATTTAAAATTTAATATTTATATAAACCGATCAACCACATTGAAATACATATTTAATTTCGAATATATAAATATTATGTACAAAATATTTAGCTGATCGATAGTTTATATGAGACAATAAAAACAACAACAATATGTCAGTATTTTCATAAAATACATACTAAACAAGATAATATTCAATTTAACAATTACCAATTTACCATTAATGACTCCTAAAGGCACTAGATGTCTTTTTATTACTATTGGACTTGATTGATTATTTAAGGAAAAATTGCATGCCTGTCTCCTTTCATAGATTGTCAACCGCTTAAGTCCACTATAATTGTTTTCAACCGCTTAAATCATTTTAAGTGATAAATTAATAATTTTTCCCAAACTGCCCCCGTAACAACCTATCATGTATTTTTAGTTTTTGCGATTTCCTTGATTTACTCTTTTCAAATCTCCATTACGATTTCTTACTAAAATTTTCATTCATATCAACTTGAAGAAACTTAAAAAAACAAATTCCAATAGTGTTCAATATCGAATTCATTATGAAATCGAAATCAATGGATTCAACCAACCAAACTGTTGTAGTGTTGTTGCTGAAATTCAGAGGAGATACTATTGTTTTGAAAGTTTCAGAGAATTTTGGTTTATCTGAGTTGATCGAATGCATCAGAGGTAAATATTCTAATTTTTAATCGGATAATTGTACTTTGAAATACACTGTAGGATCACACAACAATTGTTGTTTTCATTATCATTGTTGATGTTTTTGAAATTGATAATAATTTGATTTACGGGATTAATAAAAAAGGGGGTCATGGAGATGAGATTGCAGAAAATACACATGATGCAATTGTTAATGAAGACGATGCACAAAACTTACATTGCCATGCACAAAACCTTGACAAAGGTAAAGGAAAAGTTGTGCATCGTGATGCACCACATCTATTTGGCGATGCGCAACAATGTAACGAGAAGAACAATGATAGTAATTGTACCAATTTTTCAAGTTTTGAAAGTGATGTTGAAAGTGTCCCATGTTACAACATATGTCCTGCTCAAACAAGAAAGGAACTCTTAAATTCTGGTTGGGCAAATCTTATTACTGGTGTTGGTCAATCATTTAAAGGTGGAGTGGAAGATTTTCGTACGCAGCTTATAAAGTATTTATTCAAGATTGGATTTGAATTTATTTATATTAAGAACAACAAAAATAAGATTAGTGTTGCATGTAGGAAGAAATTCAGTGATGATTGTAGTTGGTTCACAAGGCATCTTTAAATATTGATGAATCAGTATCCATCTACAAGTGCATCCTTTCACACAGTTGTCATTTGACCATGGTTGACGATAATAACTCAAAAAGGATGCGTTGTGGTATAATTGGACAATTGATTCTTGACTATGTTCGCAGTCAACCAAGCTATTCACCGATTGATTTAATTGATCACATGAGGACAAATTATGGCATTGAGATTTTATATAGCAAGGCATGGAGGAGCATTAAGAAGGCTTAAAAGAAGCTATTTGGTTGTTATGAAGAATCTTTCCAGGAGCTGTAGTAGTACGTTAAAGCGTTGCATAAAA
This sequence comes from Platycodon grandiflorus, assembly GCA_016624345.1. Taxonomy (NCBI): domain Eukaryota; kingdom Viridiplantae; phylum Streptophyta; class Magnoliopsida; order Asterales; family Campanulaceae; genus Platycodon; species Platycodon grandiflorus. Next base: position 28,834,741 of record CM028361.1, on the reverse strand, counting down.
GTAATCCAGGTAGCTTTGTTTTCTTAGAATCGGACAATGTTACGAATCGGTTCAGCAGGTTATTCATTTCATTTCGGGCATACGTAGATGGTTTCAACTACTGCCATCCTATATTGTTCATAGATGGCACATTTATGAAATCTCGATTTAAGGGCACCCTTTTGTCTGCCACGGCCAAGGATGGAAATCAAGGTACATCCATTTTTTATACATTTTTTCCTTTGTTTCAACATTATTTTGATTAATTAATATCATAGGCTGATGATGTTTATGCCCCTGTTTGTACTTGTACCTAATAAGATAATACATTCAGTACATTTTGTGTGCATCGAGAAATAAAAGTGGTGCATCGCTGTCACGCCCCGACACGAATTCCTATACGGACTCCTGAGCTGGTTCGTGGTCTAAATTCTGTAACAGTAATTAGCAGTGAAAGTTCTGCTAAACATCGGAGCTCATCTATATTCTCAAGCCAACATCTTATATATTACTGTCTCGAGTCATTGATCTCAAAACATCTTATAACAATTTGATCAGAGTTACACAGCTGGGTGTAATGGCACGACAACTTGTGCCAACTACTAATCGTACATACGTAGCTATGCCATGTAACCTTAACAAACGTATTATCCCATCACTACATAGCTCTATAGAGCTATTGTCCTGAACAACATCTCAACAAATCCCTTCTAGTATATCCCACAGCGTTTGCTCTATCTGCTTACCAACCTCAGGAAAACAAACAAACACAGAGTGAGTCGAAGACTTAGCAAGTTACTAAATGCAATTACATGGCATGTGATCATGCAGCATGTCAACACAAGATATAACAATGCTTTACATCTAATTTCAGTTAAAAGCAATATATCACAATAGCAAATAATTCCATATACATGATAGGCTCAGCTGCCGCCAACCGTCCCATACCAGTTGAAGACCGCGACCACCTCATACATATGAAAAGCACATTATAATACCATGCAATATCAAAGGCTCAGCAACCGCCAGCCGTCCCATACCAGTTAGAGACCACGACCAACCGACATACATGGCTAACATATAACAGATAACTTACAGTACTCTTATCGATGTCGAGATATGCCTCACATCCTTCTTTACTTTTCATCTTTATTTTTCTTGTCTGTACATGTGCTGCTATTGCAATGCAAGTTCCTGAATGAAAACCTTCACTTGTTTCATAGGCGGCTCCACCTCTACGGGTAGCCCTTTCCTCATGACTGGTACCATGGGTGGCTTCACCTCTACATGTAGCCTGTGACGCCCCGACCCAGATTCTAATACGGAATCCTAAAGTCGACGCGCCAAAACCACAATTAAATAACAAATACAAATAGTAAAAGTACGTGGCACAACAACCCGTACTTACAACAAACCTAAAATAATAAAAACTTGGATAAAATAAAACCAATCATCGGCGACGTTACAGCCGGAACCCAACTAATAACACACAAGTATAAGTTTTTGTAGAAAACCATTAATACCAATAATTACCTCGGCCACAACATGCAGGAACAATTGTACATAAACCACAAGCTACAACATGCTTGGGAAAATAACTGAATTTAAGATATCACAGAGTGTACAAGCTTGACATACACGTGTCGGCTACCAAAAGAATAATAGGAAACAAAGTATCAACACTACCCATAGTAAGGTCTACATGACTTTACATAACCAATCGTCCTCACCAAAAGAATGTCTATCACTAACAACAAAAGAGCTCTAAGGGTTACGAAGCAAAAGACCACCTGCGAACTAAACGAGAATACTATCCGACCTCACCGCGAACTCCCTGCCTGACTTGGATCTAAGGAAAAACACATAAACAGCAAACGGGGTGAGTCGAAACTCAATAAGTTACTAAATGCAACTATATGTCATGGCATAATGCTTAACTGGTAATTATAACATGGTAATACATTTGTATATATCACAACTGAACATGTAACATCATTGATACAATTCACGTAAATCATACGTAGCACTTTGATGTCCACATAAGTACTCGTAATAAACCACATTGTAAAGGATATCATTTCTCTTTGTCCATCTTTGCGTTGCTCCTGCAATACACAAAACAACCAAATGTGCCTCGATACCTGTGTATGTAGTACCGACGTCCCCGATTAATATCATCGAGTTCAATCTAGCAAACCAAAGTCATGTGTACTGCTACAACAGTGTGGCTACTTCTCAACTGTGGCCAACAGAAGAGGGGTGTCTGAAACTCCGGTACGGCGACTTATAGCAATCACAAACATTGATTTGTGAAGACTATAGGTCGTCCCACCTTACTCGACCAACGACGCCAGCTGGACTTACACAATGCACAAGTAGATGTTCTTACTCATCTAATGCAAATAACCATCAAGTTCAAAAGTAGTGAACTTGACAAATAACAAGTAGATTATTTCATTCTACCACCAATTATCATTCAACACATATTTGCAAGAATTCTAATCAACACATTAGAGCCATTGATAGGTCTCCACTTTAACAGTACCACAAACATGGAGGACTAGAATCTCTATCAATCGAACTCTAAACCTCGTAGTAATTTATCATATTGTTCGGGGGATCATAATCTTCGCTAAAATAGACTTCTCGGAGCCATTGCTAAAGTTCATAAAATTAGGGTTTAAATGTTATATGCAAGATTACCCAATTTCAAGTCTCAAGTTCTCTATTTATTCAAATCCTAAGGTTAATGTTTAAACCCTAGCTCATCAAACATCATTTAACCCAAGAACACATCACAAGCATAATGTACTCATCTCAACCTAGAAATTTGTACATGAAAACAACATCCATAGCAAGTTATACCTGATTATTGATGATCTAGCACACATTGAAGCTTAAAACATACAAAAGGAGGTTTAGTAACTTACCTAGAACCGAAAATCAAGCCAACGAAATCACGATCGAAGGCTTTAAAGTTTCTCCCCTACTCGACACCAACACAATGACGGTATCGGATCGTCAATTAGACGGTTTGATCTTTGGGAACTCAAACACACACACACACTAATCTCACCAAAGCTCACCCACATACTCAAGAACACCTATGGAGGAAATGGGAGGGAAAATGGAGAGAATGAAATCTCTCCACTTCATTTAAGTGGCTGGGAAGCTCAGTCAAGGGGGATGATGATGTGGCTCAAGGAGAGTCACCCATTTTGTCAAAATCTTCAATTTAGATAAGGTCAACCTAGGCTTCTGGTCTTTAATGCGGACGCATAGGGCGGTCGCATGGTTTCTATGCGGGCGCATAGCGCGGCCGCATAGATTCCAGAGAATTGAGGGGTTATGCGCACTAGCACTATGCGGCCGCATAACTCCCCGGTTCAAGCTAAAATATTTCTAAGCTGTCCAAAGGTGATTCCAAGCACTCCTAAGTCAACCTAAGATGATACAAACTTCAAACTAAGTCCGAAACAAACCCGAAACAACCCATAACAATGTAGTTAAACATAACAATTCTTGTAGACATGAAATGAAATAACGAATTAGGGTACGAATCAACTAACATGCTACTTAAACAAGTATAATATGTATGTTTAACATGTCAATCAAATAATAAGACAAGTAAATTATACGTAGGAGGAACCAGGGTGTTACATAGCCCTTTCCTCATGACTGGTACCATGTGTGGCTCCACCTCAACGGGCAGCCCTTTCCCCTGCGTCTAATTATCGATATGTACTGACGACAATCAGGATCGTAGTATGCCAGTGCCGCCCTATTGGTTACGACAGTGGGACTACCTTCTACCATGGCCAGTGATAGGACCATTACTTGTCCACGGTTTTTACCGTGCATCATGATTTTCATCATGTATAACTTGTCCACGGTTTTCACCGTGCATCATGAATTTCATCATGTATAACTTGTCCACGGTGTTCATTGCGCATCATCTATTTCATGCATCAATACATTCCCCAGTAATTACTGCTGGTTCTCATTATCATAAACAAGTAAATGTTTACTTGCTATTATGCTTTAATTTTATGAACAAGTAGGTGTTTCCTTCTATTAATCTCATGCTCACATATACAAAATATTTACTTCTAACGCATATTAACATATCAACTTATCACATATCATTATGATCAAGCAAATGTTTACTTGCCATTAATTACTCTAAGCACATTACTGGTCTCATATACATGTCATTTACTCTTTACACATATCACTATGGTCAAGTAGATGTTTACCTGCCATTAATTAGTCTGTCGTAGTGCTTGTAAATACTAAGCACATTACTAGTCACATACACATGCTATTATTCTCTGCATATACCATATCACATGTCATAGCCCTTAACATTTATCTATAAGCAGCTATTATTACTTTACTAAACTATTTTTGTTCCTGTTTTACAATAGATCCCATTATTATCATCATATTAACCATTATTCGTGACGTAATACTTTGTATCCCGTACTCATTTCATGTTCACTTCACTGTATGTCATAGTATTTATAACATTATAACTTTATTAATGTGTCTCCTTAATATTTTAAGGACATTTCAAATAATACCCACTAATCATATCACTTGTTAATAACTAGTACACATATGATCATGTGGCATGAGACTATCTTTAGTTTATCATGCATATACTTTAAAATAGGAAGGGGTTAGTAACTTACCTCCCTTTTTGAAAGGGTTCTCTTATTAAATATATTGCTCACACAGAGTTGGTTCGTCCAGACTTTTGAGCAACCATTTATCCCAAGCACGTGTTACTTTTACAAATAGTATATGAACTACTTGTCTTTTATAGCATGAGAACTATTTTTAGTCTATTATGCAATATTTAAAAACGAGGGTTTAGTAACTTACCTCTAGCGCTTTTCCTTAATTAAACTTTACCCGGAAATGATCTACTCATCAAACACATCGTTTCTGCGGAAATCAGTTTATCCAAATTCTGAGTGGTTGAGCATCAAACGAGTCTCGCCGGAAATGATCTACTCGTCGAACACGTCGTTTCTACGGAAATCAGTTTATCCAAATTATGAATACCCGTGCACCAAATAAGCCTCACACCCGAGAGAAGTGAAAGAAGTGTGTGTTTAGTGTGTTGTGTGTGAAAAGTATATGAACTATGAAGATTTTCAAGCCCTTTATATAGGCCTAAGGTAAGCAGGTGAGTCACCACCCTTTTTTCCAGGTTGCGACACGTGGCAGCGAGGTGTCATACATGTACGCAATGACTCATCGCGAAGGAAGAACGAGGTGTCGCAAAGATAGACAACGACTCATCAAATCATAGCACGAAGTGTCGTAAGAGAAATCCTTAAATGATGACTCATCATTTTTGTTGATGAGTCAATACTTAAGCATGAGGTGTCATCACAAGAAAAAACTTCAACATAATGACTTATCTAGCCAAGCACGAGGTGTTAAATTTATCCGATTTTATCTTTATCCACTTGTTTGATCTTATCTTGTTTTGATCTTATCTTTTTATTCTTTTTTATCCTTTCGTGATACTTATCCAACTTCCAATTTTATCCAAATTTTCTGTCTTCTAACGCCCAAGACATATCCAAATAAATTAAAAAATATCCCAAACGACTATAGAATGATTCTAATACCCGATATAAGATAAAATAAAGTCGGGATCTTACAATCGCAATACCCAAAATCAGTACTCTTGCAATACACTTTTGTGCATCGCGATGCACACTGGTATGCATCGCAAATGTTATGTTGTTAATTAAGTAGAATAATATGCATCGAATATAAAGTTGTGCAGCGCGATGCATAAAAATAATATTTTTAGTACAAGTATATGCATCGCGATACATACTTTAATTAAATATTGTTCATATGCTGCAGGTTTGTTCTCGTTTGCATTTATGGTCGTAAGTTCTAAAAATAAGGATAATTGGCCTTGGTTTCTGTCTAAAATAAAATGAGCAATCGATCGTGAAGTGTTGTTTATATCCGATCGAAATGTTGGTTCAATGGAAACAATACTCGACGTGTTTGGGAGTTCCAAGCATTTTTTTTCCTTGATGTACTTTTATCGGAACTTGAAAGAAATGTTTACCGGTAAACGTTATTCCAACGCGTTCTGCAGCAATTTGTGTTTAAGACTCAAGGATTGCACGTATGCCTCTAATATTAGACTGTTTAATGAGAAAATTGAGATATTAAAAAATAAGGGGGACAGGTTGCTTGTGATTTCTTAGCCACCATTCTATACGATAATTGGGCGATTGCACATTGCCACTAGAATATGCCGAACTGACCTCAAATGCCACGAAATCATTCAACAATTAAATTTTAGAGGCTCGCGGTCTTCCCATCACTCACATGGTGGACTGTATATGATCGAAAACCATGAAATGGTTTAGGGACAGACTTGGGAATGGAAAAAGATGAAATAAATTATTATGTGCGAAGATGGGACCCAACTCATAAATACGAGGTTTTATCCGATCTAAGCGTTCAGGTTGACTTGGGGAATTGGACATGTTTATGTTATCAGTGACAAATTCAAGGATTCCCGTGTTGCCACACAGTTATATATTGTGATTGTGAGATCCAGGAAAAATATCAATGATATGGTTGATAATTACTTCTTAACAAACAATTACATCAAGTGTTACGAGGGAAGCTTGATGTCAATTGCAACTACGGAAAGGTATGAGTTTCAGAATTCTTGCAAGGGTGAGACCATTTTACCACCAATAATGAAGAGATTACTCGGACATCCCAAGAAGATAAGAATCCCATCAAATGGTGAATCAACAAGAAAAAAGAAAGGAATATGTAGCAGATGTCACAAACTTTGTAACCATAACTCTAGGTCATGTAGAGAGGCTATAGAAGGTTGATTTTTGTTAAATTGTAATTTTTGAAGTTCATTGTCTATTATTGTGCATCGAAAATAAAAAAATCATGCATCGCGATGCAACAAACAGTACTTTTGTTGGTACTATTTTTGTGCATCGCAATGCACAAATTTTTGTGCATCGTAAGTGTAATGTTAAAAAAAAAAAGATATTGTGCAATGTAATCAACACACATCCATAAAACTGTATATGAAATTAATTATAAATTAGTATTAAAACACCACAAAATATATTCAAATATTTATATGTATTCAAATACTAGAAAATATTACACCTTGACAAAGGTAAAGGAAAAGTTGTGTATCGCGATGCACCACATCTATATGTGAGTACTTCTTGGAACTCAGATCCAACTCCACTGAACAACCGCAAGTAGCAGTAGATGTTACACAACCTATTAATTTGTTGAAAATGTTTTGCAGCGGATGCTATTGGTACTAAAGACTTGTCATCTAGTGCTTTGAATGGATCAACAGGTACTCAATCTGACGATGTCATGATTCCCAAACTTTCTCCACCCTGCAATGGTGTCAATGACAATTAATTTACCTGTTGAGCAGAATGGTGCAGATTGTCGTGCACAACCTATTGAAGAGAATTATATCGACAACATTGCACAACCTGGTTGGGCAAATCTTTATGCTTATCCTTGAATTTGAGATTCTTAATCTGACATATGAGGGACTGCATACTTGATCTGTATACAATCCTGACATGATTTTTAGTCAGGTTGTCTCTTGCATGCCCATGGATTCAGCAGCAGTTTGAAAGGTTAACCTATTTGGGAATCTCCGGATCTATGCTTATCAACTCCCCGAAGCATTTCGTCGCTTAACGCCCTTCCTCATCTCTGGGTGCCTAGGTATCCACTGTAAGCCTTTTTCCTGTTTTGAACCTTGCCCTTAAAAGGCTATGCCATCCTAAGGTGCTGCTAAATGGATGGATCTTATCAACGTCCATGAATGAGAAATCATAGAGCAAATTGCCGAATCGAAAAAATTTGGTGCAATTATATAGCTTTGTATCGGCTAAGTTCACGAGTTGGAGATAAGCGGACTCAAACTGCTGACATCCGCCACAGGGTAAAGTACCGCCTCTCAGGTCCACCGACTAATTTTACCATAGAGGCCTTCGCAGCTGCATAACACGTATATTGTGGTTACAGTCACATAATTTAAGAATTATAAAAATAAGTAAAATAAGTTGTAATAATTGTACATCGTGATTCTCAAAACTTTAAACCCTATAAACGCTGTTTCATTTTCTCAGTGAACGCGATGGAACATTTTTTTTGCCAATGACACTATGTTTTTTTTTTTCAAATAATGCATCGCGATGCATCAAAAATAGAATTTTTATGTAAATGTATATAGATTGCACTCTATTTAGGAAGTTGTAAACAAAAAGTACATCTATAAAATATATTACGTATCTGAAACTTATTTAACTTCGTATTTTTGTGTTTTTCTTGTTCTGGTGCTATGTTATAGTTTCGAAGACATTTTTGTTTACTTTTTCAAATCGTCCAATGTTGCTTAATGTTGCTTGCTTTTTGAAATCTCCCAATGTTGCTTTGCTTTTGAATGGCATGATGTTTTAAGTTTTTTGAAAGTTTAGAGGGTTCTGTACGAGTGTTCTTGTGTTAAACATTCAATAGCATTCTTTTGGCTTGGAGTGGGAAACCGATACATCGCGTACGTGTTAAAAGGAAGAGTATACACGATGCATCGTTTTTATTTTTGCGATACATAGCATGCAATGGTCTGTGTTTTTTAAGGATATAGATGACATTTTTCAACAAAAGTGTGTTTTTTCGATTTGAAACAATTATAGTGGACTAAAGCGGTTGAAAATTGTCTAAACGATACCGGCCCGAATTTTGCCCATTATTTAACTGTTAGATATTGCTATTTCGAAAATCTTTGTAATATTCACTTTTTTTTTAAGAAAAAAAAAAGGCTAATATCAACAGATCATACAAAAATAATTAAAAATGTTTTACTTACTCCTTCCGTTCCACTCAAAAAGTTCACGTTTGAAAAATCGAATATTTAAGGGATATATAAGTAACATTAGAGATTGTCATAATTAATTATAAAAATATTTTAGCATAATTAATATATTTATACCACATATAGAGGGTAAAATTGAAAGTTTTATGGAGATTGTAGGAATAATTTTAAAAGTGAACTCTTTGTGTGAAACATCCTAAAATAGTATAATGAACTCTTTGCCTGAAACGGAGGGAGAGAGTATTTCTTTTCTAGGCCATTTAATTAAGTAAATGGCCGGTACACCTAATCATGCACCAAGTATAAGAATTGAATTTAAAGAAAGCATTTACATGAATATCTCTGACCTCAAACAATTGAGGAAAAGAGTGAGTTGACTTGGGGTAATTGAAAAGCATTTCCTAAGTCATTTTATAAGAGAACCTAATTATGCACCAAATTGAGTTAAATTAATTAAATATATACTCTCTTCGTTTCACCCAAAAAATTTATGTTTGAAAAGTCAAATAATTAAGAGATATATTAGTGTCATTAGAGTTTGTTATAATTACAAAAATACATAAGCACAACCAAGATGCTTACAACACAATTGGACGATAAAGTTGAAAAAAATTTAGAGTGTATATATTATTTTTCAAAGTGGACTCTTTTAAGTAAAAGATCACAAAATAAAATAGTGAACTATTTGAATGAAACATAAGTAATACTCCATCCGTCCTTTAATTATTTTTTTGTTTGACTCGGCACACGGATTAAAAAAAAATAATTGACTTGATTATTAATATTGGTATAATGTGTAATTTCATTTAATATCTATGTGTATGTGATCCATAATTAAAGTAAGAGAAAAAGTAAGGGTAAAATGGTAAAAGTGATGTACTAAAAAGAAAAATTTTCGAACAAGACAATTATTCTGGGACGGATAAAAAAAAAAACAATAATTTAAGAACGAAGAGAGTATTAATCTAAATGACAACCTATTTAATTTTACCAATAACATTCTGACGGACGGCCCTGCGAAAAAAAAAGAGAGTAGAAGATGAACAAGTATGAATGGAAAAGGAAATATGATGGGACCACTTTAGAGAAAACGAAAACGAAATTGTCCGTATTTCCATTAGCAAACTTTGGTTCAAAACATGGAAATTCCTTTGGGGTGCGGTGCGTGTCCTTTTTATTAATTTAAGGACAAAAAAAGTGAGGTACGTAATCTGACCTGACCGCGCGTGCCGTCCGGAACGTGTGACTCGTATTTTCATAGATTTACTGATACGAGTCCGACACACCCTGAATAGAAAAAAAAGAAACGCACCCCCCGCTGTACCACTCCCTACTTACTGTTGGAATGAGAATTGAGAAGACCCCTTCCTTGACTCGATCACTTTCTTTCTTTCTTTCTATCCATTTGTTTGGCCGGGCAGGGGCAGAGGTAGCTGAAAACGACATGAGCTTCATCACGCTATGCTCCGCTCCGTTTCATTTTTAGGGCAAACTAATCTAATCGCCGTCAGTGCCCCCTCCTCGTTCTTCGTGCTCTCTCTTTCTCATTCGTTTCTTTCTAGGTAATCAATCTAAATCCAAATCCAAAAATTAATTAAAACATGTAAATTAATTAATACAGCTGCTTTGTTGATCCTATGATCCGCTCTTCTCTCTCCCCCCCCTCCATTCAATTCAGCCCTAAGATTTCCCCATTTCCAAATAATTATACCCTATCCTATCTAGGGGTATCAAATCGGGTATAATGTTTATTATTCATTGGTATAATGGGCTAACCATTATATTCAATTTGCCACCCCTAATCCTATCCATGCGATGACAGGATCAAACAATTAATACGCTTAGCAATTGTGTTTTAGTTGAATTAGCAAAGATCAAACAATTTCTATATAAACGTCAAATCAAATTACCCCCCGGTTTGGCTTGTTCACCTGCAGAGTTAAGTTTGTTAGATATAACTGAAGAGTAATGCTATGTGTACCTAAAGATTATCAAATTTTTTGCACCAAATGATATGTCAGCTGATGTGGTACAAAAAATAAAATTAAAAATCATAATTAATGTATCACATCAACTGCCACATCAGCTGACACATCATTTAGTGCAAAAAATTTAGCACTCTTTAAGTACCCATAACATTATTTATAACTGAATCAAACTTGACCCAATTTTACGACTCTTGACAAGTACAGTAAATGAGCTAGTATAATTTAAGCTTTAGTACAAATTAAATTGGTATAGAAATGAAGCATAATCATAATAAAATTCAATAATATTATTGGTTCAGTAAAGCAGTATGAACATCTAGCTAGTCGCTGTGTCACTATCTAGTGGGTAACACCAACACGAAATGAAAGCCACATGAAATTACTAAAAAGTAGGGGTGAAGGTGGTTTGGTTTAGTTTGGTTTGAGCCAAAACTGCAAATCGAATCACCCCTAACGGTTTCACATATTTCAAACCGAACTGAACCGCCACAAACTTTAAACCGAACCGAACCGATCGATTTGGTTCGGTTCCGCGGTTTAATTATTTAAATATTTCAAAAAAATACTTTTAAATATCAAAAAAATACTTTTAACACAAACTAAATAATTAAAAGTCAAAAAATTAACTTTAAAATTACAATAATTCAGTCAAAATGTAGGCAAACAACAATAATTTTCTTATTAAATTCAATTACTAATTACTAAATAATATATATATATATAAATAAATAAATAAAAATTAAATGGTGGTGGTTCGATTCGATTCGGTTTGGTTCGGTTTGGCACCAAAAACAGCAAACCGAACCGAACCGAACCGCTCGGTTTATAAAATTTTCAAAGCTAAACCGAACCGTCCTAACCCAAAATCGAACCGAACTTGCCTATTCGATTCGGCGGTTTGGACTTACACCCCTACTAAAAAGGGAGGCCTATTCTATCATAATACATACCCGCCGCATAGTATGCCATGCCCATGCATGCATGGCATGGGGAGGAGGAAGATGGGGGTAGTTAATCAAAATCACATTTACAGAAGCCACACTGGTAGTAAATAGATAGATGGATAAAGAAACTTCTCCATTCTAAACGAGAGGGCCCCGGTTTATGTCTCCCCTTATGGCAGCAACTCAGCTTTTCATGGGTCCCCAAAGCTTTCCTCGTCTTCTTTTTCTATCAAAGTAGGTGCTTGTTTAGGCCCCCAATAATACATACTCACTGCCATTATTCTCTCATCAAACCTCTCTCTCTCTCCTCTCCTCTCCTCTCCTCTCCTGTTACATACACACAAAACCCAACAGACAAATCAGTTTTCTTGTTGAAAATTTCATGTTATTTTACATAGTTCGCCTCTAAAGGGATCAGCTCCAAAATAACATCTGCTTCTTATGTAAACTACTCTTAACACAATTGTTAAAACACACACCCACACACACACACTAGAGTGTGAACATCTCCCATTCTGACACCCTACTGTCTCTTTAGTCCTTTTATTGATTCTTTTCTCACTGTACATGTTCAGAAACTCTCAAATATGTTTTTTTCATTTAGTGAATTCAAAACATTGCTAATAGGGTAAACATATTAGCTTTTTTTTATACATTATTACTACGGCTGGATGCATCTCACTAGTGTGGAAGCTTTGTCCGAGCCAAAAACCTGACCTGACTAACCATGTTAGAGGTTCTCGAAACCACACACACTAGTCACCACAATTTATGATAATTTAACAATTATGCTGGAATGCCATGGTTTTGATCAGTGCCTACCTCTCTACAACCCCGCAGCATGACTCCCGATTCTGTTTTCCAGCAAAATCCAGATCATAATCCTGATACATATGGGATGTAATGCGAGTATTTCATCATAAATTGATAATAGTGGAGTATTTAAACAATAAAACCTCCAAATCCTAAAGGGAAATCAGGGAAATGGTTGTTTCGGGAAAGGCTATGAAACAAGGACGACTCTTCATTTACTCGCCACACCCACATCTCACACAACACTTTGCGGACATGGGTGCTGGATCTATGCCAGACTCTTTAAATTGTAGATGGACACTCCAACCCATGATTTCAGTCAAGTTTCTGAAAATTTCATATGATCAACTAACAAAAACTCAACTATTCTTAAAAAGCCTCTCAAACTTTTACTATATTACACTAATTTTCATATCATATCCGTAACTTATAATCAAAACATAGCATATGGGAGTACACAGCTATAAGCCATGTCCAAGTACCCCCCCCCCTCCCCTACTTTTGGATCCTTTTGAGTCGAGTCCACATATCCTAAAATTCATGGTTTCCACCGATCCAACTTCTAGAAAAATGCCAGCACCTGATGCCTACACCCCAAGTCCTTGTAAGTTGTAACATAGGGGAACAGTATTAACGCTAAAGAAGCTTTGGGAAACTTAAACTAAACATTTTATCCCATCCCCATCCTATAATCTTAAGACATATGGAACCATGAATATCATAGTACCATAATTGTTGCTTCCTCACCATTCCAACAAAAGAAATTATGCCATCTGAAAGAGGAAAAATACCAATTTCCAATACCTTGCCGCAATCTTCCCCACAATAGAAAAGAATAAAAACCAACCACATAAAAGATGCTACATCCAGAGGTCATCACTCATCAGCCAAAATGTAAAAATCTACAACCATTATGCTTAAAGTTTTTCCTAGTCAATCAAGATATGCCATTATAGAGTGTTTTGCTCAAGAGAATTTTCAACTAAATAGGACAAACAAATCTATTTTACCATGTCAAGAAAGCAATTCTCATTTTGCACATAAATTACTCCATGCTGTATTGCAGATGTAAGTTCTTCAAAGATTAAGGCAGGAGAGGAATTTCGATGATCAGTATAGACTAAAGCATGGAACAATATTTCTTTCTTGGAACTACATTTCTTATGTTATGTCACAACTGTAGCATGTCATGATCTGTCTACATGACACAGTCATATACCCACTATATTTGAATCTAAAATTGGCAATGATTGATATGGGTGGACCCGAACTGCATGACAACCCAATTGACAGTTCCTCCTTGATCAATCCCCTTAGTGGTGCATTAATCAATCATTCAAGCACAACAAAAATGTCAGTTATCACATAGAAGATCTTTTGGTCTTTAGAGCTTGGAAGTTGTTAATATTGAAACATCCAACATTTTGTAACTTCAGGACATTCTCTATTTCATAAACATTCTACAAATTTTTATCCATTTAAGTGGATGGGTTAACAAATCAATGAAAGGAGAAACTGTATGGTTCATATAAAAGGGTTCATTTGCTCCATACGATGTTCACAAACCTAGTAAATCCCAGCCAGTGGATGACTTCAAACTACCCCACTCAATTGATGATCCCAGTACACTACTCCTTACGAATTCAAGATTCTTAACCAAATATGCAAATCAAAAACATTGATCTATGTCCAAAGGTCGCAGAACTATTCCCAGACCCACCTAAAAGGATTTATGGCCAAGTAGGTCACCCATGATGGGAACTCCAATGGGAGGTTCAAACTGACAAAAGCTAAGACGGACAAGATCCTTCCTGCAGGACTACCAAAGATCACGTCTCTGGACAAAGTTGGCATGTGGGCTGGTATTTATTGGAGGAAAGCAGCTCATAAAAAAGGCAACTAGTGATGAGGAGCTTGACAGAGAGAATTTGTTTCTGACATCCTTAGGACCCCTCCCCATGCCCAAGTGATGTTGTTCCATCTAACTCTCTTTTACCAAGATTAGATTTGGTTCTCTATAGGAGTTTGTATTTTGATGCAGTCTTTTTAGCCTTTATCAATAAACTAATCCCTCCATTTGCGCATTATTTACCAAAAATGAGGCTCAGGTGCCATGTGATTATAACATTCTAGCAATCTACGTTGAAGATCCCAATCAATGTGGGGAATGATATATTTTCTGTAGAGGGCAAAGCTAACATGTGCCCTTAGAACCCGTTTATAGTATGTTTTGCATTGATAACAATCTAATGGCATTGAAACTTATGTAAGTACCATCATCGAGACAAAACTTACTATAACTAGGTTCTTGGAGTGTACCATTAGGACATATATTAGCCATACCCTTTGTAGATTAATTGTTGTATTGGTTTCATAAGAATGAACAAAGCGTAAAAGTGGGATTATACTTTTTCTGGGTTTAAACTAAGACATAGATGTCCCTACTATAAGCCAGAAAAAGTAAGAAATGGTCTTCTATCAGCTGGTCCAACCATCAGCTTTAAGACCAGTTATCTTTCACATGGGAAGTCTAAAAAAAGTGGGAAAAAGAATATCCTCCTTGGTTTCAATTAAGTAATCTCCATCCTTATAGTTTAATGCTTTTATTGTCATAATTGTAACATATGTTTGATGTCATTGAAAAATGCAGTTTATTAGGTGGTTTAGGAGCCTTTTTAGGTGTAATTGTAGCTTTTAGGCAATGGATTGTTTCTGAGAAATTATTTTAGGTGTGGTTGGGGTTCTTTTGGGTAGCTTTGGGATCTGGTAGGCGTTCTTTGGCAGAACTATGAGTTGGTAATTCTTGGGTATAAATATCATTTCTTATCTGAGCAAACAATAATAATCACCTAAAGATGCAATTTGAGAATTTGTTTTGCTAGCGCACAACCCCCAAAAGAATACGACAGTATTGAAGAACCTCCAAACTACTTATTCTGCTTACTGATAGATATTACATGTTATCATTCCAAGTAGGATTCTACCTTTATGGCAAACATATTGGTTCATCATGATGCAAAATGCTTGCATGGGTTCCTTCATTTCTTCAACAATAGTCCATACAGCCATAAAATATGCAAATAACCAATTTTGCTTCACTAGCTCTGTCATAGAGTTTGCTTAATGGGTACTTGTCAAGAACCTGTAAATCTGCAGACAGACATTAATGAGATTCCACGAATCAGTTCTAATGAAAGCAACTATGCAAAACATTTCAAGTTGTAACAAATGAGTATAGATCATTTTTAACAGAATGATATTTGATGTCCCGCAAAGTTTGATATATTTCTTGAACATCGATCGTGAACTCAGATAGCACACAACCAATTCATTTGAAAGTTTAGGGATCAGACAGGCGTAGAAGGAGCATTTCATGAATGGTATAACCAACTACTAGGAGGGGATTAACAGCAACATATTTAATAAATTTAGTGGAAAGCTACAACAGTTTGAGTGACAAATTGATAATGACATCATCTATCATCTCAATAATATGCTAAGAACACATGTATATTGACCGCTTAAAATATGGTCACACAAACCGGTACTCCGTAATTTACCCTTAAAATCATTGTATTAACAGCACAGTTCAGCCCAGTAGTCAGTAGAGAGAATGTAGGAGTATCAGGTCTGTAACTTTCCAATATTCCCTTGATAAAAAGTTAAGGTATACATACTTGGGAGCTTGAATTTGACTCAGTCAAACAATTTATCAGAAAATTCAAAGTTGTCCCAGAGAAGTGTTAAAAAGTTATCGTGTAACGCAACTTAAGCTAGAGTAATGTATGGGAGTGGACCAACCCAGCATGGGCCAGAGCAAAACAGATGGGAAAAAGGAAAACCAAATGGAGATTATTATCCTCAATCTCAACTGTAAAGATGATAACTCGTGGTAATAACACCGTAGGTATTGTTTCCTTCATTATCTACGGGAGGGCATCTGCAACCTGAATGAGATGCTGAGGGGATTGTATATTATAATGCTGATTAATTGCATGCAAGAAGTTTATTACTCTCGCAACTAAAAATAATTACCTTCTAAAAACAACGATTAAGGGTTGACTGCTATCTCCATATTCTATATGGTCAAAGATGGAAAGACTAAAAGTTACATCGAGAAAAAACAAGAGCCCAAGATTTTAAATCACAGATATGGAGAAACAAAAGGAGCATTCTTTGATGTATAATATTATGTTTTCCTAATATTCACCACTCTTAGACCTACTATGAAGTTAAAGTGAAGCGTGTGAGCATGTTGATGATAAGAATGACAAGATTCTAAATTTAAAGAAATCATACTTTGACATGGTAAATATCAATTTAATTTGTGGTGGTGCTAAGCTACTACATTCTTCCCCTAAAGAATGAAAAGAGGGGGCCACAATAAAAATTGACGGGACAATATTGATGAACGAATCCCATGAGGGACAAATTGTCCGACATGAGAAATATAAAATAGAAAAAGGTTTGATTATGTGATTAAGTTTGCTTCAACAAAAATCTTCATCCATTATTAGATGCACTCCAACAACTTTTTAATGGTAAAAATTAGAAACATCATCCTCCTCCTCTATACTTGATGATCATATACTTCACCACTTACAGCGATATCTCCTTACTAACAACTACTAGTGATTACTGATTACACATTCCTGAGAGCTTTTGTGGCCTTTGCCCTTCTGATCCAGTTTCTTATATGGCGGACACCTTGTTTTTCATCTTGATATTCTCTTATATTTCTCAATTAATCCACTTTTTGATCAAAAATTACATTGCATAAAAGAAAAAATGAACTTTCGTAACTATGATATCCCACATCGGGTCGCCACTAGCTAGGCCACCAACCTTCCTTGCACTTTTGGATGGGCTTATTGTAAGCCCTAGTTGACCATGTGCTTAGTGGATCATGCGTGGCGGACCGGGCTTCGGGCTCGGGTCGTTACAGTAACATAGAAGCAAGAAAAATATTACATGGATTCAGTTAGACAAAAAGTAAAACAAATACAACATTCATGGATATTGATACATAGTCTTGTCTTCAAGCCAATCATCCAAGAGCAAACAGATCTAGGTCACATGAGAGGATTAAAAATCAGATACTGCTTCTATGACCCATGTAAAAGAAAAGAATCACACATAAAGACACTATTTTTTGTTGTCCATACTTGCAGAAAGGCATATGTAAACATTTATTTTCAATTTCTTTCCAATATAATGTTGGTATCATTTTATCAATGTCTTTTTCATTCTTTCAACCACCAACTGTCTCCAATCAAGATATCTAACAGTTTCAGCTATTATATTATCAATTGTAAGCTAGAAAATCCAAACAATCTCTGCAGTCATCCCTTATCATTCTACCAACTAGAGGAATATATTAGAATTTCAATAATCTGACTATCGGATGTCAACAAGTACATTCGTAAGTCCATAATGGACAGTGAAGGCTACTGTATTCACCTTTGAAAAATACGCAACAAGTCACTTTCTAAAAGCTTTATTTCTTCACCTAGCCTGACTACTTAGAACCTTGTCGTCTGATATTATATTATAGGACACTAAACCCAACTTGTCTTGAGCAGGTTTAGAAACACATTTAACTAACACAAATCAAACAAGCCTATAATCCGGTTTTGGTATTTTGAAACAATAATAACCAATAAGACTTATAACAGCTGTATTTTAATTTTATTTATCTCTAATAAGTTACAGTAAATCAGAAACGCATACTTCCAATTTAATCTGGACATACTCCAAGCACAAATGCTGTACATTCATCCCACAAAAAACCAGAGTTAAAAAATAATAATAATAATAATTTCTTTGTCAGAGTTTACTACTCTACAGAACTCATAAATATCATCAACGATTTATTAGAAGTAATGTTTATGGTACCATCTAATACAAGCATATACTTTCAGTATATCACTAGTAATTCAACCTTCACTAGAAGAGCAATACCAAATAGCTCGTGATACCAACAAAAGGAAAGAAAGTAAAACAAGAATAAGAGAAACTCTAGGTTGCGCCTATTTCGCTCTTACAAACTTGATAACTAATTAGGCGATTTCCTTTGTGTATGAAACAGAAGAATAGTCAACATCCATCCATATGTATTAAGGAAGGACAAATTGTGCACTAGGTCCCACTTGATGCACCTAATTAGTGTTGAAGGAACACATGATTAGAGTTATTTGTCCTAATAGCAAGATTTTTTATGCCAAGTAAGTAGATAAGTATTAAGGTGGGAGTGGTTATTAGTGGTGAATTTTTCCCACACGAGAAAAGACTTGTATCACAAATTGATTATGGCTATTATTGTTGGAAGGGTCCTTGTCCTATTATGCACTCTCCGTGGTCAAAACTAAAAGACAATGTAATGGATAATCGATAATGAATCGAAGTATCACTTTCACTTGAGGATTTTACGACAAAAATGAGAGCAAGAACAGAAGTCCTATTTCCGCATCTGGAAAGGACATTTTCTTTTGTAGTCAGACCTATTGCTCTTTCCATGTCCTTATGCTAATTTTAGATTTGTACCTGTTTAAGAACCCATGATACAAGATTTTAATGCTTCCTGGTGAGTGTGCAAGTTATCAATCTGAACAGAAGTAACTTTTGTAAACCTTTGGGAACAGCAAGAGCATTCTAGATTTATTTATTGCAGTCTCAGAACGAGGCCTTTAAGTTTAGGAAAATGGAGCTAAGGAAGCCATATCCAGAAGATGAGACCATTTTGTTGAGGGAAAAATTATTATAGAAATTCTACCATAAATGCCTAATTAACCCTCCTACTCACAACACACATCAAACTGGGAGAAACAAAAGCCATAGTTTCAGCCAGTGGCAAATCCAGAGTTTGGGTCTAGGCTCAACATTATAACAATCTTTATATAAAAATGAAAGTAACGAAAATAAAAAAAGTAAAAAAAGCAATATATTTGTACCAAACTATTCTTACATAACTAAGAGCTCCAAACATAAAAGTAGACTTGGTCACAAAACATTGTTTGAGGTTCATTCCCCCATCGTAGATACACTGCTAACTCAACTCAGCCTCTTCTTCAATGGGAGTCGGCGACATGAATTCTTTTTCCCCATTACGTGTGATCCAATGCAAGATCATCAACCACGCCACATTCTCCCAAATCCTTATTAATTATTATCATCCACGTCACTCTATGACGCAGGACGGAAGCGGAAGGGAAGGTCGATTATTTTTCGTAGTAACGTACCAACGGTTGCTCGAATACCGTTCGAACGGACGGAAGAAAAGCAAACAAAGGAGAGAACTCCTTCAACTATTGGCGCACCAACAATAATTTTATTAATCAATCAAACGTCTACTAAAACGTGGGCAAGATCCCCTTTTATATAGGGTGAAAACTCAACAAGATAACTCCTATAATAACTTCTAAACTTTATGAAATAAGGAAACTAGAATCCTAACCAAAACAGAAAAGTATTTGACTCTAAATAAGGAAAACTAGGAATAAAATATAAAAGGACTAACAATACTAGGAGATCTCTAATGCTAAATAAATTATGAAACCTAATTAAAATAAAACTAAAATTTCGGACAGCAGCTCTTCAACATAAGGTGTGGGCACGCCTTATGAATTGTGCGGTTTTGCCATTGATCCAAAGACCTCTCAGCATAAGGCGTGCCCAAGCCTTATGAGTTATGCGATCCTGCCTTACCTTGTTCCTCGTCGCTCTACCTCTAGTATAATAGATTCACCATCAATGTATATAAAATATTCACTTTCAGTTAAAGTGAGGATGCAAGCATTCAACAGATCACATATTGGATTATGTAATGGTACTTTGACAATATTTGTCGCCGAAAATACTGCAACCAACAAGATTTCAACAAAAAAGAAATGAGGGGGAAGAAGAGAGGGTGAGAGGGGGTTGGTAAGGGTGTTCAGTTAGAAAGTTAGGGTTTTATACTTTAGAAAATGTTACATCTTGTGACTTTCATCACTCTTAATTTTCATAGGTACTTGAATGTTTTCTTCCAGAGTGGAATTTGATTTACATATTTTTATTTTTTATAGAAGTAAGAGAGGTCAATTGAGATTATCTGAAAGTCCAGAGGGGTAAAAGTTACTCCTTCCATCCCAAAAACATAATCCTACTTTCCTTTTTTCTTTGTCCCAAAAAATAGTCTCATTTCTACAATTTAAGTTACACATATCCATCTTATTACAATTATTATTTTTTTCATTTGAAAAACATGAGATACATCTAAACTATCATACAAAAAAATCTATAACTAGAGTATGATTCAAATGAAATATAGAGGAGTAAAAGTACGATATTAACAAAATTGACTTTTCAAATGAGGCTTTTGTAGTCCATATACACGAATGCCCTTAATGTCCAACATTATACTTTTGCAAGTACACACTAGTCTATGATACTTGGCAAAGTTGAATTAAACTCAAAAGAAAAAAGAGCACTTCATTTTGGGACAAGAAAAATTTTAAAATGAACAATTGTTTTGGGACTGAGGAAGAAGTAATTATGGTAAACATTTGAGAGGAAATTTAGTATTTGCTTTGTACCACAGTAGCAACTGGAACTGTTATTTTATTTAGATTTAGTTCAGTAAAATCTAATAGTGGAGAATGTCCTGACAATTTTTATCTATAGAATAGTAGTACACTAATCTTTACTCTCGTTGCAAATAATGTGAATATGGAAAAAATTATAGCACGATATCAAGAAAAAAGAAAAGAAAAAGAAGAATTAAGTTCCAGGAAAACTGATATATTTGTGCAGAGGTACTTTTCGTTGCAAATTTCTTTCTGTGTGTGTGTGTGAGAGAGAGAGAGAGAGAGAGAGAGAGAAAGAAACCTGGTGAATTGCATTTGCTTTCTCCAAAATGGCAGCAACTCTCAAATTGGTTCTAGGACCCTGAATGGTACTAGAGGTTGAGTTTCTCCAGAAAAAGTTAGTAGATCTCAATAGCGAGGGATTTTCAGAACTACAGATAGAGGGTACCGATCAGGATAACCAAACCATAAGCACTATACAGGAGCCATATGAAAAATCTGATCATTTTACATGAACAGCGTGTATCACAGTCTACTCTGTTGGGTTACATAGATAATGTATTAACTGGTTCACAGTATATTAGGCAAATCAAATTTTCTACGTTGTCATTAAAATTCTCGAAAAATCCGAAAAGCTCATGTCAGGCATAAAACTTGTGAGCAAACAGAAAAAGAAATTAAAGTATCAGAACCCGGCTTGAAACTACTTACTGTTGCAATAAAAGCAGCCACTACAAACACCTCACCATCAAAAGAGAGATAGGCGATAATAATAAGTTCACTTGTATTACAGTAATTTGCACTGAGGCTTAAGAATGAACCATTCTTAGGTTTCAAATGTTAGCTTCAGCTGCCGCTTGAGCCTCTTATCCATACAAGTTGACAATAGCCCATCGTTTGTGAAATATCAAGTCCAATGTAGCCCCAATACAAGGTATCCTGCCAAGGCAGTTCAAGCAATATGAAATATTGCTACGCAGCCATATTTTAAGAGATATTTAACGTCCTGATTATCAAACATTAAAAAGAATTAAATATTCACAGAACAAATAATATATTAACTCTAAGGAAATAAAAAACTGCCAGGACTTGCATGTGAGCATGAAAATGCTGTTATCCAGATTCTCCTCTTTGAAATCTTTAAGGAAAAAAAAAAAAAAGAATCACCGTAATCATATGGTTTAACAATTAATCATTATACCAACCTCAAACGTATTGACATGTGCCAATGAATAGATGTCTCTTTCCCCCTCATCATGAAATTGATACTTGATTTCACCAATAATCTAGTTGTGACATGCACAAACAGAGACAACTACTGCGACTATGCCTCATATATTCATATATAGACCATGCTTGCGATCATATCCTATCTTTCAAACTTGTCCTACTCAAACTAGAAAAATGGAGAGCAGATGAAGAAATATAAGATCCTTGATTGAGCGCATTGACTATTTAAACATTAAGAAGTGATGAAAATGATTCTATGTCCTTAAAGCAAGAAAAAGTTAAGTTTGCAGTTTGCACGAGAGAGAGCAAGAAAATTTTTTACATGTACAATGGGATATCTCCCAGCAATTGCAAACATAAATATTTTGGCAATAGCAAATAAAGTCTAGAACAATTCTTAAATTTTCAAATGATTTGATCCCATGAGATTCTTTATAGTTGAGAAAGGTCCTAAGAGTCATCTGATTGCCAAGCCGACCTAAGTGGGACAAATGCTAAGTTGAGCTGCGTGGAGTTGATGTCGGGCAGATTGCCTACATTGTAAAAGCAAACAAACTTGAGCAATCTCATGTCCAGGTGAACTAGACCGTGTTGATTGAAGCTTCTCCCTCCCACCTCTGTCTATTGGAACAACAGATTCCAGCCTAAATGCCTGATTAAGTAGGGATTAGGATAATCACATTACAATCCATACAGTACCCTTAGCTTAAATCAAGTTGAAATTGTTATCGCCTATGCAATCCTTTTGATACAAGATGTTCTAACAAGCTCAAAGAGTAAACCCATAATAAAGGAGTTAAGACAGTATAAATTTCAAAGCAAATACCAAGTCCCTAAACATAGGACTATTAATCATTTCCATTTCATCCCAATTATCTAGCCACTAAATTATGCCACTCAGAGTGTTGACCTTTTTAATGGCATTGCAACATTCTCCAAGAAGAACGTTGAAGCTCCAGCGAAGGCTATTCCATTCCAATACAGCACACCAAATAAACTCTCCTCGTTGTACGGCGACATATTTGGGTTGGTATGAGTACGACAATTCGTTTTTCGAGAATTTGTACAAACAACTAGGGTTTGCTTCAGTGGAAATCGTTGCAAGGACGATCAAATTAACCAACACTAACGAACATAACAAAATGCAAAATCAATAATTTTGAAACATAAACCAGGAATTACCTTAAGGTTCAAGCACATTGTTCAATGTGCTCATCTTTTCAATTTTCAAAATTGCGGCTATGTGAAGGAGCATAACGTCTGATTTCGTAAATTCCAATTGATCAGAACATAATTTAACAATGAATCTCTAGTATTTTCGTATTTTCTGGAACAGATTAGTATTAATCAAATAAAACTATCATCAAGGCTCAAATGAAGAATTTAAACAACATTACCTCTGAACATCTATCAGGCTCATCAATGTCCAACCTTCCAAACAATGTTTCCATGACATAGAAAGAAATTCAATCAATTATGATGGGTTTTGGCTTCTCCAATTTATACTTTACTTTCCGCAATCCTGTTCCTAGGCGCAGATGCTTTGAAATTTTAAAACTTCAAAAAAATGAGTATAAAAAGGTGTTGATTGTACAAAACCTTACTAAAGTTTACCCCTTTCAGCGATGCAGCTGAGTTTTCCTTTCATGATTTTCAAAACGTTGTTGGGCTGCTACTTGAAAAGGTTTAAAATTATCGGAATGACGTTTGAAAAACTAATACTATAGTCTATATATTGATAAATGAGTAACTTTTATCGTGTCATAATTATAAAAATATTTTAGATCATCTAAAAAACAGAGTCTTGGTTAGAAGAAAACAAAAAATATTTCTACAATTTTTGTACAATAATTAAACTTAAATAAGGGTTAGTCTTTTTTGAAGTTTTCTTAATATGTAATTAAATTGTTAAAATGATAATTATGGTGGGACGGAGGTAGTAGTTTTTAATTTTTACTCTCTTTGTCCCAAAATAAGTATCTTTTATTTTATTTTGGGATGCTCCAAAATAATTGTCTCTTTTCTTTTAAATTTTTTTAAATTATTGTAAAGTAATTGTTGTAGAACCATAATATTAGAAAAGAATGAACACAAAGATAATAGAGAGAGTTTGGAGAGAGAATTAGGATACTTTTTCCATTATTTTAACCTTCAATTTATATAAAGTTACAAAAGATAATCAAAGGTCTTCAGTAAGTAAAAAATCTCTTCCAAGGTCAAAGTCTCTTCCAAGTTCAAGAACCTTGTAGGTAATGTCTCAAGTACAAGAACCTAGTAATGTCCGCACTTGATAATTTACAACACTCCCCCTTGGACATTACGACATGATGTTCATGCCTCATTAAAACCTCTCTAAAAAACCCAATGGGAAAAAAAAGTTAAGGAAAGAGTACATGACACACGAGTTTCACTAGCTTCCTCATTAAAAACCTTAAACTAAGAGAACTTTGTGGGAAAAAACTTGATCAAGGAAAAGAGTACAGTCGTTGGTCTTCGGGACCTAATCTTCAGGATTATTTTGAAGTTATTATGTGTTGCACTGGCTCGTTAAAACCCTGTGGTAAAAAACTAGTCAAGAAAAAGAGTACAGTCGTTGGTTTACGTGACCTAATCTTCAGGATTGTTTTGAAAAGTGTCACTCCCTCTGAAGACAACAATCTTCCAAGCCTACGCATTCCAATACCATGAACAAGTTTTTCAAAAGTAGATGCAGGAAGGGACTTGGTGAACAAATCTGTCAAATTGTCATTGGAGCGAACTTTCTCTACAATAATCTCGTCGTTCTTCTGAAGCTCATGTGGATAAAAGAATTTGGGTGCATTATGTTTTGTCAAATTTCCTTTAACATACTCATTGCTCATCTGTACAACACAGGCTACATTGTCCGCGTAAAGGACTATGGGGGATATATTATCTGGCGCGAAACCACACGAATCACGATTGTTTTGTATCAATGATCTTAACCATACATATTCTCGTGAAGCCTCATATAAAGCTATAATCTCTGAATGGTTTAAAGATGTGGTAACCATGGACTGCTTAATAGACCTCCATGAAATTGCAGCACCACCATAGAGGAAAACATATACTCTCAAATATTGTGTCTGTAACAAAAACTCGCTCACATCGGGATAAAGTGTTTCATCTATAGGAGAACCATCCTATAATTATTTAAACGTGTATAAGTAACATTAGTTAATTAATATTAATTCAATTAATAGGTCCAAAACAAATATTTATTTAAGCAATTATAAGCAACATTTAATATTAACTAATTAAATGTAAATAATACAACTAATAATATTAATTCAATTAATAGACCCAAAATAAATATTTATTTAAGCAATTTTTAGAAACATCTAATATTAATTAACTAGATAAAAAATATAACTAATAATATTAAATAAATTAATAGACCCAAAATTAATATTAATTTAACGTATCAATAGATATGAACTTATGTGTTTATATATGTAACATAAAAGCTTACAAAGTTATATTAAGGGTCGTAAAGTTCAAATATTACATTAAGTTAAACATGTTATCCGAATTAACAAAGTTAGAGGGGGGAAATTATAAATTTCTATTTACTTAAACAACTTAACTAAACTAACAAACTCGGGGAGTACCAATTCTTCAACATTTTAAAAATTTGGGGGGTAAAAGTGCAAGAAACAAAAATTGAAAGACAAGAGGGACATGCGTCCAGACCAGGCGCATGTACCCCTAAATATGCGCCTGGTCTAGCGCTTGTACCATGTGCATGTCTAGTGGTATATGCGCCTAGTCTGGGTGCATGTTCCTCTAGACATGTGCCTAGTCTCGGCTCATGTCTCCCATTTTTTTCTATATATTTAACACAAATAGCTAAGCAAAAAAATACTCCAATATTTAACGCAAAAAATAAAATAAAAACATACAATTTCGAAACAAATAAATAAACCAGCAAAATTTAATTAACACAAATATGTCGAAAACATACATATTTAAACAAAATAACTCGGCAATTTAAACAAAATTACCTTTGAATTGTTTGAGCTGGATCCCCCTTCCGAGTTAGTAGTCGAATTAGTAGACATTTGGACAAAGTATTCTGATTGTTACGAAAATTTTATAGAGTTATGATTTTATCCTCCGTTTTAGAATGAAAGAGAGAGAGAGTAATGAGGAGAGATAGATAGAGAGAGAGAGAGAGTAATCAGAGAGAAGAATGAGATGAGAATGTCAAGTTTCATCAGTTCCTTTTTTATAACAAAATTAAGGGGGCTAAGTGTAACATTTTAGGGGCCTAATTATAATTTTATAGGGGTCTAAATGTAATTTTATAGGGGGAGGGTGTAAATATTATAGGTGCGACTTTAAATATAAAAAAGTCAAGGGGCTAAGAGCCTCCACAGTGAGACTCCCAATCCACCCCCTAAACCTTCTTTTAGAGTCTTTTAACCCCCCTTACTCCCACAGTGGACACTCCACCCCACCTCCTATCTCTAAAACCAACTAATTTACCCTCAAAATGTAGAGAGTCTTTTAACATAAATAGTAACCTTTTTTTTTTTTCTCCTGCTTCCATTTTCTTCCGGTTCCTTCTCCATTTCTTTTCTCTCTCCTCACTGCCCCTCACTTTCACACACACAAAGAAAGATTTTTTCCCTTCTCTATTAATATTTTGAATCTAATATAGTAAAAAGAATTAAATATATTATTGAAAATGGAGAAATTTAATGATGGTTCTAGCTAAATTATTAGTTTTGTCACATATGTGTTTTAGATTATTGAAATTGAAATTGAAATTATTAAAATATAAGTACTATAATTTTTATAGAATATAAAATTTAAAATTTAAAATGTTTCATTCTAATTGTGCTAGAAAAATGAAATAAAAATAGAAGGGTAGTTAGATTTGTTAGTTGAGATGAGAAATATTTAATTTTTAGAGGGTTGTATAGAGAGTGCTTGTTGGAGTGAGTTTTTTTTTTAGTGTTAAAAAAGTGAAACTTGAACGAAAAATGAGGTATTTAGAGTGTGGTATAGAGGGTTATTGTTGTGGTTGCTCTAAGTGTAATATTTTAGGAAGCCTAAGTGTAATTTTATAGGGGAGGGTGTAAAATATAAAAAAAGTAGGGCCCACGTGTAATTTTATAGGGGGGAGGGTGTAAATATTATAGGGGGTGACTTTAAATATAAAAAGTCAGGGGGGGCCCTATAATTTTAGGCAGGGGGAGATTGTAAATTTTAAAAGGCAAGGGCAACTGTAATTTTAGGTTCATTTTTAAAAATAAGGAAAATAAAATAGAGAAAAAGGTAAGTTAGTAATTTTGTCGAATGCTGCGTTTAGCATATAGGCTGGGCTGTGTTTAGCACTTCATTTGAAATAAAACCTTCACAATTAAATTTAAATGATATAATTGAAAAATTAATCCAATAGTAAAACTATATTGTGATAAATGTGATATAGCATCGTTAGGTTTTGATACCTTTGCCGACCTATACAATTGATTTAAAATTTTGAATTGATTGAAATTAAAGATCAATTTAATATATTGCAACAAAAAAATTTATATTCATCTCTTAATTGATTTAAAATGCATTAGTAGATAAAATCTATATCTATATCTGTATATCTATATATCTATACATCTATATAATAACAATCGTGCCTATAAAAGGAAATATCTCGCCAAAATGAACTTTCCAAAAACAAAAACTATTTTGTTTATATGAAATCCAGTTTTGCTTTGGAAAAACCAACCTCGAAGTTTTCATTATATTTGATTAGATAAGTATATTTATAAACTCTTTACATCTTTCTTTATCTTTAGCCTTTGACTAGATTAATTTAATCATTGAGTGAGATGAATATATACCAGTCAATTTCTGCCCAAATCTATATTCAATAATATAAAAAAGAAAAAGAAAACTTTGATTTTCTTTTTGCTATTTTGGACTTGCAAGGATATAATATATAATTATTTATTTAATTATTAAAATATATATTACAGTCTATTAACTAAATGAAAAATGAACATCAAAAGAAAAATATCTTCAGTATCATAAAGAGCAAGTTATAGGTCAAAGAGAAAAGGTTAAATTTATGTGTATTTTATACTTCTTCATTCTCTTTATCTGCTAATTGTATTTCTTTTTATTTTAGTTTCTCTTCTCTTCATTAACATCTATATCTATATCTATATATATATATGGGGGAGTATTTAATGGTTACTTTTTTATTTAACCATCAATGGTTACTCTCATTATCAACCATTGGATCAAAAATTAAAGGTTGAGATTTAATGCATTAAATGACTCACCTACTTGCATTAATTGCATTTTCCAACTACCATCAAATCTCAACATTTAATTTTTGATCCAATGGTTGATATTTTTTATTTAACCATCAATGGTTACTCTTATTATCAACCATTGGATCAAAAATTAAAGGTTGAGATTTAATGCATTAAATGACTCACCTACTTGCATTAATTGCTTTTTCCAACTAACCAACTGATGCCGCAAGGAATCTCACGTCTGATGGGCTGGATTGCTTGTCCGCTTGGATATCTGGGCTTTGTATGATCTGTCTAAGAAAAGGATGAAACACTAGGTGAATGCAGGGGCTGGCCCTGCTAAAACACTCCGGTGTAAGAGTAAGTAACCAGCTCAATACACAATTCAGCAGAGTGTAAGCTCAAGTGTGTGCATGCGTACCTTTGCTTGGAAGTGATCCAAGGCTTTTATAGGCCTGTTTCCTCCTGGAGTAACGCCCATCCATAACTCCCGTGCAATGCGGCATAATGGGTGTAATCTAGGAGTAATGGGCGTAACCGTCGGCTCAATCGTCTCGGATGTTACGCCACGTCCCTTCCTCAGGCGTTACACAACAGACCCTGCTCGCTGGATCCTGGTCGAGTACTGAGGTCATTGCATCCTGAGTCCTGCTCGCATATGCCGGGTAATCTAGACGAGCTCAAGTGCTCTGATCGCTCCATAATGGATCTTGACCCGAGCCATGTCGTGGGCTTGGATCTTGGGCCCAAACTTTGGGCCTGGCTCTTCACCATCAAATCTCAACATTTAATTTTTGATCCAATGGTTGATAATGAGAGTAGCTATTGATGGTTAAATAAAAAAGTAACCATTAAATACTCCCCCATGAGTCATTTAATGCATTAAATCTCAACCTTTAATTTTTGATCTAATGGTTGATAATGAGAGTAACCATTGATGGTTAAATAAAAAAGTAACCATTAAATACTTCCCCATATGTATATGGGGTATATATATATATATATATATATATATATATAATAATAATAATAATAACAATCGTGCCTATAAAAGGAAATATCTTGCCAAAATGAACTTTCCAAAAACGAAAATTATTTTGTTTATATGAAATCCAGTTTTGCTTTGGATAAACCAACCTCGAAGTTTTCATTATATTTGATTAGATAAATATAATCAAATATAATATTAGGCGCCTCTGGGGGGATTTTAAGGAATTCAGAGAATTTGAGGGAATTTCAGAAAAGTTGAGGGACTTATTAGTAACCATCGACTTACAATGGGGCTTGCCCCGAGATGGGTGAGCCTCCAAAAAAATTTTTAAAGTAAAATGAAAAAAAAAAAAAAAAAAAACCAACCTCGAAGTTTTCATTATATTTGATTAGATAAGTATATTTATAAACTCTTTGCATCTTTCTTTATCTTTAGCCTTTGACTAGATTAATTTAATCATTGAGTGAGATGAATACCAATCAATTTCTACCCAAATCTATATTCAATAATTTAAAAAAGAAAAAGAAAACTTTGATTTTCTTTTTGCTATTTTGGACTTGCAAGGATATAATATATAATTATTTATTTAATTATTAAAATATATATTACAGTCTATCAACTAGATGAAAAATGAACATCAAAAGAAAAATATCTTCAGTATCATAAAGAGCAAGTTATAGGTCAAAGATAAAAGGTTAAATTTATGTATATTTTATACTTCTTCATTCTCTTTATCTGCTAATTGTATTTCTTTTTATTTTAATTTATCTTCTCTTCATTAGCATTACAAACATACAGTATCCATGGCACAACATTCTAAATTTGCCTTCTCTTCTCTTCAACAAGAGATGGCAACAAGAGATTGCTGCAACATAAAAATCATACTAAATTTATTTTCAAATTTTGTTGGACTCTATATATGTGTATTTGTTTTTGTGAATGGTATATATATGTGAAAAATTAAGTTTCCTAAGTTTATAATAAAATAAATTATTGTGGAAGGAGTTAAAGAAAGTCCTTGCTAAACAGAATCCCATACTTCGACAAAGAAGGTTTGAAAAAATAATATAAAAGCATAAAAAATACTTGAAAACGTCCTAAAAGTAGGTTTGAAAAAATGATATAAAAGTATAAAAAGTTAAAATAACATTTCCGAGTGAAATCTAATGGAAAACGAAGAGTCAGTGAAAAGAAAAATTAGGGAAAGTTTGTGTTGATAACATTTCTATTTCTTTATTCTATTTCACATGTTTCTGTTTCACATTTTTTCTGTTTCATTTTGTTTTTGTTTCTATTTGTGTAATGAAAAAGAAACAGAACCATGTCATATTTGATAAACATTTCTATTTCCGTTCATACAGTTAATTTTTTTCTCGAAAAGATTAACATATTACAACTCCATGATATATTATATATATCCAACTTAAAAGACGTAGAATAATAATCCAATCAAGTTATTTCTAACTAGCTACCTCATTAAAGTTATTTTTCATATAATTTTTCCCATTTTCTTATCTGAGAGTTGAAATCTTGTACATGATAGAACAAGAAACCAACAAAGCTTGAAATCACAATTTGATAAGCAACCAAACTTAACAACCCATCACCCATTTTAATTGTTTCATGCTTGAAGCCATTACTAATTTCTACGAATTTTTTGGTAAAGAAGAACAATCATTCGACAAATTCAGTGTTGTGAATTGATTGTGGGTAAATCAATCAAGCTCTACACTTGAATGAATTCAATTGATTTGGAGTTTGCGTTTGATGTTTATATTAATTATTGCTCAGTGATTGTCGACAGTGAAGCCTCCATTTTGAACAAGGGCTCCAACATCGAAGCAAAAGGCGAGAGGGAAAACCGAAGAGGTGAAGCATAAGAGAGAGAGAGAGAGAGAGAGAGAGAGAGAAACCCTTTTTTTTAACTTACATAAGTTGAGGAATAAAAGAGGTTTTAGATAGAAAATGGTGTGGGCAAAGTTTGAAAGGGGACCTATTAACTTTGGTTTCCGTGTTTTTTTTTCTCCTTTCTAAGAAACATATATTTTTTGTTTCTTGAAATGTGCTTAAAACGAGAAACGTTTCAACCCACCTTAGAAATGGAATATAAACAATATCTAATAGTAGTCATCGTATACGTTCAACGACCAATATTGTAGTTAAAAAAGTATTCCGAAATTTATATTAAATTTTATTTATTTATGTGATTCTCTATCATTAAATTTATATTTTACTAATATTTATATTTTAATTATTTATTTAATTTTATACATTAATGATTAAACTCATAATCTTTATATTATAATTATTTATTTATTTTGTTAGCATCAAACTTTTTAATTATTTTATTTGTATCAAAAAAATCACCGTGCATCACACGAGTGCTTATACTAGTTTTAAATTAAATGCTTTTGATATCTGCACTGATTAATTCTTTTACGGCTTCAAATCACCTTCCCAACGCGATTTAATTAAATTTGTCTTCTAACCACAAAAAAAAGTACTGTACTAAAATTAAATTAAATTTGCCTTCCGCTACTCGGAAGCTGACCTTTTAGCTTTCCCTCTTCCCGTCACCCCCAAATCTCTCGATCATCGATCAAACCCCCCACCCACCATTTCTGTTCAAAAAATTAATCAAACAGTGGGTATAATGAACTGCGAAGTCTGTCAACTCAAAGAACTGGTAATTCTCTTCAAATTTTCAAAATAATTGCGCACAATTACAAAACAGTCTCAAGCACAGTCCATAATTGCCAATCAACAACATACGTTTGATTATTTACTTAGAATCGGCATAGAGCCCTAGCTTGAATGTTTGTTTGCTTTATTGTACTGAAGAAGAATCATCTTCGATCAGTTTCGATGACTGACTTGACCTCCAGTCTGTTGCTTACGGCTTTGTTAATCTCTTCAGCAATTTCGGTTATTAAATTGTTTAGCAATTCAATATCTTACAATCCACTCCAGTTATTGCAAACGAAATTGTTAATTGGTTCTGTAAATTTTGATTATTATGTTTTTCTGTTATCTAGGATGTGGAACACTTTCAGATACGAGAAGTTCTTCGATGTGAGTTAATGATTGTGATTTAGTTATCAGTTTCTTTGTTTTGTTAAATTTTCAGATTCTTATCAATGCTCCTTTTCCTTACATTTTATGGCTCTATTTGTTGGCGATTTCCATGCGCATTTTCTATGAACTTCCCCCATTAAGCTTTTCTTCACTTGTATAAGAACAACGTGTGTGAGTTTTATCCCAAATTGTTGTATCATATCATGGTAGATATCTACCTTAACCAAAGATCTCTTCATTAGAATCTACTGCATGATACTCTTTTGGCTGGTACTATAATGGGAGCTCTTAATTTCCATGTTAGTCCAAATATAGTTTTGAATGTAAAGCATTCCTATATTGTGTGCATGGAATTCCGTTCCCATTATAGTGTCTGCCTATTTGAAACGACTTTACTGTGTGTGTTTACAAAGTTTGCTTTGTGGCTAACCTAAGCAAACTTTTTTGGTTCAGCATTGCAGCTTCAAGGTTACTGCATGTGTTTGTTTTAGAATTGTTTGATTGAAGTTATAGAAACGATGATGAGTTTGTTATGATATTTGTCGTGGTGCACTGTGAGATTTGGATCTGTTAATGTTTGACATAAATTTTGTGTTTTTCCCCCTATGTCCCCCCCCCCCCAACTATGCATGACTAAACATTATAACTGAAAGAATAAGGAATATATGGATGCTCATGTGGTTTACTTCAGATCGGGATTTTGACTTTTCTTTTTTGTAGTTACTTAAATTTACAAGATCATGCTGGTTTCTAATCATGAAGTTCTTGTGCTTTTGGTATCCACCTAAAAGAAAGATATGCCGTAGCAAACACCTCATGTTTTTTTCCTGCGAGAAGTGACCTTTCTCCTTTAATTTAGGTTGCAATGTATGTTTTTTGCCTTATTAAATTCTTTGTGTCAGGATGATAGTTTCATAAGTTTGTGTCTTTTATCTAATTGGCATATCTTATTCACATTCCCCCATCCACTGATATGATGAAAACACATGCAGGCATCCTGCACACAATTTTGTTTCACAGGGCTTTAGGTCTGGTGAGGCCCAAAGATATTGATTTGGAACTTTTCGAAATTACATATGTAAGTGATATTATCCTTGATTGATGGATATTATGCCCACTAGATGATATCTGTTATTGAAGAAGCTTGACAAAAGTAGATGGAATTAATTACTTTGTTTTCCACAGAATTTTCTCCGTTTCCATGTGATCTGGGAAGTTTATCTAAGTCTACAACTTTTATGAGAATGTGCTGGTTTCTTCAAGTTAGTGGGAAGTGTTTTGTAGGGTTTATAATTTTTTTTACTTTCTACTATTGGTTATCACCCTTTCCAGATTTCACATTTGGAATATTAATCAAGCACTCATTTGGTGTTCATTTTAGGACATATTCTTGAAACATTTGCAGTTAAAAGTTATCCGCAGTGTGTTATTTGAGAGCAAAAACTAGGACTTTTCTGGGAAGTGAAACCTATTGTTGAGCAGGGCATTAGTTTGGGAGATGAACGCGGGTATCTGATTTGACACAAATGATTGAGGAGGCTTCCTAATTGATTTATATACCACCCCAATTGTTTGGTATTTTGATTTCCGTACTGAATATTGGCTTGTAAATGTTTGTCATGTGGGCTTTCTGAAACTTATGACTCCCATTGATGCGGAAGCAATAAGAATGTTTTCTCGAATAGTTTCTTAGCATTTATAGTTTAGGGGTTTATTAGTAATTTTCTTATTAGCAAGGGTTCTTTTGTTTTATTTAGAATAAGTCCTTTAGCCTATATAAATGCTCAGCATCGTAACCGAGTAATTAGATTGGAATGAATGAATTTCAGGTTTTCTTAGGTGAAAATCTCTGGTCGCATATCAAGTGTTGGATCGTATCAGAGAAAAGCTCGATTCCGTATATCCTTCTCTTTTTCTCTCTACATAGTCATCTTATATTCGTTTTATCCTTTTCTGTTTGTGGATTAAAAAAGAAATCAGCCGCACACTTCATCAACAACAGCGCAGGCTTCGACTCCAAAGTTTTCTTCACCACGCAAGTTACCCAATTGATGAGAACAGCACCACGATGTCATCAATCGTTAATCACCCACGCACTCTTCTGTCCACAAGCTTGACCGCTAGTCCAACACTTGCTTTGCCACGTAGGCCATTGCCTGCAAGGCTGCAACTCAGATTGTGACCAGCATCCTCATTGTGATTAGCCACTGGGATCAATGGCTTCTCGCTTCGCCTCATCGGAGCCCTTTACCAGCGGTCATCATTGCCGTCATTTTCTCACCGGAACCCTAATCTTCTTCAGTGTCTTGCACTATTCTCATCACCGTTGTTGTTCCTTTTCACATGCCCTAGATCTCAAGTCATTGATTGTGCATTTTCTTGACTGTGGATTGTCGCGGCCGAGTATACCAACTCAAGTACCACATCCAAATCAAGTCCATCTCAACCCAGATTTAGTTCGGGCTCGGATTCAACTCAAAAAAAATAATTCTTATTTGCTGAAGAAGATTAGGGTTGGTGTTTCTAACAATGATCTTCAGGCACAATTTGAGACTTTCAAAGAAGAGTTTGCAACATTTCAAGCAGAGTAAAATGCTAAATTTGAAGCTCAAGCTGCGATGATGGATTCTTAACATGCTTCTAACAATACTCGACTCGCTGCCTTGACTAAACACCTGCATGACCTCGTGAGGAGCTTGAGTAAACAACATTGATGAAATCCCTCCTCTTCTTCTACCTACTCCAATGCATACTCCTCTAGCTCTGTTGGCACCACCTCCACAAGAGTGTCCTCCTGTGCAACCGAAGGTACGAGAGTTTGGAATTAAGGTCGAACTTCCTGAGTTTAATGGGGAATTTAAACCTAAACTCTTTATTAAGTGGGCAAATTTGGTGAAACCAGTGTTTACTCATCAGTCTGATCCTCATGATCGCCAAGTCTTATTTGAGGCTACTAGGCTTTGTGGGTAAGCTAGTTCTTGGTGTGCAGACCTTATTCGTCAACAATTGGCTCGGGGAAGGGCTCTAATAAATAGTTGGCGTAATATGAATGATGCTATGGTCACAAAGTTCATTCCATTGAATTTTCATAGGGATATGCTTTACAAACTTGAGAATTTTTGCCAGGGTTCTGAGCCCGTGGATGTTTGTACTCGGGAATTTCACAAAATGTCTCTTTGCTACCGAATTGAAGTATCTGATCAACAATGCATCACACGCTATATTATTGGGTTGTGAGCTGACATTTGTCATGAGGTGCTTAATCATGATTCGGTTCTTTTGATAGCAGTGTTCTAAAAATCGCTAGGCGGGTGCTAGGTGCCAGAGCAGGGCCTAGCGCCTAGGGGCCTAGTCGGGGTCTAGGCGGGACCTAGAAATCGAGACATAATTACACATTAGGTCCATACCAAACCTGGTGCAACAATAGTAAATAGCTAAATATGACCAAATAAACTAAAAATAATGATTACATTACAAAATTAAAAGTTAAAATTAAAAATTAAAATCAAATTCTCTATCATTTCAAAGTGGAGGGAAGAAGGGAATACTTTAATAACTTGAGGGGGGAGGGGAAATACTTAGAGAAATATTTTAATAACTTGAGGGGGAAATACTTTAATAACTTGAGGGGGGAGGTTGTCATTTTGGAAAGTGAATTAAAACCCTAAAACTAAAAGCTGACCGTCTGTCTCTCTCTCACAATTCACAAAGTTTTCACAGACGTTTTTTTCTCTCTCTCACTATGAGATAGATGACGGGATTTCGACGCCGACAACAATCTCTCACTCTCACTCTCGCTCTCTCTTTCTCTCTCACTCTCTCTTAATTTCTCTCACTCTCTCTCACTCTCTCTTTCACCTCTTCATCGGCATATCACCTCCTTTCGCACCGTAATCAATCCAGCCATTTTGACTACTTCCAAGCTGTGGATCTCAGTCATGTTGACTCCCCCTCCTCCGATGCCGAACTTATCTAAGCCCTAGCTGTCCAGAAGATTGAGGACGTCATTCATCGCATCGTCGTGCGTCGCTCTGCCCTGATTGACTCCCCTTCTTCCCAGGTTCCTCATAATGGGTCCCTCCTCGACAAAACGCGTACGGCATCGCTCAAATCGGCTGGGCGTTAGGCGGTGCCTAGGCTGACTAAGCGGCAATTTTTCATGGTGGCAATTTTTTGTCCGATTTGGCCCTAGTCGTGGCGTTTGGGGGGCGCCTAGAGCCTAGTCGTGGAGTTTGGGGGGGGGCCTAGTGCCTAGGCGGGCGCCTAGAGCCTAGTCGCGGAGTTTGGGGGGCCTAGGCGCCTAGAACGATTTTTCGAACACTGTTTGATAGTGCACATTCATTTGCATGAGGGTGTGGGCAAAATATCAAACATCTTTGGGATCAATTTGACAAGCGGCTGTGAGAAGTTGACTCGAAATGGCTACCTTTTGACCGTTCACGTTCGCAACCCCCTAAGATGTTAATAACACTTGTTTTAGCTATGGGAGTTCTAATCATTTTGCTCGATATTGTCCTTATTGCGACTCTGCAAAGCAGCAACGACTTATGATGGAAAGGAAAATTCAGGACAAATGGGAGGACGTTCAGCCGTTAATCATGATCTCCCGAGTGACACTGACCGTGTTGATCCAGTGGTTGATCCATTGGACCCACCAAGTGATGATAATGGTTTGCTTATGAGTACTCTCTGAGTTGATATGCTCAGGGTCGAACTCTCCTCCAACCTGGGGAGAATGATGCGGAAGCAATAAGAATGTTTTCACGAATAGTTTCTTAGCATTAAGGGTTTATTAGTAATTTTCCTATTAGTGGGGGGTCTTTCGTTTGATTTAGAATAACTTGTTTAGCCTATATAAATGCTAAGTATTGTAACCGAGTAATTAGATTGGAATGAATGAATTTAGGTTTTCTTAGGTGAAAATCTCTGATCGCGTATGGTGTCTCCCAAACCCTATTCTAAGTGTTGGATCTTAAAATAGTTCTACATCACCCATGTTACTTAAAGTGCATCGAGTAAAGTGTAAGGCTTATATGTTTAATGCATGTTCAAAGATATTGCAATCATGGATTTAGCTAATGGGATTAATGTGTTGAGTGTTTTGACATGAGACTGTTTTCCCAGACTTTTGTGTGCAAGTGTTTGGGGTTTGGGGAGGGAGAGGGGAGGAGGAATAGTGCCCTTTTTATCTTTTTCAAACTTGTAAATTATTAATGGTCTTATTTTTTATTCATATGGCACATCAATTTTCTACCACGCTCTTTTCTTCAAATCTTCAAGGCTCTGTGACATTCCCTATGGTTCACATTGAATTTGGTGGTTGAGGGAGCTTGATAATATAAACTACTTATTGCTACAAGAACTCAAGAAGTGTAAGATATTTCCGGTTGTTGGGTTCTTGCGCTAAACAAGCAAATTTTGGTTATTGGTCATTTTATATTATTGTTGTTTGCGGTCCATTTCTACCTTGTAGCTTTCCCCATTATAGTACTCCCTAAGCTCCTAAAAAAGCGTCCATCTTTCCTTTTTAGGTCGTTCCTAAAAAGTGTTCACTTTCTAATCTTTCCATTTTGAAATGTTTCTTTTACCATTTTATCTTTAATTTCTTTCTTATTTTAGTTGCTGGGTCTCACACCTCACATGGGCATCCTAAGAAAACACACTACAACATAATATTTATAATAGTCAATTAACTTTCCTGTTTAAACAGGACACTTTTTTTAAGAACAGAGGGAGTAATTGTTTTTGATGATTTCATGTTGGCAGTGTAGGATTCTTGCAGTTAACGTTGTGTGCTTCTACTGTGTAGGTGCAATGTGGTGACGTGGAGCTTGAAAAAAAAGTAGATGAGAAGATTGATCAGTTCATTGATAGAGTGGAGAAACATCCAAACAAGAAAAATCAGGTTTGTGCAATGATTATTCATTGAAATTTGATTTTAATGTGTTATTGTCATTTTGTGAGATGTTGAATCATCTCCATTAGTAATTTCTTACCAATTTCCGTGTTCTTGTTTTGCGATTATATACTGCATTGCATATTTCATTTCTTAGTTGAAGTGTATGACCGATCCCATCCTTTTGGTTGGCTCTTTCAAAGGATGACTTCTCTTACAGCATCTCCATCTGTGTACTTGTTAATCAGATATGTATGTCGTTCTATGAAGTGAAAAACAAACACGCTACATGGTTTACTAACAAAGTTGAACGCTTGTACTGGGAGCAGTGGTATATAAATCTGAATGTTGCTCAACACCAGAAAACACATTCTGGCAAGTCTCATCATTCTAAAGTAGTTGTAGACCCAGGAGGTAAATCTATTAGTCATGGTCTCAGTTGCATATTGCTTTAGGTTTTCATGCTTGTGGATCCGTAAAATAATTGTTATAAATGCTCATAGTTTCCATTTTGTTTTATATATAATTACAGAAAGTGCATCTGAAGAGAGAAATGCTCGCCGTGCAGCACTAGAGGCATCTCTTCATGAGGTTATGTTTCAGATAATCAAGTTCGTAAATGAGAAAAAGGATCATGTTCCCCCCATACCAAACCTTGAGGGTGTCTCATTTCCTTATGAAATAACTATCTCCAGGTGAGCATCATCTCTTGTACCAGAAAAATGTTTTATGAAATAACTATCTCCAGGTGAGCATCATCTCTTGTACCAGAAAAATGTTCTCTCTAAAATTGTTCATCAGTAATTGGAAGATTCTGGCTATATGATAAACATCAGCTCTTTGAAATAAACTTGATGCTTTGGACTGAACCTAACAGAGTACTGCTCTTCGCATGACCCGATAACTTCAAAGGGATGGGTTTTGGGTTTGGGCAGTGCTTCAAGTATCACCCTTTGTTTCTCTCTTCTCTTCTAGCTGTTGCCTCTGTCAACAGGCCAGCTGAACTCATGAAGAATAAAGCATTGACATGTTTTAGGTTCTTGGGAATGTAAAAAAACTCCGAGGTTCTGAACTACTGAATGACACTCTTTATTGCCGTAAATATAGTCAGGGTCAGTACAATATTATTTGCAGGTGGTATCTGACATATGACCTTCAGTTGGTGGTCCATTTAATCACTGGGCTAACAAGTTAGGAATGGTTTACTGCAGCTCCGGGGCTGGGTGCCCCTGCTGCAACTCTGGCCCCATTCTGGTACCCTGACTCCATTCCCCTTTGACGTCTTCTACTTTTTTCACTTGACATCATAAATTTTAATTATGCATACGCTGCAAAAGAAAGTTTAAGCATATTACATCTTAAGGATATCTTAATAGATAGCAATTTCAATTAAAAAAAATTGATATATTAGTTACTTAATTGGGCCGGGGCTGGCATGGTTGTTGGGGGATGAATTGCCCTTATCAGTCCCTGTCTAAAACCTAGGTAGCTCCACGCCTCCACCCCACAGCCATTACATTTGGCGCTTGGTGGGCGGGTTGGGTACCTTGCCCTACTGCTAGCCTTCTCCCGAGCAATTGGCTTAATGATATATGAGTCAAACCCAGATTTGGGGGTTCCTATATCTCAGGTCCCAGTCGATGTCGTGAAAATGACCTATTGTCACTTAAATTTGGAAAATTGATTATTCCAGTTGCTTTGCTTTCAATCTTTCCCCGTTCTGTTTGTTTGTTTCTTTTTTTGAATTTCTTTTGTCAATATATTTAAGCTATGTATATGATCGAGAGGCTATTCTCCTGAAGCAGTAGTCAAACAAAAGACAGAGTAGTAAAGATTGAATGGGCCCAGTTGTTAGATATGTTAGCACTTAGCACACTCAGTTATCAACATTCCATTATCTTTCAACCTGCTCTTAGCACTTAACCTGGCCAAGCATAGGAACCACAGGGTGAAGGAACATTTTAGAGTGGGAACTTCTAGGGTTCCTCATCATTTGTTATTAAAAGTAGGCTTTGTGAAGGATGTGATACATGCAGTAGTCAAATGGTCCTACAAGGTGGGTAGTAGAAGATGCTTCTTCTGGAAATTCAACTTTCAGGAAATAGATCTTCTTTTTTGCCCCTTTTAGAATTGCAATCTACCATACAACTAATCATCAGGTTGTTTTGTGTTAATCTAGAACTGCTAGTACCTAATCTCTTTTATGATACTATTGTTATGCAACTGCTGCTGTTTTTGTTTTCACGGTTTAAAGCTTTTCAGTTTTGTATTTAGCTAATCATCAAGCTGCTGCCTTTGTTAGTTCATCAGATTCAGCGTTTGGGATGGACATGTTTAAGAGGATGCTCCAGACTGGGCATCCGACCATGCTCAGCTGACTTTCAAATCTCCAAGCTCGCATCACATCTTTGTACCTCTTTCTGGATGAAAATGATGCTCCATTGGAATGCGTATATGGTATCTTTACAACTCCCTGTATAAAGAAACTTCTGTATCATAAGCCGAATTCGAATCTTGTAGAAGTTGTTCATATGTACAAAACTGATAATGATTGATTCTTCTCTCCCTATGTGATATTGACTCGCACAATATGTATGATATTGACTTGCACAATATGTATGATATTGACTCGCACAATCTATATGATATTGACTCGCACAACATATATATATATATATATATATATATATATATATATATATATATATAGTGAGAGTCCATTTCTCGCAATGGAAATAATAGATTGAAGATACTTGAGCTTATGTGGCCAGAGCAAACCATAGACATTGGTGCGATAGTGTTGAAGATATGGCCCTTTATGGTGGGAGTGATCATTGAGAAGTTTGTAATGTTTTCAACTTTTGGGTCAATAAGAGTGCATGTTCTTTTTTTTTTTTTTTTTTTTTTGTCTTTTTAGGGGATGGAAGAGACACTTCGAATATTGTGTTTAACCAGTTGAGCTTTCTTGACCAACGACTAAATGTCAATTCATTAGGGGGAATGTATCAACATCTAATTCAATTGAAAAATGGTAGGGATATAAATATTTTTCAAATAAATCTAAATGTAAAAAATGTGATGGGTTAAAATGTGATTTTATATGTTACGTTAGGTGATATCAAATCAATTATATGCTTGCCATTTAGATTTGTATAAGAAAGATGTATAGAAAATTTGTATTCCTGTAACTAGTCATGTAACTAGTCAATTCAATATTAATAGTGGTTCGTTGTTGCAAACATGCTGGTTATTCAGGAGTATTTCATTTTGGCACCAACCATACACGGGATGAATCCAAAAAATGCTGCTGGGGGTGGGGTGTGACGGTAAAACTTACGGATATGTGGCTTGTACGAGTTGGCCTTCTTCTCACTGCAAAATAAAGAGTAAGGTTTCATCCCTGCAAAGTAGCTAGCTTCGGTGTGAGAGATCGAAAACCCGATAGAGGATGAATACTTTGAGATGAGAAAAGTGATTCAAAAGACTCGAGGGCTTAAATAGGGGTTGTCACTGTCTTGGAGCTGCTGCTTGTCGTGCAGGTTGGAGGGAAAGTGGTGGTCTCTGATAGTTCGTGGGAAGGTGGTGACCAACTCTAGCTATCCGTCAGAAAAAAGACAGGCAAATACGATGTGACATGGGACTGACTATATATTCACCGAACATAGTTGGTAGTTGTGGTAGGGACGACGTTATCGTGTTCCGGCCATGATCAAAACCATCGTTGAGCGATTGCCACGCCAGGGGCCAACCACATTCAATTTTCTGGTCTATGAGGTTGATAACCTGTAAAGTGATCAATATTTGCCCCCGGTAATTACATATTGGATTATCAACTGGAAATGCAACTAGCTAGTATTCTTATAAATATATATTGAATGATTAAAGGTCTTCAACATTTTTGATCAACATGGCCAATTACAAAAAATGATTGGGTCACCATATGATACTCTTATTCTACATCATCTTATTTATGATGTTATTTTATGCCATCTTAATTGTCAAGTGCGAGATTTCAAATCTCGCTACTGTAGCAAATTAGCGATTGTTGAATTTGTCGAAAGTTTGGCAAGTTGTGCTATTAGGCACATGTTGCCAACTTAAATAATTTTAATGTTCCACTCTGATCATGCCAAAAAAATTGGGTAGGTGGCCATGTCACTGTTCACGCATGTGCCTGCTGGGATAATGATTAGAATATCTAACTTAATTATCTTTGATGATGAGGCTGTATACTTGTTGATTCAGCCTGCAAATGGCCAAAGAAACCACCGCGAGAGTCGCCCGACTCAAAACCCTCCGGTGTTAGTAAGTTTGAGTGTGTGTAACGAAGTGGTTTCCGGGTAAGTAATCTGGAAGAACACCTTGGGCAATAACTTTGGGGGATGGTAGTAAATGCTATGTATTGACTAAGGAGGAAGAAGCAGTAGAATGCAGTTAAGATTGTTCAAGAAGAAATAAATGACATCTCTTAGAGCATGTCCAACGGAAGTTCTTCTGTTGAATCATAATAGATCAAAGCCAACAATGGTGGATCAAAAGTAAATCATCAAAAGCTTTGTGAGAAAAAATCGCAAGAGATGATACACAATAAAAAAAAAAAAATCAAACAAACCGGACAAAAGAGAAGGAGACAAAACGGCTGTGTATTAGCCTTTAAACCCTCAAAACGACGTCATTTTGAGGGGCAAAATTTCAAAAAAAAAAAAAAAGTGGCGGACAAAGGCCTGACATCGCTTTACACGTGTTAGCGCCTGAGCGGTTGGGCAGTTTTCTTAATTATCTCTGGTTGACGGCAGTTTTGGTATTCAAAAAATATTTTTTTAAAAATATTAAAAAATAGTATATATTTTTATCTATAAATAGAGACTTGATTTGTATCATTTGGACACCAAACGAATTTTTTGCAAATTAATGGAGATAAAGATGGTGGGATATGTAAAGTGATTGGAGATAAAGATGGTGAGGTATGTAAAAGTGTTGGAGTTTGTGCCACCATTGAAGTAGTTTTTTGGTTTTGAATAAAATGAGTATCAAATAGATTACTTTATTGATTTTTAATGGGTTATGTTTGATTTTTGGTTTGACTGAATCAAACCGTTGTACACGCTCTTACCTAGTATTTAACTATTTATACCAGGAGTATATTTTATATGATAGGTTCCAGTCCAATTGCCATGTGTCAGCCTGTAATTGGCTCTAAACTAAAGAAGTGTGGCCCATGTCAAGGGTTTAAATGAGAAGATTTGTTCTCCTCTTGGGAATAGAGTAGATCTTCCGACCGCAATGTTAAGTGGGGAAGTGAGTAGATGTGGACCAATGAGAGAACAACAGCATTTCTAGGAAGTGTGTTGAGGAGAAGATATCATAAATGTACATTGACTACCCATCCGAGGACCCTGATCCTCGATTGCGAGATTGGTGGTCGAGGTAGGGCTATACGTAACGGACTCCGACTGGGGAGATGCTCGCTATGCTTCCTTGGTGCACGGGAAGAGAGATAAAGTATCTTGAGTCGAACAATAAGTCGAGCGGGGAAGATTTTCGGTACCCCGAGTGTGACTGATCCTGATGG
This sequence comes from Platycodon grandiflorus, assembly GCA_016624345.1. NCBI lineage: Eukaryota > Viridiplantae > Streptophyta > Magnoliopsida > Asterales > Campanulaceae > Platycodon > Platycodon grandiflorus. The sequence continues at coordinate 28,790,482 of CM028361.1, read as the reverse complement.
TCCTTGGCGTGGCTTAGGTGATCCTCGATCGCTACCCAGAGGTACCGAGGATGGTGGAGGTCGCTGTCATGCGATGGTGGAATGGTGCCATGCCACTTGGGATAGATTTTAATTGGATCCCATCAGACTAAAAGCTTTTCCAATGGAACCATCTATCTAGTAAAAATGTATAACACGTAGAAAAAATAAACTTTCAATATATATATATATACATATATATATATATATCTTCTCTAATGCAAATATCTTATGATGAGTTGGATGTGATGGGACATTCGGTTGGAAAAAAATAGACTTTCCGTTTGCATCATCAAAAAATAATTAAGATTTAAGATTTTTTAAAATTAAAATAAAATAACAATTTTAATTTTTTGTTTTATTTTTACCGCCAATTTTGGCATTGATAAAATAAAATACCAATTTTTATTTTTTGTAATTAAAATTGTTGTATTTGAAAGAATGTTCTAAAAAAAATTTTGTTTTGAAATACGTTTAGAAAGAGGACTCTCTATATTAGCCAATAAAATAGATTGATATTGGATTGACTATCATCATATTCATCAAATACAATCATATAAATTAAAGTTAATCTAATCTATATACAAATACAATACTAAAATATTACTCCCTCCGTCCCTAAATTATTGTCTGGGTTGACCCGACACACGGATTAAGAAAATTTAATTGACCTGATTATTAATATTGGAATAGTATTGAAAAAGTGTGTTGTTTCCTTTAATGCCCATGTGTATGTGGCCCATAATTAAAGTAGGAAGAAAAAGTAAAGGTAAAATAGTAAAAGTAATATTCTGAAAAGGAAAATTTCAAATAAAATAATTATTTTAAGACGAATAAAAAAGAAAAAAATAATAATAATTTAGGGACGGAGGGAGTAATTTATTTTTCTTGATTAATAGTGTGTACCATCTTAAAAGAAGGTGTCATGAGTGATTTGAACGGTACGATAATAGATGCCCTTAATTACTTGCATGTTGCAACTAGCACTATCCAAAAGTACATTTATTGAGGTGTAATCTTTATAGGTTTTCCAAGGTATTTTAGACAAGAAGGCACAAAACTACTCCCTCTGTCCCAAACAAATGTTCTTATTTTTTATTTTGGGATGTCCCAACTAATGTTCCTAAATATTTTTAATCTATCTATTTTCTGTTAGAGTAGAATGCCCAGAGTTTCAATTTGATTGGATTTTATTCTACGTGTAAAATAATTTTATTGGAATTTATTTTTGTATATAAAGACATTTCTTTATCTTATATTTTCATATTAACTGTTTATGAATATTTGGTAAAGTCCTTAAACCATTTTTAGCTATGGAGCATGGTTACGCATTTGATGGTAATCATGGAAAATGCTTCTAAGGCTGTGGTCTTAAAATTGGTTCTAAGTCGGTTGGCTTCTCAAGACAAGGATATTGAATAGCATTGTGAGACTTATGCGTATGATGCATGTTCGTATGACGAGGATGTTGTATTCCATTAACATCAGCGTTGTGACGCAAGTGCATATATGCAAGTGCTTGTTAGAGAACAAGTTCACTGAACATGACCCATTGAAAATTCTTAAATGGAAATTTGATTTGTCAAATTAAGAATTTTCACGTTGTGATAGTACATGATTAGTCCTCGGACTTGAGGTACGATAGTAGCCTTGTGTACATCCTGTAATACTTTGATTTACTTACTGATTGCTTGACAATTGCAAAGGGGTATTTTGGGTATTGCACTGGTGTGCATGGAGGTTAATCAGTAGCCAACATAGAATTCGACACTTATCAGATGATAAGAGAATTTCCTGTGTTTTTCATAGTTCATGATTCGAAGACCTTGGCCAAGGCATGATGAATTTGATTCATAACGAATCAGGTACTTGAAATGGAATCACGGTTATTAAATCAATTGGACTTTGACTTATAATCCATGTCCTAGATTTAATCAGGAAATTAGATGTCGAAAGGACTGTACATGTATGCACTCACAATTGAAATAGGTTTGCTCGCTATTTCACCTACTGCTAGGTATTCGTGCTACTTGCTAGGTGTTCCCACGATTTGTAGGTTCTTGAAATTAAAGAGTTAATTTCAAGTATATTATCTAATCGGATTATTTAATAGAATAAATCGTTATTCATAAGTTACAAAATTGTTGTAAGCCTACAACTAGCATTAGTTGTGAACCTAAAGGGTCACACACTAAGAATGGAAGGATTCATTTGTTCAATAAAGAATTGTGTCAAATTGTTGCACGCAATTGATTAGTAGAGATTAATTGATAGATGAAATTGATTCGATCAATTTAATTAAATTTGGACTCGGTCAATTAATTTAGATTAATTGATGGAATTTTGTTCTAAATCCAATATTTAATTAGGCCCGTTGGAAGAGCCCATCTTGTTAATTTGAAATAAATAAAAAGGAGAGATTGTATTGCTAATATTAAAATAAATGTTATTTTAATAAATGTTATTATATGGTAATAATTGTATTATCATATCTTCCTGCTAATGAATCTAGAAACAATTGTATATACATTAGATGTAGTACACAATAGAGCTTTGATTAATTGGAAGGAGTAATATTAGAATACAATATGGACACATGTTGCCATGTTTTAAGGAAAAAGAGACGGTTGCCATTTTTGAAGAACATTGAGTTCTTCAATTTTGAAAAAAAAAAAAAAAGGTTACCTTTTTGATGAGAAAGACGGCCGCCTCCCCCCTTAAAATCATAATCAACTTTTCTTCCTTGATACTTCTTCTCAAGCAAGAAAACCAAAAATTTGCTTTTTGGTTTTATATCATTGAACAAAACGGATTAAAATTGCTAGCGAAATTTTAATTCGGTGATTCCGTTCGTTCGTGTGGACTATCTTTAGAGGAGGGACGTGTGGACCTCTACGAGTTAAGGATCGGAGATTTTGCCGGCAATTGATTGCCTCCACATCTTCATCAAAAGGAAGCTTTAAGGAAGCGTTTTCGGTAAGAGCCTAAAACTCTTCTTTATTACTTGCACAACATGCGCGATCGTTAAATCGTTACGTGAATCGGGGGCTAATGTTTAACGTATATTGTATACACGTTTTATAAAAAAAATTTAAATTCTGCTGCGATTAGCCCGCGATATAGCGAACCCAACAGTGGTATCAGAGCCACGGTTACGCAATTGTGTAAGTTTGTTTACGGTTTTAAACATGTTTTAATTTGTTAAAATATGTTTAAAAGATAATTTTATGTGTGATAAAATTGTTTTATATGATTTATTACTTGGATAAATTTTGAAGAATTTTCAGATTAAAAGAAAAGAAAATTGTTTTTGTTTTTATGAAAAATCTGTAAAATTTTCGGTTTTGGAGATGTATAAGTAATAGACATGAAGTTGGGCTGCTTTAAAAGATTTAGTAAAATGTAAACTGGGTTCGAGGTCACTGCTGTGAACATTAATAGTGTTTTACCATTGTGCTGCCTTGCTAATACTTGCTCAAACAGTTCAGTTTTTCTATTTAGACACATATGATTTGCTGATGGTCTAATTGAAAAATAGGGTAAAATTTTGTTTGGGTTACTTGAACCTTGACCATTGGTGAATGATTATACTACCTTACCATTGTGCTGCCTTGCTATTACTTGATTAAGTAGTTCCATATTTACTACTTATTCAGATTTCAAAATTAAATGTTAGTTTTGAAATTGATAAAAACTGTTTTTATGAATCTTCAAAATCATTTATCCAATAATTAAATCAACACATAAATTTGGTCCATAATATATTTTTAAATTCATGAGATGAATAGTTAGTATGACTATATTGGGGATGATCATGAGCCTATGACCAATGTGATTGAATGTATTTATCTTTGGGTTTTTGGGGCCTGCGAGCCTTTTATTTAATTAAGTTCTTTAAATTTTTGCATTGAGAGTAGACTAGGTGGTGAGGTTCTTTAATTTTTGAATTGGTAGACGTTCGATGCGAAGGCACACGCTTGTGTGGGTAGATATTACAAATGTAGTATAATAGAATTTTGAAGGCTCATGCTTGTATGGGTAAATACAATAAAATGTAATAGAAGTAGTTCTATTTACTTTGTCCCTTAGATTGACCAAGACCCATTTTTGGCTCAAATGGGTTGCATAGGTTGGCCATGATCATCCCATCATTTTTACATAGGATGCATGTTAGATTTATTTAATGCTTTATGCTTGCGCTCATACGATGAAATATTGCATTATATAAATAAATTCACCTAGTAAGTTAATTGGATGAGGTCTTAAAAGGAAAAACCCCAAGTTTTTTAAACTTAAAAAAATTTAATTTGATTAGTTTTATATCAAACAAATATGGACAAGATATGTTAGACATATCGTTCCATGCCTTCCATCAAAGGTAGATGACATGACGATGCTACCGGTCTTAGTCATTGGCCATGAGTCGTGGAGTGATTTTGTGTGAGAAAGCTATGATCCCTACCAAGCATATAGATGCTCGTAGGATGGATTCGTTTTTATGTTGGCCGCGAGTCGTGGGACTCTAAATGTTCCATCTAAACGATGGTTTGATGGGTTGTGTTTGACATTTAGTACCATATGGGCTCATAAAATTGGGGTATATGGGAAGAGATGAGGCAAAATAATCTTGAGGGTTGTATATTGATACAATTGTCAAAGAGTTTACTACCGATGGAAATATTTCATGGGCTCATAAAATTGGGGTGTGAAATGTTTCTATTGGGCTTCAAGCCCACTAAGAAAATTTGATTTTTCGAAATCTATTATGGGGTTAATAGATTTAAATAAAATAGTGGGAGCATTTAATATTAAAGACCTTATATTAAATATAAATATTTTCCATAATTTACTCATTTTCTGCTTCGTTTATTTTGTAGATAACTCTACTAAAATGGCTAAGAATCCAATCACATCAATTCTTGAGCAAAACAAGTTAACTGGCCCAAACTTTACTACTTGGTTGAGTGACCTTAAGATTGTTCTGGAGTATGAGAAGAAGGCTTATGTACTTGACAAAGTACCTCCTCAACCTCCTGAGGACCAGACATCAGATGCCTATGGAGAGTATCTTCGTCATGCTGATGACAATCTCCAAGCTAGATGCTACATGTTAGCATCGATGTCAAATGAGCTGCGTAGGCAGAATGAGGGTCTACACACTGCACGTGAGATCCTTCTTCACCTACAAGAGTTGTATGGTGAGAGTGCAAGGCAAGTAAGATATCAGATATCTAAGGAGCTTTTCAGATGTCGTATGACTGAGGGCTCTTCAGTCCATGATCATGGGGTGAAGATAATAGCACTCATTGAAAAGCTCGAGTCCCTTGATGTCGTTATGGACAATGAACTCTATGTGGACCTTTTGTTGCAATCTCTGCCTCCCTCATTTGACTCGTTTGTTGTAAATTTCAATATGCATTCTATGGAAACTAGTCTCCCTGAGTTGGTGAATAAGTTGACAACAACTGAATCCACAATCAAAAAGGATAAGCCGGTCCTCCTTGTTGAATCCACTTCTGGGTCAAAGGCTGCAAAGTCTAATAATAAGAGGAAGTGGAAAGGAAAGAGTTCCTCCAAGCCCAACAAGAAGGCAAAGGACAATGGCAAGAAAAAGGTCAAATCTCAAGCCAATGACAAATGCAACCATTGCGGCAAATTGGGGCATTGGAAAAGAAACTGCAAGGAGTACCTTGCAAGTTTGAAAAGTTCAGGTATATATTTTGTTGAAGTTAATTTATCTGTTAATGATGCTTCTTGGGTATTGGATACCGGTTGTGGCTCACACATTTGCAATGATTTGCAGATAATGACAAGAAGCAGGAATCGGACGAAAGGACAAGGTCCTTAGGATGGGGAATGGAGGAAGAGTTCTTTGCATCGCCTATTGGGACTGTTAATCTTTCTTTAGAGAATGGTTTTAATTTGTGTTTGAACAATTGTCTTTATGTTCCGGATATTGTTAGGAATATTATCTCTGTTCCTGTTTTGGACAGAGAAGGTTTTAAGTTTGTTATTGAGAATGGAAGTTGTTCCATTTTCAAAGACTCTGCTTTTATATATTCCGGTTATTTGACGAATTGTTTATACACAGTTAATCTTGATAGCCCCATACTCACAATTCAACAAAATAAGAAAAGGAAATTAGATAATTATAAGTCCCTCACTCTTTGGCATGCTAGACTAGGTCACATTTCTGAGAAAATGATGCGCAAGTTGGGACAAAATCTCGACCTTAGGGAAGAGGAAAGGTTGCCAACATGTGAATCATGTCTCAAAGGAAAAATGACCAAATCACCATTTGTTGGGCAAGTGGAACGTGCCGACGGTCTGTTGGATTTGATCCATACAAATGTTTGTGGACCACTAAGCGTTAGTGCACGTGGGAATTATCACTACTTTATAACTTTTACCGATGATTATTCTAGGTATGGTTATGTGTACCTTATGAGGCTCAAATCGAAGCATTTGAAAAGTTCAAAGAATTCGGATGCGAGGTGGAGAAGCAAATTGGTCGTAGTGTTAAGACTCTTCGATCGATCGAGGAGGAGAATACTTGAGTACCGAGTTTCTTGATTATCTAAAAGAGAATGGGATTCTCTCACGGTGGACTCCTCCTGCTACTCCACAACTCAATGGAGTTTCGAGCGTAGGAATCGAACCTTGTTGGACATGGTTCGATCAATGATGAGTTTCACAACTTTACCTCTTTCATTCGGGGTCATGCCTTAGAGAAAGCACATCTATTGAATAGAGTGCCATGTAAAGCCGTGCCCAATACTCCATATGAGATGTGGAATGGTAAGACACCCTCCTACAAATACCTCAAAGTGTGGGGTGTGATGCTTATGTGAAGCAACAAGTAGGAGATAAGTTGGATATGAGATCCATCTTATGTAAATTCGTGGGGTATCCAAGAGAGTCTATAGGATACTATTCTACGACCCTTCGGAACAAAAGGTGTTTGTTTCGAGAAATGCTACTTTTCTTGAAGAAGAATTCTTTTAAAGGGGTGGCGGGGTTGTAGAGCTTGAAGAAATTCAAGAACCACAGAATATCCCAAATATTGTCGAGATAATAGACCGTTGGACCATCGAAGCACAACCTCTTCGAAAATCGAAGGGTCTCGAGGGCACTGAAAACCGAACCTTTTGTTAGAAAACAAAGAAGAGGGACTCCTTTTGGACAATGATCCAAAAACTATGGAGAGGCGATGTTGGACATTGACTCAAAGAAATGGCAAGCAATGCGATCGAAATGGACTCCATGTACTCCAAGAAGGTTTGGACCTTGGTGGACCCACCACAAGGAATTGTTCCCATTGGTCGCAAATGGGTCTACAAGCGGAAGCTTGGAGTAGATGGAGAGATAGCAACCTATAAAGCACGCCTGGTTGCAAAAGGTTATACTCAAAAGCAAGGTGTTGATTATGAGGAAACTTTTTCACCAGTAGCAATGCTTAAATCCATTCGGATTTTCCTGGCCATATCTGCATATTATGACTATGAGATATGGCAAATGGATGTGAAGACTGCTTTCCTTAATGGAAACATTAAAGAAGAGATCTATATGAAGCAGCCAGAAGGCTTCATATCTAGTGGAAGTGAGCAAAAGGTTTGCAAACTCCAGAGATCCATTTATGGACTCAAACAGGCTTCAAGGAGTTGGAACATTCGGTTTGATGAAGCGATCAAAACGTTTGATTTTCACAAAAATCCAGATGAACCATGTGTTTACAAGAAGGTTAGTGGGAGCGCAGTTGCATTTGTTGTTTTATATGTTGATGACATTCTACTCATTGGTAATGATGTAGGTATGTTGCAGTCAACAAGGGCATGGTTGTCTAAACAATTCTCCATGAAGGATTTGGGAGATGCATCCTTTATCCTCGGATAAAGATCTATAGAGATAGATCGCGAAGGATGATCGGACTATCCCAATCCATGTACATTGACAAAGTGCTAAAGAGGTTTAGCATGGAGGAATCCAAGCGTGGATACTTGCCAATGAGTCATGGTGTTTCACTTTCTAAGGCAATGTCTCCTAAGACACCTGAGGAAAGAGAAAACATGTCTCGCATACCTTATGCATCCGCTATTGGGAGCATTATGTATGCAATGTTGTGTACAAGGCCTGATGTTGCACATGCTCTGAGTGTCACGAGCAGATATCAGTCCAATCCAGGAGAAGAACACTGGAAGGCCGTTAAGATAATTCTCAAATACTTGAGAAGAACCAAGGATATCTTTTTGATATACGGCAATGGAGAATTGAAACTAGAGGGTTTCACTGACTCTAGTTTTCAGTCCGATGTAGATGACTCAAAGTCGATGTCTGGATATGTATTTACCTTTAATGGAGGAGCAGTTAGTTGGAAAAGTTCCAAACAAGAGACCACCGCACTCTACTACGAGGTGAATACATAGCCGCATCGATGCGGCAAAGAGGTTTGGATACGAAACTTCATCCAAGGGTTGGGTGTAGTTCCATCCGCTGTTGATCCAATAATGATTTATTGTGACAACAACGGAGCTATAGCGCAAGCAAAAGAGCCGAGATCTCATCAAAGATCCAAGCACATAATGAGGCGATACCACCTGATTAGAGAGATCATTGGTAGAGGCAACGTCGTTGTGGATCGAGTCACTTCAACAGAAAATGTAACAGACCCACTTACTAAATCCCTATCTCAGAAGATATTTAACGGACATCTTGAGAAGATGGGCCTAAAATATATGGGAAATTGGAACTAGGGGCAAGTGGGAGATTGTTAGAGTAGAATGCCCAGAGTTCCAATTTGATTGGATTTTATTCTACGTGTAAAACAATTTTATTGGAATTTATTTTTGTATATAAAGGCATTTTTTTATCTTATATTTTCATATTAACTGTTTATGAATATTTGGTAAAGTCCTTAGACCATTTTTAGCTATGGAGCATGGTTACGCATTTGATGGTAATCATGGAAAATGCTTCTAAGGCTGTGGTCTTAAAATTGGTTCTAAGTCGGTTGGCTTCTCAAGACAAGGATATTGAATATCATTGTGAGACTTATGCGTATGATGCATGTTCGTATGACGAGGATGTTGTATTCCATTAACATCAGCGTTGTGACGCAAGTGCATATATGCAAGTGCTTGTTAGAGAACAAGTTCACTAAACATGACCCGTTGGAAATTCTTAAATGGAAATTTGATTTGTCAAATTAAGAATTTTCACGTTGTGATAGTACATGATTAGTCCTCGGACTTGAGGTACGATAGTAGCCTTGTGTACATCCTGTAATACTTTAATTTACTTACTGATTGCTTGACAATCGCAAAGGGGTATTTTGGGTATTGCACTGGTGTGCATGGAGGTTAATCAGTAGTCAACATAGAATTCGACACTTATCAGATGATAAGAGAATTTTCTGTGTTTTTCATAGTTCATGATTCGAAGACCTTGGCCAAGGCATGATGAATTTGATTCATAACTGAATCACTGGTACTTGAAATGGAATCACGGTTATTAAATCAATTGGACTTTGACTTATAATTCATGTCCTAGATTTAATCGGGAAATTAGATGTCGAAAGGACTGTACATGTATGCACTCACAATTGAAATAGGTTTGCTCGCTATTTCACCTACTGCTAGGTATTCGTGCTACTTGCTAGGTGTTCCCACGATTTGTAGGTTCTTGAAATTAAAGAGTTAATTTCAAGTATATTATCTAATCGGATTATTTAATAGAATAAATCGTTATTCATAAGTTACAAAATTGTTGTAAGCCTACAACTAGCATTAGTTGTGAACCTAAACGGTCACACACTAAGAATGGAAGGATTCATTTGTTCAATAAAGAATTGTGTCAAATTGTTGCACGCAATTGATTAGTAGAGATTAATTGATAGATAAAATTGATTCGATCAATTTAATTAAATTTGGACTCGGTCAATTAATTTAGATTAATTGATGGAATTTTGTTCTAAATCCAATATTTAATTAGGCCCGTTGGAAGAGCCCATCTTGTTAATTTGAAATAAATAAAAAGGAGAGATTGTATTGCTAATATTAAAATAAATGTTATTTTAATAAATGTTATTATATGGTAATAATTGTATTACCATATCTTCCTGCTAATGAATCGAGACACAATTGTGTATACATTAGATGTAGTACACATTAAAATTTTGATTAATTGGAAGGAGTAATATTAGAATACAATATGGAAACATGTTGCCATGATTTAAGGAAAAAGAGTCGGTTGCCATTTTTGAAGAACATTGAGTTCTTCAATTTTGAAAAAAAAAAAAAAAAAAAGAAAAAGAAAAAGGTTTACCTTTTTGATGAGGAAGACGGCCGCCTCCTCCCTTAAAATCATAATCAACTTTTCTTCCTTGATACTTCTTCTCAAGCAAGAAAACCAAAAATTTGCATTTTGATTTTATATCATTGAACAAAACGGATTAAAATTACTAGCGAAATTTTAATTCGGTGATTTCGTTCGTTCGTGTGGACTATCTTTAGAGGAGGGACGTGTGGACCTCTACGAGTTAAGGATTGGAGATTTTGCCGGCAATTGATTGCCTCCACATCTTCATCAAAAGGAAGCTTTAAGGAAGCGTTTTCGGTAAGAGCCTAAAACTCTTCTTTATTACTTGCACAACATGTGCGATCGTTAAATCGTTACGTGAATCGGGGACTAATGTTTAACGTATATTGTATACACGTTTTATAAAAAAAATTTAAATTCCGCTGCGATTAGCCCGCGATATAGCGAACCCAACATTCTCTACCATTTTTCCTAATATACCCTTAAAGCTTCATTTAATATAATACATCCCAAACAAACTCAATTATTTAAAGTAGTTGAATTCAATTAATGTTTATGGGTATTATGGTCAGAACACATTTTATAGCACATCATTAATTATATTTTTTAATTCTTATATTTTATCCACTAGAAATATTTATCTGTGACGGATGGAGTAATATTGAGGTGCAACTTTTATTAATTTTCCATGATATCCCCTAGACTCAAAGGCTCAAAACTAATGCCAGGGTTAATATTGAGTTGTAACTTTTATTGGTTTATTTGTTTCCCATGAGGTGCAACTTCTCAAAACAAATTTTCGAGTCGGACAGGATTACAAGGGTGATAAAACTTTCTTTACCAAATTTTAACAAAATCCTATTTTGATGTATGTCTACACATACTTAGCAAGTCTTATCCTCATTTGTTGACTTTTTTTTTTTTTTTTTTTCGGCTTGGAAAACGGCCACCCATGCTTTTTGTATGTCTACTTCCCCTCTCCAATCTCAAGCATATATACTAATTACAACTCTTGTAAATTAATGACATGTAATATGAGAATGAAACACTTTGTATTGGTTCACGGAATTTGTCTTGGAGCATGGTGCTGGTACAAGGTTGTCAACCTCCTCAAATTGGCCGGTCATCGTGCCACCGCATTGGACCTCGGTGCATCGGGGATCCACTCAAAGCAGCTCAAGGACGTTCCTTCTATCTCTGACTACGCTGAACCATTGATTGACTTGTTGGCCTCTCTTCCCGACGATGAGAAGGTAGTTTTAGTTGGGCACAGCTATGGTGGCCTTGTTATTTCTCTAGCCATGGAGAGATTTCCCAATAAGATTTCAGTTGGAGTTTTTGTAACGTCTTACATGCCCAATTGCAAACACCCTCCTGCAATACAAATGGGCGAGGTATGTAATCACAAGCCTTGATCGATTAAGATTAATTTGTGTCATGAAAACTACTGTTATTTTAACCTTTTATATTTTGTTCTTTCTTCGAATTGAAGTATTTCAAGAGGGTTTCAGCAGAGTCTTTTATGGATTGTCGTTTTACAGTTGATGGCGGCCTAGACGATCCGCCTACTTCGGTGTTATTTGGCCCGAATCACTTGGCAACCAAGGTGTATTCACATTGCAACCCAGAGGTATGTTGTTTTGTCTTTCAAAAATTAAAAATATTTGTTCAATACCTTTTCTTCGGCCGTGAAGGAGCATTTGTTGCCCTATTCTTGCTTACATGTCGGCACAAGTAGGACTTTGTAACAACGTACCAAATTATTTGAGTATGCCTCGATAAAAGCTGGATTGAATTCACGAAATAGTCAAACCAAGCTTGGACTTATTTTCAAGCTCGTTAGATTCTTGCTAACAAATTTTTTGTGATTTTTTTTTCTTACCCTAGCATTGATTTTTTAAAATTTAATGCACCATATATATTAACATGTGTCGGGATCAAGTTGAACTCTTTTTACAACAAAAAGAAAATCAAATTATATGTGCCAATTTACGTGTGCCATTTATGTGCTACTAAACTAAAATAAATTAAAAAAATGGGTCATGGGGTTTATATTGAGCCCATGTTTCAATTTAGTCTAGTAAACATGATATAACACACACAAATTATATGATTGTATTTGAACTCAATTAATCGATCATTTCAAATATCAATTACAGTACGATTTAGCCCCAAGTCAACCCCTTTTCCCCTCATTTTCTCTTCCGCTTTCCCACGTTAGATAGGCTCACCGCACCTGTTTACCAGTGGCAGATACATATATAGCAGGCAGAGGCAGGGATTTGTGATTTGATTGTATTAAATTAATAATTAATGTTGCATGTAGGACGTGGAGCTGGCAAAGATGTTGGTAAGGCCCAATGGGTTGTACTTGAAGGATATGGGCAAGGATAATCTGCTAACAGAAGACAAATATGGGTCGGTTAGTCGGGTTTATGTGGTGTGTGAAGAAGATCAAGTAATGGAGGAAGGCTTCCAGAAATATGTGATTGAGAATAGCCCGCCCCAAGAGGTTAGGTCCATAACGGGAGCAGGGCATATGGTACAATTATCCAAACCCAAAGAGCTCTGCCAATGTTTGCAGGAAATTGCTGACAATTATACTTCAAGGTCAAGGTTGACTACTTGACATTTGATCGATCTGTAGAATTATTGACGAAGAATGTTTAAACTTTACGGGTCCAACTCCAACTACAATTACAATTTCGGGGTGGGTCGTGTTACCTTACCTTGTCGACTAGAGTATGTTCACATGGTGTGGTGTGGACAGAATTTATAGCTCACTTAATCTATTTATGTATTCCAAATATTCATATATATTATTTCTATAAATGCAAAATGTTATGAACTATTCTAAAAAGATAATATACAAATATAAATTAAAGGAGGAAAGAAAATTGCCGAATTTCATCGATATTTGTGTCTGTATTCTGTCTTATATTTTCTTTCTACAAAAGTGTGTGTATATATATATATATATTATATTCATTCGTCCTAAAATAGGTGTTTTTTTTTTTTTTTAGGTTTTTCACTAAAATTTAAAAAGTTAATTTTTAAGTCATTTTAATAGGAAATATACATCATTGTCTTTGATGCCCATGCACTAACATTGCAAGTTAATACTAGTACGTTAATAAAGATAAAGTTAATATATTTATATAAAATATAATATTTATTTTAAAATAAAAAATTTTAAAAACAAACAAGACATTGGAGTACTTCTAAAAGACAGAGATGATGAAACAATAAATGGTTGAATCCGTAATAAATACTCCATCCGTTTTTAAATTATTGTTTTATTTGATTTCGTATACGGATTAAAAAAATTGTCTTAATTATTAATGTTGGTATAGTGTATAATTTTCTTTAATTTTCATGTACATATGACCCATAATTAAAATAATAATAAAAAAGTAAGAGTAAAATAAATATTGTCCTAAATTTTTTTATAAATAAAATAATTATTTTAAAACAGACAAAAAAACAATAATAAAAAAGAATAAAAATAATTTAGGAAGGGTGGGAAGTACATTGGATCCACCATTAATGATCCATCCACCAAGTTATTCACTTTTCCCAAGCCTACTACAAATCTTTAAACAAAGCATTCAATGGACTGACATCCTATTAACTAAAGGGCCAAAATATGAAAAATTCTCAATGTATCCCCCTCAATCTTATAATGGTACCAAAAATAAAATATTTTTTATTTAAATTTACAATGTTATTAATTATTACAGTTACACATGCGGGACTTTTTAGTCATTTCAATGTGGGACATTGAGATCTCAGTTTAGCCTCTCGCCAACACCAATACCTCTTTCTCTCTCTCTCTCAATCTTCTCTTTCGCTCTCTTCTCTTCTTCCATTAACAAAATTAGATGTTAAATCTGAAGATTTATGGTACATTGAGATCCAGTTGAACTATTATAAAATGTGAAGAAAATGGGATGGGGATGGGGATGGGGATGGGGTTAGTGGTGGAGGCATCAACAAATTTGGAGATAAAGGAGGTGGTGAACTGTAAGAAAACGAAGGCGTCGCGGCTATCGCTGTGGCTCCGGCTCATTCTTTCTTTGAATCTCCACAACTTTGAAAAACTAGTGGAATTACTCTTCTTTCCAAACTCTGGTGCCGCTTCCTTTAACCACGTACTGTAGGGTCCAGCTACTACTCCCTCAATCTCGTCCAATTTTGACGCATTAGTCAAACGGCGAGGTGATTCAATGAAAACCTTACCCACAGGAGCCGATTGGCGGAAACCTCATCACCTAAGAGGAGCTAGATCCTGGTTGAATAATAGAAAAACGGGCTGGATCTAACCGTCCAGGAACACCTTATCGGCTACAATCGGCAATACGTCGTCACTAACGGATGCAAAACTAAAATCTTCATCATCTGTTTCCTCCTCTACATCATCTTCATTTTCTCTCCTAATTTGAAATTCGACCGTGAATCCTCGATCGTAAGATTGAGAGAGAGAGAGAGAGAGAGAAAATGGTGTTGGTGTTGGCGAGGGGCCATACTGGGATCTCAATGTCCGACATTGGAAATGACTAAAAAGTCCTGCATGTGACATGCACATGTTAATATCCGTCAAAATTTCTAACGGTCATCACGGCAAGGGACCAAACCGAAATAATTAGTAACATTATAAGTTCAGGTAAAAAATATTTCGTTTTGGGTACCATTATAAAATTGGGTGGATACTTTGGAGAATTTTTCATATTTTGGCCTAACTAAAGATATAATCCATACTCCTCCGTTTCAATCATAAAATTTATTTTTTATTTTTAAAAGTCATCAAATTAAATTAAAATTTAACATAATTTAATTATGTTATCAGAAATTAAATTGCACTCACTAAAAACTTGTTTAATAATACTATGAATTACTCTTTCCGTTCCGGATAAATGTTCCTACTTTCTATTTTGGGATGTCCCAACTAATGTTTCAAAAACTTTTGATCTACCTATTCTCTACCATTCTTCCTAATATACCTTAAAGCTTCGTTTAATATAACAGATCCTAAAGAAACTCAATTATTTAAAATAGTTGAACATAATAAATGTTCATGAATGAGTATTATGGTCAGAATATATTTTACAATACATCATTAATTATATTTTTTAATTCATGTGTTTTATTCACTAGAAACATTTATCCTGAACGGAGGGAGTATAACTTTGTAAGAATAAATAAATTTATATAAATCATCAGTTAAATATTAATTAAATTAACCTTAAAAGGTTAAATTTGAAAATTTTAATTAGAAGGGAGAGAATATTGAATAGTAATTATTAAAATATCTATTAAAATTGTAGAAAGACGAACTTTTATTTAGTGGGGAAAAAGAAGGAGCGAATAATTCACAACACAGAAGAGTATCTAAGAAAGATATGCACAATCAATCCCAAAACACGTCATTGCTCCACGTGAACAAATTCTTTTGTCGACATAGCGAAAGATCTCATATTAAGATATACTACTTGAATCTTTTTGATGGGTACAAATTTTGATTGGTGATGCTAAAGTTATGAAATGAAATATATAAATTTTGTTTACAAAACGAGGTAACAATTATAGAAATTGTAACTAAAGTGTGAAATTCTAATTTATATGTAAATATTAAGGACATTAATTAATGTACACGTGCTATTAAAATGATACAAAAGAAACTTCTTTAATTTTAGAAAGGTTTAATATATAATTTGGTCCCTGAACTTTACACTTTTTCTTGATTCGGTTCTAGAACTTTGACATTTTCTATTGTGGTCTCTGAACCGCACTTTAAGCCTTTCAGTTAGTCCCTCGAGTGACGGCCGCCACTAAACCCATTAATTAATGCCTGAAATGCCCGAAATGCCCTTACTACATGCTGAGTGTGATTCCACGGTGGACAAAAACGTGCTTACTTGACATTGAGTAGCCAAATATAGCCTAAAAAGATTAGACATTCACTGAACACTAAATTGACCCCTTTAATTTCCTTCAAAATACTGGTTTTGCCACTGAATACAACTATAAGTTTTGCAGTTCAAGTCCTCATGAGTGGCTTTTCCTGGTTTCTGGAATAGAGGGCGTTTCACGACACAAGATGGGTTAGGAGGATGATGCTCGATAAAAACAGGGCATCCTACCATGCTCAGTTGATTCTCAAAGCTCCTAGCTTACATTACATTATATCTCTGCATTTTCTTTGGGAAGGAAATTAAAATGATCGTCTTGGAATGCTTATATGGTATCTTTTATGTAGGAACATTGAATGTCTAGACGTCTTGTAAAAGTTGTTCACATGTGAATAGTTTGATATTGATTGATTTTTGACTTCCATTTTTGACTAGCAACAAAATAGTCTTAAATCTATCATTCATGAGGCCTATATATGGGCTATGACGCTATGTACACCAGAGAGATTGTGGCGCTGCTGTTGAAGAGATGACCTTTCAATCTTTCATGGTGGGATCGATCCATTCCAACCTATTTGGAAAATTCCCATGTTTGGAAGAGACATGCACTTTGAAGTTGCGTGTGTAGCTTTTGGGTAGGCGGCCTAAGCTAAAGCTGAATAGTCTTGGCTGCGGCTGCACTAGTCTAGGATGGTTATTCACTCCTTCCCTTTCATGCAAACTTAGACTTGTTTTCCTCAACTTGGTTAACAAAGCAAATGTATTTTGAACAATGATTTAATATATACACACACACGTGAGAGAATTTTTAATGATTAATCTATCTCTTTAACCATCAATACATGATTAATATTATTAATATTTATTGGATCAAAAAATCAAAGATTAAGATATAATGGTTAGTTATAAAATGCAATTAATGCAAATAGGTGACAGCTCATGGCAACCACACAAAAACACGGCATCGATTTTGGAAAGAGGGCGCTCGCCCTAAACCGATTTTTGTGTTTTTCGGTTTCCTTGTTTGTATCGATAATTTGGTCTTGTATCCTCTATATATATGTTGTAACTCTAAAACGTAGATATAATATTATCATATCAATATATGACAGTCAATTCCTAATTACTTGATCATTGATTATTGTTCAATCTATTATTTGAACGCTTCTGCTGTCACACAACAATATATACATATATATATATATATATATATATATATATATATAGTTTTTGAACGAAACTGAAAGAATAATTGGGTTCGAATTCTTTATGAAGTACGAGGCCGTTCTTGACTGCAAACTGCTTGTGCCATATACGGCCGTTCTTGATTGCAACATGCTTATTCTTTATGTAGGCTCATAGCAGTATAATTTGGCACCGACGAATACTTGTTTATTTGCCTTGCCGTGTATTTCAACAATAATTATAGAGTTTTGTTAACATGTTGCCTAGCTAATGACATCTGTTAAGGATAGTTAATACTTACTTTCACATTAATTACCCAAATTTACATTAATTAACCTAATTTCACACTAACCATCTTACTAATTACCTTAATTAGCGTCTAATGAGGTCAGCAATGCACCGGCTGGCTAGTAAGAAAGTAACTGTTTTGGCTTCTTTCTTTCTTTCTGACTGTATGTATATATACGAAGTCATTGGTTGGAGTTTTGAGAAATTATAATAAATATTTACAAGTCTCTCAAATGGATATATAATATTTAGTTGCTTAATTAATTGTTACATAATCGATGATCATGTACGTACGTACGTATTTACAAGATTTTTCAAGTTAAAAGTATGATTGATCATGTGAACAGCTAGCGATAGACATATATGAGAGACAATTGGAGAATTAATTGTAAAACGAAAAGGAGCTAATATATAAAATCCCAAAGTTATACTAAAACAATTAATATTTGGAGTATATATATATATATATATTTTGTAATGAATCTTTGTAAATGATGATGCACTAACTATAAAATAAAATAGGGTTGGCTTTCTCAATTTCCCCTCCCGCAATTACCTGTCTCCTCCGAGGTATGAACTTCTGTTTTTTTTTTTTGTTAATGCAAACCCAAATTATTCTAACTCACTGATTCTCACACACTCAGTTGTATTATAGGAAATTGCATGCGAATGAATCAAATAGTATATATGATCGAATGGTATTAGAAAATCTAGTCGTAGGTGGAGAGGAATGAAAATGAGTACTTGTCTCTCTTCAATTTTCTACCAACATGACTTCCCATCTTGCACCCATTCAAGAATGGACACAAACTGATAAATGAATTGCTAAAAATAAATTAATAAAAGACAATTTGAATTTCTAACGGTATAGTAACTAACCTAAATATTCACCTCCATTTCTGTCTGTATACACTTCAACTTTCTCTCTCAGCTAAAGCATGAAATCTTTTGAACACATCCAACACTTGAGATCTTTCGTCTTCAAGGTGTAAGCCCTGATGAATCAAACTCTGATGTAGCTCTATTGATTGTTAACTCGACATTAAAGGTCACTAGTTTTTGCACCCGTGCGTTGAACGCAAGGCACATATCTTTTTCAACTAAACTATACATAAGCAAAATGAAAAAAGAAACAAAATTAAAAGAATAAATTAAGGAAAACTGCTTAAATAGAAATATATCAATGTAAGACTAATCATTATAAATTTTGAAATTTTTTATTATACACAACATTAGTTGTTTAATTTGTTGATTTTTCATCTTCATCGCATATCAATATATTCATGCCAGAACAGTTTGTTACCCTAAAAACTACGACATAAACCAATTAATTCAAAAAGATTTCAATACTATATAGAGATTAAATACATTGAAAATTGAAAAAAAAAAAAAAACCCAAATTCGTACAAATCAAATTATTAACGGGCTAGTAACAAATATGGCCCAAATTAAATACACCCAATTAATTTGGGGCTAAATTGAAAACCTAATACGCACCCTTTCCATATATAAAGTCAGTTACCTCTGTCACTCTCATTTCTATTATCTCTACCAATCGAAACATTAATCTAAAGTTTTACTCTAACACACATATAGTGTTTTTTATAAAATTTTGTGCATCGTGATGCAATTTGTGCATCGCAATGCATGATTTTGTGCATATATTTGCACAATGTGCCTTTTTCCGATTATGAAAAAATATAGAAGTGTAAAACGGTTGAAAATTATTCATAGGTGACGGGGCTAAAATTCTCCCTAATTCAAACTAATAAAAATCAGTCGGGCCCAAATTAAATTACCCTAATAAATAGGGCCCAACATTTCAACCTACATTGACCAAATATAAATAATTAAATACCCAAAAATAGCCTCCACTCTATTACAGCCACAGTCTAAAATACAAAACTCTAACAAATTCTCTCTCAAGCTCATTTGTTTCATCAAGTCCTGTTTATTTTGGATGACCCTTTGTTTCAAAATTTGTTACTCCGTTAGTTTCCAAAAAACACTGACGACCTATATCCCCAAATTCCTCTACGCCTTCTCAAATCTCATTGTAAAAGGAAAGGATTCAGTAAGAAATTATGTTTGACTTTCCAATTCAAACAATACTTCAACAATTGTTCTTCAAATTTTTTTCAATTTTAAAATGATGTTTGTCTTAGGGAAAGAAAACGACTATTAAAAGTTGGAATCTTACAATTTTTTCAACACCTTTTCTGTTTATATATATTTTTTGCGCTTGTTATTGTATTAATTAATATTATATTTTGATATTATTCTGTTATAAATGCAAAAATATATATATATATATATGGAAAATTAACAAGGCTACCTCCCCGGGGCAGCCTTATCCCAAAACCCCACCTAGACTAGGCGGTCTTAATCTACAAAATCGTTAATTTTGTATTTTTTTACAATTTCACCCCCTTAAGTTTAAAATTTCGTTAAAAAATTAATGAAACCGTTAACGTTTTAACGGAACCATGGAGGACCGCCCACCCCAGGCAGGCTTCATTCTGTATAATCGATGCCACTAGGCGAATTTAATTGGTTTGATTTTTTTTTTTTTTTACAATTCAACCCGTTATACTTTGAAAGTTTTATTTAAATACTTTAAGTTTCATAGAATTTAAATTTACCCCTTGTATTGTATTCGTTGCATTTTACCATGTTTTGTATTTGATTATTTTGAACCTTTTAGCTAAATTTTTTTTGTTAATTAAGTTTTTCAATTTTAGATTATAATTTCATATAAATTAATTTAATGTTATGTTTTATCAAATTATTTTTTTGATTAAATTAGTATTAAGATTATTAAATATTATTTGCACAAATTAAATTTATTTGTCATATTTTAATTGAATTATTAAATATTAATTACACAATTTTAAATAATATTATCATAAAAAATTAAAATTATGTTAATGAATGTTATAAATATTTGTTTAATTTTAGAATATAATTTCATGTAAATTAATTTAAGGTTCTGTTTTACCTAATTATTTTTGTTGATTAAATAAGTATTAATATTAATAAATATGATTTAGCCCTCTGAGATCACATTTTTAGTTTATACTCTAGGTTTTGAATTTATTTGTTGTTAAGACTTAATTTCATTTTATTTAATTTATAACTAATAAGTTAAACTATGTTAATTAAAATCAAATTTTGGCTGTTAATTTTATTTAAATTATGTTATATTATCATTGCGATGTTATTCTTTAGTTATTTTTATGACATGTTATGTTTATTTATATTATTCTTTTAGTTGATTAAATTAGTATTAAGATTATTAAATACTATTAGCACAAATTCAATTTATTTGTATTATTAAATATTTGTTGCACAAGTTAAATTCATTTGTGTTATGTTATTTGAATGTTATAATTATTTGTATTACTTTAATTTATAATCTCATTTTTGTACTACATTAATATCAATTACGTTAATGTCATGTTTTTACGATGATATGTAAATGTCAGGCGGTGGTGATAGAAATTTAGGGAAGAGGCCTGATGATGACTACCCACACTATTCAGGTAGGCTTAAAGACCGATGTATCGCTGCGTCTACACGATCTAGGAGAGACCCGCCAATCATTGCTAGACATCAACAATGGAATAAGATGCAGCGCGAGTATGAGCAGCAGCAGGTGCAACAACAAATGGATGCTTATCTTGGGGTTTATCATGATTTTTCCACTTCTGGGTCTCCACTTGGCTATGCACCACCTTGGGATCATGTTCCCGCACCTATTCCCGTTTTTGTTCCCCCTTATTTTACAAATATTGATGATGTTGTTGAGGTCGAGGCTAGGATTCGGGAAGACATGGCGCATCACTTTGAGTTAACTCCTGACTCACCCTTTAAATTGTCAATAGTCGAGTTAGGATTCTGGGAAAGGGAAAGGGTAAGGCAATGATCGACTCCAATTTTAGGCCATTTTAGGGAGAAGGGGGTCTGAGCAGCCTGAGGAGGAGGAGAAAAAAGAGGAGGAAGAGGATGATGAACAACAGACTGGTAGACGGAGATGACTTACACAATAGAGAGGAGGTCCAGTACCAGCACGAGTGTGTGGTCGAGGTAGAGGACAAGGTCATCGTGATGAGGACTGGAGGTTGGTGCATCCACTTCTTGATGGGCCTACTATCATGGATTTATTGGTTGGTTTTCGTTGTCATGTCGTATATGCAAAATGGCATGGAAAGGTAATAATTATAAACTTATTTCTTAATAAAAAATTATTTTAATTATTTATGCTAATATGTATTCTATTTTTTTTATTAGGAACGACAACGCTTAAAAGGAATGACCGGTGTCGAACGGGCGATTACGTGGGATATTGTTGATCAACAGTCACGGGACTACGTGAGGTCATCAAGTTTCCTGCATTTGCGAGGTTGTATGAATTCAGAGCTGAACATGTCGTTGATTTCGGCTGTTATTGAGAGATGTCACTCGGAAACAAATAGTTTCCATATGCCTTTTGGGGAATTGACAATCACTCTGCACGATGTCTGGTATCTATTAAGGGTACCTGTACACGATAAACCAGTCATCTCCAAAGGCACAATTCCACAGGACAAGACTTAGTTAGGGTGGTTATTAGGTATGAATCCTGCAGAGGTGATATATGAGTAGAAGTTCAACACAATTAGGTTCAACACGCTTCTGAGTTGTACAAGTGTGGCTGAAACAACTCCCCGTGTGAGAACGATCGGTTACTTGATGTGGTTGTTGGGTGCTACTTTGTTTATGGAAAAACACAAATCTAGACTTAGTGTTCATTTCTGGAGTTATTAAATCCAGTAAAGGAGGTTTCAACCTACGCATGGGGTACAGCAGCACTTACCTTACTATACTGGCAAATGGGTATAGTATCAAGGGCTAACACTGCTCAGATTGCTGGATGTCTGACACTTTTGTAGGTACGTTGAATTTTTTTAAGGTTATAAGTTTTTTATTTTCAATCTATTTTGTAATTTATAATTATTTTATATCTTATGCAATTGTTAGGCTTGGATATATGAGTATTTTCCAGCTTTTTAACAGAGTAGAAAAGCTGGTTGGAGTTATAAACAACAGCCTTATGCAGCTCGTTAGGTCAACAAGGCCGGATGCAGATTGGACCCTACTATTGTGGAGCAATACAAGAGATGGCTTGATAGGTGTGAGCAAGAGGTAAGTTTAAATATTATTTAAAGTACTTATTTTTTAAAGTTTATATTTCAACTGACTTATAATTTTTTTAAATTATAACATATGCAATGGACTCCATTTGGGAATAAACCGACTGCACACGTACCGATTAATATGTTCAATGGCATCATTCATTGTAGGACTATTACGGAGCCATACATGCCTGTACGGTGTTTGCGTTAGTTTGGTTACGTTCAAATAATTCTGCCACTGCCCTTAGTCCCCGATAGAGTGCACAGAGGTCCAATGCCCCTTAAGTATAGATGAGGACTATTTGGGACCAGTGGCAGGTGTATGTCGTTTCACCTGAACAGTTACAGTCATCAAGAGTCCGCCTTCCCGCTGACGCTGCACCGAATTTTAGAGTGGTTTATACCATGCTCTCATCCACGGGTGGATCCGCTTGATGATGAATTTTACAATGAAGCCCCTCACGATTTTGACCTTACTCAAATGTTTGACACTACTGTGAGTACAATTTCATTTATATTAAATTGTTGCTTTATTTCATCTAGGCTTAAATTGTTACTTTATTTGATCTATATATATATATATGTTTGACTTTTTATTGTTTCTTATTATAGCGGCTACAATACGTACGTAAGTGCTCGTGTGAAATACCTTGACCAATATAGACATGGATAATACGATAAAGAAGAGTTCAATTTAGCGGTTGACCAGATTTACGACCACTTTCATGATTATCTTTAGTTAGATTTTAGTTTATGTAGAACTTTTTCTTTTGTTTTAGTTTATGTACTACTCCCTCCGTTCCAGCCAAAGAGTCCACTTTCCTTTTTTAAAAGTCAACATGTGACTAAATCAAATCAAAATTTTACACACTTTACTTATGTTTTAGGAAATAAAATTTTATTAATTAAAAATTATTTTAAGAATACTATGGATTGCAACTTTCAAAACTTTGTAAAAATCACTAAATTTATGTTAATTATCGGTCAAACTTCAATTAAGTTGACCGAAAAAAGTCAAAACTGGACTCTTTGCCTGGAACGGAGGGAGTATTTTTTAGTTGATGTACTATTTTCGTTTGTTTTAGTTTATGTGATATTTTTGTTTTTCCCGACTTGATGAACTAATTTTAATATTAGTTTTTTATTTTATTGAGCATATATTTATAAACAACTTATGATATAAAAAGAAAAAACTTCAGATACACAGAAAATAAGTTAATATTCATACGACAGATAAAATTTTTACATAGGACGGAGGGGGTTTCCTAATCATAGCTGCCACTTTACAGCGAAAGTATTTTTATGGTCCATCCAAAGTTGTTTCCAATGTCAAATGTTGAGATCACAAACTAACTCCTAACATGTATTCGCCCTAGGCATCGAACAATCGTCAGGCAGCTGAAGCTTAATGAAGTGAGTACCTTTACTTACAAATGCAAAGTTAATATACTCAGATGTGGGTTGCTGCCCTTCGAGACGAAACTATATTGGCAAGAACGTTGAGCAAAAGTGGCTTATTGAGAATACCTGTACAATCTTCTGATACTTTAATGCAATAACGTATCCAAGTTCATTCAAACTTAACAAATGATCCTGACTGCACCCACCCTCGAAATGTGTATAGATATGCAAGGCTTCATCGCGTACAAATGATCTTAAAGCTCTTTATCCCATAACTCCTTGTGATCAATCAGCTCCTTAATCAAATCATACCTCACACGTTGTTAGTTTTCCTCGCTGCCATAAATAACATCTGTAATAACTCGAAATTCGCAGTTTCCATTAGGCACCACATCCAAATAATCTTCTATGCAATCCACAATGAATGCAAGCACCTCAGATGCATATGGAAATGAGGGTGAAGTGGTACTTAGTGTACTCCATCTCCATTTTCGCATCTATTAATAAATTCTAACTATACATAAATGCGACCGAATAGTCCTTTTTCTTTACCATTTGAACCAAGTATTTCTCCACATTCTTGGTTATATGTTTCCGACACAGTAAAAGTTTGACCTTGGGAAAGAACATCTTGACCGCTTTCATTAAGGACAATTCCCTTTCAGTGAGAATCATTGTTGGAGCAATATCAAGAGCTTGAAGTAACACCGAAAGTGCTCCTAACACCCACATGAAAGTATCCTTCTTCTCATCCTTCAGAAATCCGAACACAACGTGGAAAATTTTACCTGTTAGAGTCACTCCAATAATTTCCAACAAAGGCATATCGTACTTATTAGTTTTGTACATTGCGTCCATTATTAGAACGTGTAGAAACCTACGCAACAAATCAATGGACTTTGGGTGTATAAATAGAAGATTCTCTAGAACTTGATTCTGATCATCGTTTGTGTGCCACTCATAGTATGAACGTTCTTCTAGTAATTTGAAGAAATACTGCATTGAAGTTGATTCACCCATCATTTATCTTCGCCACTTCTGTACCATAATTTGTATTTGTCGTACGGAGGTAACATTCTAAGGATCTTTTGATTTAAGGTGCTTTAGAATCTTCTTCAGCTTAATATGGTCCGCGGTTAATTCACCAACAAGAATATCCTCTTTGGAGCTCGATCTTGATCTATGCCACTTACCAGACTCAGTTAATGAGTGGTTGTGTCTACACTTATCGGCGACCTTAAGTTTCCAAACCCAATCGTTATTAAACAACTTTGAGGTCAAACGGACAATTTATTTTCTTCAACCCTCGTAGTTTTCTCTCCTCCATATCAAGACAGCCAGTATATCTGTACTTACCGCCCCTCTCACACATAACATACAACAATGCGGTCACCTGTTAATATTCTAGTTCGCTTGATGATTAAATAGTTATTCGCAGCATAAGCAACACCCATAAGCCAATCATTCGTCAATTCTCAAGTTGCAAATAATAAGTCTATTGTAAAAATCTCGCTTTGATCCGGACCTAAAAATATGTCTTCTTCTCCTTCATTTGGTGTCTGACAAATAATTAAAACAATATTAGCCAAATTAACATAATTTAATTTCAAATTATAAATAAACGTAACATGTCATAAAAATAACTAAAGAATAACATTTCAATGATAATATAACATAATTTAAATAAAATTAACGTAATAAATTTTATTTTAATTAACATAGTTTAACTTATTAGTTATAAATGAAATAAAATAAAATTAAGTCCTTAACAACAAATAAATTCAAAACCTAGAGTGTAAACTAAAAATGTGATCTCAAAGTATTAAATGAAAATTTACAAAACTAAGGGGAAAGAAACTTAAAGTGTAAAATTTTGTTAAATTAATATAACTAGTACATATAATAGTTCAATTAATATATGATGTCATAAATTTAATTTGTGCAATTATTATTTAATAATCTTAATATTAATTTAATCAAAAAAATAATTAGGTAAAATAGAACATTAAATTAATTTATATGAAATTATAAACTAAAATTAAAAAAATATTTATAAAATTCATTAACATAATTTTAATTGTTTATGCAAATATTATTTAAAATCGTGTAATTAATATATAATAATTCAATTAATATATGACAAATAAATTTAATTTGTGCAAATAATATTTAATAATCCTAATACTAATTTAATAAACAAAAATAATTAGGTAAAACATAACATTAAATTAATTTATATAAAACTTTCAATGTGTAAGGGGTGCAAATGTAAAAAAAACCAAACCTATTAAAGTTCCCGAGGGGCGGCGGTAATGCAGCATTAAGCCTGCCTAGGGTGAACGGTCCTCTATGATTTCGTTAAAAAGTTAACAAATCCGTTTACTTTTTAGCGAAATTTTAAACTTAAAGGGGTGAAATTGTAAAAAATAATAATTAACGGATCCGTTGATTAAGCGCGCCTAGTCTAGGTGGAGTTATGGCATAAGGCGGCCTAGGGGAGGCGGCCTTTTTAATTTTCCAGAATTTAATTTTTTTTATTATTATTGATAACAAATCAAAAAATATCTAATTAAAAATTATATCTAATTAGCATACAATTATAACTAATTAGCATATAAATTTACAATTAAAAAACTAATTAAACTAATCTGATTTGGATCCATTTTTAAGAGATGAAGATTTGAATTTTACCAGTTTATGAAAGAGAGGAAGATTTGAATTTTACCAATTTATGAAAGTTTATTTTATAATGCAAAGGGAAGGGGTTGTTTTGTAAATTTTCTAAATTCTACTAAATGGAGGGGGCTACTGTAATTTTTGCTAATGGAGGGGGGCTGCTGTACGAGGGACATAACAGTGATTTTTCTCGGGGTATTGTATTTAACATAAACTGGGTGTTGCATTTAGCGCCTATGAAAAATAAACATCCAAATTTAGAGCCCATGTTCGATCGCTCAGTGAATGGGCGATCAACAACTTATCCTTTTGAGATACCAATGGAAAAAAAAATCTCCCATAAACAAGATAGATAGCATACAAAAATTTAAGGAAGACATAGTGAAAGTAAAAGTGACATTTATTAATCCTCACAAACTTTCTTTTAACTTATATTCTAACCTCATAAACGTACTAGAATGGTAGATTATACGGAAGCTAAAAGTGTACGTTACATTGCACGCTTACCCCCTAAGAGGCATTGGGACAACACGAAGAGGTTGCGCCTTTTGTAATGTGATTCCAAATTTCTCATCCATGTCTAATTCTCTTGGTCCAATCCCAAAGAAAAAAAACCTCCCATAAACGAGATAGATATCATACAAAAATTTAAAGAAGACATAGTGAAAGTAAAAGTTACATTTATTAATCCACACAAACTTCCTTTTAACTTATATTCTAACCTCATAAACGTACCAAAATGGCAGATTATACGGAAGCTAAAAGTGTATGTTACACTACACGCTTACCCCCTAAGAGGCATTGGGACAGCACGAAGAGGTTGCACCTTTTGTAATGTGATTCCAAATTTCTCATCCATGTCTAATTCTCTTGGTCCAATCCCACCATCAAGTTTCCAATCAAATATATTAATAAGTGAACCCAATATCACCGGAATTATTCTGATCGCCAAAGGCAATCCGGGACATATCCTTCGTCCTGCACCAAATGGAATCAACTCAAAATCTTTCCCTCGGACATCAAGTTTCGAGTTCAAGAACCTCTCAGGCTTGAAACTCAATGGGTCCTCCCAATGGCTTGGGTCACGTCCAATGGCCCATGCGTTAACCAGTACTTGTGAACCATTAGGCACAGTAAATCCGTTGACTTCAACATCAGATTCAACTTTTCGAGGAATCAAGAATGGTACTGGAGTATGTTTCCTTAGGGTTTCTTTCATAATGCATTGCAAGTACGGTAGTTGAGAGATATCTGTTTCCTCTAGTATTTTGCCTTTACCAATAACTAGTTCAAGCTCAGCTTTGGCTTTCGCCATGATATCTGGATTATGTAGTACCTCTGTCATTGCCCATTCTATTGTGCTTGAAGTTGTATCAGTTCCTGCTGCAAATAGGTCCTATTTCATACATTACAAGTTGAAATTTGTCATTTATCAAAAAAGCCATTAGCATCAAGTCATTACTATCCACTCCCATATATTTTAAGTAAAGCTTTATTAATATAAGACCTAGGAGCCAGGCAGCACTCCAAATAGGTGCGCTTGGATTGATCTCTTCCAAATTTATTTAGGTGTGCTCTAAAATTAGTAAAATAATTGAGGTGTTACATATGATATGACAAACATCTACAAAAAACCGAAAAGTTACCAAAGCATTCAAAAATAGAGTCAAAAAATATACAATCTTGACTGTCTCAAAATTGCTCTATACCATTTTAACTAATAACATAAAGTGCCCAAGTGAATGAACTTGGACTTGGACGAATTAGCTAATCAAATTGAGAAGTGCAGTGCAATACAGAACTGGTAATGGTAGACACACCTAGCTATATATATCTGGCTTGATAATTGGCATGCTACTAGACCTTGCTCTACTAAAAACAACAAAGTGCCGGTGAATATTTTTCAGGGAGTTAACTGAGAAGTGGCTCACTACATGCTATTAGGGAGTGGATTGCTACTACTACTAGTACACCCAATTCTTTTAAAGAATTATATAATTATTTGGTCCCTCCACTTTATGAAAACTATGCATTTGGTCTCCCTTCATAAAAAAAATTTATTCTGGTCACTCGATTTGTATTTCCTTGTTAGATTATCCCTTCAGGCCATTAACGTCAAATTTTTCGTTTATTTTAAAAAAAAATATTCAAACTACCCTTCATGCATTAAATACTCAGTTATTACTTTCTCTTCCTACAAACTGGCCCTACTACCCTCCATCAATGCCCACTCCCTCCTGCCGTCCCACCCTTCTTCTCTTTTTTTTTTCTTTTTTTTCTTTAACCCTCCTACAGAAACAATCACCCAGCCTCTCTCTCACTTTCTCATCCGGTCTCTTCCAAACTCTCATTCTCTCCTCCATTTCAAAACCCAACACACGCAACACATATGACTCCCACATATTAGAGGAAACAGATATCTCTCAACATATCCAATTCATTCCTCAACTGCACATTCAACGAGCTCACCCCTCCCCCTACCAGTGTAGTCAACCCTCATTTCAAACAAATTTTATTCTTCTTAATCGATTCGATCACTTCCTCTGAAAACTTCTTCATGTCACCATGAACTTCGTAATGCTCGTAGTACACGGGAGCGTGCATTGCTTCCATGACCTGCTCAACAACTCCGGTTACGAAGAGGCCGATTCCGTCACCAGGGATCAGGGTTACGGGTCAAGGAGCGACGTTACCGGGTCGGGGCATGTAGGTTACGGATCGGGTTGGGGTTTGCTGAAAGGATGGGGTTTCGAGAAATTATTTTAGGATCGGTATGGTTTTATGGGCCATCAGGTCGGGTTGTCGGAGCTATGGGTTTGGGTTTTGAGGTGATGATTTACAGAAAGGGAGAAAGAGATATGTGTGTGTGTTTGTTCAGCGAGCTGCCATGCATGTTTGAGCTGAGAAGAGAGAAAAGAGAATATACTGTATTTATTGTAATAGAGCGAAAAAGCTTTAAGTCAGAAAAAATGGTGACAATTGTAATGGGAGCGGAGACAGTGGTGGGTGGGTGGGGGTTATTATCCGACTGACGATTTGTAAAAGAGATTTTCATTTAACCCCCTATTTAAAAGAGATTTTTACTTAATCTCCCAAGAAATAAGATAATTTACACATAAAAGTTAATGTATTAAGGGTATTTTGGACCTTTAAAAAAATATTAGACATAAATTCTAACGGTAATGGTGAAAGGGGGAAATCTCACAAGAAAATGCAAATTGAGTGATCAGAATGAATTTTTTTTATGAAGAGGGACCAAACGCATCATTTTTGTAAAACAGAAGAATCAAATAATTATATAATTCTATTTTCAACCAAGCAATGAGAGATTGAGGAGAACACTCTTTTTTGTGGTTACTATAAATAAGAAACGGGGCGCTTTTAATCAATATAAAATACTCACCACGCCCAAAAAAAAATATTCTTTTTTAGTTATTACTCCTTCAACTTTAGGTAAAGAGTTCACAAAATTATTTTGGGATATTTCATTTTAAGAGTCGACTTTTTAGAATTATGCTATTACTTTACATAAACTTTTTAACTCTATCCTCTAAATGTAATTTAAACATGTTGAACATGCTTAACTATTTTTATATTATGACCAACTCCAATAATATTTATATATTTCTTAATAATTAAAATTTTAAAACGTGAACTTTTGGTGGAACGAAGCGAGTATAAAGTTAAGTTAGTATAATATCAAATCAGTAATTAATTCATATATATTTATTATGTCTGAAGTAATGTAATTTAAATTATTAGTACAATATTTAAAATATAATATGTATGCATAACATGCATTTATCTGATTTTAAGTAATATATATAAAAAGTAAAAAGTACACTAAAAACACTATAAATTATACTCCCTCCGTCCCTAAATTATTGTCTTCCTTTCTTTTTTTGTCCGTCCCAAAATAATTGTCTTGTTTGAAACTTTTATTTTTAGAACATCACTTTTACTATTTTACCCTTACTTTTTCTTCCTACTTTAATTATGGGCCACATACACATGGACATTAAAGGAAACAATATACTTTTTCAATATTATTCTAATATTAATAATCAAGTCAATTGAGTTTTCTTAATCCGTATGCCGGATCAACCCAAACAATAATTTAGGGACGGAGGGAGTAAATTTTATAATTTCGATAAATTAAGTCAACGAAGTAGAAGATGGAGAAGAGGTACGAACCAAAAACATGTGCTGAATATGAAGTATATCGATCTCCTCTGGATTTTCTTGGCTGATATTAAGACACAAATCTAAGACATCCCCATTTCCATCGGTTTTTCTTAGCTTCCTCGATTCCATCCTTTCATTGATTAACCCTCCGAACAGCTCCAGAATCTTGCCAAAATAGACAGTCATCCTACGTCTTATACCTTGCGGGTCAATTTTCTTTAGCACCGGAAAATAATCGATCAAGTTGGGGTTGCCGGCCTCGACCATAATATTATTCACCAGCTCTTTGAAGTCCTTGGCTGAGTCCTGGTGGTATGGATCGGTCAAATCCTTGGAGAATACAGTGTTGGACAATAAGTTGAGGGAAGTCCGGAAAGCGGCTTGACCGATGTCTACTGCTTCCCCCGTTTTGCTGCTTTGGTGACAGTAGGCAACGAGCTCCTGGACTTTTCTTGACCGTAAATGTTGGTTGGCGTCGAGGCGATTGCTGGAGAAGATGCTGGTGGTCATTACTTTTCTGAGGCTTCTCCATCGGGTGGCAACGGGTAGCCAAACGACGGAGAGTTGGGAATGGTTGTGGCCGTGGAGAGCGTCAGGGATGTGGCGACTAGAGAATGCTAGGTCTTGTTTTTGGAGGACTTCTTTGGCGATAGAGGAAGATGAAATGACTACGGTGGTGATGCTGCCGAGTTTGAGGGACATGATTGGGCCATGGATTTTGGCTAGCTCGGCCAAAGACTGGTGTGGCTTTTCACCCAGGTTATGGAGGTTTCCGATGATGGGTAATGGGGTTGGACCAGGTGGAAGCTTTTTCGATTTGCCCGACTTTGAAAGTGAAACAAGGTATTGAAGAAAAGTGAAGGAGAGCAATACGCCAAGGGAAATGATCAAGATATCCATTAATTGAATTCCTTCCTCGATCTCTTACTGGCCTGCTGACATCAAAGGGGGTGTTATGAGGCCAAGGGATCTCTCTGCTTAAATAACTCGGTCGGTTCCAATTGTGTTGAATCCAATAAGATGAACGGGCACATTGAATCCTCTATTTCAAAATGGTATTTCATCTTCTATTTTAATAGTTAGATGTGTACCACATGTACATGCGAATAAACAACATTAATTACTCTATGATTTTTTATGCGCATATAACGCACATTCAATGATTAAAATAAGAGATGAAATATCATTTTGGAATAGATTTACGGTAAGACTTATCTCGATTTAAAGCCACTGAATTAATTTAATAATGGGATATTGTACAATATAGGTTTGATGAATTAAGTAACAATTACAATTAATGGAGCTCCATTTTTTGAACCCAATCTATGTAAGAAAGAAACGAATTAAAAAGTTTACATGGCAGAGAACAGAGTTTAGTTTGTATTCATCTATAGTCCTGGCATTCGGTGTTTCCAATAATTTAAAGAAAAAATATTTTTTTAATTATCATACTAATTGAGATATATTACTTTGGTACTTTAAAAAATGTGACCTTCGTACTTGTAATTCTATTTAAAATTAAATCAAAATCATTAATTTGTCAATATTTTAACAGTAACTCTCGGTCCCTTCAATATATTTAGAGAGTCACTATTAATTTTTTTTTTTTGAAAATTATAGGTCTTACAAAGTTCACATCATCATGTTAGGGGAGCTAAAGTTAAATTTTTAGCAAATTAAACAATTTAAGTTTAATTTTAAACACAATTAAAAGTACAATGGTCAAACTTGCAAATCTAAAAATAGGATGGTTAAAATGATACTTTCTAATTAATTTGATCGTTAAAAAATTTATTTTTCTTAATTTTATAATAAAAGTTATTACTTCTTTTAGCAAAGTTATTAAAAAGTAATCAAAAACGTAATTTCGTTTATTAATGTTATATTCGCCGTCTAATAATTTTTATTAATGTTATATTCGCTGTCCAATAAATTTTATCAATGTAATGGATTTTGAACAGTAAATTGCAAAAACTACATAACTTTTTCATATCAAGTTTCATTTCATTTAATTCATTCAAACTTGAACCAGTTAGTTTGTGATCCTGGTGTTGCAGACTGAATTCATAGTTTGTTACTAAAATGAGAAAAAAGTAAGTTTACATAACGCAATTCATCCTTTCTCTATTTCAAAATGTGTGTCAATTTTTAAAATTTTTAATCTCAAAATAATTTTTTATTTTCTATGAATTTACTAAATTTATTTTTACTAACTTGCAATTAAATATTGAATGTAATGGTGATACCACGTCATTGTCGTTGCCGTGGTATTATCATCGATCCAAACAAAGTAAGACAAATAATCAACATTGTTGATATAGAAAGCAAGGTTGCTGATACATTTATGATACACATGAGCAACCTTGCTCTCCAACATCAGCAAAGTGATATGTAGCATTCATACTAGACGGTGGTACCAATGACGTAGTATCATCGTTACACTTATCCCTAACTAGCGTGTTTTAGTGTTTTCTTACAACAATGGACTCTAAAGATATTTATGTGTATAAAAATAAAAACAAAAATTATTTTGGGACGAACAGAGTAATAATTAAAGAGGTCTAATATTACGGGCTAGCGCTTATGGTATTTCTACAAGCTTTGGTTCTAGTGTCGTCGGATGAAAGCTAATTAGATCTCTACACCGTTAAATTAAATTTACAAGCTTGGTCATGTCATTACTTAGAAAGGGAAAAAAATTGATCAGATGATGTAAAGATCTAAGTGAATTTGATTTGACAACACTAACGCTCGAACTTATAGGAATACCGCAAGCTAAATTTTTTCTAGATTTGATCAAGTTGTCATCCATTTACTTTGTGGATTTGACATGATCCATTGAGTAAGCTAATAGATCATGTGATCCAATCCTTTGTCAAACCTATTTATGTTGATAAATTGTAAAGGAGTAATACTATGAGTATTTAAAGAGTACTAAATTTTATGCACCAAATGATGTGTGAGTTAAAAACTCATAAAAGAGTTGTATGTGACCCGCATATCCAACTTAATAGCCAAATTGTAACGAAAATTACTCTAGATATTTCATTTCCTACAAAATGAAAACATTAAACTGCAAATTATTACAACTTAAATACAAAACCTTACTATGTAAATTGGTGCTAACTTTAAGCCCTAAAATGGTACGTATTAATTACCTCTGTCACATAATAAATGTCGTTTTAACAATTCGTATATAATTTTTAAAAAAAGGGATCTACTCTTATTTGTATAATCGAGGCTTCAGAAACAGAGCCTATATGTTTGACTACTAGCAATGGTGCAGCATAAATGCATGATCATGGCAGCTGGTGATTGTGTAATGCAATAGTCCTATAATTTAATTTCCACATAGTTATACTTACTTGCTAGGGGAATCCCCATTAGGATCTCTTGCATTATCACTCATTCAATTTTCAAATTGCATTCTAGAAGCAAGCGTGGGAAAATAATAAATTAATAATGAAGACTAATGTTAGGTCCACAAATGACAGTAAAACATTTAGCAGCGATCTATACAGACTATACATCCAACTAGCGACATTCAGTGCAACCACAACAATACCTCCCTATATCACACTCTAAATACTTTATTTTTCGCTCAAGTTTTACTTTTTCAACACTCTAAAAATAAATTCACTCTAACAAACACTTTTTATATAACTCTTTAAAAATTAAATATTTCTCATCTCAACTAACAAATCATTATATTTTTTCTCTTTTATTTATATTTTTCTACCACAATTAAAATAAAATATTTTAAATTTTAAATTTTATATAACTATGAAAAATATATTGTATTCTCTCCGTCCCTAAATTATTGTCTTGTTTGATTCGGCACACGGATTAACAAAAAATGATTGACTTGATTATTAATATTGGTATAATGTGTAATTTCTTTTAAGGGCAAACTACACAAATAGTCCCTGTAGTTTTAGTGTTTTTGCAATTCGTCCTTACACCTCGCAAATGGTCCCTGTACCGAGACTTTTTATACAAATGGTCCTTCCGTCCACTTCTGTTAGTTTTTGGCTGTTAAGTACGAACATGTGCTTCGCACGTGCATTTAAGAAAGGGTAAAATAGTCATTTTATTTTGAAAAGTACAGAGACCATTTGTGATTTTGGCTGGATCAATTGTGCCCACTCCGTATCTCTCCATGGCATCCAGCTTCATCCCTCATATTTCCAAGATTTCCAGGAGTTGTATTGGGAATTTTAAAGTTGGGTTATACTTTTGAGTTCCAAGAGCATCTGGATGAAGTCCACCCCAATATCCCATCAATGCATGCCAGAAAGCTCTCGACGCAAAGGAACTTTACAAAACTTCTCTATAGGTAACACCACGTTGAGTCGACAAACCAAATCTTTGTGAACTTAAACTGTCGTTTATGCTACAAGAAAATTGGTGGACTTGTTGCAACTTGCCACGTTCAATAACAAGCTGCGTAGGAAGAGAATCTTCGATCCTTGACTGAAATCACTTCGTCTATCTCGAACTTTCCATCTGCCCTGCCGATGATGGTGTGCGCGTTGGTGTGCCAGCTGCCATAAGTGTAACCAGATCGGCTTCCTCATCATCGCTAATCCACCCATAACAAGGTTTGCGTTTTTGAGTTGGAATGCTTTGAGATGCTGGTGAAGAGGCAATCACAACGGGAGGAGAGCAAACGGGGGTTCAAGAAGATGCATGTCTCCACGGGAGATCCACGTATTGTCGGTAGCTTCAACAATTCTTTCGTCTGACAGTGGCCCATCTATTGCCATCTTCTTCGTGGAAGAAGACAATTCTTACATTTTCAAACAAAGACTAGAAATGGCGCAATAAAGAGGGAGGGACTTGTAACTTGGAACCAAGGAAGTATGTGGCGATAAAATACCTCTATCGATCAGCATTCGGTGTTCGGGTTCTCAAACCCCGGATCCAATACTTCCACCGAGGGCCCGGCCTAATAACATATGATCACCAACTCTTTCACCTTCGGTGAGTCACCTGCAACATTTACATTCGCAATAATTAAGCAGCCAATTTATCAATATTTTTGAAAAGTTGAATTATCCATATTTTACCAACAATCTGAGCCACAATGATCATAAACTTTTCAACACCCAAAAATCAATCACAATTTGGGCTTGTGTGATATACAAACTCAACTATGTATACCTTAAGGATTCTATATAACGAACTAAGAAGTTCACATCCAGGGCCATGGTCAGGGCCGGGAGAGAGAGAGAGAGAGAGAGTAGCAATTTGGTTCATATGGCTGAAGGAATCACCAGTTGTTAGTGAATATCTGTTAAGGTCCATATGCAAGCTCAGCACCAGTAGAGACCAACTTAACTGACCCAGGAAGCAAAGCTCTTTCGAGACTTCTCAGCTCATTGCATACACTTCAGCAAAATCATCCCAGAAATGGATTCAACGAGCAAACATGCTTCCCCGCCATTGTAGTACAATAATTTGAATGCAATTGCCTGAAGACTTCCAATTTTTCCCCAGAAAAACAGAACACAATGGCAGAGCATGAGGGATTTTCGGACGAACTCCGGTGCAACAGGACCGATGCCAGATGGGCGACAATGGCGGTGCAACCGGCGAGTCATCGATGGAATGAAGCTCTGTAAGATTCACTACCTCCAAGGCCGTCACCATCAGGGAGAACGTCCCTGATTCCCTCAAACTCAAAAGAAAACCCAACAAACCCAGAAATCAAGAATCTTTGCACCAAATTCAGGAAATTAGGGCAAAGAGAAGTGACAAAACCCCAAACCCAGCTTAAAAATCATCGAAGAGAGGCGATTTGCAGTTGGAATTGATTAGGGAATTCTTAAAAACAGGTGGAGAAGAAGAAAGTGAGACAATTGAAGAAGATTTTGAATTTTGTTTAATCTGTAAGTAAATAAGTTGGAGAGGATGAAGATTTCAAGTTCTTTCTAAAGAAAAAGAATTATAATTTAGCTAATTACATTAATGCCCTAATATCAAGTTTTAAAAATATGGGTATTTTTGTCTATTCAAAACAAAAAAATGTTTACCCCTGAGCAAAGTCATGTGAGAGGCACGTGAGCACATTTAACGGAAAAAAATAAATGGAGTTGGACGGAAGGACCAATTGCGTTCAATTGATTGGTACAAGGACGACTGGCAAAAAAATTTTGTACAGGGACGAATTACAAAAAACACTAAAACTACAGGGACTATTTGTGTAGCAAACCCTTCTTTTAATTCCCATGTATATATAGTGCATAATTAAAGTAAAGAGAAAAGTAAGGGTAAAATGATAAAAATAATCTCCTAAAAAAGAAAGTTTTAAACAAGACAATTATTTAGGAACAGACAAAAAAAAAATTTAGGGACGGAGAGAGTATATTTTAATAATTTTTATTTCAAAATATTAAACAAAAGTACATTGTGCTCAAATAAAGTGAAGAAAATGTAAAGAATTTGAGTCACTATTTATGTTAAAACTCATTCTATATTTAAAGGGTGATTTAATTAGTTTTAGAGATAGAGGTGGACTAGAAGGACCACTGTAGGATCAAGGGAGGGTAAAAATCTCTAAAATTGATTATAGAGGGTGGATGAAGGGCTGCCACTGTGGTCGCTCTTACTAAGCAAAAAATTTAAGGGTCTCTCCATTCTCATCAATAAGCATTATAGAGTTGTCAAAATGGTTTTGATCTGTTGGATCAGCCCGCCCTGTCATACAAAATAGACAGATTTGGTTGATAAAATATGAGATCATTTAAAAATGGTCTTAATGAGCTAAGCTCGCGCCGGTTACAGCGGTGCAGGTTGGGATGGATTGATCTGCCAACGTAAGGCTAAAATTGGAAAATTAAAAAGATTAAAAAACCCTAGACAGATTGTGGGCCTTAGAGCGGCGCATAGAGAGATTCATTTCTCAAATCCCAAATTCAAATCTCACCCTCTCAACTCTCTCCATCTCTCATTCTCTCTGACTCACCGTCTGCTACAAATCAGCCACGCCGGCGTCCGCACTGCCACAGCCACAGAAAGCCACGCTCACGGCTCATCTCTCTCTGTGTCCGTTACTCTGACTCTCGTCAACGTCTCCGACACTAGTCATCGTCTCTGGCGCAACCTCACAGGGGCTCTTTCTATGGAAATCTCCGGCATCTCTTCTCTCCTTTCTCACCGACGGCGACTGACATCAAGTTTTTCCCTTTCAAAATAATCAGTTATTCCCTTTTTTTCCTTTTCAAAATTTTCAATGGGCTAGTGCTTCCGCCCAACAAGTTTAAGGGTTTGTCCTTTGAAGGTCTTCACGGGAATTACCACCTCTCCACATCTTCTTCCTAGCTGTACTTTATAGAATTCTTCCCCTCCCCCCTCTGAAATCGGTAGCTAAAGATGTTCTAATTTTCTTATATTTATATATAATGTTTTTTTTTTGGGTATTTTTTATTAATTTTTAGAATTTATATATAATATTTATATCAAAATGGTCAAATGGTCAAGTAGTTATTTAATAATGATAATATTAAAATTTTAATATAATTAATGTATTTTTTTTGTGAGTTGGCCCATTTAACCTACAACCCGTTACGGTTTGGGTTGGATTGACACATTTTAGGCCCATCACCTTGATGAGTTGGCTTGCACCGCATCGCCAAATAGCGGGATTATATAGCTCGCGAGTTGGCACGCACCGACTGTGACACCCCCATTTGATCAGCTTATACGTGGAACTCCAAATGGTGACGTGAAACACATACATCATAATTAACATGTACCTGTATAAGCGAGCTAAACCATCTCGACAAAAACACAAGATAACTAAATGGCTCGCAATAGTACAGGGTTACACGAGCTTACAAAACACAACTATAAATAACCTCAACGAGCTAACGAGCTCGAAGTCAACTGAGATAAACAAAGTCACACATGCAACATGTCATATATATATATATATATATATATATATATATATATGCAACGACACCACGTGTCAGCACAAAAGGAAGCAACGAGTAACAATATACAAATCATGTTACTACTACCCAAAATAGAGTTTACATAACTCTATTATTCATCGTCCTCATCGAGTACATATGTACAACAAGCAAAAATAACTACCCCAAAAATTCACCACGTGCATCCACGTACTGTACCAGCCTCACTGACCAGAACCTCCCGGGTTGTTCTAAGGAAAAATAAAAGAAAAGGATGGGGTGAGTCAAAGACTCAATAAGTTACTACTATGTAACTGCATGACATGGTGGTATGGTGAGCTGTATAACAGTAAATCGTATTGCATAATAAACAATAATAGCATGTTTTTGTATCACCGTAACACATATGTAACTGTATAAGAACAACTGGATAATTACATTTAAAAGGATACAGTGACGAGGTGCACCTCCGACAACATCCAACCTTATCACCTCTTCTGTATCATATGCTCGAGCAATAACTGAATAACTGCATCTTTAGTAGTGCGCGCGCGAATGACAATAGTTTTCCCCAGTCCCGTACGACCTGGGTTTACGATGTCGGGCAAACACTTCAGTCAGCAGAAGTGTGCCTCCTCTACTGGGGCCAACAGTGGGGCGTAGGCCGAGCATATGGTCCAACCAAGGTTAACTAGCTCCTGCCCTCGTGAATCACTAGTGGTCCATACACCCCTAAACTGGTTTACTAGCTAGTTACGACTTATTGAACATTGATACTTATCACAATATGATTTTACAACTAACTGGTTCACAAGTATCAATTATTGATTTACACGTAATTGTCACTAAATTGGGTAAACTCATAACTGGCTCGCAATTACATATTAAGCACGTTATCACATTTAATTTATTTTGGTAGAGGTAATTCTACCCAAAATAACATTTAATACTCTAGGAATTAATCCCAATTTCCTAACATAATCAAACTATATCAATAATAGACTCCATGAAGTCAAATACGATGATTCTAAACATCGGTATTTTAGCTCGTATTCGTAGGATGTCAATTTAATTTATCATATTAAGCTACTTAAACAAGTAGAGCTATTATTTAAATAATTCAAGCTAATTCAAATTATACATGCATGAAATATATAATATTTCATCACAAGTAACTAGTTTACTAGCATGGATCATACTAAAATTAAAATGAGACAATTTCATATTACGAACTAAAAATAGTAACTTACAAATATCACAAAACTACCGATCAAAATACAAAATCTTTCGAAAATATTGATTTACTAGCTAAACACATTAATCTTACGGTGTCTATTCATCAAAAGTGCGAAGAAACGAGAACCAAATTGATCGCAATGGCAATCTAAAGTAGTGCACGGCTTGGAAGAAAATGGAGAAGATGGCGGACTGTTTTGTGGTTTTAGGGGAGAGAAAACTCACTTTGTAAATAATTAAATATAGCCCAAGTCAACTTAGTCAAACAAATTGGGCTAAGTCTTTTTAATTGGATAACGGAGGCAATTTGAACTTGAGTGAGGGAGTGTGAGATAACGGGAAATGATACAAACGAGTTTGTATCTTTAATGTATAAAATAATTGAAGTCTCCTATTTAAATACATACATGATAAATAACACCCCCCCTAACATGCTAAATCACAATCCTTCATGAAAGTGACACTTTTACCCATGAAACCCTCCATCCTCCAGCCTTTCCGCAGCAGTTCCCCACCCTCCATCCTCCACACACCAGGCCCCCTTTCCCTCCCAGCACACCGGCCCCCCTTCCCTCCCTCCAGCACCCTCCAACACATCCCCCTTTCCATCCTCCAGCACACCAGGCCCTCCTTTCCCTCCCCCAACAGCCAGTCCCCCCTAATATGCTAAATCACACCCCCTCCTAAATGACACCCTTCTTTTATTATTATAAATAAATAATCTTACTCTCTTTCTAAATTTTAAATCTAACTCTCTCTCTAAATTTTAAATAATCTAACTCTCTCTCTAGAGATATTAACTTTCGAGTTTTTTTTTCTTCAAAAAAGATATGTTTTCAACACAACTAATTATTTTTTGCATTTGTTATTGAATTTATTAGCATTATAATTTAATATATTAACATTATAATTTGATAGGATTTTTTTTCAAAAAAAGTATGTTTTCAACATTTTAATAAATAAAAAGTTGAATAGTTATAAAGTTAACTAAATTAGACTTTAATTTTGTTTTCATGCACTCATGTTTTAGGACCTAATTTAAGTGGGGCAGTAGAGCCGCCCCTGTAATTAAGTCTGTGGGTCTGACCTTTTGAGTGTAAAGCTAGACAACGTTTATCTCCATATAAAAGAAAGAGTATAGCCAATAGATTAAGATACAACGACATTAATGCCTTAAGCAGAAAAATGGAAACTACCCAACAACAACAAAAGCACTATGTTCTAGTACATGGTGCATGTCATGGAGCTTGGAGCTGGTACAAGCTCAAACCCCGCCTCGAGTCCGCTGGCCACCGTGTTACCGCCCTCGACCTATCCGCCTCTGGCACCAACCTGAGGAAAATCGAAGAGGTAGTCACAATTCACGAATATACTTTGCCATTGCTGGAATTCATGGAAGCAATTCCGGCCGGTGAGAAGGTGATACTTGTTGGGCACAGCCTAGGTGGCTTGAACTTGGCACTTGCCATGGACAAGTACCCGGACAAGGTTTCAGTTGGTGTCTTTGTAGCGGCCTTCATGCCCGACTCTGTACATGCTCCATCCTATGTTTTAGATGAGGTAACTACGTCCTTTTTTGGAAAATAATTTCACCAAATGAGTCACTTTATCTATAAAATTACTAAATTTCACCTTTGTCAATTACTCACTGTATGGCAAAAAAAAAAAACCTAGTTCTACTTTGATTTTTTTGGCTAATTTAATTAAACTTTAACTAAATTTATAAAAAACTACTCTTTAGAAGTGAACTCAACCAAAAGCAATAGAAATGGCAATAGAAATGAATACTATACGAATTACAAAAAATAATTTCAAAAATACCTTTGCTAGGATTACAACTTTTTCTACAACTATTGTTACAATTAAGCTTTAATGAAAGGCAAAGTTGTCATTCTC
Source organism: Platycodon grandiflorus (assembly GCA_016624345.1). Classification (NCBI taxonomy): domain Eukaryota; kingdom Viridiplantae; phylum Streptophyta; class Magnoliopsida; order Asterales; family Campanulaceae; genus Platycodon; species Platycodon grandiflorus. The sequence goes on along the minus strand of CM028361.1, from coordinate 28,748,284 downwards.
CAAAACACCTTTATCTTTTATCAAAACCTAGTTGTAGCAATAGTTGTAGAAAGTGTTTGTAAACCTATCATTTTTCTTTCAAAAATTATAGTTGAGCTCATAGCATTCACTGGTATCAATTAAGCTATAGATTTCTATTATTTTTGTATCTTATTTTATTTTTGAAAATATATATTTTCTCTTTATCTAATGAAAGATGCTCCTTTTATAACTCAACCTTTTTCAACTTGATATGGTATACATTTGATAGTTAAATCGGAATATAACTTCAATACATTTTAAAAGAAACGTAAAGAACTAAAGTACAAAATTTAAGAAAAAACAACCTTTTAATAGGCAGAATAAATTGGATTGATAAGTAATACCACTTCCAGACCCCCTAATATAAGAATTAATCCCACAAAGACTAAAAGAAAATCATGTATGGGTCCAGTAAATCCATTCTATATATATATATATATATATATATAAATTAAAATAATTTGTAACCTATGTGTCCAGTAAATCCATTCTATAAAGAAAATCATGTATGGGTCCAGTAAATCCATTCTATAAATCATATATGGGTCCAGTAAATCATGCATGGGTCCAGTAAATCCATTCTATAAATCCATTATATATATATATATATATATATATATAAACAGATATATAAATTAAAATCTTTCCTAACTTTATTGACTTGTCCAAGGAAAAAAGAAGTCGCTCTATTTTTTTTATCTTTAAATATAACTTTTCTTTGGAGGTGGGGCCGGGGCCGGGTTGGGGGGCAGCGGAAGAAAGAATTAGAGCCCGTTTGGTCGAGCATTTTGGCCAAAATGCAGGGATAAAATGCAGCTTATTTGCAAAAAATGTGTTTCAATACTGCGGCAGAAAACGCAGCGTTTTCAAAACGCAGCTGCGTTTTAAAACGCTGGAATTCTCAGCTTTTTCCCAAAACACAGGTTTTAAAACGCTGCTAGGAAAAAAAAAGCTGCGTATTGAAGTGATATCCCAAACGTATTTATAAGGAAAGACCCCCGTTTTTAAAACACTGCGTTTTTTAAAACGCTGCGTTTTTAAAACACTGCATTTTGTAAACGCTGTACCAAACGGGCTCTTAATAAGGAGCATGTACATGTAAGATATTTTACAAAATAATGTATTACTTTATGGGTCATTTATTTGTTATTTGATAGGCTTCGCTATGGATTCAAAAGTAAATTCAACTAAATGACACATAGGTTATAAATTATTTTATACTTAAAATTAGATATTCATTAAGTGTATATAACATTACTTATTAATTAAATAGAAATTTTGTTATTTAAATTGAAGAGTGACAAATCGATCGTGTCGAGCTATTATCGGGCTAGCACAATAACACCACGACACAATAAGCCCAAACACGAACACAGCACAATAAGCTTAGCAAACCTAAAATTAAAACTCGAACACGACACAATAAAAACATGAAAACTCTGCATGACACGATAGGCACAACTGTTTAATTTATTTAGACAAGCATGTTAGGCCCGTTAAGTCCAATAAAACACTAATTTTTACTACAGAAAATTACTAGTCGGTACACTTTGAAAAGCTTTTATTCTCTCCAGTTCACCTCTTTTTTTTAAAACCGGAAAAAGACACTTTGAGAATTTTCTTTCTAAAATGCTCCCGTCTCTTTAATAATGAATATTGACTTTCACAGCCCAGCTCTCACGCTTGAAAGCTTTATAGCATTTAAATCTGAGAAATATAAAAACATTTTAATGAGATGCCCAATTCGGGAGATGAATTTGAAAAGAAACCTTTGAATGAGATAGCAACAAAGGTTGTTTGCAAGTGAAAGTTAGAAAAACCAACTCAATGAAGAAAGGGTGGGCGAACAGGACAGATATGAAAAAATATTTTCAATTCTATTAACAGCACATGTTAGACAATTCAAATACTGGGTAACGCAGTATGCTGGGCAGAAAGGGTGGGCTCGCAGTTGAAATTCAAACGGCGCATCGCGATGCATAAAGTAGAGCATCGAGATGCACAAAGTGGAGCATCGCGATGCACAAAGTGAAGCATCGCTTTTTGTCTTTGTGAATAAACTGAAATGGATGGCTTGAGCAACAGCTCGCCTTAGCGAGCAACGGAAAGCTCGCCCTAGCGCAACGGCAATTCAATTTTTTCAGTTGGCCCCCCTGCTTGCTAAGGCGTGTACCGATTGGTTCCCTAAGGCGCGCTGCGATGATCACGATGCAACAATTAGTGCATCGCAATGCCCCAATTTGCAAAAGTGGTGCATCGCGATGCCTTGGTTGCTCATCGCGATGCCTTGGTTGCTTATCGCGATGCCTTGGTTTCTCATCGTGATGCCTTGGTTGCTCATCACGATGCCTTAGTTGCTCATCACGATGATTAACCCACGCGATGCCTTGGATTACTTATCGCGATGCCTTGGGTTACTGATGCACGCGTGTTTTTCTTTCATTAATGGTATAATCGTCTTTTCGGCCCAAAAATACCTTTTTTCGATTTTTAAAAAAGATGAGTTTACTGAAGCGATTACAAATGTTTAAAAAGGGACCGGCCTGTAATTCACCCTTTTTACTATTAAAGCAGCTCAATGGGTCGTTTAAGGTACAATACATTTTATCGTCTAGTCTAAACACAACATGAACACGGTTGATCAGGCTTATCGAGTTAACCCAAAAACGGCACAATTTTAATAGGCTTTATTGGACCGACCCAATAACAGCCCAAACTCTATAATTATGTGTCGTGTTCCTTTCGGTCAAACTTTCCATCTCTCGAAACGGTCAAACATGTCATGTCTCGAATTGCTACCCCTACTTGAATCTGGTACTCCTTGTTCCTAATGAATCTTTATTTTTAATTTTTTCAATAAATTTAAGAAAGTTGGCTTTTGAGGCATTTTAGAAGCACATATAAATTAATGCCCTTAATATCCACATGTTATGTCCACATTGACATAATAAGTGTCAAAGTGAAATCAGTAACTTATAAAAATGGATATTCATTTAGGGACAAGAAAATCTTAAAAAAAAACACTCATTTGAGACAGAAGAAATATTATTTAAAGAAATCGCTAATGAATTGGACCACTAGTTGAAAGTATATTAAAGTGAAAGTGAAATAGATTGATAATATATTGACCATTTATTTTCTATGTAAAATAGGAGCATTTGGATTTTCTTTTAAAAAAAACTTGACAAGATCCCGAGCAAACGTATTAGAATTCGAAATTTTGGTTAGTTAGGTTTGTCGCCTATCTGAATAAAATGGTTGAGGTCCTCTTGTCGGTTTCCTAAAACTAATTCCAAACCAAAGTTACAGCATAATTTGAGATTCGGAAAATTTTAATGATTTCGACTAATAAATATGTTTCTTCGCATTTTGTTTTATTTTTGATCAAGTACAATGAGAGGACCCCAGCAACATCATGGTTGGACACTCAGTTTTTACCCTATGGCACTGCCACAACCCCTTCGACCTCCATGTTTTTTGGCCCCAAATTTCTGTCATCAAAGCTCTATCAAAACTGCTCCACTGAGGTCAGACATGTCTTTCTCTCTCTCTCTTTCTAGCAGGATCGACAAGCATGTTTTACCAGTACTAAACATAAATTTGATTCTGCAGGACCTTGCATTAGGGACCATGTTGGTAAGAACTGGATCACTGTTTTTGGAAGACTTGTCAAAGGCTAATAAGTTCTCAGCAGAAGGGTATGGATCATGTAAACGAGTTTTCGTCATATGCAATGCGGATTTAGGGATACCGGAAGAGTTTCAGCGTTGGATTATCGAGAACAACCCCGTGTCGGAGGTCAAAGAGATTAAAGGTGCGGACCACATGGCAATGTTGTCAAAGCCAGAAGAACTAAGTAATTGCCTACTTGATATTGCCAACCAGTATCCTTAGGCGCCTGGCGCTTCTGATTGTTAAACATTTTCATTTCCAGTTTTTTTATTTTTTTTTATTGTTGTGAGTAATAGTTTTACGTAGTTTATCGAAAATATAAGGGTCTATTAGAGCATGGACAATGGTTTGATTCAATCAAATCAAAAATCAAACACAACCCATTAAAAATCAATAAGGATTACCATTTGATACTCATTCAATTCAAAACCAAAAAACTACTCCAATGGTGGCACAAACTCCAACACTTTTACATACCCCGCCATCTTTATCTCCAACCAATTTACATATCCCACCATCTTTATCTCCATTAATTTAATATCATCTTTCAACTTAAATTTACAAATAAATTTGATATTGCATAAATTATTAAATTTGAAATTATATAAATAGTCATTATTAAATATTATTTATTAATTATATTTGAATAATATTTATTATAATTTGATATTATTTATTTATAATATTATTAAATTTTAAATAACTACAATAATTTGATATTATTTATAATATAAATTATTAATATTCAATTTATAATATTATAATATTATCAATTTATGTATTATAATTTGAATAATATTTATAATAATATTCATTAATAACTTTAAAATAACTACAAAAATTCGAACATTAAATAGAAATACAACAATTCTAACGGAAAATCCGACAATATCCGACAATAATGCAACAAATATAATGAAAATACAATAATAATAAAAGAAAGGATTATTCAAACACCAACTTTTACTGATTACCAAAAAGTCTCCAAATATTTTCAATTAAATCATGCAGCAGGCGGCGATGTAATTCTTTATCTCGAACGGTACATGATGTGCATAAAATGCAACTCAGGCAAGAATACCCGGTCGTATCAAGTAATAAAGTGTGCAAGCACAAGTATCGATCCCACAGAGATAGTGCTAGAAATAAATCCTAAGTACTAAAATTGGGCACACCTAACTTTATCTAAGCTAACGAAAATGAGAATTGAAAATAAAAAGAAAATAAAGAAAAAGAAAGCAAGAAAGTAAATTAAATTAACGCAGCAACAATGATACGGCGGCAACATCAAATCAAGGTTAAAATGATAGGATTGTGATATTTCTAGTCTAGCTAATGTCTAATTTAATCCTCTCTCAACTTTTCTTTAACTCAAGTCTTGGTAGTCGGGCGCACATTAATAATATTCACTACGGGCTCTCGCATCTTATAGCAAGTCTAGCTACCAATCCCTACTACGGGCTCTCGCATCTTATAGCAAGGAAAGAGTAACCGCATTATCGAACAAGCACCCTATGACTATCTAAGAACGCTCGTTACCTCTCGGTCTGGCGTCACAGACACAATTATTGTGATTTTCAGAATTATAGGACGGGCTCTCGCATCTTACCCTATAATTCTAGTGATCATCTAATGGTTCGCGACTCCATTAAAAGCATAAAGAACACACAATAATAACCAAGATAATGGGTATACTTTGTAGAGAGATATTCTCTCTATTTTTCTACAAGTCATGCCGGTAGCCGGAGGCTATCGGTGTGTGTCACAGAACACCAACTACTAAATTGCTAGGTCCGAAATGTAAGGTAGCTCTCACGAATCTAAAATATTTCTCAAATCAATTAATTAATTGTTAAATCAATTAAAAGCATTAAGTCCACAATTTAGTAACATAGCATGATTGTATACTAAATAGAGAGAGAAATTAAATTAAAACATCACATTCAACATAGAAAATAATCACAATCCATAAATATATTTAGCTCATCACCAATTCCACATTTACAAAACAAAGATTCCAAGAAAATACAACATTAATCTTGAGATAAAAATAGGAGAAATTAAACCGATTAATGTCGAAATCCATGGTTGCAAAGCCTTACAAATGCTTCCTTGGCCCTTGATTTGATGCTCCAACCCCTTAAAATGAAGGCATTTAATTTGAGTTAGAAGGGTGAAGAAAGGGGGAGAAAGAGAGTTAGGGTTTTTGTGTTCTTGCCCCAAAAATGGGGGCTTAGCAAGAGAAAATAGATGAAAGGGGATTTTACATGGGGGCACTGGAGGGCTGGAAGGGCATTTTGGGAATTTAAAATAAAAAGGGCTGACTTGGGGATCAAGTTGGATTAATGGGTGATGAGTTTGGGTGAGATTGGTGAAGAAATCACTCAATTTGGTGAGTGCTGGAAGCTTGGCTTGTCCGGAATGATTCAGCGTGGTAGGGTGCATGGAACAGCAGTAGCAACAGTCGTTAGATCAGATCTGATGACACGCGGCGAGCTTAGAAGAAGACACCACATTAATGAGATCTTTAGGAAATTGCATCGATACCCCTAGAGTTCTGAAGTTTTCTACGGTACCCCTGTGCTACTAAGAAGGTAAGCTCCGGTACCTATCCTCCCAGGCTTTATATTTTAGTCCCAAGTCAACCTCCGTTAGACTCCGTTAGCTTATTTTCTCTTTCAGTTTAGTCCTTTCCCTTGTAAATGACTAACGGAGGACTAACGGACCTCAACCAATGGCTTTAATTACTTCAAAACTTCGCGGGTTGCCTTGAACCTTCCAAAATTACTATGAATTTGATCTTTTAAAGCTTGAATTCCACCAAGAAAATCTGAAATACAAAAATAATACAATAAAGCACTTTCTTTGGCAGAATATATATGAAATTCATAGAAAATGGAGACAAAATATGGGAAAATAAATGGAAAATTATGCACTTATCAGTACACCTTCGTTTAAGATATCTTTCGTGCTCTGGAATACGCTCGTTAAAATATTAGCATGCTAAGCTACCATCAGTAATGTCAGTCTGATCATAGTCGGAAATATTTGGCAGACGTGTGTAAGTATCTCGTTCATCTTCAACAATCATATTATGTAATATGATACAAGCCTTCATAATTTTTCCCAACGTAGATACCTCCCACATAAGTGCTGCGCCTCATATAATTGCAAATCGTGCCTGCAATACCCCAAATGCACGCTCAACATCCTTCCTCGCTGCCTCTTGGTGTTGAGCAAAGAGCTTATGTTTATCACTTTGCGGCAATCGAATGGACTAGATGAATGTAGCCCATGGAGGATATATAACATCGGTTAAATAATAACCCAAGTTATACTGATTACCATTAACAGTAAAGCCTACTGCCGGGGCTACACCATTACAAATATCGTTAAATACTGGAGATCGATCAAAAACATTTATATCATTACAAGCACCTGGAGTGCCAAAGAATGCATGCCATATCCACAAATCATAGGAAGCGACTGCTTCGAGAACTACGGTCGCCTTTCCATTCCCTCGGGCGTGTTGACCTTGCCAAGCCACGGGGCAATTCTTCAATTCCCAGTGCATGCAATCTATGCTACCTAGCATACCAGGAAAACCGCGTGTCTCCCCAACATGAAGCAAGCGTTGGAGGTCCTCCTCTGTTGGCTTTCTCAAGTACTGTTCTCCAAAAACACTAACCACACATTCAGAAAAAAATTTCACGCATTCAAGTGTGGTGGTCTTTCCAATACGAACATAGTCATCACATGCATCACCGGACACTCCATAAGTAAGCATTCTTATAGCAGCAGTGCATTTTTGTATTGGTGATAAACCAGGTCTCCCACATGCTTCAACTCGTTGTTGAAAATATGGAGTATGAGCACCAAAAGCTTCTACTATTCGAAGGAAGACATGCCTTCGCATCCGAAATCTGATGCGAAATTGTTGGTCGGTGTATGTTGAATTCTCCGCAAAGTAGTCCGAATACAGGCGTTGATGGCCATCAACACGATTTCTATCAATATAGATACGTTCACGAACTTCTCTTTCTACTTGTAGAGATCTTAGTTCTCTACAGATTTGACGCTTGCGACGTCGACGACCAGTAAGGTCTAATATATATTCATTTACACTTCTTTGAATTTCATTCAAATCATCTTCATGTTCACTGTCGGTGTTTGAATTCAGACTAGAACTTGATGAAGACATAATTTTTATATGAAGTTTTTTTTTTTCATTGAAGTGTACACACTGGGCAAAATTTATAGAAAAGTTGGAAACATACACGAGAAGATAAAAAAGAAGCAATGAAGTTATCTTTAAAAAATATCTTCATCCATCAAGTCACCATCAACTTTAAAGTTGACAATGACCACACAATTTTACCTCCCGTGACTTTTTATCATCAATGTTCCAATTTTGAAAATTTTTTGATATATTTGTAATGATACAACTATATCAAATAAAATGTTTGTTTAGTCACCATCAACTTTAAAGTTGATGATGACTAGACAATGAAGATACGTTTTTTAAATCTTCATTACAAATTTAACCTCCCGTGACTTTTTATCATCAATACAAATTAAAAACGAGTTATCATCAATACAATGAAGATATTTTGTTTTCCATACTTAATACAAATTACTTAATGATAAATTACATGACAATACAAATTAAAGACAAGTTAAAAAAACATCATCTACTTAAACAGTGCACGATACAACGTTCTGCAATCTTCTTCTTCTTCAACGGATTTGTTTTCCATGTTTTTCAAAGCCTCCCACTGTTTGAACATACGTTTCATCTTGGATTCCTCCAGATTATCTTGTTCGATAGTCATATATCGATCAAGCTTCTCATTAAGCTCTAAATCGATGCGGTTTGATTCACGTAATTCTTCATTAAATTTTTCTTTATCCACACCTTTTCCCTTCTTCTTTGAAGCTTTCTTGCCTGGAGGTCAAGTTGGATATGTCAGTGAAGGTGTTTCAGCATTAGATGAGTTTTGAAAATCAAAAGCTTCATTGCAAGATCGTTTTGAGCCACTGCTTGTTGAATTTTTAGTTGCATGTTTTCCCACTTCAACATATTTTGCCCACCACTTGGGAATGTTACGAAGGATTTGCCACGCCTCCATTAACATAAAATGTTTCCCTTGATCTGCTTCATAACTCATATGTGCCCTCCGAATAACATCATCGTCATTCCAGCCACTTTCTTTGCAAGCTAATGCTTGATTAAAAGCTCCAGAAAATTTTGAAACTGCCTTAGTCATTTTAGAAAAATAATTCTTAATTTGACCCAAATTTCTGATCACACCATCCCCACGATTCTCGTTGTAATTGTTAGTCACTTTCTGCCAGAATTGTGTTGAAGTTTGGTTTGTTCCAACGTAACTATCGGTAGTCACGTTTTCCCACGATTTACACAATTTGATGGTCTCGTACGTCGCCCACCTAGTTCTTATTATTTTTCCACTTTGAGGAGTGGTTTCATCAGCCAACTCATCTTGAACATCAACCTCTTCATCATTGTCTGGTTCTGGTTGTGTTGAAAAAAAAGGTATATTCGAAGCTAGGGGACTAGCCGGATTATATTCAGATGAAGAACCACCGGGAACCCCCATAGGAAAATACCCTTGGTTGAACTGTGATTGTTGTGTTGAAAAATGAGACAAATTTGAAGGTAACGAAGTATTCCACGGAAAGGTTTGTTGTGGCATGGGAAATGAGGCATGGGGAAACATTGGTGTGTTCCCAAACTGTGTAGAGTTTGGATTTTGGAAATTCGGATGACCTCCGAAATTTGGAGCATTTTGGAAATCAGAAAAATTATGGTAATGTGATGATGGTTGGTTTTGTGCAATGTGTTGAGGAATTTGACGAGAAGAGGGTTCATTTGGTGTTGATTGACGTGAATTATCTCGATTTTGAGGATTTTTACTTTTACGAGAGACAGAGCTTTCAGCCATTGATGATGTTTAACTGACAATAAAACAAAGTTAACAACAAAAATTATACAATAATAACAGTTATAATATTACTTAATGATAATATTAACAATAATAATAACAACTAATAACAATAATAATACGAAATTTAACAATAATAATGGTAATAATAAACAATTAACAATAATGACAACTATATTTAATAATCTGCAATATTAATAATTAAAATATTTAAGTAGTAAATAATAATATTAGTAATACATTTAGCTAAATAAACAACTTAATTAAAATGGATTAATTAAAAATATGAAATTTAGAGAGAGAGAAGAGAGAAATTATCCAAAATATTAATAATTTGCAAAAAATTCGTTTGGTGTCCAAATGAAGTAAACAAGGTCTCTATTTATAGATAAAAATGTGTACTATTTTTTTATATTTTTTGAGTACCAAAATTGCCCTCAACCGGAGATAATTTAGAAAGTTGCCCATTTGCCCAGCCGCTGACACGTGTAAAGGCGTGTCAGGCTATGTCCGCCACTTTTTTTTTTTTTTTAAATTTTGCCCCTCCAAACGACGTCGTTTTGAGTGTTTAAAGGCAAAAACTACGCCATTTTGTCTCCTCTTTTGTCCGATTTGGTTAATTTTTTTTTGATTCGGTATCATTTGTAGCAACTTTTTCTCCCCAAAGCTTAAGATGATTCACTTTTGATCCCCTTTGATACTTTATTGTACACTTTGATTCAATCAAATTCAACGAAAGAACCTCCGTTGGACCTCCTCATAGCCTTGTGATTTAAGGCCTGATTTTAGTGGTTGCGGCTTGCCCCAACAACAACCCCCCGGCCCTACCTAAATACCTGCCTCTTTTTAGTGTAAAAAACCAAATTACCCCTAACCCTTTTAAAAAAAAATTTATCTACCCCCGTACTTTCTCCTTTTTTTTTTTTCTTAATAATTGTTGATTAATTTAGAGTAGTTTTGAAGGAAAAAAAAAAAGGCAAACTACATAAATGGTCCTGTACTTCTCCACCTTTTTGGGATTCGTCCTAACCCCACGCCAGCAGTTCCTGAACCTAATTTTTTTACGCATTTGGTCCTTCTGTCCATTGTCATCTGTTTTTTTCCGTTAAGTTGAATCACGTGCATTTCACATGATTTTGTAAAGTACAGGGACCATTTGTGGACACCCAAAATTTTTGCATCCAACCATGGCTGCTACCAAGCTCCAGTCAGTTGCCGGAGAGGAGGGCAAAAGCAAAGTGGCGTCAAACATTTGTCCTGCCATCCCGACAACTTCCAAAAAAACTAAGACAAACTGTAGCAATTCCGCTATTGGATAGAACTTGTATCCTGTATGGAGAAACAGGGAGCACTACTTATCTATTTGTAAACTGATCCACATTCCCACTGCATTGTCTTCAATTTGGCCATCAAAGCAAATGCCAAAACAGATTGTATGAACTCAAGAACACGTGGCTGCCAAATTGGAAAAGCTAAAGTTCTAGTGATATTGTCAAATATTTAATGGAAGTATTTAAGTTCCTTAAGTTTATAAAGAACTGAGATATGGCCCATAGAAAGAAGTGTGTAACTCGTAGATTGTCAACCAATTGAGAAGGAGAGAACCAATTGCTACAATTTTAGTCGTAGTTTTTTAGAATTTTTGAAATTAGGTTTCTTCAATTCGAAAAAGATGGGCGATTCACAATAACGGTGAACTCACCACCGTGATTTAAAAACATTAGTTTTTCTTGTTAAGTTTGAGGTGGGTTCACCATTGCTGGAAAAGAGAAAGAAAAGGGATAAGGTCTCATCCACTAATTGCATAAAAAACAATTGGATTTCATTCCAATACTCACCGCCAAAGTTTTTCACTCGCCCAAAAAAACAATTAAATTTCATTCCCCAATTCTAATCTGAGCCATTAGCTTCAAGAGAGGAGAGAGAGAGAGAGAGAGAACCACCATAGCCTCCCACTTACCCCCCCAATTCCGACAACCGCACATCCCTGCCCGGCCCCTCTCGCGATTTGTAGTGTGTTGACTGTGTGTGTGGGTGGATTAGATTTCTAGGAGAGAAAAGATTTGATTTTAGGTTTTGGGATTTGAGGGAAGAGAGAAAAAAATGTAAATCTCCAGATTAGATTTGAGATTGGAAGGAAGAAAGAGAGAGACCAAGAATTGACAATTTTACCCCTGGGTAAATCATGTCCGATGCACATGATTAACACTTAACGGCTAAAAGTTCAACGGTATTGGACAGAAGGACCAATTGCGTTTTACTTGATTAGTACGGGGATAAGGGATAATTTTTTTGCAAAAATTAATTTAGGAACAAATTCCAAAAAAATCGAGAATTACAGGGACCATTTATGTAGTTTGCCCAAAAAAAAATCTAAAAACACCTTCCCCAAACCCACTCTCAACTAAACATGTCTAACAAAGATATGGTCACTCTTTCCTTTTCCACATGTACCAAATCTGGAAATACTAGCCTACTTCACCCTCTGCCAATTAATTATGGATTTGATAATCTTGTTTTAACATAGTGTCATGGCATCCTATTCAATGTATTAGACCAGCCTCCGACGTGATGTCCCTCAGCTAACTCATTAACTTGCCCGCGATAACCTCAAAATTTAGGCAAGATTCATTGCCCTAAGAAAGAGAATGTAGAGCTTGCTTTCCTATACATGTCACATGATACCTAGGGGTGGCAATTAGGTAATACTAATTAAGTTGGGTAAAATAATTAACTACTTTATAAAATTAATTGGTAATTTTGGATATTATCCAATTACACACATTAAACATTAATGGATACAATTGGATAATACTCAATTTTATCCAGTAATAAATAAATATTATCCAAATTTACCAACTTAGTCACCTTCTACAAAAGAAAAATGATACAAAAAGAATGTATACAAAAACTACTTGAAGTTGGTGTCTTATACCACACTTCATAGAATAAAGTATTGTATGGTACAATACGTTGAAACATTTTCTGTGTAATCCTTACAAAATTAAAAATAAATAAATAATTTAGATACTACTGCCCTTACACAACCAATACTTCAATGCATTTGATAAATCTCATACCAAATTTTTACAATCAACGCTAAAGCTTAGGGAGTTACGACAACAAGTTCAATCCTAGAAATTATATTATACTTGAACAATGTTTCAAAAGTATCCTGCATTACAAAATATATCCTCTCTTTATCCAATTTTGGACACGAGTGATACACTTCTCCATGCTTCATTACTTCAACATGTCCTACATTTTTTTTCATTACTTCATTACACACGATTTCCAACTTGGAAGCAATATCTTTATGCAAGGAGAACACATTCTTAGTTCCTTCGTGCTCAACGTACTGAAAGCAGCGATACTCATGTCGAATAATTGACTTTGCCAGGAAATGCAACATGATCGAAATTCAATCATTTTCATTGTATCACCACCTACCACCAGAGTTAAATCTTCAAAGCTTTATGATATTGAACACAAACATATCTTAAATGGCATCGCATATCCTTAATACCTTGGTGGAATTGATATCTTTTGTGGATTATGAAGAGTAGATTTGTGAAAATAATGCAATGCATTATTTGTTTATTTAATTTTGTGGATTATAGTCTTCTTTTCAACATGAATTTAATTAGGTGTTCAACTTGAATTTAATTATGTTACTGTAGAAAAAGCCGTTGTAAATGTGGTTGACTGCCTTGTAGAGGATGTAAGGGTTGCAATAGAATCATCTGATGGTGAAAGTTTATAAGAGCATAAAGATATTGGTTCCAGGTTGGATCAATCGTGTAATGAAGTAATGAAAAAAACTGCATGACATGTTGAAGTATTGAAGGATGGAGAAGTGTATCACTTGTGTCCAAAATTGGATAAAGAGAGGTTATAATTTGTAATGTAGGATCTTTTTGAAACAATGTTCAAGTGTGATATAATTTCTAGGATTGAACTTGTTGTTGCAACTCCCTAAGCTTTAGTATTGATTGTAAAAATCAGGTATGAGATTTATCAAATGCATTGAAGTATTGGTTGTGTATGGGACGTAGTTTCTACAAAAAAAAAAATTTGGTAAAGAATTGCACAGAAAATGCTTCAACATATTGTACCGTACAATATTTTAATGTATGAAGTGTTGTATGAGACACCACCTTCGAGCATTTTAAATATATTCTTTTTCTTTTGTAAAAGGTGACTAAGTTTATTGGGTAAATTTGAATAATATCCATTTATTAATGGATAAAATTATCCAATTATACAATTAATGTTTAATGGGTGTAATTGGATAATACCCAAATTACCTATTAACTTTATGGGTAGTTAATGGTTTTACCCAAACTTAACCGCCACTACCCGATTACCACCCCTAGTGGGACCATTGCATAAGTGCACAACCAATTTTATGTTGATCTAGAAAGCCATAGCCAATCAATTTATGAACAATCAATCATTTATAATAGATAGGTGGTGTACCTTGCCTCCAAAAGTCACGAATTCCATTGCTCCAGGAGTCAACATCTAAAGTGAATTTGCAGGAACCATCCACACAATCAGGATCTGTTCTGGAGAGATTACAATTCTAGGTCATCATAGGAAGTCCTTTAACAGACATTGGCATATTGCATCCATAGAAGTAGTCTAGAAGAAAAAAATATTGCCCAAAAGTGACGCAAAGACAAAGGATGCAAGCTAGTTTTTCTCTTTCTCGGAGTGTTAGAGGGTGTGATATGCTACTGCTTCAGGCAAAGTTCCTGAAATATTTTCAAACTGCAGAGAGAATAATTCACCATGAGCCCTCAGCTCATAACCTCATCACGAGGAGTAAAAATACTCCATTAATGAAATCTAAAGCATACAGCATCTCATCAAGTTCAAATTAAGGAGGAATAAGAGAAAGAAAAACACATTATAAATATAACTTTTACGCAATTATGTTCAAGTAGAATATATGTCGAAGGGAAATCATCCTGCAAAAGATGTACAAAACATTCCTAAACTTGACATAGCACAATGTTTTGAGCAGGTCGATGGATGCTCATGAAATCGATAAAGAAGCTGGAAAAGAAGCTGTGAAAAATTTTACTGAATGCAAAGAGCCATTTAACATTCTTGCATATGGTTCAAACTCTAGCCAGGACTTCACTTTATTACAACATCATCAGGTCAATGCTTCTCTTCACTCAGAATGGCTCAAACAAAAATCTCAATTTTGAGATGAAGACTAGCATTTCTTTGGAAGAGCGTGAAGTCTCTAATGCTTTTGCTCAAAATCTTTATGATAATGCTCTGAATAGTAAAAGCGTTTTAAAGAGCACAATCTGGCATTTGGAAGTGTTGCTGACTTAACATTTAGGTTTCGGCATAACAAAGCTTGCACTGTCTTTGATTATGGTGATTCATCTCTGAATCCCCTTTTAGTCTGAACTCTGAAGCACCTTCAGATTCCTAGCAGTAGGAACTGAAACTTGAGTGTAACAGTTCCTAAAAGTCTTTATCTCAGACATAATTTTGTCCTTTAGTTGTAAGGGGTTGGAGGATGGATTGAGTATTTTGCTCTGGAATGATTCTTGGGCAGGAAAGATACTCTTTCATAATGTAGAGCCTTGCCCCGTCAGTGTCCTCAGTCCACAACGCCCCTATCTCAAGTTTCTTCTTTTACAACCAAACTGTGTCCATTTTCACAAAAACCAATGTTAATTTGAGCCATTCGCCAAGATCCATTCAAGATGCTTGAGAAATTTCAAGCCTTCATTCATAGCCAAGGAAAAAAGAGAAGAGAAGTTGAGGTTCTCCAAATGAAAGTCCTCATTGCTACCAACATTCGGGCTCAAAACCCATATCCTTTTTCCCTCGTCGAAAAAAGATGGTCATTACACTCAGGATCCACCAGTAGCTCTTCTTTAATTTTCTTTAGTTTGTTGATATTTGTGTTTTCCATGGATGTAACTGGAGGACCTGTTTTCGACATGCATAGTACTTTCTCTTCTTCATCAAACAAAATGTTATTCTCCATTGCTAAACTATATTTCAAGGACCTTAATATTGTGCCTACTGATAAGAACTTTGCTTTGTTGCTAACGTGACAAAATACAGAATACAGGTAACCGAAAAATATTCACTTTGTAGGTTAAGACATAGAACATCATACTACAGAGGTGTAACCGACGTATAAAAAGAAATGCTTTTTGCTCTAACAAATAGTCCAAGTTGAAGTAAGAATTTCTACAGAACGCTATACATACCCAGAAGAAAAAGAAAAAAAAAAACAAACAAACACAATCAAAAAAATATACACAATAGAGCAACATAGGAAAAGTTAAAAAGATAAATTTTAATAAGGAAATAAGAAAGAAAGACTCTAGGGATGAGAAAGAAACTTACCGTCGGAGAAGCACTTCTGGATTATATGGAAACAATTCTTTCTTACGTAAATTCTCAACAGAAGTTTTCAATGAAAGCAAACACTCTATAGCAGCTTCAAATGGTTGCGTAGTAGTTCTACAGCGCTTGCTTCCATATAAATGCTCTATTTGGCATTCCTCTTCAAGTGAAAGAGGAATTCGACCGCCTTCCACATCCATAGACAATAACTCTTGCTGATGACTCAAACCCTCCACCCCCTTTCTTTTTTTGCATGGTGATTGCTTCACAACTTCACCAAATGAAAATTCCAAGAAGAAGTTCCATGAATCACAGACTGTACGCAAGCACCTAAAAGAAACATAACAGTAAGAAAAAGAAGCATACTACAAAAGTACAATCACTAAAAAGCAGTTTTTGACGCAGAAGTTTTTTTTTTTTTTTTCATTACTCAAGTATTAAGCCCTAGATTAGATTTGCTGGCTGTCGTGGCCCAGTATCAATGAAAACAAAGCTAAAGCAGAAAACATGGTGTTTGTGGAACCAAGCAATTTCTATAGATTGCACATTTATTCACAAACTATTAATAAAGTAAATCAAACAAAAACTGTACCTCAAAAGATATTCAGCAGAGCTGGCTCCGGTGTCTTTTGAGATGAGGTAATCAAGAAGCACTTCATGATCATAGAATAGCTACAAAAAGAAAGTAAAAAAAAAGAGCAAAATAATTACTCTATTCAATCTTCACGGACCAGCAAAATAGGAAAACAAAAAGACCAGTTGTCACCTATCAACAAAGTAAAAGTGAACCCAAAACATACTATGCGCACCTCCGCCAGAAATAGATGGAATAGGTATATGGGATGGAAAATCTCGGAAACAAGAAAAAGCATATCATCCTCCACCTCCTGAGAAGTCCTTTCTTTGCAAACCCTAGAGACACCACACATAAATGTACAAAAGCCCAAAAGATAGGCTAACTATAAATACTCCCGAGTCATACTCATAGGAAGCTTAAAAAACTGAAATTTGCAGTTGCTCACATTTGATCTGAGTTTAAAGGCGTGTAAGACAGTTGTAAGAGCACTTCAAATAGCAGATCATCCTACAAGTTAAGAGTAAATTATAAATAAGGGCATTGATAGCCTATAGGCAAGAAGATACAAGATATCAAGGGGATAAGATACTATTGGCATTAAGCTAAGAAACCTCTGACCATTTGAACTCAAAGTTAATCAGAAAAATGATACTACGCAAGATTTGTCACAGAGAAAATGATTTGTTTTATATGTTTAGGTAATTAAGAATTCATTCACCAAAGACAAGGAATACATATTGCACAAGGGCATTCCTTTGGTAATACAGGCAAACGTACAGCAGATCAATTACGGTAAATTTGGTCACTAATGCCCCAGTTTTGGCAAATTAACCATTTTCCACATGTATTCTTTGCTCCACTCGATGACATAACTCTGCAATGAATTGTCTTAGTGATAGCAAGCACTAAATATGCAGGGCCCACCAAATGAAAATTTTATCCCCAAGTATTAATCTTGTAAGTAAGAGAATGTGTAGATGGTGAGCACCAACAAAAGTTCATAAGCTGAAAGGCTAACATCTGAACACCCCAGTTCGGTCTTAACCCACATATGAATCAGCTACCATCTTTCTGTACTAATCACCCTTAAGCATTTTAACTAAAAGGAAAAAATAGAGATCCCCCAAAATTACCAGAAAAAAGAAAAATAAATGAACAATCATCTCTAGCTGGAGTCAATATTATTTATGTTGCAAGATGGGCAACATCAGATTTCCTAATTTTTTACAATCCATCTTCTTTATATGATATATGATCGTTGCTGGCCAAAATCCGGCTTTTGTCAATAACGAAATATCTCCACATGAAAACCAAAACTTGAACAGTCCTGTGCATATCACTACTCACGCTACGCGGAGCAACCTTCTCACCGGTAGCAACCTTCGTCACTCTCCAGTTTAAATTAGTCAATATACCTGCCTATAAAGGTGAACCTTTGCACTGAGCTTAGGTTGCTCCATTATGACCAAGGCATTATATAGTGGAACTACGGGAATACTCTCTCTACTTGCTTGAATGCAAGAACAAAAGATCGCATACATAGACCCTTCCTAGACCCAGCAGTGGCAGACCTGTACATTGCACCGTTGATTTCACCTACCTCTTATTTCACTCCGCATTTGTCCCAAAAAATGTCCCCCATTTGAAAGTGAATGTGATTTAAGAAAAAACTTTACATATTCAGAATCACCCAAGGAACTATAAACAAGCTCACACTATTTAGAAGCACATAAACAATAACCATGTATGTTAACAAATGTAACATCATCTATAATTTTGGGATGGCAAGAATTGCACCACAAATACAAATTTGCACCATCAATTCCAGCCAAAAGATGCACAAAGAAGAAGATATGGCGCAATTCAATTAGCAGCGATGGATCTGCATATAAGTACGCATAGAGAGATAAGTTTTTCAATATATATGTGTGTGTGTGTGTGTATATATATATATATATATATATATATATATATATATATATTATTTATTTATTTATATATACACGCGCACACATTTGAAAGAGATCAACAGAGTTTCAATAGAGCACCAAGACAACCTCGTGCACATAAAGCTGGAGGAAGGATTTCGTGAAGCTCTTGCACCTTTCAGAATACAATTCATGGTTCTCAAGGACTTCGGCAGGAACATGCTTTTGAAGCCATTCATAAAGCTCCACCAAACCTTTCTTCCAACAACACTTGGAGCCCGAACTTTGGTCTGTGGCCATACAAGAGCTCAGATTCGCACAACAGCGTTGATCCTTGCTACTTCCTCGCAAACTGACCAAACTGAAGGAACACCTCAGGAAAAGGAAAATAGTCAATCTTTGTAAATGGCGGTGAGACATGCTTTTCTTTTCTTCATTAGAAAGACACGGCAGAAATGGGGAGCCTTCCAGGCAGTCGTCCACACCAGATTCAAGCTGAGTTAAAGGTTCTAACAAAAGATCTTCAAAGTATTTGTGGATAAGATGCAACCATGCAACAAGAATGGAACAATCGAACTTGAGGTGGGAACTAAGCCTGATCATTAGTACCTGCATATCACAGCATCACATTCTTATCTGTGCAATAAAACAATAACAGTATCATACACATCATGGATAATTTCTGTTAGGAAAAACCAGTAGCATATATCTGATATGACAAAGAGGAGTTATTGGTAGAATTTGTTTTTAACTGAAAAAAAAAAAAAACCAGAATTGCATAGCATATGTATTTTTGGTTTCTGGTGCCATTTAAACTATAAAAATATAAGAATTGAGAAAATCAATAAAGCAAAAGGTAAACATAAAAGAATTTAGGTGCCCTTATAATTGTGATGCTCTAGAAACTAGAAATTACTAGAGGAGCAGTAAATGGGTTTTCTTAATATATTCTTCACTTCGAATCTTGATTTTGTTACAGGTATTTGGAAATCCAGATGATTACATGACTTCATTACTTCACACTTGCAATTATTTGTAATTCATTTGAAAACGTTCCATAAAACAGATCTTACCTCATCTAGCATACACCTCACACTTAGCATTATGCCTTTAGGAAGGGCAGCTGATTACGAAGTCAACATTAAAAGAAAAAACAATGAGATTCGTAAACAAAAAGTTAACCCCACATTTAACAGATCCAGCAGCCTGTGATCAGATACTTTGCAAGTGCAGATCAGGTCTAAGAATCAATTTAATCAAATACTTTGAGAATTTTCATATCTATTCTACTGCCAATATAAACGTCCCTAAATAAGATTTTTCCAATAACAAATTCATCAAGAAAGAAACAGAGATAGATTATAGATCCATACCAAAATTTTGTGTCTAAAGTAGTGAGAGATGCACTTGTCATTACAATCGCCTTGCTTTCCAAGACACCAGACTAAAACTTTAGGAACGATGTTGCTCACTTCACGGATTGCTGGATGCTCACTTACACAATCAGCATCATCTTTCACCGAACTACTTTGATCAACCAAAGAGCAGAAGAGCCGAACAAGATATCCACACAACTCAAACCATGACTTCTGTTGTCCAACATGACAAACACGAATTTCGTTCAACAAATCCCAAGGTAGATCTGATAGGCAAGAACTGAGAGAATCCAAATAAACTTCAAGAAGTTGATCATCATCCACGTGCTTCAAATGCTTCAGAATATTGCGTAAAACTCGGAAGATACCACCCACTGAAGACCAATTAGCATTACTTAAACTCGGGCTTAAGTCCAAAACGAAACTTGATGAATCACAATCCAAATATTTAGCTGTAATTGGACGATCCAAAGAAGATGAAAGCGAGTTACAAATTGCTATATCCAAGCAGAAACACAGCGCATGCATAAACTCATTCCAATAGCTCTCCTGTAAGACAAGTAGTAATTTTACCAAAACAATGAAAGGTGAAGAATACACTTTTACGGTAGCATTTCTAACGTACAGATGCCGCCACAAACTCAGAAACCGCAAAAAGCAGATTTCCTGCTATGTGTTGAACATATTCACTACCGATCGCAAGCAAAAATACCTACAAGGAAAACACAGTTAACAGGTTAAGTGCAAAAGCATAATAGAAACTACAGCCATTACATTTCAGAACTGCAGTTTTTCAACTAGGGGAAAAGGGTCAAAATTGATTTGTGTATACCCCCTTCATTCCATTCAAAGAGTCTCATTTCAAAAATTAAGCATGCAATCCTTATTATGTTCTAACTTTACCCTGCGTATATGAAATACAGCAAGTTGGATACAACAAAAATGTTTCTCATAATGATTACTTCTCTCAACTATATGAGTTTACAAATAGGGATTCGTTAAGTGGAATGCAGGAAGTAATTATAAACATACTGAAGCTCAAGCATAATGGGATTATAACCTTTTTTTATCGACATAAAGAAGGATTACAATCATTCAAATCAGCCTAGTGCACCTACCAACCATTTCTTGATAAACAAATACGAAGTTAAGTTCCAAATCACAGTTGAGTTATCCGTATCACTTGATCAACGATGATATCAGTCAGATGAACATATCTTTTTTCTGCATTACTCCATTAACATCATTTACCAATAATGCAAATCGGGGATAAAAGGATGAACACTGGATTCATTCTGGCACAAAGGCTTCAACATATTGAAGTATTTGGCATATGTGTAAAAGAGGCAACTATACAAGCAGCTAGAAGTATGAACAACAAAGTCCCATACCAGGTGGCCGATAATTTTAGATAAACAATGGGGAGGTTGAGAATGTGAATTTGAGCCAACGGGGCATTCGCAGTTACCAGCAAGCTTCTCCAACATGTCCTGCTCAAAGAATCAAGTTTAAATTTGGTAAAATAAGATCAAAATAAAAACAATCCCAAGACCAAAAAAGAAAAAGTAATAAATAAAAATAAAAAGGACAATAGAAAGAGAAAGAGAATGAATCTGACGTTGTCGGATCCGCAATCGAATTCATGTGTCCATAGCTTTATTTGCCTGAAGACCTGGAATTTTTTCACTACAGAAATTAGGAATTGCACAAAATAGGGGAAAATGCAACTTTTTTTAATGAGATAGAGGGGATAACCTGGGAAAGAGTAATTAACAGCTCTTTCTCTCTTTCTTTGGTAATTGAAACACGAGTTTTCTCCTTAATAGACAGAAGAAGAAATTATTAAAAAGGAATTGATTGGGCGAATTGAAAGAAAGAGAAATTATACGGAACTGACTTTATATGAACGAAGGGAATCGTCGATAAGAAGGCAGAGTCGCGAGTATTCAAGCCGACGAGTCATTCTCCAGGGACGACGAGGAGGAGAGTTGAAGCAACTCACTCTGTTCAGCAGGAAAGGAAAAGAAAGGAAAGGAAAGTGGGGCGCAAAGTGACAAACAAGAGGAGGGAAAGAGAGATGGGTACTTCAAATGTAAAAACAACGATTCGATTTTTAAATTGTTAATATATATATATATATATATATATATATGGGGGAGTATTCAATGGTTACTTCAAAAATATAACCATCAATGGTTACTATCATATCAACCATTAGATATATATATATATATATATATATATATATATATGAAAAGTATTGAATGGTTACTTAATAATATAATTATTAATAATTACTATTATAATAATATTGGATTAAATATTAATGGCTAAGATTAATTACATTAATATATATATATATTTTAACAATTTAAAAATTGAATATATATATATATATATATTATATATCTATCTATATTACAATACAGGGGCCTTCATACGTGTGCAATTGAGTTGGGACAACTACCGGCCCAGATTTAACCATCTACTAAAATCCAACGGCCAAAATCTACTGCAAGACTTCAAGCGTGTGAACGACGGTTAGTCCTCGCTCCTGTAATTCCTCAATCGCTCCTAGGTCTCCATCCTTCAAACCCTGCAACAAATCCACCATTAGAGTCCAGAGAGAGGAAGTGATGAGTGGTGCGATTATTCTCTATTTCTCTCCTTCCTGACTATCACTCCTTCATCCCGCCTCCTTCTTTCCTCTTTTCGATTTCTTTCTCTCTCTCTTTCCCAGTCCCTCTCTCATTCTAACTCTACAACCCTTTTCTTTTCAATTTCTACTGTGGTTAATCATCAACAATGTCCATAGCAGCTTCAACAAAAGGCGAGAGGCAAGCCAAAATCATCCAAATCAATCTCCACATCGCAAGTACGCCCAACGCGTTGGGGCCAGTGCTCCCTTCTACCTCTCCCCCGTTCTTGAATACCCAGCAGATGAGGTATATCTCTTAAATCTCATTGCCATAGTAGTAAAATTTTCTGAGTTATTATGCACTTTAAGCTTTGGATTATGATACCCTAGATATCAAATTAAATTTTTAAATTTGAAACAGGACTCTGCAACCCGAGATATCAAATTAATTTTTTGTGTTTGAAATCGATAGCTTTGAAACAGGACTCTGAGTTATTATGCACTTTAAGCTTTGGATTATGATACCCTAGATATCAAATTAAATTTTTAAATTTGAAACAGGACTCTGCAACCCGAGATATCAAATTATGCACTTAGGTCTAAGACAACGTTTTTAAAACGTTGTCTAAAACTGGACCCTACGACAACGTTGGATTAGACAACGTTTTGAAAAACGTTGTCTTTGCTCTATTACAACGTTTTTAAAACGTTGTTAAAAGCCTTTTTTGTTGTAGTGATCATAACCATGTTTATGCTTATGTATCGATAAACAAGAGATTTTGATCCAAATTCCTTGAGAAAAGGATTTCCGAAAGCTGTTTCTTCATTGGAATGGGTCATATTTGAGGGAAAATGAAGAGTTATGTACATTGTACAGCTGGATTAGGGAGGGCTCTTCTGTTGAGGGAAAAGGATTTCCGTTAGCATTTATGTTTGCAACCAACTTTTGAGAAGTTCTAATCTTAGAATTATATATATGTATTTTTTATTTTTGCTCATGATGATATCATTCATATGGCATAGCCGAGCATGGCTTACAAAACGCTAACTTCAAACAAACCTTGCGGACCCAATAAAAGAGCAATACTAGCGAGCTACGTATGACTTAGCTAAAAATGAGCCCTGGAAGGAGCGCTTTGAGAAACATCTGGACCATGCTTTTGAGGGTTTGGCA
Source organism: Platycodon grandiflorus (assembly GCA_016624345.1). Lineage (NCBI taxonomy): Eukaryota > Viridiplantae > Streptophyta > Magnoliopsida > Asterales > Campanulaceae > Platycodon > Platycodon grandiflorus. The sequence continues at coordinate 28,724,548 of CM028361.1, read as the reverse complement.
AACTGGTGGAGGAAACTAATACAGGTAGAGCCGGCAAAATCAGCCCAGCCCAGTGGGCCGGTCCAGTCGGCCCGATATTTGCATGGGCTAATGTTTAATTTTTGGAGGCCCAAAAAAACGCGGATCTTTTTGGCCCGGCCCAATAGGCCCGATGGTTCAATTGGGCTTGCATCAAAAAAGCCCGGGGCTTTTGGGCTAGGCCCGGCCCGCTTTATTTACCTGTTTTCGTTTAGACTTTAGATCATTAGATGTTAAATGTTTACTTAACTAAACAAATGAAATGGTCCCACGGAGGCAAGGCATGGGCAGCACAGGCGCACAGCACGGCTCAACAAGAGAGACAACAACATAATTAGTCAATTACACAACTACACTGCCTACACAAGTTGAAGTCAACATTCAACAAAAAAATCTCAAATCTCAAATTTTGTAAACAATGCCCTTTATTTACTTAGCTGCTCTTTATTTCTAAACAATGCCAAGGATTGTTCCTTTGTTCCTTTTAGTTTATTGGAGGATATGTGGTGTACTAGTGGTTTGGTGATGAATTGATGATTGGCTAATGGCTATTGTTTTTGTTTAGTAAGTAGTAACATATAACTTAATTTGGGCAACAGTGAATGAGCAGCTTAGGAATTGAGTAGCTTTGAATGTCTAGTAAATGTGAATTGTTCTTTTGTTTTTCTTAGTTTATTTATTTTTCCAACTAGGGCTTTTTGGCCCGATGGCCCGATGGGCTTTGGTGGGCTGGGCTGGACTTGACTTTTCTTAGGCCCTAGGAAAATTGGGGCCGGCCCAGCCCAGCCCGATATTAAGTTTTGGCCTGGTGGGCTTGCACTGGGCCGGCCCAGCCCAGTAAATTGCCAGCTCTAGATACAGGATCGTGTTCGGTCCCTTCAAGGAACTTGATAATCCCAGTAAGGCTTTTTCGCAACCAATTACCAGGGTAGATGCCAAGTGCATGGTCAATCTCAGAGATGCCATTGAAGTCAGGGATGAATCAGAGGGCCATTATATTATACCCTTGCAAAGGCAAGTTTTTGGGGCAATTTTTCTCTTTTTTCAAATTTATTTGAAGACGTAATAAATAAGCTAATGAGAAATTTACCCCGTACTTCCTGTAATTTTCTTATGTTACTTTATATTTGTTGAGAAATTTATGCCAGTGATCGTGTTATATGAGTTTGTGCTGAGAACCAGGTTGTTATCATTTCACTTCAGGCTGTCGGAGTATTTCAAGCGGTACATTTTATTTTATTTTTTTGATATTTTAATTAATCGCCTCATATGCATAAAATATTGTTCAAAGAATGTATCTGATATCTTTTTTGTCTCACGTGTAGGTGGAACTAATGGACAAATTTATTGCATCTCGCGTTGTTAAAGCAAACAGTGTTGTGAATCAAGAGCCTCCGGAAGAAGATTAAGTTTTTATTATTGAGAAAATAAAAAAATAATGTTGCTACATTTCAAATTATTTTTTTTACAATTTTAATATTTCATTATTGAATTTCTTACAAAATAAATGAATTAATGTTTCATTATTTTTGTATCATTTAGTCGTATTCATCCTCTACAAAACCACGAACATACATTAACTTTGAGCACACATTGATTCAATGTCATACTTACACCGTGCCATAGGCACGGGCACAAAACCTAGTATATATATATTTATGGTAAAACATGCAAACGGGCCACTGTACTTTGGGAAAACTTGCAATTCGGCCACTGAATGTTTGAAAATGTTATTTGGGCCACTATACTTCAGTTATCTTGCAAACGACCACATTTTCTGACGGGCGTTAGACCAGGCCGTTAACATTAACTAAAAACCCTATTTTGCCCCTGCCCTTGGATAAAGGATTACGTTGAACGATGTTGTCGCATTCACACCAGGCCCGGCCCTTGAGGTGTTCTATTGTGTTCGGTTGAACAGGGCCCCCAAATTTAAGGGGCCCATTTTTAAGAATTTGTTTTAGCCTAAATATAATTCTATTCCATCACTCAAATTTCTTCCTGTGGCTTGCAGCATCTTTCTCTCTACCTCTCTCCTTAACTTCTCCCTAAATTCATTAATCTCATAATTTGGAAAAAATTCTATTTTTTTAGTACTGCTTTTACATATGATTGATTGATTCTTTAGATTTGATTCAAAAAAACATAGAAAAAAGGGAACTAAACTGCAATTTGTTTGGTGTATTTAACACAGAAATAGTATCATAATTTGTTAATTTTTTTCAAGATTTGTACTATAATTATTAAATACCTCTTTTGTTTGGCATGAATGTATGAAGATCAATTCCTAGCATTTCCATAAAGATATTTTCTCTTAAATTTGTGTGTCCCAAATTTAAGGGGGGCCAATTTCATGGAAATTTGTAGCCTATCTTTATTTATTTTTTTCTGAAAAAAATCGATTATGATGACCTAATTGAAGATTTTGGTTCAAGAAACTTAAAACGATAATACTTTTCAAAGAAAAGTTTGATACTAGTTTGGAGTTTTAGGGATTTTGGTACTTCATTTTTAGGAAAATAATTTAAATATGATAATATTATAAAATATGTAACCTATCTTTAATTTTTGGTACTTGTCTTTTATCAATTTTAGGGTCTAGTTTTAAATCTTGCACAGGGCCTCCAAAATGTCAGGACAGGCCCTGATTCACACCCACCAAAACAATCCTCGCTCGCTGAGATAGAAAAAACCCTAAATTAGTAGGGTTTGCGATCTTCGAATCATTTCGATCTGGAGACCTACAAATCGAGTAGGAAGGCATTAATCAACACAAAAGATACTGGAATCGAATGATATAACATCGAATCGAAGATACGAGGTGAATACGCTGTTGGAGTTCGACATCGAATCGAAGATACGAGACCTAATCTGACTTCACTTCATCTTTCTCTCTGCTCGACTTCATCCTTCTCTGTTGGAGTTCGACATCTTCATTTTTTTTCCCTTGATTCAAGTTCTTATTAACAATGTCAATAAGTGGGTACGAGATATCAAGGTTAGAAGGCTCCTCTTCATCAGCAGGCTCAGATTTGGTTGCATCTTATCGACATAAAACTTGCGGGTGTAACCTTAGGGTAGCCCTATTTACATCTGGTACTGAGAAGAACCCAGGACGGCGATTCATTCGATGCCCTAGATACATGGTAAGTAAATTTGATTTTTGATTTTTGATTTTTTTGTAAAAACCCTATTCTGCTATTTTTTCTATTAGCTTATATTTTCACAAGAACCCTAAAAAAAAATAATTTTTTACTTCTTATAGGTGTATGACTGTGGTTTCTATGAGTGGATTAATGAGAAATTTACAAAGAGGTCAGTGAAAGTAATTAATGATTTGAAGAAAGTGATTAAGGTTTTGAGAGAGAGAGAACATGAATTCAAGGAAGAACAATTGTTGAAAGAAGAGTTTGAAAGGATGCGGAAGGATTGTGCCAAGAAAATGGAGAAAATTAAGAGTTTGAAATATAGTATTGGACAATATGGGAGGAGGGAAAAGTTCTATCTTTTTGTAATAATGATATTATTAATTTTCAATTGTGTGTTACTGACACCATACTTCAAATTAGATGTAAATGGCAAAATATTTTTGCCTTAGGTTGATGTAATGGCTTTGGAGGATGTAAATGGCAAGATGTTATTGCCTTAGGTTGATGTAATGTCAAAATGTTAATGTCTTAGGTTGGCAAAATGTTATTGCCTTAGGTTGATGTAATGGCAAAATGTTAATGCCTTAGGTTGATGTATTAGCACTGTTATTGAGAACCATTATGCTATGCAATGAGAAATGTGTTTTGCAACTTTCAATTATGTCTTATGACTTTTTTCTTCTGTTAGTGTTTTGTGCCATAAAACAACCATACACAATGACAACACAAATGACTTTTTTTCTGTTTGTGTTTTGTGCCATAAAACAACCTAACACTTTGACAACACAAATGACTTTTTCTGATAGTGTTTGTGCCTTAAAACAACCATACACACTAACCATACACACTAACAAAACAAATGCATTTTTTGTGCCTTAAAGCAACCATACATAAAGACAACACAAATCTTGAGCAAAAAAAACACAAATCACGGAACATCAGCTGTTAATTAAGAGGCAAAACATCTGCATTGTTCATTACAAGATCTGTCCAAGAGAATATGATATGTAACACCCGAGAGTTTCGTACTCGTATTATTTGCACGTCATTTGCATTTCGTGACACTTAATGTGTTTATATGCTTTACTATGATAATTTATTAATTAAATATAATTAGTATTAATTTTAATTAGTTTTAATAGTGATTAATTAGGAATAAAGGAGTTTAATTAATATATTTAAAGAATGAAGATTTCTTTTAATGGGTCCCACAAGAAGATTTTTTATTCCACTTGACTTTTGTCTTCTTGCCTTGGCCGACTTGGAGGGAGTGGATAAGGAGAGATTATAATCTCTCAACTTAACAAAAAAACACAAACACATTAACACACACAACACACCCGCCATCTCTCTCTCTTCCGTTTCAAGCCCGTAAGTCACTTTCTTCGTAAGTGATCAATTTGGTCCTTGTTTCTTCGAGCTTTCGACGAACGGACATTGTAGGATCGACGTGCTTAGTTAGTAGATCAATATCTTCGGAAGATTTCGCGTTTTAATCGGTGATTTCGCAATATTTGTAAGTTACTATTTTTAGCTCGTAATATAAAATTGTCCCATTTTAATTTTAGTATGATCCATGCTAGTAAACTAGTTACTTGTGATGAAATATTATATGTTTCATGCATGTATAATTTTAATTAGCTTGGATTATTTAAATAATGGTTCTACTTGTTTAAGTAGCTTAATGGGATAATTAAATCGACATACTACGAAATGAGCTAAATTATTAATGTTTAGAATTGTCGTGATTGGACTCCACAGAGTCTATTGTTGATACAGTTTGATTATGTTGGGAAAGTGGGATTAATTCCTACGATTATTAAATATTATTTTGGGTAGAAGTACCTCTACCGAAATATGCAAAATGTGATAATGTGCTTAATATGTAATTGCGAGCCAGTTATGGGTTTATCCTATTTAGTGGCAATTACGTGTAAGTTAGTAATTGATACTTGTGAACCAGTTAGTTGTAAAACAATATTTTGACAAGTGTCAATGTTCAATAAGTCGTAACCAGCTGGTAAACCAGTTCAGGGGGTGTATAGACCACCGGTGACTCACGAGGGCAGGGGCTAGTGTTAACTGTAGTTGATCCATATGCTCGGCCTACGCCCCGCTGTTGGCCCCAGTAGGGAAGGCACACTTCTTGCTAGCCGTGTTTGCCGGACGTCGTAAACCCGTGTCGTACGGGACTGGGGGAAACGATTGTCATTCGCGCGCGCACTACAAAAGAGACAGTTATTCAGTTATTGCTCGAGCACATGATACAGAAGAGGTGATAAGGTTGGATGTTGTCGGAGGTGTACCTCGACACCGTATACTTTTAAAGGTGTTTATCCAGTTGTTTTTATACAGTGGAATATGTGTTACAGTGATACAGAAGCATGCTATTATTGTTTACTATGCAGTATGATTTACTGTTATACAGCTCAGCATGCCAGCATGTCATGTAGTTGCATGGTAGTAACTTACTGAGTCTTTGACTCACCCCATCCTTTTATTTTGTTTTCCTTAGATCGCAGGAACCCGGGAGGTTCTGATCGGTGAGGCCGGTACAGTACGCGGGTGCACGTGGTGAACTTTTGGGGTAGTTATTTTGCTCATTGTACATATATACTCGGTGAGGACGATGGATGATAGAGTTATGTAAACTCTATTTTGGGTAGTAGTAACATGATGTGTATATTGTTACTCGTCACTTTCTTTTGTGCCGACACGTGGTGTCGTGGCATTGTATATATGACATATTACCTGTGTGACTTTGTTTATCTCAGTTGACTCCGAGCTCGTTAGCTCGTTGAGGTTGTTGTTTATAATTGTGTTTCGTGAGCTCGTGTAGCTCCGTACTATTGTGGTAACGGCAGGTTGTGGCCGTTTAGTTATCTTGTGTTTGTGTTGAGCCATTTTAGCTCGCTTATACAGGTGCATGTTAATTATGATGTATGTGTTTCACGTCTCCATTTGGGGTTCCACGTAGGAGCTCAAATGGGGGTGTGACATGATAACTACAGCCCAAAACATCAGCATTGTTCATTACTGAAGTACATCAAAAGATCGACTACGAGCCAAGTTTTGATGTACATCAAAAGGTCAAAAGGTCAACATTGTTCATATGAACTATTGTGCACTACTTTGTTCAGTTACATCTATTCTAGCTTTTTTGTTTTTCTTCACTCCTTTGGTCCTAGTTTTGCTGTACACTTTTGGGGTCCTTGGTTCAATTGGTGTTTTCTTTTTTGCCTTCATAGGAACAACCTACCCTTTTGCAGCTGCCTCCTCAGCCTGTTTGCATGACCTGCTGTTATGCCCCTTTTCTTTACAAAACCTACAAGTCATAGCAAATAATTTTATGTTTAATCCATGTCATTAAGCCATCAAACTGAAATACAACAATACAAAAGAAAATAAAAAGTACTTGTATTACCTGCAAGTTATTTGTTTGCCCTTTCTAGTCAAGGTGTTAGGATCTTGATTAACATTTTGCTTTTTCTCCTCATTAGGGTCTTTAACCCTACATTTCTTAGGTCTTCCAGGCATCTTCTTGTTTGGGGGTGGTTGAAGTGGCTGCTCAGTTGATTGTGGCCATTGATTCTCACCATTGATAGGGCTCATGAGATGGGAGTAAGTACTAGCAAAAGTATCCTTCTTGTACCAGTTGGAGACATAATTTTCTGGATCACCTCCCCTCTTGTATATGGCTGCCATGGCATGAGTGCAAGGAATGCTACTTAGGTCCCATTCTCTCCATTGACAAGTCCTTTCTCTAATGTTAACACTAAATGCATCCTTAACATGCTTAACCTCAAACTCATCTCCACCATTATAAACCACAGCCCAATTTTTAATCTCCTTCTTTTTTTTACTCTATCCTCTTCCTAATCCTTGGACAAATGTTATGTTCATACGTTGTAATCCAATCCTTCCTCTTTTGAATCCTGACCATCACAGCTAACCTGATCTCCTCCAGCATATATATAATAGGTCTACACCTTGCAACTAAAATACTGCCATTGAATGCCTTAGCAATATTATTTTCAACATCGTCCACCTTTGAATCTGTATCAAAAAGGCCTTTGACTAATGGATAGGATCTGTCCTCACAAGATCTTCAGCTGCCTGACTGTCTAAACACTTCAAGATTTCAAATTCTTGTGTTGAATTTCTGTTTTGTGCAAGCTGTGGCAATACTCCAAAAGCATCTCCTATATTCTCCTCCCTTATACTTCTTCCTCCAATTACTGTAGATGTGTCTGCCACACATTCTGTGCTCAACATTAGGCAGCAAGCTTTCAATAGCAAGTAACAATCCCTACAAAGCATAGCAAACAAACTGTCATTAACTCAAAAGATCAATATATAATAATAAAAGTAAACTAAGTACAACAATAAATGGTATTACCTTCTGTTGATCTGTGATGATAGTCCACCCAAATCCATCTTTCATTTCAAGGTCTTCAATCAAATTCTTAAGAAACCAGGTCCAGTTTTTTTTGTTTTCCACCTGAACTACAGCCCAAGCAACAGGGTACATCTGATTATTTCCATCTTTGGCAACTATTGATAACAATTCTCCCTTCTGTATTCCTTTTAAGAATGCTCCATAAATCCCCAACATTGGTTTACAAGTCTCCAGAAATGCTGACTTCACAGGATTAAAGCAAACATACATTCTCCTAAAGAAGAGACCCTGGGATGGGATAGGGCTGACATGCTCAATGATAACAGTACTACCAGGATTTCTATTCTCTAACTCATTTTTATAACTCCAAAGCTTTGCATAATGTTCAATCATTGAGCCGTCAAGGTGTTGCAATGCCTTTTTCTTTCCCTGTTGCACATGCACTCACCCACTTCCACCTCAAATTGTTTTAAAACATCTGCTCTCATATCAGTCAACTTATAAGCAGAGTTTCTTCTAAATGTTTCAAAGAATTCCTTAGCCAAAAATGTGGCAGTGATCTGCCTGTTCTTAAATGACATCCCACACTTATGTTCAGGATTATATGAGGTAATTTGCCAGAAATTGTGTTGGTTCAATCTAGCCCAGACTCTTCAAAGGCATACAACTGAGTTCATGCACACTCCAGACATCCTCAACTTCTCATTCCTAATCCATTTGATGTCATACCTTTTATCCAATCCATACTTTATCACTGCTTGCTTAAAAATATCTTTTGTTTCAAGCTGAAGACCAAGTCTTAACTGGACATCTTGCATATCTATTGTAGGATTAAAAATTGGAAATTTCAGACCTTATTTCCTAGTCAAAGTCAGGCTTTCTCCATGAAATATGTTGTCATCAGGCTCATCATCTTCCTCACTATCATAATCACTATCAGAACTCATTGAATGACTATCATATGCACTCTGGGGCTGTGATTGTTCCCCAACTGGGTCAGGTGTAAGTGTAGGGTCAATTGGGTCAGCTTCTTGGGGTACCCTGATAGGGTCAATCCCTTTAGGCTTCTTGGCTCTTCTATTATTCATCACAGCAACCCTAACTTCCACAAGCTCCTCATCACTATCATTGAAATCATCTTCACTTAAACATGGTTCCATATTGACCCTCTCATCCTCAACCTTATATGGATATACAAATTCAATATCCACAGGCTCAACATTTCCCTTTTCAGCCTCAACATTTCCCTTTTGATTCTCAACCTAACTCTTTTCAGGCTCATCATGAGCTATCTCATTCTCAACCTGACTCAACCCAGGATCATCATGAGCCATCTCAGACCCAACATTCTCAACCTGACTTTTTTCAGGCTCAGCATTCTCAACCTGACTCTCAGTCATCTCACAATCAATATTGCCCCCATCTTCAGTCATGTCAACCTCAACCTTACTCTTTTCAGGCTCATCATGAGCCATCTCAGCTTCCATCTCAACTTCAGGCTTATCCTGAGCCATCTCATCCCTCATCTCAGCTTCAGACTCAACCACTTTCTTTTCATGCCACATTATAATACTGAGTTCATTTTTAGGCTCAGCATCATCTCCATCTAAATCTACAGTAACTGGTCCATCTCCAACTACTGGTCCATCTCCAACATTTTCATTTACAATCACTGGTAAATCAATACCATGTTGAACATACATATATACAAACCCTATATCCTTACATTGATTCACCATTCTTAACACTTCATCATTAGTATCAATTGAATTCAATCTTTTATCAATAGATTTTGAAGGCAACCTATACCATATTTGCTTCACAATTCCATACTTCAAATATGATTGGACATACTTTTCAACTTTAAAATAATTTAAAGCATCCAGACAAACATCAGGGATAAAATCAACACTACCTCCATCATACTTCAATTTGCTCTTATCCTTGCGAAATTTTCCCCCATGTAGCAAAAATATCCCAATTGTTTTATCCATTCTGCATATAGTAGAGATATAATACATATAAAATCAGTTCAAGCCCAACTATCATTATTAAATACATATAACTACATATAATAAACAATGGCACAACAGTTCAAGCCCCACTATCAATTATTAAACATATCACACAAACATCAAGAACCACATATCATTACAAGACAAAATTTTAAAGTCCCACTATCAATTATTGAATGACAACAGGCAAAGCATTTTTTAAATTTTGAGACGACCACAACAGTGTATCTAAAAGGAAAAACTATATCAGTACAACCAATGATTATACAACTTGTAAACTACAGTCTTAAAACCCTAACACCCTAATACAGAAACATGGAACAAGACAAAATTTTAAAGTCTCATTATCAATTATTAAATGACAACAGGTAAAGCATTTTTCGAATTTTGGGAGCACAACAGTGTATATAAAAGGAAAAACTATATCAGTACAACCAATGATTATACAACTTGTAAACTACAGTCATAAAACCCTAACACCCTAATACAGAAACATGGATGAAGGGAAGAATTGATAGTGTGAACAACGTCATAATACGAACTAGGGTTAAGCGTATTCACCTCGTATCTTCGATTCAATATTATATCATTCGATTTCAGTATCTTTTGTGTTGATTAATGCCTTCCTACTCGATTTGTAGGTCTCCAGATCGAAATGATTCGAAGATCGCAAACCCTACTAATTTGGGGTTTTTTCTTTCTCAGCGAGCGAGGATTGTTTCGGTGGGTGTGAATGCGACAACATCGTTCAACGTAATCCTTTATCCAAGGGCAGGCGCAAAATAGGGTTTTCAGTTAATGTTAACGGCCTGGTCTAACGCCCATCAGAAAATGGGGTCGTTTGCAAGATAACTGAAGTATTGTGGTCCAAATAATATTTTCAAACATTCAGTGGCCGAATTGTAAGTTTCCCCAAAGTACAGTGGCCCGTTCGTATGTTTTGCCTATATTTATTTTGTAGCATAAATCAATAAGTGCATTTAAGAGCCCGTTTGTTCGTGCGTTTTGATCAAAACGCAGGGTTAAAACGCAGCTTATTCCTTAACTTAGCGTTTCAATGCTGCGGTAGAAAAAGATGCGTTTTCAAAACACATCTGCGTTCTAAAACGCTGGAATTCCTAGCTTTTTCCCAAAACGCAGATTTTAAAACGCAGTAGGGAATAAAAAGCTGCGTTTTGACATAATTCCAAACGCATTTATAAAAAAAAATTGCGTTTTAAATACTTTGCGTTTTAGAAACGCTGCGTTTTCAAAACATTGCGTTTTAAAAACGCTACATAAATACAGATCTTGGTTTTTTTGTTTACGAGAATGCAGACGGATTAAAATTTATTAGAGACACTTTTGAAAAATTAAAAAAATAATAAATATATAAATAAATTAAGTATTCAAAAAATTATTCGTAACTCTTTGATTACAAATCAGGCTCTCTACTCAAGGCCATATAACATAACTCTTTGGGTAAAAAAATCAAGTAATTCTTTGTTTACCAAACAGCTCATAAGCAGGCTCTACTCAAGCCCATATAACATAACTGATCAGGTCAAAAAAATCAAACTCGGCTATTCTGACTCTATAAAGTAAAGGAGACTTGATTTTGGCGGGCAAGAAAAGAGGGGGCGGGGGGGTAAGTTAAATTAAAACAAAAGCCAACGGTCTCCTTTTATGTCAACAGCATCACATGAAGCATCTTCCATAGCCAGCCTCCTCATCCGAAAATGTACATCCACAAATTCCCTGCTCAAAGCACGTCAACTCCACGCCCTCATCCTGACCTCCACACCCCCCGTTCAGCAATCCACCTACCTATACAACAACATCATCTCCATGTATTCAAGATCCGGTTCACTGGTAGACTCTCGGTTACTGTTCGACAGAATGCCTCAAAGAAACATTGTTTCTTACAATGCGCTCTTCGCTGCCTACTCTCGGTCTTCCCATCAGGCCCATTTGGCTTTCAATTTACTATCGCAGTTGGAGATTGATCGTCTTAGACCAAATGGGTCTACTTTCACTAGCTTATTACAGGCGTCTTCTTGCCTTGAAGATCGGTTACTTGGCTCCATGCTTCATACCCAAGGGGTGAAATTTGGGTTCTTGAATGATGTAACTCTTCAGACTTCTATACTTGGGATGTATTCAAATTGTAGGGATGTAGAGAGTTCAATGAAAGTTTTCAGCGATATAGGTGATAAAGATGTTATGGCTTGGAATTCAATAATTATTGGGTGTATAAAAAATGACAGGATCATGAAGGGTCTTAATCTTTTTGGGAGCATGGTGAGGACCGGGGCTATTCCTACCCAATACACATATTCGATGGTCCTCAATGCGTGTAGTAGATTGGGAGATCTTGGTATTGGGCAACAGATTCATGCCCGAGTGACTGTGTCTGGCACGCCAGCTGATATGCCTTGGCAGAATGCGCTGCTTGACATGTATTGCAGTTGCGGTGAGACCCAGACAGCAGTTAGCGTTTTTAGTGGCATTGAGAAGGCGGATATAGTTTCATGGAATTCTATGTTAGCTGGGTTTTCAGAGAATGGTGATGGGGAAAAGGTAATGGATATGTTTTCTCATTTGTGTCGAGCATATTTTGCTAATCCTGATGAATACACTTTTGCAACGGTTATATCTGCAACAGGGTCATTACCAACCTTTAGTTATGGGGATCCACTTCATGCCCGGGTTATTAAAGCCGGATTAGAGAGAAGTGTTTATGTCGGAAGCACACTGGTAACCATGTATTTCAACAATGGGGAGAGTGAATCTGCTCAGAAGATTTTTAATTCAATATCGAACAAGGATGATGTTCTTTGGACCGAGATGATCACCGGTCATTCTCGAATGGGTGATGGAGAAAATGCTATAAAGTGTTTTCATGGAATGTCAATGGAAGGACATAAGATTGATAGCTTTGCTCTGAGTAGTGCCTTGAGTGCATGTGCTGATCTTGCAACTCAGAAACAAGGGGAAATGATTCATTCTCAAGCTATTAAACTTGGATATGGTTTGGAGATGACTGTGTGTGGAAGTCTGATAGATATGTATGCTAAAAGTGGTGACCTTCAGGCTTCTGAATTGATACTCTCACAAATGGATACCCCTGATTTGAAGTGCTGGAACTCGATGCTTGGAGGATATGGTCACCATGGGAAAGCAGAAGAGGCATTTAGGGTTTTCGATAAGATTCTAAGACTGGGTCTAAGACCAGATTATGTAACGTTTATTTCTCTTCTGGCAGCTTGCAGCCATTGTGGCTTGGTTGATAAAGGGAAGTTCTTGTGGAATGAAATGAAGGAAAGTGGCATATTGCCTGGACCTAAGCACTATTCTTGCATGGTAGGTCTGTTAAGTCGTGCAGGATTATTGGGGGACGCTGAAGAGATGATTATTGAATCACCTCTCGGTGACTACCATCTTGAATTGTGGAGAACTCTGCTTAGCTCGTGTGTTGGTAGCAGGAATTTTGAAATGGGAATACGTGCTGCTGAACAAATTTTAAGCATAGATGCAGAAGACAGTGCAACATATGTACTGCTTATGAATCTTTATGCTACAACAGGGAGATGGGATGGTGTTGCAGAAATGAGGAAGAAAACGAGAGGAATGATGATGGAGAAAGACCCTGGACTAAGCTGGATTGAGGTCACGAACAATACCCATGTATTCTCAGCTGGAGATGAGTCTCACCCAGAGGCTGATGAAATGCAAGCCGAATTGCATAGACTGCACGGAAATTTGGCTAAACCAGAAACAGACCAAATGTGAATACTACGCGATTTCGTGAACTTAAATTAGAGACTTCAAACGTGCAAGTAGCGTATTAGTACCCTCCGTCTCAAAGTAAGTGTCAATTTCTAGTTTTTCACAAAAAATTAGAGAAATTGAATTTTGGGTCATTTTAGTGACAAATATACATGAATACCCTTAGTCTCCATGTTATACCATTGCTAGTGTTCAGGAAATGGAGTAGTTAGTAAGGGTGAATTTAATAAGATTATAAAAAAATAAATAAACACTTATTTTAGGACAAAAAAAAAATTAAAAAATAAACACTCATATTGAAACAGAAACGGTTAACTTTTATTGCATATCATGGTCAAAGTTCACAGACTTGTAACTTCATTCGATAAGCATAACTCATCCAACATTCAGACAATTATAACAAAAAACTCTAGTTTGGATCAATTACAATTCATTCGATCTAACAAATAAGGAGACATCACTATGAAATTCTTGCTGGCTGCACAAAATCAGCCAGGTTGTATTTTACAATGTTACAGAACATGGGTATAAGGTCATGACTTCTTTTCCTCTCCGCTCTTTCATCTTTTGGGGTATTCTGTAATTAGACCTCAGATCTCTCGATAACATTCTAGAAAGAAAGAAAAAAACAAGTTGAACATGAAGAAAGTGAAAATAGAAATGCATCACTTGAAGTAACTTATAATCCAGTAAGATTTGGGAGATGCCGCGGTCCAGAACAAAAGCAGCTGCATGCAAGACTTTTTGCGGAGAGAAAAAATTCTTCGAATCAACAGATCCTATACAATAGGTTGCATCCATTATCATGAATAGAAGGCATTATGGTTAGCGTCTGCCTGGGCGACTTTTTGCTCTCGTTTTCTGCAAGGGAACATGAGTTATAAAGAGATCAGACTATTGAAACAGCAGCTTCTGCACTAAATTAATCTGCATCAAACATTTTTTTTATTCTTTTTGTTCTATTGGATGACAATGACACGTTACTATATGGGGCAACAAATTCATTCTCATCCTCCGGAACAAAAAGCAAAACAAGTACTCAGCATTAGAGAAACTATCCTGCAACTGGAAGAAAAAGATGTGCCTCTCACAAATAGCTCCTCCGGATGGGGAGCAGTGGATCAGACAGAAACACCTTTCTCCGAAAATAATCAAAATCAATTAGAAGTTCTCAATTAATAATCAATACTATCTCTGAATCACAAACACAAGCATTCATTTCAGGCCCTAATCACCATCAAATTCATTTTTATTCCAAACCACCAGCCACCAGGTCTTCTGCCACTCAGCATTTACCAGACAACCCACAAAAGAATAACAAATGAAAAGGAATCAAAACAAAACAAACATGCAAACGTGTCCCCCACTACATGTAACTGCATTTATATTCATTGGCACAACCCACAGAACCCCCATGTACACTCCAAATGTATGTTGTATGCGCGCTTGCGCCAATGATCTAAAGGAAGAAAAGGAAAGGAAGCTCAGATTAGGGTAGGTAACCACATTTAAATTCATTAGCACAACCAACAGACCCCCCATGTTCCAAATATATGTTGTGTGCGTGCTTGTGCCAATGATCTAAAGGAAGAAAAGGAAAGGCAGCTTAGATTAGGAGATGTACTTCAGTCTGTCTCTAAGTGTAATATGGGGGCTAGGGTTTATCTCCACATCTTCATGCTCTTCAACTTTCAAGGATAGTGAATTGTCTCTTTCGGTCCGAGCATGTCACCTACTTATATCGAAGGGCAAACCATGGAAATTGGTGTGTTAATTTCTCTTTTTGTTAATCTTTGTTTCCTCTTGTCAATAACAATGTCACCAAATACAATTACAACAACTACCAACGAGGTAAAAAGTTCACTGGTCCACTAAAGTTGCTGCCAGTCAGCCAGTGCCTACTGGCAACTGAGATCCTCTTCACCCTGCAGCAGTGCTATTAACCCCTATAGGGTATAGCCCACCTCATCCAATCCTCTTCACCAGTACCTTCTCTGTGATATTAGTATCTTCTATTCAAGAACCCAATTATATAACCAGCAACGTTTTAACAAAAGCCTGGTTTCTCCACAAGAAAGCTCGTTACCACTGCATGTATGGAATTGACTTTGGGAGAAATTGAACATGAAATGTTGTCTCGTCTCGTCTAATAAACATGCAGTAGCTTTTTGCATCAATCTGCCAGCTGTCAGCAATTGCTAAACATGTAGACACTGTTTGGATCCAAGGATCAATAATAGAAGAGAGGAATGAAAAAGTACAACCAAAGAGAAGTAAAGTTCTCTTATTGATTTAACTGTGGGTGAACTCTTCTTGTTGAGGAAAAAATAGTAGGGAGAAAGATGATTAGGAAATAAAAACGAGAAAAACTCTTTTGTAAGCAAGGAAGATTAAAATAAACTCCCTACACTAAACCGATAACTGACATAAATAAACTAGAGCAATACCATCTCTCCCTGTGTCAACCATCCATCTCCGCCGCCCACCAGTTATCACCAACCAAACCATCTTCATCTCCAACCAGTAGCAGCAACTCACCCCAAACCCATCACTCAATCAAGTCCAACTTGTCATATCGCAAACACCAACAGCTACGCAACACCTACCACTAATATTAAACCAAGTACAATTCCTAATATTAAACCTAGTACAATTCGACATCCCTTTCATCTTCACAATCTCCATTGAAAGTTCTATCTTAGTAAACCTAATAAAGTCCTTGTCCCACTTCTTATGCTGGTAAGCCACAAATTCAATAATACCGAAAAATGAGCTCATGCAAGGTTTTGAGAAAATATAAAAATCCACAGATTTATGTTGGTTCTGGAACTACCAGCAATAATCAGCCATTCATCTTTGGTGTGATTAACCGATAAGGGCTTCACTGGTTTCAAAGCTGCTGACATTGCAATTTTTTCTCGACTAGAGCATGGCTACATCATGAGTTTCAGAGCCCTTTGACGGTGGTTGCCAGACTAAATCCAAAAGACAATTAGTGGTCCTAGGAAGTTGGAAGAAAATGAAGATGGCAGAAAATTGCAAATCGGCGATGAAAACCATGACGACAGGGGATGCGCAAGAGTGCCAGGGAGACGTCAGACGTGAAAGAGATTATTCTTTTCTTTTCTTATCGGGAAGGGGGGTGTTGTGGGGAGCAGCAGGCCAATGTTCACATCAAGTTCATTCCTCACAGGTTTTGGGGGGAGCAGTTGATCTTCTGATTTTTAGTTAAAAGAAATCAGCTCCTATTTCCCTCTAATTTTCCCGAGCAACCAAATAAGAGAGAGAGAGAGAGCAATTCCTTTATGAACTCATTTCCTTCAGTAGAAGAATCCAAAATTAATCATACCTTTAAGGAAAATGGACAGCTAGGTTATTATTGGGTAAGAGCATAATTACTTACAGATAAAGTCCCGAAGCTTGCCCCAGATCCTGTTGCAGCTCCTGTTGAAATGAAATAAATTCAATGAGTCTGTAAATAGAATATGTAAGGGTAATCACCAAATTCAGGGAAGACGTGAGAGATTACAAAAGGAAGTATATGGTATTTAGTCAGAGAGCAATGCACATTATTTATGTGGCAACTTTCATTTCCAGCGTAGGCTATAAGATCAAAGTGAGTGATTGTAACATAATTTAGTAGAAAAGTAATAATAGTTGAATTGAGGACAATCATGATGTCAACTAAGGGTTGACACAGTAATTTCAATAGTAAACAGAAAACATAGTTGGCAGCAGTAAATAAAGAATTAAAAATAACAAGTTACCTGTAGCAAATGGAGTTGAAAATGATGAAGCTCCAGTGGCAGGAGCCGAACCAAATAATGGAGCAGTATTTAATGTGGGAGTCGAACTCGGGAACGAACCAAAAAGCGATGGCTGAGGAGAGGCACCAGATGATCCAAATAAGGAAGATGCTGGAGCAGATGTCGTGGGAGTCGAGAACAGTGATGCTGATGTGGGTGCTGATGGAGTTGTAAAAAGTGTAGAACCACTCCCAGCTGAAGCCGC
Organism: Platycodon grandiflorus; assembly: GCA_016624345.1. Classification (NCBI taxonomy): domain Eukaryota; kingdom Viridiplantae; phylum Streptophyta; class Magnoliopsida; order Asterales; family Campanulaceae; genus Platycodon; species Platycodon grandiflorus. The sequence continues at coordinate 28,707,188 of CM028361.1, read as the reverse complement.
TGAAGCTGCTCCAGATGTAGGAGGGGCAGTTGAGGTGCCAGGAGTTGCTGAGCTGGCAAACAAGCCAGCTACTTGAGTTGATTGTTGTGAATTCGCAGGCAAATGTAGAGTTGGATGTACCCTCCGAGCAGCAGCTGCTTGTTTGGCCGTTTCACGTCGATCAGCCTCAAGAAAGGGATCATTGCCATCCCCACGACGGCGCTGGTCAGCAAGATATGCTGTTTTCATGGACTCCATATACTGATGAATGCTCTCCACCTGGGCATACTTAATGTTAGTATGAAAACTGTTTCGGACTGCCTGGTAGAAACACATTGATATTAAGTCTAAAACACACACACGCACACACAAAAAGGGTTTGCTTTACCTTTGCCGCCACATGTACAAAGAAGTCATGTACATTCGACATGACTTTGGGAAGAGACTGCAACAAAGAAGAGCTGGAATTCATAGAATTCCTGTTAGACTCTAATAAGAGCAACTGCTCCAACTCTTCAATCCACTGGCGACACTCACCAAGATACTTCTCAAATCTGGCAACCGTTTGCTGCAAAAAGGGTGATGGTTTCCTAGGGAGCCCACTATAAAAATCAAAAACAGGCACCATGGCTGTAGCTGTCACTTGACCACTTGTAGCAACAGTCCCTCCTGAAGTCTGTGAAGTTGCTATAGCATTTGATGAAGCAGTTTTATTTGGATGAAGAAACCTCGGGTGTAGCATCATGAAAGAACGAACTGCAATCTCAGTGTTACGTAGCATATCTTTCACAGTAGCCATTAGGTCCTGCAGCAGGGTCTTCTGCCTATCCATAGCCGTACTGATTCCACCAAGTTCCTGTAAATCATAAGATGGAGACAATCAAGAACATGCAATAACTATATGATCAAAGAGAAATAAAAGCAGTTATGAAAACAAAATGGATTTAAGGAAAACTAGCAATAAAGGGCCATACGGAATGCTGACGTCTAATGATACATCTATAAAACTATAATTGAAGTGGTTAAATTACTAGTTAAGGCACAATGAAGGGGCACAACCAAATATGAAATGGAAAAACATGCCCTTATGTTTAAGAGATAACCCAAAAGCGAAGGCTGATTGCTCTTTCAACTATAAGGCAGTTCTATAAATAGTGCACCTGAACATTTCACCAAGAGTAGAGTATGGTGTCTTCAGATGATGCACTACCTCAACAGAAACGCGAAGCTACCTATAGGAACACCAAGCAGCAATGGACCCAAAATCTGACTCCATTTTCCCAAACAAATCCACTCAAGAATCATTCTCTTCAATCCAAGTACTAGGCTTGTATGTATTGAAAACAAAGGATAATCTAAGTAGGACTCAAAGTCTTAATCAAATGAAGTCCATGTATGGGAACTAAACCTCCACACCACTCTCTCCTTGAGGATCTACTAGCAGCTTGCCGCATAACTTCCCTTCCTCGGACTATGAAACCTTTTCTTCGTGTCTTATCACCCACAGAACCCTCAATTAAGAATCTTGATTGATTTTTTTACAGGCTCCACGTCATATGAATCATGCTTCATCCTTGTGTATGCAGTGTGCTGCATTGATGCCTGCAAGGGCTTGGGGCAAGATCCACCAAGCAAGGAGAGTAAACAACAAAGTGGCTAAAAGCACAACTTTGGAAAAACATGTCATCGTAAGGTCACAATTCCAGAGTGGCCATCCACGGATCTAGGCACTGTTTACGTTGATGAAGAACATTCTTTATTATACAGAATTCCAATTTGGGCAATACAAACTTTTGTTTAATGTAGGAGTTTTCTTATAATAACATATTTCTGAATATTTTATACATAGATCTTCTATAAATCCTCCATTTCACTTTAACACTCCATTTTTCATCTTAAAAAGTCAAAAAAAAAAAAAAAAAAAGTAGTCTATATTCAACTGTTAAGTTCACATGTTGCATGACGCCATGACCTTGTAATTTCATCCCTCATATAAAAAATAAAACTAATTCAATACTCTTGAGAGCTGTAATGATACTCCCAAGCTAATGATATTCTTTGATTTACAGATTTTCAAGAAGGTAAAATGGAACTAACGACTGCATGTTATTCAAGTGTTGTTAAGTGCTGAAAAATAGAAAAGAAAATGATATATAAAAAATCTTCTTTTTCATCCAATTTCAGTGATAACGAAAATATGGAACATGATTTTTCTTCATTTTCCTTTCCTTCCTTTGCAGCAGTGTAATACAAAGATCGTAACTACCTCTGACTCTAACTAGCAGCAACTTTTGAGATTACTTTTTTGTTACTAAATGATTGTAACTTTTGGGATAAATATGTATGCAAGTTATTTTTAAGAGCAATGACTTCTTCAATTTATCTACAATAGCGAAACGTGACATTCATTAAGGAAAGGAGGTAGAATGAATTTCTAACATGAACTCTCTAAGTGGAAAAATGGAGTACATGAGTTAATAAACAATTCCATAGAGTCATGCGTATAAAATTTGGCTCTCTAGTTTGAGCCTTCCTGGAGAAGATCAACTTGAAGATGCATAACATTTCACCCTTGCAATGCAAAATTCCTTTCCTGTATCCGCCACTGCTAGTGGCTGCGTGGCAGTGACGCAAATGTCTCCATTTCAGCATGTTTACATCCACCTTGAAAGTTTCACTTATCTTTATATATATTCTTCTTCCAGAATTCCTCTTAAAGCAAAAGCATGCCAGCTGCTCCTTTTCCAGCCACTTACGAATCTAAACTACACGCATATCCAACAGTGACTTAATCATGCCTTTGGGAACTCTCTCGGCACACCCAACAGAGAGCTGCAGTCCATTAGCAAGCTCAAACTCCTGGAGAATTGTACATTGGTATATTTTGTTGCCTTCTTTCTTCCTAGAATGCCTTGCACTTTGGGCATTCCACTCTCTTGAACTCCATCTTTCAGTGCAAGACCCCTTTTTTACAACTCACTTGTACATCCCCAAGAACAGATGAAGTTTCTACTTACCTTTCGATCACTAAAATCTGGCAAACACTTGTGTCACTTGAAGGTTTCAAAACATTTCTACTGTCAGATTTGCAAAACTAAATGAATAAGTTGATGATATATCAGCCTTGAGAAAGTCAAGCTGTTGTTTACAACAGATACGATGCTTGACATAAAGATCGATATATTTAGAAAATGCATCACAGCATTACACATCTTCACAAAGCAACAGTACAAATCAAACCGAATTTAAGATCATCCACCCCAAACTCAGGGATACAATATGAAGTACTAATTTGAGAAACAGGATATTCAAATCTTACCAAGCAATACAAGCTTACGTGAAGACAGAACCTAAGAAATCCATTTTACTCAAGAGTCTTATCTTCCTTGCAGTACTTACTTCACTTCATAGAAGAAATCAAACAATTTGTGTTCAAATGGGAACTCTTTGAGTAGAAAGGGAGTAAAATATTGGTAGCAACCTTGTAGGAGTGTTCATATACATAGCTTTTATTTACCAGCAACCTATGGATGAAATGCATGATCGCAACAAAGGGAAGTTTTGGCAAGAGTATGAGATGTAAAGAGGCAGCTCAGAACATAACTAGGGACATCAAGCTCTACATCGATGGCAGTGCCAGTCAAGGATCCAAGTACCAGCAAATGAGCAAAGGGTAATTGATTTTCACATTATGCAAACACATGTTCCTAGACTTGCTGTATCAAAACATAGAATTACTTGTTCAAACAAAATTCTTCTACCCTTGGTTCAATTTAAATTAGGGTTAATTACACCATTAGTCCCTTGACTATTAACGATTCTACGATTAGTCCCTTAAGAAATTTTTTTCAAATTTCAATCCTTAGAGTACCAAAAAGTCACGCGGCTAATCCTTTTGATGGATGTCGTTAGTAAAATTCCGTTAAGTCACCCATGTGCGTTGCACATGCCATTTTTCAAGGGTATTATGAGAAATTCATACTAAATAATTGAACAATAAAAAAATTAATACCTGCTTCTCATCTTCAACCTCTCTCTCTCTCTCTCTCTCTCTCTCTCTCTCTCTCTCTCTCTCTCTCTCACACACACACACACACTCTACTTTTTTCAGTTGCTTTTTCCTCATCAGTTTGACTCGGAGAAGGCAAGACGAGTACCCCAATCACTCTACTCCATTTCCTCCCATTCCATGGCTTCCATTAACATCAAAACGCCGTTAACCTTTCGTTTTGCTGGAATGAGGGGTTTTGGAGGATCAAGAAATGAAAAATTTTAAAAATAAAGTTCTACCTCAAATCCACAAGCTAGGTTGTTGTCATATCCGGGGAATTTACAGTGGAGATGCACCAGAGAAGCTCTTTCAAGAAACCCATTTCACCCTTGTCTCATCTTCCCTAATCAAAACCAAAAAAATCCCAAATTGAAGAGAGAAACCCTTACCCACCAACTCAAATCTCATACACGCACACACAATTGGTCCGTCCATGAAAATAACCCAACAAATCTATAAATTTAGCCAAATGAAGACTCGATCCAGCCATGGGGATAGATTTGGGTTGTCGCTGATGCTGAAGGTTTGTAAGCTGGTGAGGCCGAGGAAGAAATCGGGTGGGATAGAGGTGAAATTGTTGGAATCGAGGTAGATTTCATGGAGGGAGGTGAGGTTGGAGAAGGAAGGTAAGTTGCCGGAGAGGGAGTTGGATTGGAGGGCAAGGGATTTGAGCTGGGCGAGTTGGTTGAGTTCGGTTGGGAGGGTGCCGGAGAGAGATTTGGTTTGGAGGTTGATTGCGGTGACTCTTTTGGAGTTGTTGCCGTTGATGACGTCCCATTGGTAGTAGTTAGAGCCTGACCAGCCTGATGGGGAGATGACAGCGTGCAGTTGATGCCGACGATGACGACATTTGCGCCCCTCTAAATCCTCCTACACCTGCTTCTCATGTTCAAGACGCCCCTCTAAATCCTCCTACACCAGCTTCTCATATTGAAGATGCCTCAGATTCGACTTCTACTAAAGTCGTCAAGATCGTCTATTGATGTTTGCTTCAATTCCATATTTTCAATCTCCGTTTTTTCAATATTTTCTGATTGTTGTTAAATATATATCTTGTGTAATTCCTGGTAAATCTTTCAAAATTTTAATGAGAGCGAGAAAGAGGTATTAATTTTTTTATTGTTTAATTATTTAGTATGAATTTTTCATAATACCCTTGAAAAATGGCATGTGCACCGCACATGGGTGACTTAACGGAATTTTACTAACGACATCCATCAAAAGGATTAGCCTCGTGACTTTTTGGTACTCTAAGGATTGAAATTTGAAAAATATTTCTTAAGGAACTAATCGTGAAATCGTTAATAGTTAAGGGACTAATGGTGTAATTAACCCTTTAAATTAAAACCATCATAACTCAGAAAAATTAGAGTTAACTAATTAAATCACAATTTACAAGGATAAAATGTCATTGCTATTCTAATATGTAACCAAACCAAATCAGTATCTCAACAATCCTAATTCTGATTGTCCTTCTGTATCTTTTTCTTTTTCTTTTTCTTTCTTTCTTTTTTGTCTTTAGGGCTGGATCAGGGGTAGATTAAACCAACAAAGGGTTGAAGTCATATATTTTGAAGCCTGCCATCTATGAAACGGGGGTAGAATTCAGCCGTGAGTACAAATTCTACTTTTGGGCATGCGAAAAAATAAAAACAAAAAGAAAGAGAGAAAGAAAGCAAACTCAAACACGCTAAATAGAACATCGAAGTACCTGAACAATGTGACTTGCATCAAGCTCAAATCCATCATTGGAGACCGAAGAATCGTAAAGCCGGCCACATTGGTCCATTCGTTGGCTTTCATCTCTATACTCCAATATTCTCTCCCTATCCAAAAAAAATCACCTTATCAATTCAATCCCTAAATTCAATTCCACGTAACAGAAAAATTAGGCAGTTAAACTGGCCCCATTTTACAATTTTCAAATATATGTCATACTCAATTTGAAGGAGTAATTTTTGAGAATCCGGGTGGAGGTCAGCCCATTTAGTACTGTAACTCGCGGGCGCCTTATCGTTGGTAAAGAGAAAGAGTTGACTTTGCTGTAATTGCAGTTGTTGTTGCTGCTGCTGCTGCTGTTGTTGTAGGAATTGTTGCTGTTGTTGCTGTAGAGGAGTTTGCTGCGTTTGTGGAAAGAACGGACTGCTCTGTTGAAATGGAGACTGTTGTTGTTGTTGTTGTTGTTGCTGCTGCTGTTGGGTTTGAGGTTGGAACAGTGGCGTTTGTTGTTGCTGCTGCGGCGTAAAGGAGAACGCCATTGTTTGAGAAGAATGCGTTCTTTAGTAGTTTTTCTGTGATTGGTTCTGGTAATTAGGGCTCATTAGAAATTGAGAATTGAAATCTGGGCGGGAGGGAAGAAGACATTATTTCAAAACCCTTTCTTTAAACCCTAGATTTGGAAGAAGAGAGGGAAAGTGGTGGGGGAAAGACAACCCAACCCGTCTGTTCTTTCGAGTTTGGAGATTTGATTTGATGAATATGGGCCTAGGTCGTCTATGGGCCTAGGTCGTATGGGCCTTCTCATTTAATGTAAACAGATTTCTCCTTGGGTCCGTACGACGACCATCTTATGCACCGCTTGTTTCAAGAAAAATAAATTTTAAAAAAATAATTTTTTGAATTAATTTTTGAAAAATAAGAACATTCTACGTTCAATTATTTGGTAAATTTTTGAAAATGAGTCGAAAATCATCTCCAGTGTTTGGTAATTTTTTTGAACCCATGCAAAAAAAAAATTTATGTAATGTAATTAATTGAATGATACGTATAATTTGATTTTGTATTTTAAATTGATTGTTATAAATCTAAATTTGACAAACCTAACTATTTATAATTTTATAAAATATAAAAATAAATAAAATTGCAATTTATAAAATTAAAAGTTTTTTTAATCTCAACCTAGAAAAAGTAACTACTATATTAGTTTCTTTAAATAAAAAAACAAATGGCATATATTTGTATGTATACAACAATTATTATTTTTGTGGTTTTGGTAAACATTTTAAAAATATATTAAAATGTATTTCATTCAATGTAATTTGTTGAGATATTAAAACAGTTATTATGCTTATCTTCCTAAAAAGAAAAAAGTTTAGTACTAGTTAATAATGCTACAAAAGGGGATGAGCACTATAGAGAGAGAGGAAAAGCCCAGGCATTTGACGTGTGAGCTTCCGAAAATGACTCACGGAGGTCGGGCTCGTATGTCATTCATTTTCCATTAAAAGCATGTCGTTTTTTGTTGACTGGGAGAATATTTTTGTTGATCTTAATTTTTTAATATTATCAAATACTAAAAAATAAGAAAATTATTTTTTGTGAAACAAATGGAACCTTAGTATTATGAATTAATTGCGGGTCGGTCACCTTTTGGGATTTTCAATTGTTTTAGGGCAAGTTCAATAATGGGTATTAAATACAAATTTGAAAAAATTGCGGGCTGGTCCCCTTTTGACAATTTACAATCGCTTAAGTCTACTATAATTATTTTCAACGGCTTAAGTTCATTTTAAGTGATAAATTAGCTATTTGTTCCAAAACTGCCCCCGTAACAACATATGACGTTTTTAAGTGTAATTTGTACATCGTCATGTGTGTGAAATGTGCATCGTCAATGTAATTTGTGAAATGTGCATCGTGAAGTATAAAATATGCATCGTCAATATAATTTGTGTTAAGAAAGGTGCATCGTGAAGTATAGTATTATCAATGTAATTTGGTATTTTGTGTTAAGAAATGTGTATCGTCAAGTATAAAATATGCATCGTCAATGTAATTGTGAACTTATATTAAGAAATGTGTATCGTCAAGTATAATTTTGTGTATCGTCAAATATAACTCTATTATTTCAATATAATTTGTGTTAAGAAATATGCACATGTTATTCATCGTGATGTATCGATTGTTCATCAGGATGCATTACTTTTGTGCATCGCGATGCACAATATATGCATCAGGATGCACAACATTTTTTATCGCGATGCAACAAAATAGTGTATTAACGTTTTTTAGTGAACGTGATTCATCAAATAATTCTTACTCTGTTTTTGAAACCCTAAAATGTATTCAGTAATACTAATATGATACTTCACTTTTGTTGGTTCTAGTGGTTGTTATTTTCTCGATGTTCTTCTGTAGTTGAAAAGACATTTTTGGCTCTGTTTGATAATATCTCACTATGATATTTTCAAAAGTTTTTACAAAATCACCGAAGGGTTTTAAGATTTTTTGCTCTATTTGAAGTGAAGAGTGTTTTTTTGCTGTGTGTTTGAAGTGAAGAGGGTTAGTTTGTTTTTGTAGTCTGAAAGTCGATTGAATGCATACGTGTTAGAATGAAGGGCATAGACGACATTAAGCAAATGAAAAAGGTAATTTGTGCATCGCGATGCACAAAAAGTACGTTGTAATATAATTTTTGTGCATCGCAAGCAAAAAATGTAATTTGTGCATCGTGTTGCGTTGTAATGCATCGTTTTTTGTTTTGCGATTCATAACGTGTCGTTCCGTGTTTTTTAATGGCATAGATAAAATTTCGCAAAAAAAAATGTCATTTTTCGGTTTGAAACAATTACAGTGAACTTAAGTGGTTGAAAATTGTCTAAAGGGTATCGGCCCAAATTTTACCCTACAAATTTTGATACCTAGTTGAAAGTCTTATCATCTCCAATAGTCAAAATAAGGAGTACCAAATTTTGCCTTAGTCCTAAGAGAGGTAGCAAATTTGCTACATATCTTAAGACTTTACATGGCTGAACACGCGCGCGGGTGGAGGCAATAGCCGGTTGAATTATCATTCATTCATAATTTATTTTAATTTTTATATCATGACAAATGACGACTATAATTTTTCAAAATTTTTATTTTAACAAAAAATTAATTAATTAAAAGAACTGTCATACTTTAAATAATTGATAATGTATAAAGTATCCATAAAGTTATTAAAAAACTAAGAATAAATTTAATACCATGAATTTGATACCTATTGTTACGTTGGAGATGATAATTTGATGCCTTGTAAATAGTAATCAATAGGTATCAAAATTTGATTTTGATACCTAGGGGCCAAATACCATTGTTGGACTTGCCCTTAGTGCCTCATTTTTATTTCCAACCGCTTAAGTCCATTTTAAGTGATCAATTGATCAATTGTTCCAAAATTGTCCATGTAACAACTTAAACAATATTTTAAAGATTGTCTTCCTTTAATTAATTTTATTTTGTAAATTATCCCTTCCATTTCATTCATTGTTTACTTTGCTACAGTCTTCATCTCTCTCTATCTCTCAGTTTCTTTCCATGCCAGTTCATAATCAAAAAACAAGAATAATATAATTTTTAAAATTATTTTAATTCTTTGTGTCTATGTTATATCAATATTGTTCATCAATCGTTGAATGCTGTTACAAAATTCAAAAGAAAGTGATTAACTTTTTAGAGGTGTCTTGGAGAGTTCATTTAATCTTTAATTCCCTAATATTCATCGCGATGCATGAAAATAGTACTTTTTTAGTACAATTTTATGCATTGTGATGCACACTTTTGATGCATCGTAAGTGTAATGTTGTTCATCGCGATGCAAAAAAATAATACTTTTTAGTATAATTTTGTGCATCGTGATGCACACTTTGATGCATCGCAAGTGTAATGTTGTGCATTAGTACTGCTTTGTGCATCACGATCCACTTTTGATGCATCGCAAGTGTAATGTTGTGCATCGCGATGCACAAAAATAGTACTTTTTAGTACGATTTTGTGCATCGCAATGCGCACTTTTGATGCATCACAAGTGTAATGTTGTGCATCGCGATGCACAAAAACAGTACTTTTTAGTACGATTTTATGCATCGCGATGCACACTTTGATGCATATCAAGTATAATGTTGTGCATTAGTATTGTTTTGTGCATCAGCATGCAAGTGTAATGTTGTGCATCGCGATGCATAAAAATAATACTTTTTAGTACAATTTTGTGTATCACGATGCACACTTAGCTGATGGCAAAGTTGTAAATAAAATAAAAATTAGTTAGTCAATAATGACAAAGTTATAAATAGAATAAAAGTTAGTTAGTCAGTAATTGTGTTAGCTGATGGTAAAGTTGTAAATTAAATAGAAGTTAATTAGTCAGCTATTGTTTAGTGGAGTATAGCTGTTAGGGAGTTAGTTAGAGTGTTCGCGATGCATCAATTTGTGGATCGCAATGCATATCGTGTCTGTTTCGTTTTTTCTTTAAGGGCATAGACGACATTTCGCAACAAATGTGTAATTTTTGGGTTTGAAACAATTATAAGAAACTAAAGCGGTTGAAAATTCATTAAAAGGTACCGGCCCGAATTATGCCCTAGTATTATACTACTCTTCTTTCTAACACGTACGCAGTGCATCGCCTTCTCTCTCCAAAACAACTACCCATATTGAATGTTTAACACAAACACATTCCAAATAACTCTCTTAACTTCCAAAAATCTTAAAACCTCCGGCGATTTTAAGAAAGATTTCAAAATATTGTCGTGAGTTCAACAATAAGATAAAAATATTTTCAAAAGTACAACAGAGCACAGAGAAAAAAGTAACTAGTATCAGAAAAAAGAAAATACGAAAACAAGAAGTTGAAGAAGTATTAGGTATGTATTTCTGAATACATTTTATAGTTGAATTTTTTGTTTATAACTCTCTTAATAGAGTGAAATCTGAATAAATTTACATAAAAATTTTATTTTTAACGTATCGCGATACATTTTTTGAAAAGAAATATGTTATGGATACAATTTCAAAATTGATACATTGAGCTCAATGAAATATATACATCGTTTGTAGAGTTTTAAATTTTGTGTATCACAATGCACAATTAATGCATCATGTTTTACTTCGTTGTTGTAATTCTTCATTTATGTAATTGTAACCACAATATACATATTATGCAGTTATGACTATTAAAAATTCCACTAGAATAGTGTAGAGATCCAGTATGCAGTCGCTCATAGATCAAATTAAGAATATCGATTTAAGGGATAATCATGGAATCGCGCTAAAGAAATCACCTTTTTGGTACCTCATAAACAGCATACTTGGTGGTGATGTCGTTCGCAAGCATTGTAAAAAGGACGATTTGATCATAAGAAGTATTGCCAGGTGCTACGTCAAGGGACATATGTATTTTCGGTTTGGGCGAAAAAAGTTAAAACTTAAAGAAATAGATGCGAGACTCATATTTGGCATCAACGATGGAGAAGAGAAAATCAACATATCTTTTTAAAAATTTGATCGCAACGATTTCCTCCAAAGGTGCTTCCCGGAGAAAATGTAAAAGGAATCAAAGAACCTAGGATTGAAGCCGAAGTTAATTTTTTATAGAATTAAGGAAATGATAAAGAGTCCGGATCAAGTAGATGTCGACTGCGTCGCTGGCTTGACGACCTTGCTTGTTCTCGTGACATTGCTGGTTGCAACCAAAACATCATATATACCATGAGCCTACACAATGCTTGTGTCTGATTTGAACAAAATATCAACATATAATATTGGTCAAAACATGTAGTTGATTTGTTATTGGAAAGCTTGAAAAATACAACTAATGACCACGTAGAGAGATACGTGCTGCTGCTGCCGGTAACTTTAATTTTATTTAATATTATTATATGCAATTTATGTGTATGATGCATGTTGATTTGAGCATATTAAGTGTGTTGAATTTCTGTATGCAATATTGGTTGTGCGAGCAGAGTAACATTTTGCAATCGACTCACCGAACTTATATTCCGAGGTTTGTCAAATGGGATTTAAGGGCACTGTCCAGGGAATTGGATTAATCAAATTTTGTTAGGGTCATGAATAATCAGGTGAATGGTTATAAAATGACACGTTAGTATTATATTAGAAATATCAACATTATATTTGTGATACACAAAGTATGCATCGCGATGCACACAATTGTACTAAAAAGTATTGTTTTCATGCATCATGATGCACAACTTTTATTTTTGATGCATAATCTTGTATTGAAATATAACATTACACTTGCGATGCATAAAAGTGTGCATTGCGATGCAGAACATTATACTACAAAAGTACTAAGTTGGTATATCGCGATGCACAACATTTATAAATTTTTTTTTTTTTTGGTTTTGCAGAGGTTTGATAATGTTCTCAACAGAACAAATAATGAAAAAGAACTGCTTTGGGCAAAGAGAAAGAATAAGATAAAAATTCTTTGTAAAGTTGTTGTGGATGCTCTTGAAACAAACAACATGAATTTAATTGAGGTGAATATAGGTGTAGATGGAGATCCAAGCAATGAAAACACGGTTACAGAGGCTTCAAGAGGTGATCAACAAAATGCTAGAGGTGAACCCAGGGAATCATCAATTAAGAGGGGCGGGGTGACTGCCAACGTTACGAGTGAATGTGTGACTCAAACACAAGTCAGAATTCAACAAGAAGATGTGAGTCAAACAATTAACAAAGTTCAAATTGAGAAAAGACAAAAATCAAGAAGTCAGAAAGGATTAAGATGAATAATCGGAAGAAGAAGTGCAAGAATACCAATGGAATGACAATACATATTGATTAGATGTGTTTCTTAGTTATTAAATTGTAGTTTATGTTTTACTACTTGATAATGGTCGGTGATTGCCCGATGTTTAGGCAATTTTTTTGGTAATGTAATGTAAAACAGGGGGTCTATGATAGGGATTTGTGATTGCCCAATGTTGGGGTTGTTCAATGTAATTTTTGTTTTGTTACTTGACAATGGAGATGTAAACGAGTGTAAGGGTTTGGTTAGTGATTGCCCAATGTTGGGGCTGTTTTATGGATATGTAATGATAACATTGTGTAATTTCTCTATTTTTTGACATTACACTTGCGATGCATGAAAGTGTGCATCGCGATGCACAAAATTGTATTGTTTTCTTGCATCGCGATGCACAACTTTTATTTCTGAAAAACAATATTGTATTGAATCAATCAACATTACACTTGCGATGCACATAATTGTACCAACAAAAGTATTGTTGTTGCATTGCGATGCAAGAGTTTTATTTACGATTCACAATAATTAGGATAATGAATTTCAAAAATTAAAATATAAAAAATATAGTCAAACCATTATCAATTTTAAAAACATCAACAATTATAATGAAAACTGATAAAATTTTGGTCATTGACACCATGTTCTTAAAATCTTCTTCATTAGTTAAACAACAATTGTTGTGTGTTCCTATAGTGTATTTCAAATACAATTATCTGATTGACAATTGCAATATTTACCTCTAATGCATTCGTTCAACTCAGATAAATCAAAATTTTTTGAAACTTACGAAACAATAGTATATCCTCTGATTGAATACGGCTTTCACAAAATGCTATATGTATCTACGAAACTGTGCTTGAGCATGAAATTGTGTTTACTAACTTTAAATTAGAGTAATGTTTCGCTATTTTTAATGCTATGATTAAAAATTCTATATTTTGCATTTCCATTCGATTGAGCACTTAGAATTTCAAATAGTGTAGAAAGAAGTGCTTCAAATTATGTAGACGGTGTCTTTTCAGAGCTCGTTTGGTGTAACGTTTTGAAAACGCAGCGTTTTTAAAACACAGATTATTTAAAACGCGACTTTTTTATTTATAAATGCGTTTGGGATATTATGTCAAAACGCAGCTTTTTATTCCCTACTGCGTTTTAAAATCTGCGTTTTGGGAAAAAGCTAGGAATTTCAGCGTTTTAAAACGCAGCTGCATTTTGAATACGCTGCTTTTTATAACGCAGCATTGAAACGCTAAGTTAAGGAATAAGCTACGTTTTAACCCTGCGTTTTGATCAAAACGCACAAACAAACGGGCTCTTAATCATATAAAATAATTGGTTATTCGAGCACAGTTGTAAAACTCTTGCTATCAACTACAAATTAAATCGTGAGCATTGCATTAATCAGAAAATAAAATTAGAAAGCAAAAAAAAAAAAAGTTATGTCAAATGATTTGCTAAGAAGAGAGAAACAATGGATCGAGCACATGCCATTTAGTAACTAGTATCAAACTAACTAGTGCCATGCAATGGAAGCTAGCTAGCATGAATGCTTTTCAGTACAACATTAATTAACGTGAAGCATGGCTAGCTAATTAACTCAAATTTGATGAAAATTAAACCAGGCAGTGGTGTACATTCAAAGATTCGTCTTTTAGCTAGGGTTGTGATTTTGCCAAGATCAGCTCTCTAATCTAACAAGGCGTACGTACATACGTAGCTTAATTAATTAATGAAACCACAAAAACCATTCTGGATAATTAATTACTGTATTGCTGCTTGCTGCTACCTAGGAACACACTAGCACTGTAGAATCTAGATCATCGTCACTTCATAGCATTGCCCGGAGTGGAAATAGCAAGATCCGGCAAAGAAAAGCAGTCACCACCACCACCGCCACCCACAAATCCTCCCCCCTCTCCACTCTCCAGTGGCCAAGCGTTAGCGTTCCCAATCATACTTCCACCGCCAACTGCAGTGGCAGCGCCATCCCCAACCCCAACACTAGAGAAGGGCCAAATCGTTCTTCCGAGTCCAAAGCCCACATCTTCAAACCCAGGCCCAATTCCCATTCCAAACCCACCTAACGCCAAGAGCCCAGCATGCCCCTGCGTATTCAACAACGATGTAAAGCTCCCACAAATATTCCCGCCAGCTTTAGCGTCACCAAGAAATGGCAGGGGCCCACTGTGATGATCCAGAGGGAACAAAACCGGTGTGGCCGTTCCCACGTGGCGGTACTCCAGGCCGGGGGGTGCCAAGGAGTTGACGACCGTGCGGGAGCGTTTGGCGTTCTTGCGGCTGCCACCGCCGATGGGGATGTCGCGGAGGGTGCCACCGTGGGTCCAGTACCGGCGGCAGGCTTTGCAGAAGTGGCGGGGCTGGGAGAAGTTGTAGTTATTGTAGTAGCAGAACTTTGTGTTGGTGGAGTCGCAGCGTGGACATCGGAGGTGCTCTGGCTCCGGGGGTGGCCCTCCCGCGTGCTGTGGCTTTGAGGGTCGCTGGTGATCAACCGAATTATCTGATGGCATTTCTCTGTTGTTTGTTAAACTTTCTAGGGTGCTTACCTTAAAATTACCAGTAGCTATAGCTAACTAAAAAAGGGAAGTGAAGAGAGAGAGAGAGAGAGAGAGAGAGAGAGAGAGAGAGAATGAACAACAGAACAAGTGTTTGGGCACTTTTTGGAGGAGGGAAGTGGGATTTTATGGTGGGGCTTTTGTGTGCGAGTGTGTGTGAGAGAGTAATTTTGTATGTGTGTGTGTTAATTAATGACAAAGTTTTTATTAGTAAAGTATACTATTAACTGAGTTTCTTTCCGGGGTTATATTCTTGGAAGAGATTGGAGCAGCTTTTGTAGAGAGAGAGAGAGAGATAGACATTATTTGGGGGTTTATACAGACGGCTAGAAAACAGGGTCTGCGTGTTTGGGTCGGCTCTTAATTGTGGCCTCTTTGCTTTCTCATACTCTCTCTCTCATCGAGATAGAATCATTTTGACAGTTTTTGCGAGGGATTTTGGCAAACCAGAACACTCCCCCTACTACCCTCAATGTACAAGTTTTATATAGTTTTTTTTTTAAAATTATGGCAAAAAAAATTTAATATAATAATATGTAAACGGTAAAAATATTTTTATATATTTGTATCGATATAATACGAATATGAGTGAAGTGTATCAGACTAAAAATACGTCATATTTTGTATGAATTTTTTTTATATTTTTATCATTTTTAAGTTTAAATATTTAAATATTTTTACATTTATACATTGTCAAAACTATAATCTTCATATTATTACATATTTATGACAAATTAACTATGTATTAATAGCTAAATGAAAGCATGATTAATATATATACTCTTATGTGTGTACTTCAAACAACGTGCGTAGTAACAAATAATATTTCTTAGACTTCATAATTATTATTTTCATGTTAAATATCTAATTTGATCAATTCGAATAAGATTAATAATATAAATTAAATAATTTTAATGATAAAATTATATCAAAATTTGATATATATCGAGTTTTACATGTGAAGAACCATACGTTTAAAGTTCTATACGCGTACTATACGATTCAACCCAAAAGTATGAGTATTTTTAATTAAGTTTAGTTTGAGTACGGTAAATGAGAATATTTTTTAATTATTCTACGTATGTGTATTATACGCGTACTATATGCGAATTTACTAACTATGCTACCCAGTTAATTTTTCTTCATTACTTCCCACTGCGGCACAACTTCTATGCAATACTCTGTACGCACTTATTAAACAATAATCTATTTGTACTTAAATTATTGTTTTGTTTGATTTTTTTGAGTTAAAAAAAATTCAAATAAAAATTTGACGTATATTTTTTCATATTTTCAAAATCACAAACAAACAATTAGAAGTATTTTTTAAGTAATACGAATTGCGTATTTTGAAATAATAAAAAATTTAAATCAAATTTTCATTTAAAACAAGTCCGTTTGACAAAAAAGTTAAACGAGACAATAATTTAAGAACGGGGGAGTATTTGATTTATATCATGCATTATATGGATCTGATTATAACAATTTGAAAACAAATAAATACTTTTAGGAGCAATTTGGTAGTCAGGATTAAGGCCGGATATGATTAATTAATAAGCCAAATAGTCGGATTTTTGATACGTAATAGGCGGTCGGGACAAATAGCACGAGCTATTCGGATAAAGTCCTTATTCCCTTGCTAAGGGAGATGATGGTATTATTAGCGCCCTCACTAAAAAAAATTGTGATTAACATTTTTAATTTCATAATTATCCCCAATTATAAGTGAGAATTAATAGCAAGAGCGCTAATAACACCAAAATTAATAATACTACTTATCCATACCAAACAAGCCCTTAATGTCTGAGAATATATCTTAAAATCAATTAACTTGCGAAATGCATGATCACAAAATCGTTAGACTAATATTTACCCGACATTGGGATTTAAAATCTAAGCGCATTTTGATGAAAGCTTGTATTTGAAACCATCTTGATTGTTGAATGCAAAAGAAAATTTGGCTTTAGCTTATCCGTACTTGTAGATAAGTGAATTGCCTCTTTGGCAGAACTTAAGGTTTAATTCCAGTGCATAACCCTGAGGTTTAGCCAATTTCCAGTGCCCCCCTAAGGTTTAGACTCATCTCAATGCCAACCATTTTGCGTATATTTGGCTAGAATCAATCGTTATAATTTTGGAGAATTGCTATTTACACCTAGGATTTTACTGAGTACACCCCACTGCATATATTACAAAAATGTAATTATAAATTTTGACTTAAATACCTTTATTTATTTTTTAATATTTTAGGTTTTAAAAAAAAAAAACTAATTACTGGTTTTGTTTGGGGGAAGAGGAGGAGGAAGGAGGGAGGGGATGGCGGGCTTGACGGTGTGGGTGGGGGGGGAGGGAGGGAGAGGGGAGGTGTGCTTGACGGTGTGAGAGGGGGAGGAGGGAGGGGGCGAGCTTAAGCGGTGTGGGTGGGGGGAGAAGGAGGAGGAAGGAAGGAGGGAGGGTGGCTTTGATCGGGTGTAGGTGGGGGAGGAGGAGGAAGGAGGGAGAGAGAGGGGAGGCGGGGCACTGGTGGTGGTGGGGAAGGAAGGAGGGGAGGGAGGCGGGAAAGGAGGGAGGAAATGGGTGAGCTTGACGGTGTGGGTGGGGGGAAGGAGGAGGAGGAAGGAGGGAGAGGGAGGCTGACTGGTGGTGGTGGTGGTGGGTTGGGGCAAGGAGGAAGAAGGGAGGGTGTGGGTGTACTGGGCTGGTGGGGGGAAGGAAGAAGAAGGAGAGTGGGGTGTGCTTAATAGATGGGTTAATTTGTAAGGGTATAATAAGAAATTAAGGGGGGTGTACTTAATTTTTTGAGCGGTGAAAAATATTTGGGTGGGGTGTAATCAGTAAATTGTTGGGTGTAAATAGCAACTCTCTAATTTTGACCATCAATGAATTTTTTTTTCTAAGAACACAATTTTATTAGTTTTTAACCCCCTTTCTATTGGGAGTTAAAATTGCACCAAATTAATTTTGACACTTTTTGAGCCAAATTTAAATATTTTCGTGTAATTCTCACCCTTAAAATTATACTTCATTCGTTCTACCCAAAGAGTCCACGTTTGAAAAGTCTAATTATTAAGGAATATATTAGTGTCATTGGATTTGGTCATAATTACAAAAATACTTAAGCACAACCAAATTGATTACAACACAAGTGGAGGGTAAAGATGAAAGATTATGAAAATTGTAAACATAATTTTTCAAAATGGATCCAAAAATAGTATAGTGAACTTTTTGCCTGAAACGGAGGGAGTATAACCTTAACCATCTTTATACAAAAATCTGGCTCTATCACTGATATAGAAATAGTTGCTTAAGTTGTCATCTAGGTAGTAGCTATCGCTTGGTTGAATATGGTGTTTGCAAACATAAGAAGTGAAGTAACAAAGAAATCCCAAAATGAAACTAAATGTGTGTGTGTGTGTGTGTTTTTTTTAGTTCAACAATACGGTCTTTGAGGATTTCTCTCCTCGATCGCCCTCTTCGTACCTAGATGATTTTCCTTCCACCTTAGTACGATGGTTGTTGAAGACTTGAAGTGAAATTGGAATCGGTCGGAAAACCGATTACACATAAAGTAGTATGCATATCCTTAGTTGAAGGTTGAAATTTCACCATAGCTAGTGACATTTGGTTTGCAAAAATGAGGTTGGAGTAGTCCATTCCAGAAGTTGGAACCAAACAAACATCCGCATTGCCTATTTTCATTAGGAAATTAAATAGTAGAAATCCAAACTTGTATGTCCAAATTAAATTTTTCATAGAAATTTAACTAAAAAGCATAAATGGATCGATTAAATGGTAGAATCAGATATTAAGTTATGTAATTAACTAACTAACCAATCAGGCATTCATTCTCGGCATAAGTTAGTTAGGGTGAGAAATCTAATTAAAACCCTATCATGACTTATTTTCATTTTTACTAATCATTTTATTAATATCAATCGAGGCCTAAAAGACGTAAAGCTATAAGAAGAAGTGGTGGCATTCATTTTAATATTTCTAAAGACTTACATTAATCTTTGATTGTAATTTCCTGGCTACTTTCCTATTAATTAGCAAATTAAACTGTGAAATAATTGGATGATGAATTTGTAACTCATAAGGTGGACAGTAGCTTTTTCAGTTTTTAAACTTTTTGAAACCCTAAAAAAAAAAAAAAAAGTGTTGACCTCATCAATTTAAGGTCAAAAATAGAAACAGTAATTAAGGCATACAT
Organism: Platycodon grandiflorus; assembly: GCA_016624345.1. Taxonomy (NCBI): domain Eukaryota; kingdom Viridiplantae; phylum Streptophyta; class Magnoliopsida; order Asterales; family Campanulaceae; genus Platycodon; species Platycodon grandiflorus. Next base: position 28,687,845 of record CM028361.1, on the reverse strand, counting down.
AGGTAGAATTACGATAAGGTGAGGTCTCAATAGGTATGCAGACATAGGAGTTAAATTTCAAGAGTTGGGAATGGGAATAGGGCGCGCGGATATATCATATGTGAAGGGCAGGAATTGGGGACAAAGGAAAAAGCCAAAAATGGACGACGACGTAGGAGGAGGGACAAATGGCATTAATGATCCCATTACTATTACTAACTATTTGTGGACAGTGGGTGGGGGCTTGTAAATAAGAATAAGGAGTTGATGGAATACGTATATGTATAATCTGCGCAGGCAGGCAGGTTGCTTGGAATCGGAATACAACAGTAGACGATCGAAGAATAGAGAGAGAGAGAGAGAGAGAGAGAGAGAGAGAGAGAGAGAGAGAAGGGTTTATTTGTGATAGTTAGGTGGGGGGTGGGGGTAATAGTACAAATTAAAGAAAGACAAAATGATGAATGTCGAATTAGCGTGGGGATGCAATTATTGGATTGCTCCCCCTCCTTCCCCTGATTTCGCTTCTGTCATTTTCCTTTATCCCTTTTCAGATTCTCTCTTCCCCCTCCGTACTTTTCTTCTCTTGCCGGATTTCCCGCTTACCCACCATCTTCATCAATCACGTCAACCAAATTCTCTCTCTCTCTCTCTCTCTCTCTCTCTAAGGAACGATTGATTACCTGAGATAGGAAAATTAACAAATATTCCAGTGGTTACACTCACTGAACTGATGAAATTAAACCTAAGCTAGTGGAATTTGTTATATTCTAAAAAATGGTTTAATTTTGAGCTAAGGTAATGCTCCTTTTTTTTAAAAAAAAACAAAAACATTGATTTGTATTTACCCAACATATATGCCTCTTCTAATTTTAAATTTCCCCAATTCTTTTACTCCATGAATAAGGTTCAAGGTTTAGCTAATATAGGCATTAAGGTTCACATTCATTTTAACAACTTAAATATTGTAAATTTTATCAAAATGGGCATATTTCCAAGTTTTAATATCATTAAAATAATTATTGACACAAAATATATATATATATATTATAAATAAATGCTTGACACATGTCTTGAGCTTTTGCATTTAATGAACCATCCAATGCTTCTTAAATAAGTAGTACGTACGTGCATGTGACTCTGAGGCATTATGAAAATTTTAAGTTTCATTGTTCTAATTACTAACATGTATGGATTTTATGTTAATAAAAAGTAATGAACGACCGTGTTCAACAAGTTTGAAGATATAACCCAACCAAACCACCTCTAACCACTAAAACATAAAAGACAAAAATTATTTCAATTTGAAATACCGACGTTAAATCTACACAACCACTTCAAAAAAAAAAAACTCAATTATACAATGAAGTCGCGTTAAAACTCGTTTCATTCATATAACACATAATACTAATTGACATTCTACTTTATTTCTATAGTTCTTTAAAATTAGATATTCATATCAACCAATCAAATGACTTGAAATACAATCTTAATTAGTTAGTTAATACCAAACATTGAAAAATTTATTTGTACAAAATCTAGTGTGTAGTTAATATGTAATAAAGAATCAGTATGATAGCATTTTAGGGAAATTTTTATTAAACAACATACTCCTTCCGTTCCAGGCAAATAGTCAATTTTTGTTTTTTGATCAACTTAATTAAAGTTTAACCAATAATTTACATAAATTTAATTGTTTTTACAAAATTATGAACGTTATAATCCATAGTATTCTTAAGATAGTTTTTAATTAATGAAATTTTATTTCTAAAATCATAAGTTATAAAGTATGTAAAATTTCAATTTAATTTAGTGACTTCTAAAAAAAGAAAATGAACTCTTTGCTTAGAACGGAGAGAGTATTTTTTTAGGCTGTTTGTGTAACGGTGTATCAAAATTTGACTTAAGAAAAAAAAACGTCTCGTCTAAACTCAATTCATTCAACAAACTAATTTAAACACTCAGTTAATCAAATACTCCATGAACGAGTCAAGTTCATAGATTGTAGGGAATTTCGGAACCAAAAAAAGACAGAAAATGCAGGAGGTGGATGGTACATAATTGCAGCAAGGGAAGCCGTAGCGTGTGAAATATTCGATGGTTGGCAGGCAGGCAGGCTGAGGCTACTGGTAAATAAAATAAAAGAGGGTTGAATGTGTCACAAGGATGGGCCGACACCTCTCAGTTGTCAGTCAGCCGGTCGGAGATTAGACAGGCACGCGCAGCAGCCTCAGCTCAGTCATAGCCTAGCCAGCCCAATTCTGCTTCATGCCCCGTTATGCTTGCCTGCTAGTCGCCGAACCCACCCAGTAGTCTCTCACGTCCCTATCTCAAACCCACCCCTCTAAACCAAATCAAACCTTCCTCCCTCCCTCCCTCCCTCCGTCCTTGTTCTGCACTCTCACATTGACACGCAGTTTGTATGTGTTGTTTGGAGTTTTGCTAATTATAACTATACATATTTTTACATGCGCCTTCCCCATCGGTTCTTCTGGTTTTTGGACTTCCCTGCCCTTTCTTTTTGGCTTTTTCTCCCCCGTACTGTATATGATTCTCTCCCTCCTCCTTCTTTGTCTTCGTTTGCAGGTTTTAATTTGTCCCCATATTAATACTCTACTATCAACTTGAAAATTCTTTACACAGTTCTGTAAAAATAATGAATAATCTCATTCCAATTAACTACAAAAAGACTACGTTTTGAATATTAACTATCATTATTTAACATAGATGATTAACACGTTATTTATTGCTGGTTAACAAGTTTCTATACAATTTTGTTATTTAGCTAATTGAATACTCACTCGGTCTCAAAATGATGTTCTTTATTTGTTATTTACAGTTGTGAAAAAATTAAAATAGACTGAAAAATAAATGAATTCTCCAAGGCACAAAAATGATTCGTATCTTTTTAGAGATGTTTCACCACTCCAAATAATCTGCGTCAATGGTTGTATACAAAAATCTCTCTCAGGACACAATGGAGTTTGCTCGATTCAAAATGTGACTATTTTATCAAGCCAAGAACACACTTTATATAAATCTAATGATGCTTGAATTTCGTAAGTATCCATCACGTTCGGCCAATCCTTCTATTTATAATTGTCTGGTGACTGCTCTTTAAACAGCGAGTCAATTTCGAAGAGACACATCACTTTCAAAGAGTTTTATTACTTCTGAAGATCATGTCTGTTCCAACAGTCACGCTTCCATGAATGTCTACTTTGAACAGGTCGAACCTCGTTTCGTTGTGATAATATTTTATAATTGGCGAATATTTTTAGAAACTACAACAAATAAAGAAATTAAATATATAAATTTAAAAATTATATAGCATTTACAAAAAATAATAAAATATTAAATGTTAAGCCTATTTGTGTAATACATATACATGGAGCCTCGATGTTCACAATATGGTGTTGAAGATGCACATTGAGAAATAGTAGATGATAAACGTGATTTTAATAACTTCTTATAAAAAGAGATAATTGTTCGGAACAAAACTTTTGTTTAAAAAAAAAGACACTCATTTTGGAACGAAAAGGGTAATAATTAGGATATACTAAAAGATAATTTTATTAGTACAAAAAATATGTAAACTAAGATAGTTACACATTACTTGTATTAAGGGCTTGTTTGTTAACCCAATTAAGAGCTTAATCAGAATTTTTTTAAGTGAGATTAAAAATAAAATTGTTTAATAATGCAATATTATATCACTAAATAAATTTAAGTATCTCTTAAAAATAGCTAAAATTTTAAGTCAAAAAGAATGTCCTAATTCCATTATCGCAATGCAGTCAAAGGAAGATTTACCTGAAAAATTTAGTAAGTAAGATTCACTAGAGAAATTTTAGTACTCGACGCGATGCCTAATTCTATCATTGGATGACTAATTCCATCACGATGCCTAATTTCATCATCATCGATGCAGCCAAAAGAAGATTTACCAAAGAAATTTTAGTAAGTAAGATTTACTAGTGTTCTATTGGAATGGAAATAGAGGCTATGCACAAAAATCAATTTTCTTTGCTACGAGCTATTGGAATGAAAACAGAGATTCACCGAAAAAAATTTAGGAGAGGAGATTCGCTAGAGAAATTTTGTGAAGAAAGGAAGATTCACCGGAGAAATATTAGGATTAAGTTATCGGCCGGAGAAATTTTATGAAAAAAGGAAGATTCACCGGAGAAAATATTAGGAAGAAGTTATGGCCGGAGAAATTTTAGTAAGAAAAGAAGATTCACCGAAGAAATTTTAGGAAGAAGCTACTGTATATGTTATTGCGGGGCATTTTAGAAACAATTTTATAAAAGTGCCTGTTAGCCGTTAAAAAAAAAAAAGGTGGATTGGAGAGAATAAAAACTTTTAAAGTGAACCGGCAAGCAATTTTCTGATAAAAAAACTAAAGCCCTGCCCAAATAATAGTCACTCACCCACAAACTGAATTAATAAATTCTTAATTACAACGTAAGATGACTAGCTAGGATGGCCATATTGAATTTGTATCCCATTGTGTCCTTTAGAACAAATCTTCAAAAACACTATAAATCCTTTTGGTTTTTCACGTTATTCTTTTGATTGCTACATGCATATATATTCAAACACACAAATTAAACAAGAAAGAAAATTGTAAAAGGCCGGAGAATCGATGCCTCCAATGGAAATTACACGCGAGTTTAATCAATATTAATGTTGCAAGCTAGCTAGAGATCTCGAAGCTGTTGAAGATTGATGGGAGAAACATATTTAGCGTCTCCATTGAGCAATTGCTTGGCAATTATGAGGTTTGCGGCTTCGCTAGGGTGGTACGGATCCCAGAAGACATGCTTGTCACGGTCCTTGCACAAGCTGGATGTCGGTCCGCATGGAATGATCCCTGCAAACTGACCTCCGTTCCCACAACATGCCCTACTTGCTGTTGTAAATCCTGCAACACGTACGGATTTTGAAATGGTCACATGATATGGAAACACGCATATATACTATACTATAGTAACAAGAATCGAAAATTTGAAATCTCACCATATTTATCATAGTTTGTAATGACTTCCATAACGAGGTCGTAAACATTTGCATGGACAAAAGTGGCTCCGGGGAGGTTTTCGTTCAGCTGAGTGAGAAGATCCTTCAATTTAGCGTTATATTGAAGTGCCAGCTTATTTGGCAGTGCTACACATTCATCTTCGTTTAACTGATTAATCGTCTTCTGATAAGGAATGCAACCTATCGGTCCAACATTCCCTATAATAAACTTTCGCGCATCCAACTGATAAAGCCTCTGCAATCAAACATTCGATATATTCAAATCATTAATCAAAATTAGTTTAGTTGATCATTTACTGAACAATTTTGATTTACTTAAACAAAACAAACACGTCGGTCGGTTAATTGATCGATAAGATCATGTACATACAGTAAGCTGGCTTTTGAGATGGCTGAGTAGATCAACGACAAAAGCATCAGGGCTCTCGGAAACCCTAGCCCCAATCGAGAGGACCGGTAGCAAGTAATTGTTGAGAAAATCGTTGGACCCAATTGTGATTGAGAAAATGGATTTTTTCATAACGTGATCTCTGGCCTTGGATGCACCCAACAGTTTATCAATTTGTTTTCTGGTAATGTTGAAATAGTCAATCTGGATGTCCATCGAAAGCCTGTTCACCTACAACCACAACAATTAATACATGTTAAAAAATCTCTGTACGCATCCGTTCATATTTGACTTTTATTTGAGTTTTGGGTCAAGTTAACCATTTTCTAAGCAAAAGTTTCAAACATCTTCTTATATATATATATATAGTACACTTACAAATATCCTTCCAGTGGCATTCATAATTCCACCTCCTCCGGAAGCATAATTGACTCCGTATAGTATAGCTTGTCCGGTGGAGTTAGGGGCCAGAAATGGCACGGCATAGTGTTCTTGTCCTAGTTCTTCTCCTGAGAAAACAAATTTTGAAAAAAATACTTGCAGGTTATGTTACGACAGTTTTTAAGTGCCGCCTGCATGAGAGTGAGTGAAAATTAAATTTGCATACCAATAATGTCACCGATGGTTCTCCCATTGGTGTACCGGCCGGTTGGATTGCCATTGGAAGCTTTGAAATCGATTCCATTCGGTTTGATATTCGCTTTGGACAACGTAGGTAAGTAGTTGTTATTTCCTGCATCTACTAAGGAATCGCCGAAAATATAAGAAGCTCCCAAGTCCGCACCCTCTCCAAACCAATAATAGTTAATTATCGAAACTAGTAATAATAAGCGAATGTGATAGTAAGTGGTAGTCATTGCATGCGATGATGATCGATAAATCTGAAGTCGATGAAAGCAAGCAAGAACTAGAACTAGAACTAGAACTAGAACTAAAACTAGAACACCATGGTTGAATTGAAGAGATGAGTGTGAGCCGTTTATATGTTAGGCATGATGGCTTGTGTTAGTAGAATTGAATTTGTATCTTTGGTAAGACTAATTAATAAAGATAGTTTTTTGTATTTGATGAAAGAGGTAGTTCATCAACATTAGTGTGTAATTGTCACAACGTGGTAGGACTTAAAGGAGTTACTTATTTTGTAAGCCAAGTCTAATTAATGTAAGTCAAGGAGGTGATGCTACAATGTCAAAGATTAATGGTTGGGAGTCTTCTCGAATTAGGTGTTTGTTTGGTTTTAGGAGTTGAATGAAACCCATTAATGGCTGTGTAGTTGTGAAACTGGAAAGATTCATTAAACTAATCATGTACTACAACTTCTTCTAAGGCCCATTGCATATGTTAATATGGGCTATAATAACTGTAGCCCAATGCACACAGCCTTGTGAACAACAAATATGAAATGTGGTTCAAGTAGTTTAGGCCCATTTGCCCAATTTTCACTTTGTCGTCGTCCAAACTTGAAATGTTTGTAGCGAAGCACAATTTGTATTACGGATTCACTTACCACAATTTTAAATTTAAAATTGTGAATTACAGGTCGGTTCCTTTTGAACAATTTGAATTTACTACGATCTTTATATTTTTTTTTAACTAAAAAAAGTCATTTTTGGTACAAAAAGATAATTATACCATTAATAAAAGAAAAACACGCATACATCAGTAACCTAAAGGCAATGTTCTAAAAATCGCTAGGCGGGCGCTAGAGGCCAGAGCAGGGCCTAGCGCCTAGAGGCCTAGTCGGGGTCTAGTCGGAGTCTAGGCGAGGCCTAGAAATCGAGACATAATTACACATTAGGTCCATACCAACCTAGTGCAACAATAGTAAATAGCTAAATATGACCAAATAAACTAAAAGTAATGATTACATTACAAGATTAAAAGTTAAAATTAAAAATTAAAATCAAATTCTCTATCATTTTAAAGTGAAGGGAAGAAGGAAATACTTTTATAACTTGAGGGGGAAGGGAAAATACTTAGAGAAACATTTTAATAACTTGAGGGGGGAGGTTGTTATTTTGAAAAGTAAATTAAAACCCTAAAACTAAAAGCTGACCGCCTGTCTCTCTCTCACAATTTACAAAATTTTCACAGACGCCTCTCTCTCTCTCTCACACTATGAGATAGATGACAGGATTTCGACACCGACGACAACCTCTCGCTCCCGCTCTCGTTCTCTTTCTCTCTCACTCTCGCTCTCTCATAATTTCTCTTACTCTCGCTCTCTCTTAATTTCTCTTACTTTCACTCTCTCTTTCACCTCTTCATCGGTATGTCGCCTCCTTTCCCACCGTAATCAATCCAGCCATTTTGACTACTTCCAAGCTATGGAACTCAGTCACGTTGACTCCCCCTCCTTCGACGCCGAACTTATCTAAGCCTTAGCTGTCGAGAAAATTGAGGACGTCATTCATCGCATTGTCGTGCGTCGCTCTGCCCCTGATTGACTCCCCTTCCTCCCAGGTTCCTCGTACTGGGTCCTTCCTCGAGAAAATGCGTACGATATTGCTCAAATCGGCTGGACGTTAGGCGGTGCCTAGGCTGACTAAGCGACAATTTTTCATGGTGGTAATTTTTTGTTCGATTTGGCCTTAGTCGCGGCGTTTGGGGGGGGGGGGGCTTAGTGCCTAGGCGGGCGCCTAAAGCCTAGTCGCGGCGTTTGGGGGGGCCTAGAACGATTTTTCGAACACTGCCTAAAGGTATCTTGATGTCCAAATTATGCTTCCCGATGTCCAAATTCTCATGCCCAAAATTCTGCATCCAAGCATTTCGATGCCCAAAATTATGCATCGCGATGCCCATTTATTAAATAATTATAACTCTAAATACTAACATGAACCCCGAAAATTTCGGCAAGATCAAAATGATTATTTTTTGTTGAGAAATTTACATACAAACATGATATTGACTTCCTATAACAGTATGTTATTGATATTATACAAAACTCAAACTCAAATCATTGATTAAAGTTCCAAAATCAGTCCAAGAACATATTCCTTTATTTTTGGATAGCACATTGCCAAGTTCGATTTGGAGCTCGAAAATAGTATTTTTTGGTAGAAAAATTATGCATAAATGTAGTACTAAGTTAGGATAACAATATGAGATTGATTTTAAACAAAAAGATTAAAACATAGTTAAAGTGGCCAAAATAGCACAAGAACAAGAAGAAACGGGATGAACTCAAAAATTTTGAATTTGATCAAATTGTGATCAAATTCGTGTTATTCATGAATTGATTCCTAAACATGAGGGAAGATTATATTAACAACATGAAATCATTTATACATTAATTCGAACCTCAAATCTAAAGCAACGATGTTGCTGTGGGCATTTTAGGAAGAAAACTATCAAAGTGTACTTTAGCAATTTACAAAAAAAAAGGGTGAACTTTAGAGAACAAACAATTATAAAAGTGGACTTAGGCACAATTTTCTGTTTTAAATTTCAACTGCAACACTATTTTTTTTTTAATTTTTTTTTTCTACTCACACACACACATGCACAGAAGTGTCTAGGAGATAAATCCTAGGGAGAGAAAGCCTTCCCTCTAACTCTTGAGGGATCGAACCCATGACCTCCAGAGTGGAAGCCATAAGCTCAAGCCAGCAGGCCAAATCCCCGTGTGCTCAACTGCAACACTACATCTATTGATGCTTTGTTTTATTTTTATTGAATGATTTACGTACTATACTCCACGGTAGAGCGTTGTAGTTGAAATTTAGAACACTAATAACAATTTTTTTAATAGGTCGGATTCTTTTGTTTCATTTTTTGGATAGAACCAACAACGATACACAACTCATGTACTTTCCCCTTATTCATCTTCCTTAATAAATCATAACAACTGCCTCCGATTCAAACAAAACTCAAACTCCAACCAACGGTATGTTAAATTGAATTAATCCCCGTGTTTATAAACCTACAGTAATTGGAAAAACATGTTAATTTCCAAAGTTCAACTTTAGGGGGTTGTTTGGTAGTTAGGTAGAAATAAGTATTATTATTAATTTTGGTGTTATTATCGTCTTTGCTATTAATCCCTACTTATATATAGGAGATAATTTTAAAATTAAAAATGCTAATTACGTATTTTTTTTAGTGATGACACTAATAATACCACTTTCTCCCTTAGAATTGTGAATGATAAGAAAACGACCTTATCCGGATAACTCGTGCTAATAGTTCTGACCGACTATTGCGTACCAAATATTCTATAATTTAACTTATTAATCCTATCCGACCTTAATTCTAACTACCACCTTCATTCTAACTACCAAACGACTTCTAAGAGTATAACCATTGTTTCAAATTGGACAAGTTAAACTAGTCAAAAACACGATTGTTGTATTATGGGTGAATTATGGGTCGGTCCCTTTTTAAACATTTGTAATCGCTCTAGTTCAGTCATCTTTTTTTAAAATCGGAAAAAGATATTTTTTGGGCGAAAATACGATTATGCCATTAATGAAAGAAAAACACGTGAATATCAGTAACCCAAGGCATCGCGATGAGTAATCCAAGGCATCGCGATGAGCAACACAGGCATCGCGATGAATAACCAAGGCATCGCGATGAGCAACCAAGGCACCGTTTAAATTTCAACTGCTGAAGGGGACTTGATTTTTCAAGGTATCGCGATGAGCAACACAGGCACCGCGATGAGCAACACAGGCATCGCGATGAGCAACACATGCATCGCGATGAGTAACCAAGGCATCGCGATGAGTAATCAAGGCGTCGTTTGAATTTCAATTGCTGGAGGGGACTTGATTTTTGTTTACCTTTCGGGGGCGTTGCCCCCGAACCCCTACGAGCAACGCTGTCCCTTCGACCCCTGCAACTTGACCGGGCAGGTCGATCCCGTTGCGTTGCCTAGCATACTGCGATTGGTAAATTAAAACTCAAATCATTGATTAAAGTCCCAAAATCAGTCTAAGAACATCTCACTCTGTGTTTGGACAGCACACTGCCAAGCTAGATTTGGATCTCAAAAATAGTATTTTTTGGTAGAAAAATTGTGCACAAATATAGTACTAAGTTAGGATAACAATATGAAATTGATTTTAAACAAATTCGAAGCTTAAAATATAGATTAAAATGGCTAAAACAACACAAGAATAAGGAAAAACTGGATGAACTCAGAAAATTCGAATTTAATCAAATTGTGATCAAATTCGTGTTCTAGGCATGAAAATTGATCCCCAAACATGAGGGAAGACTATATTAACAACATGAAATCGTTTACAAGTTTTTAGTTTCTTTGATGTAACTAAATGATTTTTATATTTGTGTGTATTTTTTTTAACGAATCTCTAAAATAAAAGAGTGTTCATATTACATAGGGATATTTTAGGAAGAAAATTATTAAAATACATTTTTTGATTAAAAAAAATGATAAATTTTAGGGGTTAAACTTTTTGAAAAGGGGACCCAGCAATTTCCTGTGAAATCGTCCACTATGATGATGCACCAGAGAAGCCCAAATAAGCCCACAAATGAGCAGTGAAACTGGGTGGCCCAACTCAACTTTCGCCCGCGCAGTACCCCTTCCGAATTCCTGTCATTTCAGTTGCCGCTACAAATAACCAAGACCGAGACTTGGAGACTGCCACTCCACTCACCAAAATCGACCGTTGGAGCAACACTCCCAATTCTGTGTGTGTGTGTGTGTGAGAGAGAGAGAGAGAGAGAGAGAGAGAGAGAGAGAGAGAAGCAATGGTGACAATGAGCAAATCACCAGTAATCCTAGAAACCACCCCAATAAACCCTAACCCTCAACAGATGAACATCAATGGCCAAACCCAGAAATCTTGTTCTGGGTATGAGCAGTGCAGGGAAGAAAGAATAAAGGAAAATCTCGAGAGAATGCAGAAACTGGGAATTCTCGGTCTCTCCCTCAAACTCAAGTCTTTCACCACAGCAACACCTAGGAATACCCCCTCCAATCGCAAAACCCCACAGCGGGTCACTCCTTTGCCTCCTTCCGGTCCCACTCGCCGCTCTTCCAGGTGCACCATTATTTCAAATATTCCGCCCCTTTTTTTCTTACTGTTGCTTATGAGTATATTCTACTATTCTAGATTGTAGAAATGGGTTTTTAGTGTTTGCAGCTTTTCTGTGCATTGTGGGTTTGTTGATTTTTGTGGATTTATCCGCTACCCCCCCCTCCTTCCTTTGTGATTTTATTTGGTTTGGAGTATTGGACAAGTGTTGATGATGGTATATCGGTGTATACCTTCTTCGTCTCAGTTTCTGTCGTATTTGTCTTTTTAGAGTTGATTGATGATAGTTAAAATGGAGTTTTTGTGTACATTTATTCACTATTTCAAAGCAATAAAAGTGTGATCCATGGTATTTTATTCGCCCTCCGTCCAAAAAAGAAAAAGAAAAAGTAAATAGTCCCACCTCGACTTTTATTGGTCACTTGTAAATTTTGACTAAATATTTATAAAGATTTGCTCGTTCTTACAAAATTAACTTAATGCACTCAAAGATTAATAAAAAAATTGTTTCATTGACTTTGGAAAGGCCAAATATGACTCTTTTGGGATGGATGTAGTATGACAATTAGCTGTCATGGTGGTAACTGTAATATGACGTCCGTCCCTACAAGAATGCCTATAAGAGCTAGATTTCTAGATAGATCGATTTTGGCTAGTGAATGAGCAAGTTTTATTAATCGGTTTAACATAATACCCCTTATAAGTGAGCTCAAGTTGTATTAATCGGTTTAACATAATAGCCCTTAAAAGTGAGCTCGTGTAGGTTTAAAATGAGGCAAATTTAGAGACCTGAGGTAGTAATACTATATGAAGTCTCTAAATAGCTATTCTTGTTCTTAACCCTTAATGCTTTTTGCTCTTTCGTGAGGGCATTTGGTGGGGTGCGTAAGGAACTTTGAAGAGCTAAAGGAGTTCTATTGACCCGTTTTTGTGAGAAATAGAAGCCTTTTTTGAAATTTAGCATCTTGAGCTGACTTCTAATATTGACATTCTTATGTCAAATTTGTTTTGAATGATTTTTGTGTTTTCATTTGCCGCAACGCAGGTTGCAGAACTCAACACCTGTGAGCTATGCTGAAGTTCAATTGTCAAAGAAGGATGCTGGTTTAGAAAGTGACAATCAGTTTCTAGAAGAGGGCTCGAGGCCTGAGATTTACACTGAAGAACATGAAAAGCTGTTGGGTGATACTAATATGAGCTGGACTCTTTTTGTGGATGGATATGGAAAAGATGGGAAGCGAATTTATGATGCAGTAAGAGGAAAGACTTGTCATCAATGCAGGTCTCCTCAAAACTTGTTTTTTACTTTTCGAGGGATTTTCAGTTCCACTTAGTGTTTTAAGTGTTTCAAAGATTTAAAGCATATAAAGTTTTGGCATTTTATAACAAGTTCCCATATCCTATATTGTTAACAGTAAAAGGAAAAATGATAAAGATCATTATCTTGTTTTCTTTTCCCAGAATTTGGCAGAGATAATTGTGACAGATTTTATATTATGAGGTGGCCACAATGTTTTGCAGGCAGAAGACTCTTGGTCACCGCACGCATTGCAGCATATGCAACATGGTGCAAGGACAGTTCTGTGGAGATTGTTTGTATATGAGGTACACAAGGCTATAAACAAAATCGATCTCCTTGTTTTGGAAGTAGAAATTTGTCCTTCCTCTTGTGCTTTAAGTCATAATTTGTGAAATGCCATGCATGGCTATGGTTTAAGTGATATTTTATAAATGATACAATTCTATATTGAATGTGGAAACTGACGCCTTCTCAGTATATTGAAGCCACTCCATGTATTAATATCTTGTGCAGGTATGGGGAGAATGTACTTGAAGCCAACCAGAATCCCAATTGGATATGTCCGGTCTGTCGTGGAATTTGCAACTGCAGCTTGTGCCGGCATGCAAAAGGGTGGGCTCCCACGGGTATTCTATATAAGAAGGTATGTCCTGCTCATTACTTGTACGGTGTCTAATGCAGTTATGCTTATTCTGACATTCTAAGCTGAATCGGGTCTATGCACTTCTAGATTACAAATCTGGGCTTCAAGTCAGTTGCGCATTATCTCATTCAAACCCAGCGCTCAAACAATGGTGTGGAGAAGAACTTGGGTACTAAGGTTCCTGTATCTGCCAAAAGATCGCTGCCCTTTTCAGATAAGGAAGCAGTATCAAATGAGGAGTCTCCTGATTCCAACTATGATACCCAGGGGTTTGAAAAGCCCATGTCTGAAGACAATATAGCAAATGAAAATTCAAAGGTTACCTCTGTCGGTGCTGTCGATAGCTTTGACCACCAAGGATTATTGAATCCCGGCTCTGAAGACAACAAGGCAAATGATGACTTTGTTATAAACCAGAAAAACGAGGATGTGCATTGTTCGGATGACAAACTTTGTGATAGAAACGTCCACTCCGAAAGTAACTTAGGGCTTACCAAAGAAAGTATAGTTACTATTGTGTCTAGTGATGTCCATATAGGGTTATTAAATAGTGAAGATAACAGTGCAGATGGCAATGTCTCACTGGAAAGCGCCCAGGGCTCTAAGAAGAAACGGTCTCTTGCCACTGAAACTACACCAGATAGCATTGCTGGAAGATTAAGGCAGAGGCGCGGGAAAGGCTGTGAACATGAGAAGCTGGAGCTTGTAGAGATGAAAGATTCAAGTTCTACTAGTCCGCAGGTTGACAGTATTGCCGGAAGACTCAGGCAGCGCCGCAAATGCACGTGAAGATAGATTGGGCGTTTTGTATTTTGTCAGCAACCGTCCTGAGGCTTGTCAATGTTGCCAAGGGCTTAATGTTGCAAGACACAATGTTTTCTAGGTTTGAGGGGTGATTTTTGGAGCATTTGTGCGCTCATTAGAGTCCTTGTTTTTGTATCTATAAATTCAGCACTTTAATCAGCTTTACATAGTATGTGGGACATTGTAGGTATCCTTTGGCACAAGTTATTTGATATTAACCACTTGTTCTAGTGACTTAAGGAGAATGGGGGGTGGGGAAGTAAGTGCTTAACCAAGCTTTCTCAAACTGGTTTGGTTTATGAAATTTCATTGCACATTTATCATGCTTTTATAACCTTTCAAATAATTTGGACTATGGATTCATCTAAATCACCAACTCTGTGGCCCAATCTATGCAATCTGATCTCCAAGCCCAATTTTCTAACCATGGGCCTTCTCAACACAGGTACATGAAATGAATTTTATCAATTAGATCGACTCTGAACACAGCACATGTACAAGAAATGAATTTTATTCGTCTGGTCAACTTCTTAACACGAATAGTTGTGAAAAAGTTGTTATGCAGTATAAAAATTTGAGTAATGCTAAGAGTACTTAAAGAGTACCAAATATTTTACGCCAAATAATGTGTCAACTGATATGATGCATTAGTTATGATTTTTAATTTTGTTTTTTATACCACATCAGCTCACACATTATTTGGTGCAAAAAATTTAGTACTAAAGACCATATCATTACTCAAAAAGTTTATAATAAAAACGAATATATTAAGAAGAAAAAAGAAGCATCACCTCACCAAAGCAAAAGGCAAGCAAAGCATGCTTCCAAAAAAAGGCCGGTTTGTACTCATCACAACACTCCCTAATCCTCACTTTTAACAAAGTAGATGAAATCATATCAATTAGATTAATCATGAATTACTTAAGAATATGCTACGTCCAATATAAACTTATTTAGTTGACTGGTCTTTCTATTCATTCCATCAACAATTTGAAGATCATTATTTGATCAAAGCTAAAGCACTTAATTGACATTTGATTTGACAATTTAGGGAGCTTTAATCAGAAATGAAAAAAATAAAAATAAAAAATCATTACCTTTTGGAAAGACATATAAAAAAAAAAATTTTTAAAAAAGAAAAGAACATAATTGTAGAGGCTGCTCATTTTGTAGAAGGAGAAAAAGATTAGACACAGAAAACAAGTTGATTAGGATTTCGGGCAACATGTTTAAATAGAAGCCGCGATTATCTCGTGTATTTACATAGTTATTAAATCGGTATTATTGACGATTCTAGGCTTGCAAATGCTTATAAATAAGATTGAAGTGTTAGGATTAATTAACACAATTGCAACTTTATTTTTGGCATAATTTATTAATGTAACAAGTGAGTATAAAAAAAAATGGCAAAATGATCGACTCCATATTTAGTACTATAGTTAACGACAAAAGACAAAAACGTGGTTAAGACTAAATCTAAGCTGACCGAAAACCTTTATAAAAAATTCTATGATTGAAGGTTTCATGTCAATAAAGTGTGTGTAGGGTTTGTCAAATTGACAAGAGTTGTTAACAAAAAAGATTAAAACACATACCAAACAAGTGGTACTGTGTGCTTAATTAGGGAAGGGAACACACACACATATATATATAGGTCTTTTTAGATCATTGTGCCCAGACTTATTCAATGATTTCGTCAAATTCCAGTATATTTTTTTTATGAAATCATTCAAGTTGAGTTGTGTGGGAAATTCAAATTATCTAGTTCTACTTATACGGTATCATACATACATTATATTACATTGGCTTATAATAACAAGAATTTTGTACACTGAACAGTCTGAACTGTTCGTTTGATCATTTTCAAAACTTTGTGATGTTCTTATTATGGTGGTGACTTGGCCATGGAGAGGAGATATAGAGGGGTGGATTTTAATTAGGAGAAGTAGGGTTCAAAGTATCAATCTATCAACTAGAACTAACTGGAAAATCGAGCTAATTAATTGTCGTGGTTTGGTTTAGTTGGGTTCAAAACTTTGAACGGTTCAGTTTAGTTTGATATTTTACAAATCGATGGTATGTGGTTCAACTTGTATTTTGTTCCAAATTAAACTCAACTGAACTGAAATATTTATACACTTAACTACACCCATCCTAAGAAAATATATAATTATGTTTTTCATTCGGGTTTGTTCCAAAAGAAAAGGTTAAATTTGTATTTTCTTTCAAAAATATAATTTGTATTTACACAAAAATATATATTCTTTGGGATAATTCAAAAATATAAATAAATAAAAATATAATTTTAAAAAATGTGACTTGTAATCGTACAACTTTCTCTGGGAGAGAGGGACTAATAATAGGCATAAAATCCACATTGCTATTGGCATTAAATTGATTGCAATTTATGGTGCAAAGAAATTGCTAGAAGCAGGCATCATGACCAATGACCATAGATAAAATTACTCTTTTCGTCTTAAAATTATATACTTAAAAACATACATTTATATTGAGATAAGAAAAAAAATATTTTATTTAAAATAAACTCTTATTTTGTAAAGGAATGAGTTTGTACGTAGAATAGAAAATAGGTATTCCATATATCCCATTAAAACTTAGAGTAAATCTGGCATCAATATTGATGATTTATCGGGGCTCTATCTATCTATCTATCTATCTACATACACTAGACACAAGTGTGGCACTGCAGGCATTGGATTCGATAAACAAAATGGCAGCTGGCTTTCACTCTCACTCTCCATTAGCCAAAACAACATTCAATAAATGAGGATAACATTGTTTCAGCTAGCTCCCAGCATTAAATTTGTCCGGTGTTGTACATGTAATGGGTCCAAACCCTAATTTATTTCTCTTCTCTGTCCTACCAACACAACACCCGGGGCCGGCCAACAATTATGGAGGCCTAAAGCAAACTCTAAAGTAAGGCCTTTGTAAAGTAATTTTTTTTAGGTGAATTACAGGCTGGTCCCTTTTTTGACATTTATAATCGCTCTAGTCCACTCATCTTTTTTTAAAACTAGAAAAAGGCATTTTTGGGACCAAAATACAACAATACCCTTAGTAAAACTAAAATACATGCGCATCAGGCATCAGACATTGGGATGCAGTGTCACTTTCTCAGATTAATTTGGGCATCGCGAGATGCAATAATTAGGCATCGAAATTATTAATTTCTACATCTCGAAGAGCCATCGCAGCGCACCTTAGCGAACCAGTCGGTGCACGCCTTAGTGAGTAGGGGGACAAAATGAAAATTTGAGGCTGCCACACCTCACCCCAGCGTACCTTCCATACCTCGCCCCAACGAGTACTTGATGAATTCACTTTTACGAGATTGGTGAGAACCATGAAAATCGAATGCGAAATAGGATTATCTAAGTTCGCCCACTTCCACGTCCTCAGTACATGTGGTTGAAGAATGAGAGTGCTAACAAGCCCTCTTGGGAGATATTTCTACGAGTGAGAGCCTATCCCATACTAATGACTAAGGAGGTAATGTCAAATTTAATTTATTTGAAATTCTTTACTCTAAAAATATGACATAATAAATCGCGAGGTGTTGGCATCGGGATGCAACAAATTGGGCATTGGGATGCAGTGCCACTTTCTCAAATTAAGTTGGGCATCGCGATGCAGGAGTTGTGCATCGAGATGCAAACAATTGGGCATTGGGCATTGAAATAAAGTGATTGTTTATCTTTTATGTATAAGAAGTAATCAACTTAAAATGATTTTTCATAAGATCTTATAACTTAATTGTCAATAATATTATCAAATATCCATTTTTATGAATAGTACGTTTTTTTTATGGAACTTAGGTTCTATATTTATTTCTATAGCGATTTCTTGGCAAAAATTATAACATTTTCAATTGTTGTATAATTACATTGATACACATATCTTTTAATTGCATGTATTTACTAATTGAGTTTACCGCAAATAATATATCATACCAAATAGTCATGCCTAATAAAAACAAAAAAATTTCAACTCATAAGTTGTTAAATTATTGATGAGTGCGTGAGGAAAACTAAGAGGTACTCTTAACATTTAAAAAAAAATTAAAACAAATATATATATATATATATATATTTTAAGGCTTAAAGCAAGGGCTTTATTGGCTTCACCCTAAGGCCGGCCATGACAACACCCCTCCCTCCCTCCTTCCCTGTACTTATAGCTGTTGGCCACTTCTTCTGTTAGGGCATCCACTGTGGGAGCCCTCCCACCGTCCCCTAAAAACAATTTTAGAGATTTTTACCCTCCTTTGATCCTACAGTGGTTCTTGTAGTCCACCCTCTATCTCTAAAACAATTAAATCATCCTCTAAATATAGGGTGAGTTTTAACATGAATAGTAACTCAAATCCTCTATATTTTCCTCACTTTATTTGAGCACAATATACTTTTGTTTAATATTTTGAAATGAAAATTATTAAAATATACTCTTTCCGTCTTTAAATTATTATCTTATTTTTTTTATCTGTCCCTAAATAATTATCTTATTTTTTTTATCCGTCTCTAAATAATTGTCTTGTTTTAAATTTTCATAGTTTAGGAGATCATTTTTACTATTTTACCCTTATTTTTCTCCCTACTTTAATTATGAGTCATATACACATAGGCATTAAAGGAAATTACACATTATATCAATATTAATAATCAAGTCAAATTTTTTTTTTAATCTGTGTGCCGGGTCAAACAAGACAATAATTTAGGAACGGAGAGAGTACAATATACTTTTCATAGTATATAAAATTTAAAATTTAAAAAAATTTATTTTAATTGTGGTGGAAAAATATAAATAAAAGAGGAAAAATATAATAGTAGTTAGATTTGTTAGTTGAGATGAGAGATATTTAATTTTTAGAGGATCGTATAGAGAGTGCTTGTTGGAGTGAATTTATTTTTAGAGTGTTGAAAAAGTAAAATTTGAACGGAAAAACAAGGTGTTTAGAGTGTGATATAGAGATATATTGTTGTGGATGCTCTAAGGTAATGTAGTGGTACCAAAAACAGATATGGGAACTTGTCAAGCTTTTACTAACAAGAATACATAGATATATGTGCATCAACTATTAGAACCATTCTACCTGTTGTATATTATATATATTTGCTTGTATCCATAATCTAAGTCTAAGTCAAGGTGACTAATGGGCTTGCGTGTCTGTTAGAGTAGCAACTTGTACTTAGACAAGTGCTTGTAATAGCTTAGGATTGCTTTTTGTATTTAGCCTAGTCTTCAGAAGTTAGCCTATCATTGATCGGACATGATCAGATCAGCTATCTTCATATCAGCCGAGTCTCTTAAAGTTATCGGACAAGTTCATTCCAGCCAAGCTTTATCAGCAGTGTTGAAGACCTAAAGATCGTCCGATCAAGACTTTACTGGTGACATGCCTCAAGACTATCTGCAGTATTTCTTGTCAACGATGATACAACGATAACCTGCAAAGAGCATTAAATAATTCATTCCATATTAGGCAGTCACCTCAGAAAAGGATATTCTGACTGCTCTTATTATCTACCTATTTTTGGCATTGTTGCAGAAGTCAGTCTGAATTTTTCAGAATCACCTATCAGAGTTCAACAGCAAGATTAGAGCATTAATTGCATTCAAATTCAAATTCTCCAAGGATGAAGATCTACAATGGCTACCTAAATCTCCCTGAGTATAAATAGAAGACTTCATGACAGCATTGAAGATAACTAGCGATCAATCAAACGAACTTCTACTAATATTCTGAAAATTCGCATCTTCAACTGCTAGTTCATAAAATCTTCAAAGAAAAATCTGTACAACATTCTTTGGAGAGCACTATTCTTAGACGATAAAGTCTTTATTGCTCTTCATTGATTGCAATCCTTGCATTCATAGCACACGAGAATTATATCTCTGTAGATATCAATTCTCCCGCAAACACTTGGTCAACTAATTTTTGTACACGATCCATTAGTAATCTATCTTGTAAAGTTTCTAGTGGAAAACATAGTACACGTTTTTCAAATCCAAAGTTGACCACTTTGGTTGTGGACGTAGCACTTATTTATAAGTGTAAACCATATTAAATTTCTTGTCTATCATTTTTATGTGCTTGTGATTTGCTATTACTTATTAACTTCCAAAATTCCAACAGCTTTGAGAACAGTTGATCTTGTCCTATCAAGATCAGCCATCTCAAACTTGTCCTATACTTCACTTATTTTCGCTGCAAAATCTTTTCTAACTTTAGTGAAGTAACTTTTAAATTAATTTTTCAAAAATTGGACATAGGCTATTCAACCCCCCTTTTAGTCTATTTGAGCACCTTGAGACCTAGCACTACTATTTATCCCAAAAGGTATAGTCGGGCACAACTAATTCTTTTAAATCATTTACGAGTAGCGTCTCAATCTTACTGAAATCACCACCACATTCAATACGAATAATTAATATTAGAATCGTGCTAAGAACCACTTATAATGTTATATATATATATAACATTAAGAGAGTGTGTTTGAATATTAAGAGAGTGTGTTTTGGTCACTTGGTATATAGAAATAAATTAATTTGGGGAAAGATTAGGTTGGCAGGGGTGAGTTTAAGTGAAGTGGTGATGAAAAAACAATGAAAACAGAAAAAAGGTAGGGGTTGGTAAAGAGAGTTAGGTCAAGATTGTGATGATGAGAACAGAATTCAGATTTTGGCCCCGGCCACCACCCAATCAATAATGCAAGTAAGATAACTGCAGATCGATCAGGCCCCCTAAAATTCATCATCCTTACTTACTTTGTCTATTAAGTACTATGATACTATATATATATATATATATATATAATTGGTGTTTGGTATATTGTTAATCACGCATTATTACCAAAGAGTAGTGCACGTCAGGTCAGCAGCTAGCCTAGCACATGGGATGACTTTATCCCTAGTTGACAATTTATTTGCTTGTTCTCATGTTAAGTTAAAATTGGAGTCAAATGCATGCATGGGCTGCTTTCCCTTTTTACCAGGTTAATTATTAAGTTAAGTTTGTAGACATCTATGTCTCTTGTTAGACCTGATTGTTAAAATTAAAAATTAAATTTTAAAAATTAATGTCTAAAAAAGTAGAGCTAAAAATTTTAAGACATTCTCTTTTAAATTAAAATTTTAACTATTTTTAAAAGATACTTAATTTTTTAAGTAATATAATATTGCATTATCAAACGGTCTTATTTTTAAGTTCACTTAAAATTTTCCTAATTAAGCTCTTAATTATGTTAACAAACAGGCCCTTAGCCTTTCTATGAAACAGAATCAATCCAAAGAAAAGAACAAGCTCATGCATGTGTGAGAGAGAGTCTGATACATATATATCTAATTAAAGAGTTTTATTTTTTATTTTTTTAAGTTAATTTAATTCATATTTGCGTGACGTTTTGTACAACAATGTCATAAAAGTTTATGTAATTTTTAATGAATGAGATTTTGTTTTTAAAAATATAAATTAAAATATATTAAATTTTAATTTATTTTAATTAAATGTTAACTTTTAAAAATAAAAACTGATTGAAAGGAGTGTTAATTAGGAAAGAAAAATGAAGGAAGGTTGACTTAAGATATTATACAAATGTATTTAACCACTGCTAGCTAGCGTAAGCATTAAAGTATTCAATTCTTCTTCTAGAATATTGTGATTACTTACAATCTTGTACTAATAGATTAGAGTGGATCACATCACACATTTTCAAGTTTGTGGAATCTTTTTAATTTAATTAGCTGGCTGGCTTGTTTGATTGATTATTAAATCACTATGATGTTACATTATGTCTTGTAATGTTTTGATGACCTTATTAATTAATTAATGACTTAAATATCAATTTCGTCACTCTACTTTTTTCAAAAATTCAATAAGCTCACTTTACTTCTTTTTTTTCACACTTTAATCACTGTACTTGGACTTTTCCAATCAATAAGCTCATTGATTGAGTGAGCTTATTGATTCTCCTGACCAGGTAGAGTCATTAAAGTGTGAAAAAAAGAAGTACAGTGATCTTAATGAATTTTAGGTGAAAATAGAGTGACCAAATTGGTATTTAAGCCTTAATTAATTAATGTACAAACCAACTTATTATTAGGCGCTGAAATATTTTCTGAATTACAAAAATGTCCCAAATACTTATACTCATTCATCTCTGTTTGTTAAAATTAAAAATTGAGCTCTGAAAATTAATGTTTGAAAAAGTAAAGTTGAAAATATTAAAACATCTTCTTTTGACTTAAAATTTTGGCTAGTTTTAAGGAATACTTAATTTTTTAAGTGATATAATATTGCATTATCAAACAATCTTATTTTTAAGTTCACTTAAAATTTTCCTAGTTAAGCTATTAATTGGGTTAACAAACATGCCCTTATTCACTACATTATAAATAATAGGCTTAATTATCAATTTGGTCACTGTACTTTGCACATTTTTTAGTAAGCTCACTCTACTTACTTTTTCTCCTAATTAATCACTGCACTTGGCATTTCGAGTCAAAAGGGTCACCCAGGCTAACTGCCGTTAATTCCATGGACAGAATCGCGTGAAAAGACATTACTGCCCCTAAGATAATTCTCAGGCTCATGTTAATCAAAACTTATGAATTATTGCCCCTAACATGTAAACTTAATAGCATACAAACTTAATCCTAAAATAATACAAATTAACTTAAAACTATGCTTACAAATATTAAAAAAAACATAAATACAAATTTTTTTAAATACAAATATATTAAAAAAAAGAGATGCATACAGATTTAAAATACAAATATAAAAAAAGCATGCATACAAATAACATAAACAAATAATATAGATTATTTTTATAAATTTACAAATTAGCAAACAAATTAACTTAAAATAATAAAAAGACTTAATTAGCACTACTCTAAACTTTTTGTGCGTTATTCATAAATGTGTCATTCACTTTTATAATCTTCCTAAGCATGCACATAATTAAACAAAAGTAAAAACTTTTTGTTTTTCATATGCATGTATATAACTCGAAAAAAGACTAGGTACCGTCCATTTCATTTCAAGCTGTCCATCTTCAAACTTTTGTCAAGATCAATATTTGTTTGTGAGAAGACAATTATGTGTACGTACGTAAATTTAATATTTTAAAAATATTAATTAATATTAATGCTTTTGTAAGACTATTTTTACCAAGTCGTATTGTCGACATGCAACGCTAGACATTGTATCTAGTCTTTAAAAATAACTAGTTATTGAGCCCGTACTCCGCATGAATTTAATTTGATTATGAAATTAATTGACACATATTAAGAATATTTTTGAGAAAATTATCATTATTCAATATTGGTGTCTGTTGACTTAATGTCTGACAAAAGTTAAGTATTGTCAATATATGCAAATTAGTGGTCGTTTATTATAATATTTTCATTTCAGAATAAGTATTTTTTATTGATGGTCAATATATGTATTTTCGTTTCTAATCATTTTTTTTATTTGTAAGTATCCTTTAATGATATCAAATTATTTGTTTTTTGTTTTTGTTTTTTTTTTCATCTTGCACTCAATAAAGATATTTTAGACATATATTTGAAGATTTTTAATAAAATTAAAAATAAAATAATTATTTTGGGACATATTGAAGAATGATATATTTTTTCTGATCAAAGGAGAATTGTTTAAGGATTGAATATAATTATATTTTAAAAATAATTTTTGAAGATCATTCAATTATTTTTTAACGGGGCTGCTAACGTGGAGTATGTGGGCCCCTATCTCGCATAAATGACTGCTTGCGTGGACTATGTGTTCTTAGTTGTATAAAAAATATGTTTGATAAAATAATTATGATGAATAGTTATCTTCATTAATTTGATAGAATATTATACTACAATTAAAATTTTTTTTTTGTACAACTATTCAATAAGGTCACTACTGAATGGTCACGCGTGCAGCGCATGACTTGAATAAGGGCATTTTCGGGTTTTTAGAAAAAAATTGAGAGTTCCATCCACGAAATTGGACGGAGTGATGAACTTGACTCGAAATGCCAAGTACAGTGATTAATTAGGAGAAAAAGTAAGTAGAGTGAGCTTACTGAAAAAAGTTGCAAAGTACAGTGACCAAATTGATAATTAAGCCTAAATAATACTTATACTTCTACATTATAAATGTGCACGTCCATTTCTGCTCATTAATTCACGTGGGCTTATATGGGCACAAATGAGCGCTCATATAGTCCACAACCACCGGTGACAACTTACGGCGACCACTGCCACTTCCCGCGACTTCTACCACCTGCGACAACCTCCAGTGGCCACCACTGCCATCGGCGGCAACCTTCAGCGGCCATCACCACCGTCGTTGACAACCTCCACCGTTGATAATCTCTGACATCCACCACCGCCGTTGGTGAAGTTACCACTACTGTTGGTGACTTGGCGACCACCACCACTGCCGACAACAACCTCCAGCGCCTGCCACCACGGCCATTGACAACATCTAGCGGCCACCACCACAGTCCAAGGCTTTAGTTAAAATAATTTTTTGTAATGTCCATTTTATTTAATAATTTTATGTTAATGATTAAATGGGCCCATGACGCTCAAGTCTATTTATGTCAATATTATCGATTCGACATTTACTTACCCATGCATTTGAACCCGCAACCCACCCACATAAACGCTCCCCATACCCGCCCATTTGCCACATCTACTTTCCAAAAAAAAAAACAATGAAAAAAATAATCTCGAAAAGGACTAAAAAACAACAATAGTCCGTCCATTGACTTCAACGTTTTCAACAAACTACACTAATTTTTTTGCTATAGACAAAACGAAAGGGTTTTATATAAAAGAAGAGTAATGCTATGTGTACTTAAAGAGTATTAAATTTTTTAAATTAAATGATT
The DNA here is from genome assembly GCA_016624345.1 of Platycodon grandiflorus. Classification (NCBI taxonomy): domain Eukaryota; kingdom Viridiplantae; phylum Streptophyta; class Magnoliopsida; order Asterales; family Campanulaceae; genus Platycodon; species Platycodon grandiflorus. Next base: position 28,662,779 of record CM028361.1, on the reverse strand, counting down.
TGTCAGCTAATGTGGCAGTTGATATGATATAAAAAATAATATTAAAAATTATAATTAATGCATCACATCAGCTGCTACATCACTGACACATTATTTCATATAAAAAAATTAATACTCTTTAAGTATCCATAGCATTACTCATAAAAAATTTAAAAAAAAACCCAAAGGCTACTCCGTTACATTACACAGTACATTTTCAAACAAAACTATGAGTCAGAATAAATTATATGGACCTATTTTGACTTATCAAAATTACTAAGGAGTTGAACATTAACTAACAAACTAACTAACTAACTTGGCTCTAGAGACTAGACATCCGTCCAAAGACTGGAATGAGTGATTTGACTAGCTTTACTCTCACATAAGTGTATGTATGTATGTATATTGATTGAGGTCATACAAAAGGCGCGGGTACTGCCGTTTGGGGATTCTAAAGGCGCTCTGTATAAGGAAGATGCGTGCGTTTGTTTTCGCCCCCTCAACAAACTGCTGCCAAGTTTCAGATTCGTTGAGGAATTAGCAAGGAAAATGGCGCATTTTCTAGCATCAAACATGCAAGTTTCTCCTTGAATTGGAGTTGCATGGAGAACTCGAGCTTTTTCAACCTCTCTCTCTCTCTCTCTCTCTCTCTGTGTTGGGATTGAACTTTGAAGGATTCCCCCCATTTACAAGGTAACAGGCATGGAAGAGCAATTTTATTATTATGAATCCTCCACTTTTGTAGAAAATCATTTCTCCATTTCTTTTGGGATCTGGGTTTCCTGTTTACTGTTCAATAACTGTTTGTAATTTTGATTCTATGAATAAATTATTGGGTTACAGGTTTCTTTACTTTTGTTTCATGTATTTGCTTAGCTTTATTTTGTATGATTCACCCTTTATCTGCTCTCTCGGTGTTTGAATTCATCCTTCAGAGGAATGGATTTGGTGTTTTCCCTCCTTAAGCTTAGGCTTTTGATTTTTAAAGTAAAGTTTTTATTCTCTGTATGCTTTTTGTTGACTGCTTTCTCAATTTTTGTGTTTTTTCTTTTCAGTTCTAGGGTTTCATAATGAGCTGCTTTTGGGGGTTTGCCTTGGATGAGTTACTTAAACAAACACTTTAGTCCTGCTCAAGCCTGGGCTGATTCTTAGATTGATTGCAGTCATGCATATTTCACTATGGAAGCCAATTTCTCAATGTGCTGCCCTAATTTTGGATAAAAAGAGCAGAAGAAAAAATGGGTTTAACCATTCAAATGAAGAAATTAAAAGAAACCCGTCAATTCTCAGAAGGTTGCAAGAGCATAAGCTTAGAGAAGCTCTTGAGGAGGCATCTGAAGATGGATCCCTTGCGAAATCCCAAAACATGGACTATTCGGAGTCCGTCGAGAAAGAAGCCAAGGGAGTGGGGAGATCGAGGTCACTTGCAAGGCTGCACACCCAAAAAGAATTTCTTAGAGCTACCTCTCTTGCAGCTGATCGCACGTTTGAGCTCGAGGACTCCATTCCTGATCTCGATGAGGCATTTTCAAAGTTCCTAAGGATGTACCCCAAGTACCAATCAACAGACCAGATCGATTGTTTGAGGTTAGATGAGTATGCACACCTATCTGAATCCATCCCTAAGGTATGTCTTGACTATTGTGGATTTGGGTTGTTCTCATTTCTTCAAACTGTTCAATTTTGGGAGTCTTCTACATTTAGTTTGTCTGAGATTACTGCAAATTTGAGCAATTATGCTCTGTTTGGAGGTGCGGAGAAAGGCACTATGGAACATGACGTAAAGACTAGGATAATGGAATATTTGAACATCCCTGAAAATGAATATGGCCTTGTTTTTACGGTTAGTAGAGGTTCAGCTTTCAAACTTTTAGCTGAATCTTACCCTTTTCAGACCAATAAAAAGTTGTTGACAATGTTTGATCACGAGAGCCAGTCTGTGAATTGGATGGCTGAATGTGCCAAAGAGAGAGGTGCAAAGGTTCAGAGTGCATGGTTTAAATGGCCAACTCTCAAACCCTGCTCATCTGATCTGAGAAAGCAAATCTTGAAAAAAAAGCGGAGGAAGAAGGATTCAGCCACAGGGCTTTTTGTGTTCCCAGTTCAGTCTAGGGTTACTGGGGCGAAATATTCTTACCAGTGGATGGCATTGGCTCAGCAAAACAACTGGCATGTTTTGCTTGATGCTGGGGCATTGGGCCCTAAGGACATGGATTCTCTTGGACTATCTTTATTCCGACCCGATTTCATTATCACCTCATTTTACAAGGTATTTGGTTATGACCCAACTGGATTCGGGTGCCTTCTCATCAAAAAGTCTGTGATGGGAAGCCTTCAGAACCAGTCAGGGCATGCAGGGTCTGGCATAGTGAAAATCACACCCGTTTTTCCACTGTATCTAGGTGATTCAGTTGATGGTTTCCCTGGAATTGAGGATGATGAGGTGGGTGGGAATGGTGAAGTAATATCTGAAAGTCACCCGATAGCTCATTTGCCTGCCTTTTCTGGTGCATTCACTTCTGCCCAGGTACGGAATGTGTTCGAGACAGAGATGGATCAGGATAGCAGCTCTGATAGAGATGGGGCCAGCATCATATTTGAAGAAACAGAGAGTATTTCTGTTGGGGAGGTGATGAGGAGTCCAGTTTTTAGTGAAGATGAATTGTTTGAGAACTCATTGTGGATAGATTTGGGCCAGAGCCCGTTAGCCTCGCAAGAGTCATCAGTAAGTACAGCCTCCCCTTTACCACCCTTTTGGTTCACTGGCAAGAAGGACAGTAAGCAACTTCCCCAGAAACCGACACCGGAGATATCTTTCAGCCAGAAAGAGTTGAACCCAAGCCCTCCTGAAAGCAAGGTCTTATCATTCGATGCAGCTGTTCAATCAGTAACACTGGAGATTCAGGAAGAATCCGAAACAAGAAGACCAGGTCAAATTGGCCTGGAAACAAAAGGGTGTGCCATACGAAGAGAAACTGAAGGTGAATTCAGATTGCTAGGAAGAAGGGAAGGGAATGATATTTCGAGCAGTAGAATTTTTGGTGTAGAAAAGAATGAACAATTAGGAAGCATGGGAAGAAGGGTATCCTTTAGCGTGGAAAACAACAATAAATCACGTCTGTGCCATCCATTGGAGAATGGAGAAATATCTGATGATGAATATATTAGTGATGGAGAGTATTGTGATGGGCAAGAATCAGACAGGAGGGAACCTGAGATATCATGTAGGCATCTTGATCATGTAAACATGGCCGGTCTAAACAAGACATCCCTCAGGCTTCGTTTTCTGATCAATTGGCTCGTGACTTCGTTGCTGCAACTGAGATTACCTGCGTCAAATGGGGAAGACTCGGTGCCACTTGTTCATATCTATGGTCCAAAAATAAAGTATGAAAGGGGTGCATCTGTTGCATTCAATTTGAGAGACAGGAGCAGGGGATTGATTAATCCTGAAATTGTTCTGAAGTTGGCTGAGGCAAATGGTATCTCTCTTGGAATTGGTATTCTTAGTCATATTCGGATACTAGATAGCACGAGACAGCAACGTGGGGCTGTGAATCTTGCAGATACGACACTATGCAGGCCAATGGACAATTCCAAGGGTGTTGGGAAGAGTGAGTTCGTAAGAGTTGAGGTTGTCACTGCTTCACTGGGCTTCTTGACGAACTTTGATGACGTTTATAGGTTGTGGGTTTTTGTGTCGAAGTTTCTTAACCCATTGTTTATCAGAGAGGGTGGAATTTCAACAGTTGCAGAAAGCGAGGAAGTGTGAGCCAGAATATGGGTACTCTCTTTTTCTCTTTTTACTCATTTAGTTTGAAAAATATGTGGATTCATACGAAAATTCATCTGGGATTCAATATTGGAGGCAGACCGGAATGCTATTCAATATAGAAAGTGTGAAGTAGGCTTTGGACTCGTTGAAGCTCGATTTCTTTTGGCTTCCCAAACCTTCTGGTACAAGTGGGTAAATTTGTTGATTTTTCTTTTTAATCTCTTGAACTTTTCTTTTTCCTTTTTCATTTTCCCCCACCTTTGGCAGGTTGGTGTAGAGTTAGCTTTATAGTAGTTCTGTATTATTACTGGATGTATGATGACCCCTAGCTAGATTCAGATGGGCAACACTCCCCTCACTTTACTTTGTTGTGAGCATTAGCCAATATCAAATTGGTCTTTATCTGACTGTAAATTCTGTTTGTTTGGTTCTTGCTTTAGGATGTTATACACTTCTGTGGCATCATCATATGTATTACTCCATTTGACCCAAAATGTGTATCTTTTTTGTTCAAGCTCATAAATAAGAAACGAGACTAATCTTGAAACAAAAGGTAGTACTCCTATTTACTACTTCTTCACTCCAAATTGAGTGTCATTTTGGTTTTTTTTTTGTCTAAAATTAGTATCCATTTCCAGGTAAAGTTACTAAATTCACCTTTGTCAACTAGCATGTCTCGTTGTGCTCTTGCAATGCCATAAGACGGATACTAAGGATAGTTAGATATATTTACTACTAAAGTTGCTTAAAAATTAACTTTCTTAATTTGCTTGAAAATAAAAAAGGAGACACTAATTTTAAAATTTGAGATTTTACACTAATTTTAGAGATTTGGTTTTAAGGTTTTGGATTTTTGTTTGTAATGATTGAAAAAAAAAAAAAAGAAGAGATAAAAAGCCGTAAGACCAAAAGAGAAAAAAATTTAAAATTACAAAAACAAAAGTCAGAAAGTCGTGAAGATGGATAATAACTTTGCAGTGGTTGGGCTAGGGCGAGGTTAAACAAATGAGGCAAATTTCTTCGTATACAAACTTCTCTTGATTGAGAGGATACTTCAATTTAAATACAACCATATGAAAAGTGATAATTCCTTTTATAGGGAGAGACCTTGTTTGAATAAGCTTATCTCTCCCCATCACAAATACTCAAAAATAATAAAATAAATAATCGCAGCATAACATTGAATGTTTCTTCCTCCATGACTCTGAGGGAGTCATGTTTGGTATACAAATCCATAGTTTTAAGGCTGAAAAATTGGGAAGGCTAAAGGTGACGTGGAGTTGACCAACATGCCCCCAGTTAAAAGAATATATATTCGGACTAGCTCAATTGGTACTCACACTCAAAAACTATGTACTTATTGTGAGTTCGAGTGTGGGGAAGGCAAAAAACCTACTGTCAGGAGTGGGTTAACAACTTGAAGCACAACTACAAACAACCTTACCTGAACAAAAACTAAGCAGCCAACTTGGAGTTGTACTAGTCTTTATGAATATTCAAATTCATTACTGTTTGGTCTTCTTTCAGTTTTGGCTTCTCTCTTCTTCCTCAATTTTTTGTTTCTCAATATTGTTTGTGCATTGGGGATGGAAAAACCATCTCTATCCACAGGCTTGTTCGAGCAATCATAAACAAAAGTATTGTCAAAAAAAAACTACTATAATAACTATTCCAGTTCCAGCCAAAAAGTCAACTTTTGAGATGTTTCATTTAAAAGAGTCCGCTATATAAAATTAAGCCATAATTTTTTTGAATTTTTCCAAATATACCCTTCCTTTCAATTTCAAATGTTTTATACATTTTGATTTGGTTTTACTCAAATAGGTGTCTCCTCCCGACTGCTGATTTAGCGACTTTCGCTCACAATCTTTCAGTTAAAACCATGTGGATGTCAATCTCATTGAAGATCCAATACTCTTCATCACGTCTTTATGAGAGAGAGAGAGAGAGAGAGAGAGAGAGAGAGAGAGAGAGAGAGAGAGAGAGAGAGAGAGAGAGAGAGAGAGAATAGGAGTTCATTTTGTATTAATTAACTGCCTAGAGAGAATCCTTAATTTAAACTTAAAGGGTATTTTTGAAACAATATTTTTTTCTTAAAAATGTTGACTTTCAAATATGGATTCTGTGCCCGGACCAGAGGGAGAGTTTAATCCTCCTAAAGGTTGGAGTATTTAATTTTTATAAAAGAACTACTAATATCCTTAGATAGTATCAATCAAAGAGAGAATAATAGAACTATTTTGACGCATAATAAGTTGAGGAACAAGTTAATCAACAAGTTGAGTTTTTGTTGTGCATCACATCGTATTTGGCTTGCAATAAACTCGCTACTTGTTGAAGTTATCCCGTAACTTGTCAGAGACACATAATTTTTTTTAATCTGTGTATCAAGTCAAACAATACTGTTTTTTAGAATTGGAGGGAGAAGTATATTAATTTTAATATATTGCAAAAACTGAATATACTCAATAATTTTAATATAAGTCCTTAGTATAAAAGTTTGTTATAAGTGGATATTTATTATTATTATTTTTTTTGTTATGTTTTAATTCCCCCAATTTGTTTAGCCACTTTATGTAAACATTATTGACTCATTAACATTTTGTCTTGGCTACCTTTATTTATTTAATACATTTTTGGATTTTAGTTTTCTTATTTTTTGTTTTTCCTTAGGATATAATCACCCTTCTACCAAAGATTAGTTTACCTGTCCTTTAATTATATATATATATATATATATATATATAGAGAGAGAGAGAGAGAGAGAGAGAGAGAGAGAGTGTGTTCACTCTTTATTTAGCTTCTCTTGAAAGGATTAAGAAACTTGATGCACATGGTCAGAAAAAAGTAATTCCCAAATTAAAGATTATACTTTCTCGTCGTGAAAACATAGTCTTCTTTTTTATTTAATTTTGAGTATCAAAAGATTGTCACATTCCTAAATTTCAACCTATAAACTTCTATTACTTCAAAACTGTTCCTTTCTTTCAGAAAAATGGCAATTCTAATACATATCACAAAAAAAAAAAAAAAATGTTGGTGCAAATCATTGGAAATATGTAAAAGCAAAAGCATAATTTTAAAACGCATGTGTAACTATTTTTTAGGGACGGAGGGAGTATTAATATAGAGATAAAGTAGAATATTCTAGAAATTGTTTTTGGCACATTTGCTTTTAAGAATATTCAAGATTACAACCTATAAACTTCTACTATTATTTTTCAAATCTGTTTCTTTCTTTCAGAAAAATGACATTTCTATACATATCACAAAAAAATAAAAAATAAAATCATGTTAGTACAAGTCATAGGAAATATGTAAAAGCAAAAGTATAATTTTAAAACGTTTGACTTGTCAAGTTTAACTATTTTTTAGGGATGGAGGGAGTATTAATATTAATATAGAGATAAAGTAGAATATCTTAGATTTTTTTTTTTTTGGTACATTTGCTTTTAAGAATATTCAAGATTACAACATAATCAGTGTAAAGCAATTAAGTACTGGAGCACCACATTATATCATAAGGTTGAAATAAATTAATGCAACATACTAAAGAATATCAATCTGGAGGTCATGGGTTCAATTCCCCCAGGAGTTAGAGGGAAGACTTTCTCTCCCTAGAATTTATCTCCTAGGCGCTTCTGTGCGTGCATGTGTGTGTGTGTGTGAGTAGAGAAAAAAAAAAAAAAGATAACCAATTAACCATATATATTTTTCTTCTACTAGTATAACTTTTCTAACCATTCCAAATTAAAAACAGCTCATTGAATAACATCCACAAAACTTTTAAAAGCGATGAATATGACTATAAAAATAAGGTCTTAACATAGAATAGGATCTTATTTAATCAAGGCTAGGCTGTGCCTACAAGTTGGAGGCGCTAAACGCAGTGCCCGTAAAATTATTAACTTATCTTTGAATGTGTATGTTTTGATGGTTTGAATTTTGAATTGAACTGAAATTTTTACTCTTCTTACGGGCGCCCGTGAAAGAAAACTTCTATGCTATACAAGCTTACTCCTCATAAAAAAAGAGCTTGTATATAAACAGCCTTACCTTTGCTTTCTTTTCAATGTGTGACAAACTCATTTATCTAATTTTAACCCACCTACTTTAGATATTAATATCTCCATTATTCAAACATCTATGTGTGACAAGCTTACTCCTTATTAAGGCTGTTTCGATTTGCTAACAATTCGATCTGATCCGATATAAAAAATATAGTAATATTATACGTACAAAAATTACTTATGTTAAACTTTTAGTCATTAATAATTACTATTTTAACTAAATATAATTTCTTCTGCGGGGATAATTTCACTTTTAGTACCCAAAGTTTACTTGCGTTTTGCTTTTGGTACCCAATGTTCCATAGTGATCACTGTTCACACCCAATGTTTCTGCTTTTACTCGCTTTATCTACTTACCGTTAATGTTTCGTTAAATACTAACGGACAACCTGCTGTTATAGGTTGATTTGGGTATGAAAGAGGAAAATTTATTCATTTCTTCACTTGTGTTTGTCTCTTATCTATTAAACCTCAACGAAACCTTCATTATGTTAAAACACGTAATTTATAATACATTATGTACTACGAATCACGTGTTTTATATAGCTTTTTGTGAATGTATATAAAATATAATATAAAACAATATTTTATTATACTTTTCTTATATATATCTCCTATAATTTGTATTATGCTTTTAAAGGAAACAAAAAAAAGTATATATAAAAAAGAAAGAAATTTCCTACTCCGAATGTTAAAATATAAAAACTAATTTTGCAACAAACCCAAATTATAGTCGAAGACGGTATTACAGTTTTTGGTTTAATATGAAGAAAATTATTCTTATTAAAGCCATACTTTTATCTACTTACTTAAACTTATTTTGTTGCATTATTAATCCTACACTCAATAAATGTCAAGTAAATTAAAATACTAAATTTATTATATTAAATTTGTTTAAAGTTAGTTTTGGTGAGATGCTCCTTATTATAGTTGAAGTTACTGTTTTACTACTCCTCCGTCCCGGATAAATGTTCTTAGTGGATAAAACACAGAAATTAAGAAACATAATTAATGATGTGCTATAAAATGTGTTCTGACCATAATACCCATGAACATTAATTGAGTTCAACTACTTTAAATAATTGAGTTTGTTTGAGATGCGTTATATTAAATGAAGCTTTAAGGGTATATTAGGAAGAATGGTAGAGAATAGGTAGATCAAAAGTCTTTAGGAACATTAGTTGAGACATTCTAAAATAGAATGTAGGAACATTTATCCGGGACGGAGGGAGTATATTATTTTAATTTTTTAACTGATTTTCTTAGTTATGTATATATTTTTATGAAATTCCAATTATAAAATGTAGTATAAGTATTTAAATCATCCAGTTCGTTACGGACTATTTTACGCAAAAAACAGGTTTAAGAATTATGAATTACGTTTTTTATCAAAATGAAAATTTTTTGAGGTCTGATTCATAGAAGACAAACAAAAGTGAAGAAATGAAGAAATTTTCCTCTTTTATAGTAAAATCAACCTACAATAGCAAGTTGTTCGTTAGTATTTAAAGAAATATTAACAGTCACTAGCTAAAGCGAGTAAAAGCAGAAACGTTGGGTATGAAAAGTGATTAATCCATTGGGTACCAAAAGCAAAAAACAAGTAGACTTTGGGTACTAAAAGTTAAATTATCCCTTCTTCTGCGCACTATAATATTTTACTAACATTGTCGTTTATATTTGTCTAAGCTGAAAATATAATTTTTCATATTTGTTTAACATTTGATTGAATAAAAGATATATTAATATTATTTTTATTCAATATTTATGAGGGTTGAATAAAATCAAAATAAAAAAATTTAGGTTATAAATTGAGATTTGAAATATTCGAGACATAATTCGATTCGATTCAATTCTAATAATTTCTTAACAAATTAAATTTAAATTTGATATATCTAATTCGAATCGATACATTGAGAGCAGTGTTCGAAAAATCGTTCTAGGCGCCTGCCTAGGCGCTAGCCCCCCCCTAAACGCCGCGACTAGGCTCTAGGCGCCCGCCTAGGTACTAGGACCCCCCCCTAAATACTAAGACTAGGCTCTAGGCGCCCCCCAAACGCCGCGACTAGGGCCAAATCGGACAAAAAATTGCCACCATGAAAAATTGTCGCTTAGTCAGCTTAGGCGCCGCCTAACGCCCAACCGATTTGAGTGATGTCGTACGCGTTTTGTCGAGGAGGGACCCAGTATAAGGAACCTGGGTGGAAGGGGAGTCAATCAAGGGTAGAGCGACGCACGACGATGCGATGAATGATGTCCTCAATCTTCTGGATAGCTAGGGCTTAGATAAGTTCGGCGTCGGAGGAGGGGGAGTCAACGTGACTGAGATCCACAGCTTAGAAGTAGTCGAAATGGCTGCATTGATTACGGTAGTAAAGGAGGCGATATGCCGATGAAGAGGTGAAAGAGAGAGTGGGAGTAAGAGAAATTAAGAGAGAAAGAGAGAGCGAGAGCGAGCGAGCGAGAGATTGTTGTCGGCGTCGAAATCCCGTCATCTATCTCATAGTGAGAAAGAGAAAGAGACGTCTGTGAAAACTTTGTGAATTGTGAGAGAGAGACAAGCGATCAGCTTTTAATTTTAGGGTTTTAATTCACTTTTCTAAATGACAGCCTCCCCCCTCAAGTTATTAAAGTACTTCCCCTTTCCCCTCAAGTTATTAAAATATTTCTCTAAGTATTTTTCTTCCCCCCTCAAGTTATTAAAGTATTCCCTTCTTCCCTTCACTTTGAAATGATAGAGAATTTGATTTTAATTTTTAATTTTAACTTTTAATCTTGTAATATAATCATTATTTTTAGTTTATTTGGTCATATTTAACTATTTACTATTGTTGTAACAGATTTGGTATGGACATAATGTGTAATTATGTCTCAATTTTTAAATTTCGCCTAAACTCCGACTAGGCCCTAGGCGCTAAACCCTACTCTGGCGCCTAGTAATTTTTAAAACAATGATCGAGAGGGATGATATCACTGTGTTAATGTCATCCATGCATTTCCACCGAGACAATCATCAAAAACTGAAAAGGTTAATTTATGGGTTGAGTTGATAGTATTACTGGCCCCACATCCATCCATCCATCCATCCATCCATCAAGTATTGTTTGACTTGCCATGAAGAACCCTTAAATCATTTGATTGAATTTTTTCTAGGTTTTGCCCGCCCACTATGGGCGCCCGGGGTGTTCCCTTTTTAAACAAAGTGAGTAGGGTAATGATAAATGTGATGGCACTGACTGCACCATCCATTAAATTTTATTGGACTGACTGGGTGATGAATGATGATGAATGATGACAACAATTTTTATGAAAAAACTAAACTAGCATGTTTTTCTACTACTAACCTAAAACTAGAATCTTACCAAGTCACTATAAAACACTTTTCTGGTCCGGTAAAAAAAATTTTGAAGTTAATTTTTGGCTTTAAAATTTTTATTTTATGGTAATTGAAAATAATAATAATAATAATTTGGTGGAGTTAAAAAGAAAGAAGAAAAATCAATAAATAAGAAAATTAAAGTCTTTAAATCACCCACCCATCCATCCATCCATCCAGACTCTCTACTAGAGCTTTTATCAAGTTTGAGGCACGCAACCCAAAGAAAAAGAAGCCATATATATATATATATATATATATATATATATATATATATATATGGGTCAATTACGGGCCGGTCCATTTTTAAAAGTTTGTAATCGCTTCAGTCCATTCATCTTTTTTAAAAATTGGAAAAAGATATTTTTGGGGCGAAAAGACAATTATGCCATTAATGAAAGAAAAACACGCGCGCTTCAGTAACCCAAGGCATCGCGATGCACCAATTGTTGCATCGCGATGCACCAAATTGTTGCATCGCGATGAATGATGTCTGCATCGCGATGCATGATGTCTGCATCGCGATGAATGATGCCTGCATCGCGATGCATGATGTCTGCATCGCGATGAATGACTTCTGCATCGCGATGCATAAATCAGAGATCGCGATGCAGAAGTCAAGTGTGACCCACATGTAATTTTTGTAAAGAATCGCGATGCAAGGTTTCAGAATCTCGATGCATGATTTCTGAATCGCGATGTACGATGTCTGCATCGCGATGAATGACTTCTGCATCGCGATGAATGACTTCTGCATCGCGATGAATGATTTTCGTTTACCTTTCGGGGGCAACACCCCCACGAGGGACGCTGTTCCCTCGACCCCTGCGACCTGACCGGGCAGGTCGAACCCCGTTGCGTTGCCCAGCATACTGCGATTGACGAATTAAATCAGTTCAAGAACATCTTCCTCTGTTTTCGGACAGCACACTGTCAAGCTTGATTTGAAGCTCAAAAATAGTATTTTTTGGTAGAAAAATTGTGCACAAATATAGTACTAAGTTAGGATAATAATATGAAATTGATTTTAAACAAATTCGAAGATTAAAACAGAGATTTAAGTGACCACAACAGCTCAAGAACAAAGAAAAATGGGATGAACTCAAAAAATTTGAATTTGATCAAATTCGTGTTTTATGCATGAAAATTGATACCCAAATATGAGAAAAGACTATATTAACAACATGGAATCATTTATACATCAATTTGAATCTCAAATCTGAAGCAACAATGTTGTTGAGGGTATTTTAGGAAGAAAATTTTTAAAATGCCTTTTAGCGGTTAAAAAAAAAAGGGTGTACTGGAGAGAAAAAAAGTTTGGAAAAGTGGACCGGCCAGCAATTTATCCTATATATATATATATATATATATATATATATTCCCACAAAACTCCTTTTAGTACAACAGTAATTCATATAGTGAAAACCAACCGGGCTTGATTGGTACATCTGAACCAAGGAACTTGTATTCCAACAAACCTCGATGCATGCATGAATGTATTATTAACGACCCAAGTTGGAAGTTTACTTGATCTTGAGAAAATAAAAATTCTAAAGAACATTGTGATGATGATTAACCTAAGCTTACATATTGCAAATTTGAATTTATTTTTATTATGTTTTAACCTTTAGCTAAAAGCACTGTTTATAAAGGCCAAAAAGCAAATAGAAAAATGGAACTATGGCGCTTTTATTTTGACATTTTGCATTTGAGAAAGTGTTAAAATGAAATAATGGGTTTGAACGTACTATTTTACATTGGGTAAATTCTGTAATTGTATATATACAAATAATGATCAATACTTATAATAATATACTAAGTATGTATCAAGCAATTGACCATTAAAATTAAAAAAATTAAAAAATAAAAAAAATCCATTGGACCAAGTGTCAACAAAAATCTTTGACAAACTCCCACCGTTTTTCTAGCAACTAAACTAAAGCTTCCATTGATTCGCGAAAAAGATAAAAAAATCATAAGAGTACTATCTATCAACAAGCTTTTGCTTTTCTTCAACAAATTGGATTCTAAATGTAATAATAACAATCCATCAGTTAAAAAGGACCATTTCAAGACCACTTGCTTTCAAAATGCAACCAAACTAATATACACATATTTACAACTTATTAACATAACTCGGCCATTTATTTATTTATAGCAAAAAAAATGTAGGAAGCAAAATTCCATTCCATTCCATTCCGAATTAATATGTTACTAGTATAATCCAATGGTGTTATCTAGATAAGCACTTCTGGAATGATAATCCCCAATAAATGAATGAATCTCACTCACTTAAGGATTAGGGGAGGTCAGCTTGATTGGCGTTTGTTTACTTGGCAGAGACAAAAATATTTGTTCATTGGGCTCTCAACTCCAGTTGGCAGTCTGTCTGTCTAGCAATCAATCCATCATCATCATCATCTTTAAGAGAAAAGCAGTCTCCAAAGCCAACTCCTTGGACTGTAGGTATCTGTTTTCTTCCACTAGATCTGTCGTTAAATTAACAAGTATTGGATGTTTAGGATCGTAGATACTACATTCACGCACTCGTGCAACCCATTTTGCTGCTTCCCACACTCCAAATCTGCAAACATATAATAATTTCACTTTTGATAAAGTCTCACATGTATAAATAAAGGTACCAAAAAATAAAAAGCGGCCTTTCATGTAATTAAAACAAAATCTATACTTTGAATAAATATCAACAAAATTGCCGCCCTATAAATCTTCTTACACTTGTGCAAAACTATTTATAGATATATTGACGCTACGGTCCAAAAGGAAAGCTGCAACTAGTGTCGTCCAAATGGCCCAAGCTGCAGACTCACTCACCAACACAACACTGCAAGAGTCATCAACAACTACTCGCAACTGACAACTGGATTTACACCCCCCAGAACCCAACTAGACTCTCTCACCTTCTAAAAAGTGTAAATCACTAAAAAGACACATCAGAAATACTTGAACCTGTGGAACTCAGACAAGATTCTTCAATAATGCCTACTGCGAGACCATCTCCAAAATTAATGTATACTCTACTACTAATTAAGTTGTGGACATCCACTAGGAGCAACCTAGCAAGAATCAATATAGACAGACTAATGCTAATTAAGTTCTCATCATCTTTTGGGAGTCATAATTACGTATATCAGTAAATAAAATAAATCAGGCAAAATTTACAAGTTTTACCGAGTATTGAAAGATGAGGTGACCATAATTGCTGGATAACAAACGCCCTCCTGTATGTTATCATAGGGCGAAAACTTCCGTATTGCCAGAAAATCCTCAAGGTCCCCAGGGTACCCAAATTCTTCATAATCATCTGGCGTTAGCGGTAAAATAGGATTGACAAGGGTGTTTGTTGGATCTAAGAATGGAACCTACAAACAAATGTGCCATTAAGTGAATACAAATAGATAACAATGAAAGCAGGGACAAGAATGAAGTGTTATTATTAAAGTAAACTAGTCAAATCTTCCATTCATTCATTTCCTCATGGAAGTGAAGAAATATGTATTTATAATTATCAGCCAGGAAATGTATGAGATCATAGCAGAAAGCTGTGACTTTGTGAGAGGAAGAAAAACAAGCAACTAAAATACAGATACAGAGCTTTAATCACATACCTTAAGAACTGCAGCACGAAATAGATCTGGACAGGAATTAATGGCTGAAGCAACCAATAGTCCTCCAGCACTATATCCCCAACCAGCAAGCTTGTTTTGTTGCACAATCTCCCGTTCAATTAGGAATTTGGCACAAGAGATATAATCACTAATGGAATTATGTCTTTTAGTACGTCTACCATCATGATGCCACTTTTTACCCCTGCCTCCTCCACCTCTGACAATTAAATCAGGCAAACAATAAACAAAGTAGATAGAACTCCCATAAACTTGTAAAATGAGAGGAAAATGCTAGCGATAACAAAAAAGAAAAAAAAAATCCAATTTTTCATCCAGACTTATATTTCAACCATGTGATTGGTTAGTGGCCACAGGCAAGTGAAGTAAATCCAATCACATGCTTGGTCACACGCTTCTGGAGTGACAATATGTGAACAATATGAAACTGTAGTGTAGTCTTCTTTCTAATTGGTAGTTGGTGTGAAACTAACCTAACATCAGCATATGCCACAACCCAACCACGATCCAGTAGGCTTTTTAACTCATTGCTCCACCGTTTGTCAAGTAACTCACCATAAGCACCATGTCCATGAAGTAATCCTGGATTTTGAGCTCCCTTCCTCTTTGCACGTGAACAGACAATTGTCAAAGGAACCACAACTCCATCGGATGAAGGGACGTCATAATGTTCACAAACATAAAATTCAGAGAGGCTATTCCACAAGTGATCATATTCATTTTTTGGTTCTGGAGTTTGGGAGACTGATATATTTCCAATGCTGCTAGAAGAAGATGCTGATCCATATAAAGCACGTGTTCCTTCATGCAGCATATTTTGTTGTTGAATGATATCCCACTTTCCATTTGATAAGTCATAATCAACCACTGCATCAGGCATCTGCAATGAAACACTGGATTTCTTAGTTTGTTCAAAGGCGTGTAATCAAAACCAGACGAAAATTGATAACCAGACTTCCTAAGAAATCATTAAGCAAGCTCATACTATGTATTCCACTCTGATTTTCTTGGAACTTTTTCAACAAAATTATGATCATAATAGAAAAAACCTAACTCTTTTAGGACTCCGACTACATAATGAGAAGACCAAAAATAATCAAGTAAAGTGAGTGTAGGAGAAAATAATTCCTATAACCATTTAAAAGAATAATATTGGACTCAACAACTTAAACTCCTAGAACTATTTACATATTTATTACACTGCATGAATGGGCGTACGTAACAATACATTAAACAACTTTGCTGAATCATGTCTGTATCCACAGATCTTTCCAAACAACCAGTAATACCCACAGACCATTTTCATTGAATCCTCTCAAGTAAACTTTGTTTCCACAAACAATTATAGTTCCTTTTGTTGCTCATCTTCAACAAGCATATGTAATGACAAAGTTGACCAATACAAATTCATATTTAGTGCATAATATCCGTGATCAAAGAAACAAAATTAGAAAGAAAAAAAAAAGACTTACATACCACAGGCGATGATATAGTAAAGCGCATGGTGGAGGAATAGAAGTCATAATTTGGTCCAGGTGAGATTTGAGATACAAAGTTTGGAAGAGGTAGAAAATGTGGAGAAATCTCTCTGAGATAAACTGCTTCCTGCACAACCAAATAGCAAAAGATAGGAGAAATAAAATGCAATCACGCATAGTTGTTATAAGTTAGCTTTAAATACCAGTCTTATTAACAAAATCTTATTGAACAGGCATTGCAGTTCATATAAAAAGTTACTAGACACTAATCATATAAAATAGTTGGCCAGTATGAAGGATTCTTTGGAACAAACTGTGACAATCTATGCACCAGTGTACCCCCAAAAGTATGCGACAAAGTCGACCTAAAGAGCAATCACTCGATGGGAGGATTGGCATATCCAAGGGCAAAACTTTCGAGATTCATCGAAGAGAAAGGCTCTGAAAGGAGCAGGTCAGTCATCTTAGACTGGTCAAGTATCAACGAAAGAAGCTTGCGTTACAAATGAATTGGCCACAAAAGCAGTGTCGGCCAGGAAGGTTGATGTGTCGGTCTAGGGCTTCTGGCACATCTCAATCCACAACGTACGATCATGGCAGAAAACCATCAACACTGCTGCAATCAATATGGACCCTGATATTTAAGGGAAAACTGTATATTCCCCCTCTCAAGCAACATCAGATAAAAAATCTTAGAGGGATGTCTATCTTCAATTTCCTTTCAGTTTCATGTTTTCTGATCATAGCTAAGGTTTACATCACAATAGCAGTAACCCTCGTTGAGCTTTTACTTTGTTCTTTTCCTGAGCACTTTGTACTTAACAATCCGAAGCTGCCTTGAGTTGCTGGTTCAGTTAATGCATTCAAATCCTGTCGTTCATTACAGCAGTAGTTTTTGAGGTATTTCTTTTCTCAATTCAACTTTGCTTATCCCTTAGTCTTTATTATTGCCAAGGATTCCATTGAGAGCTTTGTTTGTGTCTTTTTATACAACTTTGCATCGCTTGAAATTCCAAAGCCCTCAGAATCCTAGTTTCCGAGGCATGGAAAAGGAGCCAAGAGATCTTGCACATCTCTCTAGTACAATACATATAAGTCAGACCTAGTAGAGGACTTGTTCTAGAGTGGCAGGTGGAGTTCAGTCAGAAGTACACATTTCCAAAGCAACAATATATTAAAGGCAGACATATTACAGAGTGCTTGCTATAATTTGGTAATGATGTTACCCCAAGGGGTGGGAGAGATGGCAAGGGCACTCAACGCAAAGACCTTGAGGTCCTTGGTTCCAAATTTCCAATCCCCAAACCAAGAGGCCATACTTGCCTATCAAAAAAAAAAATTTGGTAATGATGTTAAATAATTAGATATGCTAGCAAATAGTATATCAATGGCAAGTGTAAGAGACCTACTATCCTTCATTTAAGATACAAGTGCTTATGCAGTTAGAGGAGTCCATTTTACATAGATGAAAAGGAGCTCATTCTTTAACAAAGAAACAAAGCTTAACTCAAGAAAATTTCATAGAAACGAAAACCTTTATGATAAAACATTAACTATACATCTTAAAGCGTTCATGCGTCACGTGAGTACATTCCCATTGTTTTATCACTGAAGTACTTACAGTGTTGGTTTTAAGGTCACTGGTTCGGGCATATTTCGTCTCACAAAAGAAAAGATGGTAAATTTGTCAAAAGGTTCGATAATTTAAAAAGAATAGACCTCTCACGAAAAATGGAAAAATCAGATGATGCCTATGAAAAATATCACTTTTTAGATTCCGCTTTCCTACACATGCTTGGGATCAAGTGGTCTGCATCTATTAAGACGGACTTTCTGCTCTTGATTTTCAAATGCCAGTTCATCACTCTGTCCAAGACTTATAAATAAAGCACTTGCACTTCCGATTGAGGATTTTAACATTTTCTTTTCTTTCCTTGTGGACAATGATTCAAACAATTTCTTCTTCTTCTTCTTCTTCTTCTTCTTCTTCTTCTTTTCTTTTTATAGTTGTATTCTTTTGTTTTGGTGCATCGGCAAACTGAAACACAAACAAAAGGAAAAATAAATAAACACCTGTCACCTAATCAAAATTGAGCCTTCCCATAGCATCAGCCCCAGCAAAGAGAACAAAGTTCCAGGGACTGCTCATTACTTTGCGAGTATAGACCTTCTAGGCCAATAATTAGTTTCTTTCCTCATAAGTAATGATTCAAAATGTTAATATATAGTCACACCTATCAATTCAGGCAACCGAAGGGATATGGGTAACACAAAAGAAGGCAGAGGAACACTGGAATAACTCTAGAAAGTATCATTATGAAAGCCTACTGTTGCGGCGTAAATTACCTTCCCACTCAGTAGAGGAAGTGCAACTGAACAAAGTCTGAACCTTCTGCCTTCCCTTACAGTAAGTACCAAGTGTGAGTCGCAGAAATCAACATCCTCAACAATCATTTCTTGGTCATCAATAAATACATTCTGCACCAGAATGATACATGGCCAGTAAGTTTCAACAAAGTTTTAATAGACACAAAAGTTCAGATGGCAAGCACATTAATTTTTGAAAATAAATCCTAATTTTACTCATCAGAAAATACAAACCTCCCACTTTCTTGGACCAGAAGAGTGAACAGGACTGCGAAGGAGATAATGGTTATCAACAGGTCGGCCCTCTCTAGCAGCATCTGTAAATAGGTAAAGATATCCTCTATGATGCTCAATAATGCAGTGAGCACAAGCCTCACACTCCCACACCAGTGTCATGCCAGACAAAGGATCAGCTGCATTAATCAGAAAAATCTAATACATGGTGTCACAGAACATATACATTGCTTCAAAGGCATTCAATCATAAGAGATGTTGGTCATAGAGTTTCTAAAATGGTACCTTTGAAGCCATGGTTGAAAAAGTATTTACTGTCACAAACCGGAAATCCTTAGTATGTCTTATTTTAACGTGAACATTTTCTTGTGGTTCATCCAAAAGTAACACATCTTCTTCATTTGATCCAAGTATGCTACAGTAGATCCTAATGAGAACCAACAATACATAGATCCATTCATCACCTTGACAATGTGTAAAGTTCATCAAACGTGAAACCCTAAAACCTACCCAAAGACAGTGATATTACCAACCTACAAGGCTTTTTGTTCTGATCGGTGACAACATACAACAATGCTTGCCCATCCTTTGCCCAAGCCAAATTTGAAACCCGATCAGCTTGAGGCTTGTTACACAGCGTACCAAAATTTAAATCTCTTACCGATAATTTAAAGTAATCGTTGTCCTTATCGTACATAGTGTATGCAAGAAACCGATGATCTGGCGAAACTTCTGATAATTCCTCATAGGCATAACCTATAATTGTGTATAAAAACAACAATTTAACCAAAGATACCTAAAAATTCGACACAAGCTCAAATACAGAGATAAAGGAAAATACCTCCAAATCTTTCAGCCTCATGATTGTAGTCAACCAACTTCTGCTCAATTCTTTTACCGGAAATGAAATCAAACCCGAATGATGGGTTTTTGTTCGAGATAAACTCGTCATTTAAGCTTGCTAATCTCCGACAAAGCACGGGATACTGCTTCCCTTCCTCAACTCTCCGATAATATAACCTAAAACCCAACTCCAAACAGTAAAATAAGTATTCACATAAAAAATTCAACAAGATTGTTTGTGGGTAAGCAAAATTTGTAAACTTGAAATGATAGTTGAAGTTGGAAAAAATGATAATGAGAGTACCATGGGCCCCAGCGGAAGGGAGGGGTGGAGAGGAAGGAGGCCATTCGAGAGGCCATTTCGGATTGGAGTTTGGATTGGAGGCGCTCAGTATCGGACATGACGGCTTCGGTATACTTTTCTTCTTGTTCCATGTAGACGTCCATGTGGCGCATGGCTACTTTGTCGTTGAGGTTGGACATCCAGCTGTAGGGGTCATCCCAGGTGAGATCGTGGAGGGTGAATGTCGTGGACTTTGATGGTGGTTTTGGGGGTGTGGGTGGGGTTGGTGGCGGTTGTGGTTTCTGGGGTTTATAGTGGGCGGAACGGAGGGGAGGAGCTGGCGTTGGGGGAGGGTATAGACGCCGGCGGTGGTGCCGGAGAATTGGAAGGAGTAGTCGCATAGTTGCGGGAAATGAGGTTTTTGGGAGAGTTCACACGTAGTATAGAGCACCAAACCGTACAAGGGTTTAACGGGGGTTCATGAAATAAAATGGTTTATCGACCATACTTGATATATACCACACATATAAAATCGTAGTAATTGATTTTGACGACTCCAGAGTCGCATTTTTCCAACTTCTCTGGTGTACTTTGAATTAGTTGCTTATTTTGATAGTTGTACACTTTGGCAGGGCTGATTACACTTTAGTTTGGTCTATTTTGCGCTCTCTAAAAAAAAAAAAAAAAAGAATTAAAATCTGATCAATACTTTAATTTTTAAAAATTTTGGAACCAAAATCAAACCAATATGTATGGGAACCTATACTTTGGTCCGGTTCTAATTAGTTCGGTCCTACAAATTTTTTGATTATGAGAGAATAAACCATTTTTATTTTTTAAGCTGATAAACAAATAATAAAATTTAATATTTATACGACAATTAAAAAATATTCAATAATGATAAAACATTGCAAATACACACAAGGTCACCAAAAAAAAAAAATAGTACATTGACCATTCAACAATTAAAAAGGTTTGAGTCATATATTACAATTTAGTTCATGCAATATAAACTAAAATAAGAAAAAAAGTAGGTTCATCAATATCAAGTTTGTGTTTGTGTATAAACGGTAAAGAGAAATATCACTAAATATTATTTTATACCTAGGGTTTGGGTTAGAAAATAGCAATTATATTTTTTAATATTAATTTATCAATATATAGTATATATATATATATTATATAATTATATTATGTATGTAATATACATTGGTCCGGTCTGGTTCGGTTCAGAACCAAATCAAATGATCGATTTTACTAAAAATTAGAACTAAAAATATTAGTTCGGTCCACTTTTTTTTGTTCGATCCAATTTTAGAAAAAAAATCTGCTCTCCTCTACTCTTTGGCAATCTTTGAAAATCCCAACAAGAATGCAAAATGTAAACTTCGTATAAATAATTTAAGTAAATGTAACCGAAAATAATATAACTGTGACAAACTTTATTGACTTAGTATTAGTGGATTAAATTTTCCTTACTTAAGTAATAAAATAGAGTTATCAAATAAAAATAAGTAAAAAATATACATAGGCGCTAAATACAGCCCCCATTGTGCTAAATGTAGCCTCCCTGGCGAAAATATTATTTTGTCCCTGACTTCTTTATAAAGAAAATTTTCATCTTCAAACCTTCATATTCATTTCTCGACTTGTTTTTTTGACATTTTTGTGTTAAATTATATTTCGTTTTGCAGTTATTATTGTATTATAATGTATATTATTGCAAAAAAAAAAATTATAAAGTATTTCACTGCGATGCACGGATAGTTTATAGATGAAAAAGCATATAATTAAACAAAGATGAATAACATAAAACAAAAACATTAATCAAGAATTAATGAAATGTGAATATAAATTTAGAACATAACATAAATTTTGAAAAATAATTACAAATTTTGGAATACTTCTTTATATACAACATTTGTCGTTGAACATGTACGACAATTACTACTATCACAATCACATAAATTCGAAGACCTTTAGGATTAGTTACTCGAGACAAAGCAACATATAATTGCCCATGACTAAAAACAGGTTTTGTCAAAAGCGGACCCACATTGGACAATGATTGTCCCCGACTTTTATTTATAGACATTGCGTAAGACAACATCGACGCCTTCTTTGAAATTTGAATGGAATTCGTGATCCGAAGGGGTCAATGACATTCTCGGAATCAAAACATATCGCCATACGTACCATTTGAAAGAACTCGACCTTCTAAAACATGGTTTCCCAATCTTGTAATGATTAATCTCGTGCCATTGCATAACCCAAGAGAATGGTCAATGTTACGAAGCAACATAATTGGAGTTCCAACCTTCAAATTCAACTCATGATTTGGTATTCGAACATGTAATTCCATTTAAAAATTCGAGTATGTATATCGTTCCGAAGATCAACGTTTCCGAATGGCACGGAGAATCGAGCTCAAATAAAGTCTCCCTTGAATTGTTCATCGATACCATGTAATCATTTATTGAATTAACAACATCAAGAGTCGGTGCCAAAATAGCTCGTCCTCAAAAACGATGACTCATAGGAACAACTTCCAAATGAAGGATATGTACTTTGAACAATTGCGCAATCGGATCATTGAATTCCTTAGCGGCGGTGATCGGGAATATCAACGAAGCACAACCATCATTTGGTTCACCAATTTTCCCATCGCCAATACGTGCAATCCACTCGGCAAAAAGTCTCAATTCTTCGCAATTTTATTGGACCCCATATTTTGCAATCTCATATTAGTTGTCAACTTCAATACGGTACAATCCTTCCACAAATACGATGAATTAATAGTGGCATGAACGATGTCATCTCGCCCTTTGGAATTACAGGCAATATTTGACGAAAATCTCCCCAAACACAACCGTCTTACCTCCAAAAGGAATATTAGCTCTAGATGGATGAATTACTTTCATGATATCTCTCATACTTCGATCCAATGCTTCAAAACAATACTTATGCATCATTGGAGCCTCGTCCCATATAATAAGCTTGGCCTTGAGTATAAGCTCCGCAATAGGACTCCCTTGTTTTATGTTGCATGTTGAATCTTCATTCGGATTAAAAGGAATTTTAAATCTTGAATGAGCGGTTCTACCACCGGTAACAAAAGAGCTATGCCCCGGACGCCACGTTTAATACAATCTCCCTTTTGATCTAAATCGAGCAGATAAAGTTTTCCAAATGAACGTTTTCCCAGTACCTCCATAACCATACACGAAAAAAATCTTTCCAATTTCTGAATTAGCTGATGCGATAATAGTTTCATAAACATGGCGTTGCTCGGAATTCAAATTTGAGACGAACTTCTTGTGTTCTTCTGCCAAGCTTATTCGATCATAACACATCTCATCATGTACTAATCTATTACGCGAGAATTCAAAAAATTGATCATCTGGATATGGCATTGATTGGAACTCACGTATACTCCTTCCGTAACGTCTTAAAATCTTCTCAACTTCCACAAGTGCATAGTTCCTGATTTGATCCTCGTTTAATTGCAAACCTACAAAATAAAAAGTAATTACTTTGAGATACGTAACAACTTAAATTTCTAAAATTATAATTTTTTACAAACCTTGATGCTTGAAGCAAATTACGTTGGTTGTACGAATGTCATCGGATAGATAAGACCAACATGTATCCCAAACTACTTCGGGTTGACTCATCGTTCCGGATGATAATAGTGTAGAAAAAGAATTCTCAATGATTGAGCCGATGCCCAATGGCTAGCCTCGATTATCCCATCAATATACTCTTTATCATCGTTAACAATCCTAGTGCATAGCAAGCATCTCGAAAAGAACGAAATTGCACCCCATTTATAAAACATAAATCTTCATAGCAAGTGGCTCCACGAACTACGTTTAGGAGGCATCTCAAGTAGTACAAATCACCGATCCGGAGGAACAAAAATATTCGTCCAATTGCAAAACCACTTTGTACTCTTGGAGTCCATTCCGTTTTTCGAATTCCAAACAAATTTCTTGGGAAATTCTGCATAAGTCAATTCTCTTCCCATAGGATACTTCTTATTTGCTTCCATCCATGCCAAAAACATACTATGCTTTATGGTTTCCCGATCCATGATATAGTCAATTTTATCTGAATCCGAGAAAACAACATTTTGTTGATTCAGAAGATGAAAACTTAGACGCACAACGGGCGGGTCTTTGTCTTGTATTTCAAATCCAAAAATTCTCCATGCGGCTTCACAAGATGAAATATATCTACGATCGTAGTACAAATTAACTTCATCGATATTCTTATCCACATTTGCATCACACGAGCTTTGATAAAATGTGGCGTGACGATCGTTGCCCTTGTTTATGTACTTGAACAAATATTTTATTGCACGCGATTGATTACACCACTCAACGTTCAAATGGGCCCCATAAGTAATCAATAAGTATCGATTATGAGGAACAACGTGTCCATTGTCAAAAACAACTCCATTCTTAACTATCATCCTTCCATTATCCCGGCCTTTGTACTTTGGATATCCATCTTCGTCAATTGTAGTCGTCTCAACAAATTTTTTTGGAAAATGCTTTGAGCAACGCCCATCTGTCATGCAAGGAGCATCCTTTCGATTACCACCACACGGACCGTGTATCATAAAATCTCGAACTGCAGCATAGTAAATTGGGTCCTCATTTTCATCCGGGATCTCCGCCGTAATGTAACGATCAATTGCATCCGCTGTCGGATTCTTCTCTTCGGAAGAAAGGAACAATAATATGTGAGCATGCGGCAAACCCCTCTTCTGAAACTCTACAGTATAAATGACTGTAGAAAATATGACACACAAATAAACCATAGTCATCATAAATAATTTAGAATTAAAATAGAAATTGTATATGTCATTAAAAATATTCATCTATAAATAAAAGACAAAGTTACGATCATGTTCCAAAAATCTTGTTTTTACGAAGATCTTTGATAAGTCCATCAAGCTTCACTTTAAAAACCCTGCAAACAATATCTGGTCGATCTTCAGGCTTTAATCCACGTGCTGCAACAAATCTATCAATTTCTGGCCACTTGGGATTACATGTAAATGTAAGAAATAAATCAGGGTAACCTGCCCATCTACATATAGCCATAGCATCTTGATAGTTTTGTATCATGAATCTAGCACCTCCAGTAAAAGATGAAGGCAATATAATTCTTTTCCCTTGAGTGGACGCATCTGTTTCACCACGTAACAAAGCTTCATGCAACCCTTGTACATTTCACAACGTTTGCGATTCGATCGAATGTACGATAACCGACTACTTTCAATCATAGTGTACGCATCGACGACAAATTGTTGAAATAGTCTTACGGAAAACATAATGGTTGTCGGCTCACAATCCCTTTCATTCAATCTATACGCAAAAATTCTCTTATCTTGACTTTCTTCCGTCCTTTAGAACCATCTTTTAAATCAGAAAATGGAATATCTTCTCTATATCCATCCTCGCCATATGGAAAGATCAATGGATACTGGAGAGGAAGATAAGCAGGATGCAATTCGTTTATGCGCTTAAGCTGTCCCGTTTGACTCTCAAGTAAAATATCCCTATCACCTAACATTTGATCGAAATCACCAACAACCAACGCAGCAACCTCGGATGCGGTCGGAGATTGTACCTTCTCGCATCACCACTTCGTCTTCCTATCAATTTTAATTTGACTTCGATCCACCTTCTTGGACCATTTTATCTTTCGCCATGCGAAAAGAATGCACCAAAACATTATTTGTATCTAACATGGTCTTCAAATCATATACAATTTCGAATGAAGATCATGAGAATTGACATCTTGCTGTATGAAAAACAATAATAAAATGAATATAATATGTTGGCAATCATGTACAAACCAAAATGAATATTAATTATTTAAATCTCTTTACCTTACGGCGGCAATTCTATTTGCAACTTCATTTTCGATATCATAAATATACAATTGTGCAAACTTTGGTGGTGCACCCATGGGTGGAAGAAGGCTTCCAATCAAATGATAGTTTTGACCATGAAGTTTGAAAACAGGAGGAGAACGGCCATGATTGACACGATTGTCTATCTTCCTCCCATTGAAGTGAAACCGAACATATTGTTATACGACCGTATGTTTTGACGAAAATGTTTACTTTTATCGGTGTTTCCATATAACAATACTGTAATTCTAGAGGGGTGGTTTTAAGGCGGGAAGTTGTATTTTTCCTTGATTACAACATAAACCGAACTTTGGTTTACGGGTCTTATAATGTCGAGCTAATCTCTCCTCGTACCAAAACCAAGCACCACAAAAAGTACATGTGAAAGTTGGATCGCCAATATCCCAATAACCTAAAACAAATGTAAAATTGTAATAATTTAGTTATAATAATGATGAAAGCTACATAAATATTGCAAAAGTGAATGTACGGATGACGTACAAAAATTATACAAACCAAGTGAGGAAAGTGAAACATGTTCATCGTTCGTAAGACATAAACTATACGTGTCGAAATTTGTTGGTACAAAATCCGGACTTCTATGATCAACCACAGCTGCAAATACAAATGTTTTACTATTAAAATATATAAATGCGCTCAAAACTTTAGTATTAAAAAGGAAGACCCATATTTTTGTCGTAAGTTTGGAAAAGTATACAATTTTATAAAATATCTTAGGCATAACATTTAAAAAATGATTCCAACTTTATGACTCCATTTATCTATTATATAAGATAAAATCTGTTTACCAAAACACAAAATTAGTTCACAAATACATTGTAATAAAATTATGGTTTCTATTATTTAATGTGTCAATAAGGGAAATTATTGAAATCATCACCAAATGAAATAATATAATGCATAAAAAATTGAACACAATAATTTGGGTATGCTAAACACTAATATATGACTTAATATTAGTGACTTAATAGATAGAATTGATGGCATGAATAAACCATGAGGAAAAAGTATGCAACTTACTATAACATATGTATGTAAAAATTATAAAAAAACCCTTACATATAGGTGAAGACAACGAAGTATCGAAACGATTTTTTGTTGGAATACAACTTGAATCATCATCATCAGTCGTTGGACGATGAATTGTAGAGGTACTTGCATTTCTAACCGACGACCCGCAATCCAAATAAGTGTTACCCATAATCCGAATCTTTTAATGTGCTGTACAAAAATAGTACAGTAATCTATATATAAATGAGAAAAATAATAATGAAGTACTTTATGATAGAGCAGGAAATGAAAACATATATATACCTTTTTAAAAATATATTCCAAACAAATACAACTGCGAAGCTCAACATTCATTTTCTAAATGGTTATTCATATTTACTGATAATTAAAATAAATATACAAAAATTAAAAACATTTACAAAACTATTTATAAGAATAAATTCTAATTACATAATCCATTCAATAATTGGGTGCTTAAATTATATTAGATCATTTACCAAAATCGATGTTATGAGAAAAGGGATTAGATTAATTATATTTGATGCATCACGGTGCAAACATTATAACGTATCGCGTACTCGATTAATTAAGGCAATCGAGTTTTTTTAATCAAAAAGTGTCATTTTCTAATAAAAAAGGTAGATTGTAACAATTACAATCATTAAAAGAGAAAATTATCCCTAAAGTGTTCACATAATGTAAATATATGAGGCCCATTTGAGCGAGATTGAGCCCAACCGATAATGGCACGGTTAAATAATGTATTTGGCCCAAAACCAGGTAATATAGGATAAGAATAACGTTGGAATATAAATAGAAACCTACCTTACCCTAGGTTTGCGAGTCAACTTTTTCTCCTAATCAAGCGCCGCACTCTCACCCTCTCTTTCTCTACCTATACGAAATTCATCTTCAAAATACATAGATCTGGATTCTTTCCTTTGATTCACTCTTGGTAATGGCTTAATCTAGAGATAGAAAGCCCATTTTCTATCTTGCTTGGGGAACTCTTCCTAATTTATCCATCCGGGACTCCGTCTTGGCGAAAAAGGATAGCTCGCGGCGAACCTCGGCCTACTTCCTCGCGGGAGCCCGGCCCTAATAGCGTCGTCTTCTTTCTTGGTGGTGGATCTAAAAGAACGTTTGGTGAGATTTTTGTTTTTACATGTGATAAATCGATTATTAATTATTTATATCTAACGATTTATAGCTCCGAGTTGAAGGTATGCGAGAGATTTGTACTCCTTCCGTAGAATGCGATTTCCACTCCGTTGACATGAAAAGATGCGAAAAATCTCACAAAAGCATGAAAAAGGGTCGATCTGTCTCCAACATTCTTTGCTTCGTTGTTTTAATTTATAAGGTAATAATTGTAGAAATCATTTACAATTTTAATTTCGTGTATAGATTTAAAAGAAATTTTTTTTTGTGTGTTCCACTTACGGATCTGTTGTATATGTGTTCGGATCTGTTCAAAAACTCTCGCATATCAAACAATTTGTTCCGGATCGATTGATTTGTTCCGATCTGCCGTTTTGTTCCGATCTATTATAGATTCCTTGCGGACTTGCTCCAGTTAGTTGCGGAACAACGTAAGTTAATGAAAAAATAGATGGGTGACGAACATATGGGTGACGAACATATTTTTGTGGCATAGTGTTTAAATTTTTTCAATCCGTGACTTGTTTGATCTTGGATTTATTGATTGAGAAGCATTGTGACTATTTGATTTTTGGTGTATTGTTTAGTTAAATCTTTACTCTTTTCTGGGTGATTGTTATTATTTTTATTTTGTGTGTGTGTGTGTGTGCGAAATTAGTGTATTTTTAAATGTGTGTACGATAATCACAATCCAAAAAAAAAAAAAAGTTAAGACCATAAAACTCTTGTTTATGATGCATGTTTGTACTTGTACTTGTAAAGAAAACTTATTTCAAAATTTTCTTATGGCTGAGTTAATTGGAATGCCAATGGGGAGTTAAAGATTTATGATTAGTCCCTCTGATTTCCGTCCGGGAAAAATAATTCTCATTTGTCATTTTATGAAACTTGATTAAACTTTGACAGAAAATTTATAATTGTCTTTACATAATTTTAGAAGTCGCAATATATAGTATTTTTAATGGAAGATTGAAATTTTATTACCCAAAATAATATATATATATATGTGTGTGTGTGTGTGTGTATTTATATATATATATATATATATTGATTTAGTATTGATTAATGACATTTCAATATAAACATTGAACTAATTTTATTGGGACCCAGGGAGTATATTTGTTAAGATTTGTCTTTCACCCTTTCATGTGAGGTAGGGCCTGGGTGATAGTGGTGATAGATATATGCATATACATCGAATTGGACGATTGGGTAAATAGTTGTCTTATAGTTTTGGTCTCTTGAGTGTAAAGTGCTTTGTATTTTCTTTAAGGACCATGGACCATGTGTAAGTGAATGAAAAAATAGATGGGTGACGAAATTATGTTTGTTCATCGTAATTATATTTCCTATGTGATACTATTATTTTGTTTTGAGTTATTGAGCTCAACGTTTTGATTATCCGATGACATTCTGTTTATGTGATTCAGTTTTTCTTGCTTTTGATATCGAGCTCAACGATTGCCCCCTTAACATGGTTGTTTTATGTGACAGGTAAGGTCATTGACTCATGTTGTTAAAGTGTGGGAGCCTTCTGTGATATATTTATTTCAGTCTTTGGGTAATACTTTTGCTAACTCAGTCTGGAAGGAATTACATAAGATAAAATTGGTGCCTTTCAGGTTGATCTTGTACCTACTGGGTAAATAGCCTCCTACTTTGTCAATCATTTGATTTTCCTTGTCATATTGTCACTTTCCTGTTATTTCCCCTTTTTCTTTTTCTTATTGGATGTTGCTAATATTATCTATTGCTTGTCTGAAGGTTTCACAAGTAATAAAAAAAAGTGTTTTAGAAATCAAAGATATTTTATCTTCTTGACTTTAAGCGGGTAGTGGCAAGTTGGGTATTCTAAATTAATGACCACTTGTTTTTCAAGCATGTATGCTAATCATGATTGCCTCTAAGTTGCTATTTATCACTTTGTAATTTGGGGACAGAGTCTTGATTAAAAGAAAGTTGTATGAGTTGATAGGGACTCGATCGAAATTAAATCATGTCTACTTTAGTTTTTAATAAGGGGATTTTAATAAAATCAAAGTTTGATTATCAAAGTTGCTCAGCAAAAAAAAAAAAAAGGAAAAGAATAAAAAGAAATTAGACAGTTACAAATTTCCAAAGAAAGATTCTATTTCTCCTCCCAAATTTGCAATAATTCACCTCTAATTTGGTTTTTCTTGAGTCTTGACTAAATGCGATTCGTAGGCGTTTTTGGAATGGCTATAGAAATCAAATACGGAGTAGTAACTAATATTAGAAGGGAATCTTTTTAATTGCCAAGGCTGGATTCTATTTTGTCAACTTGGAAATGCAAGACTTCCAACACACACGTACTTAAATTTGTTTATGAAGTTTCGATTATTAGTTGGTTAGGCTTGTGATGTAGGATATGCTTTTGACTTGAAATTCGTTTTTGTTGCACGAACACTGCAATATGTTTGACTACCATGAACCTTTTAGTTTAAGTTCACTTTTTACATTACATAATATGTTTCTTTGAATTGTTTGTATTGCTAAGATGTTTTTCTATGGAAATGATTTTTTATTGATTGAATCTTGTCTGTTTATGTTCATTGAGTATTTGCTTTTAGAGATAAACTATATAGGGTGCTAAGTCGATTCTCCAAGGTCACTCTTGCAAATTTTCATAAATATGGATTAATTTTTGTCCTAGTTATTTAAGTTTATTCTTGTCAACTTTTTTTTCTTTCATATATGATTGTTTTGAATTTTGAACCTAAATTTGTTTGGATGGTCTATTGCGGGTCATTTAGATGTAATGTACACTTTTTGCGATTAACAAACAGCTATCAAAATGGTAATCACAATTGACTGTCTAAGTTTTCTTTATTATTTGATTTTATCGCAAAATGGTAATCACATTATTTATTATTTATTTGTACCAATCAATAAAATTGAGAAAGTTCAATTGTTTTACTTATATACTTATTCTAAGATATGTAGAAATAATTGGTATTTTTATCTAAAGCAGAAAATGTATTAAGAATATATAGACATATAATAGAACTATACACAATTAATTATTGTACATGTTTACATAAATTGCTTATTTCTTCAGATATGGATGAAGGAGGCAATAGAAAGACAATATGACGAGCATGTGATCCAACGATCGAAGATAAGTTATCATATACACAAACATATCGGGTGCTTAAATTAATTGGTTTTCCATAACAAATTGTTACTTTGAAAATGGTTTTATTTTCACGATCTTCATATAAGTTTGATATTTTGCTTTTGTTCATGTTTGTAGTTTCAGATAGGCTAAGATCTTGTATTTATATAAAATATTTTTAAATATTTTAGATTCTATATCGATCTAATCAAACTTTTGCTTTTTGTAGTTATAAATAAATTTTATATGAATGAGCTTGTTTATGTGTTAGGCTTAAGTAGATATTACTGATTTGTAGTTTGCTTAATTTGATGAGCTTAAGTAGATATTCTTGAAAAAGTTGTCATTATATGTTGTGCCATAAAAAAACTTACATTTGTGATGTTAATCATGATTTATTTCTCGTTATTTAGACACCACTATGGATGTTTGTATTTTTTGTAATAACATCATTGCTTATTTTATCAAATACAAAAATGCTTTGTGTCATTGTTGTGTATGGGGAATATACTTTTAATACTATTTTTGTTGTAAAGCGATAGACTATATTCAATCTTTATGTGATTATTTTTAGGTCTACTTTTGGCATAAGTTTCTAAGAATTAGGAGTGTACTCACTTTGGTTTAGTCTCCCAATTATTTTTCCTCATTCTTTGTCACGGTGGTGATGGTGGTTGGGAAAGGGAAAAGGGGGGCTGTACACTAAGGGTCAACTTTCCAAAATGAACTTACCAAATCCGTGATATTTACCTTTTTGAACGAACATGATGGTGAAATATGTTAGCATGATAACTTTTTTTTTTTTTGAGATTTATTATTCATTCATAATATAAGTTATCATATACACAAACATATGTGGGTGCTTAAATTAATTGGTTTTCCATAACAAATTGTTACTTTGAAAATGGTTTTATTTTCACGATCTTCATATAAGTTTGATATTTTGCTTTTGTTCATGTTTGTAGTTTCGAGATAGGCTAAGATCTTGTATTTATATAAAATATTTTTTAAATATTTTAGATTCTATATCGATCTAATCAAACTTCGCTTTTTGTAGTTATAAATAAATTTTATATGAATGAGCTTGTTTATGTGTTAGGCTTAAGTAGACACTTGATTTGTAGTTTGCTTAATTTGATGACGATTTGGAAGCTTAAACCTAAATTTGTTTGGATGGTCTATTAGGTCATTTAGATGTAATGTACGGTTTTTGCGATTAACAAACGGCTATCAAAATGGTAATCACAATTGACTGTCTAAGTTTTATGTATTATTTCATTTTATCGCAACATGGTAATCACATTATTTATTTGTACCAACCAATCAATGTAGAAAGTTCAATTGTTTTACTTATATACTTATTCTAAGATATGTAGAAATAATTAGTATTTTTATCTAAAGCAGTACATGCATTAAGAATATATAGACATATAATAGAACTATATGTAATTAATTGACTAAACATGTTTACATGAATTGATATTTTCTTCAGACATGGATGAAGGAGGCAATGGAAAGACAATATGACAGAGCATGTGATCCAACGATCGAAGATAAGTTATCATATACACACACATAATATATTTAATCTTCTCTCTTGTTCTAACATAACAAATATTATTATGTGCATGTTTAAATTTGTTATTAATGTCATCTCACATGATTGCAAGAAAAATGTAAACCTTTATATGAAGATGATCATCGAATGTACCAATGGGAGATAAGTAATACCATACACCAAATAGAAGGAATATTGGAAACATCTTTGGTTTGATTAACAAATTTCTTTTTAAATATTTTGTTTTTTGTGTGCTATGAAATTGATATCACAGAAATAGTTTAACATGCACTTAAAAAAAAAAAAACACTTTTACTTACTTTTAAATTCACTCTTGAATTCAATGCTCTTGATATTGTTCTTCTTGAAAACCCATATCCACCATTTGAACTGTTGGAAAGCTCAAGTAGTGGTCCTCATTTATGGCATTGGCTTTACTTCACTTGTGAATATACAAAAACTTACAGAAAAGTGTTCAATGCTCTTGATATTGTTCTTCTTGAAAACCCCTATCCACCATTTGAACTGTTGCCAAGTTCAAGTTGTGGTCCTCATTTGTGGCATTGACTTTAATTCACTTGTGAGTATAAAAAAAGTTACGAAAAAGTGTTTGAAGAAAATAATAGAGATGGGTATATAAAGCACCTTGCATAAATGATAAAACCTCCTTGAAACTATGACAACAATATATACTACTCGAGAAAAAACATGAATCTGGATTTTGAATGGGTGTTTCCCTTTTGTCGTATTCATTTGTATAAGACTAAAGGAATGGGAAAAGATTTAAAAATTACAGCCTTTGGACTTGTAAAACGTGCATGACATTTTTTTTCAAAAAAACCAATCATTATATTTTTTCTTGGAGAACTGGATTCTCATTCTTAATTTGTGCCACTTTTTCTGATGGTATCTTCACCAACTGTTCTCTCTTTCTTTTTTTGTTAGTGAAAATGATATTTTAATTGCAGGTATTGTGGAAACACTACATAAGATTTGACTATTCATCATATTATAATATAAGGGTTTTATAAAAAAGATGATGATTGCTTTTTAATTTTTAAAAAGAAGGAATATTGGAAACATCTTTGGTCGGATTCATGTTTTTTTAAATATTTTGTTTTTGTGTGCTATGAAATTGATATCACGAAATATTTTAACATGCACTTTAGAACAAAAAAAAAAAAATACACTTTACTTACTCTTAAATGCACTCTTGTCTTCAAAGCTCTTGATATTGTTCTTCTTGAAAACCCATATCCACCATTTGAACTGTTGGAAAGCTCAAGTAGTGGTCCTCATTTGTGGCATTGGCTTTACTTCACTTGTGAATATACAAAAACTCACGAAAAGTGTTCAATGCTCTTGATATTGTTCTTCTTGAAAACCCCTATCCACCATTTGAACTGTTGCCAAGTTCAAGTTGTGGTCCTCATTTGTGTCATTGACTTTAATTCACTTGTGAGTATAAAAAACTTACGAAAAGTCTTTGAAGAAAATAATAGAGATGGGTATATAAAACACCTTGCATAAATGACAAAAACCTCCACGAAACTATGACAACAATATATACTACTCGAAAAAACATGAATCGGATTTTGAAGGGGTGTTTCCCTTTTGTGTATTCATTTGTATAAGACTAAAGGAATGGGAAAAGATTTAAAAATTACAGCCTTTGGAGTTGTAAAACGTGCATTACATTTTTTCAAAAAACCAATCGTTATATTTTTCTTGGAGAATTGGATTCTTAATAGTAATTTGTGCCACTTTTTCGAAGGTATCTTCACCAACTGTTCTCTCTTTCTTTTTTGTTAGTGAAAATGATATTTTAATTGCAGCAAAGTGAAATACATTTTGTTTTAAAAATTCAATCATCATCGTTTTTTAAAAATGCAATCATCATTCTTTCGTTTCACATTAGTTTTTAATATCCAAGTATGGGAACTACCATTTACTTGATTTTTGCACTACCTTTTTCTGTGTAAAAGCGGTAACTTTTCCCAACAACTTTTGTTCTGACTCGAAATTGTGCAAAGAGTTATTTATTATATCGGTTAATTGAGTGTGATGTGTCATCATATTGTGTGTGGAATCTGCATTTTTATGGATATATCTTGAATCTATGACAACAATATGTACTACTCTCTAAACATGAATCCGTAATTTGTAGGGGTGTTTCCCTTTTGTTGTATTCATTTGTATATGACTAAAGGAATTGGAAAAAATGTAAAAATTACGGCCTTTGGAATTGTAAAACGTGCATTACATTTTTTCAAAAAAACATCTTTTTAAAAATGCAATCATCATCTTTTTAAAAATGCAATCATCATTCTTTGTTTCACATTAGTTTTTAATATCCAAGTATGGGAACTATCATTTACTTGATTTTTAAACTACCTTTTTTCCGTGTTTTTAAAAATGCAATCATCATCTTTTTAAAAAATGCAATCATCATTCTTTCGTTTCACATTAGTTTTTAATATCCAAGTATGGGAACAAACCATTTACTTGATTTTTGCACTACCTTTTTTCCTGTGTAAAAGCAAAAGCAGTAACTTTTCCCAACAACTTTTTCTGAAGGTCTCTTCACCAGCTGTTCTCTCTTTCTTTTTTTGTGGAAACACTACATAACATTTGACTTTTCATAATATGACAATATAAAGATTTTATAAAAGTAAATATTTAATAGTAATGCGGAAATACATCTTTTTAAAAAATACAATCATCATCTTTTTTAAAAATGCAATCATCGTCTTTCGTTTCACATTAGTTTTTAATATCCAAGTATGGGAACTAACATTTACTTGATTTTTGCACTACATTTTTCTGTGTTTTTAAAAATGAAATCATCATCTTTTTAAAAATGCAATCATCATTCTTTCTGTTTCACATTAGTTTTTTAATATCCAAGTATGGGAACAAACCATTTACTTGATTTTTGCACTACCTTTTTTCCTGTGTAAAAGCAGTAACTTTTCCCAACAACTTTTTCTGAAGGTCTCTTCACCAGCTGGTCTCTTCACCAGCTGTTCTCTCTTTTTTTTGTGGAAACACTACATAACATTTGACTTTTCATAATATGACAATATAAAGATTTTATAAAAGTAAATATTTAATAGTAATGCGTGAAATACATCCTTTTTTAAAAATGCTATCATTATCTTTTTTAAAAATGCAATCATAATCTTTTCAACACTCATTACTTTTTATAGTAATGCGTGCCATAATTTTTTTTAAAGGGAGTCAATATCTTTTTACTTGGATATTAAGGAGCACTCCAAACGAATTTTTTCTTCCTATTTTATTCCTCCTGATATTTTATTTACAGTTGTTGTGTATACACAACCATGCAGATTTGACAATTCATAATATACAAATATATTTGTTTTATAAAACAAAATCATATTTAACTTACATTTGTGGTTAGTCATGGAAATAGTATTTATCGCCCAATGCATATCGAAAAAGTTGTCATTATATGTTCGCCATAAATAAAAACTTACATTTGTGATGTTAATCATGATTTATTTCTCGTTATTTAGACACCACTATGTCTGTTTGTATTTGTTTGTAATAACATCATTGCTTATTTTATCAAATACAAAAAATGCTTTGTCATAGTTGTGTATGGG
Source organism: Platycodon grandiflorus (assembly GCA_016624345.1). Taxonomy (NCBI): domain Eukaryota; kingdom Viridiplantae; phylum Streptophyta; class Magnoliopsida; order Asterales; family Campanulaceae; genus Platycodon; species Platycodon grandiflorus. The sequence goes on along the minus strand of CM028361.1, from coordinate 28,626,288 downwards.
GATTTTACTTTTAATACTATTTGTTGCTCGTGGTGGGTCCCTCCCATTTTGACCTCTGGAGCTCTTCCCAGGTCCCCTAAATTCTCCTCAATCGTGTGTTTTTGTGTCGTAGAGGTGTTTTGGAATTAGTTAATTGATCGGATCGTGGCATTTTAGTTCATTTAAAAGGATGTGCTTATCGAGTTGTTTTCAATTAGCTATTGATCGATCTTGTGGCATTTCGGTTAATACTTAGTTTGTGTGTGTGTGGAGATGTTATGAGATTACTTCTTGATCAGTAATGTGGCATTTTGATTGATTTTATTAATTGGTTCCGTGCCAATTTAGTTAAATCAACATGGGTTGCTATGTTTTGGGGTGCCAATTTCGTTTGGTAATTTCCGTGCCAATTTCGTTTCGAGTGCTCCTTAATATCCGAGCATATCTGTTTGTATTTGACTTTTGTGGATACACAACCATGCAGATTTGACAATTCATAATATACAAATATATTTGTTTTATAAAACAAAATCATATTTAACTTACATTTGTGGTTAGTCATGGAAATAGTATTTATCCGCCCAATGCATATCGAAAAAGTTGTCATTATATGTTACGCCATAAATAAAAACTTACATTTGTGATGTTAATCATGATTTATTTCTCGTTATTTAGACACCACTATGTCTGTTTGTATTTGTTTGTAATAACATCATTGCTTATTTTATCAAATACAAAAATGCTTTGTGTCATAGTTGTGTATGGGGATTTTACTTTTAATACTATTTGTTGCTCGTGGTGGGTCCCTCCCATTTTGACCTCTGGAGCTCTTCCCGGTCCCCTAAATTCTCCTCAATCTGTGAATTTTTTGTGTGTGTAGAGGTGTTTTGGAATTAGTTAATTGATCGGATCGTGGCATTTTAGTTCATTTAAAAGGATGTGCTTATCGAGTTGTTTTCAATTAGCTATTGATCGATCTTGTGGCATTTCGGTTAATACTTAGTTTGTGTGTGTGGAGATGTTATGAGATTACTTCTTGATCAGTAATGTGGCATTTTGATTGATTTTATTAATATTTAGTTAAATCAACGTGGGTTGCTATGTTTTGGGGTTACTTATTTAAAGTGTATGCTAGTTCGTGGACTGTGAGTTCGATTGTGCGGTGACTGTTGAGATATTTTGGAATTAGTTCTCGATTAGTACCATGGCATTTTAGCTAACTCCAAGTGCATGTGTGGGTAAATATGCTCTCGGATCAATTCTTGATCATTAATGAGTGCGAGGTGCCATCATTGTTTTTTGAGTCCAAAATTTTTTATGTAGTATTATAAATCTAGAAAAAAAATTGGTGTCAGCTTGTTTGATATAAAAAAATTATACTTGTGTGTAATTTAATGTTTCTATTGTATTTTGCCCAGCATGTACTTGGCTTAATGTTGGTAATCCCTAATTGCTTATTTACATTACTATTGCATTTTTTTGGGAAATGTTCTTAAACTATAATTAACTTAACAGGATTAACTTAATAGGAAGTTTAAAAAGTCTTCTTTCCAGTAGACTTAGATAATGACTACGAACATAATAATTCCAAGTACACAAAATAAACTTCAAAAGTTGCTTTGGAAGCATTACACAAAACTAAACATGAACACAAAATGGATTGATGTGCTTCAACTTGAGTTGCACTCCTTGTCAATCTTTTCTTGGCAGCTCTTGTTCATGTCCTTCAAAAATAACAAAAGTTTAGTTGGCTTTGAAAGCATTTCAATTCTTCTCTATCTTGATGTCAGCTTTACACTTCTTCTCCTTCAATGTAGTGGAGAATTCTTCCAAAAGTGATCTCTTGAGGGTTGAGTTAACTTCTCCAGAAATTGATGATTTCCCTGTTTTTTTCAATGCTATGGGTGCGCCACTATTACTTGCACCTGGCTGAATAAACTATAGAAATATTAGCCATTAAAAAAAAACAATAATAAGTAAAGATGTATAATTCAAAAAAAAATTATACCTCGTGCAACTTCTTCATATCTCCATCTTCTAGATTTGGTAAAACATCGATTCTTGGGGATAGTTACCCCTCGAAATATTTTTCTATTGTTGCTTTATCCAATATTAATTTTATAACATGATACACTATTCCAACTTGATATGGCTTGATTAGAATCTTGAAAATTACTTTCTTGTCAATCGATCTTCTATTTCCTTGGGAATTTGGTGCTACAAAAATGCAGATCAAGATAGTAGTGAAGTTGTATTGATATTAAAATTTTTCCTTTGTTCCATTAAACATTATATATTGAATGTAAAATAAAAATAAATTACCTGCTCTTTTGCACTTAATTTCAGTTCTGTTGCTGTTTTACCAATCAGTTCAATTGACTCCTTGTCCCACAAAAGGAATGATGCATTCCCCGTGCTATCAACAACGCGTAGTTGCAGCTTGTACCTTTAAATAAGAGATCATTTTAGATGTATAGACAAAAACAATCGCTACAAAATATAATATTGAAATTTTGACATAACTTGCCTCTTTTACCGGAATCAAATGTGTCACACTTGTCACAAAAACTTCCGCTGCAGTATCGCTTTTGGGACATTTTTGCATGCTATGTACCACCGGTTACTTCCACACTCAATAAAATCGATTACGCCATACACCCAATAACTTCCAACCCGTTGCATGTGTAATGTAGTTATTATTGCAATCGTAAATAATATATAGTATCAATACAAATTTTTCTTAAATTACCTCTCTTGTTGCCTCGAGTGTTCTATTGTTCTTATAAGTTCCCGAGAGTTTTCAAACTCTTCTTCAACTGTTGTGTTGGTGGTTGTGCGGGTAGTGCGATGGTGGTATGGTGCTCACTACGGTCATTGAATTTTTTTCGAACTCAGCCTATAATAATAAAAGAATTAGAACTTTCTTTCCACAATAAAATAATTAAATTCAAATAATTTTATGCACCAATTGACTAAAAACTTACTGTTTTGAAAGTCCTTAATCTCTTCCAAATCTCCATCAATTATCACTTTACTCACAAAAATGTGTTCGATACTCGAATCACATCTCTAAACTTCTTTGCTCTACAAGTTGTAGAATAATGACTGGTTGTCATTAGTGGTTGCCAAGTGGTTCATTAAGTTGTCGACAAACTCCCCCATAGTGTGCATGGCAATGTTTGCCCGTTGCATTGTAGTTATAGATTAGTAAATGCATTTTTAAAAATTATTAATTAATTAGTTGGGTGGTACTATAATAAATAATATTATTACCATTCATCTTCCAACACCACATCCATCATTTGAACTGTTCGTCCCGCCACTTCCTTGATTTGGGGCGAGGTTCTTGCCGATAGTTTTCCAATTACATCGTGAAACAGGAAAGGGACTGTTATAATGAGAAAGATAACATTTGAGAAATATTGTGTAGTTTAATTTCTTACCAATTAGGAGAGACTCGTCGACTTCATCGGCATTTGAGAAATATTCATATGGCTTGAAATAAAAGATTTCAAGAGGGTAATTTTCATCAAAAACTCGATAACCGTTGTTTTGGCCGAAAATATGAGCTTGTATTTCCGGTGGTTGTTTTGTACCTCATCACGTTGTCACCACTATAAAATCCCTTACAAATATAAATGGTTTTCTTTCGAATTTCTTTGAACTTTTGGATATCTTTGTTGTTTAATACTTGCATGAATTTTTTCTCCTGTATCAAATAACAAACGAAATGTAGAAAGCAAGTAGTTATAAATAACAATATATTTCAAAAAGGGAAGAAATTATCTAAACATGAATTTTACCTCTTTGTCTTGGAATATACATTCCAAACTAAAAATAGTGGAATTATCTCCAAACATTGGAATCTTTGTAAATGTGGATGAGTCTCATTTTCAACATCCATTCTCTCTTTGTAGGGTTGATTTCTCGGATTAAACTAAAAAAGGTGGCATGCTTGGTGGAAAGTCGTGAAGATAAGCGATGAAAAATTTGTGAAGAAAAGTTGATGAAAAATTTGTGAAGATAAACTATTTATATATGAGTGAATGGTTCAGTTTGTAATTAGTGGATGGTTTGAGTTTGTTGGTATTGTTGAAAACGAGTGCTCCCATGTAATAAAACTATGTGAGACCCACATTCTTCATAGTTGAGTATTTTATTTATTGTTTTTTTGTACAATATAGTGACGAAATTACTATTTATGGCTTTGCACACATGGCTTGCTCTTTCTGTTTTAGAAACTTTTTCCTCTTTATATATATATAGATTATTGCAAAAAAAAAATTATAAAGTAAATTTTCAACTTTAAACCTTCATATTCATTTCTTGACATGTTTTTGACTTTTTTTGCTTTAAATTATAATTTGTTTTGCTGCTATAATGGTGTTATAATATACAAAAAAAATAAATTGGGGTTTCACCTCCCCTTGGCCGCTTGGGCTGTGTCCGTAATTTTTAATTTTTTCTTCAATAACCAAAATAATAACAGTTTAAAATTATAATTGACATGTTTTTGACATTTTTTTGTTAAATTATAAATTTTTTGCTAATATTATTGTATTATAAAGTATATTATTACAAAATTGATTTTTTTGGGCTTCACCTCCCTAGGCGACACCCAAGCCCCAGGGGTCACCAACCTTAGGTGGCACTTATGCCCAGGGGTGTTCATCGGTTCGGTTTTCAGGTTGTTCGGGTTGTTCAGTTCGATTTATTCAGTTTTTGTTATTTCAACCTTAAAACCAAAAATCAAACCAAACCAAATAAAAAACCAAAAAATCAAACCAAATTCGAATTCGGTTTTCAGTTTGGTTCAGTTCGGTTTTTGATTTTAACTAAACAAATGTTAAAACTACAATCCTGACAAGTAAGTGCAGCTTAGTTGGTAAGATACTTCACCTACAACCGATAAGTCGTGGGTTCGAGTCACCAGAGGGTAAGTGGGGAACCACTATTGATCCTCTTTTAAAAAAAAAAGTTAAAACTACAATCCAATTCAAAGTTTGATATTTATCATTTAAAAAACATCCAAAACAAAGATTAAAACTTTAATAAAATTACATAATATCCCTAAAAATTTAAGATTACATATATTTAGTCACTCGAATTTGAAGAAAATCTTGAATTCCACACATTAGTTGGCCTCTTTGTCACTAAACATATACGAAATTTGTTTGAGTTGTCACTTGCGTTATTTCAGCGACTCATTACAAGAACATTTAAATAAACCAGCAAATGTCAAAAAATATATTGAAAAAGAAACAATGAATTACATTGTTCAAACTTTATATTACTAATAATTATTTATATAACTAATAATAATATATTTAATTTTATTATATTTTTTCTAATTCGGTTTTCGGTTTGAAAGGCAAAACCAAAAACCATATTAGAATTCGGTTTTACCAACCAAACCAAACCAAACCAAATTCGAATTTGGTTTCGAGTTGTTTGGTTCGGATGATCTGCTTTTTGGTTTAATTTTCGGATAAAATCAAATACTGAACACCCCTACTTATGCCCCTATTTCACCAACCCTAGGCAGCCATCAAGCTTAGGGTACACCTACCCTAGGCGGCTGTGTTCAAAATAATTAACACAATTTTTTTTAATAATCTTAATAATAACATAATAATAATAATTTAAAATTATACTTTAACACAAATTAAATAACCAAATTAATATTTGAAATTAATTGTAAATGAAATGGTAGTAATTGTGAATTCAAATCTAAATTTAGCAAGGGTAAAATAATGTTTTTGCCCGGAAGAGGGGGGAGGGGTGTGTGCTTAGCACAATGCGGATTGCGTAGAGCCACCCAAAAAATAAAATTAATGCCTTGAGATTGTAAAATTTTTAGAGAGGCGCTAAACGCAACCTTTTGGCAAAATTACTAATTTGCGCTTCATGACAAAATTACTAACTTGTATGCGCAAATATTCGTGTCCGCAGGTCGCGCTTGCACACGAATTTACTAGTCCGGACCTCAAACCTTAAATCAAACTGGGATTTGCACCTCTTGCGTTCAAAAGAGAGCATCTATACTATACAAACTTATTCCATACAAGAAATGAGTTTGTATATAAAGTAGTTTTGCTTTTGCTTTCTTTTCAATATGGGATAAACTCACTTATCCAACTTCAACCTACTTATTTTAGGCACTAAAATTTCCATCATTCAAACATTATTTTGAACGAATAAATATACGATTTTGATGTTCACACAGATTAACATTTCCACAATAAAAAGATAAGGACAAGTTAATAATTTTATAGGAGACTGCACTTAACGCTTATGAATTTTTATTCTGTAATTTTTACCTCAACCTACATAGGTTAGCAATTTATGTGATTGATTCAAGTATCACATTATTTAACTACAAGGTCACAATTTAACAAATCGCATATACCATGGTCACAATTAGAAAGAGAAATTGGGAAATATTGGAAAAGCAGGGAGAGAGAAAAGTCTACCTATCCATCTAAAATAGGCAGTGATATATGTTTGGAGCTCCATCAAAACTAGTCCATTGATATGATTGAAGCTCCTCCTTCCTCTACTTTCTCTTTTTAAACCACACAAAATTTAGCAAGGCAAACAAACCCAAGAATTTTCACACTGTACACCTTTTAGTCTGTGAGACAGGGAAATAATCTTTACCCCAAAAAACCAAACTCAGACCTCAAATGGGTTGGAAGCTGATGACACCAAAAATATCTCGATGCCCGGATGCGCCGGTCAGGACATATCCGGGCAGGGACTTTAGCTCAGAAGGCAGGCCAATAGCATATTACTACGCGAGCACGCCCGAACATGCGGGCATGACCCACACGAGCAGACCACAACGCGAGCACGCCCAAACAGGCCAGTAACCGTCTCCAGGAATCACGGGCCACCTCTACGCGTTCCCGAGATCACAGGCTACAAATCAGGAATTGCCTCCATTTATGTCCGGAAATTACTCTTCCTTAATTATAGGGATTGACATCCCTCAAAATCAGCCCACGAATCACTCCATTTTCATTATAAAAGCCAAGCCAGTACTTGGTCCAAGGTACGTTCACTAGTCACCAGCTAAGACTCTGTCCAAATTAATAAGCAAGTTCTTATTCTCACGCCGGAGTGTCTTAGCAGGGCAAGCCCCTGCATTCACCCTAGCGTGTTTTTTATCCATTTCAGGTTCTTAGCTCAAGCCCAGATATCCACGTTTCACGAAGATTCCAGAGAGTTCCTGACCGTGCCATTTTGTGCATCATCGCTGGTTCCATTGCATAGCACACACTTGAAACATGGTTCAAAACGCAAACACTCTTATGTTGGAGGAGCCGGCTTTGGAGGTTGTTGGTGGTGAAACCACACAACTACCTTCACAAAGAACCCGCAGGCCGTGCACCACCAAATCCAAACGCCCGGATCACAGGTCACAATCGGCCGCCGTCCACGCCAATTCGGCACAATCGGCTCACGGGGCCTTCTCACTCCCACCTCCCGCACCAAATCCAGAGGTGGAGCTTGACCAACTTAACGCTCGGCGAGCACGGGCAGCGGCTCCTGAGGCCGCAACATTGACCGAGCAAGCTCGGCTAGCTGCGCTAACAAACCAGGCCCAATATCTGAGCCGGATGTATGCGCTTAACCAGCAGCTACTCGCTATGGGGCAACCCATGGTGCCAGTAGAGGAGCAACTTTTCCCTGACATCCCAACGATGAGCGCTCCCCGCCCAGCTCCTTCCGCGACGCTAGGCAGTCGTGGCAACCGGCAAGATCCTCCTAATAACCCGGCAAGTACCGGGGCTAACGGGAGGAGAGAGCAGTTGGAGAACAGGCCAGACAATCGGGGAAAAGCACCCCAATGCTCGGGAGTTCGCGGAGTTCAGAGTATACACAGCCGGCTAACCATGCCGGAGGCTCCGCGAAGGAGGAATCGCGCTCGCAGCGAGGAGGCTGAATCCTTGCCACCCTCCCAACGACTGCGAAGAGAGGAAGCTCATTCTCGTCGGTCAAGGCGCACACCATCCCCTAGCGCAAGTCGCCTAGAGGAACGATTGACCGAGGCGAGACGGATAGAGAATGGAGCCCGATCACATCGGTCAAATCGCTCGCCATCACCTAGGCGCATGTCACCCGAAGGGATCGGAGAGGGTGTGCGTAGCGAGCACCATGGAGGAGAAACTCACATCCCGCCTCCATTGCGGACACAAGCGGAGCAAGACAAATTCGAGGAGGTCAGACAACGCCTGATCGCCTTAGAGTCGGGGCGAGCAAAGGTTGACGTTCCTTCCGAAGAGGACGTCCCATTGGCGGACCGGATAGCTGACACCTCCGCATCCGGACATGCAAATACCCGTGTTCGATAAGTACAATGGAAGCACCCTTGCCCGCGACCATGTTATAAGTTTTGAGAATCAAATCAACATGGTCACGACCAATCAAGCTCTCAAATGCAAGGCCTTTGTGAGCACGTTGAAGGAGAAAGCGGTGAAATGGTATGGCCGATCGCCCGGAGGATCCATAACAGATGGGCGAGATTTGAAGAGGAAATTTATGATCGAGTTCGATCGCGGGGCCACCCCGAAGGCAAGAATGGACCTCTGCAATATCCGACAGGGGCCACCGAATCTACCGGCACTACTTCAACAGTTCAAGAAAATGCTCGGGCGGTGCGACGATTTGACCGACCGGAGGTCACCATGTGCTTCCAGCAGACTAAACAAGGGATTCCTCAAAACAGATTTGGGAATGCGACCACCAATAGATCGCGGTGAGATGTTTACTAGAACCCGAGTTATGTCACCACGACGAAGAGGAGCGACCAAAAGGGGAAGGATAAGGATAAGGACAAAGCTCGCGATGACGAGGTGTCCGGCCGGCGCGAAGAAAAGTGGTTTGGAAAGAATCGGACGCGCCGCGAGTTCGAACTGCTAAATGTCCCCAGGGAAGAAATCATGAACCAGATCGGAGCTGAACTACCACCCGCGATTCCCCTCGACCCTGAATACAGTCATACGCGCGACCAGACAAAACATTGCGCGTACCACAATGACATCGGTCACACGACCGAGGAGTGTTTTCAAAGAGGGAAATACAAAGGCCGATAAATCAAGGGAAGCTGGATCGGTTCAAGGCCGGCATAACGCGGCGGAAACGAGCCGGCAAGACCGGGTCACAACCGTCAACCAAGAGGAAGAATATCGGTCATCTTGGAAGACGAAATGAGCATTACAAAATTGAAAAGTCAAATCCATTTCCGGATAAGGTGCCATCTGTTCCTATGGTGCTCGGGAGGCGTGAGGAAGCCATCACATTCACGCGGCGAGTTGGCAACCACAACTTTAGCGGCCGAGCAAGCCTTGGCCGTGCAAGCGAGCATAGACTACCGGGAGGTTGAAAGAATATTGCCGACACGGCGCATCTCGTGACGTCCTTACTACAACCGCTTCAAACAGATGGGTTACTCGATGTCCACCTTAAACCATACGTGGGTCATCTTGAAGGATTCACCAACCACAAAGTTGCGGTTAAAGGAACGATCGAGTGGAGGTCATGATCGGCGTGGGACAAAGGACTAGGACGGAGAAGATAACATTCCTTGTTATCGATCTCGAGCACATTACAATGCCATCTTAGGCCTCCTCTATGGCAAAATTCCAAATGGTGGTGTCGGCCCACATCACGGGCAAAATTTCCAACACCACATGGGGTAGGGAACTCGAAGCCAACCCGGCTCCATATACGAGATACCTCCAAGAGACGCACAGGCAAAACGAAAACTCACAATCTCCGATGGCAACAAAAGTCGAGTTTTCGAAGAAGGAAAATTCTCGAGATAACTTCGATGCGGTTAGGAGTTATACTCGATCTCACGGCTTCGAGCAAGTTCTCGGAGTAACTCCGAGCAAGCACTCGGACACAACACCGAGCAAGCCCTCGGGAGCGATCGAGCAAGTTCTCGGGAAGAAGAAAGAGTTAGAGGTGGAGACCTTGCAAGTCAGGGACAACCCTGAGATTGAAGCTCACGGCGAACTCGAAGAAATAATCATCAATCCGGCGTGTCTGAGGAAGATCAAAATTGGGAAAAGCTGGGAGAGAGCGAACGCGCCTAATCGAGCACACGAAACAAAGTCTCGATGTCTTTGCATGGACAATGAGGATATGAAGGGGATTAGCGAACACGTTGCTCTTCATGAGCTCAACATCGATCGAATTTCGACTGTCGGCGAGCAAGACAGTTCTACGAAAAGGATAAAGCTATCAAAGCGAAATTGAAAAACTACTCGCGGCGGGCATAATCGAAGAGATCCATTACCCCACCTGGTTGGCTAATGTGGTTATGGTTAAGAAGTCCAACGGAAAATGGAGACTATGTGTTGACTTCACCGATTTAAACAAGGCTTGCCCAAAGGATCGCTACCCGCTCCGCGAATAGACCGACCGGTCGATGCCATAGCCGGATTCGAGATGCTAAGCTTCATGGATGCCTACTCGGATATCACCAAGTAAAGATGGCGAGAACATGACAAGGCCCATACACTTTCCGAGCACCGGCGGACTATTCTGCTACAAGATGATGCCTTTCGGACTAAAAACGCGGGGCCACGTACCAACGGATGATCAACAAGGTATTCTCATCTCGATTGGTGAATGTTGAGGCATATGTGGACGACATGGTCGTGAAATCGAAGGGAGCGACCATATTTCGATCCGGCGAAACCTTCACCAACCTCCGTAAGAACAACATGAAGCTCAATCCGAGCAAATGCGTTTTCCGGCAGGAAAATTCTTGGGCTTCATGGTCAACCGAGAGGGAATAGAGGCCAATCCCGAGAAAATAAAGGCCCCGCTCGAAATGAAACACCTCGATCAATCGTGGACGTGCGAGAGCCGAACGGCCGCATCATCGCATTGGGAAGGTTCATCTCCCGATCAGCAGAAAAATGCTTACCCTTCTTCAAGATTCTGCGTGGAAATAAGGGGTTTGTGTGGTCGAAGGAATGCTCGGAGGCGTTTGAGCAGCTCAAAGAATATCTGGGCAAGCCCCCACTGTTGAGCAGCCCCGTTCTGGGAGAAAAACTATTTGTGTATCTCGCAGCCACCGAGCAGGCAGTGGCTGCGGTCTTGGTTAGGGAAGACTCAAATGTACAAAGACCTGTTTATTATGTATCTAAGGCTCTGACCCAGGTCGAAGCCCGTTATTTTAATGCAGAAAAATTAGCTTACTCGCTTGTTGTCTCAGCTCGCAAACTACGGGCTTATTTTTCTGCACATCCCATACTTGTATACACAGATTATCCACTAAGGAAAATTCTACACAAACCAGACTCGTCGGGAAGACTGCTAAAATGGTCGATCGAACTCACAGAGTTCGACATCGATTATAGTCCCAAAAGAGCGATCAGGGCACAAGCACTGGCAGATTTCCTGGTCGAAACAAGTTTTTCTGACCAGAGAGGGGAAGAGACAGAGACAGAGACGAGAGTCCTACCCGAGCCGAAGAGTAGACCAAGTGTCTATTGGGAGTTATTCGTCGATGGAGCTTCCAGCAAGTCTGGAAGCGGCGCGGGCATCATACTCATTCCCCCCGAGCATGAAGATCACTTCGAAAAGGCGCTGCGCTTTTCATTCCCAATGTCCAACAATCAAGCCGAATATGAAGCACTGATAGCGGGCACGGAATTGGCATTGGACATAGGAATTCAGAATATAGTCATCTACAGTGATTCACAGCTCATTGTGAATCAAGTTAAGGGGGAGTATGGGGTGAATAACCCCACCTTAGAGAAATACTGCGAGCTGGCGAGAGAGTTGCTAGCCAGAATGCAATTTTGGGAATTAATCAGAATTGATCGAACAGAGAATGTACGAGCAGATTATCTGTCCAAGATCGCAACAGCAGAAATCTCACATCTCCACCCCGCCGTAATGATCGAGCATATCGAGATGCCAGCAATCGAGCGAGAAAAAATCCTGGATATAGAAATCACCGGGAGGTGTTGGATCGATGAGCTACAGGATTACATCGAGCAAGGTACTTTACCCGAGGATAAAGATCAAGCTCGAACGATACAAAAGCGCGCCGCTCGATATACGGTTATAGATGGAATTCTATACAGGCGATCATTCTCAAGACCCTTGTTAAGGTGTGTACGACTGAAATGACCGAACGCCTTCGCCGAGGTTCATGAAGGAGTGTGCGGGGTCACCCAGGCCGAGAACTTTGCGCGACAAAGTAATCTCGGCGGGCTATTATTGGATGAACCGAGAAGGGAGGCCGAAAATTACGTCGAAGATGCGACAAATGCCAACGATACGCGGACATACCCCGACCGCCATCTACCGAGCACCACGGTGGTTGCGTCATGGCCATTCGACATGTGGGGAATAGATTTAATTGGACCTTTCCCACCGCTCGGAAACCAAATACGTGATCGTGGCAATTGATTACTTTACCAAATGGATTGAAGCTAAGCCTCTAGCGAGCATAACGAAGAAAACGCCATCAACTTTGTGCACGATTTCATCTCGTGCCGATTCGAGTACCCCGAGCAATCGTCTCGATCATGGAACTCAATTCTCCGAACGATTTACGAGCTCGTGAAAATCTGCACATCAAACACCGGTCTTCGGTTGCATACCCGCAGGCAACGGACGAGCGAGGCCGGAATAAGCAGTGCCGCACGCTCTCAAAAGAAATCTTGAGGAAGAGCGGGAGATGGCTAGATGAGTTGCCCGCCGCACTTTGGGCCGTAAGAACTACGGTCAGGGGGCCAACAGGAGAAACTCCTTTCGCCTTAACTTATGGTTCCGAGGCCATGGCCTCGGTGGAGATGGCCCTACCAACGATCAGAGTCTCAAAATTCAACGAACAGACAAACGACCATGAGAGGCTAATGGATATGGATCTGCTCGAAGAAAAAAGACTGGAATCAAAAATGAGAATGATCAACTACAAGCGAGGGCCAAGGGTCATCACGACAAAAGAGTTCACAAGAAATCTTTCATGATTGGCGACCGGGTTCTCGAAAAATTGAAGCTACCGGACAATGAAATAAATGGGCAAACTTTCGCCAAATTGGGAAGGCCCCTTCCAAGTCACAAAAATAGTCAAAGAAGGAACCTACATGTTGCGAACTAAGGAGGGAGTTGACCTAAAACACCCATGGCATGCAGATCATCTTAGGAGATACTATCAATAGGTAAGATCTTACGAAAAGTTGATTTGTAAACTGAAGCATGACAATATATGAAATAAAGCTTGAATTACTGTTTTATTATCATTCCTGTTGTTCAATTATGCTCGCAAGAACGAGCGAAAAATAAAACTTGTTAAATTTCAAGTTATTATGATTAGACTTATCACTAGTTCTCATGACGCTCGCAAGATCGAGCATAACGGCTTGTTATATTTCAAGTTGTCCCAATGCTCGCAAGACCGAGTAGGGCATGAGACTTGTTTAAACTCAAGTCATGATAGGCCATAATTAGTTGTAGTCGCAAGTTCGAACTAAACTACTTATTATCTATCATTTAGCCTAAATGCTCGCAAAGCCGGGCAGAATCGGAGACTTGTAAAAATTTCAAGTTCTGGTTAAAGTTATTTTGTTTCAGGATCTGGTTAAAGTTATCTCAATTAATAGCCACAACCAGACGTGTTCGCAAGATCGAACAAAACATGAAAGAAGCAAGTAATAGCCACGACCAGACATGTTCGCAAGACCGAACAGAATATGAAAGATGCAAGTTACTGCTAACTACAGTTTCATTAAAATAAACGAAGTCTTTACAAACAAAGAAAAAAGAAGAAGGCGCGCAGGCCAACCAAAAACAGCTATAACAAGAAAAGTCAAGGGGCCGCAACATCTCTTTCGGTAGTGGCCGCTTCAACAGTCGTCCCCTCGACCTCAGCCTGATTCTCATCGGGAGCTTCAGCGGCCGGAGTAGCAGGTATGGCCTCCTCCGCGAGGCGACGGGCCTCGAGCACTGATCGGACGTTGACCACCAAAGGAGTAGGAGGAGACCACTCCTCACGACCCTCCAGTTGGTCACTTTCCCTCAGCAGGGCCAAGTCCTCCTCATCGAAAGGATACCAAGCGTGCCCACGGCGAGCTTCAGCTCCATAATAAGAAGCCGAGGAGACGTCAGCGAGGATGTCGACGGTGACCCCGTTCAGGCCAAGACCCCCGAGCACCCGAAGAGCATGCTGAACCCCCTGGGCGTAGTAAGGGGAGACCGCATCAGTCAAATCTTCATGATAGGCTTCGGATGCCCGGTAACGAGCAATGACCTCCTCCTCGTTGGCCGACTTAATTTTCTCCACGTAGGCCACCGACCTCTCCAAGTCGCGACCCAACTCGAGCTTCTCCATTTCTAGCTTGGGGACCTTCTGCTCGAGCTCGGCGTTTCGGGAGCGGAGGGACTTCTCGCCTTTCAACGGCTCGTGCCGATCTTTCAAGGCTTTCACTCGGCCTCAAGCTTAGCAACCTCCTCGCTTTAGCCAAAACCTCTTTGTCCTTGGCTATGAGTTGGCCATTCCGCTTGGCCAGCGTCTCCATTCCCTTCGGCTCTCCCTTCATATTGGCAATTCTAGCCGAAGACTCGGACGCCCGAGCAAGCATGTTGAAATAGGTCGATCCGAAAAACATATGGTTAGTCGGAACGAACGGGGAAGAAAGCAAAAGCGAGAAAAGAAAGAAAGACTAAGTTTACTCACAAGCGGCCATACCGGCTGGCCAAACAAGACCCCATTCGACTCGCGGAATTACGGCGTACCAATCCGGCGTGGGTAGCCCTCCGCACGATGCCCGGCCGCACATGGCAAAGACCTCCACGAACGCGGAGATCAATATTGTCAATCACCGAACATTAGCGAGTTCGCGGTGAGGGCCATCGAAGCTTCCCGCGAGACCGGCATCTTGAAGCCCGGCTCCATCCATGAGGGCCTGCCCACTTGGGGAGCCTCGGCACCAGAGGTCCCTACTGCAGTGTCTGGCCCCTTCGGGCGCACTGAGCGCTCGGTAGCCTCTTCGCCACTCTTCCTCTTGCGGTGTGTGAGGGCAGCTGGGTCTTGCTGAGCGGTGGGGTCAGAGGCACCCTCCGAACGAGCAACCGAGGAAGGCCGAGGAGAGGATCGAGAGGACGGAGTAGCGGTCACGGGGGCCTTGGATTTTCCCGGAGCCGTTCCAGATGAGCCCACCTGGGATCTCCAGGTACTTTGGCGCGGCAGGCAAAGCGCGTAGATCGACGCCGCCCGCAGCCTTCTTACCCTTCATTGCCAAATCAACATTCACTCTCTTCATCTCGCGAACAAAACACCATGTCGATCGACACCAAGAGGAATATTAAGCTAAAGCACGAGAAACAAAGCCACACCGTAGGATCCAGGGCACCACACACGGCGCCGAGTTCTTTACAAGCCGGACAATCGCCGGGAAAACCATATCTTGATGAGGACCCCAGCGGATGTGGCACCTCGTCGAAATAGTTACCCGGCAGAACCCCCAACGGGCAAACGATGGACACCGCCGACGCAAGAGCTCGATATCCCGGCCAAAGACTTCCACGAAAGCCCAAGCTTGAGTCCGCCGTCGATATCTAAAGCCTCTTCTATCGCAGATTCACTCGCGATCACCCGGCGATGAAATATCCACATTCCCCTAGGGGCACCGCCTTCTCGGGAGGAAGGGCCATCCAAGTCGCGACTCCACAAGCGTAACTTTCTCATCCCACTTTTCGGTCTTGTTGGGAAAATCGCCGAAAAGGCGAGGACATTTTGGCTTCGAGCGGCAGAAATACGCTGCGTCCGCTTGTCCGTGCCGAACACGAAATATTTCCTCAACACCGACAGAAGGCTCAAGCCGAGGAGACGGCTCAATACAATAAACGAGCTCAGAACTCGAGCAGTGTTCAGCATGAGATCGGAAGGGACGGCCTGAGAAACCATCAAGAACTCAACTATAAAGGGATCTAGTGGCAAGCGCCATCCCACGTGAAAAAACTCATAGAAAAAGACCACCCTATCTGTGTAGTCACGAAACTCTACATCGTCCATCCGAAGATCGAGCATCTTAACGCGATACAACCGCCGTCCACCCCAAAGAGGAGAACCAATTCTGCACATCCCTGTCTCCATCAAAAGACCTCCACAAATCGTCCGAGGTCCCTGAAAGGGAAGCTGGCTTTGGGCGGACACCGCGAGCTCGGGCCCGAGCAAGTCTCGGCGAGCTCGAACTCGCTGAATCGTCATCTGTGCTCGGGGCTTCGACTACCCGGGTAACCTGAACCTCGCTCGAGGAATCACTCACTGGAGAAGTTGGAGGGGTGGGCTCAGAGCTTGGCTCGCTCAAGCCTTGCTCGCGGTCATAATCAAAAACTTCCTCCGAATGGGTGGCCTCTGAATCAGATGCACCGCGAAGACTAACGGAGGACGACATCACTACACAGGGGAAAAAGGAAGGCTGGCTAAGTACGGTATTAGCAAAAAGGGGTAAAGAGGGGAAGAAACCCTAAATCCAAGATCTACCGTAATACATGGCTTAAACCCTCCCAGAGGGTTCGCAACACAAAACCCTCTTCACTTGAAGATCAACGCCCCAAAACAACGTCCTTCCATGACTAATTCATGGCTATCAGCGAAATCCTCAAAAATGAAAACTCAAAAGCAAAATAGCGAAATTGAGAAAAGGGCGCGAGCAAATACCTGGAGTAATAGTGCAGAAAGAGGATGAATCCGTGAAAAGATCAACTGGTGCAGCAAGAATTCGGGAAGAAAGGAAGCTCCACGGAAGATCTCAGCAGCGGCGGCAGTAGAGGAAGGAAATAACTTGTAAAAATGGCCAGAGGGATCGCCCAAACCTATTTAAGGGTTTCATTTTCCCTCCAAGGCTATGGGCCTCCAACGGACGCCTACGGGCCTAGGCCTGGGCCTATCCTCCGCATTTAATGCGCCTCGAAACCAAACAGGCACGGTTTCCCAAGCGGCAGCCTTCCGTCCTTTCGGTCACTTCATAGATGACGTCGCCCAACTAAACGCCTAATAACCATGATTGCTCCTCGCCACGAGCATAAATACTTCTTGGACAAGGAGCAGGGGGCCATTGATGACACCAAAAATATCTCGATGCCCGGATGCGCCGGTCAGGACATATCCGGGCAGGGACTTTAGCTCAGAAGGCAGGCCAATAGCATATTACTACGCGAGCACGCCCGAACATGCGGGCATGACCCACACGAGCAGACCACAACGCGAGCACGCCCAAACAGGCCAGTAACCGTCTCCAGGAATCACGGGCCACCTCTACGCGTTCCCGAGATCACAGGCTACAAATCAGGAATTGCCTCCATTTATGTCCGGAAATTACTCTTCCTTAATTATAGGGATTGACATCCCTCAAAATCAGCCC
This sequence comes from Platycodon grandiflorus, assembly GCA_016624345.1. Taxonomy (NCBI): domain Eukaryota; kingdom Viridiplantae; phylum Streptophyta; class Magnoliopsida; order Asterales; family Campanulaceae; genus Platycodon; species Platycodon grandiflorus. The sequence goes on along the minus strand of CM028361.1, from coordinate 28,608,913 downwards.
ACGAATCACTCCATTTTCATTATAAAAGCCAAGCCAGTACTTGGTCCAAGGTACGTTCACTAGTCACCGCCTAAGACTCGTCCAAATTAATAAGCAAGTTCTTATTCTCACGCCGGAGTGTCTTAGCAGGGCAAGCCCCTGCATTCACCCTAGCGTGTTTTTTATCCATTTCAGGTTCTTAGCTCAAGCCCAGATATCCACGTTTCACGAAGATTCCAGAGAGTTCCTGACCGTGCCATTTTGTGCATCATCAGAAGCCAAAAGACAGTCCATCCTTCCTCAAGTTTTTGCTAGGTCCTGACTTTGCTGACAATCTTGTAAGTTACACTGTGTGTGTATTTAAGTAGAATTAGGGTTTACGAATTCATCATGTTGTTGTAAGTGTAATTAATAAATGCATTGAGCTACATTTATTACACAAGTTCATGCATGCAATACATAATAAGCACATATATAGTACTCTACAAGTAGAAATTTTTGTTTTGTGCTACTCAGTAGTCTATAATTTGCAGCCAATACCGCCTCTTTTTGTGAGCAAGTATTTAAAAGGAGGGAAAACGATGGAAAACCCCATACTTGTCACTTATGATTCTGCTAAATCATGGCCCGTCACAATCATAAATATGGGCGGCGACGGTGGGAGGTACTGTTTCAAGCTAGGCTGGTCGGAATTCTGCCAAGACAACCATTTAGAAACAGGGGACTTTCTACTCTTTTGGCTAATGGATGACTCCACATTCCTTGTTGCTATTTATAGTCCAAGCGGTATCGAGAAGAAGATAACAACAACAGCTACTATTACTACTAAGCCTACTTTCAACGATTCCGTCTTTGAAGTAGAACAAGTCAGCTCGGACTCGGACGCCACTTGTAAGGCTCTCCTTATGATTACTTCAGTTTCTTAATTACATATGGTGTTACTGTTGAATTCTTTTGGTAAACAATCTAAGTAGTACTCATTAATTTCAACATAATTATGCATGTTTGCTAAACAGGCGAACTTAAGAATGGGAATGTGAAGGAAGAAGGGGATGGTATGCGTCAAGCTGCTACTTTCGAGAAACAACTTCATAATCCATCCTTTAAAGTCATTATCAATAAAAGTAGCAACTGTCGGCTGGTAAGTAAATGGACTTTCTGTATCAAATTTCAGACTTTTCAGTGGCTTTATTTCACTTGTACTAATTTCATTATACCATGTTACGGGTACTGTAAAGTGTTGTGGTCGACGAGAAAATTTAGTATACCATTGCTGCTCTTTTCGGTGAGAGAGAGAGAGAGAGAGAGAGAGAGAGAGAGAGAGAGAGAGAGAGAGATGGATTGGAGTTGGGTTTCCCCTGCTTATGAAGAAAAGGGGGGAGTATTGACCTTATTTTGGAAAGGCTACTTCCCACTTTTATTAAGGTTAATTTCATAAAGTTCACCCTTTACATAAATTTGAATTATTGAAATTCCTCTTTTATTAAGGTTATTTTTATTTCAAGACTAAGGAAGTGCATTTGTTCAGTATCTTCCAAAGTTGTTTGTAGACGAGACTAGGATATTGGCAAGTATGAGGAGTATGGTCCTGATAAATGCAGCAGGAAGAGAGTGGCCAGTGAAGATTCTACGGCTGAAGGGCAAACTAGGATATGTTCTGACTTCAGGGTGGTCTAGTTTCCGAAAAGCAAACAACATAGAGATTGGGGACACATGTTTGATCCAGTTCCTTCGGAATGAAGGTAATATAATTCATGTTAACGTGATCAACACAAAAGGAAGCACACGAGTTAGTAGAGGAGGAAATGAAGGTAATTACAGTAACTCATGTTCACCTTTTATTTTCATTTCTAAACTAAATTAACATTGTACGGTAGAAGTATTAGTTTCGACAATTAGTGTTTGAATCGTTTCAAATCAAAATGATGTACATGATAATGTTTTTTCTTGAAATAGGCCAATATAAGACTGGGAAGAGGGAGAAAGAGAAGGATGATTTATTTGAAGCAGCTACTAATTCCGTCAAGCCACTGAATACTCTATGCTTTAAAGCCAGACTCGGTAGAAGTAGCAACTATCATATGGTAAATGGATTTTATATTTTTTGTTTATCTAGTTCTTTCCTTTTTTTCGTTAGTTTGTTGGTTGGTCTCCGTCCCCTCACAAGTCACAAATACACGCTTACAGAAATAAAAAATCATTTGCAATATTTGATACTAATTCCATTGAGTTTTCAATTTGTTTCTAGCTAGGTGGTAGTGTTTTCGATTTATGTCACTATGGCAACAATCGTGTTCTTTAAAACTTCATATTGATTACAACCAATCCTCAAAAACAGTCAATTTAACAAAAAGAGTCAACTGTAAAATTTTCGAGTGACTTAAGAAAATCTCATTGTGATATATATGGAAGTACTCTACGAATTGAGTTTGTTTTGGCAATTAAATATTTCCCAAGACATGGGTGGTGGCGAGAAAATATTGTGAGACTTCATATAAATGTGAATTATCATACGTCTGCTTTTATTAATTTGAGGCTAAGAAAGTAGAACAACCTTTTTCAGGGTCTCCCAATGTGGTTTGTAAGAGAGACTAGATTGGTAAGTAGAAGAAATACAATGCTGAAAGATGCAACTGGGTGCGAGTACCCTGTGAGGATTCGCCAGCGGTCTAACAGCTACGGGTATGATATGACAACAGGGTGGGCTAGTTTCCGAAGAGCAATCAACATAGATAAAGGAGACACCTGTTTGTTCCAGTTCTTTCGAGAAGAAGGTAATATAATTCATGTTAAGGTCATCGATAGAAAAAGAAGCAAAGGAGTAATTAGTCGAGGACAAAGAAGGCGGCCGGGAAGGCCACCACTTAACAAGGACCCTCGTCCACAGTAAACTCTATCTACTTATGTGTCTTGCTGGCTAATTCAGCCAGGTTTGGTTTTGTTTTTGCAACAACAGGCTGAGGCAGAACTTATTTTGGTCTGGACTCTGGACGAAAGAAACTTGTTTTGTTCTTCCATGAATCACATGGTTATGACCTTTTGTATATAAGCATATATATATATAGGCGTATACAACACTCATAGCTAGGTTGTTGGTTCTTGATAAATGTCTTACGGTATTTGCTTTGACAATAATGCCAGACAGTATGTAGGCAAAAATGTGTACATGCGATCGACGGGTGTGCGCTATAGCTGAAGTTGATAGATGCTATTGCCCAGTGCCGGTCTGTGAAATTCGGGGGCCGGTAATATCGAACGGGACCCTTTCAGTTTGTATCATAATTTTTTTGTATTTTTTAAATTTAAAAAAATAAACATAAAAAATAATAAACAAAACACTTCGTTCCAAAATTATGGGCATAACGCACGACATATTTACAAAATATTACTTAAACGTTGCTCTTTTAGCACATTTAGAAGTAAAATCAGTAATCAAAGTAGAATAATTAACTTTTTCAATCATGTTCTTCTCAATAGATATCATAGCTAGCTCATTCAAGCGTTCTTGAGACATTGTGCTCCAAAGATAGTGTTTAATCAACTTCAACTTCAAAATTTTTTTTTCCCCATATGCAATTATAACCGGAATATTCAACAGGATTCGATAAGCAATTTTCGTGTTTAAAAAACAATCATTATTTCGTTTCAAATAATTCAATAGTTGGATAGGTCCTCCTATTTTTTATAGCAAAATATGTTTAACAAGCTACAACTCCTTAAACAAATCATTCCACATCAACTTATCCGTTATGTGTCAAAATATTTGAAAGATTTTTGCAAAAAATTTCAAACTTATATCATTTGTACACTTCTTCAAATCAAACAAGAAGTCAAAATTTCTTTCGTACTCACGAAATTGCTTGAATATTTCATTAAGCTCAGTGTGAGAGCTTTGTCAAATATATACAAGAAGTACACCAAATTTTCAATAGAAATAGTTTTACTTAGCTTTCACCCAACTTACTAGAGGTAAAATATTTGTTTAGAAAACCACTTAAAGCTTGCATTAATTGTTCTTGCTTTTACTTCTTCTTCTTTTTTTCATTTTCACAAAGATACTTTCGTGATGACATTTTGTCTATGGCCTACCTATAATAATTACAATAAATCTTCTATTACCAAACAAATATATATACACACAACAATAGCTTAAACCAAAAAAATCTCCAAACATCACAATTCACACACAAGTATATGAGTAATAATAAGGAAAAAAATACTAATTTCGGATATAAGCTCAAGAATCTCAAGAAACTCAACCATGAACAAGCCAACAAATAATTTTAACAAATCTGATATTACCTTCAAATTTTTCCAATATAAGCTCAACCAGAGCTCCAAATGTTATTTTTCTATACAAATTTATCACTTAAATTAATTATTTAACCCCAAATCAAAAGCCCTAATTTCGGATAAAATAAAGAGGGAAGAGAGAGTGTGTTTATTACCAAAAATTATTTGAAAAACTAATTTCAATCAACGATCTCTTTAAACTTTGTGACAAAATCCACATCAAAATCACAAATTTCGTGTGTGTGTGGTGTTGAGTGGGACTTGGGAGGGTTTTTTTTTAAAAAAAATTCTTTCCTGGTGCATTGGTGCAGTCTAAAGCTTAAAGGGAATAAGGGATGTTTCAATGAGACCCCTCATCATTTAGTAATTTACAATTAGATCTCATAATTTTAGAGCCCAAAAAATTACACAAATTTTAGGGGCCCAATGCCTAGGCCTCACTTACCTTGCAGCAGGCCGGCTTGCGATTGCCAAAATCCGAAGCAATCACAAACAAATAAGGATCTCCATCTATCAACATTTTTACCGCTTGCTTTCGCCATACAAAAGATTTAAGGATAGTGGCAACGAATAAAGACTCGTGGACATTTAAAAAAAATACATACTCATGGACATTTTTATCATTTTATCCTTATTTTTTCTCCTTACTTTAATTATGGGTCACATACTCATGAATATTTAAAAAATACATATTATACTAATATTAATAATTAATTCAGTTATATTTTCTTAATTTGTATATCGAATCAAATACGATAATAATTTAAAGACAAAAGGAGTATTTTTTTATGTAAACTAAAAACAAAATAGACTATTTCTAAGAAAGAATAGAGTAAATAAGCGAGAGATAATGAAATGATTAAAGCTATGGAGTAGAGTCTTTTGCTTATAAATGCCATTTGATATTAAAAGGAAAAGCGAATTATAAAGGCCGCCATACTCTCGAAAAATATGCCGTCAGGCTACCCTATCAGAAATTATGCCATTGGCCGTTCAACCCAAGATTTTGGCTCAAGCTTGCATTTTCCCAATGCAGTGAATTACTCTCCGTTTCTGGCAAAGAGTTTATTATTTTATTTTGAATTATTTTATTTAAAGAGTTTACTTTTAAAAATTAATATTTATAATTTTTATAACATTTCATTTTTACCCTCTACTTATATTGTAAGTATTTAAATTGTGCTTAAATATTTTTGTAATTATGACCAACTCCAATAACACTTATGTATCTCTTAATTATTATACTTTTTAAACTTGGACTCTTTGGGTAGAACGGAAGTATAATTATGACCAATTTCAATGATACTTATATATCTCTTAATTATTAGACTTTTTAAGCCTGGACTCTTTGGGTGGAACGGAAGAAGTATTTAATAGTAAAAAATATTAGACACATAGGAAAGATAAATTTTCTTAAAAGAAAAAAAAACTTTTTCAATGCAAATCTATTGTGTTGAGGTGGAGATGGGAAGACATCATCTACTAGACTACTACATCTAGAGGATCACCTAGAAGATGTATTTTCATTTATTTTATTTACCGTCAATTTTCTGTTTATTTTTTACAATCAATTAGTTAGGATATTGAATTATTTTTTATTTTTTAATTAATTATAAAAAACTACCAACCTTAAAGAATGTTTTAAAAGAAATTTTGCATTTGAGCAAATTTAATTATGAGAATTCTTTATTTGTTTAATTTTTTGCTACGTACGAAAGAAATATTCTTATTTAAGCATAAAAAAAAATAATAATATGGGTGATGCTTTTAGATTTTCCCATTAAATGGCTGCAATAAATGAAAAATGGTACTCCAATTGCTCTGCTCCGACATCGCTGGCCAAAGGTCGAAGGATGTAGGTAATTTAATATTTACTCCTACCATCAAGTACCTTAAATTAAATGATTTTACTCTCGGAAGAAACAACATACAGAGAGAGATGAAATCAATCAAAATATACATTGACGTACGTACAGTGAAACCTCTATAAGTTAATACTGTTTAGACCATGAAAATTAATTATTAGAGAGTTTATTAATATATCGGGTATTAGTTTAAAGAGGTCCTACCGTAAGTGATAAAAAATACTCCCTCCGTCCCTAAATTATAATCTTCTTTTTTTTTTGTCCGTTCAAAAATAATTGTCTTGTTTAAAATTTTCTTTTTTAGAACATCACTTTTACTATTTTATCCTTACTTTTTCTTCCTACTTTAATTATGGGCCACATACACATGAGCATTAAAGGAAACAACACACTTTTTCAATACTATTCTAATATTAATAATCAAGTCAATTGAGTTTTCTTAATCCGTATACCAAATCAACCCAGACAATAATTTAGGGACGGAGGGAGTATATCGTTCCTATCTTCATTTATAAATGAAATAAAGATAAATAAAAATAACTCAGTGTCACGTAATGTAGCTTAGCAATCTACATAAAATGATTGTGTGAATACAACTTATATATTCGTTGACGACGATAGACAGTTTTGACAGATTCCCGAGATGACTTTAGTCTCATAGGTTGATGCAATATGGTTATGCAGTGGCGACATTTTTACTTGAATATGAAAATAAAATTCTTAAAAAATGCTTAGATTTTTAAAGAGAAATACTGTTAATAATTTATTTTTTGATTGCGAAATTCCACTTTAGAACAGCAGTAATAGTGAATATGATTACGGAGATGAACCAATGAGGTGAGATGTTTGTGAATAGAAAAAAATTGGCTGCATAGTACTGAGTGATCTGATCTAGCTAGGGCTAAAACTAGGGCATAGGGCGGCAGTGACTAGTGACGGCTTTGATATTCGTTACATTACTCCACATTCAGAATTCTCTTTGTACAAAAAGATAGTATACACACGAATAATAAAGTTATGTTGCAGAGGATCTAAATTCAATTTTTTGTTCAAATATGGAAGGATATGCTACTTGCCACAGTAATCGTAATAATTTTCAGGTAACTTTCAATGTGATTTTCTCTTGTTAATTGACATTCTACCTTTAATTGATTAACGCTCTATAGACATTAAGTCATTAAAAGGTTGGCATATTGTCCATCATTTGTAGCTTGTTTGGTACTCGGCTGAGATTAGTGGAATATTATTAATGATACTTTTAATCCACACAGCCTAGCCAATTGAGTACTAAACATTCTGCATTTCATTTCAGATTATTAATCATATTTAGTCTTAAATTCAACTACCAAACAGCTCCCAAAAAAAAAAAATGCTGATACTTGGCCAAACTTCTTGCGCGATAAAACTAAATTTAACCAAGGTTTGCGGGATAAAACTAAAAATCTACTTCATCTCCCTCCGTCCTAAAACTAGTATACCGTATTAATTTTACATAGTATTCAAGAAAGTAATCAATTAAAGGTAATCTCTCTTTATTACTTAAAAAGTACTCTTTAATAATTTCAAACCAATAGATCCTTTTTTTTTCCCTCATTTCACAATTAATAAGAATATTATAAATAAATTACTTAAAGAATCTTTTTAAATGAAAAATGTACACTTATTTGAGACATTGAAAAATGGAATAAGCGACACATGTTTTGGTAGAGGTGGCAAATCGGTCGTGCTGGGTTGTTATTGTGCCTGCACAAAAACAACTCGACATGATAAGAACACGATACGATAATACCTAAAATTAAAACTCAAAACACGACACGATAAAAGTATGATATGCACGATATGACACGATAGGCACAATAAGCAAAATTATTAGATTTATTTAGTCAGACCCATTAAACCCAATAAAACATATGATTTTTTTTTCCTTAATTCATATTCCAATTAATTATCAATACAAATAGTCAAGTAGTTTAAAAGTCACAAATATGCAAATGATAAACTAAGGAAGAATCCCAAATATAGTCTTAAAGATCACAAAGATATTAAATCATAGCATCAATGTCATTATTACATAAAAAATACTACTCCTTCCGGCCCTAAATTATTGTCTTCCTTTCTTTTTTCGTCCGTCCCAAAATAATTGTCTTGTTTGAACCTTTCCTTTTTAGAACATCACTTTTACTATTTTACCCTTACTTATTCTTCCTACTTTAATTATGGGCCACATACACATAGGCATTAAAGGAAACAACACACTTTTTCAATACTATTCTAATATTAATAATCAAGTCAATTGAGTTTTCTTAATCCGTATATCAGGTCAACCCAGACAATAATTTAGGGACGGAGGAAGTATTAAATTTTTCATTCTTAATATGGGGTTGACCCGATAACAACTTGTTATAAATTTGAATTTTAACGGGCCTTATTATGTCAGCCCTATAACAGCTTAAATCTGATATGTTCACATCGATCAATCGTATCGTGACTCAAATTACCCCCCTCCCCCCTATATTTTGGGATGGTGGGAATAACTAACTTTCTAAATTACCCTCATTAAGTTGTTGCTTGGTCTCAATTTCAAGTTGCTTAGTTATTCTCAATAACAAAAAGGTCTAACCAAAAAATAATAATAACAAAAATGGCACTCTCTCTATCCTTAAAAAAAATAATTGTTTTATTTAAAAGTTTTTTTTAAATAATATTTTTATTATTTTATTATTATTTTTTATTTATATTTTAATTATGAACTATATACATATAAATATTAAAAAAATTATATATTATATTAATATTAATAATTAAATTAATTATATTTTTTAATTCGTATGCTAAATTAAATAAAACAATAATTGCGGAACGGAAGGAGTATAAAAGGTACTCCGTACTTTGTAAAAAGAGAAAATGTATCTTTTCAATGGAGAGAAACTATAAAATACTCCTATATATATATATATATATATATATATATATATATATATATATATATATATATACCGCTCCAATTGAGATTTGAGACTAGAGAGAGTAGCTGATGTTCTTTCTCAAAAGATAAAAATAGAATAGAAAACCAAACCCTCTCAAGCTTTATATCTTTGAAGTCAGTACATACCCGTCCATAATTTCCAACTCTTATGGTCACCCTCCCTTTCACTTTCAATTGCAGCGGGAATGGCTGCTGCGGAGGTTGAAAGCGGGAATTAGCCGTCGTTCAAGGGTCCCTAATACCATTCCGTCGATCGGCCGTGCAAAACTTATGGAAGATCCAAAAATGAATAGTAATGTAGAAGAAGAAGACAATCCCTCATTCTTCAAATTCTTGGCCGATGACTCCGTCGACTATTTTGTTAGTCTCTTCGTCTTATTGTTCAAGCGTTTTAGCTTCGGGCGCTAGCTAAATCTGTATTTTTTTATTTTACTAACTGAATGAAAGCATGGATATTAATTTGCAGCCGATTTGCCCCGCCTTTGTGAAAGAGTTCTTGGAAGGGAAATATCCAAAGAACCCCATTATGATTGAAACTCAGTGTGAGGAATCATGGACTGTCGAGATTGCACGAATTGGCCGGAAGCACTGTTTTGTTAACGGTTGGCTCCAATTCATGAAAGACAACCTGTTAGAAACAGGCGACTTCCTAGTTTTCTGGCTTATTGCTGACTCCACCTTTCGGGTCGCCATGTACGGCCCAAGCTGCTGCGAAAAGAGATTGAATCTACGTACGTAACGAAATCAAGTTTTAGCCCATGTTTTGTCTGAGTGAGCTTGATTAAATTATGATATGATGTAGCCTAATTAAGCTCAATTTGTTGCTTTTGTTTAGGTGCCAATGACAAAAGACGTACAAGTAGCCATGAAAAGAAGAAACCAAAGGTTGAAAAGGAAAGTGGTAGTTCCCCTGCTTTGGCTATGCAGTGTTCTAGGGTTATGATGGAATCCCACAAATATCTTATGGTAAATTCAACTCCTAATTACCATCTTTGTGAATATTGAGCGATTGTTTGTTTCAAGCTGATATAGTATACATTAAATCTTGTTTTACGATTAATAATCACTCCTTCGATCTTGAGTCTCTCTCTCTCTCTCTGTGTCTCTCTCTAGCTCATGGATGTTGTTTGAATTGTAATTCTTGAGATGGTAACATGCAGCCACTCACAAATAGATTTGGGAGAGAAACGGGAATAGCTAGCAAGAAAAGTGTGGTGCTGAGGGATGAAGAGGAAAGAGAGTGGGCAGTTAGTGTAGCAGAGAGGAACAATGCTTACTACATGACTCGAGGGTGGTTCTATTTTAGAAGGGCAAACCAGGTTCAAGTAGGGGACACCTGCGTCTTCACCTTGATTACTCAACCAACTGATGAAGAAGAAGAAGAAGAAGAAGAATGTCTAAATCTGATTCTTGATGTTCAGGTGGTCAGGAAAGCCAAAAGAAAGAGGGGAAGACCAATTAAGGGGCTCCACTACAACTAATTCAGAAGCTGTTTGACTTTGATTTTGGTTAACAAATGGTTCTGTTTTGTATAACGAAGTTATGTGCTTTCAGGTTTGTTACTTTGTGTGTGGCATTTGAAATTTCCATCTTGAAATGTTTTAACGTTTTTGGCCTAATGTTTCTTTTTCCCTTCCAGATTGTTGTAGCTAATATAGAGCAAGGTCAAAGCTGGTCAATAGTCAAAATAGAAAGGTATTACCCCTTTGATATTTAGGGCAAGGGAGTTTTTTTTGTTTTTCTTGGTCAACATTAAGAAATTTCATGAATTTGTTTAGAAGATAACGTAAAAATGAGATCTGATAAATCTTACTTAGATAGCTTTTATGTGGTACGTATGGTTACGGATAAACACTATTAATAACATCTGAATGGTTAATAACTTCTGAGTTCTAACCACTTAAATAAGGTAACATTTATTATAATTATTTTAATAGTAGTAAATGTAAATACTTTTTAATCAAGGGTGAATTACAGGCTGGTCCCTTTTTAAATATTCGTAATCGTTTTAGTCTACTCATCTTTTTTAAAAATCGAACAAAGAAATTTTGGGGCGAAAAGACGATTATGACATTAATAAAAGAAAAACACGCGCGTTTCAGTAATTCAAGGCATCGCGATGCACTATTTTGGCATCGCGATGCATCATTTTTGCATCGTGATGCAACAATGATGCATTATTTTTGCATCGCAAATGCACCACTTTTGCAAATTGGGGAATCGCGATGCAACAATTGGTGCATCGCGATCATCGCAGCATACTTTAGGGAACTTGATTTTCGTTTACCTTTCAGGGGCGTTGCCCCCGAACCCTCACGAAGGACGCTGTTCCCTCGACTCCTGTGACCTGACCGAGCAGGTCGAACCCCATTGCGTTGCCCAGCATATTGCGATAGGCGAATTAAATCAGTCCAAAAACATCTTCCTCTGTTTTTGGACAGCACACTGTCAAAGCTTGATTTGAAGCTCAAAAATAATATTTTTTGGTAGAAAAATTGTGCACAAATATAGTATTAAGTTAGGATAATAATATCAGATTGATTTTAAACAAATTCGAAGCTTAAAACAGAGATTTAAGTGTCCAAAATAGCTCAAGAACAAATAAAAACGAGATGAACTCAAAAAAAGTTAAATTTGATCAAATTTGTGTTTTATGCATGAAAATTGATACCTAAATATGAGGAAAGACTATATTAACAACATGAAATCATTTATACATTAATTTGAATCTTAAATCTGAAGCAACGATGTTGTTGAGGGTATTTTAGGAAGAAAATTTTTAAAATGCCTTTTAACGGTTAAAAAAAAAAAAAGTATACTGGAGAGAAAAAAAATTTGAGAAAGTGAACCGATCAGCAATTTCTTCTTTAATCAATCCTATGTTATCCTCACTAGATCACTCAAAAGAATTCAAAACCCAAGCCACCCGATAAATTATTGTTAACTTGGGCTTGGACCACTTTCGATGAAACCAAACCTAACGCAATTTTCTGCGTGTTCGTATGCTAATGAAAATCTAAATATGATACTCTTTCCGCTTTAACTTAAAGAGTGAGTACACTTTTGACTCTTTAGAGTAGAGGAGATTCATGGTGATGGTTTAGCTAGGAGGTTCTAGGGATTAGGCAATATATATATATAAACACTACTACTATTTAGCCACAGGTAACTGATTGATTACGTATCATAATTGGCTATATGTTAAATGGACTCTTAACCTTACAACATCTTCAAATTCACTTGTCTTTATTACTAAAATGGAATAATTGTGGGTCAAAATAGAATAATTGTGGGTCGGTATCTTTTGTAAAATATTTAATCGCTTAAATTTATTATATTTATTTTCATTTGTTTAAATTTCTTTTAAATGATAAATTAGTTCTTTGTTTCAAAACTGTTTTCGTATCAACATATGATGCTTTTTAAGTGTATTTGTGCATTGTCATTTTGTATTAAATGTGCATTCTCAATATATTATGTAATTTTGTATTAAGAAATGTGCATCGTTAACTATAAAATGTGCATCGTGTGCATTGTCAGTATATTTTTGTGATTTTGTGTATTAAGAAATGTGCATTGTCAAGTATATTGTTGTGCATCATTAATTATAACAGGACTATTGTTCAGTTTATAATTTGTGCATCGTCAAATGTAATAATTGTAAAAATATGTTTTGTTCCCAAACTGTTTCTGTAACAATTTATCACGTATTTTTAATTGTGCGATTTCTTTAATTTACTCCTTTCAATCTCGTATTTTTCTCCATTACAATTACTTATTAAAATTTTCATTCATATCAATTTGAAGAAATTAAAAAAATACCAAAATAGTTCAATATTAAATTTATTTTGAAATCGAAATTAATGAATTCAATAAATCAAATTGCTGTCATGTTGCTGAAATTCATAGGAGATACTATTGTTTCGACAATTTTAGAGAATTTTGATTTATCTGAGTTGGTCGAATGTATCAGAGGTAAATATTTCAATTTTCAATTGAATAATTGTACTTTGAAATACACTGTAGGATCATACAATAATTGTTGTTTGACCAACGAAGAAGATTTTAAAAATATATTGACATTGTCCAAAATTTTATTAGTTTTTATTATCATTGTTGATGTGTTTGAAACTGATACTGGTTTGAGTTACGTGATTAATAAAGAAGAGAATTATGAACATGAGATTGCAGAAGATGATGCAACTGTTTATGAAGATAATGATTCACAAAATTGCATTGCGATGCACAAAAACTTGACAAAGATAAAGAAAAAATTGTGCATCGTGAGGAGTACAGTGATAGAAGTTGTACAAATTCTTCAAGTTCTGAAAGCAATGTTGAAAATGTCCTCAACATACGACATATGTCCTGTTCAAACAAGAAATGAACTCTTGAATTTTGGTTGAGCAAATTTTATTACTGGTGTTGGTTAAATATTTAAAGGTAGAGTAACGATAATAACTCGAAAAGAGGATGTGCTGTGATATGATTAGACAGTTGATTCTTGACCATGTTCGCAGTCGACCAAGCTAATCGTCAGGATTTAGTTGATCACATGAGGAATAATTATAACATTGAGATAACATACAACAAGGCATAGGGGATTGTATAAAAGGCTCGAAATAAGCTATTTGGTTGTTGCGAAGAATCTTTCCAAGAGTTGCATTGGTACATTAAAGCCTTGCATAAGAGTAATCCTGGTTGCTTTACTTTCTTGGAATCAGACAATGATACGAATCGGTTCAGTAGGTTGTTTATTTCATTTCCGGCATGCGTAGATGGTTTCAATTACTGCCGTCCTATATTGTTCATAGATAAAATATTTATGAATAGAGCTGTCAAAATGGGCCAACGGGTTGGGCTGACCCACAACAACCCTGGTTAGGTTGGGTTGACCCGTCAAAAGAGTGGACTGAAATATCTCAACCCAACCCAATCCGCCAAAAAATTTCTTAAATAACCTCAATGTCTAACAAATAAAAGTAAAAAAACAAAACATATCACAACTATTTTTTATTTCTAATTAATGAAATAAAAAATCAAATAAAAAGCCAAGAAAGAATCTAACAAATTAAAGCAAAAAAAATTAAAAGAATATAATTACACTTCTTAAAAATCAAAGAGTCGAACTAAATTTATATAAGTAAAGCAATTTGGCGGGTTAGCCCAACCCAACCCGCTTCAACCCGTAATCCGCGCTGGTTCAACCTGTTTGACCTGCCTCTTAGGCGGGATCAAAATTTATCAACCTAATCCAACCCATTTTTGTGGCGGGTTGGGCTGGCCCGGCGAATTCAACCCATATTGACAGGTCTATTTATGAAATTTCGATTCAAGGGCACCCTTTTGTATGCCACGATCAAGGATGGAAATCAAGGTACGTCTATTTGTTATACATTTTTTCCTTTTGTGTTCAATATTATTTTGATTAATATCATAGGTTGACAATGTTTTTTATGCACCTGTTTGTACTTGTACTTAATAAGAGATACATTCAGTACATTATTGTGCATCGGAAATGAAAGTGGTGCATCACGATGCACAAAATCAGTACTTTTGTAGTACACTTTTATGCATCGCGATGCACACTAGTATGCATCATAAAATTGTTATTAATTAAATATTGTTCATATGCTGTAGGTCTGTTCCCGTTTGCATTTGTTATTGTAAGTTCTGAAAATAGGGATAATTGGGCTTGATTTCTGTCTAAGATAAAAGGAGCAATCGATTGTGAAGTTTTGTTTGTATCCAATTGTAATGTTGGTTTAATGAAAGCAATTACATGACATGTTTGAGTGTTACAAGCATTTCTTTTGCTTGGTGCATATTTATCGGAACTTGAAAGAAATGTTTACCGTTAAACATTATTCCAACACGTTCCGCAACAACTTGTGTTCAAGACTCAAAGACTGCGCGTATGCCCCCAACATTAGATTGTTTAATGAAAAAATTGAGATATTCAAAAAGAAGGGGGACATCTCGCATGTGATTTCTCGGCCACCATTCCATACGCGAAGTGGGCAATTGCACATTGCTACGAGAATAGGTATGCTAAAATGACTTCAAATGTCACTGAATCGTTCAACAGTTGGATTTTAAAGGCTCGCGGTCTTCCCATCTCTCACATGGTGGATTGTATAAGATCGAAAATAATGAAAGGGTTTAGTGAGAGACTTGGGAATAGAAAGAGATGGAATAAATTATTATGTAAGAAGATAGATACAAAGTGGAAGTAATACCTTAATATTGGGATCACATGACACCCAACTCAATATACGTGTTTTATCCGATCCAAGTGTCCAGGTTGACTTGGGGAAGCGGACATGTTCATGCTATCAGTGGCAAATTCAAGGATTCCCGTGTTGCCACACAGCAATTGTGATTGTTAGATCCGAGAAAAATATTAATGATATAGTTGATAACTATTTCTTAACAAGCAATTACATTAAGTGTTATGAGGGAAGTTTGATGCCAATTGCTACTACGGAAAGGTACGAACTTCAGAATTGTTGCGAAGGTAAGACCATTTTACCTCCTATAATGAAGAGATTACCCGGATGTCCCATGAAGACAAGGATCCCATCAAATGGTGAATCAACAAGAAAAAAAAGAGAAAAGGATATGTAGTTGATGTCACAAACTTTGTAACCATAATTCTAGGTCATTTAGAGAGGCTATACAAATTTAATTTTTTGTTATGTTGTAATTTTTTGAAGTTCATTTCTATTTACATAGTTAATTTTTGTAATGTTAATTTGTGCATCGTCAATATATTTTATGATTTTTTTGTTAAGATATGTGCAATGTTAGTATAAAATGTGCATCATCAATGCATTTTGTTATGTTAATTTGTGCATCGTCAATATATTTTGTGATTTTTGTATTAAAAAATGTGTATCGTCAGTATAAAATGTGCATCATCAATGTAATTTTGTGAATTTGTGTTAGGAAATGTGCATCATTAAGTATAATTTTATGCATCGTCAATTATAACAGTGCTATTTTCAGTATAATTTGTGTTAAAAAATTGCATCGACAATGTAATTTTATGCATCGTCAATTATAACAAGTACCTTTTTTCATTATTATTTTGTATTAAAAAGTATGCATCGTTATACGACATCGTTCACATTTCAATGCAGAGCTATTTGCAATAGAACATGACATCCTTTACATTACCCTTGATCCTTAAATGCAGTCAAATGCACGTAGTAAGCAGACGGAACTGTAAAAGCCATCAAAACAAATGTGAAATTAAAGTTGGCATAAACAAGGTCCACAAAACAAGTAGAATGAAAAATAATTTGTTTACAAACATGTTGAACATAGATCGAGTGCACCTCGCGTATCTGAAAAAATATTATTGAGATAACAAAGGATTTGATTTCACGATACACATATTATACAGAGGTTGTGCATCGTGATACACAAAAACAGTTTTTTATAGTACAGTTTTGTGCATCGTGATGCACAAAACATGTGCATCGCAAACGTAATTTCAAAAAAGAGAGGAATAACACGAAAAATGTAATATGTTTATACATATTCCATTCTATTCAGTAAGTGCTAAATAAAAAGTACATTTATAAAATATATTACGTATCTGAGATCAAATAAAATCCTGGATCCAAACTTTCCGTGAAGATTTTTCTAAAAGATATGTGTGAGTGTTTCTTGGAACTCAGATCCGACTCCACTGACCAACCATAAGTAGCAGTAGATGTTACACAACCTATTGATTTGTTGAAAAAATGTTTGCTCTGTTTTTGAAACCCTTAAATGTATTCAGTAATATTAATCTGATATTCAGGCATCGTAAAAATCCTACAAATTTGTTGGAGGTGGAGGGTTTTAAGTTTTTTTGTTATGTTTGAAGTGAAGATTGTTGTGTTTTTGAAGTGAAGAGGGTTAGTTTATTTTTGTGGTCTGAAAGCCGTGGGTTAGTTAGTATTGCTAAAATGTATTCAACAATACTAACCTGATATTCAGACATCATAAAATATCTTACAAACTTGTTGGAGGTTTGAGGACGACGTAGCAACCATTTGAAATATAACCAATAGAATATCATAATATTTTCAAAAGTTTTTGCAAAATTTTCGAAGGATTTTAAGATTTTTGCTCCGTTTGGAGGGAAGATTGTTATGTTTTTAAAGTGAAAAGGGTTAGTTGTGGGCGTACGTGTATCGCATCGTTCGTGTGCAGAAAGTTGTGCATCGCAAGTGGAAAAAAGATAATTTGTGCATCGTATTGTGTTTCCGATGCATCATTTTTTCGTTTGCAATACACAGTGTGTGCTTCTGTATTTTTATGTGCATCATATTGTATTGCGATGCATCGTTTTTTGTGTTTTGCGATGCATAACATCCATTGTTCCGTATTTTTAAAAGGCATAGATAATATTTTGCAAAAAAAAAATCATTTAGCGATGAAAAACAATTATAGTGAATTTTAGCAAATAAAAATTATTTAAAAGGACCGGCTCGAATTTTGCCCAACTAAAATCCTTTGAAAGTGGAAATGGGCTTGGAATTGGGCATTTGGGATGCAACCCAGGTCGGCCCGGCTCAGCCTTATTTTAAGTAGCACAAAAGCTGTCTGGTTGGACAAACCTTTTTTTTCGTTTTCTTTTTTTATTTTCTTAGTGGAAGTATACCATTAAGTAAAGTAGGAGGTAACCTTCTTTACTCCCAAACGATTACGATAATAATTGACAAACATAGCCCGACTGTCACATCACTCGATTTATTTCTCAACATCAACTTTGAAAGATTGTTCTTCTTGTTGCATAGCCTTCGCAATTAAATTTAATTACTCCATCCATGGTTATTACTTTCAACAACTTGTAGCCCCCCGTGTTAGGAGGTATTTAGAGCATTTCCAATGCTAATGTGTATTGGAGAGGTCTCTTCTAATTGAATGTGAAAGAAAATATAAAAATGTCAAATGTGATTGAAGGTGTTAATTACTCATAGTCACATCAGATCAAATTCACGGTTGCATTGGTGATGCTTTTATTATGCTTGTTTTTCTAGTAAATACTAAAAAATCATCTTTATTATGCTTGTTTTTCTAGTAAATACTAAAAAATCATCTTTATTATTCTTGTTTTTCTAGTAAATACTAAAAAATCATCTCATCTAACTTTTCATACTCCTCCTTTTCAAAATAATTACCGTTTTAAAATAGAAATAATAATAAATAAATAAAAAAGTCGAATTTTAATGTTTGTAAAAATAACAATACTCAAGTAATATTATACCCCAAATCTTTTGCAGCTTAAGAATCTCCTCTCACGATTTTCCTCTGTCCGTGACGTTCGCATTATAGTCACTCTCCCACAATCACAAATAACTGCTTTTTTCATTTTTTTTATTTTATTTCCATACTAAATGAAGACGGAGATGGAGAGAGAGAGAGAGATAAGGAGTTGGAGATTTAAATAAGGGTGTACTAATTTTAATAGCCCGTTTGGTGTAGCGTTTTCAAAACACTGTTTTAAAAACGCAGCGTTTCTAAAACGCAGATTATTTAAAACGCAGTCTTTTTCTTTATAAATGCGTTTGAGATATTATGTTAAAACGCAGCTTTTTATTCTCTACTGCGTTTTAAAATCTGCATTTTGGAAAAAAGCTAGGAATTTCAGCGTTTTAAAACGCAACTTTTTTTACCGCAGCATTGAAACACTAAGTTAAGAAATAAGCTGCGTTTTAACCCTGCGTTTTGGCCAAAACGCACGAACAAACGGGCTCTAAGAAATAATATTTGGTTCTCTTTTTACTTCTCTTGATTTATATTTTTTTGGCTCTGTTTATTTATTTTTATTTTCCAGTGCAGCTTAAATTTTATTCATTTATGAAGTTATTTGAAAATTATAATATACTTTTGAATATTATGAATTAAATCAATTTTTACTTAATTGCATTTATTCTGTTTAAGATAGATTCAAGAAGGATATTTTAGATAGTTTTTCTTTTATAATCAGTTTTGAGCTTAAGGTAGCCAAATATATCTAAGCTTGCAAAAATGATTCTAAGAGAGTCACTTTTGTTGGAATGAATTCTCGAGAATCACTTTTGCAGAGTCAAAAGCAATGCAAAACTGACCCTAAGAGCAGCCAAATTGTTTTATTCTTAGCATTCTTCTTACCTAAGAAGAAAAAATTGAACAATGAGAACAATCTTCTTAAAATAAGAAGAGATTTCTCTTCTTAAATAAGAAGAAAAGAGAAGGAATAGAAAATGGGCCAAAAAGGAAAAAGTGTGTTTGAGAGAGGGTTGGGTTGGGGGAGCTGGGTTCAGCTCATCAAAATCTGTTTTGACAACAACCTTTTTTTTCTTTACCCCTTTTTTTTTTTTTTACATTTTTCTTTACCCTTTTTTGTCCTTTTTTGTCCTTTTTTTTCCCCTCCTTTAACTTGACCGTTGCAAGCCCTTTTTATTTTTATTTTTTATTTTACTTCTTCCCTATAAATGCACCTCAACTTTCATTATTTTTTTCACAACTTCTTCATTCTCTCTTCCATTTCTTTATTATCTCTTCTAAAAAATCACTTTCTCTATATACTCACTTTCTAAAAAATCACTTTCTCTTTATTTATAAATTAATTTATTTTTACGGAATATTTAAATATAAAATATATTAAGTAAAGTTAAATAAATTTATTTGTTCGAAAAGTATAATAATAAGATTAAAGTGTAAAATTAATGAGGTAACAGTGGGACCCAGCCAAGAAGATATGTTAAGAAGATTAAACAATGGGAAGACAAATTCTTAAAAAAAAAATGTCTAGGTGGCAGTGAGACCTAGCTAAGGAGATTTATTAAGAATATTAATAATGTGGATGCTCTAAGTTCTAATAATAAAAGGAGTAATAATTTGTAAATTCTCCACTTGTTTTGCTTAATAATAATAAAAAAGAAATTGTAATTAAAAGTACTGCATATGAACTCCATCCTATTTTCCTTAATAAAATCCATGCCAAATTTAGCATAAATTGTAAAAGTTCCAAGGACGTAGGAAATGCTAAAAGTAACACATTTGAATAATGACTTTAGTGAACGCACAAAAAGAATCCATAGATAGTTGTATTTTTTTCAGCAACTTTGGCTGAAAATGCGATGCTGCAACTTGGTTTATAAATACAGCCATTTTAGGCTTTTTCCAAATCTGAACTGCGAAACTATGAAGATGGCCTTATCCTTTCCCCAAATCTTATTTTCTCGGCAAGTTAAAAGGAGAAAACAAAGAAAAGATTATGATAGAAGCACGCACTTGTAGCTCGGGGGATTTGAAGGCCATAGATTGATCCACTTTGAGATTGGATGTGAATAATGTTTGATGAAGAAAATATGCTTGACAACTTCGGTCTTCTCATAGCGAATGTGATGATATACATATCCATGCTCATTCAATTTGAACATAAGCTGCTGTATTTGAAATCGACCCTCACGCTCTACAACTCTATTTTGTAAACAAGCATTGTAGATAGTCCTTATTGTGGACTTATTATCTACAAATTTATCTTTTCACCCAAACAAAATGTCCTTGGGTTTACTATTTATGTGAGACAAATCAATGACATAGTTCTTCTCCTTGGGTGATAATCGACCAATATATGAGTGGCCCTCCAAATAGTTTGCAATTGGATTATTGTGGACACCACATTGAACATCCAATGCCCAAGGTCCATCAGTTGATACTTGTCTACCCCTCAAACGAAATGGACAACCACTCTTCTTCGTTCCAGTTTCTCTTTTTCTCTTTGGTTTCCTCACAACGTCCTTTTCAATAGTAGCCTCTTCGTTATTTACTCCAGACAACTTTCCAACCTTCTTGAATTCACGGTAATTCCCACTACGTTCACACGCCAGAACTAACCGAGCTCTTTTCTTACACGACCCACTATCTGATCTGATAATTACTATCACTATTCCATGCTCTTTTTTCGTAACACACACCCAATCAAACAATGCATCACGAGATATAAACATTTCATACGTCGTGAACACACTTGTGTAATCCTTAACGATATCTTGAACGGGTTCAATCTTGTTAATAACTGGAGCAACACTACCTTAGGTAGATAACGTGTTTGAATCCTGTTTACAACAAAAGAATAAATTTCAACAAAAAATATCTTGAAAAGTTTTTGTTTTGTAAGAGGATATGGAACACCATAGTGGTGTTCGGGGACAAATGATGGAACAATACAGTGGTGTTCGGAAAAAACTATAGAACATAACAGGTATGTTCGGGAACTACCTACGGAACACCATAGGGGTGTTCGGGAACCACTGATAGAACATAACAAGTGTGTTCGGGAACCACTTAAGGAACACCACAAGGGTGTTTAGGAACCACTGATGGAACATCCCAGGTATGTTCTGCAGGTGGTCACCGAACACCACTGTGGTGTTCCATAGACTAGTCCCGAACCAATACTGTCTCCAGCATGTACGAAATTTCATGAAAGAATCGAATTGAAAACTTGAGAACGGTTGAGATACTTACATTCATGGTCTGCTTCACTTCTTTAGTATCCATGCTTGATTTTTGTTATAATGTGGTTGTTTATGTCGTTCGTGGGTGATGCGTTTGATATGAGTTGGTAAGTTGGAGAAGTAGAAGAGTTTGGAAGTTGAAGGTTTAGCTTTGGATGTTTTATAAAAGGAATGCTATGTTGAAGAAGTTGGAGAATTGAAGTTTTGGTCAGCTGGATTTGAAATGTATGTCTCACAGACGGTTTATATATTGTGTTATGGAGGAAGGTGTATTGATAAATTGTTTGGTGGTGTATTTAGAGGTTTAGATGGTGTTTTAATATAAGGGTTGATGTATTTAGTTAGGGGTGAGCATAATTTTTTCAAAACTGGACCGGACCAATAGGACAAGACCGAACCAATTCATTGGTTTGGTTCTGGTTCAGAATTTTAGTAGAACTGGTCAATTGGTTCAGTCCTGGTATTGAAACTTATCAATCGGTTCAGGAACTGGACCGGACTAATAGTTATTATATAATATAATTATATATATATTAATAAATTAATATTTTATAATTTATGATTTTTATCCCTAACCCTAAATATAAATAGTAAATTTCTATTTCATTTCTTTTTTGCCATAATATTCAACAACAAACATTTTAATTGTTGAATGTACTATCTTAATGTACTATCTTCTCTTTTTTTTTTTCCTGTCACATGAACTAGATTGTAATGCTATGACTCCAAACATTTTAATTGTTGAATGTACTATCTTTATTTTTTTTCCTTTTGTGAACTAATTTGTATTTTCAACATTTTACTATTATGAAATGTTCTTTAATCTTTGTATCTAGTATTAGATTTTACTATTTGTTTGTATTAAGCTTTTAAGAACCAAAGTATTGGTCTGGTTCTGGTTCTCATATATTTTGGGTTAGTTCTGGACCGGACCAATGTATTGGTTCTCATACATCTTCTGGTTCTAAATTTTTAAGAACCACAGTATTGGTCTGGTTCTGGTTCTTCATTTTTTTTAGTAAAAACTGGACCGAACCGGACCATGATCACCCCTATATTTAGTAAAGAAAGGGTATTTATGTCTAACAATATAATGATATTTTTGTAATTTAATTGGAGGGGGCGTATTAATAGAAAAAGGTGGTGTTAATAGCAATGCCCTTTTTATTTAGGTGGGTGGAGTGGGGGATGCGAGGGCCGGTGTTTTGCTAGTTAAGAATTCAAAATTAATAAATATTTTTAGGGTTAATTAATTACACCATTAGCTCCTCGATTATGGACTATTCTACCAGTAGTCCCTTAATAATTTTTTTTCAAATTGTAGTCCCTTGAGTACCAAAATCAGACGCGGCTAGTCCTTTTAATGGATGCCGTTAGAAAATTTCCGTTAAATCAATTATATGCATTGTACATGCCATTTTTCAAGGGTATTATGGTAATTCCTAGTGTGATTTTATTATAACAATTTTTTATTTTTTTATTTGGTCAAATAAAATTAAAAAATCAAACCTTTCTTTGTCTTCCTCCCCCGACAACTTCTGGCATTAGACTCGCCAGAGACACGGCGCCGCCAGTCGCAAAAGGATCGCCGGAGGGTGACGAAGAAGAATAAGAGAGAGAGAGAGAGAGAGAGAGAGAGAGAGAGAGAGAGAGAGAGAGAGAGAGAGAGAGAGAGAAAATCTCGACGAGAGTCAAAAATATGAGTTTGGGGTTTGAATTTATGCTTCTTTCTTTTGAAATCTGAGTTTAAGATTTAGAGTTTTCAAGTGGATCTCGACGGGAGGCTCGGGATTCCGACTGGAGTTTTGGGCTTCGATTTGAAACCAGTGGCGACAGATGAGGGAACAACGTTTTCGATCGCCAGATCCAAGGAATTGGAAAACATAAGCCACACACTCATCTGGAATATTCTAAATGTAATCCATTGAATCAATAACAACATTATCTTTCTGCATAGGCCATTCCTGAGGGTTTTTGGTGCGCAACGCGGAAACGACTACTGCCTTCGATGTGATTTTCGAGAGACGGCTGTAAAAGGCATTGATGTTGTCGCGACGAGTGTATGGTGACGTTGTCCTGTCCTGTCCTCGAACCTTACCTCTATGCCCCAAATAAAACTCAGAGTATAGTGACTGTATGGTGACGTTGACGGGGCAAGCCTTGTCCGAGCTCTCACTGGTGGCGGTTATAATTAAATTCCTTTAGAAATTTTCCATAATAACCCTTGAAAAATGGCATGTGCATCACACATGATTGACTTAACGGAATTTTACTAACGGCATCCATCAAAAGGACTAGCCGCGTGACTTTTTTATACTCTTGGGACTGAAATTTGAAAAAAAATTATTAAGGGACAACTGGTGGAATAGCCCATAGTCGAGGGACTAATGTTGTAATTAACCCTATTTTATATTAAAAGCATGTATCAATGCATTGATCAACGTGTTTAATGGAGTACATAGGTAATTATTTCTGAGGCAAAATATTTACTTTTCTTTTCACGACTTGTTGATTAGCAAAATGTTATAGCTATAATAGGTACATATTCTTAACTTTATTTTCCATCGATCTTATTATAAATAATGCTATGACTTTCTTAAAATATAGTATTAACAAAACAATAATTAATTATCCGTGGTGAAATGAAGTTGGATATTCAAAATTTATTCATTTGTAAGGATATTAATTTATTGAACACTATTTATTCATTAGAATGTTGAAAGTAACTCATTATTCATTAAATAATGAAATAGATTTTCACATTTATCTATATTACTTCCTTCGTTCCTAAATTATTGTCTTGTTTAACTTTTTTGAGTCAAACAAACTATTTTATAAAGGCAAAAACTTCAAAAGACCATATTACGGGTATTTTTTGTAAAACGGATTGGGTCAACACCATGTATTGTTGGGTTGAGCTGTGAGAGAGTGTGGCTCCGTGTTACAAATTAGGATCCGTAAGAAGGTCTCACATGAGACCTACTCTTTTTTTGTAATGAAAATTTAACGAATACTTCCTTCATTTTTTAAATTATTGTCTTGTTTGACTTTTTTTTAGTCAAACATATTATTTTTCGGATGAAAATTTTGACTTATTTCTTTAATTTTTTCAAAATCAAAAGACACGTAACCTGTAGTATTTTTTGGTACTACGAATTACGTATTTATGATTTTGAATTTTTTTAAAAAAAATTACGTCAAATTTTCATTCAAAAAATCAGTTCGACTAAAAAAAAAATCAAACATGACAGAAATTTAGGAACGGCGGGAGTAAATTTGTTTATTTTTTAAAATCATTCCTTGTTTTATGATTAAAAAAAATAAAAAAATATACGTAAAAAATTTATTTGAAAAATGTTAAATAAAATAATAATTTAGGAAGGGAGAGAGTTTATTAAGCCAGAGAATCTTATTGGACTCTTCATCTCCATTGGCTATTTGGACTGTTTGAGTCATCATGTGAATCTTATTGGACTCTTCATCTCCATTGGCTATTTGGACTCTTTGAGTCATCATGCTTTAATCACTTAGACTCTATATCCTATAATTTATCAGAAAATTGTTGACCGGTTACATTTTTAAAAAATTTAACCCTTAAAATTTAATCTTTTTTTTCTTAATTGAAAAAAGACATTTTGATAATTTTTTTTCTAAAATGTCCCTATGCAACATGAACACTCTTTTATTTTAGAGATTCGTTAAAAAAAAATACACACACACACAAATATAAAAAATATTTAGTTACATCAAAGAAACTAAAAGCTTGTAAACGATTTCATGTTGTTAATATAGTCTTCCCTCATATTTGGGGATCAATTTTCATGTCTAGAACACGAATTTGATCAAATTCGAATTTTCTGAGTTCATCCCGTTTTTTCTTGTTCTTGGGTTGTTTTGGCTACTTTAATCTATGTTTTAAGCTTCGAATTTGTTTAAAACCAATCTCATATTGTTATCCTAACTTAGTACTATATTTGTGCACAATTTTTCTATAAAAAAAATATTATTTTCGAGATCCAAATCGAGCTTGGCAGTGTGTTGTTCAAAAACAGAGTGAGATGTTCTTGGACTGATTTTGGGACTTTAATCAATGATTTGAGTTTTAATTCACCAATCGCAGTATGCTGGGCAACACAACTAGCGGCGGGCTTCAATTTCAAAAGCCCGGTATAAGCCCAACTAGCGGCGGGCTTCAATTTCAAAAGCCCAATATAGCAGGCTTCACGCGGGCTTAAAATTAACGGGCTTTTGTGGGGCTTTATGCATGCTCGGACTTGACGGGCTTTTTAATTAGTGTTGATTTTGATTATGAAATTTTTTTCCATAAAAAATTAATTATAGGCAGTAGACATAAACATTGAAACATTATGAGAGTTTCAAGTTTTTTTATGTTACTAGGCAGTAGGTATAAACATTGAAACATTATGAGAGTTTCCTTAACAAATTAAGTTTTTTTATGTTACTAGGCAGTAGGTATAAACATTAAAATATTATGAGAGTTTCGTTAAAAAATTATTAATATTTATGCCTTACCATGTTGCTTACAATATCATTATATACTACTTACGTTATTTGCAAAATGGTCCAAACAAATTGCTAAGTCCCACATGGCAGTGCCCTTAAGGAAGTGCATTTGCAAAGAGTAAAGCATTTAAGAGGTAGGGGGCAAAGTGATGGATGGATTTCAAATTCTCAACAGTACTGTACAAAATTGCCTCGAGCCATGCCGTGAAGTAATCACTCCCATCAACTATCAGAGTAATTATGAACCCACTTCAAGTTGATTAGGCTGACGGTTTGGTTGGTACCCCACATTTAAATTCTTTCAGGTTTATTCAAATTGTTCACCGCTCTTCACCATTATCAACTCAGATAAAACAGAAACAGAATCAAGAATAGATCCAACTAGCAATTGCCAGTAGTCAGTACTGTAGTTAGTGCTTCAGCTTCAAGTCGAACATATGAGTTCTCCAGCGAAATCATCGCACTTCTTCAAATTCATTCTCTCCCGCGATGTTCAATCTACTGGCCTGGTAACAACATAATTTAAAATTTCATTTATTCAACTAGTATAATTTATATTACTCCACCCATCTGAATTAGTGTGTTTATATGTTGTACAGAGGATCCCCAAGAATTTCATGAGAAAGTACGGAAAGAATCTGTCGACTCGGGTTTCCCTTAAGGTTCCGGGTGGTGGGTTATGGCAAGTGGAATTGGCAAATTCCAAGAACGGTGAGGTTTGGCTAAAGAAAGGTTGGAGGGAATTTGCACAACATTACACCATAGTTTACAAGCGTTGCTTAGTTTTCAGATACCAAGGCAATTCCATTTTCCATGTAATTATATTCGATCCCAGTGCTTCGGAGATCGAATACCCAACCAGTGCTGAACCTGGAATTGAGATTGATGATGATTGTACAAGGAAGAAATCTCCGGTAACATACTTTCGATGTGGTAAGAAGATGAAACCCAATTCAAAGAGCGAAGAAGTAAATCGTAATGGGGGATTATATGAAGGAACTGAAACTAGTATTGGGATGAAGGCTGTAAAGACAGAGGAGGGCTCGGAAGAAGAGGATGACAAGAGTGGTTAATTTATTCTTTCCCTCTTTCATTTTTTCATTATGCTATTTGTGATTTGAATTTCGAGTTTAAATGATTTATCTTAGCAAAATCGACTTTATCAAAAAGAAAATCTGCGTACAGAATATATAACTGTTGATTTGATTTCAGATTTCGCTTCTGAGTGGAAGCAACAAGCGAGTGACAATGAGAAAGCAGAAGCTCTTCGAT
This sequence comes from Platycodon grandiflorus, assembly GCA_016624345.1. Classification (NCBI taxonomy): domain Eukaryota; kingdom Viridiplantae; phylum Streptophyta; class Magnoliopsida; order Asterales; family Campanulaceae; genus Platycodon; species Platycodon grandiflorus. The sequence goes on along the minus strand of CM028361.1, from coordinate 28,581,491 downwards.
CAGCTCAAGCTTTTAAACCCGACAATCCTTCCTTCATGGTCACTATGCACCCATCATATGTTAATGGAAGAAGAATGGTAAATTTTGTTTCAACTCATTCTTAATACATCAAAACTTTGTATGCTTTTTTTTTTTCTTCTAATTGTTGAACTCAAACATTTCCTCAATTCAAACAAACTTTCGTCACTTCAATCTTTGCAAAAAAAAAAAAACCCTTGAATGGCTAGTTTTAGCACATGGTGAGCTTTCCCTTAGCTATCTTAACTTTTATTTTCCTCCAGTCTGTACCGCTGGCTTTTGTTCAGAAATATTTGAATGCTATGCATAACAATTGTGTACTTCAAGTAAAATCGAAGGGGAGAACTTGGGAAGTTAAGTACATGGTTTATGATTACAATGCCAAATTGGGTGCTGGTTGGAAGCCATTTGTTCTCGACAATTCTCTAATCATCGGTGATGTTTGCGTCTTTGAACTGATTGATGACGTAGAAAATTCGTTCAGAGTTCACATCTTTCGAGCATCAATGGGAAACAACCATGGTAAACTTAACTTATTTTCTCTCTTTCAGTTTACATACTCTGGAATAATTATATCACTAGATTCACTACCATATGTGTATTATTGATTTCATTTCAGTTAGACCCGATTTTCCAATTGAGAAGAAGCCGAATTCTTGTGACATTGAGTTGACCAAAGCTATGGATTCAGCCCGAGAACCATTCTTTCATAGTTAGGATGCAACCATCTTATGTTGATGGCAGATTTGGCTTGGTAATCATCTAACTGATGCTTAAAGTTTATATAATACCCTTTATTTATAGAAATTATCTGCTCAACCAAGGGCATGTCTTCTTTTTCACAGCACATACCAAAGCACTTTGCCGAGACGTATCTGAACAGAGAGCATAACAACTAAACAATTGTGCTCTTCAACTTTCAAATGGAAGCACTTGGTTACTTAAGTATGCTGTTTATCCACATAATGCCAAAATGAACAGTGGTTGGAGGCCGTTCAACGAGGACAATTTTCTAGCCGTTGGCGATGTTTGCGTCTTTGAGCTGATCGATGATGTAGAAAATATGCTGAAAGTTCATATCTTTCGGGCATCTTAGATCCTGATTCTCTCACAGCAAGAAGCAATATTTTTGCAACATCTGCTACCAAATGGTGTAAAATGTAGTAATCTAGGTGCTAACTAGCTTTTTCCCCGTGTTCCGTAAATTTTCTCGTTTAAGTATTTACCAGCAACAGCGTGTGATGATTTATGCTCTTTTTTCTTTGTTTGGTGTGTGTGTGTGTGTGTTTGTGCTCGTTTTTGGTGATCTTGTACCTTTTCACATGAACAATGGTGGATATGGCTTCAGTATTTGTAGTCGTATGGTTCTTAGTAATATTACTCTTCTTTTGTTCCCATTCAAGTGTCTAATGGTTGAGACAACCTTTTCTTTTCTTTTTTTCTTTGCAAAATTGATGAATTTGTATGGGGCTAGAACATTACTAGTTACCATACTCTTTAAGTTTAGAAAAATAAAAATGTAAGCAGAAACTTGTTGGTTATTTGAGGCTTTTTATATTGCATTGATTAAGTAAACTATTTAGTGGGTCTGTGTTGATCTAAGCCAACTCTAATAATTGACAAAACTTCTTAATCAGTATCACGAGCCCCCCTCATTTTTCCAGTGTTCGAAAAATCGTTCTAGGCGCCCGCCTAGGCGCTAGGCCCTCCCCAAACGCCGCGACTAGGCTCTAGGCGCTCGCCTAGGCACTAGGCCCCCCCTCCCAAATGCCGCGACTAGGCTCTAGGCACCTCCCAAACGCCGCGACTAGGCTCTAAGTGCCTTCCAAATGCCGCAACTAGGGCCAAATCGGACAAAAAATTGTCACCATGAAAAATTGCCGATTAGTCAACCTAGGCACTGCCTAACGCCTAGCCGATTTAAGCGATGTCGTACGCATTTTGTCGAGGAGGGACCCAGTATGAGGAACCTTGGAGGAAGGGGAGTCAATCAAGGGCAAAGCGACGCACGACGATGCGATGAATGACGTCCTCAATCTTCTGGACAGCTAGGGCTCAGATAAGTTCGGCGTCGGAGGAGGGGGAGTCAATGTGACTGAGATCCACAGCTTGGAAGTAATCGAAATGACTGGATTGATTACGGTGGGAAAGGAGGCGATATGCCGATGAAGAGGTAAAAGAGAGTGAGAGTGAGAGAAATTAAGAGAGAGCGAGAGTGAGAGAGAAAGAGAGAGCGAGAGATTGTCGTCGGCATCGAAATCCCGTCATCTATCTCATAGTGTGAGAGAGAGAGAGAGAGAGAGAGAGAGAGAGAGAGAGAGAGAGACGTCTGTGAAAACTTTGTGAATTGTGAGAGAGAGATAGGCGGTCAGCTTTTGATTTTGGGGTTTTAATTCACTTTCAAAATGACAACCTCCTTCTCAAGTTATTAAAGTATTTCCCCTCCCCCCTCAAGTTATTAAAATATTTCTCTAAGTATTTTCCCTCCCCCCTCACGTTATTAAAGTATTCCTTTCTTCCCTCCACTTTGAAATCATAGAGAATTTGATTTTAATTTTTAATTTTAACTTTTAATCTTGTAATGTAATCATTACTTTTAGTTTATTTGGTCATATTTAACTATTTACTATTGTTGCATCAGGTTTAATATGTACCTAATGTGTAATTATGTCTCGATTTCTAGGCCCTACCTAGACTCCGACTAGATCCCGACTAGGCCCCTAGGCGCTAGGCCCTGCTTTGGCGCCTAGCGCCCGTCTAACGATTTTTAGAACACTGCTTTTTTCCCTACCAAACTCCCCATAACCTTTTTTATTGTTGTACTTTTATTGTACTACTTCAGTCCTTCGGTTCTTAAATTATCGTTCTGTTTGACTTTTATTTAGTATTTCTTTTAAACTAAACTTCAATGAATTGTGATAAATTATATAATATTTTTTTGGAGAAATTGCTGGCCGGTCCACTTTTTCAAACTTTTTTTCTTTCCAGTCCACCCTTTTGTTTTTAAACCGCTAAGAGACACTTTGAGAATTTTCTTCCTAAAATGCCCTCAACAACATCGTTACTTCAGATTTGAGGTTCGAATTGTTGTATAAATGATTTCATGTTGTTAATATAGTCTTTCCTCATAGTTAGGTATCAATTTCCATGCATAGAACACGAATTTGATCACAATTTGATCAAATTCGAATTTTTTGAGTTCATCCCGTTTTTCTTTGTTCTTGGGCTGTTTTGGCCACTTTAATCTATGTTTTAAGCTTCGAATTTGTTTAAAATCAATCTCATATTGTTTTCCTAATTTAGTACTACATTTGTAAACAATTTTTCTACCAAAAAATACTATTTTTGAGATCAAAATCGAGCTTGACAGTGTGCTGTCCGAAAACAGAGGAAGATGTTCTTGGACTGATTTTGAGACTTTAATCAATGATTTGAGTTTGAATTTTGTATAATATCAATACCATACTGTTATAGGAAGTCAATATCATGTTTGTATGTAAATTTTCCAACCAAAAACAATCATTTTGATTGATTTTGATATTATATTAAATTGGGCATCGCGATGCCTAAAATTCGCCAATCGCAGTATGCTGGGTAACGCAATGGGAATCGAGCTGCCCGGTTAGCCAGGAGGGGTCGAGGGGACAGCGTCCCTTGTGGGGGGTTCGGGGGCAACGCCCCCGAAAGGTAAACGAAAATCAAGTTCCCTAAAGCGCGCTGCGATGATCGCGATGCACTAATTATTGCATCGCGATGCCCCAATTTGCAAAAGTGGTACATCGCGATGCCAAAGTGGTGCATCGCGATGCCAAAGTAGTGCAACGCAATGCCAAAGTAGTGCATCGTGATGCCAAAGTAGTGCACCGCGATGCCTTGGTTGCTCATCACGATGCTTTGGTTCCTTAAAGCATGCTGCGATGATCGCGATGCACCAATTGTTGCATCGCGATGCCCCAATTTACAAAAGTGGTGCATCGCGATGCCTTGGTTGCTCATCGCGATGCCTTGGTTACTCATCGCGATGTCTTGGGTTACTGAAGCGCGCGTGTTTTTCTTTCATTATTGGCATAATCGTCTTTTTGCCCCAAAAATGCTTTTTTCTGATTTTTAAAAAAGATGAGTGCACTGGAGCGATTACAAATGTTTAAAAAGGGACCGACCTGTAATTCACCCTATTTTTTTTTCTAAAAAAACTTAATTATATTGTTGGTTTTTTCCTTTACTTTTTAAGGGAAGAAAGTGAGTTGGATGCTAATTCAATTTGAGTTATTTAGTTTGTACTTAACCAGAAATGGTTTGGGCCGCAAGAGCAAGGGCAAGGGCAAGGGCAAGGGGCCTAAGCTTATATGTTTCAAAAATTTTTGGGCCGGTACCTTTTGTGAAATATTCAACCGCTTAAATTTACTATATTTGTTTTTATTCGCTTAAGTCCCTTTTAAGTGATAAAACTGCCCCTCTTTGAGTGTCTCGTCCCCTTCACTTCCCAAAAAACCCAATTCATCTCTCTAACACTACAAACACCCCCTTCACTTCCCAAGAAACCTAATTCATCTGAAAATCATGCTACACACCTACACCCTTCCAATTCCATGTAATTATCATCATCAGGGATTAGAAGTCTTTTGAATCCACCAAAGGTACTATTCAATGTCTTTCTTTGTCCTTCTTTTGGTTGGTCGATGCAAGTCAAGAAAAAGAAGCTTTGTTCGTCTTTGATTATTATATTATTTAATCTTCATCACCTTACAATTCTCATGGCTTTATGGAAGGGATCCGATTGAATAATCTTGGAAAAGGTGACTTTCTGTCAGACATGAAGTCATTTGGTCCTGCTACAAAGCATTCAACCTTAAAATCTACTACCTGAGTGCTTCCTTGAGAAGATGGTGCAGCTTCATAGTTGCTTCACCCATCTCTGATGTCCTTCTTCTTCTTCTCTGATGTCCTTCTTCTTCTTCTTCTCCGATGTCCTTCTCTCGATGTCCTTCTTCTTCTTCTTCTTCTCCAATGTCCTTCTTCTCTGATGTCCTTCTTCTTCTCCTCCTCCTTCTTCTCCTTCTTCTCTGATGTCCTTCTTCTTCTTCTTCTCCTTCTTCTTCTGCTTTTTCTCCTTCTTATTCTCCTTCTCCTTCCTCCTTCTCTTCCTCTTCCTTCTTCTCCTTCTCATTTTTCTTCTTCTTCTTCTCCTTCTTCTTCTCATTCTTCTTCTTCTCCTTCTTCTTCTTCTTTCCTTCTTCTTAGATGTCCTTCTTCTTCTTCTTAGATGTCCTTCTTCTTTTTCTTCTTAGATGTCCTTCTTCTTCTTCTTAGATGTCCTTTTTCTTCTTCTGGGTGTTTGATTTTGTTTAAATTTTTGCATCGCAATTTGTGTGTATCGCAAAAATTGTGATGCACAAAATGTGTGCATCGCAAAAATCGCGATGCACAAAATTTGTGCATCGTCTTTTGTTGCGATGCACAGTACGCCATTCTGTGTTTTATGTGCATCGTGTTGTGTTGCAATGCATCATTTTGTACTTTTGCGATGTATAACGTGCATTGTTCCGTATTTTTTAAAGGCATAAATGTCATTTCGTAACAAAAGTGTCTTTTAGCGATTGAAAACAATTACAGTGGACTTTAACGAATAAAAATTATCAAAAAGAGACCCTCCCGAATTTCACCCTATATGTTTTGCAAGGCGGAGCGAGTAGGACAAGTACTCTCTGTCTAATGGGTATTGGGTTGGAGGAGGTTTGAATTTAAAAGGGCCTGGACTAAGAGTGGGTTTAATAAAGAGATAATTGCGGGCCGGTACCTTTTGTAATATTTTTAACTGCTTTAGTCCACCACAATTATTTTCAACTGCTTAAGTCTATTTTAAGTGATAAATTTATCAATTGTTCCAAAACTGCCCCGTAACATCCTAAAACACGTTTTAAGCTGTGTATTCCTTAATTTACTGCTGTAAATCTCGACTTTTCTTCCATTGTGATTTCTTACCCTTATTAAATATCCTTAATTTTTAATATCCTTTATTAAAACTCAAGCTGTGTCTTTTAATTAGTTAGTTTGTTAATTTGTCATTTTTCTTACACAAAGATATATATTACTTGAATGTCAACTTTATATATATTGAATAAATATCCTTAGTTAAATCTCAAGCTGTGTGAACAAATTATTTATTACTTACCTTAGTTAGCTCTATTTTATATAGTTTAAATTCATTGTATACAATTAATCTTACTTTCCTTTACTCCATGTAGTATTCTTGGCAAATATCTTCAATGTAAATTGGTATGTGTAATCAGTAGGCTTAGATTGATTGATTGACTTAATCATTGGAATTTTGTCCTAATGTATATAATGGAAGAAAATACGTTCAACCAAGTTAGGTTGCGATTTCTTTAGTGTTTTTTATTCTTTTCTTTTAAGTTTGTGTCTCTTTTTCTTTTGCTGTGCGTCTTCTTCTTTTCATATTTTTTAATCGGAAATTAATTTCATGCATCGCGATGCAACGAATACGTATTAAAGCCGAAAGACAGATTGGACAGACTAGCATGGAGTCCTTTTATTGCTAGTGTACTGCTTCTTTGTAGAGTCCCAATTTAGGCAATCTCCTTGGTCCAAAATTACCTTGTTCCTTTTTGTTTTCTAATTGTGTAAAGTAGGGCAGTGTAATTTGCAAATGAATACAATATAAAAAAAAAACGTTGATTTCGGTTCCTTCATGGTATCAAAGTCATGGCCGAAGAAACCAGCAACGCAAATAAAAACAGGAGACTTCAAGGATGGACGTTACGTCTCCGTTCTTCCTTGGTTCCCAGGATAACCCAGGGAATGTAATCATGCATGTTCAACTACAAGGAGAAAATTACGACGAATGGGCAAGGTCCATACAATTGGCGTTGATGGAAAGGATGAAATTTGGTTTTGTCGATGGGAGTATCATCAAACCGAATGAAAAAGACAGATTGGAAGATTGGCAAATGGTCCATTTAATGATTGTTTCATGGCTCATGAACACGATAGAACCAAATCTTCATTCCACCATCTCGTATTACGAAGATGCAAATCTGTTGTGGAAGGATTTGAAGGAAAGATTCTGCGTTGTGAATGGATCCAGGATTCAACAACTCAAATACTCAATTGCGGACTGTAAACATATAAAGAACGAACATGTGGTGACTTATTACAGACGACTTAAACAACTATGGGATGAACTCGCAACCTACGAATTAATTCTAGGTTGTGAGTGCGACTGCTGCGTGTGTGCTCTTGGTGCAAAATTCTCAAGAATTCAAAAGGCAGATCGATTGCATTATTTCTTTATGGGGCTAGGTGACTCAAGATAAACGTTTGCGGGGAGGAGGAACGTCTAGATCAAAAGATGATCATGATGATGTTGTGGCCTTTAAAATACATCTGGATTTCAAAGGAAAAGGAAAGCTCGACAACTTGGCAAAATTCTGTCATCACTGCAAGCGTAAAGGTCAGGATGAAAATGGGTGTTTCCAATTCATTGGGTTCCTGGACTGGTAGGGTGATCATTCTTATGGTGGACGAGGCACGGGATGAGGAGTATCTGCAATGGGTCGCGGCGGAGGACGAAATGTTCCATTTTCAGCTTGTGGCAAGGGAGGAGCTTTCCATGTGTGTGCATATAACACCACAGTGGGAAATTCTAGAACACAGCAGCAGTAGCAAGCGTTCACAGTGCAACTATGGGGTAGGCGAGCGGCATGGATCCGTTCAGCTTAGTAGGCCTCACAGCAACTCAGTGTCAACAACTTATTTAAATTCTGAACATTTCCAAAAAAAAAAACTTCAGATCGGTTAAATGGTACGAGTAATACAACTTCTTGGATAATTGACACAGGCGCTTCAAGTCATGTGACGGGATCTAAGATGGGTATGATAGATGTGTGCACGATTTCTGCATGTTCTGTGGGATTACCGGATGGAAAGACATTCCATGCAAACTAAGAAGGAAGTGTGAAGTTAGGCGGAGGATTAAAACTTTGGCGTGTTTTTTATATGCCCACATTGACATGCAATTTGATATCCGTATCTCAATTAATAGATGAAAAAATTTGCATTGTTCAGTTTACTAATAACTTGTGTGTTATACAGGACCGCATCACGAGGATGCTGATTGGAGCTGGTGAACGAAGGGATAGACTCTACTTTTTCCATGGTATTCCTCAGGTGCATGCTCTTTGAACGTTGACAAGGAACACTTAATGGACTTGTGGCATAAACGACTGGGTATCCGTCGGACAAGGTGGTAAAGTTATTACCAATTGTTAGTCAATTTTCTAGGACAGAAAATAAAATATGTGATGTTTGCCTACGTGCAAAACAGACTAAAAATAAATTTCCCATTAGTGAACATAAAGCGGATGATGTTTTTAATTTAATTCATTGTGATTTTATGGGGTGGTTATAAGACACCGTCATCTTGTGGTGCCTCATATTTTTTAACTATAGTTAATAATTATTCCCACGCAACATGAGTTTACTTATTATATGATAATACGGAAGTAAGAAAAATGTTTTTGGCTTTCGTTGCTATGGTTGATCGTCAATATAATAAAAAGGTGAAAAATGTGCATAGTGACAATGGAATCGAATTCCTTCCTTTGCTGGATTATTTTGCTGAAAATGGGATTTTATTTGAAATATCCTGCATTGGGACACCTCAATATAGTGAAAGAGTTTAGCGCATAGACATATTTTTAACGTTGCTAGGGCTCTCAGATTTCAGGGACATTTGCCAATTATGTTTTGGGGAAAATGTGTCTTAGTAGCATGCTACTTGATAAATCGATCCCCTTCTCTTATTCTTGGAAATAAAACCCCTTATGAATTGTTGTTTGGAAAAATTCCTTCTTATGATCGATTATGCGTTTTCGGCTCCCTATGTTATGCCCATAATCAACGTAGCAAAGGCGATAAATTTCCTAGTAGGAGTAAAAAGTGCGTATTTGTTAGTTATCCTTTTGGAAAGAAAGGTGGGAAGTTATATGACTTAGAGTCAGGCGAATATTTTGTCTCTCGAGATGTCAAATTCTTTGAGCATGACTTTCCTTTTGTAAAAGAAAAACCACGCCCAGACAACTTACAAATTGGATCAAACATTGGGATGGACGATGATTTTCCTACAAATTTTGGTCTAATGGATGAGGATAAGGACAAATATGATGGTCCGGTAACCATAGACACTACCCACACACCAACCATAGAGGTTAAAAGTGGGACACATGAGCCCACGAATTCACCAGCCGAGGTTCCCAACTCAAATACATGTGGAATTAACTCGACTGCAGTCGAGGGGCGCACTGATGCGATGGGTAGAGGTATGAGATCCAAAGTTCCCACCTTCCATCTCCATGATTTTGTGACACATACGATACGAAAACGTAGTCCTCCTTCTCAAAGTTCATCAGTTTCACAGCACTCCTCAGGTACACCTTATCCTATAACACATTATGTTAATTGTGAACGTTTTTCTACTCAATATAAAAACTTTCATACAACCATAACAGAGGAACATGAACCGAAATCATTTAAAGAAGCAATACAGAGTCCTAGATGGCGGGCTGCAATGGCAAAAGAGATTAAAGCTCTTGAGGAGAATGGAACGTGGGCTTTGGAAAGTTTACCTCCAGGGAAGAAAGCTCTCGGAAGTAAGTGGGTGTATAAAATAAAGTATAACTCTGACGGCAGCATTGAAAGACTCAAGGCTAGACTTGTAGTTTTTGGGCATCATTAGGTGAAAGGCATTGATTATACAGAGACGTTCGCTCCAGTAGCCAAAATGGTGACAGTTAGGACTTTTCTTGCAGTTAACGTTGTCAAAAACTAGGAGGTTCATCAAACGGATGTTGAAAGGATCACAGCTAGGTTAATCCAAATAAAATAGTAAAGAAAATAAAAACAATATTAAAAATATTGAAAACACCAATGAGCTATTCAATGAGTTTAAGGCAGTGAGCTCACTGGAGAACACATTGAGAAATAAGTAGCGGAATATTAAAAGGAAAATGTACGAAAATAGACACAGAGGTTTAAAACAATCAACAAGTAACAATTTGTTGATTTGCCAATATGACGAAACTTTCACTAGGTAAAAACTTGTAGTTTAATACAAATACGAAAACCTAACAACTAGTGAAAATCATATGAAAAGCTCTATATGTAGCTGATGTATACATTTTAGAATAGTTTACCCAAAAATAAGAAAGATATCAACTTATAAGCTCTAATAAACTAAAGATGGGTGAAAACAAAAGCACTGCGCTGGAAACACTATGAATGAGTCCTCCGATGAAGGCTTCATTGAGGAGCTCAGACAGCAACAGCAGGCTTTAAAATCTCTCTCTCTCTAAACCAATCTGTGTATTTTCTCTAAGCTTTGTACTTCGTCACTTTGTCAAGGTTGAGTCCTCCACTATATATAGGCTTCAAAGAAATCTATAAACCTTGTACAATAAGAAAACAACTTAATTACCATAAAAAGATTAGTAGGTTAGTGAATTAAACAAGGACTCAAACTTAAGGAATATAGACTTACCATAAGACTAGAATTCCTACCCAGATTATAACTAGGTCAGCCGTATTCCTCAAGGAAGCAATACGGCACATTCATTCTCTAAAGCATAGCAATTGTAAACCCTAGGATTTAAACAATTCATAAAACCCTAATAACTTTAATCTCCCAAAACTATCCTTTCTATAAAAGGATTAAAAACAAATAAATGATAATTAGTAAAAAGCAAATAACATTAAATTAAATAATTCTTTCCATAAATAATTAATTCCTACACACGTAAAATAGCATTAATCAATTAAACAAAGTAAATACCAAGAAAGACAAAACTAAGAATTAATTAATTAAACTTTAAAATATTTAAACTCTAAATATCATACTCCAACAGATGTACATAATGCATTCTTGCATGGCGATTTACATGGTGAAGTATACATGAAACTTCCTCCAGGCTTCTTGATGAAAAATCCAAATCAGGTCTCTCGACTTCGCAAATCATTGTATGGTCTTCGACAAGGTCCGCGATGTTGGTTCGCTAAGTTGACTGCCGCATTGAAGAGTTATGGGTTTGTCCAATCATACTCTGATTATTCCCAGTTTATTTTTCTCCAAGGAGAGGATCAAATTAACGTGTTGGTCTATGTTGACGATTTGATCATTGCCGGGAATGACAGTATGGCCTTAGGTACCTTTAAAGATTATTTAAGCAGATGCTTTCATATGAAAGACTTGGGTGTTTTGAAATATTTTTTAGGTTTGGAAGTGGTGCATAATTTCGAGGGTATTTTTTTTTTGTCAACGAAAATACGTCCTCGACATTATTTCGGAGGCCGGGCTGTTGGGTTCCAAACTTGGCAAACCAGCTGCTTTTTCCGTCGAGCAGGCTCGCTCTTGTAAATGGTCCGCTGCTGGATAACCCATAAAAATATCGGTGTCTCGTGGGTCGACTTATGATCTATTTATCTGTCACTAGGGCGGATCTGGCTTACTTTGTTCACATATCGATCCGTGCATTGAGAAGCGACAGTTCGAAATGTTCGCTACTTGAAGGGCAACCCGGGGCAAGGTATTTTCCTTTGATCGGATAGTGATCTCGAGTTGATCGGTTGGTGTGATTCCGATTGGGCAACAAGTCCTCTTACGCGTTGTTCTTTAACAGGATGGTATATGTGTCTAAGCTCTTCTCCCGTTTCCTAGAAAACCAAGAAACATCACACGATATCTAATTCTTCGGTAGAAGCCGAATGCAGATCAATGGCAGCATTATCTTATGAATTGAAGTGGCTGAAATGTCTGCTTGAGGATTTGGGAGTACAACACCGCAAGCCAATGCGACTATTTTGTGATAGTCAGTCCGCCCTGTACATTGCTCAGAATCCAGTTTTTCATGAACGGACAAAACATGTAGAGGTGGACTGTCACTTTGTACGAAATGTGATTGTAGACGGACTGGTTGCGCCCGCTTACGTTCCTACGTCATTACAATTAGCCGACATGTTTACCAAACCCTTGGGCAAGACTCAGTTTGATTTTCTTCTTCGCAAGTTGGGTATTCGAGACTTGCATGCCCCAACTTGAGGTGGGGTATTAAAGCTGAAAGACAGACTGGCGTGGAGTCCCTTTGCTACTGGTGTACTGCTTCTTTGTAGAGTCCCAATTTAGGCAATCTCCTTGGTCCGAAATTACCTTGCTCCTTGTTCCTTTTCTGATTGTGTAAAGTAGGGCAGTGTAAAAAGATTATATAAACCAAGTTTGCGATGAATACAATATACATAAAACGTTGATTTCGGTTCCTTCAGTACGTTTTAGTATAATTTTGTGCATCGTGATGCATACTTTTGATGCATCGCAAATGTATCAAAAATAAAAGTTGTGCATCGCGATGCATAAAAACAGTACTTTTTAGTACAACTTTATGCAGTGCGATGCACACTTTTGATGCATCGCAAGTGTAATGTCGATTAAAAGGTGTGCATCGCGATGCACAAAAATAGTACTTTTTAGTACAATGTTATACATCGCGATGCATCAATTTTGAAACGGGAGTGAAGGCCAAAATTATGGGCGTGACACCCAAAATTATGGGCGTGGTGCCTATTTTGAACTCTTAAGAAAATTTCATGCATCGCGATGCAACAAAATAATACTTTTTAGTACAATTTGTGCATCGCGATACATCAATTTTGTTTTGCAATGTATAACGTGCATGTTCTGTGTTCTTTAAATGCGTAGACGACATTCGCAACAAAAATGACATTTTTCGGATTGAAACAATTATAAGGAACTAAAGCTTTTGAAAATTCATTAAAAGGTACTGACCCAAATTTCACCCTTTAATAAATAAGAAACTTGACAAAAAATCAATTTGTCATTTCTTAGAAAATATAGAGGATGCGTTTGAATACTAGGAAAGTACAGTAAAGAAAAAGAAAAATTACTTTATTTTTGCGCGTCTAATGTTTGTTTGGTAGCACTAAGTCAAATTTGAATATCATACATGCTAAACAACACTCCCAAAAAATACTAAATCACACCCCCCCCAACCAAAGTGACCTTTCTACCCTCCCCCCTTTCCCACTCCCTTTCCCTCAAACCGGTCCCTCCCTTTCCCCAACAAACACCGGCCCTCACTTTCCCTCCCCCAACACTAAATGACACCCCTCTAAATGACACCCCCTATATAATTATTAATATATAATTTTATATAATTAGTAATATATAATTTTATATAATTATTAATATATTTTTATATTTAATTTTATATAATTTGGTAATAATTATTATTAGATAATTTTATATAATTAATAATAGGTAATTTATAATAACTAATAATGGGTAATTTTATATAATTATTAATATATAATTTTACATAATTATTAATAGTTAATAGATAATTTTATATAATTAATACTAAGTAATTCTATATAATTATTAATATATAATTTTACATCATTATTAATAATTTGGTAATATATTTATAAATAAAATTTTCATAAATTAATATATAATTTTAGTTTATAAATTATTAATATATTATATTATTTCATATTATATAATTTTAGTTTAGAATTTAATTTTAATTTTAGCTTAGAAATTATATATTTACTAAACAATTTTAAATTTTAAAAATTATAAATTTAATTTTAGTTTATAAATTATTAATATATAATTTCATATAATTTAATTGTAATTTATAATTTTAGTTTATAATTTAAAATCATTTAATAAATATATAATTTCAAATTATTTAATTTAATTTTATAATTTTAGTTTTTAATTAATATTATTTTTGATTTAATTAGTAATATATTTATAAACTTAAATTTGCACAAATTAATATTTAATTTTAGTTTAATATATAATTTTACATAGTTTAATTTTAGTTTATAAATTATTAATATATAATTTTAGTTTATAAATTATTAATATATAATTTTAGTTTATAAATTATTAATATATAATTTCATATTATTTAATTTAACTTTTTTATTTAATATATTTGTTTATTTAATAGAAATAAGATTATATAATTTAATTGTAATTTATCATTTTATTTTATATGCGATAAAATATATAATTTTAGTTTTGAAATTAATATAATTGTTGATTTAATTAGTAATAAGATTATTAAATTGTATTTGCATAAATTACATGTATTTATGGATATTTTAATATAATTATTATATATTAATTACACAATATAAAATTTTATTAGCATAAATAATTAAATATTACTTTAATATTTTTAATTTTAGTGTATAATTTCATATAAATTAATTTAATTTAATGTGATGTTTTACATAATTAAGTTTAACTATGTAAATTAAAATTAAATTAAATTAAATAATTTGAAATTATATATTTATTAAATGATTTTAAATTATAAACTAAAATTAAATTATATGACAAAATATATTAATAATTATATAAAATTAAATATTAATAATTATTTAAAATATATATTAATAATTATATAAAATTATATATTACTAATTATATAAAATTATATATTGATAATTATATAAAATTATATTTTAATAATTATATAAAATAAACTGAAAAAAAAAATTTTAACCCCTAGGAGGGGGCGGTCTTAATGTATTAGGACCCTAGGGGGAGGCGGTGTTAATGTATTAGACCCCCAGGGGGAGGCGGTGTTAATGTATTAAACCCCCAGGGGGCGGCGGTGTTAATGTATTAGACCCCAAGGGGGGGCGGTCCTCCATATTCCGTTAAAAACTTAACGGATCCGTTAAGTTTTTAACGGAATTGTGAATTTAAGAGGCTAAATTAAAAAAAAAATTTATTTTTTTAACGGAATCGTCTAAAAAGTGAAGGGGGGCTGGTGTGTGGAGGATGGAGGATGAGGGGGGCTTGGTGTGGAGGATGGAGGATGGGGTGTTTCAAGGGCAAATGTGTAACTTCCATGGGAGGGGGGGTGTGATTTAGCATGTTAGGGGGGGGTGTTATTTAGCATCACTCATTATTTGATAACCACCATCACCTGTTTCCTGCAGAAAAAAATTTCCCATTTTAGTAGGTTATACTATTATAGTGTCACGGGAAAGTTTTTTCCACCAAATATTTTTGGATAAAAATTTAAAAAAGACTGTTTTACAGATCCTAATCCATAACACGGAGTCACTTTTTGCCATGAAAGTATCACTTTTGTATTTTACGGATCACTAAAAACTGTCACATTCTGCCCTAAAAGCATCACTAGGCCTTACAACGGTCACTTTTGGCTTTTAAAGTGTCACTTTGTATTTAAATAAAAATTATCACTTTAAATGTCACTTTCTCCCTAAAAGCCTCATTATTATCTTTAAAGTGTCATTTTGCATACTTTGCATCTTAAATAATGTGACACTTTTAAGACTAAAAGTAACTCCGTCTTACAATAAGATAATTTCACATATTCTTAAGGAGCTTTCATATTATTAATCTAACACATTTAAAAAGAATGACTTTTCATTTCCTTCGCTTCACTTTATCATAATTTCTCTAGAACTATTTTCTCACACCCTGATATTTAATAGAGTTTCTGTGATCTTAGACTATCATATCATCACTTCCGTTAAAAAGACATCGTTTAAGTGAGTTGGCACCTTATTTTAAAAAACAAAGATTGCTAATATTTATAGAATTATATAATTATTTGGTCCCTTGACTTTATCAAATCTATGTGTTTGGTCCCTCAGATCCAAAAAAAATACAATTTGGTCACTTGATTTGCATTTCTTTAAGAGATTCCCTCCTTTTGTTGTTACCGTTAAAATTTCTGTCTATTTTTTTAAATCCCCAAAATACCCTTATCCTCATTAAATAAACGAAATTAAATTGCTTGACTTTTTATCTTTTGATTTTTAAAACCCACCACCATCTCTCTCTCTCTTTTCATCAGAGATTTAGTTGATGATTCGGTCGCCATTGTTAGGGTTCATCAAAGAAAACAATTGTTTGTGAGAGAGAGAGAGAGAGAGAGAGAGAGAGAGAGAGAGAGAGAGAGAGAGAGAGAAAGAGATTTGTCTTGGAGCTGGAGATCTCTATTTTGATTCACAGATCTAAGACTGCGTTGAAGCTCTGAGGTAACGAGTTGGAGCTCTCTGTTTTGTCCTTGCGAAGCTGACCCTTCCCTCCTCCAATTGGGGGTTTCCTAATTCCGATTCCAACCCCATTAATTCCCTCCCCCCTCCAATTGTGTTTAATTCTGACGAATTTTCGATGTTGATATTGGAATTTCACTAGGTAGATCGTGGTTTTGATACTAGTGAAGAGCTTGGTGATTTTCGGGCTTTCAGGCGTACATTTGATTGTACGCCCGTGATGAAATGAAACTGCTGAATCAACAAATACTCAAGTTATTCAACAGGTAATTCTAAATTTCTAATTTTGCAGTTTGACTCAAAATCTTACTCCATATTCCCCATTCTTGCTAGGAGGGTAACGAGCTGGTTGGGTCACCTCAGCTGAGTTATTGATAGATCTACATTAGCTAAGGGTGAAGATGTCAAGGACGACGGCGTCATATTGGTGTTACAGGTGCATTCGCTTTGTTAGGGTTTGGGCAGAGGAAAACGTGGTTTGTCCCTACTGTGATGACGGATTCGTGGATGTTGTGGCCGGAGAAGATGGAGACAGTGAGAAAGAACGGAGGGGGTTGATGATGGTGGTAGAGCGAGCCGCGAAGCAGGGGATTGTTTCTTCGGGTTGCGTATGATGGATGTGGTTAATGACATGGCGAATGAAGATGAAGCTCGAGGGTTTTGATCTACTGTTGTGACCGAAGGAAGTGCTCGTTTCTTCAGATCTGCTATTATGGTGGGTTGGAGAGGGATTGGTGGTGGTGGTTGTTGATGAAAGCGAAGATAGAATAAGTGGCGGCGGTGCGTAAATCGTACTCTTCATCACCACCGCTAGACGATTGTAGTGGTGGTTGTTGATGAAATGACGGTGGTTGTGGTGGGTTGGAGAGGGATTGGTGGTTGTGGTGGGTTGGAGAGAAACAAATTTAAATTGCAGGGGGAGAAAGAGACAGAGAATAATAAGATGGGGAAACAGTAGAGCCAAGATGAACAGGGGTAGGGGAAGCATTAAGGGTAGTTTATGCATTTTTTTTAAAAACAAATGAAAAAATAGGCGTTAACAGAGGAAAGGGGGAATCTCTTAAAGAAATGCAAATTGAGTGACAAGATTACATTTTTTTGAAGTGAAGGGACTAAACACATAAATTTGATAAAGCCGAAGAACCAAATAATTATATAATTCATATTTATACTAAAGTCAGCTGATATTGCACAATATTAGCAGCCTTTATTGTTAAAAAAGGTACTAACCTTCTCAGTTCTCATTAGTCATGGACCATCGTATTAGAGAACTACTAAATATTACCCGAAAATCTAGTCAGAACTGGAACCCATATATTGACTTCATCTTCCGACCCACTTTCCCACCCGCGCCATTAGGGTTTTTGCGGCTTGTAAGTTTTTGTGCGTTGAGAATGGAAAATAAGCAAAGCAGAAAAAAGACAATAATGGTGAAGAAACCTTGCAAAAAGGTCACTTATTCTGATCAGAGCCCTCAATTCTTCAAAATCTTTCTACCTGATCAGTGCTCCAAGCAACTGGTAATTGTTTTTCTATTTTGCCTCCCATTTGATCTTGCTTTCTTCATCATTGGAGGACTCCCCATGCTTCAAAATCAAGAAAACAGTATATTAGGTGTGTTCTTCTTTGTGATTTTGTGACTTTGGTTTGTAGTTTTGGACTACATCTCTATGGTTTCACCAGTTTATCTTAAAAATACAATAAAATAAAATAAACTCAAAACCCTAGAATCAAGCCACCAGCTCTTGAAGCCAAACACACCCATCATTTTCAAGATTTGTTCTCCGGTACTGCATATTTAATTAGGAATCTGACCCAATAAACGAGTAATTGGCATCGACCCTCTTAGTATATGCATCAAACAACCTCAATTATATATTGATATACCACTAATCATGACTTCACACACACACACACACACACACAGACTCGCATCCTTATATAGTACTCCAAATGTGCCAATTTCTGCAATTATAAGCCCGAATGCTTTGTTGAATCTTGTGAGCCTTTTACACCTTTTGCTTCACTAATTTTTCTGAAAGATTACTAATAGAGCTCATAATAAAATACGATGAACTATATGTTGTCAAGACCAACACCATTTGATGATTGAACTCATCTATTAATCTCTATATTTATGCCTCTTTATGTCATGCAGAGGATCCCACCAGCTTTTCTCAAGTATTTCAAGCTTGTCTGGCCCTCCAAGTCCATTCTTAGGATTCCTGGGAAAGGTTCATGGCCAGTAGATGTGAACAAGGTTGATGACAATCTGTATTTTCAGATTGGCTGGGAGGAATTTGTGCAAGAGAATTCTTTAGAATTCGGGGATTTCTTAGTCTTTTGCTACAATGGTGAATCAACGTTCTATGTTAGTGTATATGGGAGAAACAGATGTCGAAAGGGAGTTTTCAATACTAGTAAGAACTGTGACAAAGAACTGGTTATTCATTCCCAAAGGAATCAAACGATTGAACTTGGTAAGCTTTGTTTGACATTAATTACTAGCTCCTAATACTCTCAATATCTTTGCGATTGCTTGGTTTATAGTTATTGATCAATGTGTAGGCAGATCCAAACATGTGGCATGCCTAGTTGGTACAGAGCAGCTTGATACTCAATATACTGTGGTTCCGAGGGCGATTCAATCAAAAAATCCAGTCTTTGAAATCATGATACGACCAGCTTACATTAAAAATGGACTTCTTGTAAGTTTATCCACCTACCTAAGATATTCAACATTAATGAGTACATACCTTTTTTTCGTTTGATATACTCTCTTTACTAATACTTCCCCTGACTTGTGGTTATCTTGTTTAATTGATGGTGTGAAAACATTTTACTATATGCAGAGCATTCCACAAAGATTTCGCAGGGACATAAAAGAACATAGGGAATACGCTAAGCTTCAACATTCAAGTAAGGCATGGTTAGTGAAGTTGGTTGGCGACTTTGATAGCAGAATTCAGCTTTCAAAAGGCTGGAAGGAATTTGCAGAGGAAAATAGTCTGTGTGTTGGAGATGTTTGCTCTTTTGAGCTGATTGACATGGAGAGAGATATGTATGTGATGAATGTCTCTATTCATAGGGCCAGCAGGAAAGAAACTGCAAGAATTGTTGAATATTTTTAAACTTGTTTGGGATCATTTCTTGTACTCACGAGGTCAATTTGAAAAGTATATCTTGAACTGCATCTTTGGTAGTACAGTACATCTTAATTCTCAAATCCTTATCACTTTTCCTTTTCTTTTAATTTTCAAATTTTTTTTTCTCAGAACTTTACCAAGTATAAATCCGCAATTCAGACTTAAAAGAAGTTTCTTCTTTACCGCCGTGCCTTGAAAATTTCAAGTGTGTTCGGTTCCTTCTTTTTAGGCTGTAGTTCTGTACTTTTGTCTTTGATTAATCAGCTGAGTTTCCGTTTTGGGCAGTGACCATGAGAATTAAGAAGAAAGATAAGAATAGATCAGTATTACAAGTCAATAATAATAGTAGAATGGAAAAGGAGAAAAGATGGGAAAACAAAGAGAGGTCGGCCAAAGCTTACCTTCTTTGATCGAAGTCTTTCTGCCCCGATCACAACTATTGTCAACTGGTACTCATCTCTCTCTTGTCTTAGACTTGAGTGATATACTTTATGTTTCTGTGCATAAATGATAATAGTAAGAACTGCCTCGAGCAATGATGTCAGGAATTTTAATGGTCACAAACCATTGCTACAACGAGGTAACATAGCTGTTGGGCAATCGATTAGTATCACTCTTACCGGTGGATTGACGACATGGTTTCTAGCCATACCAGTTTCCCAACCAATTTATCCCACTTTTTCAAAATCATTCTCACAATTTCCAGGATACAGGGCTTGTAAGTGCATATGCATCCTATCCTTTATTTTCATTTTCTCCACTCCTGGCCTCCATGAATGTTTCTTCTTTTGACATGAATTCTGTGCTCTTATGAGTATGTTTTATGGATAGATATTTCAATGTTACATATATTTCCTTATGTTTATATCTCTTGAAATTATTTTACATGGAAACTATATAATGGGAATTTTTGTTCTAAATTCCACAGAAAATCCCTATGAAGTTTATCAAGGAGCATGGAAAGAATTTGTCAAACCAGGTTTCGCTGTATGTTTTGGGTGGTAGGTTATGTCAAGTGGAATTAACCAATATCAATAATGGTGAGTTTTGGTTTAAGAAAGGTTGGCGCGAATTCGTAGATCGTTACTCCATACAGTATGGGTATTTCTTAGTCTTAGATATGAAGGCAATTCAGTTTTCAATGTAATTATATTCGATATGAATGCTTCCGAGATAGAATATCCTACCAAAGATCATGTCAATGGGGACTTCAAAAAGGGTGCAGAAGGGATTCAGACTGATGATCATTCCACGAGGAAGAAATCACCGGTTACATACTTTTTACGCAGTAAGAAGGCAAAAGTGGATTCACTGATTAATTCTTAGGGAAAGCTGAATGAGGAATTTCAAGGCTACCAAACTAATATGATGAAAGCTAGTATAAAGTTGGAGGACATGAATCCGTGCCTGCAAGAATTTAGAGTCAATAATGGTGTATTTCTTGTCATTAATTTCTCTTATGCATATGACAATTCAGTCTTCATATACACGTCTCTGAAGCTTTTATACATTTCTTTATGGTTTGATTTCAGTTGGTGTTGATACCTTGATTGAAATGAAGACGCGGGCACCGAATGGCATTGCAGAATGCAGTGAAGCTCTTCGATTAGCTAATACTTTCAAATCTAAGATTAAGAACCCGGCTTCCTTTGTACTTGCTATGAAACCATCGTATGTTAGTTCCAGATCACGTTGCCTGGTAATCACTACTACTAGACATTATGGTTTGAAGTATCTACGTACTCATTCATTTGATCAAATCATCAGTCCAAGTCTAACAATTGTATGTATATGCAGAATATAAGCAGGAATATTGCCATTGTATCCTCCAACTTTCCGATGGCAGAACTTGGCCAGTTAAGTACATGGTCTATCAAGATTGTGCCAAACTAAACACGGATTGGGGGAGATTTGCTGAGGACAATTCTCTGGCAATTGATGATGTTTGTGTCTTCGAGCTGGTTAGCAAAATAGAAAATTTGCTCAAAGTTATCTTTCGGGCGCCATAATCTTTGGTTGTTTAGAGAAACTGTGCTTACTATAATATGACTCTATGCTTTGATTGTTTTGACCGTCTATCATCTTTTTTTGAAGGCAGGCTGTTTGACTGCACTTAAATTGGTAGCAAATTAATCTGTTTTGTAAAGAATGTGCGTGTGTCCATTTAGAAATGTGTTTAATTTTGGGTAAATCACAAATAACCCCCTCAACTATGGGTTGAGTTTAAATTGCCCTCCTCAGCTATAGCATTTTCTTTAATCCTAGCTTCTGTTTAGGCACTGTTATTTGAGTTGACCAACTTCAAACATTTTGGTTATTCTCGAACATTTGTATAATTATGACCAACTTCTAAGCTATATATATACACCTTGATTATTAGACTTTTCAAATGTGGATTCTTTGAGTGGAATGGAGGGAGTATCTACTTAGTGTTCGTTTGGTGTGTAAGAAATGAGTAATGCTAGGGTAAAAAAGAAAGGGCAAATTACACAAATGGTCCCTGTACTTTTCGACCTTTTTGAGATTTATCCTTAAATTAATTTTTGTAAAAATTATATCCATGTACTAAGAGAAATGCTATGTGTACCTAAAGTGTGCACCAAATGTGCACCAAATGTTTTTGTTGACGTCTTTTGGTTGGTTAGAAGATTTTTAAGTGGTAGGACCTACAAATCATTTAAGCAATCAAAAGATAACAACTGAGATTTTGGTGCACACTTTAGGTGCACATAGCATTACTCATGTACTAAACAAGTAAAACGTAGTTGGTCCTTCCGTTCGATGCCGTTAAATTTTTGCCATTAAGTGTAAGCATGTGCAATACACGTGATTTTTGGTAAGGGTAAAATTACTCATACATTTTTTCTTTTGAATTGACAAAAAATACTCATGATATCTTTGCTCTAAAAACTTAATACAAGGGCATTAATGTATTTACATTATTTTCTTCTTCATCCTAAACCCCTTCCGTCCCATCCACTCTACCATGAATGCCACCGCCCCCATCATTGCCCACGTATGTCTCTAGAGTGACTTCATTCACATTATGAATATTGAATTACCTGTTAGCTACAACTAAGATCTACTCTTAGCTTCTTTAAGTCTTCCCTTCTCTTTAAATCTAATAGCCAGATGAATCCTAATAAAGCTAGAAAAGATGTTTGCCCAATACGGATTCAAAGTCGGTCTGCCTTATCCATCCTAATAAAAGATGCTGAATACCTTCTATTATTATTCTTCCATGAACTCAAAATTGCTTTTACAAAAAGATGCTAGGGGTGAGCATAATTTTTTCAAAACTGGACCAGACCAATAGAACCGGACCGAACCAATTCATTGGTTTGGTTCTGGTTCTGAATTTTATTAGAACTGGTCAATTGGTTCGGTCCCGGTTTTGAAACTTATCAATCGGTTCTGGAACCGGACTGGACTAATAGTTATTATATAATATAATTATATATATTAATAAATTAATATGTTATAATTTATGATTTTTATCCCTAACCCTAAATATAAATAGTAAATTTCTATTTCTATTCTTTTTTGCCATAATATTCAACAACAAACTTTTTAATTGTTGAATGTACTATCTTTTTTTTTTCCCTGTCACATGAACTAGATTGTAATGCTATGACTCCAAACATTTTAATTGTTGAATGTACTATCGTTATTTTTTTTCCTTTTGTGAACTAGTTTGTATTTTCAACATTTTACTATTATGAAATGTTCTTTAATCTTTGTATCAAGTATTAGATTTTATTATTTGTTTGTATTAAGTTTTTAAGAACCAAAGTATTGGTCTGGTTCTGGTCCTCATATATTTTGGGTTGGTTCTGGACTGAACCAATGTATTGGTTCTCATACATCTTGGGTTGGTTCTGGTTCTGAATTTTTTAAGAACCAGAGTATTGGTCTGGTTCTGGTTCTTCAATTTTTTAGTAAAAACTGGACTGAACCGGACCATGATCACCCCTAAAAGATGCTGAATATTGGATGAATTTTTTTTGTTCACATAGTGAAGATGAAAATCTCGATCTGTTCTCTAACCAAATCTAGAAATTTGTTCACATAGAGAAGATGAAGATTTGAGAATTGATTCAAAGCCAAATCTGAAAATTGTAGATCTGGATTTTTTTTTCTTAATCCTAAAATTCTTCATTTGAAAGGGAGAGAGAGATCAAAGAGAAGATGAAGAAAAGGAAGAGAAATAGAGAAGATGAAAATCTCGATCTGTTCTTTAGCAATCCAACCGGAGTCCCACCGTCGACGGAGAAGACCCCGGCCAATTTGAAGCCTCGATCCGGATTGTACTGTTCTAATATCAAATCATCATCCATCTAAATATCAAACATCTAGGTTAGGGTTAATCCTTCCACAGAAATCTCAAATATCTCCCCTACGATTTGATTTCCCAAACTTTGATTTTTTATGATTTAAATCTCAAAATAAAAATAAGAAATATCAAATCAATTTCATTAGGGTTTTGTATAGAATGTGAGTTTTAGAAGTATCCACCAAGGCCCCGTCGGTATCGGGTTTGTTGACGGTCATTGATAAAGAATGACGAGGGAGTTACAGTGGTTTGAGATTGTATGGATGGCTATTCGAGTACCATAGGTTTTGGCACAATTCGGCCTTGATGATGGCTTCAGCTTTGTTCGTACTGTTCTTGGCGTTTCAGGTTAGGAAGAGCTTTAAAGATTTGTCCCATGGTCGATCACATATCATGATAGCTTATTATGGCGTCCTTTGGCTCGTCAGTCTCCTCAACTTCTCCTGGTGCTTCCTTCAGGTTTGTTTGTTCTTGCCCATGTGAATTGGTTTTTCTTTTGATAAGAGAAAGCTGAAATTAGCTTAGAACGTTTTAATATGTGGTAATGGCGGGTTTGGTGGTGCAGGTGCTTGTGGAGGTGGGTTGCAGTCTACGGTGGTAGAGGTGGCAGTGGGGCCTGTGGTGGAGGAGTGTTGTACTTTATCTAAATTTTCTTGTATCCATAATCTAAGTCTTTGTCACAAGGTGACTAATGGGAAATTGTGTTTGTTACAGTGATAACTTGTACTTAGACAATTGATTGTAATAGCTTAGGATTGTTTATTTTTTTACTTGGCTTAAGTCTTCAGATGATGGTCTTTGTATACGAGCCACCTTCACCAGCAATGTCCAATAAGCCATCAGTCAAGAACATTTCAGCCAAGCTTCATCAGCAATGTATGAAGACCTGAAGATTGTCTGATCAAGACTTGTCTAAAGAAATGCCTTTAGTTATCAGCAAAGTCATTCTTTGACTTTGATGTAACGTTAATCCGTTGGTTCATTTATTGGACCATTCCATTTTAGACATTCTTCTCAGAAAAGGATATTCTGGCAGCAGTACTTGTCTACCCATATTTGGCAAAATTGCAGGCAGTGCTCAGAGACATCTTGGACTGTGCAAAACTCCCTCTTAGATTTTGACAGTAAGACCTAAGGGCTTTTAATGCATCTCTCTTTGCATTAAATGTACATAATTCAAATCCATTCCAAGTCTGAAAATCCCCAACGGCTCCAAGAGATCTCTGAGTATAAATTGAAGACTTGATGAACCATTGAAGTAAATCCAATAACTCTACAACTCTGAAATCTTCATTGCTGCTAGTGCACTTAAGAGCTTAAAGCTTTATTCTGTAAATCTTTCTTTGAAGAGCACCAATCTTAGATACCTAGTCTTTATTGCTCTTTATTAATTGCAATCTTTTGCATTCATAGCACATGAAAGTTATATCTTTCTAGATATCAACTTTCACCATAAACACTTGGTTAAAATTCTTTTGTACACGATCCATTAGTGATCGTTATAAATTGATTCTAGTGGAAAACATAGTGCACATTTTTAAATCCAAAGCTAACCACTTTGGTAGTGGACGTAGCACTTATTCATAAGTGTGAACCACTTAAAATCCTTGTCTATTTACTTTCTGCTTTGTTGATTTGATTAATTATTTGAAGTCTTCCAGTTTCCAACACTGTTAAGAGAAACACTGATCTTGGAATTCTGAACTTGTCCTTTACTTCACTCTATTCCGTTGTAAAATACTTACTAATTCTTTTGTGAAGTAATTTTTTCAAACATTTTAAAATTGGACATAGGCTATTCATCCCCCTCCCCCTCAGCCTATTTGAGCACCTTGAGATCTAACCATTGATATCAGAGCTTAACTCTTTGAAAACAAGTTTTTCCAAGATGGCAAAACACACAATCGGGCCACTATACTTTGGGAAATGTTTCAATTCGGTCACTGATTGTTTGAAAATGTTATTGGGGCCATTATACTTCAGTTATTTTGCAAGTGAGCCCACCAGAACGATAATTTTAAATGAAATCTCTATTTTACCCCTATTTTCGTCCTTATCTCCCTTAATGAAAACAAAGGTAAAATAGGGATTTCATTTAAAATTAACATACTGGTGGGCTCGCTTGCAAGATAACTGAAGTACGGTGGCCCAAATATTTTTTTTAAACAATAAGTGACCGAATTACAACTTTCCCCAAAGTACAGTGGCCCGATTATGTGTTTTGCCTTCCAAGATTAACCTCTTGAGAGATTAAAGATCTAATGGCTGCTCATCAAATGTTGGAAACTTCAAATGTGAACCATTGCCCTGTCTTGGATGAATTTCACTTTGTTATCTGGAAGGATAAGATAAAAATACATATGAACTCTATTGATAAACGTTTATGGAAATGTGTTACAGATGGAACAAAGATTCCTATGAAGGCCAACACTTTAGTCGTTGTTGATCCAACTGCTCATCCTGAGATTCCAAAGCCTGAAAGAGAATGGGATGAAGAAGATAGGAAGAATGATGCTCTGGATGAAAAAACCATCAACATCATTACAAGTTGTGTAGACATAAGCCCCTACCAGCAGATCATCAGTCTAGATACAGCCAAAGAAATGTAGGATGCCATATTAGAGCATCTGGAAGGTGATGGTGAGGCAAAGAACAACAAGTTATATACATGTATTCAAAAGTTTGACTCATTCAAGAAGTATCCCAAAGAAACCCTTAAATGTACCTACGACAAATTTTATGAGGTAGTAAACTCTTGTTACCCTTTGGGTAAGAAATATGAAAATAAAGAGATTAACATGAGATTTCTAAATGCACTAGGCAATTTATGGCACGTAAATATTACTGCCGTTAAAGAATCGAAAGACTTGAATAAATTGTCTCTTAGAAATCTTTATGCAAGTCTTTCGATTTATGAGCTTGAAATTCAACAAGCTCAAGAAAAGAAGAGTTTTAAAAACTTATCTTTACCAGCCATGTCTCAAGTTCCTTCCTGTTCTAAACCTACTGAAACCCCATCTACATCTATTGATGGTAATGATATTCTTTCTAACGAAGTTTTAGCTATGTTTGTTAAGAAGTATCAATGTTTCAAAAAGTTTAACAAGCCTTCTTACCAGCAGTCTTCTCAAAGGACTACTGCTCCATATAAAACAGCTGCTCCTCAAAGAACGGCTGCTCCTTATAAAGTTATTGTTCCCCAAAAGGACAATGAACTTGTCTGTTTTAACTGTAGGAAGCTAGGTCACTTTTGCTTCTAAATGTCCAAAGCCAAAGTATGAGTTTTACCAAAAAATGTCCCGAATCTAAGTTTCAAAAACAAAGAGGGATGGTTGCTGAGTACATTGATGAAAGCAAAATGCCCACTTGGTATGATACTAATTCTGATGAGGATGACTCTTGTGACTTTGCTGAAGAAGCAAACATTTGCCTTATGGCCAGAAAGTCACCCCATGATTTAGTAAGATCACTACTATTTCAACAGGAGAATAATGATGACGATGAACTCAATGAACCTTCTAGGTAGAAAGTCACCCCATGTTAGAAGAATTTGGAAAATTTAAAACTGCCTATGTAAAATTAGCCAAGAAGCATGAATTGGCTGTCTCTGAGAAATCTACCTTGTTGTCTGAGATCAAAGAACTCAATAGGCAACAAGTAGAGAATACCAAGACTCAAAAGGAGAACAAAGTCTTAACTGAAAAAGTTGATTTCCTACTTGAACACATCAAGAAAATCAATTCTGAGAAAAATAACCTTCAAAAGGTTGTTGATACTTGGAATAATTCCAAAGGAAACTTCGATACCATTCTTACAAAACAAAAACCCCTTGATGATAAAACTGGTATTGGTTTCCAAAGTGAGTTCAATATAGGAAGTTCATCTAGTTCTCAAGAGAATGAGACAACTGAAGTGATTGCTTAGGAAATGACTGAGGAAGTAGTTTATGACCAGCAACCTTCTCATAAAGGGAAGCAAGAACTTGGTATTAACAAAGTACCATTTATTTATGCTAAAAATAAACCAGACAAGTCCAGGGGTAAGCAAACTGTCAATGCCAATGACATTGCTAATAGGGAGGCTGAGCAACAAAGACTTGCTGTCAGACATCCTGTGAAAACAGTGATGGCTGATAATAAGTCTAAAAAGTCTCAACTCAAGCCTATTAAATTCGTTAAAGGTAAGATTGCTAACCACAACTCTGCTGATAAAATGCTTAAGGGTGTTATGCCTGAAAATGTGAAACCTTTTGTTAAAAGGCCTGCTGTAGCTAAGCCTAATAACACTAGGAAGTTGTATTATTAGCCTAAAACCAATAAGCATGTCATCAGTAGACCAGTCATTCCCAAGACTGCTGATCATAAGAAGACTCCCAAGGAAGTCATTAGACATGTTCAAGGTTTTCATAACTGCTCTTTCTGTAAAGGTTATGGCCACGAGATTCATGAATGCCTTCTGAGATTCGTACCTAAACCTAAAGGGTTCTCACTTCCAAAGGTTAAACAGGTATGGGTCCCAAAAGGCTGCTAACCCTCAGGACCCAGAAATAAAAGGGGACCACGAACTTAAATGTTTAAATTTCAAGAATGATTCATGGCTGTTAGTGAGGAGGAGAAAAATTTATGGTATCCGGATAGTGGCTGCTGTAACGACTCGAACCTAAAGCCTGGTTCGCCACACATAGCCCACACACTGGCCCACCAAGCACCTGGGTCAACTGGCCCACCACAAGCCACCCAAAAGTCCATGAATAGGTTGGTGCCCAGTGGTAGTGGGTGGCCACTTCTAAAGAACACACAAGTCTCACATTTACCCAATGTGGAATATCACAATCTCCCCTACTTGAATCCTTGATGTCCTCGTCAAGATCCAAAGGAGGCCCAAAGAATCGGTACCCTGGGCACTGTGTTCCAACACATTTCCTGCTGGGACCCGCTCTGATACCATTTGTATCGACCCGAGCCCGAAGTCCGGTCCGCCACGCATAACCCACGCACTGGCCCACCACAAGCCACCCAAAAGTCCATGGATAGGTTGGTGCCCAGTGGTAGTGGGTGGCCACTTATAAGGAACACACAAGTCTCACATCTACCTGATGTGGGATATCACAGTCTGATCAAAACCTGTCTAAAAAAATGCCTTTAGTTATCAGCAAAGTCACTCTTTGACTTTGGTGTAATGTTAACTTGTTGGTTCATTTATTGGACCATTCTATTTTAGACATTCTTCTCAGAAAAGGACATTCTGCCAGCAGTACTTATCTACCCATATTTGGAAAATTGCAGGCAGTGCTCAGAGATAGCTTGGACTGTGCAGAACTCCCTTTCAGATTTTGACAGCAAGACCTAAGGGCATTTAGTGCATCTTTCTTTGCATTAAATGCACATAATTCAAATCCATTCCAAGTTTGAAAATCCCCAACGGCTCCAAGAGATCTCTGAGTATAAATTAAAGACTTGATGAAGCATTGAAGTAAATCCAATAACTCTACAACTCTGAAATCTTCATCTTCATTACGCTGCTGCTTCACAGAACTATAAAAGATGCCTCTGCTGCTATCCAATAAGATAATAATAATAATAGATTCCTGTGCTTCTGCTTCAGAGAACCATAATAAACAACTGTGCCGCTGATGCTGGACACATTTTCCAATATCGATCAACGAACAGGAATAGATGATTGTGCTGCTACTGCCGTACACAAATCACAAAGGGACCGGTACTCGTATCCTAAAACAAATATATGTACTCGATCGCGTCAAGCACGATCTACAAGTACCCGTTGTGGACCATTTTCTATATCCACGTCGATGTATTGCTCGATCCCCTACGACCCGAGACAATATGGCTCTAGCCACTTACAAATAGCACAAGGGACCGGTGTCCGTATCCCAATGCATACAATAAAAGATGTCGACAATACACAGTTGCCGTTTATTCCATTCAACTGTAGGACTAGAGAAAACCCCATACCGTGGCCAACGGTAGGGTGAGGCCCAGTGTATTAGCCTTCGGCTATTACGAAGCCCCTGTTCCTGCAATAATCGAGTGTCAATACACCTCCAATACACATATGCCAGCTGAACTCGATGCAATGTATAAGTAGATGTTTACTCATGTTAAACTAATCAAGCGTGTTCTATTGAATCACAACTTAAAAATCAAATCATGATGTGTTCTATTGAATCACAACTTAAAGAAATCAAACCATAATGTGTTCTCTTGAATCACATATCAAATCAACATAATGTGTTTGTAAATACTAAACACACAATCAATCATCAAAGTAGGATGATTGTCCTATTACTTACTAGAACAATCATAAGTACCACACATCATCCAAGTCTGCAATCGCTAGACTCCACAATCGCAATATACATAAGTCTATTCATACTTACAATCATAAATCAATACACGCCCAACTTAGGATCACTACGGTATCCTATGATCACAATACACTACATCTCATGTATATCTATTTCATCTCATTTTCATCGTGTATTATGCATATCACGACTTCCTACAAGTCACATCGTCCGTGTTGGAACGATAACCAAGGTGTGTCATTAACTACCTAGAATACAACCAACTCATTATCCGACAATCGAGACTATTCGTCACATGCAAAATGTCATGCACTAAGGGGCATGACTATTTGATAAAACTTATGGACAGACTATTATAGGTAAAAAACCCTTGCTAAGGCATAAGATTTAAGTCAACGATTCAACGTACTTCATAATCAATTAGTGTTTCACTAAGTCAACCCAAGTCGAGTTCTATTGGGTCACGATCTCAACAATTCGTCATCCCACACCATAGGAGACTAAAATACAACCTAGATCGATTTATACTACTCGTTACCACATCACACGATGTATAATCTTTACGTCCTATACAACTCTGCTAGAGTTAGTCATCTACAAATTAAACCTCGGAACGAACTGTAGTATAATCCCTAATTAATCGTGTCAATCACAATATCCAACATTCGTGACATATACTACCTATGTAAATATCATAAGTCATCGCGAGAATATTAACGATTATAATCTCAATGAGCTACAAATGCTCAATAGAATTAAAATAAGTCATCGGCGACTTTACTGTCGGAACTCAACTATAAAACAGACCCACGAGTCTACAACTCGGAAAACAACAACAATATTCACAACACAATCTCGAGGAGTCTCTAATACTCGGAGACAACAACCATCACAATAGCAACAACAACATGTACAACAACGAACTCTACAAGTCTCTAATATTCAGAGACCACAAAATTAACAACAATTCATCAATACCCATCATTTAACATGCTAGTAAATCATCTTGAGCAAGTATAGCATGTAGGGAGTTCATATACAACATGTGTAACACGTAAACATCGCGATACTACTCTACGATGCTTGAAATCTAAGAAGAAAGTTTAGTAACTTACTACACAACGTAAATCCTCCACGAAATCCAAGGGGCTTCGGGTGGAAATATACTCCTCAACGACCTCTACACTTCTACGGAGTCCAATCGTCGATCCAAAGCCCAAACCAAGCTCAAACCAAGCTTTTATACCCCTAAAATTAACTTTCTCTCTCTAAAAATGTGGAAGAAGGGGGTGAGATAGTGATTCCTCAAAAGATCGAATGATCCTTTCGGCTAAAATCGTTCTCATCGTTTCCCTCTACGCTACGGCAAAGACGGATCATCGATCCGACCAACGGTGCTCAAGATATCGCGAATTCTTTCTCTTCTCTTTCTCTTTTCTCTTTGTAAACTCTCTCTCTCAAAATCTGGTTGAGAACGTAATATGAGGGGAGAATAGAATTGTGTTCTCTTATTAATACCATGGGTAAGTGTTTGGTCCAATCCCGGGCTTGTTTGAGCATTTTAAACCACTTAAAAATGTTAAAAATCGAGAAAGAACGAAAACTGGCGAAGCAGAGCTCGTGGCTATGCGGACGCATAATGTGGCAGCATAAGAACCATGCGAACGCATAGCGTGCTGCATAAATTCCAGAAAGATTGAGTTTCTACCCGAGCTTGCATAGTGCGACCGCGTAAAGCTAAGGCACTGGGCAGTTTTTTCGAAAATGCCCTCGTTGGATCCCGAAATGTTTCTAAGTCATCCTTGGTCGATCCTAACCTAAAAAAAAAGGTCAAAACACACTCAAAACTCAATCAAATCATTCCCTAAGGAGGCTTGAAGGATGAACAACACAAGTCTCAATCGTACGTGAAGATAAACACACGAAACGACACAAGAATCGATTCAACTTACGGTCTAATGACAAGAATAACATGCTCGAGGGTGAATCTAAACCAAGGTTAGGTCACTTAAACGTGGGAATATACAAGGTATACAAATGATAATCGGTATCGATATATAATAGTCTCGAACGAGTATAGAAACAAGGTACCACTCACCATGAGTTTAATCACGTGTCGAACACGGTTCATGACATAATGCGTCACACTGAACAAGTGTGACATCTCAAACTCTAAGGGTTTCAAGGTCAATAATGAGAGACTACAAACGATCTAGGAAAAAAGTTGAGTTAGGGTGTTACAATATCAACTTTTACAATAAACACTTAGTTAAAATTCTTTTATACACGATCCATTAGTGATCTTTGTAAATTGATTCTAGTGGAAAACATTGTGCACATTTTTAAATCCAAAGCTAACCACTTTGGTAGTGGACGTAACACTTATTTATAACTGTAAACCACTTCAAATCCTTATCTATTTACTTCATGCTTTGTTGATTTGATTAATTATTTGACGTCTTCTAGTTTTCAACACTGTTAAGAGAACAGCTGATCTTGGCTATCCAAGATCAGCCATTCTAACTTGTCCTTTACTTCACTCTATTCCGCTGCAAAATTATTTCTAATTCTTTTGTGGAGTAATTTTATCAAACATTTTAAAATTGGACATAGACTATTCATCCTGCCCCCCCCCCCTTCTAGCCTATTTGAGTACCTTGAGACCTAACAAGGAAAAATCAAGTTACGGTGGGTTGGGAAAGAAGATGATTTTAAGGTGGGTTTAGTGTAGGGTTAATTACACAAAAGGTCCCTGTACTTTTTGAATAAGAATGAGTGTTAGGAATATGCTTGCACAACATTTGCTATATATGTTTGCATATTCCAAACTGTGATTTGCTTGTCACCATTATAACGCATATTCACACGAGTGGCTAACGGGGCTGCGTACCGCTTAGTGTGGTAACTCGTTGAATACTGCATAGGTCATTAGACTAGGAAAGTTTTTGTACATATCCGAGTCTATGTCCTACCGATTAATGATGACCACCTAAAAGGATTAGCTCTACAAGTGCTAGCACCAGCAGACGTCTGATCAGCAGACATCTCACTAAGGAAGTTACTCTTTCAACAGACTTTATGATGTGATTCCAACAAGGATCGAATCGAAGAAATGCAACCGAAGATTCGAAGGACGAAGAACGAAGAAGAAAATGCAGAAATTTAAAGGATAATGGATCTCCCTCAACCCGCTAGTCGCGATTGACTAGGAACCTTGGGGTGCGAATGATACCCGATAGACGCGATTGTCTACGAACACCAATCACGGAACACCACAAACCCGCGATCCTCGAGCTTGATAAGTTCAAGTGATGAATTTCTAATCCAAGAAATTCGGTTGTTCACAATTCTCTCCGAAAAGTGATTTAAATAAACTTAATGTTTAAATTATGATCAAAGTTGTCTTTACAATTGAAAACTCAAGCCTTATATATCCATAAGAGTCTGTAACACGTTCTCAGAAAACAAGGCTGAAGGTGATGAAAACAATGTTCAGAAATCAACAGAAAAACTCTTCAAATTTGCGAAGTCCGTACGCGCGCTAGGGCGCGGCTTCTTGCGCGCTAAGGCGCGATGGTTCACTGAAGTTTGAACTTCTGAAATCTGAAAATGCTGGAAGTTTGCGCGCTAGGGCGCGTGAGGTCAGGCTAGGGTGCGCATAATGGTGCGCTAAGGCGCGAAAACAACCTGAAGTTTGCCAAAATTCTGATTTTCTGGGAGTTTGCGCGCTAGGGCGCGACTTGGGTGCGCTAGGGCGCGTGGCTTGTTGAAGGTTTGATGCCTTGTGATGCCGTTAAAGTCTCCAATGTGCAAACGAACCTCTCTTGATGTTCTAGAGCATCCGTGGGTGCTGTCTTGGACTTGACCTTCCTTACCAGCGACAAAAGAGCTTCTTGAATCTTTTTGGTACATGATCTAGTCATGGGACCTTCGGGTATACTCAATGGATCCTGATTATGAATATGGGTTTCTTGACTTGGTCCATGATCTCCAACACTTTACAGGCATACACAACGGCTCAGTTCTTCTATGAATCTACTCTAAGAGGCTGCTGAAGTCAAATAGGAAGATTAAGACGATTCTCCAACTGCCACATATACGAAGAAATTTGCAAAAGTCTTCCTTTTGCAAATCTACTTTACAGCTTGAAGATTCACACAAATATCCAATCTCTCACTCCCATCCGTTGGATATTTCCTCTTCCATGCTTGATCCCAATCTTCAAGATAAATCAAAAGGACAAGCTACAGTGCACTAAACACAACAGGTCTGAATGTCA
This sequence comes from Platycodon grandiflorus, assembly GCA_016624345.1. NCBI lineage: Eukaryota > Viridiplantae > Streptophyta > Magnoliopsida > Asterales > Campanulaceae > Platycodon > Platycodon grandiflorus. The sequence goes on along the minus strand of CM028361.1, from coordinate 28,547,253 downwards.
AGTCACATCCAACGACGGCCTGTTTCCTCTGGATAGATTTCAAGACAAGATCCTCAAGAAGATTTATTTAACCAATAGTCCTCAAGATGTACTCTGATGCACTAGAAGACAAACACTCCAACGGTTAGAAATCTACCCAAGTCTTAACGGATCCTTTACCTCTTTGACTATAAAAGAAATCTCTCTTCCCTCTTTCAAAAAGCGCGAACATACGAAGTTAGAAAAAGAAAAGAAAAATGCAAGTATAAGAACACACACTTTGTGTGTGAGAGATCGTTCAAAAATTCATAAGGGAAGAAGCTCTGCTTGGTCAAGAACCCAGTTCTTGATTTGAGTTCTTTCATCCTTCGAAAGATTCAGTCTCTTCTGCTTCTAAGATTCCAGATCTACTGCAAGAGACTAGGCATCCAGCCCTTCGTTGAAGACAGAACCAGCTTAAAAATGTCCAAGGAAGATCCAGAGCTATCAATCCTAATTGCATTCATACCGGAAGACTTACATTCCATTATAAGATTGTCGGTTGTGCAATAATGTGTCATCATAGTTGGTCGAGTGCTTTGCACTCAGTTGTTCAAATATTTGCTATTTGAACAACCCATAATATTGTCTTCTCACATTACTCTCACATTGGCACTGCCATTTCCCTCTCCCAAAGGGACTTGGGATTGCTAAGGTGAGAGTCCACATGTATGTCTTCCCTTTCCCCTTCTGTCTTCCTTTCCATGAAATCTTGGAAGGTTGCTAGGATAGAGAGTCTAGGTTGATGTATTAAGCATGTTTACCTTTGAGTAAATCTTTGTTGAATTTTAATATAAAATATATTTCTCTACATTCAACCTTTACTTGTCTTTCCTGTATTATCTGTTTTATATATTAAGCAATCTGTTCATGGAAAAGATAGTTGCATTTAATGAAGATCTAAGTCTGCTATTGTGTTGTATTTATTCTAATCTAGTCATCGCTACTTTGATCTTATATGTTATATATATTTGTTGTAAGTTTTTCCGCTGCACAACTCATCTGAAACAACAAATATTGTAATATCAATTTCCAAGCAGTTGCTTAAGTCCACTGTGACAGCGTAGCAAAAGTCTGCTGAAGCAAACCTTCTGATCAAGCATCAGCAAAGTTGCTTTCCAAGAAAATTGACTAAACCTGATAAACATTTCATCTTTGTTCTTAAAGATATTTCAAAATAGAATGAAATTTTAAATAAAGGTCATATAAGCTATTCACCCCCCTTCTAGCCTATATTCTGAGCATACCTTCGGGACCTAACAATGAGTAATTTACTTTTGGACAATATCACATGAAATGCACGTGATTCTATTTAACGGAAAAAAATTGACGACAATGGACAGAAGGACCAAATGCGTCAAGAAATTGAGTTCAGGGACCGCTGGAGTGGGGTTAGGACCAATCCCATAAAGGTCGAGAAGTATAGGGACCATTTGTGTAATTTGCCAAAAAAGAAATTACAAAATTTTGGCCACAAAATCTTTTAGCCATCTATTAATTGATTTCTTTCATTAGTTAATGGCGGGTCGACAAATTATGTAACCCATCAATAACTGTTAACAAGAATTTATGGCCAAAATTTTCTGGCTTTTTTGTAGCCCTAACATTATTTGTAAAAAAATTCATTACATTTATGTCATTATAAAGTAAATTTCACTCTTGCTAACAGAAGAGAGGGTGATCTTTTCTTTTTGGAAAGAATACCAAATAATCTTAGAGCCCGTTTGGTGCAGCGTTTTCAAAACGTAGTGTTTTTAAAACACAACGTTTTTAAAACGCAACTTTTTTCTTATAAATGCGTTCGATATCACTTCAAAACGCAACTTTTTTTTTCCTAACAACGTTTTAAAACCTGCGTTTTAAGAAAAAACTGAAAATTCTAGCTTTTTAAAACGCAGCTGCATTTTCAAAAGGTAGATTTTTCTGCCGCAGCATTAAAACACAATTTTTGCAAATAAGCTTCATTTATCCCTGCGTTTTGGCCAAAACGCACGACCAAATGGGCTATTACTAATGTCATAAAAACGTTTAAAAATAAATTTGCTATCTGAGAAAGTTAAAACTCATTTGGATGAAACTTTTATATATTGTTAATATTCAAATATTATAATAATAATAATAATAATAATAATAATAATAATAATGTTATTATTTTTTAATAATTATATTAGTCTTATTATTAACAATAATATAGTATTAATAGTAAATAATAATAAATAACTGATAATAACTATTGATTCAACAATATTATTATCATCATCATTATCAAAATTATTATTATTATTGTTATTACTATTATTATTATTATTAATTATTATTATTATTTTGTACTATACTTATTAATTCTCATCATAAATCTTCATCATTGTTAAGGAAAAATAAATTTTGTCCAAACGAGAGTGCCTCGATTAACAGTTTAGTAGAATCATTAACTTTTAGACTTTTTGGTATTAAAAGGTGTAAACTTTGAGACTTTTGAATGCAAAATTATTTTTTTGATTTTTTTATATGAAAACTTTTTTAAAAATCCTTTTGATATTTTTCTCAATATTTTAATTAAACATTAAGAAACTATGTTAATGTATCAACCAAATTACATCATAGGCCTGTAGGCTAATAAGAGAGAATAATTTTTCTTTTCTTTTGAAATGTAAGGAGTAATTTTTTTTAGATATTGTTAAAGCAATGCTGCTAAAGATACAGTGTTGATACGGTGGTCTAGAACTATTGAGTTATCTATAAGCATTTTGCTTAGTGATTATGTTGAGAACTGCTTCTGCTTACATCAATATAAACATTTCCTATTAACTGGATGGAGTTTTTGTTGTAGCCAAAATTTGTAGGGTGAAGATTCGGTCAAACATAGCTATGACTTTGAGGACCTGTAAAAACCAACATTAGCGAAGGTCCCCGGAGTTGGACTCATAGTTATGACCTTTAAGAACCTTTAAAACCAACATCAACGTGGGTCCTCGAAGTTGGACTCTGAGGGACTCTCCGAAGTCTAACTTAGCATTCGTTTGAGAAGAAAGTAATTGAAAATTTGTTTGTCCCCTTACCTTGATGCAAAGGGTCTTATTTATAGGTAAGAATTTACTTGATAGAATCCTTGTTTGATATGGAGAGTCCTCTTTGAAACCTTATTTGATTTAGAGTTGATCTCTACGAGATTTTTGGAGAAGTCAGGCAAGCTTCCTAAGACTGGCCAGTTTAGAGCTTAACTGTATTGATCCTTTTACCCATACTATTTGTAACGTCGAATTTTACCCACGTCATTTGCCCCCACTTTTTTGAGCCAGTATGAGTTAAAATAAGTAGTTATGTTGAGCTTGATTGCAAGGTATTGAGTCGAACAAGTATAGAGAGGGAGAGATTTTGGGTTGGAGGTTTGTGTAAAAGAGAGGAGTGTTTTTTTTAATAGAGTGAAGGGTAGAATAGTAATTCTCAATTTTTAAAAGTGCAGCATTTTATAAAAATGTGTGTGGTATTTAGCAAGGCCGATTTGAAATGAATCCTTGTTATAGATCTCACATCATTATCAATTTACAAATACATTACAGGATATATTATGTAAGGATATATTATGTAAGAGTGAAATACAATAGAGTTAAGGGCCAATAAAGACGTGAGGGGACAAAAGAGTAAAAAACAATATAGGCGCTAAATACAACAACCCCTGTGAAATTATTATTATGCCCTCATGGGTAATTAATCATTATTTACAATTTCACCCTCCATTTTATAATTATCTTAAGAACATCCCCCTCTCTTTTTCTATAAAATACAACACCCTTCGGCCAATGAGAAACCATAAAAATTTCTCAAAAAATTTCTCTCAAAAATGGATACAAATGAGGTTAATTTAATTTATGTTTAATTAGCTATTTTAATGATTAATTTATATGCTAATTAGTTATAATTGTTTAATTATTAACTAAATATTGTTTAATTAGTTATAATTGCAATTTTAAAAAATTGAAAATTCTGAAAAATTCAGGAAGGCCGCCTCCCCTTAGCAGCCTTATCCGGAAACACCACCTAGACCAGCCGGCCTTTATAACAGATCCGTTAATTTTTTTTTTTACAATTTCAACCCCTTAAGTTTCAAATTCCATTAAAAAGTTAACGGAAATCGTTAACTTTTTAACGAAAATTTGATGACCGCCACCCCTAGACGGCCTTAACGTGGAAATCCGCCAGCCCTAGGCGGTGTTTGGGGGGAAAACCGCTAGCCCTAGGGGCCTTCAGTGTGATGTCCGCCGCCCCTATGCGGCTTTAATTAAGTTTTTTTTTTTTTTTTCAATTTCACCCCTTAAACTTTGAAAGTTCATTTAACTTAAAGTATTTAAATGAAACTAACGGAACTGTTATAAAGGCCGCCTAGTCTAGGTGGTGTTTTCGGATAAGGCTGCCAAGGGGAGGCGGCCTTGTTGAATTTTTAGAATTTTTTTTTTTTGCATTTATAATAGAATAATATCAAAAACTAATGTTAATTAATACAATAACAAGCACAAATATATATATATATATATATATATATATATTTAGACAGAAAAGTTGTTGAAAATATACTATATTCGAAAAAATAACCGAAACTCGAAACTACTAGAGAGTTTAGAGAGAGAGAGAGAGAGAGAGAGAGAGAACTTTAGATAGAAAATTTAGAGAGAGAATTGCCAAAAGAAAGTGAGGGCAAAAGAGAGTGGGGGGTTTTATTTATCATAGGCGCTAAATGATGCACCAAATTGTGCTAAGCGTCGCACTTTTTTAATGAATTTTTATAAAATATAACGAAAGTGCCCTTGATTAGTATTATTTATAATTAAGATTATAGTTCATATTAAAGTTCATATTAATGGTATTGACAAATAAATATATTGGTACAGTTCGGATAAATTTAATAGATGATATACTGTTTACTTACACAAACAAGTCTTTATTATTAATTATAATTAAGATTAGAGTTCATATTAATGTTAATGACTATTTCACAGTACGTTTTTTTATTTTTTTTCGTTTATTTTATTTAACTAAGGGTTTTTTTACTAAAAAATAGAGCCGGCCCGGCCCTATTGGATAAAGCCGGCCCAGCTATATAACAAAATGTCGGTCCGGCCATTTGTTATATAGCTGGCCCGGCTATTTCCAATTGTGCCGGCCCGGCTCTCTCCCAAATGTCAATCTTTTATTTTTTTTAAAATAAAATTGTCTTGACCCTATTCTTTTTTTCTTTTTTTTTGTTAAATTTTGTATGTTATATTTTTTGTATTCAAAATACAAATGATACCTCTTTAAAAACAAAAAAAAATGACAAAAAAAAAATTACAAATGATACTACACTTCTTCAAAAAAATACAAATGACAATAACAATTACAAATTTACAATGTTTAAAAAAAAAAAAAAAACAAGGCCGGTTCATCATTTTTAAAAAAAGCCGGCCCGACTCTATTAAATAATGCCGGGTCCGACATTATTTAGTAGAGCCGGTCCGGCTCTTTTTTAAAATGCCGGCACGACTATAGAGGAGGGGGAGATTAGTGTAGATTTTGTAAATAGAATGAAAAGTATTTTAGTAAATGTAGAATAAGTGGGTGCAATGCTTAGCAAAATTAGGTGCGTTATTTAGCATCCCTATTATTTATAAAAGACGAAAATGGTAGTTTATGATAATTAATGAAATATAAATGTTATAATTATAAATATAAAATTTTCAAAAAAATAGAGGCATAACAGTAATTTTACAGGGGTTTCGTATTTAACACCTCCTCGTTTCCATCCATGGAAGTAGCCGTCAAAACCCTTGTTTTCTGTTGAGGGAAGGAGGGGTTATAAATAGAAGCTGCGTTTGCCTAGGCGGGGTTAGAGATGAGAAGAATTAAAAAAAGGAAGGAGACAAAGGAGTATTATAATAGTAGCATTAAGCATGAAACGGGGTAGAGGTCGGCCAAAGGTTCCCTTCTTTGATCAAAGTCCTGAGTTCTTCGAAGTCTTTCTCCCCGATCTCAACTCCCATCAACTGGTTCGTCTCGTCTCTATATTCCTACTCTCTTTCACTCTTTCTCTCTCTCTCCAAAAACACACACACACACACACTTACACTTGGAAGGCTTATATATAAGGCTGAACTACTTGATCAGTGACGCACTTGGAAGTTGGACACTTTCGGAGTCATCGTATACATTGCCTATACACTACATGAATAAGCCCATATTTTATCAATTAATTTAACTTTGACCGAACACTAATAAAAATTTACTTATTTTTACGATATTATAATAATTGTTATTGATAGGATTTTTAATATTGTATCAATCAATGATTGAAATTTCTATCACCTAAGACATAATAAATGTATGCAATTTGATATTGTCTTAGGTTGAGGTAATTCATATGGTGGCCTTATTTCCTTGTTTGGGATTTAATCTTTTTTGTTTTTCGGCGTTGGCTCTGGTTATGAAATTAATACATACTGTATTCCCCTGTTTACTCATTTGCTAATGGAGCAATATCCTCAAGTATTTAGCTTACTTCTGTAATTGGCAGTGCATACCAGCAGACTTTCATAAGCACTTTGAGGGAAGAATACCAGAAAAGACCATCCTCAAAGATCTTGGGGGCAAAGTTTGGCATGTAGACTTGAAACAAGAAGGAAAAGGCTTGTTTTTTACGAATGGCTGGCAACGGTTTGTCAAGGATAATTTCTTAGAGCTAGGTGATTTCATGGTTTTTAGATACAACACAAGTTTAGATTTCACTGTCAGAGTATTTGGGAATAGTGGGTGCAAGAAGAAAGAAGGTTCAGACATTGAGAACAAGATCCTTACGTTTGTAAAGAAGGAAGATGAATCTGAACCAGAACCCTCTCCTATTCGCAAGCAAAAGTATTCACAAAAATCCCCCACAATACCTATAAACTTAACAGGTAATCTCTTGGAAATAAGTTTTTTTTTTTTTTTTTTTTGAAGAAGTTTCACCATTATTTGAGTTCATATGTGTCGTGTGAACTTGTAGGTCGCAAAGAAGTAAGCCCACGTAAAAGAATCGCTTCAAAACCAGCCGACGAACACCAGCATGTTGAGATAAATCAGGTTGCTTCACCAGAAGAATTGTGTTTCACTACATGCATCAGGCGGAAACGAGGCAAATTGGTATTGCTCTTAATCTTTATCTGATCTAGTGTTTTCTTTTTTGTTATCGTTTTTTGCGTTTCTGTTGTGGTTGTGAAATGATCAACATACGATGATGTTAAACATGGTTGCAGCATATTCCCAAACAGTTGCTGAACAAATACCATATTAACTTAAAGCCAGAGGTGGTGCTTCGTGACCAAACTGGGAAGTTGTGGCCCGTGAAAACCATTTGTACACCTGATCATCGCAGGCTTCTCTCCAAGGGATGGTTTGAATTTTGTGAGGACAATAGAGTAGGTTTTCACGACAAGCTCGAATTCCAGTACGTTCTTAGCAAGGGAAGAGAATGCAAGGAGTTTATGGTACGTATTATACGCGGAGGGGGATAAATTAAAATATATATATATATATATATATATATATATAGTAGACCAACCTACCCCTCTTAGCTGCACCCTGAGCATTTAATTTGATTTGGCCAAACATCTTGTAAAAAACTTGATGGCCTTTTTAGTTATTGATTTGAAACCATTTTGAACTATGTATATCATACAATTGTTTAAGTAAGTTAATAGTTAGGATCATAAGAACGGCAAAGTTATAGAGATGTTTACCAGTTTCATCCAATCTTACAGAACTAAGCCTATCTGTTTAAAGCCGAGATAGGAACATAAACAACAGTTCTCTTTCTTTAACATATCCACATAGGCTTTCTCCACGATGAGCAGCCTAGGTCCGAGATCCACCAGCCCGATGTATGAAAACCGCCAAGACAATGGGCTTCTTAGTGGTTGCAGGTTCCTCATGTGCAATCTCGAAGATGCAGACATCATGTTTTCCAAGTCATTATCCAGAACAAAGTTGGACCATCCCCCGGTGAGCTGCCATATTCCTGATCCATGCCTAATCTGAGCTTTCCATTTGTTCTTACTAAGAGGGGCTGTCAACTGAATTCCTCGAGATCTGTTTGAAATATGCTTGGCTGCCCAACTTTGTGGAATTTCCTGCTCGTACATACAATATTATACTTGCCAGGTTACCAACGTTTTTTCAGAAATAGTTTCAAAGATTCGAGGAATCTGCAAGCAGACTATACGTATGAAATCCTTGCAGACATTTTTGTGCTGCATATTGATCTTAAATGAAGGTACAGGAGATGAATGACTGGCAGTTATACCATTAGCTTGCTTCTTCTTCCTAGAATCTGAACCAGTGATCGAACAAATATCAGCACAATGAAACCCCAAAAAGAAGAAAATAAAAATCACGTTCAAACAATGGAGTTAGCAAAATGCAGCAGAACATAAACCAGGTTTGGGAATTGATCTGGAAATCCAAGCTTCCTTCGCCAGCCTTTTACTGTCATTGCGGGGAGACAAGTAGTTAGATTACCTATTTTCTGCTTCTTCTTCGTGTGACTGTGCCCCTTGTCATCACTTACATCTATAATCTGTACGAATTCATCTTCTATTTCACCTATTATCAGAGTTGACTTCGTTTTTTTCTTCTTGCCATCAACTTTTAATGATTGATAATATTGGAGAACCCTTTTTGCCACTTGACTCAATTTTATCTTTGAATTCCTTTTTATGCTTCTCCTGCATTTTGTGTTGCTGAATGCTGATAGTCTGTCACAACATATATTGATGAATCATTATCTGTTTCATCCCCCATCGATTCGATTCTATCTTTCACCTAAAGGTGTGTTGCGTTCCACCTCTTTTCCTTTACTAGTTCCACATTTGTGTCGCTTATCCATGTCTCTCTCACCAACATTAAGCTTCCCCTTGTGCCAGTCAGTCTCGAAAACTTTGAGGACACTTTCACTTTTTGGGTTTACTTCTTCCTCATTTTCATTGAAGAACGTTTCTTCTATTTCCACACTTTGCTCTTTCATTTTCAAATGTGAACATGATGACTTCCTATGCTTCTCCACATTGTAAGTGCTTTCTCTCTCACATCCAGAGGGGTCGAAAATTGAGACTTTGAAACAATCATTCTGGTAATAGCGAAAAAACAAGAAAGTCAAGTTCTTCCAAACCATTTTCAAGAGCGAATTTCTCCCAACCATTTTGGAAGAAGACTTCTTCATCGTTGCTAGTGAGCTCAACTGTCCATTTGTTTCCACTTGGACCTTGGAGCATGACCCTGTTTGCCAGTTCTTCCTTAAAATGTATCGTAAATTTTGTTGGAATCCTCTGCAAGACATTTCATAAGCAAGAAATTTAACTTTGAACAAGAAGACTCTTACGTACATACAAATTTTCATGCTTGAAGACTAACGACTCACCAGTTGACGCCTGAAACTATTGAGCATGATTTTGAAGAACTGATGCCTGTCAGAGGGCAAAGCATGCCAATACTTGTTTGTCTCCAGCATTTTGCACCTCCGGCAACTCCGTGCCATTTCTAATCGATAATAATCAAAATTAAATGATCTAGTACGTACTACTACTTGATGAAATCCACCTTCTCTTGAAACTTACAAAATCGGCTCTTATAACTTTCTTTAAGAATATGTGTAATATTGTTGTCTAGTATTACTAGTACTATGATCAAACAGGCATTAACAATATGAACTTGTGAGTAGAGGGTTTCCTCAAAGCAGTTAAATCGATCTCATCATTAACACCACTAAATAAGAACAAATATGCATTCTTATAATTGATTCAGCGAGATTAAGAAGGAAAAAGATTACGAAACAACAAGAAGAATAGAAAAGTCTACCTGAAGCTAAATCAAACTTCAAGATGATTTTGCTCTCAGTTCTTGACACCGATGAACAAGGAATGTGAAGGAATGTAGATGAAGTGATAATTGAAAGTAGTTGGGGATTGCATCAAAGCACAGCTGGTTAGTTCTAAAAATGGTAATGCATAAACTTGAGGCTATCTCTAAATAATTGAAGGGGAAATGCTATATATGTTGATGGTCTCTCATTTTTCATCACTTTGCATAGCTTTTTTAAAGGAACCTTGTCAACCCATACTCATTATGTGTGTGTGTGTGTGTGTGTGTGTGTGAGAGAGAGAGAGAGAGAGAGAGAGAGAGAGAGAGAGAGAGAGAGAGAGAGAGCTTCAGGGGTAGCTCAAGTGACTAAGGGGATTCAAGAAATACCTTGAGGCCTCCAGTTCGAGTCGTCCTGCCTGTCCACGACTAATTTATTTTGCATGGTTCCCTATTGCATTTGATCAGCCCAAGGAGGTGAATTGGTCAAGGTACGCGGAAGTTGACTCGAACCACCACCTCACCGAGAGACTCTGTCATTTCATGTGTATAGTCAAATGTACACCCATAAATTTAGACAAATTGCATTTGCAGATCAAGAATGATAAATGATGAGACATAATCGTACCGGGGTCTTAGCCGAACCACGATACGCTTACAGGAGTCTCCTCACTCCTGGCGGTGGGTTTTTTGCTCTGCCTAACACCTGAGACTGGTTTCAGTGAGTAACCTGGTCTCGAACCCATGACCTCCAAGTTAAGTACATGGATTACTGAGTGTGAGTACCACTTGACCTGGAGGTCATGGGTTCGAGACTAGGTCACTCACTAAAACCAGTGTCAGGTGTGAGGGAGAGCAAAAAACTCACCGCCAGGAGTGGGGAGACCCCTGTGAACATATCGTAGTTCAACTAAGACTCTGGCACTATAATGTCTCATCAATAAACATGGGGACCACTAACATAAGTTCAAGTAATTAGGAGTCAAAAGAAGTAATCTGATTCTGATTTATCATTTTAAATTGTAAACATTTATTCTCTGCAAGAATGTAGAACCCCTGCCATAGAGATTGTGTTCTTATTATCCCTTAATAGACAACCATGAAATACTGTCAATTATCTTCGACGTTGAAGTTTTAGCTCATGTATGGAAAGAGGAAAACCTAGTCTAAGAAGAACATGATTAAGTTTTACAGGTATGGTTTTACCCTAGTTTACATTTTACACAGTTAATTTTGTGATTTAGAAGCCTAAGCAGATCGTAAGGGATATGAATTTTTGTTTCAACATAGTGTTGTTTCATGGGGTTTAATGAGGTTAATTGAATACTATGAAATTTTAGCTTCTTTGTATAGTCAAGAAAGGCTTGTCGAATAACAATCCTAATTTTATGTATCTATAAAATTATTATTTTTTAGTGTCAATCAAAGAATTCATTTATCGAATAACAATCTTATATTTTATAATCCTTTCGTTTCATCCAAAAAAATTCACGTTTGAAAAGTCTAATTATTAAGAGATATATTAATATCATTAAATTTGGTCATAATTACAAAAATATACAAGCACAATCAAGATTATTACAACATAAGTGAAGGGTAAAGATGAAAAAGATTATAAAAATTGTAAGTATAATTTTTTGAAAGTAGACTCCTTAAGCTAAACATTTCAAAATAGTATAGTGGTCTGTTTGCCAGAAACGGAGGGAGTATATCGTCAAAATTATTGGACCATCCACAAGAAATTAATCTCCAAGGCACGATGTATATGAAATTGTCTTTGACCGACCTAAAAAAATTAAACTAATTTAGATGCACTGGCTAAACAACCAAATGAGTATGGTATGGGTACGAGTATTAAATGTTTTGCACTAAATAATGTGTTAGTTGATGTGGTAGTTGATGTGATGCATTAATTATAATTTTTAATTTTATTTTTTGTTCCATATCCACATCAGCTGACACATTATTTAGTACAAAAAATTAAATACTCTTTAAGTACCTATAACATTACTCAAAATTAAAACCAAAAAAAATTTAATCTGCATGATTAGACTTTTTTTAAAATTTTGATCAAGCTTTTTGACAGCGAGTACATGGTTTATAAGAAGTTGTACATTGCTATTATAAGATGACCAAGTTAAAGTATGCTCTCTATTCACTCTATTTCTAACAAATAATTTTTTTTTTAAATTTAGTTAAAGTTTGACCGTAATATATATAAATTTATTTATTTTTATAAAATTATAAAAGTTATAATTTATAGTATTGTTAATATAATTTTTAATTAATAAAATTTAATTTTATAAAATATAAATAAAATATATAAATTTAAAAAAAATAAACTTTTTTAGTAATTAAATTGTTCTATTTTGGGCAAACATAAAATAATAATAAGACCGATTTCCAAACCTGATTACGGCGTCGTATCTTATCATTTTCTAATTCTGTAAACACAGATACGAAATGGGTGTTAAACCCTATTGTCTTGAGCTTGTTGTGCGTTCGTATAAACCCTACACACACTGAGTAATTCGTACAATCTGATGCAATCGAGGTTCCATATTCCATCAAATTGCCCTCCCAAACTCCATTCTCCATGGCTTCCCCACCTTTCTTCTACAAGACCCATTAAACCCAAACTATTATCTTTGAAACCTTTAACTGCCTCAAATTCTTTGAAGACCTCGTTCGATTTCGAAGAAGAGAAAATTAACAAACAAGTTGAACCCACAGTTCCAACCCGCCTTCCGGTTGTAATTCGTCAGTCGGGTAGTGTTTCTCGCTATTTCTGGGATGGGAATGATTTAAAGTTGGTTTCTGTTGATGGAAGCGCTCCTTTTTCGTTGTCATCGCTGTTTTCCGATGGTTTTGAAGGTGGCTGCCGGAGATTGGGTAGAATTGGTGGCACGGGTGTTAGGAATTTCTTCTTGCCGCGGGATTTTAATGACAATTATTTGAAATATGTGAAATGGAAGTTCTTGCACAGGGTCTTCAGTTCTGCTCTTCAGGTTCTTGCTACTCAGGTACTGAATTTTTATTTATTTTTTTCTTTTTATAGCATTTTTAGTAATACCTATTGAGCTTCCAATATAGATTTTATAAATTATAGTTGAATTTTTCTAGTTAATGGATCGGTGATACCACTAACCAGCTCGGATCAAGGAGTAGCGTTGCATTAGTTAGTCTAACAGCCAGCCAACTTTTATACTTTGTCCCATCACGGTGACGTTGAGTTGTAGTGGTACCACTGACGGCTGACCACTCATATTAAACCAAATGCTATCAAAGTGCTGCAACATAACAAATCTATGGCTTTTGGTTGTTAAGAACCTACCATGTTTCCAGTGCAACATTCTAATTTGGAATCTTAACAAGTGCTTAGGGGCACTGACTTGTTAACTGGACTTCAAATGTATACCAGGTTAAAGTGCTGATGTTTACCACCGACCAATAAATGTAACAATTCGGCGCCAATCGGTCTATTATGTTTGGTAGATGTGGTACCGCTGTTGTATTGAGTGTCTTCTCGGCTGTGCCAACAGTTTATAAATGAAGCGAAAATGTAACTTTCATTTCTTTCAGATGTACGTGATACATAATACATTTCAACTGTACTTTGGAATGGTTGGAGAAATACATCATGATTCTTGATTCTGTAAGTTGATTGTGTTTGCCAAACAACTTTCAGTACCCTGAATAACCACTTTGTTCGTTATGGAATACCAATGATATTTTTCTTTTAAACTGTGTAATCTGAGCATATACTTTTCTGGCTATGACAATTGAGCAGCTTGTGGAGGCCACAATCTCTGTGTAATTGTCTTGAACATTATCTTGTTTCAAAGTATTGGTTTTTCAGTGATAACATGTGGAATTGGTTGATTTTAGGCAATGTTTAGGGCTATTGGAATTGGATATGCCCGTTCACTTCCATCAGCAGCTGCCCTGAATTGGGTTTTGAAGGATGGGCTAGGACGATTTTGTAGGTGCATCTACACTGCTAGCCTAGCATCTGCTTTTGATACCAATCTGAAGGTATCGTTCTCCTCCAAATCTCCAACCATATGTGGCTATTTTATGCCCTGTAATGACACTAATCAATTAGGTCAACTCTATATGAGTACTCTTGAGACTATCAAACTCATTTTGTTTGGCAAAAGCCCTTTTTTAGGCATGTGTACATTTCATATTAAATCATTTACGATTGTATTGTTTTATTTTGAAGAGAGTAAGGTTCTCAACATCCGCTATGTTCAGTTTGAGCATTGGCGTTGAGTTGCTGACTCCTGCATTTCCCCAATATTTCTTGCTTCTCGCCACGGTAGCCAACATTGCCAAGCAGATTAGCCTCGCTTGCTACCTAGCAACTGGTGTAAGTTCGAAGCCTCATAAACATACTGAAGTTTCGCCTATGAAAAGATGCACTATCTTTTCTCTGATTTCTGTTATATTAATGTGGATCATCATTGATTTTGTTTATCGTTCTTCATCTTGTCCTATTTCTGTTTCTTTGCCATTCTCTTTCTGATAAAACTGTTTCATTAATATGATTTTGGGTTCAATGCTCATCATAGCTTCTTAGATAGACTTGTTATGTTAACAGTCCGCTGTTCATCGAAGCTTTGCGATAGCAGATAATCTTGGTGAAATTTCTGCCAAGGCACAGGTTAGCTATACTGTAATTAGCTTGTTTCTTGTATTGTGATTAATATTCTCTTTTTTATGCAATGCAAACTTCTAGTTTGTGTGGGTTTCAGATTCAATCTGTCTGTTTCGATAACCTTGGTCTTATGCTGGCTGCAGCCTTGAATATTACGTTGAAAAGCAATCAAAGGTTTGTGCTTTTCAACTTTTTAAATTCTAAACTACTGTCATCTTTCAGCTATTTATGGTTTTATATTTTCTTCCTCATCTGAATTAAATTTGAAGTTCCAATTACATTCAAACCTAATTACCTACATATCCATACTCTTACCAAACTTTTTGTCATTTTTTATTATGTTCTCCCAGGTGTCTTTTAAGTTATGTGATTCGAAGGCATTAGAAATTTTACACTACAACTTAATAACAGATACATTATGCATTTGTTGTTTGCTAACTCATTCATAATTTAAAAGATTGCAAGCAGCTCTACCCTTTGTAGTATACCCAATTTTCACAGCAATTGACCTTTATGGGATATATCAAGGGTTAAAGCATGTACATCTGCAAACCTTAACAAAGGTTGGGATTCCTATTGGCACATTTAGAACATTTTATAAATTATGATAGTAATGGTTGCAATTTAGTGCCTCAATTTTCCAAGTTTATTGTTCAGGATAGGCTGGAGATTATAATAAATACATGGATTCACTTGGGCTATGTCCCTTCACCTGCAGAAGTGAGTAAAGAGGAAGAAATTGATTTCTTCTGGAGCAAAGGTGAGTTCAAGCCCTGCATTATAGACACCATAAATAGCAGTTTAATCACCCAGCATTTGATTTACTTCAAAACTAGATACATCCTGACATTAGCAACAGGCAAACAACGGTGGCCCATCAGAATCGGTGACTTACATCCCAAGAGCCAAGTGCCCAAGTTATCAACAGTGGCAATGCTATCCTTGAAGGATGAGGACTTTTACTTTATATGCATGGAAGTTTCCTGCCAAGGATTGGCAAAAATTGGTCTAGTGAGTAGATAAAAAGTTTCTTGTTTGCTTTTCTTTTTCTTTTTCTTTTTTGGGTGGGTTGTAGCCTTGTAGGCGGGTGGTGAACTTCATATTGGTGTAGCTGAAGCACTTGTCAAAATGAGTGAAATTGCAGCCAGGTATTCTTCTTTTTCTACGGGAAGGAGCAGGCACTGAAGATGTCATCATGGGACTGTTGCAGGTTAGGCAATATCAGTTGATCTGGGCACCCTGTCCTAGAAAATGTTCGCCGTAGCCATATTCTGCACTTCTTTTTGACAATCATATGTTTAACATTCTATATATGCTTCATGTAGGCGTGTTACATTCGTAGGAATCTCCTCCTATTTGACTGGAGCAAGTGGCAGGATATATTAGGAGTCTGTGAAGGCTCAGATTCAGATTCAGCTCTCAGGAATTGGTTTAAACTTGTTTTAGATAGCAAGCTATCTGCATTAGAGGAAATTAACTTGTTGAACGAAAAGATGGTAGGGTTGGGTTGGGCATGTAAAAACATTTTGTTGAGCAGACAGGAGCAGGCTCGATATAGTTTTGTAGAGGACTGAGTTTCTTATGTGTTCTTCTCTTTTAAGTTTAACAGGCTTCTTTTCCTCCCTCCAAAAGTGGAGAATTTTGTGATTATCCCCCTCTTCACTCTGTAGTTTTTGTAAGTAGCCTGGTCAGTATTCAAAATGGCCATCTCCAATGCAAACATGTTTTTGTCAAGATTTAGAAACACTCCCTGTATCCCAAGTAGTCAATACTTTTTATGAATATCACCCTTGTTACATTAAACCTGCAATCAAGAGAAACACTCCCTGTATCCCAAGTAGTCATATTTCTTAAAAGCTTTGATTTTCAAAGATAATTCGGGTGGAACAGAGAGCAAGTTCAAATGGCGTGTTTGGCATTGTAATTTTGTGACTTGATTTTGAAATTTAAAGTTTTGTTTGCAATGATTAAAAAAAGGTAAGAGAAATATTAAGTAAAGGCTGGTTGGAACCAAAGAGAGAAAGTTCAAAAATACGAAGCCAAGTTACTAAATTTCTAAGGAGAGCAGAGTCTACGTAATCAGATTGCTATAAATTACAGTAAACAAGGGAAAAGAGATTTGGTACATTAATATTAACTAAGATCCATTTTGATATTATATATTACAATTGGTATTGAAACCTTTAGATAGAACAGCTACACAATCAAGTACAACAATCAATGTATCCCACTTGGTATAACAAAAGCCAAAAAGACAGGAAACGTAAGGAGGTAAAAAAGAAGGAAACTAGCTTCACCTTCTCATATCACTATAAGCACCCTTTTATGTACAATGACAATTGCAAGCGTTGAAGAGGAATACGAACCATATACAGGCCTCCTATGACTGGATATCAATGAGAGAAAGAACTTGCCTCAGTGCTGTAAATTGAGTACTCACTCAAGCTGAAGTTGAGTCTCTCTTCATCCCACTTCACTATCTCTCTTGCATATTTTAGGGTTTCATCCACACTATTAGGTTCCAAACCCTTAACCACTGAAACATACAACTTACGATCAGTAAGACACGAAAAGAGCCTCTTGAACTTAACCGCAATGTAGTGGGCAGCCATCAGACCCATGGAGGGGCTATGGTTAATGTTGTTGCTGCTGATGTTCTTGTTGTGGCGATTTCGGCTGACAATTGGATGAAAATCATTGAACCAGTCGCAGCGAGTCAGAGGAACCCGTTCAATCTTTTCTTCAAACACATCAAATTTGTTGAGTATTAGAAGAAAGTCCATCTGATCATAGGTTGGGTGAGTAACAATGCTTTCGAAAAATTTCTTGCTTAGCAACATCTTGTTAACATATTCACCATCCCCATCAGCAGCATACTGATCATAGTCACTCAAGGAAACACAGAAAATAACAAGTCTAACATCTTCAAACATCTCTAGCCACTTGCAATTTTCCCCCAAACCTCTTGCTTGCACTCGAATTAGTTGGAATCTGATTATCAAAGAAGGGAAGTTTTGATGTTAGAATACCTGAACTATGATGTGGAGATTTGATTATCCAGTCACATTAATTAGCTAACAGCTCAGAAATATGTAACGTTACATGTCAGTGCCTACTTTTTCATAACTATGCCTAGTGCAAGCACAAAAAACCACATACATGCACCAAATCCAAAAGTCCTAGAACATCCATAACATACAACAAACATGTTGGCTACCTCAACAGAGAATCGTGCTGATCAGCAGCATCAACGCCATCATCGGTTGCTAGCTGTGGGAATGAGAAATCCACACAAGAAAGCCCATTGGATGAAGTAACATGCTCAGCATATAGGATGTCCACATCTGAAGGTATATAGTCTGCTCGCAGTATGTCGGCAGCCTGGGAAGGAAAACAAGGTATCAAAATATTAACAGATTGAATATTAGATAAATCATTGACACGCGGCACCTGCCTCCATATTTCCTATGAAATAAATGCTAGTGCACTAATATACATGCAAGAGAAACCAAAGGTGGTTATGACCTACTTCTGCTTTAGTAATCGCAATGATAAGAGCATCTTGTTATTCCAAATTATCACAGCACCACAACTCAACCCTCATATGCCATGACTTAAGGTCAGGAAGTCAATAATACTTTAGATAAAAACTTTAAGTTTGTATAAATAGCTCCTTGGACACCTTTGACAAATTTTTCTCACTTGTAAAAAATGCTAGTGCACAAGTATACATGCAGTATTCTGATCTGCTCCACAAGCCACATGTCATGTTTTCCTTTCCCTCGTTTCAGCATGGCACTCGATGTCCAACAAGTTAACATACGCATAGTAGGAGCCACACCCAACAAAATGACATGAGAAATTATATTACCTGCTCCAAAAAATAACTGGAAACACTAGGGAGCATTTGCAATTCATTTCTTCTCTTGTACGTGGCCTGAATTGCTGCATCCTTCCACAATTCCTCAACTACTGGTGCGTATTCTCTTGTGGCAGCAGGGAAGATGGCTTCCATGTTACCTGACACCATAGTTTTGAGAAGCCAGTCGGAGAATGCTTTCAGCCTTGGGCAGATGGAATAGATGGTTTTCTCCTCGTTCTCATCATCAATCCCTATTGTTTAACCAGAAAAATACTTTCAGAGACAAGTTAAAGCAATGTGCCAAGCCAATCTTGCTGTGCTACTCTTCTTAAAGTCACCAACAAAAATATTCTTTGTCATCTGTACTTGTTCTCAACAAATGAGTATTAACCAAATTTGACCTACTACAAAGTCCACCATAGTGATGCATATATAATTTACACTCTTCTCCACAAATCCTGGGAAGCATCGAGTCAAAAGAAAAACTAGAAATAACAATAAGAGTTCCTAGTCAAAAGCATAATAAAACTGACCTTTCCTCATTTCATTCAAAGCTTCATCTTCAAAACGCTCACGGCCCTCGAGGAGTATACCAAGGTAGCCATAGACATTGCTCTGGATAAGTAACTTGATGTTTTCACGCTCATCATGGGTGAAAGGAATGTCTTTATAAAGGATCTTCGCCTGATGACACAATTTTATCTAATAAATAAAACATCCAGAACCACCAGAAACAAACGATACTTCAAAAGATAGGTCCAGGGCAAAAATTATGCCAAAATAGCTCCATGAAGAATATATAACAGATGCCAATCTGTATAAACTTGCCCTGTTTTAATAATTATATTTTTGTTGTAGATCTCTGTAATCATAGTGGCAATTTACTTTGTAATATTAAATTAATCATAGCACCTGCAGCAGAAGAGGATTACAAAACATAAGCATATAAGGGAAACGTGGTCGGTATGTTTGTGAGTAGGGAGCGTGCAACCAGAAAGAGGAAAGGCGAAATATCAAATAAAATCTTTAATACTGCAAAATTTGAAGTGCAATTGAGACTTTGTTTGGTCCGAGAAATGCAGAGCAAAGAAACGAAACCCATTGAGAAGAAATTGATCATATAAAATGTTTTATTTTTGCAGTTGGTCTTGCTATGAAGAAACAGGAGCTGCTTGCTTGAGGGGAAACGGGATAATAGCCAAAAACAAAATAACCAATGCAACAAAAAAAAGACTCCAACACGTAGTACAATTGTTAATTCAATATGGTTTCTACAGAAAAAACAAAGAATTACCCCATGAGGGAACCCTTTTTTTGGGGGGGGTAAATTTGTCAAAATCAACATATGGGGAAGGAAAAGAAGACCAATGGTATGCTCAACTGAAAAAGAACTTGGAATGTTGCATTGTGAACTTGGAATGTTGCATTGTGAACTTGGAATGTTGCATTGTGAACTTGTTGTGTATGCCTAATACATCAAGAGAGATTTCAAAGGAATTTCTTGTCAAAGAGGGAGGAACAACTTAAGAACAAGTGGTTCCTAAGCCCTTGCCCAAACTCATGAAGCAGATCAGAAATCCGTTAAACAATCCATCGGAAAGCATATCACGACTCTGTAATGTAATAAGTAATCTACATTTACTACTTTAGTGCAGTGAGGGAACTGAGGAAGTGTGTTGATGAATCTAGTTTAAGTTCGTAGCACTGATTTGAGGATGGTTATTTTTATGTATTACGTGTGAGTTTGAATCTGTCCGAAAATTAAACCAGAGCGTCAGCGTTCTCTCCATAAGTTGTCACAGAAGAGTAGCCCATCTTGTTTCCAACAAGGTGGTATTGATGAATTCTCAATCAGGTGATATCAGTAGTTCCACTGTCTGGCCACACATTGCTTATTTAAGACCTTTTCTGAACTCTTATTAAGCAAACTTGAAAAAGTTAGCCCTCGGGTAGAACATAATAAATTTTTTGTAATGTATTTACTATGAAATATACAAGAATGTACATTAAACCATACACAAAAATAATAAAAGGTAGAGCAACCTAATGTAGCCATGACATCTCATATAAGCACGCAACAGATGAATTGATTACAAGTCGTCTTAATTTTTGTGCAAATAAAACTAGCGGATGACTCAACTCAAACGAACAAGGAATTACCTGCTTAAATATGGTGCTTGTCCCAGATCCACTACATCCAATTAGAAGAAGTTTCTGGATTGTTCTCTCCTCAAGATAGTCGGGCAATGTTCTACTAAGCACGCTATTCACTTGCTCCCCACGGGAGCAAGTAGACTTAGACGGAAGTGGAAGTGATAATACAGCACAGACGAGCTTTGTTCCAGCCTGAGAGAAAACTAAGATTTTAAGGAATGTTCAAAAGTGCTGTGAACATAATAGACGTAAACGTGCAGATATTAAACTCACCTTCCCCCAGATATATCCTCTCGTGTTTTTCTGTCCCTCTTCCTGGTATGAACCATCGTCATTCACCCAGAAGTGTGGGTTACCAGCACACTGAACTCCAGCCAACTGTAATGTACAGCACACAATAGTCTTACTAACAAATTTTCATTGTTCTTCTTATTTTAACATAACTTTGGCATGTTCAGAAATAAGAACCTGTAGCATTCGAAGCTCAACTTTTGTTATCTCTCGACCATTAATAAAGACTCCTGTGTTTCCGTTGCTAGCATCCGGCGTAATTGGACCCCCAACATTCAGATGGGGACTAATGATCTTCGAGGGTTTCTCTCCCTCCTGTTAAAATTAACAGAACAGTCGGGTCCATAATGATACAACAAATTAAGTAAAACAAGCATAGTAAACTTTATTAAGTTCTGACATATAAGTAGTATACCTTTCCCCAAAGACCAGACACTTTATCGTACCAATAATTTCCTGGTTTTAGCTTCTTTGGAGGATCTGGGCAGCTCTGCAATATAAACAGCTCCTCGTAACAAAGAGGTTTTCCATTCACACAAACATACTCTGGGGGCAATTGATTTACGACACAGAGCTTTTCAGCCTTCATTATCTGCCGAACCTCCAAATCGTTAAGCAATCGCTTGAGCATCCGAGAGCATTTACCCAAGTTGTCCCTCTTTGACTCATCAATGGGATATCCAATGCAAGTAACACACTTCCTTCCCTCTGGCATCGACCCCATTGCTCTGAACACACAACTACTACAATACTTTGAACTACAAACAATGCAAACCTCCTTCTCAGTGAACCTACTTCCTTTGAGACATCGATAGCAAGCCCCTTTTCTTACCTTCACCTCAGGTTCCCTTTTTACCCGAGCAACCACACATTCAGCTTGACTAAAATCCTCACAAACATCCGCCTCCTCTGACTCAATATCACGAAAAGTAACAACAGGGGTCCTTCTCGAATCACATGCAGAATCGCTAATGCAATCACCAGTCTTAAAAGACGAAACTCGTGAAGACGGATAATCAAAGCTTAAAGCTGACCCCAATGAGGCCCAATCCGGATGATTCAAATCATTAAACTCTAAGCTCTCCTCCTTGCAGCCATTTGAAACCCTAAATGCCAGCGAGTTGCCGGATAAATCCCTTGATTGATCAAAACTATCTGAAAACCCTAAAGTCCCCGAACTCCCAACCCTACCGGACAACTCATTGGAATTATCATGACTAACGGAAGACGACCCCAGCCCAATCGAACTATTAATAATATCAGAAAATTCACCAGAACTAATAAACTCACCGCGCAGCATACAATCAGTATCACCTGAATTACTCTCCTCGAATCCGACCTCACAAGTGGTACAAACAGTACTTTCAGACTCTAACCCTAACTTTAACCCCCCTAACTGTTTAGCGGGAGAGTCATCACTGTCACCAACCCCATCTTGAAAACCAATAACAGAGGTGGGGGAAACAATAGTTTCAGAAACCAATTTCAACTCTTTGGAGAACTTTCTAGTTATATCAGATGCGGAAATAGGTTGAACAACAGGCATTGATAGTTTACCAGTTAGACATGCTTCGGAGACGACGGCAGCGACGGGAATCTTGTTGACATTGATAGGAACAGCACGGGGAAGGTCGTGTGAAATTGGTGGGCCATCGTACTCTAAAGCGAACGAGTACGGCACGCCGTCGTGGGACGCCGGTACCGGCGCTTCCGCCGGCATATTGTCTCGCGGGACCAAACTCTAACTTTGGGGTAGACGGTGAGCTGAAATGGAGTGAAGGTGAAAGGGGAATTGTGGGTGGAGTGAGGAGGGAGGGAGGCGGGGGTAGATTCCTAGAGGTTGTTTGGGATGGAGGAAAATGTGTTGGGAAAGTGGTGGGGGGAAGTGAAAGGGAACAGTAGTGGAGTGTGTGTGTGTGTGGCATCTTTCTTTTTTTAAAATAAAAAGTAAAATATGGATTGAGAGGGAGGGAGGGGTGGGGTCTTTGTCTGTAGCTTAGTGAATTGGAATCTAAGACAAAGGAGTATTTGTCTGTGTGTTCGGACAAGTTGGATTATGTTAATACAGAATGAGCGGCCTAGGCTAGGCTAGGCTAGGCTAGGCTACTACGTTAGCCTCTGCTACTGGCTCTGGTTGTATTGTATTCTGTCCTTCCTTCAAAAGAAGAAGTAGGCAAGTGCTGCTTGCTGGTACCATTTCTTTTTCCAACTTTTCTTTTTTCTTTTTTTCATTTTGAACACTCAAAACTCTTAAGATTCAACCCTCTAAAAAAAATAAAAACAATTCATACTTACGGGATTAAATGCAGTGCCACCCCGTATTGTTTGGATAAATTTCAATGCTACCCACTCTTTGTTTGGCCCTTCCCAATGCCACCCCTTCTCTCAACTTCTATTAATTATACTCTTTTGGTCTCTAGTTATAAAATTTTCAATAAAAAATTAATTTAATAACTCAATTTTTAATGTTGTAGATATTATTAATTTTTGATTAGTTATAGCAAAGATCAATAAGAAAAATGCTTAATGATTTTGCATCTAGAAATACTCTAAAAAGTTGTTTTCTATGATTATTTGTGTGCTTCTTTGTTTTTGTAGGTGATATGTGATGGCCTTGAGGTAGACAAGATATTTTCAAGATGATCGATGGCTTTGCAAGTGAACGAAATTTTCAAACTAAAATTCGATGTATTTATTGAGATTTGTAAGAAAATACAATATTTTTGTTCACTGCAATAAGAAGTATATTTTGAAGTATAATGTTTGTATTATAGGCATTCACATTTACGTAGTATTAATTCATTAGGGCTCTTATTTGTTCATTCGCCTCAAGCCTATACAATGTCAGGAACGACCCTGCTCATAATAGGAAATACCCGGGAACCGGGGACTGGTTCTCCCTACTAAACCGGTAGGATTACAAGGGCGATGAAGTTCTTCATACGAAATTTTAACGTAGCAGCATTCCAATGACACAAAACCAAGACCTATAATTAAGCTAGAAAAACCTCTAACCAGCAAATCTACGTGTTTGATAGTGCTTGATAGTAACACTAACAAATTTCTCTTTAACTCATAAGACAATTGCGTTAGTTTCTTAAGATGAATTAAAGTGAGGGCACGCTAAGGGATAATCGTTCTTTTTCACTATTGAATTTTTTCAAGCACACACAGAATAATAGCCACATAAATAATAACTTCAAGATTCTCAAAAATAAATATAAAAATAATTCCTTATTTAGGTATTCAGTGGTGCAACTACCACAAGCTAAAAGGTAAAATAATCGTGTTAAAGTGATAAAAGATATATAGTGTTTTGGAAGAAAAAAAATAGTTACTAAATTGCTAAGGGTCTGTTTGTTAACTTAATCAAGAGGTTAATTAGAAAATTTTATGTAAATTTTAAAATAAGATTGTTTGATAATGTAATATAAACACTTAGGGGTCGTTTGGTAGTCAGAATTGAGGCCGGATAGGATTAATAAGCTGAATAGTCAGATGTTTTGTACGTAATAGGCGGCCGGGACTAATAGCACCTATCCAGATAAAGTCCTTATCCTTTCGCTAATAATACCAAGGTTGAGGGTGATATTATTAGCGCCCTCACTAAAAAAAACATGTGATTAACATTTTTAAATCTAAAATTACCCCCGATTTATAAGTGAGGATTAATAGTGAGGGCGCTAATAGCACCAGAATTAATAATACTCCTTATCTTTATCCAACTACCAAACAAACCCTTAATAAATTAAGTATCCCTTAAAAAAGGTTATAATATTAAGAGCATGTTTGTTCGTGCGTTTTGGCCAAAACGCAGGGTTAAAACGCAGCTTATTCCTTAACTTAGCGTTTCAATGCTCCGGTAGAAAAAGCTGCGTTTTCAAAACGCAGCTGCGTTTTAAAACGCTGGAATTCCTAGCTTTTTCCCAAACGCTGATTTTAAAACGCAGTAGAGAATAAAAACACTACTAGAAACACGCTAATTACTGTCGGACAAATTACTGTCGAAATTTCCGACAGTATTTACTGTCGGATATGTTTACTTTACTGTCGGATTTCCGACAATAATTTTAAATTATCTGGCCGGATAATAATTACTGTTGTAATACCCCGACCCAACTTCATTCCGGTTCACTCGTAATCTCTCGGTATTTACCTTAAAACCCTCGGAGAGTGAGGCGTCATGCTTGTTAAGCGTGACGTGTTAGATTGAAGACCATTTGACACGTGTTTAACTCGTGGCGAGTTGCACCTTGTTCCTATATCCGTTCGAGATCATCCTCGACTTCGTTTAGCATTTGTGTACATTTCATTTCCTCTCTAGTTGGTTATGCTAGCCTCGGCTTGGATTCGCTCGTAAACGACAAGCACGTTTGCTTTGTCATTAACCCGTATGTTGAGATAGTTTGAGATCTATTTCGCGTGTTTAACTTGTGATATGTGTGAGACTTATGTTCGTTATCATTCGTGCCTCGTCACGAGATGATTCGGGTGTGTATTGGATGTGTTTTGATGTTGATTTGATGATAGGATCACACCTAATAGTGACCAAGTGATCAAATCTAGGATGAAAGGGCAAAACAAACTGAGTTTGGGCACATGAACCTTGGCACGACCGTGCAGCCATATTGGCATGGCCGTGCGAGAGTTTACAGTAGGTCCGGGCTCTGCCATAAGGGTTGGCACGACCGTGCGCCTATTTTTGGCACGGTCGTGCGAAGACGGATAGACTGGTGCCTGTCGTCCGGCTGTTATTTCTCGGTTTTCGTGTTTTTAAGTGGTTTAAAATGCTCAAACAAGCCCGGGATTGGACCAAACACTTACCCATGGTATTAATATCATAACCCAACTCTATTTCCCCTCGTTCTCATTCTCAAACCAGAAAATAGAGAGAGAGACTTTAGAGAGAGAAAGGAGAGAGAAGAAGGAAAGATTTCGAGATATCTTGAGCTCCGCTTGTCGGATCGACGAGCCGTCTTCGCCGTAGCGTAGAGGACGACGAGGAGCACATTTCTACCTGAAGGGATCATCCGATCTGTTAGTATATCACAAACCCATCTCTTCTTCCACATCTTAGAGAGAGAAAGTGGTGTGAGAGAGAGAGGAAGTTTGATTCGAGCTTGGTTCGAGTTTGGGATCGTTGATTTGACTCCGTAGCGGCGTAGAGGTCGTGGAGGAGTACGTTTTCACTATAAGCCCTTGATTTCGTGGAGGATTGCGGTGAAGGTAAGTAACTACAATGCTTTGTGTGTTTTACGAGTTGAATTGGAAGAGTAAAGCATGTAGGGTATATTAGCGATGATATTGTGACTTTTATTGGGAAATATATATATACATAATTGTCCCTACGAATGATGTTAGGTTATACTTCATTACTTGCTTGATTAAGGATTACGGAATAAAGAAAGAATTGATGAATTACCGTTGAGTTAGTAGACTTCGAATAATAAAGACTCGTAGAGCTTGATGTTGTTGCTAGTATGGTTGTTGTTGTTGTGTTGTTTTGGTTGTCCTGATAATCATTATGCCGAGTAATAGAAACTCATTGAGGTTGTAGTATACTTGTGAATTATTAGTTGGGTTCCGGTTGTAATGTCGCCGAAGACTTATTTAAATTAATTGTACTTCATTACGCTAATCTTAAGTTCGAGTATATCGAATCATTGAAGTTTTGTCGTTTACGCATTAGCGGTAACATTACGAAATTGGTATGAGTAGTAGACTCTTCGTGCGTTGGGCATTGCAATTGATATGAGTTTGTAGGGACGATACTACGGTTTGTCCCGATATTTTAGATATTGGAAACAACTCTAGCGGAGTCAATATGAAATAGTATGATTGTACGTAAATACTGTACGAACTATATACTAGTCGTGATCGACTCGGAGTCGAATAGACGTAATATATAAACGTCGATTAATGTGGTAATGTCATTAATGTGTATAGTTGACTCTACGGAGTTGAGAAATGGATAGTAGTAACTCCTACATGACATATACCAATTCCCTACCATGTGGGATGACGAATTGACGGGTTCATGACTTAGTGAAACGTTGACCTTGGTTGACTTAGTCAAACATTAGCTGACTACGAGTTAAATCGAAATAAGTTGAAGTATACGACGATAAGAATATGTAATATATTATGACGCGCATGAGATGAAAGATATTGTATGACGATAGGATACTTAGGGATCCTTAGTTTAACGTAGCTATGGCGCCTTAATTAATGGTTGTAAGTACGAGTAAACTTATCTTGTGGGGTTATGAGTTTGCGTACATGTGAGAAACATGTTACCTTATTTTGGGATTAGGATGAATAGCCTATCCTTGTGTTATATAGGTTCCACATTATGGACATCGTTTGACCGTTGATTGTAAGGTATAAATACCTTACATTGGGATTCATGTATGTGTCTAGCTATCACGCATAATCGTTTAGTGGTTGAATTGTACGATTGGCCTACCCTGCCGATTGTCTTGTTGTGTCTATACATTCGATGATTACGGACATGTTGTGATTGTTCTAGTATGAGATAGGACAATCATCCTACTTTGATGATTGATCGTAGGACAATCATCCTACTTTGATGATTGATTGTGTGTTTAGTATTTACAAGCACATTAAGTGAATTTGATATGTGATTCAAAAGAATACATGATGAGTCGTTGAGAATGACAAGTGAATATCTACTTGTGCATTGCATTAAGTCCAGCTGGCATTGTTTGACTAATCAAGGTGGGACGACCTATAGTCTTTACGAATTTGTTTTGTAATCGCTATAAGTCGCCGTACGGTTGCACACACCCTCACTGTTGGCCGGTGGGATGTAGCCCCATTGTAGCAATACGCGACTTTGGTTTGCTAGTTAGAACCCGACGGGATTGTGTCGGGGACGTCGATACTACGTACACGGGTATCGAGGCACGTATGTTTTCTCGTGTATTGCAGAGCAACGAAGTTGGAAGAAAGAGAAATAATATCCTTCATGATGTGGTTTAATTAAGTTGCACTTATGTGAACACCAAAGTGCTAAGTGAATTATGTGACTTGTATACTTTTAATATGATACATGATCATTATGGTATATAAATGTTATTACCATGTTATTCTTAGTGTTGAGCATCATGCCATGTCATCTAGTTGCATGTGATAGTTGCCGATGGTTGGTCAAGTTAGAATAGTCCCTTGACTTACCGGTTTGTGGTTGAAATGTTAGGTAAGCCGGAAGTGCTACTTAGACTAGCTATATGTAGAGTTTGGTTTACTGTTGCATTCATTCTCATAGCATACAATACATTGTAGTGGCTTACGGGGTCTTTTAGACTCACTCTTATTGTGTTAACTCTTTTAGATTGCAATCGAAGGACGACATAGTGCGATCGGTGGGACTTGCAGGTGCTGCAGAATGATCTTTGGGTAGTTGCTCTCCGGAGCTTGTGTATAATTATGCTTCTTAATTTCTTAGTTCAGTGAGAACGATGGTTGATGTAAAGTTATGTAAACTTTACTTATGGGTAGCATTGTTCTGTAACTCCTTTAATGTTGTATTCTTTTGGAGACGACACTCGATGTCGAGCCATTTATTATTGTAGTTTTCTCGAGCATGTTAGCTCGCGAGTATTTGGTGTCGTTGTTTCTCCGGCTCAATAGTTAGTCGTCGAGGTCTATTATTGGGATTTCTCTTAATATTGTTCTTCAGCTTGTTTTTGGCCGTGGAGATTTTATAGTTATTGTTTTGTTATTTGAGTTTTTGAAACTCAGGTTTTATTTAGTTGTGGTTTTCCGCTGCATAGTTTTGGTTTTGAGCTTGTGTAGCTCGTTCACTTCTGTGGACTTTAGTTGTTTCATCTAGTTTGGCGCACCGAGTTGGGGTTTAATACCGAATCCCAAACTCGGGGCGTCACAACTGTCGGAATTTATCCGACAGTAATAGAGAAATATTTTTCGAATATTCTCTTTCTATCCGACAGTAATATCCCGACAGTAATACGGGAATATTAATCCGATAGTAATATGCCGACAGTAATACGGGAATATTCTTCAAATATTCCCTTTTAAAGTCCCAGAAAATTGTGATCAATATTGCTGTCGGAGTTCCGACAATAATATCCAAAAGTAATTTAGGTTTAATTTACTGTCGGAGATCCGACAGTAACATTGAAAATAAAACCCAAATTGAATGTCGTCTGTCTCTCTTCTCTCTCTCTCTCTCTCAGTTGAGTCGTCCCTCTCTCAGCAGCCGTCCCCACTCCCTCACATGCACACGTCCACCACCGTCTCCGTCGCCGTCGTCGTCGTCGCCATTGCCATTGCCCCTCACCCTCCTTCGCCGTGCCGTTGCCGTTGTAAACCACCTCTGCCGCCGGTAATTCTCTCTCTCACACTCTCTCTCTCTTTCTATCTCTCTCTCTCTCTCTCTCTCTCCTTTAAAATTATAATCTCTCTCTCACACACACTCTCTCTCTCTAAACAGATTTCACTCCACCGCACTGCCACCGCCGTGCCGCCGATCTGCCGTGCCGCCAGCCACCTCTCTCTAAAATTTTACAGTCATTTTTACTCTTTTTTTGTATTTATTTGAATTTTTTGATATTGTAGTTGTTAATTTTAAGTTAGTTTATTAATTTGTTAATTTTTTTGATATTGTATTTGTTAATTTTAGTTTTTTGATATTGTAAGCTATTATGTTAAATTTTATTATTTGTTAATTTGTATGCTATTTATATGCTATTATTAAGTTTGTATGCTATTTTGCTATTTTGTATGCTATTATTAAGTTTATTATTAAGTTTGTTAATTTGTATGCTATTTGTATGCTATTATTAAACTTTATTATTTGTTAATTTGTATGCTATTTGTATGCTATTATTAAGTTTGTATGCTATTTTACTATTTTGTATGTTATTTGTATGCTATTATTAAGTTTGTATGCTATTTTGCTATTTTGTATATGTTATTTTATGCATGCTTTTTTGTGATATTGTATTTGTCAAATTTATGTTATTTGTTTCTAGTTGATCTTAAAATGCAACAAGCTCTAATCATAAACTAGTATGAAGTAGGACGACGTTTTTATATGGGATGAGCCGGAGTAAACTTAACAGCATGTAGTTACTCTCAGTAATTTTCTTAACTACAACACCCCTTAAAACATACACGAAATACGAGTATCGGCCGTAAGAAGTCTAGAAAAGATGCATAGATAACATTTACTCAATTGCCACCCTTAGCCTATTTATTATCAATGAAAAGATAATTTTGATCATCCTCAATTCCTGATAGCTGGCTGGCTTTTAATTTTTTCCTTCCCTATCAATTAAAGCTCCTAGCTAGTCGAAACTGAAACAATATCATCATCGGCCACGATACATACTAGTGATCGATAACTCTCTCGCGCACTAGCTAGACGCAACACACATGCATGTAAAAGTTATATGGAGTACCACATATGATGAATTATTAGTAATTACATGCATCTAAACCCTAAACCATATCTAAATCCTAAATACTAAACCCTATCTAAACCCTAAATCATATCTAAACGCTAAACACTAAACCCTATCTAAACCCCCTAAACCCTTTCTAAACCCTAAACCCTAAATCATATCTAAACCCTATCAAAACCCCCTAAACCCTATCTAAACCCTAAACACTATTTAAATCGGTATCTATCATCATATTCTCATCATATCTCTCGTCAATCAATGTAGGTTTATTCCAAGATGGAAATCCTTTAATTGAAGTACCCTATCATTCGCCGTCGGGCAATTGCTTGATAAAATTTGTAATTTATCGATTATTATTTAAGAAGAGGAATTCTTGAAAGCATCCAAGGACAATGTAGTTTTTTAAAAGAGGAATTCTTTATGTCGTTGATAGTTGTCCGTCCTTTCATTGATGCCTACAAATATTGCTCGTGAAGAAGAGTTATCAGCACTTGGGAGTGAGCTCAAAAGGGTTAAAAATTATCCTTATGCTGGAGATGCTACTAAGTTTTGTTAAAGCTTAGTCTTAACTCCAATATAAGGATACTTTGCAATCCTTTTTGACCTCACTCTCAAGTGCTGATTACTCTTCTTCACGAGCAATATTTGTAGGCTTCAATGAAGGATGGACAACTATCAACAACATCAAGAATTTCTCTTTTAAGAAACTACGTTGTCCTTGGCTGCTTTCAAGAATTCCTCTTCTTAAATAATCTTAATTCGGCGGCAGAGATAAATGACGACGTACACAAATTTTATCAAGCAATTGCTCGACAGCGAATGAAAGAGGTACTTCAATTGAAGGATCTCCCATCTTGAATCCAATAAACCTACATTGATGTGGGAAATTTGGGACGATCAGCTTTAGAGATGGGTTGACGAGAATATGATGATAGATACCGATTTAGATATGGTTTAGGGTTTAGAATAGACATACATGTACACACACACGCTGAAATCATGGGACACGAAATCACTTAAACTATTATTGAGAGTGATGATTTGTGATTACTTAATAGTGTATTTGATCTCATACTAATCATTTGTTGCTTAATAGGAGTGATGTCGACTGACGATCGCAGTTGGATGTATAATCGAAGGTTGCCGAATCGTAATGGTATTACAGATAAGTTTATTAGAGGTTTGAAGAGTTTTATCGAATTTGCTCTAGCGAACCCCAAATACATGAGTGGTAACAACATTAGGTGTCCATGTGATAACTGCAAAAATCAAAAGTACTTCTCTTCGATGATTGTTGAGAAGCACCTTCTCCAACACGGGTTTCAAGTTGGGTACAAGCGGTGAGTAGCTCACGGTGAGCAAATTAGAGTATTGACTAGGCCGGAAAGTAACCAGCAGAGGAATCCTGTATCTGAACCTGAACCAGTAAATACGAGTGTGAACAATTAACCAGTTCGTGGTATGGAAGATATGGTTAGGGATGTTGCTTGTGCTCATTTTGACTGGTCAGAGAACGCACGTCAAGAGGAGCCAAATCCTGCAGCTAATAAGTTCATTAATGCTTTGGAGTCTGCAAGGGAGAAGCTGTATCCTGGCTCTGAGCAGACCGTTTTGGAGACTGTGGCTGAGTTCCTAAACATCAAGTCAATTGACCCCCCTCCACAGTAGACACATTATTTTGGTACTGTAATATTTTTTAAATTATATATATATTAATTTTAAATTATGTTTTAGTTGTTAATTATAGTTTATTGTTGCAGTGTGTTTGTGTGTGTGACTGTGTATATATAATTGCTATATCAGGTGAAACAAAAATTAAATTATTAAATTTTAAAATTTATTTTTTTATTTTTAAAATATTTTACTGTCGGAGCTCCGACAGAAATTAAATTTCCTTTTGTATTTACTGTCAGAACTCCGACAGTAATTTCCCGTTAAAAATAATAACGAAGTTAATTTACTGTCGGATTTTCGTCAGAAAATTAACGCTCTTCCAACAGTAAATTAACAGAATGGTTATGTCTGTCACTTGTTTACTGTCGGATTATCCGACAGTATTTACTGTCGGATTATTTCTCCGACAGTAATTACTGTCAAAGCTCCCACACTAATTATTGTCGGGTTTACTGTCAGATTGAATTACCGTTGAACCATTACTGTCGGAGTACGTCCGACAGTAAATCCATAATTATTGTCGGAATTTTAGAATTACTGTCGGATTTCTCCGACAGTAATTGCGTGTTTTCTAGTAGTGAAAGCTGCGTTTTGACATAATATCTCAAACGCATTTATAAAGAAAAAAACTGTTTTTTAAACAATCTGCGTTTTAGAAACGCTGCGTTTTCAAAACACTGCGTTTTAAAAATGCTACACCAAACGGGCTCTAAGTCATAAGGTGATAATTTAAGTCTGATCGCTGAACACGCTAAGAGGTACGATTTTATAACTTTTCATAGTTAAGACCAAAATACCCATCCAATTATCAATTTTCTCTCTAAGCGAATATATCTCCCAGCCACTATAAGAGGGATGATGAAGATGGACACCAACTACTAGTTAAGCATAACTTCTTGTCCAAGGATGATGAAGAAGAAGACATGAAAACTAGTGTGTGGGTTGAGTCAAAGAAGTTATGGCATATAGTGGGTCCCTTCATCTTCAGTCGGGTCACCTCCTCCATTAACATTATCACTCAGTCCTTCGCCGGCCACCTTGGTGATCCTGAACTCGCCTTCATCTTCATTGCCAACACGTTATTGTCAGCTTCAATTCCGGCCTCCTTATATATATATATATATATATATATATATATATATATATACATATATATTTATATTTATTTATTTTTGATCTAATGTATAATATAATAGTAAGCATAAAAATTTTTTTTTTATCCAAAGGTCGTGGGAAGAGATGAGACTTCACACTATGTGAAGTCCAACTCTATCAGTCAGTCACCCCTTAAATACTGAAACTTTCCCATTAATATATATATATATATATATATATATATACTCATATCTTTTCACTCCCTCATTTTTGATTCAGAAACTAGTATTGTTTGAATGTTCAAGACAAAATCAACATAATTAGGATTACACAACTTTTTATATCAACAAAATTTTGATGGATAAATGT
This sequence comes from Platycodon grandiflorus, assembly GCA_016624345.1. Classification (NCBI taxonomy): domain Eukaryota; kingdom Viridiplantae; phylum Streptophyta; class Magnoliopsida; order Asterales; family Campanulaceae; genus Platycodon; species Platycodon grandiflorus. The sequence continues at coordinate 28,513,823 of CM028361.1, read as the reverse complement.
TTTGATTTCGTTTCATTTTCCTTTCTATGAATATCAATTTTACTGTATTTTGTTTAAAAAAAAAAAAAGAGGAATGATTGAGAGCATAATTGAGATTTTGATAATATTCTTACTAAAGAGACTTGTCATTATCAAACGCAATACTTGAATACATTACTTAATTTTAAAATCACTTCAATTGATTTTTCAGTTCTTAAAATTCAGTAACTTAATGTTTTCAGCCCTACTTTTTCAAACGTCACCTTTTGGAGCTTAATTTTTGGTTGGATAATGATACACATAGTAAAAAATTAAACATAACTTTTTAGAGCTCACACATGTGGCACAAGAAGATCCAATTTTTTTTTGTTAGAGAGAGGGAAAGGAGAGTAATCCAATTAAAAATTGAACATAACAATTTTTTTTAGAGTGATCTCAACTCTAAGCTCTGCACGTACGAGTGGGTGCAGAGCTTAGAATTGTTTATTTAGAGACTGGGGATAGATCAAAAGACAAAAGAGGGGATAAAAATTAGGATGGGGGATCAATGGATCATGATAACTGATAAGTAAAGTTTAAGGAGGCACCCCCTGAAGCCACTTTTGCCAAGAAGTCAGCAACCCCGTTTGCTAGCTTCACGGTATCAATACCCCATCAAGACTCAACAAGACTTGGCGAATTTGCTTAATCAAGCCGCGGCAATCAGCAATTAGAGGATCTGATGGAACAAATGCATGTTTTTGGCCCTTGGAAAACATAGTCATCACAACTTGAGGTTCAGTTTCACAAAGGTTGAAGTTCTATATATATATATATATATATATATATATATATATATATATATATCCAGTTGATTATTTATTCAGTTCCTTCGAGTGATAATTTAAATTGCTTTCTGATTATTTACTTGATTTGATTCTTTTAATTACTGGCATTTGTGATAAATTTTTAAAATGAATAAACTAAACGTAAAAGGTGCACCCTTAAACTTTTCAGACTAAATTACCTTTTTTGACTAAAGCAAATAAGGTTAATTACATCATTAGTCCCTCAATTATGGACTTTTTCACCACTAGTTTATTAACAAATTTTTTTTAAATTTCAGTCCCTAGAATATCAAAATTAGCCACGTAGTCCTTTTATTGGATGTCGTTAGAATTTTTCTGTTAAGTTGGTCATGTGCCGCCCAACACGTGATTTTGATTAAGGGCTTTTATGAAATTTCATGTGCAAGATATTTGGTAATACTTAAACAATTTATTCTTTTCTCTTTCTCTCTCTCCTCACCCCACCCCACCCCACCCCACCCCACCCCACATCTTCATCCCCTTCAACCTAATCAATGCAACAGTAACACAACAGCAGCAACCCAGCATCAGCAACGTAGCAGCATCCTCTTCTTCTTCTTCATCCTTTCAATGCCCCCAATTAAGCATATCGAACTCAGGCATTGGTACAAATTGTAACTCCAAAAACCGGATAACGAATAAAAACAAATCTTAAGGCTTGAACAATTTAACTAGATGGCCAGTCACATGAAACCCAAAACTCGCACCTAAGGTTCCAAAAAACTGAACCACCATAACCCATAACCCTTACACTGCAACAAATATAACAACAAACAACCAACAAAAAAAAAACCCATAAATTTGATTTCATTACAATTGCTGCCATCATAGAGTAATCAACAGTTTTGTACAAGAAACTGAAGATAACCGCAAATTGAGATCTAATCAACAACATACAAGAAACCCTAATGCAGTAAAAATTCAAGAAACAATTTCTTAAGCAAAAATTCATACCTTGTGTTTGGGAGGGAATAATGGGTTCTTTTCCCGGGTTGAGTAAAACTGAGGCAAAGAATTGAAATAGGGATCCGGGTGGAAGATAATTTTTTAGTGTGATTTAATTCTAGAGAGAAAAAGTCTAGAGGAGAGAAAGTGTGTCAGCCAGGGGAATTTAGCTTGTGCTAGGAGGGAGCTCTGGTTTGTGTTCTACTGTATAGTTGAGTTTTTAAGATAAAAATTTATTATAATTAAATCAAACTAGAAATTTTCCGTTATACCCTTGAAAAATGGCATGTGCAATGCACATGATTGACTTAATGGAATTATACTAACGGCATCCATTAAAAGGACTAGTCGCGTAACTTTTTCATACTCTTGGGACTAAAATTTGAAAAAAAATTGTTAAGGGACTAGTAATAAAAAAGTTCTTAGTCAAGGAACTAGTGGTGTAATTAATCCAAGAAAATAAGGATAAAATTGAGGCAACAATGTGCTGCCGTGAACGTACGTCAGAAAAGGCATATATGAAGGGAGGATTCGCATATATGCTACACTTCAAGCTACTTTAATTTTATTTATTTAGTAGTAGGAGTATTTATTTTTGACTATCTTGAAAATTTCTCATGTAGAACTTTTTTGAATTGCAATTTTGACTTCAATTGCCAAAATGCACTTTCAACTATTCCCAAAACAAATTGGAAAATAAAGCATATTTTCAAACTCTCACCAGGGCAAGCAAAAGTGCCTACAAGTTAAAGGCTAGACTTAAATCGTCTTTATTGGTCCTTTGAATCCTATTTACAAAATTGAAATTTGAAAATAGTTAGCGCTTGCGCATGTGAGTTAGTACAAGAAATCCCAAAAATACAAAAACGAAGTCAATGGTTACTTTATCTTACTAACCACTCATGATTATTATATTATTTATTAGATTTAAAAAAAATTTGAAATTAATTGAATTAAGTGATTCACATACTTAACCATTAATTGCATTATCCAACTAATCAATAAATTTTACCCTTTTATTTTTTTATCAAATGAATAATATAAGGATAGTATCAATAATAATTTTAAAATTTTGTAAGGATAAATTAATTCTTATAAATCTTTGATTGAATTTAATTAAATTGAAAAAAAAATTATTAAAGGAAAGAGTAATACTTGTAGGTCCGGCAAAATTGGTCCGACCCAATTTTAAGACTCGGCTTGATGGGCTTGCGTCTGATGAGCTGACAAAAATATCAAAATTAGTGCAAATTAGCCTGAAATAATGCTGTCGACCTGCAGGCTAGCCTGACCCAGCCCGATATTAAGAGAGGTTTGACTTTAATTTTAGAGAATTGATATAAATTTGGACTGACCTGACCTGATTTCAAGGTTTGGTCCGATAGATTGGGGTCGGACTGACCCATCCATTGCCAGCTCTACTTGTAGGTATCTATCTATCTATCTATCTATCTATCTATCTATCTATCTATCTATATATATATATATATATATATATATATATATATATAATGACAACAGTGCATATAAAAGGAAATATCCCGCCAAATTGTACTTTCCAAAAATGGACAACAATCATAATCTATATAAATGGAACTTAATGTGTTAATTGAGCAACCAAGACATGCCTTGAAAATTTAAATTTCAGATTATATTAATTCTATTTGGATTGATTTTGTGGTTAACTCTTCGTGTTTCTACATTATTGCTTTGTACATTGAGAATAAATGAATCCGTACAATGAGAATTAATGTATCTGTTCCATTTGGGTAGGCGAAGCATTGCAAATTCAATTGAATAACTGATGGAATTATCTTATATAATCACTATAAATAATAGTGATAACACGTTTAAAATCAATTGAGTAACTTCGATAAATAATAACAATTTCTTTCTACAGAATGACGCCCCTATTCTGCTTACTTAAGGATATCATTCCAAGCAATCTGCAATGAGCAATGAAAGTCTGATTAGTACCTATTTATACAAAACATTAAAAAAGTGCAACCTTGCAAGATTAAGTTCTAGCAGTGCTGAAGTTTCATGCGAGGTATACGTGATTCAGTTATCTTTCATTATAATCCTGATTTGCCTCATGATTTTTGTTTCCTTTGGATTTTGGAGGGAATGATATATTTGTGCACATGCTAAAGAAGTTTATTTATATTCTTAAGATATGTGATCTGTATTCTTATTCAACTTTCTCCTTTTGCAGCTCCGATATGATGTGCCATAACTATACAAATTTCATAAGAAAAAAGAGGACTTGTGATTTGTTCCCTAGCAGAAACGGGAAAATTTTTGTAGCAGTGTCCCCCAAATTCAATGTAATGGCTTTCCAAAATGCTTAAATATATGTTGTACTAATAGAAATGAAAGTGTATTACTTTAATGGTTAACTGCCATAGTTATTCTCTATTGTTTGCTTCTTTAATGTTTTGCATATAAGCAAAAGTAAAATGAGGCGCAAGAAAAACATAAATTAAGTGTAATTGTACATGAGTAAGAAAGGGACATGCTAACCTGCATAAAGTATTACAGAAGATAGCATAAGAGATATGCTTACCTCAATCTACTAATTGCCAACAGTTGAAGCTTCACAAAGAACAAATTACTTTCAAAAGAGTAAATTTATGTTAACTATGAGTCAATCGTAAGAGACTTTTAGAGAAAATATGTAGTTTTGAATTTTTTTTGTCCATTTCATTAGATGACAGTAGATTATTGCATAGAGTTTTTAGGATTCACAAATTACAAATAAATTTCAAAATAGGAAATTGATGCTAACAATTAGTCCATTGTAAGAAACTTTTTGAGAAAAATATGAAGATTTGAAAATTTTTAGTCCATTTCATCTAATGATGATAGTAGATTATTCCAAAAATATCAAACATAATCAGTATGCTAAAGGCATTGGATCGATAAAATGGACAAAAAAAAAAAATTCTCACATAATCAGCAAATTTACCTCAATTTTGGGCTTGCCAATAGTTGAAGTATTCGTACAGCAGAAATAGCTTTCAAAAAATCTAACTTATGTTAACAATGAGCCCATCCAAAGAAAAATATATCAATTTGAGATTTTCTATTACCCCACTAGATTTCTAACGAGGAATTACGAATATGCATTTCATTGACGAAAAGGGAACATAATTAACCCAATCAACCTATAAAACAAGCTTAATATATGTACTATTCGGGAGAAATAAAATTGGCAAAAGAAACAAGATTCTGTAATGTTTATGAATATAATCAAATGACAAAAACAAAAACTAAGTAGCAATAACAAATTCCAATTTTAGTTTCAAATCTCAATTTCTAACATCAAGAATCAATTTTGACAACAGTTAGAGGCAAGAAACGAAAATCTAGGTACATACCCAGATAAGAGAAGTCAATGAATCATACAAAATTGCTTACAGAAAGATAAAAATGTCAAATCCACTACAAGTATTTGACGCATCTAGGTTTCTAACTCAAATCCACTAACTTAATTTTAATGTGCTACTTAAAGATAACCAAATCATGATGTAATCGCGACAACTGATGACTGCGAGGTGAACGAAATCGAGAGAGAGAGAGAGAGAGAGAGAGAGAGAGAGAGAGAGAGAGAGAGAGAGAGAGATAGATAGATAGATAGAGTACCAGTGCAGTGACCTTCCGCTTGAATGAGCTCCGGTATGGCGGGGCGGCGGTTGCGATGCTTGCGCCATCTTGGCCCTGGTTCGTGTTCGATACTTAGAATAGGATAGGAGGGAGAAAGACCGAGAGAGAAGTCTGACTTTTGCATTTAGCAGTTTGCGTCAGAGTGTGCTGTTGTGTGTTGTCTGCTGCCTAGGGTTTGTTTACAATTAGTCATTACAAATGTTACACTTACACCACGAGATGAATATTCAATTTAATCAACGACCTAGATTCATTTGGTATCACCAGGTAGCCCGGCAATCCATGCGCTAAACGTGCCGGTCAAAAAGCCCGAATTTTAAATGGATCAAAAAATTGAAACCTAACCATATTTTCTCCCGGTTTAAACGGATCAACTCATCGAATTATAGCATAATCATAGATCTCCTGACAGTAGGTGAAAAGTACTTGTCTATAGATGAGGTTCATCAAATATGTAATCAAATTCATATCCTGCACACACGAACACACCAAAAAACATAAAACAAAAAGTAGAATCAGAAAAACAAAAATCAAATAAGAAATCATATTATAGTAAACTTTCTAACATTTTTCTATTTTTCTAATCACATATCTGAGAAATAAAAGATTGTTATTTTTTGAATAGACAATAGAATTAAAATTTTTAATATATCACAGAAATTAGCATATTATTTTGTTAGACTAATAAACTAAAGGTTGACTATGAGACTAATTTTTTTTGTAGATAAAATAACTTTTTGTTGAAAAAAAAAACCTAAAAATATTCCAAGAACACATAGATATGATAAATAAAAGATAGAGAACTACATATTCAAACATATTCCCTATTCAAACATATTCCCAGATCTGAGCAATAGAAAACAACTATCCCCACATCTGAGCAATAGAAGACATCACATAAAAACAGTTAAACAAAGTAATTTCAAAAACACTGTAAATGTTTACCTTCAAATTGATGACAAATTAGTACAATCGTAGTCCGACTCTGATTAGTTGTTTTGACTTTGCGAGTTTTGGTTCGTCACCTCATTGACAGCAAATACAATCCTTTTTCTTCACAAAATTTTCGATCATGAACCCCAAAAATCTGGTTGGGGGATCGGATGGCTAAAATCGAACCATCTTAACTTTTCATGAGATGAGTTGGGATCCTAGCATATCCCTTTCAACCATGCATAGAACGTGATATGTGTGGATTTATGCAAACCTTATTTACTGATTTTGGGGAAATTAAGCTAAGAGCGAATCATCTCACTTTTCACGAGATGATAATCGTTTCTAGCTTAACCCCTTCAGCCATATTGATTTTGGGGAAAGCTAGGAGGGTGTGGAACATTTAGGGATTTATGTTGACGGTGTGGTTGATTTAGTGTTTTTTCAGGGATTTGAAGTTAGGTAGGAGTGGATTTAGGGATTGTGAGGATGAGCACTAAGAGAAAAATCCCCTTAAGACAAATTGATTTAATGTTGGAGGGTGCAGAGCATTTAGGAGTAAATGTACGTTTATCTTTTGTCTGAAAGATAAACCATAAGAAATGAGATGTGAAGATGATTATAGCGAATTTAGGGTTCGTAAGGACGAGAAATGAGAAAAAAAACTAGATTTTTTGTAATTTTTTTCTTTGAAAGTAGATTTTTTGTATTTAAACACCCCGAGTTGGGCTTAATTTTTTTCTTTGGCCTTTGTATACTTAATTATTGGGCTAAATTTGTGGACAACTCGTCTTATATATTTGTCCATGCCCGTGAAATGTCCAATTCGCCTTTTATAATTTTTTGTACTTATTATTTTTTTAATTATATTTATTATTTTTATATTTTACAGAAAATGATTCACCGTAACAGTATGGTATTGGAGGTTATGATCAAAGTGTATTGTATCCGACTTCCATTCCTCCGCTTTCAAATATTACAAAGAGTATGACCATTGATTATTTGTTATTGTAATTTTTATTTATTTTTTTATTTGTAAATGTTTTCAATAATAAAGTTTCTTTCCAGTTAAAACGTCAATAGGGGATAAGGAAAACTGTCATTTGAATCAAATTTTGTCATTTACGAGATCAAGTAGCTCATCAATTATTGATTTAACGAATGATGCTAATGGATCCAATACGTTTGATTTCTGTTTTACCAACAAACTAGTTCCGTTCAAAAAAAAAAAAAAAAAAAAACTAGTTATTGGCTTATGAAATCAATTTAATGAGAGATATGCACTAGTTTATAGATAGAAGTAAATAAAAGGAAAAGTCAATATTCCATGTGATGGTCAGTCATTATGTGAGTCACATTGACGCTGTCTGTCTGATGATGTACATTACATGAACACCTTATCATCATTACATTGGGATAGTCAAAACCAATGCCTCCCTTGTGCTCACTTTGTTTATTAAAAAGTTTACGTTTCAATAAATTTAAAAATTTTATAAAGATTTCGGTCATAATTTTTTAATTAAAATAAAGTAATGAATTCTTTATAAGGAACAGAGTAGGAAATATCTTATAAAAATTTAGAGTTAAATGCACCAACGGTCTGTACTATGTATGGAAAAGTCTATAAGGAGTGAGTATCTGTAAACCACAAAAACCAACGGCAGTCATTTTTGTTTTGGATGTCATTTGCTCCTCTTCCTGCCTTATTAAATTAATCTTTTGTTGATGTATGTGATCAGTTGTTCACGAGAGTCGACTAGCTAGCGAAAGTCTTGAAAATGATGCACAATATTTCAACGGACAAATTAAGCTTTGCGAATTGCTGCATGGGAAGGTCAACTACACGCAATATATATATATATATACTCTCCTGCCTCGGATCAATTTGGAAACACTTACTTCTTAAATTTGTTTCACACCCAAAGTCATCCTTGGAAGTTTTTTCTGAGGCAGATATTTTTTGCATTGGCTTAGCCTCTCAGATCATCATGCATGGCTTCCTCTTTGATAGAAAAGTGCTTTCAAAATCACTTAGCACCCCCAAAAACTGAAAGATTGTGATCTATATATAGAAATTATTATTATTATATTTTCTTTTGAAACATTTCATTTCTACTTAAAATTCTTTAATTTTTTAAAATTTTCAAACTTCGTCTTTCAAATTAATGGAATGGACGAGTAGTTATTTCAAATCACCACAACATCTTTTGATATTTTAAAAACGCATCATTTATCATGAATCGTAAGCTTTCCATTAATTAAACGTACTTACTTCAATTTATCATTTATCATTAAACGTACTTATTTCAAATCATCATTTATCATTTATCATGAAACGTACTTACTTCAATTTTTAACTTAACGTTGCAACTCCTTTCTTCCTGGCCTGGCCTCTCCCATGGAGCCTAGGGTCAAATTTTAGGGCTTTTAATATATTATTATTCTATTTTCTAGCTAGTATAAAATATTTTAAGATATCGAACTTCTGAAGTTGGAATGTCCCTAATTCCCCTTATACTCTGAATATCTTCTTTCAAGAAGTGAATCTTCCATCAACCAATAAAAACACAACAAGAATATATATATATATAATCCACAATAAAGTAAAATAAAATAAAATAAAAACTTGATATTGCTTTAATCCATGCACATTAAATGAAAAAATACTAGGCCTCGATCCTTCCTTCTAAGACACGCAAATTATGCAATTCGAAATCAAATTAATTATATAAACCCACATCTTAGAATCAACCTAGCTAATTTAATCACTTTTTACGTTGGCTCATTCTAATATTATTCCCTTGCGATGAAAAGCTTTGTGCAGACGGACACGCCTTCGATGAGTTTGACCCTTCCGCTTGTTGCTTTTGCTGTTGCTGTTGTTGGTTTGGCATTGGCGGCATTTCCTCCGACACCCTCCAAATCTTCACCGACTTATCCAAACTGCCGCTATACACAATCCACCTCGGATCACCACCACCGCCACCGCCCGCTTCCCGATCACCCTCGACAGCCAAACACTTCACAGGCCCACTGTGTCCAGTCAAAACAGACAAACACGTGTGTTCTTTCCCTTCTCTCTTCCACACGCATATATTAGTATCTGCCGACCCACTGAAAACCAAATTCCCAGCCGCCGCCAAACACAAAACCGCCAGCTTATGACCCCTCAAAACTCCCCCATGACACAGCAGCTTATCACGGTCCCAATAGTTAACCAGCCCATCCGACGAGCCGCAATACAGCACCGAGCCCAACCGATCAACAGCTAACGCCGTTACCGCACATTCCTGCTTCAACAACGTCTGTGAAAAGAAGTGTTTCGTCCCTTTCCCTTGTAACTCCCTTCTCCACACTTTAACAGTTCCGTCAGCCGAGCCGGTAAAGACCAAGCCATCAAAGCCAGCCACAACCGAATTAACGGCATCGTCGTGAGCATTAATAGATTCCAAGCATTTTGAATTTGACACTCTCCAAACTTTAATAGTCTTATCCCACGAAGCTGAGTAAAGCAACGTTTGATCCACGCTTAAACTAAGGCTGGAAATAGCGTCAAAATGTTTGATCCAGACTGCATTACGATTCCTCCTCACCTCAACGTAATTACTCGGATTCATTGAACTTTTAACAACCGCTTTGAAGCTTGGCATAGTGCCAATTCGTTTGTAAACGCTAGAGTTCTTTCCAGACACCTTCCAAACTCGAATTTTCCCGTCTTGGTGGCCCGAAAAAATTTTGTCATCAGCAATCACAATCGCTTTGACCAACCCGCTGTTCGATTTGAACCCGCAAAACTCCTTCTGGTGCTTCCAGACACGTATGTTCTTGCTATCCGATCCCGTGTACAACAAATCATCAGAGGCCGCAAGCGAATAAATATGTCCTTCTTCGCGAACGAGGGAGCCCATCAGGCCCGTGTAGGAATAAGAATCTGTTAATGGTGGGGTCGCGACATGAGATTGCCACGGAGATTTTGACAATGGGGATGATTGTTGGTCCCACGATGAAGGCTCGTAGGGAGAATCACTTCCGGATGAATTAGGAGGTAGAAATTCGATATCTTCGGGGCTGCCAGCGGAGGTGTTGCTGAGACGGAACGATAATTCTTCCGCGAAATTATCGTTCGGGTCGGTGTGCAGCATGTTGCCAAATTTCTGTCGATGGCCGACACTAATATCTGAATCAGCCATAACCATATTTCCTCGTCTTGAATTTCTCATTTGAAAATTCAAATCAGAAATGAAGAATGAGCGTATAAAAAATTACTATTAATTTGGTGTGGGTGTGGGAAGGGAGAGGGAATAAAGAGGAAGATTAGAGGGGAAGAAAGCCGAAAGGTGAGGAAATCATGAATATGAAAATGAGGAGAGAGAAAATGAAAAGGTTGAAGAAGATGAATCCATGAGAGGAAAAGAAAAAGAAACGGCGGTGGAGGGAGGGAGAGTGGGTGGGTGGTGTGAATTGTATGTATGGAGGGGACGCAATGGTTACGAAGGATTGTGACGTCTGGAGGGGACGCGGGACGATTTGTCTGTCTAATGCGGAGAGAGTTTCTGATTGGTGTCAATTGGCATGCATTTTTTAACTGACAAATCACAATATGGAAGCGTTCGTTACGAAAAGATATTCATGTCCCAAAGTATTACGTGACAATAAGATTATAGTGCTAAAGCGTACCAAGTCAAACTCACTTTTTAACCGGTCCAACATTTAGAAAATTGCTATCCACACCCCCAAAATTATTAAGTACACTCTTTTTTTAAGTATACCCCCTTAAATTATAAATTTCTTTAAATACTAAGTACACCTCCCCTCAATTTTTTATTTTACCCCTTCTAATTTATTTTGAATAAATAACCTAACATTACTAAGTACATCCCCCTCCATCATCCAACACCCCCACCCAAATAACCCCAACCCGTACCCCCCTTACGCATAATAGAAACATTTACATTGTCCAGGAAAGAAGAAAAGAAACCCAAGGCTCCCAAGGTTGTACATTTGTTAACACAAAGAAGAAGAAACTCATTCAAGCAAGCACAATGATCAACTACCACCTAGTGGCTCGGGTATGTATCATTTTACACTTAAATATCACCTAGTTTTCAAAATTGGTGGTTTGTGTCAAAAAAATTATTTTAGTTAGAATTTCGAAGTGAACTGGGCCTAGAGTGTTCGAACATGGTTGGTTGAACACCTATGGTGGTGTTCGGTACCAACCGAACAGAGTTAGAGGGTTTTAGTCAGTACTGACCGAACATCTCTTGAGGTTTTCAGTCTGGCCAAACAAGTGTAGGAATTTATTTGTATTGTTAATCTATTTGTATTCTTACCTTTGTTCTAATAGATGAATTTTTTTTATGTTCAAAAAAGCAATATATTAGGAGAAGACCTACAACATCAAATAGAAAAGAACGTCAACAACGAGTACTTGAGGGTATGCAAAATTTCATAGAGCGTCAAGAACAAGAGCTAGAGCGTCAACAACCTGAACAAGAGATTCATCACACATGTGGCCCATATGTTGAAGATGTACAACCAGAGGATGAGCATGAGGAAGACGATGTGGAGGTGAATGAAGAAGAACAACATTTTATCTCATTTCCTGGTGGGCCACATGTTCCATTTCTGCTTACTACTTTCAATGAACACGTAGCAGCATCCATATGGAATGAAATGAGTGAGGGGTGTTGAAATGCAACAATCACACATCAAAATTATTAAAGTGGAAATTTTGGAAAGGGTTCATTATCTAAAAGGTGGAAGAATCTTGTCGGGGGCTCGAATCTCAGTCAGCTACGTCAAATATCATATGGTGAGGTTCATAAAGTGATGGTGACAACTTTTGTGGAAAAGTGGCACCCTGAGACCAATATCTTCCACATGTTTTTTGGTGAGATGACAATCACACTAGATGATGTGCATTGTATTACAAGTCTTCTAGTGACTGGGCATCCACTTATTTCAACACGGGATGATAGTGTAAATCCCATTAATGATGTTAGGGAGTTGTTAGGTGTATTTAAAGATACGGTTGTTGAGGGTATGCATGGTGCAAAGGGGTCCTCAGTTCGACTTGAGTGGTTACGTAAGACTTTCCATAGAGATGTTGGATCTGATGATTAAGTTAAGTGTGATTGTTCAGTGAGGGCCTATTTGCTGTATATGTTGGGTTGCACCATTTCTACTGATAAGAGCGGTACTCAACTCAGCACATCGTACCTAGAGTTTTTAACCGATCTTGATGAAGTCCATACTTACGCATGGGGAGCTGCAGCTCTAGCTTTTCTCTATAGACAGCTAGGGCAAGCGTCTAGAGCAACATGTCGTCAAATGGTCGGATATTTGATGTTATTGGAGGTATTAAACTTACATTTGAAGTTATTTTCATTATATTTAAAAAATGGGGAAATTCATTATATTTATAGTTAATTTGACGTTATTTTGACAAATGTCGTGTTTTATTGCACATAGGCATGGATATACGAAAGATTTAAAACGTTGAGGCCACCACATAACGTCGCCTAGAGCTGGCAATGGGTTGGGCCGGGCCAGCCCAACCCCAGCCCATCGGGCCAAGCCTTGAAATCGGGCTGGGCCGGGCCGGCCCAAATTTATATCGGGCATTTAAAACTAAGGCCCAGCCTCTCTAAATATCGGGTTGGGCTGGGCCAGCCCACTGGCCGACGCATTATTTCGGGCTAATTTGTACTAATTTTGACATTTTTTTCAGTCCATACGTAAGTCCATCGGGCTAAGCCTTCCCAAAGTTGCATCGGGCCTAAAAACTAGAGCCCAGCCCGTCCTAAAGTCAGGTTGGCTGGGTCGGGCCGATTTTTCCGGCTCTAACGTCGCCTACACTGACAAGAGTCCATTTACATCGAGGTAGGAACCACAAGCATAAGGATTATCGCTCCTGAAATTACAAGCAATGTAGGAACGTCTCGACAGCCTCACAGGAAATGATATGAGTATTATTTTTAAATACTCGTTACCCGATAGTTATAAACATACATGTTATAATTGTCATTTTGTTTGATGTAGGTTATTTGGTCTCCGTACACACTGAGTATGAGGGAGAATTTCCCGTTCAACATGGTTGCTTTATATCATGGTTGCATAGGGGCGAGAGATGTTGTGGAGCCATACCATCATGACCGAGTCCTTAGACAATTTGGTCATGTTCAGACCATTACATCTACTCCTATTGCTCATGATATTATTGATAGAGGTGAGAAGAAGAATAAGGCAACATTGTTGACGCTTGTTTGGTACTTCGACTTTGGGATAGTCATGTCCTATCTGCCGAGCGTCTTGGTAGACGTACACACCCAACATTCAATGAGGGAATATCCGTAATGGCTCGAGCATATACTATACTAGAGGGTCCAGATGAGGCGGGACCATTTACTTGTTTAAGATCAGGCGGGACCATCTACTTCTCGTCGTAGGAGTGGACATTGATTTGTAGTTGATAAACTTTGTTGGATACACTTTGTTGTTTATAAACTTTTTTATTATGGATGTATTTGACATGTATGTTAGTATTTGACACTTTGTTTATGTTAGTATCTACTTTTTGATTATGTTAATATTTGATGTGTGGTTGAACAACTTGATTATGATAGTTGTTGAATATGTATTATCAGTTATATAGGTTAAAAATGTTTAGCTTGAACACTTAGCAAAAACATGGCACAAGTCATTGTTTGGCCAGTACCTGCTGAACACCGTTAGAAATGTTTGGCCATCAGTCATAGAACAACATAATACTTGAAAATTACTTGAAAAATAAAAATGAAATAAAATCACAAGACTTAAATTACTTCAAAAAGTATCCTTAAACAAAGTTAATAATACAAAGTTACATCCCATTTTTATTTCAATATAATTATTTCATTACTTATGGCCAATACACGACTATTTCTTACACTATCACTGTACATATCAAGTTGTTTGCTATAAATATCCTTCCAACGTGCTGCAGGGCAAGTGAAACGAATCCCACGTTGTTGACATCGGTGGTAATGGACATTTATTGTGCAGGGACACCTACAAATAAAATTCATATTTCAGATATATATCAATAAAGGTATATATATTATATAACAACATTCACAAGGTTGAAATGGATGTGTGTGTACCCCAATAAAATGGTCATTACTTACAAATGCGATACATATCAACTTCGAAAAATGCGTGGAAGGGACTTCGGTTCTAAAAGGTAGATAAGTCAGTGACATTCTCTGATCCAAACATGCAAGAGCCACATTGTACACCGATGCAGTCAAGTAGGCCATGTATGACAAATCAAACCAATTTTCTTTGGTGCAGACACTTCGTAGTAGTTGACGCTCTCTGTTAGGTCTCAAGGTGCTCAAATAGGCTAGAAGGGGGGTTGAATAGCCTATGTCTAATTTTTTAAAAATTATTTTGCAAAGTTACTTCACTTAAGTTTAGAAGGAATTTTGCAGCGGAATTGAGTGAAGTATAGGACAAGTTCAAGATGGCTGATCTTGATAGGACAAGATCAGCTGTTCTCGAAGTTGTTGAAATTCTGGAAATTAATAAGTAATAGCAAATCACAAGCACATAAAAGAGATAGACAAGAAATTTAATATGATTCACACTTATAAATAAGTGCTACGTCCACAACCAAAGTGGTCAACTTTGGATTTGAAAAACGTGTACTAAGTTTCTCACTAGAATCTTTACAAGAGAGAACACTAATGGATCGTGTACAAAAATTAGTTGACCAAGTGTTTGCGGAAGAATTAATATCTACAAAGATATAATTCTCGTGTGCTTTGAATGCTAGGGGTTGCAATTAATGAAGAGCTATAAAGACTAATCGTCTCAGTTTGGAGCTCTTCAAAGAATGTTTTTACAGATATGACTTTGAAGCTTTTAATGAACTAGCTTGAAGAAGATGAAGAATTCAGAGTTTTAAATTTTTAGCTGTTGATCCACAGAGTTCTTTAATGCTTCAATAGAGTCTTCTATTTATACTTGGGAAATCCATTGTAGCCGTTAGAGATCTTCAGCATTTGGAGAATTTGAATTTAAATGCATTAAATGCTCTAATCTTACTGTTGAGATCTGATAGGTAGTTCTGCTGGGTTCAGTCTGAATTCTGTCATTTTGCCAAAAATAGGTAGCCAGTTGATGCATGCAGAATGTCCTTTTTCTGAGATGAATGTCTAATAAGGAAAGAGTCTTTAATGAAGTTTACAGGTTATCGTTGTATCAAAGTCAATGAATGACTTTTTCGATAGCTCAAGGCATATCTTCAGACAAGTCTGGATCAGACGGTCCTTAGGTCTTCAACTTTGCTGATGAAGCTTGACTAAAACAAACTTGTCCGATGACTTGATAGACTCTGCTGATGCGAACTTGGTTGATGACTTGAAGACAACTGATCTGAACATGGATGATATTCTACAGGCTATCTTCTGAAGACTGAGCTAATTACAATAAGCAATCCTAAGCTATTCAAGCGATGTCTAAGTACAAGTTGCCACTCTAACAGACATGCAGGCCCATTAGTCACCTTGGCTTAGGCTTAGGTAATGGATACAAGCAAATCTATACAACATACAACACTCTCCAACACTAAATCAACAACGCGACCATGCTCAATGAAAATATTGTTGTACAACTTTTTGTTGTTTTTCAACTCATTATATAGGTCTCTTCGAACAAAAGCCCATGACTCCTCAGTGTAGACAAGTAGGTCGGCTACGGCACGAAAACTGCAGTGACCATCTCCCTTGACATTCTTAGTGTCAGCAATAAAGTCGTGCAAGTGTAGTGGTAGTTGATCCATAAAACCACAAGCACTACCAAGTCGTGTGGTTCGGCGCACAAGCTATTGAAACATGACACATTAAAGTGAGTACACTTTATGAACATTACTATAATAAATGTCTACGCATAAAAATAAAAAGACAAGCTTTACCGACATCTTCTTCTTAGTCGTCGTCATAGTGAACATATGAGGTTTGGTGTTTGATGGACCAACATCATAAGTTATCAACTGATTACACGGCGAACAACTACCATTGATCGAGTACTTCACGTACTCAAACTTGCTAGGGTCCTGTTTCGTTGATTTGTTTTGTTTACCCTTAGGAATCTTAGGACGACCACGAGCACGTGTCTAGACCTCGGGTCCATGTGTAATCAGTGGTGTTGTCACTGTATTTTTAACCTCCATCAATCTTTTCAACATTAACAATTGTTTCGACTCAGACAAGTCATCAAATTTATTCAAGATTTTCCCAACACACTCAGTCACTCTTTGTTTGAGTTCCCCCCCCCCCAACACCAATATCATTTCCATTGGTTGGTATCATATCTAATTTCCTCCAAAAAAACATCAACCTGATCCAAGGGAATAGACCTGTCCAATCTCATGTACTCACTGTGCAAGACATATCTTTCTCAGTACACAGCCACACAACATAGAGTTTACACCACCTTCTCCAATACATACCATTTCTTCATGTATCTTTTTCAATGCATGGATCGAAACCATTCCTCGCAGCGACATAAATATAATTGATTTGTATTTATTTTGTACAACATTCTTGCTCTTCTCAAATGAGTGCTTGATTACAGTGTGTAATGTCTCAATGAGCGTTAAAGCTGTCACCAACATGTCTCGAAGTTACCTTGGCTTGATCCAAGCTGTCTTTTCAGCAATGCATGATGACTCTCCACCCTGAAATAAGATAGTGTCAGCAATGATTTTAGGTATGTATCTAACATATATAGTAAGCAATGAAAAAAGTTATATTAGCATGAAATACCTGTTTGTTGTGTTATTGTCAAAATGCATGACAGTATCTGTCCAACAAGACACAAATCTCTCCTTATACGACAAAACCCATTGGTCCATCACATACTTAACGGCACATGGATATTCTTTGAAATCTGAATGCAGTCTACTAAGCAAGTCATTAAATAATGACTCGGTATCTGCGATCATGATTACATTCCAAGCATATATAATTAAACGTATCCCATTTCTGTTTTCTTCCAAGGATTTTCTTGTAATTTGCCAATACGTTTTTATTAATATGCCATCGACAAAGGAAATTCCTAGAAGAGCGGAAAGTTCCCTTAATTGCATTTATCAACGCCTTTTCTCTATCGGTAACAATGACATTGGGTAGCTCGAATTGATGCATTAAAGATTTCAACACTGTGCACGCCCACGTATAATTATCTTCCTTCTCCTTCTCCAAATAGGCGGCTGCAATCGAGAATGTCATGTGTGTCGACGTCACACCAACAATCTCCAATAAAGGTAACTTATACCTGTTTTTTTATAGGTACAGTTCATAAAAATCACTTTCGAAAAACATCACAATAAGTCAATACTCTTTGGGTGAGCGAAGAAAAGGTCCTTGATAATGTTAGTCTTCTCGCAGCGCCTATGATGAAAAAAATACCCATGCTCCTTCAATTTAAACATGAGTTGCTGCATTTCTGATCGACTATCACGCTTGGAAACTCTACTCTTCTGCTGAGCATTGTAGATATTTCGTATTGTCGATCTATTATCTTCAAATCTCTCTTTTAAATCAAACAAAATGTCTTTAGGTTTAGAGTTCACCTTAGACATGTTTATAGCAAAGTTCTCCTCAGGCGTTAACAATCAATCAAAATATGAGTGGCCCTCCAAGTAATCCGCAGTTGGATGATTGTGCACACCACATTGAACCTCCAATTCCCATTCGTCAACTGATACTTGCGTCCCCCTCAAACGGAAAGGTCATTCACACTTTTTTGTTCCAGTTTCTCTCTTCCGTTTCCTATTACCCTCATCAACCTCTTCAACATTTTTTGCTGATTGAATTCCTCGAGAAGTTGCCAAAACCTTTTTCTTTTCACGGTATTGCCCATCACACTCACAAACCAACGTTATCCGAGCTTTTTTCTTACTCACACCGCTGTCTGACCTGCCGATTACTACCACAATGACATGCAACCTTCCCCTATATAGCGCGCACCCAATCAAACAATCTATCGCAAGATGAAAATAATTCACGTGTCGTGAACACGTCGATGAAATCCATAACAATGTCTTGCACAGACACGATCTGATTATTATTAGGACCCTCAACACTTGGCTCCGTAGACAAAGTGTTTGAACCCTGTTAACAGTTACAAATATACATCAATACAAAACAAAGCAACAGTGTTCGGCCACTGATGATAGAACATAAAGATGAAGTGTTCGGCCACTGATGATAGAATACCATAAGACATGTTCGGTCATCAGTGACTGAACACATTTGGTAATGTTCGGTCAGTAGTGACTATACACACTGAATAATGTTCGGCCATCAGTGACCGAACATTCTTTAGTGTGTTCGGTCATTACTGACCGAACATTACTAGCGCAGTTCATTCGTCCGTGCTTCTTAAAATGCGGGAAATGAAACAATTCTAGTATAAGAATACTTACAATTTTTGTTTCCTTCAATTCTTCATGGTGGTCCATGGTTGTGTTTTCCAACAATGTAGGTGAATTTGGAGGTTTAGGATTTAGTGAGGGGTTTGGAAATTGGAAAGGGTGAGAATATGTGTATTGTGTTTGAATGTGTGTATTGAAGGGGGTGTATCAATATAATCAAAGGGGGGTGTACTTAGAAGTGTCGGAATTAAATAAAAGTAGATGGGAGTGTACTTAGTAATAATAAGGGCAAATAAGTTAAGTTTTATAATGACATTTTTGTAATAATTGAAAAGGGTGTACTTAGTAATTTTGGGGGTGTGAATAGCGATTCTCTAACATTTAAGTATTTTGCTATTAGTCGTGGTGTAGTACTACGTATGTATGCATGCTACGTAATATTTTCAGACCATTGAATATTTTCTTTGATGATTAGTTTTACTTTTACTGGGAAATATATAGCCAAATGGTTTGCAATTTTCCGTCAATAAATTGATGAGCGGTATTTACATTGTGTGGTCTTATTTTTAAATTTTTTTTCAAATATTGGACGTGAAAAAAATATTACTTAAGAACTCACATTTTATAATACTAATTTCAATTTTTAAAATAAATTGAGATTGATGGTTAAACTCGTAAATATATACATACATTAATATTTAATAAATAAATCAACTATTGATTAATTAATTTATTAAGGAATCAATTTCATTCCACGGTAGATAATTGATGACTCAATTATCTTATACTCCCAATTAATATTTTCTGAAGAAAAAAAATATGTGGCAGTATTAGTTGCAGTACTACAAAGAAATCCCAATATAGTTTAGATGCACCTAGCAGAAAACAAAAGAAAATTATTTGTTTATAGTTCAATAAAATTTATGGTTAATTTTTTTTTGGCAAAAGGTATATCTGGGCCACCGAACTTTTCAAAAAATTGCAGTCCGGCCACTGAAACTTTAAAACTACATTTTGGGTCAATGTACTTAAGATCTGATGCATCCGTGCCCATTTTTTGAACGAACGTTAGTTCACCGTTAAATTAACATGAAATACCAATTTTACCCCTGTCTTCATCTTCTCTAATCCAAAAAAAAATAAACCCTAACCCTAAATAAAAGCGAGGGTAAGTAATTTGTGCACAATCGTTAAGTGGATTTTTGCCAAAAATCGAGCAACTTAAATGGAAAAATGCTCTAAATTAACAAAACTCACTTCACCAACAAACACTAACTGATTCACAAGAGCAGAAACTGAATCAATTTTGAACGGGGTTTAAAGATTTTCAGTAACCGTAAAAAAATTGAGCAAATCCAAATGGTCAAATCTCGTTGTTGGCAGAAGTCCTTTCAAGAAATAAAACTAAATTAGGAAAATTTGTGAGGATAATGGTAAAATAAAAAATGCCCCATTTGGGAATCAGTAAAGAAGAAGTCAAATCTTGGCTGGATTAATTGAATCAATCAAAAGTATGGGCGGGTTTTACCAAGCGGTTGCTGCTTTCTCTCCCTCAGTTTATCCTCCAAGCTTTGATGTCGCACCCAGTCTCTATCCATCCTCTTCTATCTCTAGTCATGGGGAAGACACGTGGTATGGGAGTTGGTCGCACGCTTAAGTCTCACCGTAGAACCCAAAGGTGGGCTGACAAATCGTACAAGAAATCCCACCTTAGGAATGAATGGAAGAAGCCTTTTGCTGGCTCTTCCCATGCCAAAGGAATTGTCCTTGAGAAAATTGGTATTGAGGCCAAGTAGCCTAACTCTATTATCCAAAAATTGGGGATTGAAAGACAAAATAGGGTGATGGAATGGGGGAGACTTTTGAGGGGGAATTAATGTGATCAGATTTGAAGAATTTGAAAGTTAGTTTGGAATTTGGAGGAGGAGAAGGTAGAAGGGATAGATACCTATTACCATTATATACAGGCCGGATTTTGGTGTTTGGTTATGCCGTACGGTATATAAGCCATGGGTATGTGTATTAAACGGAGAGGACCGACAGTATCGATCACACCTAAGAACTAACGTCAATTTAAAGCCATGTAACAGAAATCACCAGTGTAATTTTCCCAAGAAATTAACTGCATTGGGAACTCCAAATGCTTGTTCACCTAGGACTGAAATTACTTTCTCTAACCTTGAATTGGAGGAATTGTGATGATATTAGGAATCAGATTGATAAATTGAGGGTTGAATTGATGAGAATTTCTTAAAGCCAGAGTTGATTTTGGGAATTGGGTTGATGAATTTCTTGATTAAAGAAGTTGAAGACGAAGACAAGGGTAAAGTTAGTATTTTGCTTTAATTTAACGGCTAAACTAATGTCCGTCCAAAAAATGGACTCGGTTGCATTAGAACTTAAGTACTGTAGCCCAATGTGTAGTTTTAAAGTTTCAGTGGCCGGACTGTAATTTTGCAAAAAGTTCGATGGCCCGGATGTACCTTTTGTCCTTTTTTTAAGTATTGTACACTCTTTATCAACTTTTAAATAAAGAAGTGAGGTTTTACTGAAAGAGTGGGGCTATTAACACCCCCACTCTCTCTAAATACATCCCCCAAAATTTATTTACAAAAATGTCATTCGTAGAAAGACATTTGTACCTTTGCCCTTCTAAATACACCCCCAATCTCTTCTTCTTCTTCTTCCCCAATTCCAGCCCCAATCCCACCATCAACCACCACCGTCACCTCTCTCTCTCTATTTTTATTTTTCTTCCCCTCCCTCTGTCACCATACTCTTTATTAATTTTTTCATGCTTTGCCAGAAAAATCTCCCTCTATCACCATCCTCTTTAATTTTTTCGTGCTTCACCAGAAAAATCTCGTTCGGTCATGGTGGACCGAACAACCGAGGGTTAGCCCTAACCGAACATCATGATATTCGGTTAGGGCTAAGGTTGTTCGGTCAACTATGGCCGAACGAGATTTTTTCTGGCGGGTTTGAGAAGGGAGTGAGTGAGTGATAGAGGGAGGGAGGGAAGGGAAGGGAAGATTTTTCCGACGGGCTTGAGAAGAGAGTGAGTGAGTGAGGGAAGACAGATTGAGAGAGGGAGGGAGGGTGGGGAAGACAAACCTTTTGTTTTCTTTCCTTCTTTCTTCCTTCTTCTTTCTTTGTCCTCCTTCCACCTTCTTCCTTCTTTCTTCTTTCTTCTTTCTTCTTTCTTCTTCCTTCTTTGTATTTAGATGTTAGATTGGTATGAAATTAAATAGGGGGTGTATTAGGAGGTTGTGTATATTTAGAGGAAAATGAGGTGTTAATAGCCCCACCCTTACTGAAAAACATAAAGGTTAGCATATATAGTATCACATTAAAACAAGACACGCTTATTTTCATTTTACTAGTTGCCAAGTGAACATGTTTTACGGCCTCCTTCACATCATATACTTTAATCATATTTTCTAGAGAATCTAATCATGTTCGATCCCTATGCTTTCATATCTTAGCGTCGGGAGTATATTAGATCAACAATTGTATAGCGGCATAATTAATAGAATAATAGGAGTATATATATTCGTAAAGGATACAATTCAATTAATTTAAAGAAAACTTGATTGCCAAGTTTTTTTTTTTTCTTAAAAGGTGAGAGTTTTATAGCTATGTAACTTAAACAGAATACTGAAATATTGTGAATGTTGTCAAAGATGTGATAACATCTACTGTAACAACAAGTAAAAATGCAACGGAATTAAAAAGATAAAAGACACTTGTTGTAACCTCTATCTACAAGTATAAATATTTGTAGATATGCCAATATGGCAAAAATCTTTCACTAAAAAATATAGAATCCGTTACAAAGTAAACAACTAGTAAAACTACAAAAGATGTTCCTAACACAAGTAACTCAACTGAGATTACAGAATACCACTCAAGGATCTAACAAATCCTATATATTGTCTAAGGACAACTACAGTGGTCAAGGAACTTAGTTTTAAAACACTGTGAATCAAATGTGACGAAAGATGTTACAACGTCTTTGCTCAGATTCACTTCATGACAGTATATGAGTGTTTGAAACTTTCACAAATCTGGAATCTCTCTCTCAATCTCTCTCCACAGAATGAAGCATGAGCTGTGCATTATATAGGCTTGAGAATTCCTTGGAAACAAAGAAAGAACACACTAAACAAGGAATGTTAGAGTTAGTATAAAACCCTACTATATTTACGTTAATCAAGATCTTAGATTGAACTAATCTAAAGTCAACTACTATATACCATATTTATAATCAATCATCCTCTAATTATCTAATCAATCAAGATATACCAAAAATACAATCACTCACAATCTTGATTGATTGATCTCAAATTTTACCATGAAAGGCAAAACTAATCAATCAATCAATTAATTACCAATTTACCAAATTGACACAAATCAAAGATTGATTGAGAGGGTTTTAAAATCCAACAATCTCCCCCTTTTTGCTTTTCTGATCAAAACACACTTTAGGGCAAAACAATGATCGAAGATAAAAAAAACTCCCTCTAAAGTTGACAATAACCAATATTCAAATACTCCCCCTACCATAGAATTCTCTCCCTTTTTTGGCTAGAAATGGAGGAGGCATTTGCAGGAAAGATGAAGCAACAGTTTAGGCAACAACGAAGAAGCAACAGTTTAGGCAACAATGAAAAATTCAAAGTTTGGAAAGGATAGGAGACCGTACTCTCCTACTTACCTAGAGTTCCGATTTGAATTATGGGAGGAGAATGTGCTCAATAGCTGTCTATTTCCCAATTACACGGATTATCCAGAATAAATCAGGAGATATTAGGAAACATAATATTATCCAAAAATTTATTTTTGATAAAACTTCTGCAAAATATCATCAATTTGTCTCACTGCTCAAAAATCAAAAACCATTCAAATTATTTTTAGACAAACAAATTGAAGGATAAAGATTTTTAGTCAATAAACCACACTGGAAGAATTTTAGATAGAGTGAAGCATTAGCATGAATATTTTTCACCAGATCAAATGCCCTATTGTTATGCCTAACCATGAAGAATAAGACAATGCGCATACAGGTGAAGGGCTTTGTTCAATGGATGTGAAGAAAAATGTTGGCACATTGAGAGACACATTTACAATTTCGAATTCAATGGATCAAGATTCCTTTCTCCCAGTTCCTTTGAATGATGATTTTTGCCTTAAAACTGAAGGGATTTTACCAGTAGGTAGCTTTCACTCTACCTCAAGGATAGCCCTTTCTCATATGATCACGCCAAAATTTTAAAAAATATATTTGATTTAGATGATAAGATCACATATGAGTGGCGCATACAACATTGAGAAGGTAGCTTTTTTCCTCAAAGGCTTCCAATCACTACTTTGGCTCATTCACTGGGAAAAAAAAATCACGCAATTTTGAATAAAGATCCACATTCAAAAAAAAGAAAGCGCCTTCCAAATACCACATTTATGAATGAAATCATTTGACAAAGTCGTGCCAAGAACAAATGCAGGATGATGATTTTTTATTTTTTTTTACAACATGTAAATGTGATCACAGATGTAACCACATTTTGTGAGACACTCAAATGACACACAGATTTAGAGTTTTCCTAAGAGTAGAAAATATCTCAAAATCAAGAGCCTTAGTGAAAACATTAGCCAATTGGTTCTCAGTTCCTATGAATTCCATGCGGGCAATATTTTGTTCAACCAAATCCCAAATTAAGTGATATCTAATATCAATATGTTTGGTACGGGATTATTGAACATGATTTTGCGAGATATCAATCACACTGGATTTATCACAATAAACATCAAGGGTATCACTATGTAACCCATAGTCGTTGACTATTTTCTTGTAATCAACTTTACCTTTCTGTCTTGTCTTCATACCATCAAACACATTCCCAATCACTTGAGTTGTAGGGTGATTCTTTTGAATTTTGCTTGACACATCCTAACCTTGACTAGTTCCAGCTTTATCAACAGAATTAGATTTTTCAGTTTTTGATTCTGCTTCAGCTGGTTCTGAATCGTTGGCAGATGTGTTCGAGGATGTCCCAAAATCTTTGGACACACCTTTTTCTGAATCATTTGAGTCTTGATTCTGAATTTTCGTAACATTGTCCTCTAGTATACTGTTATATACCGCATCCTCTACTAATTCTGCAATGTCATCTTCGACTATTTTCTGTCTAAGAGTAGCAAAATCATCAAAAGTAACATTTATAGATTCCATTATGGTCTTTGTCCGAAGATTAAATACTCAAAATGCCCTACTATTTGACGAGTATCCAACAAAGATGCATTTATCACTTTTGGAATCAAATTTTGCAAGATGATTCCTATCATTCAAGAGATAACAAATACACCCGAAGACGTGAAAGTATTTGAGATTCGGTTTTTTGCCCAAAAAAATTTCATGTGGGGTCATTGTACTACCGGATCTCAAATATACATGATTTCTAATGTGACAAGCAGTGTTTAAGGCTTCTACCCAAAAATGTTTTGAAAGATTTTGAGAGCTTAGCATTACACGTGCCATCTCTTGAAGTGTCTGATTTTTCCTTTCCGCACTCCATTTTGCTGTGGAGTTTTGAGGGCTGATTACTCATGAGTAATCCCCTTTGAATCGCAAAACTTGTAAAAATATGAGTTTTCATACTCAGTGCCATGATTCGAATGAATCCTTTTAAGTCATATAGATTACGGACCTTTTTGTAGCAAGTTTTAAATGCCTCAAAAGTTTCAGACTTTTCTCTCAAAAAAATAACCAAAGTGTACCAAGAGAAATCGTCAACACACACAAAAGAATATTTTTTCCTCCCTAGACTTTCCATTTTAATTGGACCCATAAGATCCGTATGAATAAACTTAAGACAGCGTTTTGAAGAACATTGTTGAAGTTTTTGGTAGGACACTCTAGTTTGTTTACCCTTTTGGCATGGACCACACACACCCACATTTTTTGTGTTAACCTTTGGTAACCCTCTAACAGCATCATACTTGATTATGTCATAAATTTTATGAAAACTAGCATGCCCTAGTTTTTGATGCCAAAAGGAACTATCATTAACACTCGAGGTATGGCAAGATACAATGTCACCATACATGTAACAGTTATTTGATGATCTAGTACATGCAAGAACACATTTGTTTGTACCATCAAATACTTCACAGGAGTTCTTATCAAATTTGACATGCAAATCATCATCACATAGTTGACTTATGCTGATGAGATTTGCTTTGAGAACTTCCACATGAAGAACATTCTTGAGTTTTGGTAATCCCTCAACATCGAGATTTCATTTACCAACAATTCTTCCTTTACACTACGTACCCCCATAGGTCACACTTCCATGTGTTCATCTGTTCTTGTCATATGACGAGAACATTCACTATCAAAGAACTATGATCCGGCAATATTGGTTTTTAAGGAAGTGTATCTAACATTGCATGTTACTTTAGTTTTCTTAACCCATATTTTTCTGGAATTATTGGGGATATGCTGATTCAGATGTGGGGACATTTTTTTTAAACATTCTGCCTGGAGCAGACTTTTGATTAAAATTTCTTGCCAAATGTACTTTCAGTTTGTAACAGTAAGGCCTAATATGACCAGGAACAGAGCAGTAATGACAAGTATACTAACGTTTCCAATGTCTAGATTTTTCCATGTTACCACTTTTGTTATGAGTAGATGTTTCACCATTTTTTCTTTCCTTGACAAAAGCAATAGGTTTGAATCCTAGTCTAGCTGTGTTGTCTTGACCATATGTCAAGATTTCATCAAGCTTAGCTTTGCCTGAGTTGAGTTTGGACAAGGTTTCATTTACTCATCAAGATCAATTTTGGTGTTTTCAAGATCAATTTTGGTGTTTTCAAGATCAATATCTTTCTTTGTAAGCATGACTTCCAGTCTAGCTATGAAAGTTTTCTGGATATCATTTTCTTTTGAAAGAAGTTCATTTGAAGTTTTCTAAACTTCATTTTCCTTTGAAAGATATTCATTTTCTTTAACAAGAATAACTTTTCTTCTTTCTTTACCCAATCTTCATAGAGTTCCTTATAATCCTCCAATAAATCCAAATTCTCAGAATCAGATTCAGGGTCATTTTGGACCTGAACGTCATCAACTATGGAGGAGTTGACACATTTTAGATCTAGAACAAAAGTTCTGACAGATGTGATCACAGATGGGGCCATATTTAAGGCAACACAACTAGATACACCATGAGAATTTATTTGTAACATTTTTTTACTTTCAAAAATACTGTTAAGTGCAGTTTCTTCTTCAGATTGTTCTTCCTCGCTGTCACTTAGGGTAGCTGCCAAACATTTTCCCTTTTTCTTCGTGGTATTTATACATTTGGTAGTATAATGACCATAGCCAGAACATTCTCTGCACTGAACAGATTCCTCCCTTTTTGATCCATATCTAAAAGGGAGTCTAGAAGAAAACTTGTCTTTGGATTTGTCAGCATTGATCTTTTGAGAAATTTTACTTGGATCAAACTTTGGAGAAGACTTTGGTTTTTGATTAAAACTATTTTGTCCCTTGGACATAATATTATTGAACCTTTTGATGAGCAAAGTTCATGATTCTACTCCAAAATCTGTTTTTCCAAGTTCATCAGTGAATGCTTGTAATTCTTCAGACAAGTCGAGTTGGTTTTGAAAAGTAGGCAAAGCAATGCTTTTAACACTTTTATTTTTATTTTTGTTCTGCAAAGACATATTCAGCTCAAAAGTTTGGAGAATACCAGCAAGTTTATCAAAACTCATTCTACAAGTGTCATGAATTTCTTCCACAACAGAAATTTTTATATTGAATCGTTCCGGAAAAGAACACATCATTTTGCTAACTAGTCTTGCATTGGAAATGAGATCTCCCAATGCCAATGACTCATTAGACAAATCAACCAACTTGGAATAGTAAGACGCAATGTCCTCATCATCTTCCATTTTCAAATGTTCAAAACGAGTTGTAAGTAATCGTAGTTTGGTTAAACAAACACTATCGGGTCCCTCATAATGAGTTTGGAGGGCTTCTCACACTTCTTTGGCTAATTCAAAATGAACTATGATTTTAAAAATGTTTGGTTTCACATAGCCATAGATAGCGTTAATAGCCTTTGAGTTAAAGTTTGCTACGATTCTTTCTTCAGAAGTCCAACTAGCCTCTAAGGTAGTCTTATAATCTCCATCGAGATCAACAACTCTAGGTGGAGTCAACCTAGTAACCATAGAGAGCCATGTTCTTTCATCAAGAGATTTAAGATACATACGCATCTTATGTTTCCAAAGAGAGTAATTCGACTCATCAAGGATTGGAGGACGTTGAGCATCATATTGAGAATCAGACATAGCTATACCAGAAACCTCACTTAGTTATGTCAAATGTAGGCTTTGATACCAAATGAGAGTTTTATAGCTATGTAACTTAAACAGAATACTGAAATATTGTAAATGTTATCAAATATTTGATAACATCTACTGTAACAACAAGTAAAAATGCAGTGAAATTAAAAAGATAAAAGACACTTGTTGTAACCTTTATCTACAAGTGTAAGTACTTGTAGATATGCAAATATGGCAAAAACCTTTCACTAGAAAATATAGAACCCGTTACAAAGTAAACAACTAGTGAAACTACAAAAGATGTTCCTAACACAAGTAACTCAACTGAGATTACAGAATACCACTCAAGGATCTAACAAATTCTATATATTGTCTAAGGACAACAACAGTGGTCAAGGAACTTAGTTTCAGAACACTTTGAATTAAATTGTGAGGGAAGATGTTGCAACATCTTTGCTCACATTCACTACGTGATAGTATATGAGTGTTTGAAACTTCACAAGTCTGGAATATCTCTCTCAATCTCTCTCCACAGAATGAAGCACGAGCTCTGCATTATATAGGCTTGAGAATTCCTTGGAAACAAAGAAAGAACACACTAAACAAGGAATGTTAGAGTTAATATAAAACCCTACCATATTTACATTAATCAAGATCCTAGATTGAACTAATCTAAAGTCAACTACTATATACCATTTTTATAATCAATCATCCTTTAATTATCTAATCAATCAAGATATACCAAAAATACAATCAATCATAATCTTGATATTGATCTCAAATTTTACCAAAAATGTAAAACTAATCAATCAATCACTTAATTACCAATTTACCAAATTAACACAAATCAAGGATTGATTGATAGGATTTTATAATCCAACAAAGGTTAGTTGTGAAGGTTGCAACAAAAAGAATAATAAGGATACAATATCTTATTTACTTTCTTGGAACAAAATGATAACTTAACACTGTATGATAGTGTTGGTTTAAAAACGTTGAAAGAAAAACTAGGGTCTAAGCAAGTATAAGAAATGTAACCTTTTTTTCAAGCAGTAAGTAGATTTTGAAATATATATATATATATATATAAATATATATTCCTTTTTGTGAAAATCTAATAAAAGCGCCAACGTTGTCATCTTTTCTTACAATTATGAATGTATTTAGGTAACTTTTGAGAAAGTTGTTTTGGTAATGAAAGTACGACAAAAAACTTAATTAAAACTTCTATTTGTGTACAACTTTTAATAATATTCTACTCCCTTAGTTTTAGGCAAAGAGTCCACTATACTATTTTGATATATTTCATTTAAATAGTCTATTTAAAAAAAATTAGGGCAAACTACACAAATGGTCCCTGTAGTTTTAGTGTTTTTTATATTTGGTCCTTACACCTCGCAAATGGTCCCTGTACCGAGACATTTTACCCAAATGGTCCTTCCGTTAAACTCTGTTAATTTTTTGCCGTTAAATGCACACATGTGCAACACACGTGCATTTATTGATGGGTAAAATAGTCATTTTATTTTAAAAAGTACAGGGACCAATTCTGAAATGATTAAAACCAAAAAAAAATCAACCCACACTGTTTATCTTCTTCTCAAAAAAAAAAAAAATTAGGAAAAAAGTCAAATTCAAGTCTAATTTGACTCAAATCAAGACTTTGAAAATTCCAGAGCCTACTAAGAAGGTGACTTGTTTTTTTGTTTTGTTTTGTTTCTGTAGTTTCATTTCATTTTTAGCAGCTAATATTGGCCACACTGTTCATCTTCTTCTTCAACAAAGCCGTGGTCTTCGGAGAAGTCAAGGAGGCCGTCAACGAAGAAATCATCACCGTAGCCACCGCCGGTTTGACCATTAATATGTGAAAAATCGTCAAGAAGGCCTTGTGGGTGAGCCGTTTTGATCAACGAAGAAATCATCAACGAGGCCTTTGACGTTTACCCATCTCTCTCTCTCTCTCTCTCTCTCTCTCTTTTTCTTTCTCTTTTGAGCCCTGCTATTTTGATCTGTTGTTTTCTCTCTCCTTGATTATTTGATAGGTGGGTGTTGTTTGTTTTCTTGGAACATAATAGTGACAAGCTGAAAATAGAGGAATGGGGGTTTGAATACAAAGAACCCAAATTCAAGAAAAAAGTTTTCATCTTTCATCAATGAAAAAAGATTCAGAAAATTGGTGGGCAGTGTTTGTCAATTGTGTGCTTGTCTGTGTTTGTGTGCTCGTTTGGGTTCTTGATTTTGTACATTTTCTTCCTTTCCTTCTCATGGCATTCTTGGCGGTGGCGGTGGGGTTTTTCTTGGCGGTGGCGGTGGAGCAACCTGGACCCTCTTTTCGCAGAGATTTACTGGATTGGGAACTTGGAGAAATTGGTGAGCTCTTTCAATTGTTATATGCTCAATCGGTGAATGGAGACGGAGAAGATAGAGTGCATTGGACTGGGATTGGTGAAGTCATATTATTCGGCCTTGACAGGGAGTAGAAGAATTTCTTATACATGGAAGGTGATTTGGAAATCAAAGGCTCCCAGTAGAGTAGCCTTTTTTTGCTTGGGAAGCTTCGCGGGAGGCTACTCTTACGGGTGACAATCAGAGGGCGAGGAAGAGGATTTATGTCAATTAGTGTTTCATGTGCAAAAATGACGAGGGGAGAGTCAATCAGTTCTGTTGTACATCCGTAGCTAGGGAGCTATGGAACTCTCTGTTTCGTCTTGTCAAACTGGGTGCTTCCGAAATTAGCTTTGCCCACAGATCCCTCCTACGGGTTCCTTTTAAAATTTAATATATCCATTAATATAATTAAAGTGTTCATAGTGAAGATAATTATATGGGATCCAAATTTTACCATCTTCATCTCCGGCTCTATTCAAATGATTTGAAGAAAGAGGAGAGAAAGAGTAAAAATGGTTTGAAGAAAGAGAGAGGAGGAGAGAGAGAGTAAAAATGGTTTGAAGAAAGAGAGCCAATTTTACAATTGGTCCCTGTACTTTTAAAAGCAAAATGACTATTTTACCCCGTTCAAAATGCACGTGCAATGCACATGTCAAGACTTAACGGAAAAAATTTAACGGAACTAGACGGAGGGACCAATTGCGTTCAATTGGTTGGTACAAGGATGACTAGCAAAAAAATTTTTGTACAGGGACGAATTGCAAAAAACACTAAAACTACAGGGACTATTTGTGTAGTTTGCCCAAAAAATTATATTTATAATTTTCATAATCTTTCATCTTTACATGTACACTTCACTTGTGTTGTAACCATCTTAAGTATTTTTGTAATTATAATTAACTTATATCCCTTAATTATTAAACTTTCAAACGTGGACTCTTTGGTGGATCGGAGGGAGTAATTAAGAATCACATGGATGGACAAATTGAGAGGCCCGGCCTTTCTAACACTTAATAACTACTATAATAATAACTTTAGATAAACTAGCAAACAGTAATTAAGTATGTAATTTGAGTACTAATATGAATCACAAGTTAGCTATATATTCAATAATAATTCAAAATATTGTCAGTTTGATCTAAGGTAGATCACAAGGGAATTTGTATGTTAATTTGTAGTAATATAAAAATGTAATAAAACAAGTTATGATCTTATTTTAATGCTAGGTTGTGTTTGCTTTGATGTTTACAAGTGGTTAGCTACTCTTTGGAAATATGAGTTATGAAGCGTAATTATAAAACAGGATAAACGAATTAAGCGGCGAGAGAGATATTGACTGAGTAATTTTTAAGATGATTCGGAGAAACATTTCTCCTCCAACCACCCCTTTTAGCTAATGAGATAATAATATTCCACTATATTTCAATAATTAAATACAAGGATTATATATTGAGAGAAATTTCTATTCTCCTCCGGCCTCTAGCTGACAACCCAACTAGAATTACAACTATGCTTGAAGATACAGAAATATCCATCCTCCACGTGGCATCAGAGGGACACGTGGCCAAGCTGATCTGGAGACCGGAGGAGATGAGTCATCACCCCGAGCTCGGAAATACAACCCGAAGCCCGGGTTCTCCGTCCGCTTCCGACTTACCCGAGGAGCCAAATATGGTCATCTTCCCCACTCGTGAACCTAAGGAGCTCGCATGGTCTCAGACCCGAGCTGTCCTATTAAAGACCCCGAGGTAAGCACCTCGGGAGACAAAGAAAGTCAACGAAAGCTGCCGCATTCAATGCCCACCAGCTGCTGTGTCATCCCGGGACCACCATCTGGCATCCTATTGGGCAGAAAGGATACTTGCCCTCTAAGGAAAGCTACATCTAGAAGGTCAGGGGGACAAACAGGGAAGTTCTATCCTCTGCATCAGAACAGGTCACTTCCACATTAAAGCTCATCAATGCATATTGCGGCTGTCAGAGATAGGGACATGGCAGCTCACCCCAGGTCGACACCTAGCAGACCCACTTGGTCCAAACCGACTTTACATCAGTATAAATACAAGGTGATAGCCTTCTTTTATGGTCTAAGTTCAAATTAACATACACAACTACAAACTCCCAAAGAATTCAGAGCAAACACTCTTGAGAATAGCCTGAATCCTCACCGGAGACCTTTATCCTTACCATAAACTGATTCTCTCACCGGAGGGCTTTAGCTGGACCAACGTCCAGCTCCCTAACGGTGCTGTTTATTCATCTCAGGTATCTACCGTAGGACAAGTCCCACTTAAGCTTGTGCCTATTGAGAGCCGGGGCATCCTGACCACAGTCTAGCTGCTTACGTGGACGCGACAGATCACCAGAACCGATTTTGGCGTGATCAGTTTGGTTCCGTTGCCGGGACTTACTATTCAGATACCTTCAGATTGAAATCTTCTCAACCTAGCAAATCTACGGTTGGAAATGACAAACTCAAAGCAACAGGCTGCATCGGCCGCTCGACCGGCTGATCCAAAGATCTTCACATTCTCGCGACCACGTTGACCGGTCGCAAAGCATGCTCCCAAAACTCCCGGGAAAATCCCTGCCGATAATTCAAGAGGCAGGAGGTCAGCCCGGGACGTAGCACGGGTGATAGCGAAAAAGGCGGCGGAGAGGTCGCGCAACAGCAAAGGAAAGGCCGCACGAAAAACCCGTCAGGATGGAGATACCGCTAGTGAAACTTCTTGCGGAGAAGACACTTGCGGTAATGACGAGGTTAGAATCACTGGTGTAAAGAGGCCGGCTACACAGCTAGAGAGAGATCAAGCTGAGTTGGAAGATCTACGTCGCGAGCGGGCGCACGTAGAAAGGATCAGGGAGCTCGAGAGAAAAGAATTCGAGCTCCTCAAAAGGGTTGAAGCGGCGGAGCAAATCAAAAGAAAACCTCTCGAGCTGGAGAGGGTACAAGCCGACAGACCACGCAGCCGCGATCGTGGACACCGGGCTGTGGAAGCTCCTCGGGCAAGCGCACACAGCAGGTTGCGCGAGAGTGCCACGAACAGATTAGGAGCTCGGGTCAGTCCGGCCCCTAAAATAAGTGTTCACAGTCGACTTCACTTCCCCGAAGAGAGGGAAAGGCCCCGGGGTAGTGCCCAAGACCGGCTTGGGTCCTGAGCACGCTCACGCAGCCCGACGAGCTCGGACAGTACCTACAGGCCAGAGGCACAATCTCGGAGGAAAGGTTCCCGAGGGGGCAAGTCAAAACGCTCGCCGTCACCTCCAAGTAGCTCGCCCAGCTCGATCGCTTCATCACATAAGCGGTCGAAAAATGACGGCCGCGACCGGCGGAGCCAACACAGGTCCAGAGCGGATGCCTCGCCGGACAGAGGTCTAAAGGCCCTCCAAGAGCGGTTGGAGGCCCTTGAAGCAGGAAAGCTGGGCCTACCCGCGCAGATATTGGAAAGTTCGTTCTGCCGGAGGATTCAGAGGACACCACCCAACTATCGTCTAAGGCTTCCTGAATTAAAACTATATACGGGAAAGACGCATGCCGAGACTCATGTCTCCGGTTTTGAAGCCAAGATGGATGTATGCACCGCACAGAAGGATATGTGGTGCAAGGTCTTCATTAGCACGTTCGACGCAACGGTGCTGAAGTGGTTCAGGGAGCTCCCCAAAGAGTCGGTGGCAGATTGGAGCGACCTGAAGAAAAAATTCCTTAGGAAGTATGCCTCAGCAGGAGAGCTTCCCAAGGATAAATCCGACCTTGCGAACACAAAGCAAGGCCCAACCGAATCGCTAGCAGACTACATCCAGCGGTTCAAAAACGTGGCCGACGAGCTCTCCAATGTACCCGACGAGACGATAGTGGTCTGCTTTGAAAGTGGGCATCAGTCGGAAAGGTTGTTGGCAGAGCTAAATAACCGGAACCCGGCCACAAGCGCAGAAATGTTCATACTGGCCAAGGGTGTGGCAAAAATAGAGAAGACCTTGGCAGACAGGGCAAAAGCCAAAGGAGTTGCGGTGCCTGTGCAGAACGAGGAGACTAAAAACCCGGACAAGAGGGCCGGGCAGTCAAGCACCAGACAGAAGGCACAGGAGAAAGGGGAGAAAGAGGACAAAACGGTCTACACACCTCTGAATGCTTCTCGCGAGCACATCATGACCGTTCTGCAGCAGGAGAATAAGCTGGGAAAGCCCTACCCTCTGAGAGAGGTAAAGTTTCCTCGGAACCCAAACCTGAGGTGCGAGTATCATAAGGAGAATGGACACTCCACCGAGGAATGTCGTCAGCTGAAAAAGGCCATTCAGCGACTGATAGATCGGGGAGAGCTCAGGAGGTTTGAGCAAAGAGAGGAACCGGAAAGGAGGTCGGCACCGCATGGTCGGGAGCATGTTGAGAGGGAAGAATTCAGGATATCCACCATCCTGGAAAACAACTTGAGCATCACCCAGCTCAGCGACACCATGTACAGTCTGAATAACGTGGTGTCCCAACCTCGGGTGAAGGATGAGGTCGGTATATGCTTTTACCCCAGCGAGATGGCGAGCACCGATCTGGCTAAAGTACAGCCACTTACAATGCATCTCGGGATAGAGCAGTACACGGTTAGGCGGGTGCTCATCGACACAGGAGCCAATCGGAACATCATGTATTATGATTGTTTCAAGAAAATGAGGCTCACGGACTCACAGCTCATCCCGAGTAACATCCAGTTGGAAGGCTTCATCGGGCATCGAGTGATAACCAAAGGCACCATCTCGGTGAAGGTGACAGTCGAAGAGGGGGACATTTTCAGAACGGAGAAGATAGAGTTTCTCGTTCTCGACATTCCGTCACCCTACAATGCAATTTTGGGCCTTCCAGCCCAGGCCAAGTTCGGCATGGTCGTCTCTTCCCCTCATCAAAGAATCAAGTTCGCCGCCAACGGGAAGGTCGGCATGATGAGGAATGACCCGAAAAGTACTCTATCCCATTTGATAGAGACGCAGAAAGAAAAGGAGGCGACATCCCGAGGAAAGGCTCAAGCCGTGGAAATCTGTCACAGCCCGGCCAAAAGAGCCCGACCATCACCAGTCGAAGAAAGCCCGGTAGTAGTTGAACAGCTCGCGGTTCCTGAGAACGCAACTTCAACGTCCGGCCTGGCAAAAGATTAGCAGCTAGCGCGGGCTAGCAACCCTAGCTCGCATGACTCGGGCCCGAGCCCAAAAAAAGCCAAGATGATCACGATCGAGACCCTCGACAATCGCGACCTTCCAAACATTCAGCCACATGAGGACTTCGACGAGGTGATCATCAACTTCGATTTTCCCGACCAAAAAATAAAAATTGGTCTGGATATCGACGAGGAAGAACGTCAAGCTATCATTCAATTCCTCCGAGGAAACACTGATGTATTCGCTTGGAGGGTTGAAGACATGAAGGGTATTAGCGAAGACGTCTCCGTCCACAAGCTCAGCGTGGATCCCGCAATCACTCCCATACAACAGCGGCCACGGGTTTTCTCCCCGGAGAAGCAAGCAGCTATCAAAGAAGAAGTCGACAAGCTGCTCCGGGCCAAGATTATAAAAGAGATTTTTTACCCAACTTGGATCGCAAATGTCGTCATGGTAAAAAAGACCAGCGGCAAATGGAGGATGTGCGTGGATTACACCGACTTGAACAAAGCTTTCCCGAAAGACTGGTACCCGCTGCCCAGAATTGATCAGCTCGTGGATGCCATTGCCGGCCACAAAATCTTGAGTTTCATTGATGCCTACTCAGGATATCACCAAATCAGAATGTGGTTGGAGGATCAGAAGCTTACAGCCTTCCGAGCTGCGGGGCTTTGTCGCTATGTTATGATGCCTTTGGGCCGAAAACGCGGGGCTACATACCGAGAATGGTAAACGGTGTGTTCGGCGACCGCTCGGGCGCAACGTGGAGGCTTACATCGACGACATGGTCATTAAGACCAAGAAAGCCAATCACGTCGAAGATCTCAGGAAACCTTCACCACCTAAGAAAACAACATGAAGTGAATCCCGCAAAATGTGCCTTTGGGGTTGCGGGCAAATTCTTAGGATACATGGTGAATGAGCGGGGAATAGAGGCAAACCCGGGAAAAATCCAGGCATTGCTGGATATGAAGGCCCCAACGAGTATCAAAGTCGTGCAGCAGCTCAATGGCAGGATAACCGCCTTGAGCAGATTTATAGCCAAAGCTGCCGAGAAGAGCCTCCCTTTTTTTAAAATTTTGAAAGGGAGCCAGAAGTTTGCTTGGGGATAAGAATGCGACAAGGCCTTTGCGGAGCTGAAGCAATACCTGGGCAGCCCGCCTCTACTATCCAGCCCGGTCCCCGGAGAAAAATTATATATTTATATCTCGGCCTCGGAAGCGGCGGTCGCTGCTTTGATCGAGAAGAGGGCTCCATTCGAAGCCGATGTATTACGTCTCTCACGCGCTTCCGACGTAGAGACGCGATACTTGAATGTTGAGAAGGTGGTCCTAGCGTTGATAGTAATGGCGAGGAAACTATCACACTATTTCCAAGCCCACGCTTTGGTCGTCTACTCAGACTTACCTCTCCGGAAAATGCTGCAAAAACCCGATGTAGCCGGCCGAATGATGAAGTGGGCAGTCGAGCTCTCTGCTTTCGACTTCACATACGAGCGGAGGAAGGCAGTCCAAGGACAAGCACTCGCCGACTTCATTGCTGAGACATCATTCACTCACGATTATCCAGAGATTCCCTCAGCCGAGCTGGAGAAAGACTCATCACAGGTCGTCCCTCCGACCAAGAATATCCGCTCAAGCTCCCAGGAAACACGGCCTACTCACCACTGGCAGTTGTTCGTAGATGGATCCGTCAGCAGCTCGGGCAGCGGCGTGGGTTTATCCCTGGTTTCCCCAGATGGAATTGAATTTCGGAAAGTTTTCCGATTCAAGTTCCCCGCATCAAACAACCAGGCCGAATATGAGGCAGTGGTGGCAGGTCTACAACTAGCAAAAGACCTCACAGTAACACAAATTGTTGTCTTCAGCGACTCTCAGCTCGTCGTGAAGCAAATTTCGGGGGAGTATGGGGCTAATCACCCCACACTGGTAAAATACTGTGAGCTCGCAAGACAGCTACTATCCGAGTTCGACTACTGGGAGGTTCAGCAGATCGATAGAGAAAGCAACACTCGGGCTGACTACTTATCCAAAGTGGCTTCCATGGAACTAAAAGATCTGCCCCGAGACGTTCAAGTGGAATTCCTTGATTCCCCCTCAGTAGATAGAGAGGTCGTCTTGCCAATTATCGCAACCACGAGATGTTGGATAGATGAGGTCGAAGATTACATCGAGCATGGGACCTTGCCCGATGACAAAAACCTAGCCCGACAAATCAGAAAGAGAGCTGCTAGGTATACAAAGGTCGCCGGAGTGCTGTACCGACGATCTTTCTCAAAGCCTTTGCTAAGATGCGTGCGACCTGAGGTCACTGAAAATTTATTAGCAGAGGTACACGAGGGAGTATGCGGAGGACACCCCGGAGCCCGCACTCTCTCTGATAGAGTCATTTTCCACGGATACTACTGGCCTGCACTGAGGAAGGATGCCGAGGCCTATGTCAGGAAATGTGATAAGTGTCAAAGATTTGCTGATGTGCCCAGACTACCTTCTGTGCCCCAGACACAGGTTGTCGCAGCCTAGCCCTTCGATATGTGGGGAATTGACCTCATCGGTCCTTTTCCCAAAGCTCGCGGAGGTTGCGAGTTCTTGATTGTGGCTGTTGACTACTTTACAAAGTGGATTGAAGCCAAGCCGCTTGCGGGAATTGCTGAAGAAAAAGCCATTAGTTTTGTACACGACTTCATTTGGTGCAGATTTGGGCTACCTCGGGTTATAGTCTCCGATCACGGGACACAATTCGCCACCAAGTTTACAGCGAACTGCGAGAGGATGAATGTGAAACACTGGATGTCTTCAGTTGCTCACCCGCAAGGCAACGGCCAAGCAGAGGCCGGGAATAAGAAAATTCTATACTCCCTTAAAAGGAGCTTAGAAGAAAAGAAAGGAAGATGGCTGGAAGAGCTCCCTGCAGTCCTGTGGAGCATCAGGACATCTGTGCGGGGTCCGACGGGAGAAACGCCATTTGCTTTGACTTACAGCTCAGAGGCAATGGCACTAGTGGAAATGGCCCTACCTACAGCCCGGGTGTTACACTTTGATGAAAAGACAAATGCAGAAGCCCGGGGGCTGGACCTCGATCTGTTAGAAGAGCGCAGACTGGAAGCTCAGTTAAGAATGGCGAACTACAAGCAACTCGCAAAGGGCCATCATGATCGAAGAATAAAGGCAAGAACCTTCTCGGTTGGAGATTGGGTCCTCAGGAAGATCGAAGCCACAGGCAGAAATGCTCAGCGGAACAAGTTATCCCCGAACTGGGAAGGCCTCTTCCGGGTTACCTCGATCATCCGAGAAGGAACCTACCGACTAGCCGAGCAAGACGGAACATTATTGAAGAACCCTTGGCATGCTGATCACCTCAAGAAATATTATTTATGATTGTAACTACTACTTAATTTGGCTTTTCAATAGTCATGAGTCAAATTCAGCTTGGGGCTTTAGTTAGTCAGTCGTACGCTAGCTAGCTAGCTTTTGTTTCTCTACTAGCTAGCCAGGAGAGTACGTACTCAATTTATATGTATCTTTCGAGTAAAATGTATAACAACTCGGCCTTGTAAAGAAATCAAAGTTTGTTTACTCGGGTTTTCATATTACATTATTAAAATACCTAAAGTCAGCAGCGGGCTACTTTAAGGTATATTCAAAAATACTTATAGCGGGCAGCGGGACCCTTAAGTACACAAAACTACTCCGAGCTCGGTAGCAGACTACCCCAAGTAGTTTTTGAAGACCTCACTGCAAAGTCAATATTGAATCACTCAGTGTAGGTGGAATAAGTCATCACTGGAAAGTCAATAATGAATCACACCGTGATAGACTTTGAAAGATTACGAGAAGTCGACCAGAGTCACCCCGTAATAAACTAATTATTGCCGACGAGAGGCCAGAGCCACGTCGCAATAAATTCTAGAAGGATTGAAATTTGTATTCTATAAATTGATAGGATATAAGAACATCATTCATTCAAAAGAAAGCATGTTAACAAGCTAGAATTACTTGTTCATATTTACAAATAAAAACTACATCTACGGGTTAATATTACTTGTTCAAAATTTACAATTACAAAAATTTCCGAGCTCGCAGGCTCAAAACCAAGGTACAAAAAAAACTTTGCAGGGTAAAGCTCAGCGCACTTCAGCGTCCATCACATCCTTCTGGTTCTCAGCTCGGTTGGTCATTACACCTTCAGTATCCCTCAGCAGTTGGTCAGCAACCTTGCCGAGCTCGGCATTTTCTCGTTTTATGCCTTCCCCGGAAGCTTCCAGGGCCATCTGTTCGAGCCGAGCATCAACCAATTTCTCGACGTGTTGCTGAAGGATAGCTGGGTGTTCCCACGCCGGCCTACCAGCCTTAGTATCTTCCTCGTCAATAGCCTGGATGTCCTCACCATCAAAAGGCACGAGCACGGTGTTAGGTCCAAGGGTTGCTCAGTGTATAGGCTAGAGGGGGGGTGAATAGCCTATACTCTATGTAATAAAAATTTCATCCAATTTTTATCATTTAAAAAATGAGGAGTAGATGAAATGATTAATACAAGTTTATCATCTTCCTTATCGTAACTGCTTAGCCCAAGTTGGAAACATAGGTCATCCTAGATCAGCAGATGTAGATCATGGACACTCTGAATCAGCAGATATGAAACATGCAGTTGGAAGATTTATGTTGAACTTAGCTGATGGAAATGAGATTTGAGCAGGGGAAGAACAAACAGCATAAGTCAAACAATTTAGATTAAAGTAACTGTAAGGGTTTGATATGAAAGAGAGCTTAACAGTTGACTATAATCTGTATTAGATGCATCATTTACTTTCCTTAAACAGATTGCACATGATAAGACAAATTATACAAGAAAGAGAAATCAAGGCTGAATGTAACAAACATATATATTATATTAAAATTCAGCAGAGGTTTGCTCACAGGCAAACATGCTTAATACATCAACCTAGACTCTCTATTCTAGCAATCTCCTTAGGAAAAAGAAGGAGAAATGAAGAAAGCGAAATCAAATATATCGAAAATACATTAGAAGATGTACTTAATATTTATTAAGACATCTTCTTGTAGTTTCAACTCGATATATTTGTTGTGAGAAGAGAATATTAGGAGTTGTTCAAATAGCAAATATTTGAACAACTGAGTGCTAAGCACTCGACCAACAATGATGACACCTTATTGCACAATTGACACAGCTTATAATGTAGTATAAGTCCGCCGATATGAATGCAACTGACATGTAAGTTCCGCTCTTCATCGGACATCTTCAAGCTTGATCCGCTTCAACGATCTAAAAGATACTTGGTCTCTTTACTGGATAATGGAGTTGATGCCACTGAAGAGACTGAGTTCTTCGAAGGAAGAAGAACTCAAATCAACAATAAGGTTGTTGATCAAGCAGAGCTTCTCAGCCTTTGGATTTTCTTCTCTCTCTCTCTCTCACAAAGTGTTTGTTCTTACACTTGTGATTTCTCACTCTGAAGGAGTGGTTCTAGATTGAAGAAATGAAGATCAATACCACAACCTTTCTCAAGCATAAGCATACACAGTTTTTGTGATCTAGTGCTTGTGCTCTCTCTGTCTGGAAATGAGGATGAGAGTCTTCTTATATAACTGGAGAAGAAGAGATGACCGTTGGTGTATTGAATAGGTTTTAAGCCCGTTGGAGATCTGAATCTCGTGATGTAGCAGAGTACATCTTTGGATTTGTTGGGCAAAGACCTTCGCTAGGTTTAAGTCTTGAAGATAGTCCGTGACACAGCCGGACATAGTTGGACGTGTCGAGCTTAGCCTGGATGCGCCGACCGATTTGGACGTATCATAGCTTTGACCGGAGCGGCGTCCCGTGCTTGGCCTTTTAAAATGAAGCTTTGAAGACCGCGAACACCGTTCGAAGAGGAAATGTCTATTGGATAAACGTGAAGGTGCGACATCGATGCGTATCTTGGATTTGTCGACAGATCTTGTAACGGATCTATTTTGGCTTGAAGTGCGTTGAGTAACGACCGATGTATCTCGTGATCTTACGCTCGGCTTGTTCTAATGAGGATTTGGCCGATTCGAGATCCGCCATTATAGAACCGCGATGTAGAAACCGCGATGGTCACGATGTTCCTCTTGAATAAATAGCTTCTCTGCAGCTTGCTCGATGAAGTGCTTTGGCGGATACGAGAATCTGCCGATATAGAACTGCTGGTGTAGAGATGGCTATTTAGGCAGTCATAGCTGAAGGGAAATGTCTGCTAGTGAGACATCTGCCGATAATCACGTCAGCTGGCAATTTGAAGAGCTTGATTCATATGAAGGTTTGTCATCATTCTGGTAGGACAAAGACTCGGATATGTACAAAAACTTCCTAGTCTAGTGACCTATGCATTGTTTCTACAAGTTGCCACACTAACCGGTACGCAGCCCTTTTAGCCACTTGTGAAACATGCGTTGTAATGGGAACAAGCAAATCACTGTGTTGGAATATGCATACATATATATCACTGATTTTCGTGCATATTCCTAACAATCTCCTCCTATTTGCTTGAGACCATTACTACAATTGACTTATACATATAGCTCTTTAAAGCAGTTGTTCAATCCTTAGTAATAACATGCCACTACTAAATATTCATTTTATATCAAGGCATGCCCTAGGTTGAACTTACAAGCGATAGCGTATGTATAGTCACCTATTTGCTAAGTATTTACAGACTCAATAAATGAAAGAACAAATACGAAGCAATAACTGAAATGGTTGTTTAGGCAAATGATAATATTGCCTTAAGAGTGTGATTCTTGCATCGGATGATCTGAAGAATGTTGCTCAAGCAAGAAGTAGAAAGTATAAGTAACTGGTTATCTAGTTCTTAATCGAATTGATTAAGCATCTTCATCTAGTCAGCGTATTATTATAGTCATATAGTATTTTGCTGTATGGGTAGATACACAATTTTACAACAATCTTACAAGTTGTCTATCTCTCCTCCTTAATATTTGTCTATCTCTCCTCCTTAATAGTTGTTGTCTATCTCTCCTCCTTAATAGTTGTTGTCTATCTCTCCTCCTTAATATTTGTTTATCTCTCCTCCTTAATAGTTGTTGTCTATCTCTCCTCCTTAATAGTTATTTATCTCTCCTCCTTAATAGTTGTTGTCTATCTCTCCTCCTTAATAGTTGTTTATCTCTCCTCCTTAATAGTTCACACTTTGGGGAGGCATTACAACTTCACAATCTCTCCTCCTTAATGAATATTGTTCTCAATAGTGTTAATCCTACTATAATTTCTTGAGGCCTAACTTCCTTCACAATTACTACTTCATAATCACTTGGGAGCCATTACTTCCTTATATCACTTGGGACCATTACTTCCTTATTACAATCTCATAATCACTTGGGGCCATTACTTCCTTATTACAATCTCTCCTCCTTAATGGCCACAAGTTAAAGATAGATTGATAGTGATCAAATGAATTATGAGTTGTGATAGGTAGAGAGTAGGAAGTTTGGTTTTGTTAGACATTGTCATTTTAGAAATGCCGAATTGATTTAGCTAGATGTACTTCTGCAGAGAATATAGACCGTATTGAGTAAATACAGTCACACGTCATATTTGAAGATTCTTAGTGTGCAGATAGCGTATAATGCACAATTTTCATGTATAGGACTTACAGAATATGATATCGAGGTGAGGAATTGTGTTTCCATTGCTTGTAAGAAGATTTTACAAGAATGTAGTGTGACAAGCTTTATTTTGTAATAGGAGTGGCAAATAGGATAAACTGTTAAGTAGTAAAGCATTCAAAACAGTCTCCTCCTTAAAGTATATCAAGTTAAAACAGGCAAGTATGGTTGAATCGTATGCTGATTTTTGTTGGATGCATGAGATATACATCTAAAAACATGAGATGTAAGATCTGCCTACGAGGTATTCATCAAGAAAGTAAACTGCAGGCATAAACGAGTATGTACCAGGACGAATTTTGAATACTTAACTCAAAAGAAAATGGTAAATGTAGATAAACAGATGTTCACAAAATTAAACACGTTACCTATTTATCATAATAAAGCAAAAGAAGATTAGTTTGATAAACCAGAGACTTAGTAGTCATCCTAATGAGGTAGAGTTAGAGGATGAAGGTCTGCTGATTCTAATCGAAGGGAACATTGACCGCTGAATTTGACGCAGAATGGGTGTTTGCTGGTTGAAGCTCCTCCTGAGATGAGGGTTGCTCGAGGTGAGCATTTGAGGCGATGGGAGCAGGTGCAGTAGTAGCGGTACTGTCTCTTGTGGGAATCCAAGGGATGAAATTGGATACACTGTTCCTGGGGTCTCGAAGACGATTCCTTACACGACGAGATATTCGACGAGGTCGTTGAATTACTGGTGGAGGAGTGGCAAGGAGAACCATCATACGTTGACGCCATTCAGTGTGGGAAATGGGTCGATGAGGAGGATCAGGCGATTTGGTGAACACATGATGCAAATGACTCTAATGGTGGAGAAATTTTGAGATACGCAAGTCGGCTTGTTTTTGGAGACTGATACCAATTTTATACAACCTT
The DNA here is from genome assembly GCA_016624345.1 of Platycodon grandiflorus. Lineage (NCBI taxonomy): Eukaryota > Viridiplantae > Streptophyta > Magnoliopsida > Asterales > Campanulaceae > Platycodon > Platycodon grandiflorus. The sequence goes on along the minus strand of CM028361.1, from coordinate 28,469,598 downwards.
TTGAATTTTTGAGAAGATGAAAGGGTTTCTTGATTAGAGGAATGGGAAAAGACATTTTGGGGGCTTAAAGAAGTGAGTGCATTTAATGACAGTAATGATAGTCTGATTTTGAATTATGTCATCATGCTTAGTATAATTATGGCTAGTACATAGGCAGTCTAGAAGATATGTATATTATTATTATTTTCAAACAAGAAGTTTAAAATTAATACATAATTAGATTAATTTGATTGCCTTTATTGTGATATTAATAGGTACAACTGCTTCTAGAGATATTATGAGCTGTTATTTTACTTCAAGCGAGTTGTTTGAGTAAATTAATCAAAAATAGAACGGCATTGGTTGTTTAAGGACGAATTGGGGACAAAATAACTTGACCAAGCCATATGACACAGTTGTACATGACACATATGTGGAAGTTTTAGATGAAAGTGTCTTAAGTTTGTCTGATACCAATCTTGAAGTCTGATACCAATTTTGAGAGATTTGATGAGTCTTTTAATGAATGTAGACACTATCAGCAGGTTGTATTAGGTATTTGCTAAAGTAGGAACTGCGATACCAATTGTTATGTCTATTATTGGCGGTGTGATTAATATCGGCTAAGGTAAGGACAATGATACCAATTGAATAGACTCTATTTATAATGGACATCAATCTATTTAAGATTAATAAAGCTTAGTAAGAATATTAAATAGATCAAGTATGTGAGATATTGAATGTGTACCGAAATGATGTCCGTTCTTCTTCGTCCAATGATCTAGGTCATCTACATCAAAAGAAGAGATCTGCAGCCGAATTTTTCGAAGAGAGTGAGACGTAGCCTATATACGGCAGGGTCATATCGGTGTTCACTCGAGGAAGGACTTAATATTTGAAAATATTAGTCTTCCCAAGAATTCTTGAATGTCGACTATCTTGAGGATAGGTCGAGTTACTAGAGATATTTAACTACATCCTTTTGACAAAGAAACACATGATAAGGTGTAGCGAGTGTTTTGAATTCAATCGTAAACCAATTAGTTGTTGAGCCATTATAATGGGAACAACTAATCAAGCCTTTATAACTACAATCTCATAAGGTACACAAGATTTGTAGTTGTCATAACTAAGAACACAAAGTCTTTGTTGAATTGTCTTGAAGGGTTCGATTTAGCGACACCGTTGTTCAAAGCAGATTTACTAATGATCTTGATCTTTTAATCATGAAGGATAGAGATTGAGTAATAGCAGATTCCTTGATAGGTTGACATGAAGGTCATGAAAGATCGCCTATTTGTTAAGAGACTATAGATTTTGCGAACTTGAATTTAATCATTGTGAAATGATCTAATTCGAAAGGCAATTATTAGGAGTCTAAGGATGAGAGTTAAGCGGTAGTAGAGACTATAACTCGATATAGCGGTTGTTCAAGAATGGTTTGCTGATGGGATGTCAGCAGAGTTTGTGTCTCGGCAGAGTGACCATTTCATTAAGAACAATTCTTTTAATCACCGGAAGAGAATGGAGATCATAAAGAATAATAAGTTTGATCAACACATTCAAGACACATTAGTTCATGCTATCAAAGGAATGCAGACAAGTAGATAAGCATGAGGAAGAGTTGCATAGCTTGTATTCAATAATCCAAGTAGTTTTACACAGTATGTTGCACGGATCGGCTGATTACAAGAACAATACAACTGAGATTTTGACTGAACTGCAGATTACATGAGAAAGATACATAATGATTCAATTTACGTAAAGAAATATATGTTACAAATTTGTGTCCTATAGGTCCTAATCCTAGACATTAGATGAGGAGTCATCAGTCAAGGATTTAGAAGGAGTTGGATGATAAGAAGATGGCCGTGTTCTTTTTGATTTCCTCCAACTCTCGGGGGTGGCAGAACATCTTCACTTCTTCGGGTCATTATGAGAGCACCGAAGGGTGATGGCCGTCAAAGATGTGCTTGGCCCATGAATCCCCTTTGATATTCACAGGGACTTATGGTCGTTGTTAGCAGTTCGTCATCTTTGTCAATTCCATATTAGCTACTTAATTCAGCAGAACTAAATTATCTGCATCGCCCATCTTTGAGGTGATGGTCGGCATACCTACATATAACCAGAAGACTTGTTGCACATGGCAATATGTTAAATGTTTTCCAAACATTTGACATTTCTTTTCTGGGATCTTTTCTGTGAAGTTCAAGTATGCAAGCAGACTTCCAAACGTGGAATGAGTATGTGCTAATTGATTTTCCCAGTGATTCATCTGTAGACATTTTAGAGTATCAATGAGATTGATAGCTAAAAGTTAGAAGAGAGAATGAAATCACTTTTGCTGGCATTAATTGATGGTTTTCTATCTTACTTTTAAAACTAATTGACTAAAAGTGTTCTTAAGTGTTCTGACGATCATGGTTTGCAGCATATAAATCATGCTTGACAGCAAACTTTTATGATTGTCAGACGAGACAAAAGAAGATCTTTTTATCAATTGTTTTCTCAACAAGACTGTGGAACCATAATTAATGATTTCTGATATACAAGACTTGATGCAATTTCTCTCATGTTTGGGAACTGTGTATTGAAAAAGATTTTGGAAATGATTTTCACAGTTTACGTATTATATTGAAAATATATTTTTGAGAGAAATTTAGATCAGCTTTTGTGAAGTAACAGAAATAAAATCGAAACAACTCTGAATGAATATGAAGAAATCATACCCAGTTGTTGAGGAATCGACTTGATCCAATCTTAGGACTTGAATTTAGTAACATTTGTGAGATTTTGAATCATCGATTTGTAACTAGTGTAATCTATAGGCAGTTTGTGAGTTTTGTCATAGTAGAGATTGAATGAAGAAGGAGCTCTACTTATACTCACGGAGGTCAGACTGAAGGATACTCAATAATGGAGCATTACTGTTGAGTTGTCCTTCTGATCACGCCTTGGTAGGGATAGGCTGTGAAGTCTAGATATTCTCAAGATTCTTGGTAAGGATTGATGTTGACTGTCTTGTCGTTTTCCAAGATTTTGAAAATAGTTTTAACTTTAATCGAAGCAGTCAAACTTCGAAAAGTGTGCCTCCACCTTTAATTGACTTGAGAGAGTAGGTCATTAAAGGATTTTTACTCCTATAAGTCAGCACATAAAACTGAGCTTATGAAGTGTTGGTTGGCAGATATGGAAGTTCACCAACCAGGTTTTAAAAACATTTGAAACCGGTGATAGGAAAAATGCCGATTTGTTTTTGAAAACCATTTGCATAAAACAAATCATACAATCAATATATATTAATAAAAGTCCGATGACAGTTATTATGCATTATTGTCTGATGATATGTATTAGCATATTAGTTCAGCAGACATGAGCACAGGTCATTAGAAAGCAAATAGCTAACCTGTTTTGTATAGGCATGAGAGAGAGTCTTTATCAACTCCTTTGGACTTATCAGCAGATTTTTCACTTCATAGTTATAAAGTCCAGCAGGTGAGGATTTTGACCTTGAGTGAGTGAAGGACATGAGTGAATTCTCATGAGTGATCAGCAGTCCTTCATGAATCGCGCCATGTTACTATCTGCCGATGGAGAGAGGTGTTGCATGATTGACCTTTTCTGTCATATGAGTTCCTGCCTAAAGTACTCATAGAGAAAATTAGCAACATTTATGAGCTAAAGATAGCTCTAGTAATCCAATAATACAAATGAGACTTAATAAGCATGACAAAAGAATAATTTTTCAAAATACAGCTTATAAGTATAACCCAAAGTGTTAAGAGATTTGGAGCTGGGGTTACTTCCTCATTTAAACTCTTTGAACGCGTCTGCTCATGGTTGTTGAAGCACCAGTTCTACTATTGAGCATAGGTTCTTTGAGTGTATTCTTTCTCGGCTGAGGTTTTTCATTGAAGGGAGACGAATTCATCATTGATGTCCTTAGGCCAAGAACTTACAATCTCAGTGATTTTGAAGATGACATATCTTTGATTTCCTTTGAATTTCCTTTGAAACTCTTCTTATTTCCTCTGCTCTAAACTTTTATAAAAAGTTTTCTTGAGAAGGTGTTGGATTGGAACAATCGTTAGCCTTATGTCAAGAGAGCATGTTTTTGGAAGTGATTCTAAGTAATTCATCTATCAAATATGAGTTTAACCCATTTGCTAAAGAAGATACCAAGGTTTAAGAATAGATTTATGAAACATGCATAATCCTTAGCAAGTCAACCTCCACTATAATACTTCTCTTCACAATATCAATGTAATTCTGATATATGATAAATTTTCTTATAGTGATCACATTGTCATCACAATACTCTTTCTCACATGTTTTTGAAAACAAAAATTTATTTCGATTTGAAGATGGTTTTCAAAAGGCTTTCGGGTTTCTCAGTCAAAAGGTTTTTGTGAATAAAAGATTTTGAAAAGATTCCTTTTGACTATGCATCTAATCTGAGCAGCAGGATCTAAACTCTCAGGTTGTTAAGCCTGAAATAAAGTTCTGAGTACCGGCTCGATACCAATTGTTAGGTCCAGGGTTGCTCGGTGTATAGGCTAGAGGGGTGAATAGCCTATACTCTATGTAATAAAAATTTCATCCAATTTTTATCATTTTAAAAATGAGGAGTAGATGAAATGATTAATACAAGTTTATCATCTTCCTTATCGTAATCGCTAGCCCAAGTTGGAAACATAGGTCATCCTAGATCAGCAGATGTAGATCATGGACACTCTGAATCAGCAGATATGAAACATGCAGTTGGAAGATTTATGTTGAACTTAGCTGATGGAAATGAGATTTGAGCAGCGGAAGAACAAACAGCATAAGTCAAACAATTTAGATTAAAGTAACTGTAAGGGTTTGATATGAAAGAGAGCTTAACAGTTGACTATAATCTGTATTAGATGCATCATTTACTTTCCTTAAACAGATTGCACATGATAAGACAAATTATACAAGAAAGAGAAATCAAGGCTGAATGTAACAAACATATATATTATATTAAAATTCAGCAGAGGTTTGCTCACAGGCAAACATGCTTAATACATCAACCTAGACTCTCTATTCTAGCAATCTCCTTAAGAAAAAGAAGGAGAAATGAAGAAAGCGAAATCAAATATATCGAAAATACATTAGAAGATGTACTTAATATTTATTAAGACATCTTCCTGTAGTTTCAACTCGATATATTTGTTGTGAGAAGAGAATATTAGGAGTTGTTCAAATAGCAAATATTTGAACAACTGAGTGCTAAGCACTCGACCAACAATGATGACACCTTATTGCACAATCGACACAGCTTATAATGTAGTATAAGTCTGCCGATATGAATGCAATCTGGACATGTAAGTTCTGGCTCTTCATCGGACATCTTCAAGCTTGATCTGGCTTCAACGATCTAAAAGATACTTGGTCTCTTTCTTGGATAATGGAGTTGATGCCATGAAGAGACCGAGTTCTTCGAAGGAAGAAGAACTCAAATCAACAACAAGGTTGTTGATCGCGAGCCTTTGGATTTTCTTCTCTCTCTCTCACAAAGTGTTTGTTCTTACACTTGTGATTTCTCACTCAAGGAGTGGTTCGGATTGAAGAAATGAAGATCAATACCACAACCTTTCTCAAGCATAAGCATACACGTTTTGTGATCTAGTGCTTGTGCTCTCTGTCTGGAAATGAGGATGAGAGTCTTCTTATATAACCGGAGAAGAAGAGATGACCGTTGGTGTATTGAATAGGTTTTAAGCCCGTTGGAGATCTGAATCTCGTGATGTAGCAGAGTACATCTTTGGATTTGTTGGGCAAAGACCTTCAGTTAGGTTTAAGTCTTGAAGATAGTCCGTGACACAGGCTGGACATAGTTGGACGTGTCGAGCTTAGCCTAGATGCGCCGACCGATTTGGACGTATCATAGCTTTGGCCAGTGCGGCGTCCCGTGCTTGGCCTTTTCGAAATGAAGCTTTGAAGACCGCGAACACTGTTCGAAGAGGAAATGTCTATTGGATAAACGTGAAGGTGCGACATCGATGCGTATCTTGGATTTGTCAGACAGATCTTGTAACGGATCTATTTTGGCTTGAAGTGCGTTGAGTAACGACCGATGTATCTCGTGATCTTACAGTTTCTCGGCAGTTTGTTCTAATGAGGGATTTGGCCGATTCTGAGATCTGCCATTATAGAACTGCTGATGTAGAAACCGCTGATGGTCACGATGTTCCTCTTGAATAAATAGCTTCTCTGCGGCTGCTCGATGAAGTGCTTTGGCGGATACGAGAATCTGCCGATATAGAAGCGGTGTAGAGATGGCTATTTAGGCGTCATAGCGAAGGGAAATGTCTGCTAGTGAGACATCTGCCGATAATCACGTCAGCTGGCAATTTGAAGAGCTTGATTCATATGAAGGTTTGTCATCATTCTGGTAGGACAAAGACTCGGATATGTACAAAAACTTCCTAGTCTAGTGACCTATGCATTGTTTCTACAAGTTGCCACACTAACCGGTACGCAGCCCTTTTAGCCACTTGTGAAACATGCGTTGTAATGGGAACAAGCAAATCACTGTGTTGGAATATGCATACATATATATCAGCTGATTTTCAGGCATATTCCTAACACACGGCACCTTTCCGATTTAAATCATCGAAGGGGTTGGAGGCCCCCCATTCAACCAGCGTTTCAAGCGGTATCCCGGCACCCGCTGCAGCTCGGAGAATCTGATATCGTCCTTTCATCATATATGGGGCAATGTCCTCGACGAACGACTCAGTCTCCTTGTACTTGGCGATGAGGGTCTCTTGGCCGGGGTACCGTGCTCGGATATCTTCAAAGTCCAGGTTGAGCTTTTCCACCCTCCTATTGAGATCCTGGATGGCCGCCTCGTGCTCCGAGCTCTTAGCAGTAAAGAACTATTCAAAATTCTTCATCTCTTGCCCGGTGGTCTTCAGGGCCTCCTCGGCCTTCAATTGAGCTTCCTCGGCCTTAGATTGCGCCGTCACCGCGGCGAAGAGTGAAGCCTTGGTTTTCTCGAGCTCTGCATCCTTGGCCTTCAGCTCTTTATCTTTTGATCGGAGCTGATGGCGAAGGCGGGATAGCTCGGAGGTATCCTCTTTGACCTGCTGAACGAGGTCAGACTTCAACTTCTCGGCCTCAGCCAATCGAAGATCGAAGTACTTCGCATAGTGGGCCATCTGCGAACAAAGAAAGTTAGCACAAGAAAATGCAGGGAAACTTAACAAAGCTATTGTATAAGTCACAAACCTCCACCAGCGAGCAGGTCATCGTCTTCAGCGCATGATCGGAGGACTGCTGCAGTAGCTTGGCCATCCGAGGAGAATCGGCGTAGGCCTGGACCTGGTTAAACAACACAGTCTCGGGCACGCCCATCCCGGCTATTACCTCAACCTCCTCTCCGGCACGCCCATCCCGGTCATATCAATTATCGGGGGCTCGGCAGCAATCCCCAACCTTGTGTCTCTTCAGTCGGCCCCGACTTCGTCGCCTCAGCGGGAGGCCCAGATTTCTGCTTCTTGCGAGCTCCAGCCTCATCACTAGCCGAAGCTCGCTTGGTCTGCAGAAGAGCCACGGAGATTGGCACAGCATGCACAATTCCCTCAGCCCCTATCGGCTTCATCGGGGGCAAAACGGCTGCATCACCTCCAGCAGCAGCCTGAGATCGCCTCAGCTCTTCTTTGCGAGCTCCGGAGGCAGTGGTCCTCTTAACCCGGAAGGCATTGGCCACATTCACCATATCTGCAAAAAGCACACAAGTCAATATCAACACGAGAAAGAAATACTTGAAAGAAAAATGCAAAACAGATATGAATAGCATTACAACCCTCGAGAAGACCCTCAGAAGGAGGCAGGCAGTTACTTTCTTCTACCCCGGCACAGCGTTCACATTGGATGCAAAACTTGTCATCCATGTGTCCTAGCCACCCCGGGGCAGACTCCAACTCAGGCATGACACACCTCGGGTGAACCCCGCTGAAAGTCCTCCTCGACAGCCCAGTCATCGAGAGGAAGGGTTCATCCGCGAGTATCGCCTCCCAGTCATAGAGGCGGGTTTGTTCCTCGTTAGTAAAGAGGGGGTCTCGATCACCGGCTGCACTATGCCATCGTAATCCCCCAGCCTCTTTAGGCGCTTGAGCCCGTGCACTCTCCCCGAAGGCACATTAAAATTCCAGCCCTTGCAGCTCTCCACCAGGATAATCTTATCAGCCCAGCCGTCTACCTTCCCCGGGAAAGGGGTGAAGAGCTTTATCCAGTTGTTGTGGGCTTTGCATTGGAGACGATGGGAAGAGACCCATGTCTGGAAGTAATATCTGAAGAGGGAGAGAGACGGCTCGCAGCCCAGAGCTCGGACACAGGCAATAAAGCATACCAGCGTCCTCACCAGCCCCAGAGAGAGGTCGAGGGGCATTGTTGATGTCTCCTCGAGGAACTCGCATATAAGGGGGTCAAGAGGGAGCCGTAGCCCGCCGAAAGTGAAGAAACTGAGGTAGAAGCCCACTCTTCCGCGCAGGGCCTTCAGCTCTACCCAGCTCTTATCAGCACTCGGGATCGATGCCCGGAATCCCGTTGAGTGATGGAGGGCCTCCCACGTAGAGATATCAGAAGAAGAAATCCTATTCCTCCAGTTCCTCGGCAGCGCAGCAATAGCCGCTTGATCGGCCCTCTCAGCCGAGGTGGACTCTCGAGCTATAGAGGTATCGGCCCTGCCCGACGTAGCACCTCGGTCATCTTATGCAGATTCTTTGATCGCGACTCGTCAGTAACTGATGTCTCGCGGAGTTGGCGAGCTCGTTCAACTCGGAGGTTCTGCAAGAGCCGGTTCACTGTGAAATATTTGCAGATCAGGGCAGTTACTATTTGATTTTTGTCCTCTAGCACTTCCATTTGAGCGGCAAATGGGAGTGGAGGGACCCAATGGGGCTCATCAGCCACTACCCTATCCGAGAAGTCGGACCCCGGCCCTAAAATCTCCCGGGCACTGGAAGTACGATCTCCCTGATCCTGGCTAACCGGTATATGTTCTTATTTGTGGGAGATCGGGCAAACACGGACAGAGATGGAGAATCACCTAAATCTACGGGACCCCGGGGTACTAATGGACTGGCACCATCCAAGCTCGGGGAATATCCCGAGGACGAGGATGAGTCCGACGACGGGGTAAATTCTGGAACCCTAAAGCTAACACCTCGCCTACCCGAAAACATATTGAAAGGAAATAAGAATTCAAGTATGGGTAGATCGGAATACCTGTTTCAAGATAGAAAGCTCGGAAGGCGGGGATGTACGGAAAGCACCTGAGAAACACGTGAGACCTGAGACACGTGGCACCGGAGGTTAGCGCCGGAATAAATGGCGATCGCCAATAGAAAAACGACGATCGAGATATATAGCAACTGAGGGCAAAAAAGACCGAAAAAAGTGGATATAAAGATAGAGGAGGTTCAGACGAAACTAACCTACGGAGTAGAATCGACGAAAGAGGCAGAAATCAGCGAGGAAAAGCGGAAAGACGATTGAAGAGATGTCGCCGGAAATCGCAGGTCGCCGGAGTAAAATAGGGTTTTTTAGCAAAAAGTGATGATCTACAGTTCTAAAACCCTACTTATACCCTCGCGATACGACGTCGTTTGTACGGAAGACCCGAATTTCGACCCGGAATCAAATGGATAGTCCGCGTGTTTTCTCCCAGAGACCATCAAAGCGACACCGTTTTGGTCAAAACGACGGTTTTAATTCAAAAGTTGAAAAGACGGGCATTTAATGAAAGCCGTCAGAATGTTTCGCGCCAATGATTTGGCACAGATTCCAACGAGAGGTGTGTTGGTGACGCTTCTACCTACTGCCTCAGCGCGAGCTAGATTTCCCGACTTAAAGGGTAAACCCTTACTTCGCGAACTCGGGGGCTACTGAAGATACAGAAATATCCACCCTCCACGTGGTATCAGAGGGACACGTGGCCAAGCTGATCTGGAGACCGGAGGAGATGAGTCATCACCCCGAGCTCGGAAATACAACCCGGAGCCCGGGTTCTCCGTCCGCTTCCGAATTACCCGAGGAGCCAAATATGGTCATCTTCCCCGCTCGTGAACCTAAGGAGCTCGCATGGTCTCAGACCCGAGCTGTCCTATTAAAGACCCCGAGGTAAGCACCTTGGGAGACAAAGAAAGTCAACGAAAGCTGCCGCATTCAATGCCCACCAGCTGATGTGTCATCCCGGGACCACCATCTGGCATCCTATTGGGCAGAAAGGATACTTGCCCTCTAAGGAAAGCTACATCTAGAAGGTCAGGGGGACAAACAGGGAAGTTCTATCCTCTGCATCAGAACAGGTCACTTCCACATTAAAGCTCATCAATGCATATTGCGGCTGTCAGAGATAGGGACATGGCAGCTCACCCCAGGTCGACACCTGGCAGACCCACTTGGTCCAAACCGACTTTACATCAGTATAAATACAAGGTGATAGCCTTCTTTTATGGTCTAAGTTCAAATTAACACACACAACTACAAACTCCCAAAGAATTCAAAGCAAACACTCTTGAGAATAGCCTGAATCCTCACCGGAGACCTTTATCCTTACCATAAACTGATTCTCTCACCGGAGGGTTGGTCCAGCTCCCTAACGGTGCTGTTTATTCATCTCAGGTATCTACCGTAGGACAAGTCCCACTTAAGCTTGTGCCTATTGAGAGCCGGGGCATCCTGACCACAGTCTAGCTGCTTACGTGGGCGCGACAGATCACCAGAACCGATTTTGGCGTGATCAATGCTATTGCTGGGTTCTTTTGTACATGCATGTTTGATTAGTGGTGCTTCCTGGAGTGATTCTGATAGCCTATGAAAGCTTCAATTAATGGCAGTTTGCATGATGTCTTTTATATAAGACATACACCTCCTTCAAAATAATTATCTGTTTTCTTGTTGACTTATAACTCAACATGCGCAGCTTTATTTATATATCTTCTTTTTGAATAACTAATTAAATCAACTTGTATGAGAATACTATATATTAAGAATTTGGAGAGTGGTGCTTAATTCCTAGAGTGATTCTGATAGCTTGATGAAAGCTTAATTAATAATTATGCATGAAGATTGATGGCAGTTTGCATGATGTCTTTTATATATGTAGTATAATAATAATGAATATATATAGCTAGCTCCTTCTTCAAAATAACTATGTATCAATTAATTTTCTTGACTTGTACAGCTCACCTTGCAGCTTTATTATATATCTTCTTTTTGAATACTAATTAATTAATCAACTTACTTGTATCAGAATACTGGAAGAATGTTTCTCGATCGATCTTAAAGATGGATAGTTATTTGGTAAGCTGGAGTAGTATTTTTCTTCGTGAAAGTGTATGATAGATCTTTGTGCATGTTTCCCTCTTCTTAATTTATTTTGTACGTGTTTTAAACTATTTAATTTGTATGCTGATTTATTAATAGAATTTCCAAGTGAGTATGGAAACCGCCCGGCTGTTAGTGTTAGACACAACGATTACCCGGCCACTTACTGTCTTGTTCCCTTATCTCTTATATAAACAAATTAATGGTAGCTAGGCTGAGGCATTGGACATGTGTTCTTGTTTGTTTAATGATTTGGAGGAATATATATATATGATAAATAATTTATAATCACTTATAGTATAAACCGTAGTCGGCTAGTCGCTGCTTATGTAATAATAATGCAATCTCTGAATGTGGATATCTTCTTGTTTCTTAATGAAGTAGCAAACTTTTGGAGAGATGGTTAAATCATATCATAATTAATTAATTACTCCCTCCCTCAGTTCCAGGCAAATAGTTTATTTTTTATTTTAAAAAGTCAACATGGAACTAAATCAAATCAAAATATTACATATTTTACTTGTATTTTAAGAAATAAAATTACATTAGTTAAAAACTACATTAAGAATACTATTAATTACAACTTTTATAACTTTGTAAAAATAAATAAATCTATGTAAATTATCAATCAAACTTTACTTAAGTTGACTCAAAAAAATCAAAGGTAAACTCTTTGACCGGAATGGAGGAAGGAGTATTAACTTATTTCTTAGAACAGTTGTAAGTCTCGGATAACATAACACTCTTGGACAGTTTGTAACATGATTTTTTCATATGCCTAAGCAGCTAACCTCTGATGAAGGTGGGTGGCTACTTCTCAATTATTGCTGGTGATGACACCTTTAAAAACTCTATACATGGTAATTCTAAGAATTGGGGACTAATTCTACCTAATTAACATCATCAAAACTATCCTAAATACAAGGTTCTAAAAAATGAATTGAATTGATGTTTTGGACCAATTGAGAATGAATTTCTTAAAAGACTTTTGGTATTAAATAGTAATAATGTTGATGAAGATGATAAAACGATATTGTAGTTGTTATAATAATAATTTGGACAATGCTACATTCACCTAAAGAGTACAAAAAATGTTGTACCTAATGATATGACACTCAAATCTAATGTTGGATTTCGGTTAAATTTTTAAATCAAACATTTGTTGCCTTATGGTACAGAGGATCTAACCAGAAATTTAACCGGAATCCAACATTAGATTTGGGTGCCATGTTATTAAGTGCAATATTTTTGGACTCTTTAAGTGAATGTAGCATTACCCTAATAATTTATTCAATGTGATTTTTTTATCATCATTATCATTAATAAAAAGAAAACATGTTTTCATCCAAATGAAAGCTCTTAACATAATAACATCATCTGTAGAACGTTAACTTTTAGCCTTTTTTAATATTATAATTTTGATTTGGTATTTTTTGGATATAAAAATTATTTATTGAAACTTTTTGGTTGTTTTTTCAAAGGAAAAATAAAAAAAAACTTTGAGTATATGCTACATGCACATAATGAGTACATAATTTACCTAATTTTGTGCACAAAAGATGTGAAATTTTATGTGTCATGTTATTTGACACATTATGAGCCAACTAGATGATACATAAGTTGTTGTTCCACACAAGAGTCTAGCATTATTAAAAAACTCTTCTAATCTTCTCCAAACCATGTTGTTTTACAATCCATTTTTGATTGCCTTGCCTCACCAAATTATGTTCTTTGACAAAATACAAGAGGTATGATATTACAAGCTCGAGCTTGTGGTATTATTACAAGCTTAATGTTACTGTCATCAGAACAAATTTACTTAATTAGATCTCCAGATTAAAATTTTCCCTTTCTAATTAAAATTTACAAGCAAAATAGTTTAAATATAGTATGATCCTGCAAAAAACATGTTACCAAATATGGAAAGACATATTTATATAACATAAATAGCTTGGCCATGCATTGGGAACAAAGTATATATAATTCTCATTTTGTCCTTGATTTATTTTGTCTTGAAATATAGAAAGTCATGATTTTGATTATACTTGAAATATGAACAGTCGTGATCTTGATTGCATATGCGATTGAATATATGTGATACAAACAATTTTATTTTTTACTAAATTATAAATTGTATTGAACACCTAAAGCTGTCATTGAAATCCGAGTATAACAAACAACATAAATATGTGCATTCCTTTGAGAATCCACACATTGTTAGCAGTTGAATAACATAGTTTTATAGTATGAAGATATTGCTGCAAAATGCCTCCTCTTTTCAGTTTAGTACGGAACATCAATCTAACAAAGTTATAGGCATTGAACCTTCGATTAACACGCATTTATAGTGTACATGAGGTCACAACTTTGTTAAAGAAGACAAAGAAATAATCTATGAGAATTGCTATTTACACCCATAAAATTGCTGAGTACACCCAATTACTAAGTACACCCCTTCCTAATTTTCTATTATACCCATAAGAATATTTTTCCCAAAATATTAAGTACACCCCACCCCAAACACACCTCACCCCATCCTCCTCCTTCCCGTACACCCCCCACTTCCTTCCCCCCACACACGCCACTTCCTTCCTCCTCCTTTTCCCCCGCCTCCACCCACCCACCACCCCCACCCACCTCCCTTTTACTTTGATTTTTTTTTGAACACCCACTTTCCTCCTCCTCCCCTACCCCACCTCCTTCCCCGCCACCCCACACACAGCCCCTTTCCTTTTTTTTTTTAAAAGTTTGTTCGGCACTGTGTTACAGAATAGTGGTGTTCGGCACTCCTACCGAACATTACTATGGGTGTTCGGCACCCCCTACCGAACATCACTATGGGTGTTCGGCACCCCCTACCGAACAAAAAAAAAAAAAGAGTATTTAGGTCTAAATTTATAATGATATTTTTATAATTTTTGTTAGGAGGTGTACTCAGTAATTTTATGGGTGTAAATAGCAATTCTCATAATCTATTTCTAATGAGAATGTTCAAGATCAAGAGGATGAAGTTCACTATTAAGCAAGGGAAAGAATGAACACGAAGTTTACTGAAAATCGTTATACATGTTGAACTATTTAAGTGTGCTGTTTATTTTTATTCTTTTGACAATTAAATTTGGACATTTAATTATATTGCTGTCTATGAGTTGGTTTCAATTTGTATTATTATTTAATTTCTTTCGTATTATTTTATTTAAATTTTTTTTGAAATAGTCTGTTTTTAATATGTTTCTTTGTCTAGAGTTACCAATCCTAAGAACTTTTGAATTTTGATATGTAATAGTAATAGTAGTAGTAATCGTACGTACATTTTCAACGACCAATGTTGTATTTAAAAAAATATTTTAAAATATATAATATTTTTTTAAAATTTTATGTAACTCTGATTTTCAATATTTCTTTTTCTTAATCCTTACGTTATAATTTTTTGTTTAATTTATATGCATCAAACTCATAATCTTTACGTTATAATCATTATTTGCTTATTTTTCTAGTATTAAAATTTTGAATTGTTTTATTTATGTAGATAATAGATTACGTGCATTTATTATATCGAACTCATAATCTTTACGTCTTAATTATTTACTTAATTTTTATATATTGCGGTCATTATATATCGAGCATATAATCTTTATATTAAAACTATTTATTTATTTTATTAACCTGAAGTTTTTTTAATTATTTTATTTATATGGATAAAATTTTTCTGCATCGCACAGGTGCTATACTAATTATCATTAACTTAATAACATTTAACAATCTAATAACACTAAAAATAAAAATAAAAATAAAGCTTATAATAATACAAGTAGGTATCATTTGCCCAAATACAAAAGCAAGTTGATATTTAATTTAGAGGATTGCTATTTACACCCATGAAATTACTTAGTACACCCAATTACTAAGTACACCCCACCCTAATATTTTCAATCACTTAAAATACTAGGTACACCCCCTATTAATTTCCTATTCTACCCTTACCAATATTTTTCTCAAAATACTAAATACACCCCACCCTAAATACATCTCACCCCATCCTCCTCCTCCAATTACTAAGTACACCCCACCCCCTTCCACGCCTCCTTCCTTCCACCCCCCACCCCCAACACACGCCACCTTCCATCCCCCCAACACAGTGCCTCCTTCCTTCCCCCAACACAACCGCCACATTCCTCCTCCCTCCCACCCCACCTCCTTCCCCCACCCCACACACACCACTTCCTTTTTTTTTTTAAACAGTTTGTTTGAGTCGAGTTATAGAACACCTATAGTGGTGTTCGGACTCTTACCGAATACCTATAGTGATGTTCGGCACCCCTACCGAACATTACTATGGGTGTTCGGCACACTTATCGAACATCACTATGAGTATTCGGCATCCCTACCGAACACCTATAGTAATGTTCGGTAGGGGTGCCGAACATCCATAGTGATGTTCGGTAGGAGTGCCGAACAACCTAAAAAAAAAGGTATTTAAATCTAAATTTATAATAGTATTTTTGTAATTTTTGTTAGGCCAGGCACTGAGAAATTCTATAGGTGCAAATAGCACTCCTCTTAATTTATCTTCGCTACCCATCAACCGCTCATCTTCAACACTTAATTCTCGTGTTATTTCTCTCAGTTGAAACTAGTCACTTTCAATCTGCACCAGAATTCAATTCAATAAACAATTCTCCCAAACAAATTTCAACTCCATAAAAAATGGCGCGCTGTACAATCAATTCCTAACTGCATAGCTTTAACAATGTTGTTGAAATCCGTTATTCAACGGTGGCTAGCATCTCTTTTAAAGCCATGGCTGCTCCACGAACTGGAATTGGAACTCAACCTAGGGTTCCTTCGTTCCCACGGTATCGCCAAGAACCTACGGTTCGACACTTCGGCTCTCAATCAGTTACTGGACGACTCGACTGGCTTCTCATTCACTGAATTTCGGGTCGATCAATTGAGCCTCCGAATGTCCAATTGGTCTGCCCCTGCCTTCACAGTCCAAGTTCACGGCGTCCATGTCACTCTTGCCGTGCGGTACCTCATCTCTTTCTCTATATAATCTATCTCTTCTGCTCAATGAGTCCACTTTCGATATCTGAAAGTCAATATGTGGTTATATCAAATCAACATTCAACACACATTTTGTTTTTTAGGTATCAAAGTTTTAAGCGTTCAGAACTACGTTAAAAGTTGCTATGAATTGTAATTTTTACTCATTCCGTTTCAAGCAAAGAGTCTACCGGACTATTTTGATGTTTATAATTTTCTTAATCTTTCAGTCAATACCCTTCACTTGTGTTCTAATCATCTTGGTTGTGCTTAAATATTTTTGTAATTACGACTAACTCTAATGACACTAATATATTCCTTAATAATTAGACTTTTTAAACGTGGACTCTTTGGGTGAAACGGATGGCGTATCATTTCATAAAGACAAGTAAATTAATGTAAATATTCGGTCAAGTTGATCAGAAAAAAGTCCAACTGTTCTCTTTGCATAGAGGGAGGAAGCATGTGTGTGTGTGTGTGCAGTTGATTAATTTTTGAGTGTTTTTGACGTGTAAGGGAAGTGGAGGGTGGAGCCCGCCGAAGCCGGGACACATTATTGGATGATATGAAGAAGGCTTTATATGAAATTGATCCAGAGGTATTTCTTTTGTTTCCTAATCCCCTCAACTGTTTGGGCATTTAATACTTCACTTGGGAGTGGGGTTATACAGATTATTGGGAATTGCCGAAATCTGTAAATATTTTTGGCTAGATTCTGTGTAATTTGAAATTATTTGATTGGATCTAGGTTTACTTTGTTATACTCCCTCCGTCCTTTAATTATTGTCTTGTTTGACCCGGCACACGAATTAAGAAAAAATAATTGACTTGATTATTAATATTGATATAATGTGTAATTTTCTTTAATGTCCATGTGTATGTGGCCCATAATTAAAGTAGGGGAAAAAGTAAGGGTAAAATGGTAAAAGTAATGCTCTAAAAAGGAAAGTTTTCAAACAAGACAATTATTTTGGGACGGACAAAAAAGGAAAGGAAGACAATA
This sequence comes from Platycodon grandiflorus, assembly GCA_016624345.1. Taxonomy (NCBI): domain Eukaryota; kingdom Viridiplantae; phylum Streptophyta; class Magnoliopsida; order Asterales; family Campanulaceae; genus Platycodon; species Platycodon grandiflorus. The sequence continues at coordinate 28,452,206 of CM028361.1, read as the reverse complement.
ATTTAGGGACGGAGGGAGTATTTGTTATATTCAGTATAGAAAATGTGGGATTGATGATTATGTCCGGAATTAGTACCAGAGTTTTTGAGAAAGTAGATTGTTTCGTTGCTCTGTAATCAGTAATATGCTCTTGAAACAATTTTTTTTTGGGTGAACCTCTTGAACTTTATTTAGTGACAATAAAATGGTGAAGTTGATGCCTGTAAGCTTGGTTTTGAGCTCTTCGATTGTGTTTTACCCTCACCATGCTTCAACTTCAATTGTCTAAGAAGCTGTTTATGCATCTTATTGAGGGAGAACAAAGAAAGAGAGGATATAGAAAAATCAGACGAGAGTGGCTTGGAAACAATACTGGAGAGTGAAGGAAATGTTGCTTCATACCGTAGGATGTTTCTCTTAGAAAGGAATAAATTATGAATGTTAGCTCATGCTGCATCGGAATACCATCCTGTCCAGATATATAGCATCTTGAATTTACTAGGACTCCTATTCCTCACTCCTTATTTTGATAATATTTATCTTGAAACATGAGTTTTTTGCTTCTGTTATCGTAGGTGGATGAAGTAACTGCCATAAATAGTTTGTATATTCAACACTTCAATTATTGTGACCCTGAATGTGTTAAACTGGTTTGTCTGTGGATTTAGCATGTTATTAATCCATTATGGGATTCTTGAAAGTAATCAATTTGTGCTTAGTTTCTCACAACCTTCACTTACATGCTTTAGCGTACATGCCTTGTTCTTTGTCTTGCAAAATCCAACCATGGTGATACATTTTTGATGGATTCCAGGGTAGTGCTTTACATGATGTCATGGAAAGGATTTCGAAGATCACCTGTTTGAAGAGTTGGACAACTTCTCTTCTCAATGTTATACTAACTCATTGTTGCTTACAGATGCATGATATTAATCTACTAGTTCAGTCCAACATCTCAGATGGTTCCTCCTCTTGCTCGTTGGAGATAAATGAGGTTAATGCAGAATCTCGACATATCGAGTCTGGATGTCTTATTAGAGGGTTCATGAGCTCACTTATTTTACCTTCAAGAGAAAGCTATTTTGACATTGAAATCAAATGTTCTAAGATAGGATTGAAGAGTAAAGACCATGTTAGCACCGTGTTTTCTATAACAGATCTGCTCTGTTCCATGAAGTTGATAGATCTTCAGCTGATAAATTTTCATTGCTGTGTTCCAGAATTAGATATTACATTTTCTCCTACAGATGTCTCCATCATATTAGTGTTTATCAGACAGTCATCAAAAAGCTTCTTGCATACGAGAACTGGTAGGCAGCTATGGAATAAAGCTGCATGTAGGATTAGGTCTCTGATTTCTACTCGTAGATGGCCAATGCCGAAAGTAATTAGTATTGTATGCCTATGGTTGCGTTATATCCGTGCTTACGAGAATTTGCTTTTACTAGTTGGATATCCTGCGGACAGCATGATAAAAAGATCTGCTGTTATGATGTCTAGGGACCACATATTTTCGAAATCTTTTAAACACCAATGGCAAGTTATTTCGGAAACTGAGAAGGAGCTTCCTACTGCTTCGATTGCACTAGCACGTAAAGTAGTTCGCTACAGAGCAGCGACGAACTTTATTGAGGTTAAAAATGAGCTCTTGGCCAATAGCAACTTCAAGTTCTACCAAAAGATACTTCAAATCCTAGCCTGTATTTGGAATACTATTTGTGGAGTGTTATGCTCAATGATATACTTGCTCTTTTTGCAAAAAAAGTTTGTTTCTCATCCAAAAATGAATAAAAATGGAATCCTTTCTGAAGATATCTATCCAGATCATGGTTTCAGTGTAACCATGGGAAAATTTTTAATTACCATTTTCCCGGAAAGTTCTGTTCGGTCTTATGGTGGTGGAAAAACAGTGTCTGGCACTGGGATCTCGTCCCCAGAGTTGCTTTCGTTTTGCTTATCAGTTGATGCATTTTTCTTGATTTTCAATGAAAATATCTGTGAACATTGTTTGTCTTTCTCCTGTGGGAGCTTGAAGGTTCTATCATCATCTGCTGAGGGAGCTAGCTCAGCTAATGATGGAAGTTACATACAAGGACCCCAGAAGAAGAGAGTAAATGATTCAAAAGTTGTTGTATGGGGTAAACCTGCATCTGTATTTAACTATGCAGAAGCAGGGGAAACTGGCCCTGAAGACGCCACAAAGACTTCTGTTCCACTTTTGGGAAGTCTTTTGCAACAAATGTGGTTAGATTGGAAAAAATCTTGCAAGCGATTCGAAGAAAGTGAGATCCAATCTTCAGAAAATCCGTTCACTCTCTGTGAGATAAAGGGCTTTCTGACGGATTGCGGTCAAATGAATATGAGTTGTCGCTTTTGGAAATGCTGTTTAGCAGTGGGAGAATTGGACTTCTCTTTGGGATATTCATCTATACTGTCATTTGCTCTACTTCTTCAGCAGATGCAACATGCTGTTTGTTTGACTGCTGATAGCAATCAGATGGAGAAAGTGTATATATGTACTCCAACAACCTATGAGGACCAACCAGTTGCAGTGTGGGATATTAATTCGTGTATCCGTGGAATGGAAATGGCTCTGCATAAGATGTTTCATGAAAAGCTTGTTCAAGCTGGAGTATTTATGATTGGTCCTCGTATCCAGGTCTCATTGAGAAAGGATGGGGTTCTTGGTGCCGGTAGGAACACAAGTTTGTATAGTAGCGAGGATGATCTTCACCTTGCATTTGATTTCGGAGACATTGAACTTGCTATTTCTCCAAGTTTAGCATGTCTTCTTGCATCATCCAATGATGCAGCACCCGAGTGCCTCGGGTTGAAGGAGCCTGAAACGGTTGACATTCATAAATCAGATGATGAAACTTATGGGTATCAAGGGCGAATTTCTCTGAGTGCTTGTTTGAAATTTAACGGTTTGAATGCTTACCTTGATGATTCAGCTGACCTTCAGCGAGCCAGAGTCCTAGTTCTAAATGCGACAACAATTCAATTATCTTCAGTAAGGTAGGAAAATTTGATATTTTGCCCCCACTACTAATTTTTTTCTTCATATTCTTTCTTAAACTTTACTAGCTTGAGATGCGACATTCTTACTGAATTTACATCTGCCAATAATCATAACTTGAAATTATTTGACAAGTTACAGTTCAAAACTTATTATCCAGCTTTATTAATCGTTATCTATATGTGTTCTTTAAGTAGTCTGAGTTTCATCTGTGGTCATTCTAGTTGTTCGAGTCATTTCTATTTTAACTTTCTAATGTGAACTCATATGAGCTCTTTCCAGAGGGTGTCAAGTAGTCAGTATAAGACAATTATATTATTTCTGGTTTCAAAAGATCTTTCCTTGTTTTCAAATGAGTTATATATGGAAAAGGTCTTAAATGTTTTTTTTGATATATTGCACTTCAAAAACTTGAAAATTCGTTGAGGTTGACGAGAGATGCTTTCTTTCTTTTTCATTTTCTTTTATGTTGCTTTTGTGTTAGGCAAACCCCTTTCCACGTCCCAACCTCACATTCCAATCATATTATGTAGTGTACCAATTTTTATTGGGCAGGGCCACAGGGGCAAAGGCAGGACTTCATGTGAAGAGCGGCAAAAATGAGATAATACCTATTGAGCAATATAAGGGGCAAAATTAGATAATTTGCTAAAATTTTACAAACCATGGGGGCAATAGTACTATTTAGTCACAATAAAACATATTTTTTGTTATAGAAGAAAAGTACACTTAGTGGTAATGAGAAAATATGTTCACCAAACTAAAGGGACCAATTAACCCCTTTCCTTGTACAGAGGGTTCATGAGCCAAAATTGTGGTGAATGAATACTGTTCAATATGGATTTCCCATTGATTTGCTTTCCGTAGAATCATCAATATACTGTTTCTATCTACTGATGGCAACGGGGCATCGTTTGCCTTTCCCATTCTCGCCCTGTTATGAATTTCCCTTTGCCGTTCCGACCCACTTGAACCAATTTCCATTTGCTCTAAAAAGTAAAAAACAAGTGTCCATTGTTTTTTTTTTTTTTTTGGTTCAAAGAGTACGATCGCAGGGATTGAACTATATGCCCTGAGGGATGAAGGCCAATTGATCAACAAGTGTCCTAGTGAAGTACCTAAAGATACTAAAATCTTCAGCCTATAAATTAACTAGTTTTGCATGTACAATTACCAATCCAAACCAAACATCGTTAGTAATTAAGAAAACCTATATAGCATAGTAGCTCAACCAAGACAAAATGAGTCTATTATAAACTCACAATATCAAAGTCATCATCAAATTTGGAGGTCAGTGCAGCCATATGCCTTACAAGGGAGGGTTATGGCTTTACTCCTGCCCCTTTCTCGTTAGTGTATGGAACATTTTCCCGTTCTCATCCCATTCCCATTTTTTCAATTCTCTTTCTCGGCCTATTTGGTGTGGGGCAGCGCGGGGGAAATATTGAGTGCAACGGTCATATTATCACCAACCAATAACACACCAAATCAGAAACCTTGCCGATTTGGTTCATTTTGATTCAGTATCTACTCTAAGGCGAGGCGGAGCAGGTTGCTCGTCTACCTTGTCACCTTGCCATCCCTATTTGTACAGTCATCCACAATTCATGCCATCGAAGAATCATCACCACTCTTGTCATCAACAAGTTCCGTTGGCACAACCATCCTACTCACCTCCTCTAGAAAACATCTACCACCAATCTAGAATACCATCAAAGAAATACTTAACTCATCCTTATATACTGTGGCAATATGTATCTTCAACCATAGTTGTACTTTGTTCTGTGATGTTCTGAAGTGGCCTGCTTTTGGTAACAATGGAGAGAACAGAGTCGAAACTCTGAACAGAAGAAAGATGTCATGTTTGTTCATATGGTGTTTTATATTTGGTTTTGGGGGAGTGTAGCTTTCAATACGGTTGTCAGGAAGGAATTGTGGAATTTTGATGGTTGTATTGTAGGCTGAGGGGAGAATGGATGTGACATCAACGATATACCTGTGCAGAGAGACGTGGAGAGAAATAAAAAGTAAGATGGCTCTTGGATTGCTAAAGAAAATGAAAATACATGCAAGTCTAATATTTCTATTTTCAATGGGTGTTCTCAATTACCAACAACAATGAAACACATGCACAAACAAAAAGCACTAGATCAAAGGGGAGACAGATTTGACGTGTTTATTGGCTATATATGTGCAAAAATCAAATTTAATAACTACCTCAAAATGCAATATTGCTTTCACCAGTCCCTGAATCTCTCTCCTAAAATCCCAATACATCCAAATTTCTACCTAGGGTTCTCTTCTCACTAGGACACAACAGCTCTCAACAATACTCCAGCAGAAGACAGTGAGTATATCCACTGCTTCTGAAGTAGGTTCTGCTACAAACTGGGAGTCACAAAGATCATTCCCTCTCTCCCCCAAAAAAAAAGAAAATTCTAGCTGGTGACCTCTAGCATATTTCACCCCGTACTAACTTGGAGTTTCGCTGATTAACATTGATGCTTATTTACCTGGCGAAGCTTGGGAACTGAATCTCAAGGATTCTTTGTGCTTCCCCCCTTCACTCTTATGCCTCTTTTATTACTGATGTTCTTATGTTTAGACAATATGTAATTTCTCTCTGCTGTTATCATGTGGTTTTCCTGATGAGAACCGCTGATATACATTTATTTATATGACAGCAAGTGTGATGTTAGCCCCATCAAGATAATATTTTCTGTTTGTTTCTTATTGAACTCTTGGTGGTGCAAAATATATTGGAATTCAAAAATTATAAAATTCTTTCTAGTTCATATTTTGTATGTATTAGAACTTTTGGTTATTTTGTGACAGGTTGTTTCTATATATGGCAGGGAGGAGGTTCACTCACTTGGGGCAACTGTAATTGCTTTCTCTGTGGCCCTGCATGGGATTGTCACAGGGCTCACTGTTTTACTTTTTATTGATGAGTTTTCTGACTTAATTGAGGTGATAATATTCATTATGCTGCCTTACTATTTTGTTATTCTGTTTTTGACCTTGTTTCAACCATATAGTTTGTTGTTGTTCTTCCTTATATTGTGTTTTCCCTTTCAAATTGTTGATGCTCGAAGCCCAACTACTCATTAACAATGGGGGTGGTTGTTTTATGGGATACACTACTACAAGTCCTATAGTTTGAAGTTGGCCTAGATTATGAATGTTATTCTATTTCATCGCTTGTAAATACCTTGAAATTAAGTAGCACCCCTTCCTCCTCAGGAGATTAGGACCTGAAAATGGTTTAACCATACGTGTGTCTATGTTGTCTTGCTAGTCTTATATGTAAACAAGGAATTGCTCTTGGAGAAGATGATTATCATCCTTGCTAATTTGTGCAGCCTTTAAGGTTCAATATTGTGTGACACTGGTATGTAATGTGAAAGGAATGGTATTTATTAATGATTGACGTGGTGAACAGTGTGCTTCCAACAATTGTCTGTGTGGACAGTACTTTGACCTCTTGAGTATGGCTTGAACTTTGGCTCCACTTGCAAAATCAATTTCTGAGAAGTTGAAATCACTGAAAAAAAAAGCACTATTGATGAAAATACAAAGTTATATATTTTGTGGAGCTGGTCAGTTGAAAGAAAAATCATAGATGATGTCAAAGAAACAGTAAGCATGATTGTAGTTCAACTCAACTCAGCCTTAGTCCCAATTAAATGGCTTCAGGAATCCTTTTTTGCCATTCAGTTTGGTCAAAAATGCAAGTTCATCAGACAAGCCACACTCATTCATATCCTTCTTCATGGCGGATCCTTGTGCGTACACTTCCTCTCTTCTTTCATTGTTTCTTCTCCTTATTTCCTCCCTGCGCTCAGTTGTAATCATCATCCGGAGCACAGCCAGTGCTCGACTGTCATCATCATCTTCCCCATTTTCTATCCTTAAAATAACCCTGGGCTGCTCCCCCTTTTCAAAGTCAGCTTCAATCACAATGGCAATGTCATCACCCTTGCCTAATACGTTTGCTGCTGCACGATTCTGACAACACCCTATGATATGCTAATAGAATGAACTTACATAGCAGTGATGACTATTTAGTCCAGCCTACCCCTTATCAGACTTTGGAGAAGTTGTCCACGATTGAATCATCAACGGTATATTGTGGGGCAGTAATGGACTTGCATAAAATTCGGTAGGTCAATTCACGTGAGGTAAGCTTTGATTTTGCTTGGATTTGTTGGCAAGGGGCAGTTGGCGGATCCTTGTGAGGTGGGTCCAATGTGGCCCTGTTTTGGCGGCGTTCCCCATGGTTGTTGGAAAAAGAAAGAACACAAAAGTAACCTAATTATACATTTAAACCCCTCTTCAAATTGTGTGTTCATTGTGTCATTCAAATTGGCATATTATTTCTGATGGAGGGAGTAGCTTTTTTCATTTTGTTTTTTAACTTTTTTTTTTTTGGGGGAGTGTGAGATGAAGTAACGTACGTACTTTGCTTAAGGGCCTTTTGCCTGTAATTTCCAAAGTGATCAAAATACCTACCTACTTTCAAAGCTGTGATTCAAAGAACTCTGCCGTTAGCCTTTCGTCCAAAAACTTAATAGAGAGGTGTTAAACAAAATTGTCCAAGCCAGCCTCTCCATTAAGCTTTTGGATGGAAGGCTGATGACGGGTTTTTTGATCACATTTTCAAAAGTAGGGTGTTTATTTTGATCATCTTGGAAGTTCAAGGGTAAAAAGGAACCCTTAAGCAAAGTGTGTAGGTCACTCTTGCCATTTACCCTTTTTTCGGGTGTAATATTGGTCTTTAAGAAAGACATTTTTGAAACTTTAGGGAACAAGTTTTAACTTTATGCAAATGATTGATACTCGCTCGAACCTTAAAGGTTATTTAAAATGGCAGATATGTGTTCAAATAGTGACAGATGAATATCCTGCCATAATTTGTGTTGTCATCTAGTCACTATATGGTAATCCCGGATAAATATTCCTAGTTGATAAAACACAGGAATTAAGAAACATAATTAATGATTTGCCGTGTGACAATAATACTCATGAACATTAATTAAATTCAACTATTCTAAATAATTGGGTTTTTTGGGATGCGTTATATTAAATGAAACTTTAAGGTTATATTAGGAAGAGTGGTAGAGAATAGGTAGATTACAAGTCTTTAGGAACATTAGTTGGGACATCCCAAAATAGAAAGTAGGAACATTCATCCGGAACGGAGGGAGTAACTGAGTATGTGGTTCCTATTTCCTGTAGTTGTCATCAACTTTTTACCTTGAAGAATTTAGAGTGATTATGATGTAGTAATAACAAATCCAAAACCCCTGTTTAGAAATTTAAAATATATCATTCCTATAAACCATAGTTATCATCAACTTTTAGCATTCAAGAAATTTAGAGCAATTAAAGGCCGTACCCAGTGCAGACCTGCTCACACGGATACAGGGTCTGGGAAGGCGAGTTGTAGGCAGCTTTTCCTCCTTTTCTGGAGAGGCTGATTCCATGACTTGAACATGTGCCATAGCGCTAGTTTGCTAGGGCACTTGCCATTGAGCCAAGCAATTATGAATATTATAATTAGAGAAATCGAAAAGACCTGTTCATAAAATTCTTATCATTGGGAGAACAGTTAGGGTGAATTGGTTATCTAAATTGATCAGAAAAGGGTGATTTGTGGCTTTTTCTATGAGATGTTTTGGCTAGAGTTTGGTTGATGAGAACATGAACTATTATTCAAGGTAAGATGATGAGTTACCGCACCGATCATGAATTAAAACCTTTTTCCTTTTCCAAGTTACGCATGGATGTTGCTTCTGGGTTGTAGCTTTATTTTTGCACGTTTTATCCAAATCAGAAAGCCTGATTTAGTTTACATATGCGATTTGATTGCATAGGACTCTTTGACCTTCCTTCAAATTCTTTGTTTATGATGCGTTCAATTTCATAGCAATTGGAGATGCCATTGAGTCACACTATACTACTATAGCACTCTCTAGAGTCTAGAAGTGAGTGTCAAATGTATTTATAGGCATTGGCATGGAAAGGGCGCTTAGTGTTACTGTTCTATGAACTAATATCAATCAAAATATTGAGTTTACTTTTCAAAATGCATAGAAAGTTGGCAAAAGTACAAAAGGTTTTAAACCAATGGTAGGTGTCAGTTGCCTTGGTGTTTAATACATCAGTGTTCTGTTCTTTTTCTTTCTTTTGTTATCAGCAATTGAAAAATTGCATGAATCTTGCTCAATGTCTTGTGTTTGTGACAGGAGGTTGCGAGTTTGTCTTCTGCCATTTCGTGTGCTATTAATACAATTGACTCGTTTGGTTCTGCAAATTCTCGAAAGTTAACAAGGCAAGAGGTGTTGCATGGGAGATCTGAAAGCATGGGGACATCGTGGAGTAGAGTAAGGGGAGCGCCCTTGATATTTATGAGCATTTGGTTTGTTATTAACTGCACTACAGAGATCCATTCAGTGGATTTAGTCCTTCATAAATCCAGGAGAATCCGTAACATGGAGAATCAAATGATAAACTTGGGAGACTTCAGTCTCCAGAAGTTGGCACTGCCCGATTTGCCTGATCATGGAATTTGCATTTCTGTTGATCAATTGCTTTTGGAGCTCTCATTTAAAAGCAAGGAGAGGAAGGTGGAACTTCTTACTAATTTATCTGGTCTTCGGGTCGTAATTTTCAGATTTGCTAGTGAAATCATGAAAAGCTCGAATTATTATGACCTTAGAAAGCTGTTATCAAAGTCGTTCGATTGCTTATACGAAGTGTCTGTTTCCAACTGCAAAATTTCTTTGTGGTTGAGCTTCCTTCAGAATAAACTATTGCGCAGGGCGCTTGATGCTTCTACTTCTGCTGGTCATATTTCACATATGGTTGAAGATTTTGCTTCGGCAGTAGACACTGAAGGGTCAAATGCTCAGCCTTCCAGTCGTGGCCAGCAAACTAGTTTTACTCGAAAGCTAATAGCTCCAGCCTCATGTAGTTGGTTACTCATTAATGTGGCCTCCAGTGAAATTTACTTGGCAGGATGCCCTGTAAAAGATATTTTAGCTAGAGCACATCAATCAAACAAGCTTGACTCATTGATTTCTGTACGCGGAGAACGTCAGACGATCTCTTGCCGGTACCAGGTGCTTCTTTCATTATCAAATTTTATCTTACCAACATTTTGTACTTCCTCACGCAATCTAATTCATGTTTAGAAATTGCAATGCACTTGAACATTTTGATTTATCACCCAACGAAGTGACATGTAGTACTATTGGCAGGGTGGTTCAGTCTTCTTTGAAACAAAATCAGCTGTGATATTTTACCAATGTTTTACTTCATACCTTCAATGCATCAGATATCTTTTTCCCGTTGCACCATCATATGATGAAAATCTATCAGTTGCACCTAGTATGGATCAGGCTATAGTAGATGATCATCCCGTCCAAGAGAGGCAAACTGTACTTGAGAAAGTAAATGGGGGGACTTGGGAAGGGCTGATGATAAGTCTTTCTCAATTCTCTCTTGCACTTGTTGACAAAGATGAGTCTGGTATGGGCTTCTTTCCTTTAGTTGTCATATGCTACGGATTTAAGCTGTCTATGTTTTAATGTTCCCACATTATGCAGGCAGACTTCATGAACTTCTAGTTAATGCTGATGTTCAATTTGAACTTGATGTCGTCAATTTGAGAAAAAGGTTCTCCTTTGGGCTTTCTCACATGTCGATTCTCTCTCTCGTCCTTCATGAAACTGTGGACCAGAAAAGCAGTGAAATTAAAATTCCGTTTTTTTCTTCTGGCATGTCAAATGATTCATCTTCTCATTTGATATCCGAAGATTCGAGATTGGCATTTCAGGATATTGATGAGTCTGTCTCATATGATGCAAGTTCCTCAAGCCATTCTGTTACCTCAAAAGAACCTGACACTGATATTTCTTCACAAGTGTTGCAGCAAAGTCCTCAATTCTACATCTTGAAACAGTTACGCTGTTCCATTGCGGCTGAGTTGTCTGTGCCAAGGATGACTTGTCCATCGAACTCAAATCAAGCTTGGGTTGGTGGTGGTTCTATTTCAGGTTTTGATGTGACCATCTCTCTTACTGAGATGCAGGTGAGCAGTTTTATGTTGTATCGTTTCTTGTAAAAACACTGTAGAGTAACCAACATGTTGAATGTCGGAATATTTCATCTATTGATGTGAGAAGCTCCTGCCTGGTAGCGTATATATGTTTTGATATGAAATTCCAAATCTTGTCGAAGTGCAAAGAATTTAATATGTACATCCTATTTGCATTGAAAAATTACCAGGACATATTGACCATATCATTACAATTCTAACCATGAATCCAAACCCGAATGCTCCAAGAAACTCATGGAGGGTTAACATACATCCTATTTGCATTGTTTCTTTTATTTATTACAGTTGCAAAAGTAAATTTTATTCAACAAAGAAAAAGCAATACCTGGCTGATTAGCAAGTCCCAATAAATACAACAAATTTGGGTGCCTTCAGTTAATCGTACTGTTTTTCTTTTTTCTTTTCTATTTTCTGCTAATTCAGAAGTTACAGAAGTCCAAGTTGTTCGTAGTTGAGGTATGGACATGCCTTTACTTGGTTTAACTTGCTTTTATTGCAGATGATTTCTTCTGCTGCCGACTCACTGTCTGGGGTTTCCCACAAAGTAACAGCCGGCAGTGCAGAGCAAAGGTACCTCTCAGGTGACCAAGAATCTGAGAGAAACTTGGAAGAGATACCTCCAGATGGTATTCATCGTTTTGCAATCTTTTGTTGTTTAATCAATTTCTTTCTTTCAGACTTGAGGGGAATTTGGTTAACAAGGTTTGTGGCTCCTATAGGAACTATTGTTGCGATCCAGGATGTCCATCAACACATGTATATTACAGTTGAAGGTGCAGAAAGCAAGTATCGCTTAGTTGGTGCCATTCATCACTCACTTGTTGGGGAGAGGGCTCTTTTCAGGGTTTGAAACTTTTGATTCAATAAATATTCTATGTTAAGAATTGTTTTTCACAATTATCTGGATTGAATTCTTATTTATACTTCCTTAGTCCAAAATTATAGCCCTTCATTTTGGCATGTATGTTGAGGAGGGCTGACATCCCACTAATATATAACTTACTTGTAGTTTTATTGGATTTGACATTCTGGACTCGAATTTTTTTCAAAATAGCATATTTTCCCTTGATTTCACCTAAAGGGTCCCTGTTTGAGAAGTCAAATATTAAGAGATACAATTCTACCTTCTGGAAGTAATTATAATAACAGGCAGTTTATTGTTCTATCCAACTTGTTTATACTCCCTCCGCTATGCTCAAGGAGTCCACCTCTTCTATATTTAAAAGTCAACATGTGCATATATCAAATCAATATTTAATACCATAATTCTGTTTTAGCTAATATTCCATCTGTCGCAGAAAAAGACTCACACTTTCCGTTTCAGTTTGTCCCATAAAAGAGTTGCATTTCTAAATTTTACGTATCAAATCTTCATATTTTTTCTATTTTTCTTTCTTTTCAAAAACATGATATTTATCTTACGTGTCATGCAAAAATAAAACAAAACTATAACTTCTGTGGAATTTAAAGGAAATATAGAGAAGCAAAAGTACGATATTAAAAAGTTTGACTCGTCAAATGCGGCTCTATTTTTTGGACGGAGGGAGTAAAATTGCAACCACTAAAAACTACTAAAAGAATACAATGAATTGCACCTTTGTTCAATTTTTTTAAAGATAAGTAAATTTGTATAAATCCTGTCAAAGTTTAATCAAGTTGGCCAAAAAAAGTGAAAACTGGTACCCTTGCATGCAAAGAATGGAGTAGTATATGAGGGATAAGTTTAAAAGGTCATGAATTTTTTAAAAGAGGACTCGTTGAAATATACTAAAAAGTAATGTAGGACTTTTTGAGTGGGCCAGAGGGAGTATAAGTGAAGAATTGATAGTCAATATGCCTGCCTTATAGGAGGACCTGATTGGAACATGGGGAATAAAATTCCTCTAAACTTAACTCAACATGCACTTTTCTAACTACTTGGGATTAGACATTGACAATATAATTGCTGCTCCTCTTGCTTATTGAAAATATGTTAGTCATTGTTTAAGGATAGGGTGGTTTATATGGCCTCGTCATGGGTTTCGGCTATGGGGGCTTTTCTGGGGGTTGCTTTGGATTTATGTAGTAACCAGGGAGCTCTTTCAGGTTGATGTCTTGCATGGGGGTTTTCTTTCTAGTTTATGCTTTTTCTTCTACTAGCTTTTTGGGGACTTTTGTGCACTTTGTACATCCCCTCTCTATGATATACTGTATAAACCTTTTCTCTTGTTTATTTATTTATTATAAAAAAAACTTTCTTTTGGCCTGTGTTTGTCAAAGTACAAGCTTTGGTACATCCCGCGTTCACACTCCAAACCAACTTTTCAACTTCAGTTTGTCTTGCATTTCTCGAAAATATACCTTGCCGTGATTCTTTAAATTGTTTTATTGTTGTCATTTACTCCGCTATTCTCATATTATCGCCACTGTCCATGATCGAGTAATTCTTGCTTTTCTTACCCCTATTTATATATCTTCATTTTTTTTGCCATTTCTCTTGAGCAAACCATGTTTTCTCTTGCTTTCCTGGCATTGTTTCACTGTCCTTGCTGCGTTGCTGGCTTTTACAACTCAACTCAGCCTTTGTCCCACTACTTGGGTATTGCGGGTTTTGTAGTTTTACCAGACTTAGAAAAGAGTAGGAAGTCCCCAACTGTAGATTCAAATATACTGTGGCCTCTGTGCTTAAATAATGCTAGTTCTGCTTTTGAAGTTCTCAAGGATGATTAGAGAGATCTATTTTGTATGCGCACAAACCCTCTTATATCGATCCTTGGCCTCTGTGGAGTGAAATAGAATTTTGGGTGCCTAAATGCTTTACCGGGTACTCCATCCGTCCCAAAAAGAGAGTCCCGTGTTGACCTTTCAAAGTCAATTTGACCAATTTTTGGATTGATATTTAACATATTTTTGCTTTGTTATAGCTAATAAAATTATAATCTTTGTAAAGTACACTTATGCATCACCAATTTTATAGTTTTTAAAGAAAAATAAGTAAATCCAGACCAAATTTTATTTGAAAAAAATCAAATTGACTTTGAAAAGTCAATAGGAGACTCTTTTTGATGAAGTGAGACACCTTAGATCATACAGTTGAAGTTTAGATTTACTGACAAACATGTTTAGTCTCAATAACTCCAGGCTCATAGCCTAAAATTTTGCATTGTTTCCTCATTTTAGTTTGCATCAGAAGGTCCTTTGTGGTACAATAACTCAGCCTAACTTTTTGTCTAGTTGGGGTATGCTACACAAATCCTCTTTGGTACAATTGCTGGACCAACTTACTCTCCCTCTATTCTCTTTTCGAGGAACTTTTCCGGGCCACACTATTCCATATCTCCATTCAACCAGGAGCAAATCATGCCAGAAGCTTATCTGATTTTGAACTTTCCTTCAAGTGATGTTCATTGTTGGGTTTCTTTGTGACACTAAAATAGGCAACTTAATGTTTTTTATTTTGTCAAACTGTAGTATGCTGCTTTGATGATGATTTTGATCAGCAAGAGAATCAATTGAATGTCTGCCCATGTGTTTATTATTATTTCCTTGATATTTCATCCAACTTGTGCTTTAGGTGAAGTATCATTACCAAAGGAGGTGGAGGTCACCGGTTCTCTACTTCTCCTTGACCTCATTGCATGCTAGGAGTGAATCTGGGGAACCATTACAATTGAACTGTTGCCCAAGATCAGATTTTGTCAACATTTCGAGCTCTTATAATAGTGGGTCGGCGCTTTGGAAGGTACTTCCTTCCAAGCTTGAAATTTTTGAGGGTGATACTGAGCTGGACTCATACATTACTGCAGAGAAAAGAATGTTTCACCTAGTTAACAAGAAGAATGGCAGCGCCATAGCTTTCATTGATGGAGTTCTAGAGTTTGTCAACAAGCCTGGAAATCCATTCAAGTGGAAAGTTTTTCGTGATTTTTCTCCAACTCGTGATCTTTCATTGCTGGATTGCTCCTCAGTGGAGGCAGCTAAAGCTCATTTGCGACATACTTCATATGCAAATGAGGAAAATACCTCGGGAACAATTGGAAATATTCCCTGCATTATTGTCACATTTGACAAACTTTCTCTGACCATAGTTCATGAACTTTCAGATACAAAGGAAAAAGTCCCTCTTCTTCAGGCATCTATCTCTGTCTCTGAATTTATAGTGCAGATTTTGTACACTAAAGCCAGGGTAATGACCAGATTAGTGTTTGACCTATATTACTTTGACGGTCAGAGAAACTTATGGTAGGTGTTTTATGAATTAAAAACTACATATATAGTTAGTGTTGTCTCACACCCTACTTTTACATATAACCTTCACTCTGCTTGTTTTAATTGTTTTCCTATGTATTTTTGATGGCAGGAGAGAGTTCATACACCCAGTTGAATTATGCATGTTCTATCGATCTAGGTTTGAAAGCCAGGGTTCAGAAGCTGTTTTGCATGGAGTACCTGTTCATTTCTATGCTAGTGTCAAAAAGGTCAGCATATCTCAATTAATTGCAGCTTAAGTATTCTATTATTACTAACTCAGTTATTATATTTGTGACATGACAGCTGGATATATCAATAACTGAGCTCTCTCTTGACATAATCCTCTTTGTGATCGGAAAACTGAATTTGGCCGGTCCTTATGCAGTAAGAAGCTCAGTGATTTTGGCCAACTGCTGCAAGGTTCCATCTTAATTACATATTATTCTGAATTCCTGTGTTGGTGATTCTGTCTATATTCTCATGTGGTTATGTATCCATTATGCTTGTTTTGTGCGCATCTAAGTGTGCATGCCTTGCAGAGTTTATTAATCACTTCATGTTTTGATTTCCTTGTTGAAATGAACCTTTAGTTTAGTGTGTCTTTTTGATACTGTGCTTTATCTTCTCGTGCTTCCTATTGAAGTGGCAATCTGAGATGGTTATCCTTATCAGAAACTCGTAAGAATCGTAAAGGATAGCTATTACTGCTACAGGTAAAAGAAATTTAGTGGAGACTGAATTATTGGCTAATCTATTATGGCTAATAAAATATGAAGTGCTTCCAACTCTTCTAGAAGGGCCAGTCACATTGGGAGCGTTCTCAATGGCGTTGTACATCTGATACAGAGATCCGATGAGGAGACCTAGGTTGATTGAGTGCTGTTTGAGACTAGGATAAAAGATGGTCTGTAAAGACCTTCCATAGGGGAAGAGGTGTTGGAGGGTCGCTGATCTTTTGGGATAGCCCCTAGGACTAACTTTGTGTTCATGTGTGGTTAGCTTTTGGTGAATCATGAGATTTACACTGCGAGGAATTTTTTTGCCTTAATTGTGGTCTTCTTACCTACGACAACTGGGGAAACTGATTCTTTGTATGGTCATGGTTATCAACTCTCCGCTAAGGTTCAGACAGTGAGATTTGAGGGTGGTTGATAACATTGCTTGAGATGAATTCTTTCGTGTTGGATCTTCCTAGATTTGTCCTTGGGTTCAGATGATCATGTGAATTGGAGTTGCAGATTATATGTTGCACGTGTTAGGTTTGGTACTCAATGGTATAGATGGATTCTGTCTTGCATTTCTTACTTGTTCGTTCCTGTAATGCGAGGAGTTGTCTAAGGAACAAAACGTTGGGACGGTGGGTAGATTTCTTCAGATGGTTGCTTTTGTGTGGGATTGTCCTTCTGAATAGTCTGTCGAATATGACATGGTCAAATAATTACATCACATAATTCATCAATAAAAAATGAAATTAAATAAAATACAGCACATGATGGTGGACGGCTGCACTGAGAAACAGATTGGATTCAAGTTGTGATATGTATCTATCAAATTTATCCTCCATCCAGTTTTGTACAAATTTCTAATTTTTCTTCTCAGATTCTCACAATGCATTGTTGATAGTTTCTTGTTAAGTTACAGTGATCTAAAAGCTTAAGGTGTTAGATAGGGGCCCAACAATGAACATCAAACTCAACACTCCCCCTCACGCGTGACTCGGACGTGGAGAAATATGCCTCACCTAGGGCATCACAAATCAAACATAGAAACAACATGTACTCACAATACTATGGATAACAAATGCAAGCAGGATGACTCGAATCCATGACCTTGCCAAACCAGAGCTCTGATACCATATTAAGTTACCAACTGATCTAATAGGGCCCAACAATGATATCAAACTCAACATTTCTAAAATGGCCAACTGTAAACCACTCAGGCCTATTCTCGTCATCACCAAGAAATGGAGGAGAAAAAGACCTAGTGAATGGTCTGTTGAACAAACTGAAGACTTTCTCTTTCTAACCTTTGGCTCTCTCTCGTCAACCTTTAGCATTCGCTTCCGGCATTGGCTTATGCCGCCCTTCGTGGTAGTGTAGGCTCTCTCCCCTTTCTTTTACTTTCCTTTCCAGATCCACCCAGGATCTTGCCTAAATAAAATCCTTCCTCTCTTTTTCTTCTGCCCTTTATCCTATTCCACTGGTGTTTGTGGTTGTCTCTTGTTCCTCTGTCCGCTATCTCGCTAATTTGGAGTTTGCGATTGCTGTATGTGTAATTTTTGGAGGTATTATTTCAGGGGTGATGGTGTTTGAAGGTGAGTTCCTCATCCAATCTTGGGTGTTTTCATCGTGGCTGTGACTTTGGTGTTTGGGCGTTGCCAGGTTTTATCCTGTGGCGTGTTTCGTGGAGTTCTTTCTCCATGGTGTTCCACCAAGTTTTTCTGCTGGCGACGATGCGTCGTTGATGGATGTTGGACTTGTTTGTGGTGTTTTGGACGCTAGTGAGAGCGGTGACTGGTGATGTTCACTTGTGGCGGTGTTGTGCTGAGGTCTGTGGCAACAGCTTCTTCGGTGGCGGTGGCTTGTTTCGACAACTGATGGCGGAGCAGATGAAGAAGGGTTGGAAGCTGTTTTTTCTTGTGTTTCTCTATTTAGGGTCCTTAGGGTTTTACTTTGGAGTAATTTTGGGCTTTCGATTGTATTTGGGTGTTGGTCTTTGATGTGGCCCTTTTTGGGGGTACGTGGTGTTCAGTTGGGGTGCATTGGGTCTCATTAGGTTTCTTTGGAGTTTGTTTTGAGGTGTATTAGGTATATTTTGGAGTTTGTAATTTGGTGTTATTGTTCCGTGTTTTAGGTGTTTTGGAGTGTGGGTGTAAAGTTATATTAATGAATATAATTTTATTTTGCTGATTTGAAAAAGAATGGTCTGTCGAATACGACATGGTCAAATATATCAGCACATACTTAATCAATCAAAAAATAAAAATTACAACATATGATGGTGGATGGCTGCACTGGCAAACAGATTGGATTAAAGATCTGATTTGGGGTAGCTGTTCACTTGATATCTCCTTATCTGTCACTTGAAAAGAATTGGAATATGTTATGAGTGACACTGCTCTGTATCTGCTCTTCTTTTTCCCCCTTGTACAAATACCCATTCCGTGAGTTGTGGTTATCTTATATAGTCGTGTTCAAAGCACCGTCATAATAGACAAGTGGAATAGACCAGATTGTTGATGACATTGTGCTCTTAAATTTGAATTCGTTGTTGAATACTGGCTAACAATATGGTCTGTGTTTCTTGCGCTATCAATATTTATACCTGATCTTATACTTTTCCTGTCTGGATATTTAAGGAACATTGAAAGCCTTTTGATTTCCAAAACCTTGGTGGGCCTTTGCACTTCTTTATTGTGCATCCTTTGTGTGTGTCTGTGTCGGTGTCTAGTACCAAATTATGAACTCCCATCCTGAAACATACTAATGATTCTTAAAATGGCAGGTTGAAAATCAGTCGGGCCTCATTCTTTTTTGTCACTTCCCCGATAACCAAGATACTTCAGTAGCTGGTAAACAGTCAACAACTATGTTTTTAAGGTACTTTCTGCTTAACTTACTAAATTGGTCAACCTAAAGTTGCATCTTCACATGATCTCTTAGCGTTGGCTACTACTTATCGACTCTTATTTGATTAGATGGAGTATTCAAGCACCTTGCTGTTAACACATTCTCTCTTTTCTGTTCCTTAAGTTTTTGGTTGTCAGTTTTTGCTCTCTTATACGCATGAGGAACTTCTGTGGCCAGATGTTCTTAAAACTAGAGACAGAAAAAAGATGCAGTTCTTAGCGTCTATGGTTATGGTGATCAAAGCACTGACAAGTTGTTGAGAGCTCTTTGAGAGGAGATTATGGAATAAAAATTGCTTATTTTTTTCTTTTTGGTTAGAAAAAGAACTCTACCCGTGTCGCGCTTAGAGTCATACCACTACACAGCCGGTTCCAGGGTAAAGTAGGAGGGTTGTGTTAGGTAGCATGACAGCAGCGTAAAACTTTGTCATATCACTATGAACATGATAGCCAACCCCAAGTGATTGGGACTAAGGCTGAGTTGAGTTGTAATTGTAGATAAAAAAAAAAGATTTTATAGATGGGAAGAAAAAGCAAAGGTGGGTAAGAAATCCACCATTACACGCGACCAAGACACAGTAATTCATCATTACTGACATGACCGAGATACAGTAATCCACTATTACCGCAACCAAGACACAAAACGACACTAAAAACAGACACAACAAAAAGCCTGAAAGACACTAAAGATGGACAGCAAGACCAAAAAGTAAAGACAAGAGACTAAACACAAATTATAATTCAAGATAAACAAACACAGAAGCACCTCCCAACCCCGGCCCTAAGTTCCGAAATTCCATCCAAGCTCGAAAGGCCCAACAATCACCATCACAGAATGCACACTCATCAGCCAACCCACGCACCATGTGTCAACCCTGGAGAGCTAGCTGACATTGAACACTGCCGGGAGGTCACCAGAAAAATGTCGGAATCACCTCGGACCTATCGAGCTCCCTTCAACGGCTATATATCCACACCCTTACATCCTTGTAAGGAACCCGGACACCAATACAACTTGAACAAACGCCATCACAACTAGAGACAAGTTGGGATAGAGGAAGAAAATCGGCAAATCCCACAACTGAAGATTCTGGCAAAATAGCTCTTTTTTAATTTTCAGTTTTTTTCCACCTCCTTTCACCCTTTTCTTTGTCCTCGTATGAGAATAATCAAGTATTTGGTATTAAGAAGAAGAGTGTGACCAAAGGAACCGGATCCATCCTTTTTAATTTAAAGTGTTCTAAATGAGTATATAGGATTTAAGAAAAGCAATATTAGTGGAATTCTGGAACCTGATCAACCCATTGCTTCATCTTTATATAAACCTGTGTGAATAAATGATCGAAACTTTGGAATTGTTTAATATCACAACACACTTGCACGGGCAATGGAGGTTATATATATATATATATATATATATATATATATACACACTCTGTTCCAAAATAAGTGTCTTCTATTCCTTTTCATTTTTTAGAAAGATTTTTTCAACAAATTGTCTATAATACCCTTATTAATTGTGAGATGAAAAATGAAGAGGGCCCATTGATTTGACACCACTAAGAGAAACTTTGAGGGTATCAAAGGAAAATTATATAAAGTCAAGTCCTTTCTTAAAACCGGTGTAAAATCAATTGGGGACACTAATTTTGGAACGGAGGGAGTACTAAAAATCCCAGGTTACTAGGTTACTAATCATCTATCAGGAAGTGCAAACTTAAAATTCCATTACCAAGAAGTCGAATTTATTTGTGATCTCTTAACATTGTTAGAGATGTTAGCATTTGGGAAAAATAACTCTATTGCCTGAAGAAGTAGATGATAATGATAAGATAGAGTGATCTCTTGTTTCAAGAGAGATTGTAATGCTTCCATACTGAAAACTTATTGACTTAGTACATCTCCTTGGGGTTGAACTTAATAAAGCATTGTTAGATTTTTTAATTTTGAATATTTTTGTATCACGTAGCAAATATAAGATTAGTTAAACTTGAATTATATTGCACTACGAATTCCAGTAGTTGAACACCCAGATCATGAAGCTTGTATACACTGTCAATATGAATTCTACGACTTAAAATATTTATTTTGATTAAAGATGTGAGGGAGGGGAGGGGGGGAGGGTAAACAGACTTTGGGGAGGAGTTCTGTTAGCCGGTGAGAGCCTAAAACTTATTGAGCTCCTAATTAGTAGACACCTTTCAAGTTCTTAGGGCTTTCTCACGCATTGAGGTTATTTTTGTCCATAAATCCAATATTTTTGTCAAGAGTTATGAGATCAGTCAAGATGACCCTAAGTAATTGGGACAAACGATGAGTTGAGTTGAGTTATGAGATGAGTGAGGAATAGGATTTTTTTGAGTTGATTTTTATTGTTTGGATAGATGATTTTTTTTATTTATTTAATTTTGGATAAACAAAAGTTACTATTCAGTTTTTTTTTCTTTTCTTTTTTTAGTATTTCTCGCAATAGCGAAGTATGATGAATGTTAAAATTCCATGGGTGATGCCCCAAACCCACATTGATTTTATGAGGAATTGGGTGTATCAGTGGTACCAACATATTCAGGCACTTGTTGTTGGATTTCAAGGGACAAGTTGAACGCAAGTGCATTTTTAGCCAATAGATGGGCATATGTTGCAAGCTGGGAGCTAGGCTTGGGTTGATTGAGATGGTATCGTAGGGCTAGCCAGGATTGTCTTCTTGTGGACTTGAGCACGACCCATCATTGCTATGGACCATACAATGGGGGTCAAACATTGGTATTCTATGGACCTGCCAATGGGGTTTAAACATTTAGCATTACGACTTGCGAGATTTCACATTGATTGTGTGCTGGGGAGGGTCTTGAGGACTTTTGGGGCCTTGACTACAATAACTTTTGAGGAGATTGTGATACCCCTATCCCATGTCAAAAGTGCTTTGAATACTGAGCACAATATAAGTCTTGAATTATTAGCTTCTAACTACTTGGGTATAACTATTTCAATCGGCGATGGATCTCCCATTCCAAGTTGTTGGCGAGTGGATGCTGGCTTGGACAATAGAATGACATCATAGCCCTTGCTCTTTGCCATTTTGGGATTGATCGTGTAGTATTTGTGATACCCTTGATGATCTAGATGGTGGGGAAAGTAAGGACATGATGGCCGGTGGCAGTGCGTGGTGGATTTGGTGTCAAGAATCCCACATCACCTATGCGTAGGGTTCGAAGAATGTTAGGACACCAATGCTGTCAAGAATTTAAAAGCAAGGGGAGACTATGGTGCCCCAATACCTCATTGATTATATGAGGAATTGTGTGTATGCATATAAGTGAGATCCAATTAGTACCAACATATCAGCTGGGAATTGTGTGTATGCCTGTGAGTGACCACAAAAGATCCAATTGGCTCCAACATATCTGTCAACTTTTGGGCGGGCTTGCGGTATAACTTGTGCACTTTTACCAATTAAATGGGCGTATGTTAGAGGTTGGACTCTTGGGCTTGGGTCGTGACAACATGTGCATTTACTTGGAGGAAATGAGTTTAAGGATCATTAATAGTAAATGTTAAGTTGTCTACAAGCTTAAGTTGTTGAGAGGGGCCCAACAATGTATCAAGCATAGCACTCCCCCCTCATGTTTGACCCGCTCAAACGTGGGAAGATAAACAAAGGTGCGTCACTTAGGACATCACAAGCCAAACGTGTTCCAACTTGCACACTTATAAAACAACAGGAAATAGATGAAGTGGGATGACTTGAACTTAAGACCTACCAAACTAGAGCTATGATACCATGTTAAGTTACCATCTAATCTAAAAGATTAGCTGTTAGAGAGGGGCGAACCATGTATATCATGCTTATCAGTAAATGACAAGATGAGGCATGCTATCCAGGTTCAGAATAGAAAACACTTCATGACTGTATCATGACCAGGAGAGACAATAGAGGAACAGTGCAACTTTTATTATTAGGAAAGTGATTTATTAATATAGCTAAATAAGCTGTAAGAACTGGAAGTTCATCTACTTGTTGATGGACTCTTAGATTGTTATAGTGGAAGAGTAGAATACATAATCTTGTGTTATTTTTATTTTTAAATGTTGAATGCCAACTATGTTAAAAAGGAAGGATCTGTGAGCGTGATCTCTTAGCTAAAAGTCTGTAAATGGTTAATGGTACAAAATATCTGAAGCTAAAGGCTTGACAACCACTGGCGTTTTATAACATGTGCTTAGCATAAAAGAGGCGCAGGATGGTAACACTTAAAGAAAGTAGTGTGAGAGTGATTGCTAGTTATCTGTGCACGTTGTGAGGAGAATATGGGGAAGATATTAAAGTTGGCATGTCCATGATCAAACCTCAATCACTACGTTTGAAAGGAGTAGCAGCTTGGTTTTTAAGTTCAACGAGCTGTTATTGGAGCTTGTTCAAGGCTACTTTAGATATTGATTTTATGGTTAGAAATGTGTCCCATTAATATGTACTTTCGTCAACACCATACCATCACTTGCTGGTAGTAAAGCAGTGACGTTCTTGCTGCACTGTTACTAGACTCTTTAATATTAGTTAACCCTGTATTACTGTTCTTTGTACTTTGTGCTAATGATTTATGTTGTCATCATCTTTTGTCAACTGAAAGCATTTCGGATCTTCTTCTCTTTCAAACCCATGACGGCTTTGTGACTTCTAAGTCATCAGTGAATTTACTTCTATTGGGACTTCTAATCATCATGGGGAATTCTTTTAACCTTTGCAGTTACAGGTTTAAACTTCCTGTACAATGTTCTCTCTTTTATCTTTGTGACAATATAGAGGATATGCCCAGCATTAAATTATTCACTTAGATGAGTATGGTCAATAAGGAGGGTCATAATTACCTAAATTGGCTTATGTTTTGACCTAGCTGGAATGTGAAAAGATATGCTAGCTTTACAGTGGTAGTTAAAATGATGAATTCGTTAAGGTCGAGTTCTTTGCATCCTGTCTAAGTTAATTCTGACATTGGTTATTGTTGAAGAATCATTCTGTGAATGTTTGATTCTGTGATGTTATTTCTGTGATTTGGGGTCTTGATTAGCCTGATTGTCTTTTTGATTTGATTAGGAGTGATTTTAGGCGTTATTACCCAAGTCTTAGTATTTGCAATAATGGTGGCTGTGATCTACTTTCCTTTTTTACTAGGAGTCCAACTAATCTTTAGCTCCTAACCACGTTGTAATCTTCTACTTAAGGAGTTCAGTACTCTCCTTGTGAAATATGAAGGAAAAATACTTTTTGCCTTCTATTCTTTTCTCCTTTTTTCTACATGGTATCACGTCTCTATAAAAACCCTAACTAAACTCTAAAAAGCCGAATATGAACTACAGAGCCGCCATGAATATGAACTACAGAGCCGCCATGACTGGGGAGAGGAACATATCCTCTCACCCTTTAGGCAACCCACAAAATCCTATATCTTCTCCAGAAATCTCTTCTACAACCACCACCACTGCCCAGTCCAATATGGGTGAACAAACCAACCCCACCAACTCGGCTTCTCTCCTATGAACAACCAGAAAACTCACCGGGAAAAATTATCTCGAGTGGGCTCAAACCATAAAGCTGGCTATTGATGGGAGAGGCAAGCTGGGCTATATTATTGGAGAAATCATCCAACCAGGGGCTGGAGATCTCAAGCACAAAACCTGGAAATTTGAAAATTCTCAAGTAATGGCTTGGCTTATCGACTCAATGGAACCAACCATATCTAGACCATACATGTTCCTTCGGACAGCTAAAGATGGGAAGCTGTAAAGGAAATGTACTCTGACATTGAAAACTCATCACAAATTTATGAGTTGAAAACCAGACTTTGGAGTATGAGACAGGATTCAAAGGATGTCACAGAGTACTGTAATGAGATAGTAACTCTGTGGCAAGAGCTTGGTTTGTGTTATGAGGAATCATATGGGAATGCCAGGAGATAGCATTAAGTCCAAGAAGAAGGAAGAAAATGAGCGTGTTTATTCTTTCCTTGCTGGTTTGAGCCATGACTTAGATGAGGTAAGGGGAGAATTCTAGGGAGAATACCCTTACCTACACTAAGGGAAGTGTTTTCTGAAGTAAGGAGGGAGGAGGCCAAGAGAAGAGTGATGCAGAAGGGTACCAATTCAGAGTTAGAAAGTTTTGGTAGTTGGCAAATTTGAGGGCTCTAGGCGGCTAAATAAGTCAAAATTGAAGTGTGAACACTACAAAAAGACTGGACATATTCGTGACACATGCTAGGAGATACATGGGAAGCCAACTTGGAAGACTAAGCAATCAGAAGTCTCAGGAAAGGCCAACCAAACCTCAGTTGAACCAGGGCTGCCCTTCTTCACAAAGGAGCAACTAGAGCACTTGAGTAAACTTTTGAACCCTCAAATCTCACAGAACTCTACTCCTACTTGTTCTTATGTTGATTCAGGTATACCTACATTCCAATCCTTCATAGGAATCAGTCATAAGATCTGCTGGGTGATAGACTCAGGTGCAACAGATCATATGACAAGTATTTCTGAACTTTTTTCAACATATAAACCCTGTGTTGGTAATGAAAAAATCAAACTTGCAGATGGATCCTTCTCACCAATAGCTGGGAGAGGATCTGTGCCTATTTCCTCGTCTGTTACTCTGGAAAATGTGTTACATGTTCCTTTTTTGCCCTCCACGAGACAGATTGCAGATGGGCTCATTAAGGCTCTAGGGGGACCAGATTTCACAGCTGTTCTGGGCAAGTTAGGGATGATTGACATTCATGCCCCAACTTGAGGGGGAGTGTTGAATAATCATTCTGTGAATGTTTGATTCTGTGATGTTATTTCTGTGATTTGGGGTCTTGATTAGCCTGATTGTCTTTTTGATTTGATTAGGAGTGATTTTAGGCGTTATTACCCAAGTCTTAGTTGTTTTATTTGCAATAATGGTGGCTGTGATCTACTTTCCTTTTTTACTAGGAGTCCAGTTAATCTTTGACTCCTAACCACGTTGTAATCTTCTATTTAAGGAGTTCAGTACTCTCCTTGTGAAATATGAAGGAAAAATACTTCTTGCCTTCTATTCTTTTCTCCTTTTTTCTACAGTTATTTCTATTCAGCAATCCAGCCAGTCTGTTCCAATCTTAAAACTGTTTTTTAGCTTAGGGATATGCTATTCCTACTCCACATTCAGCTAAGGCCCTCCAAGTACTGCTTTATATTACTTGTACCTAATGCTTCTTATATTGTAGAGAGAGTGCCTTGGTAGAATAGTGGAGTGGGAATAGCATAGCCCTTTAGTTTATATTTCTCTTAATTGTTTTCTGATGTTGTTTTGCTTTTTCTTTATTCTTTTCCCCATCAAGTTATCTTAGTTGTTTCTTTTATGTGCGAATGTTTGTACAAGTTTTTATTCTATTTGTTTGCATTATATTGACTCTCATCTGTCTGCAAGGCACTTGGCTTTAAGTCAACCTCCAGAAGCATCATTTGTCTCGATCCAACTTGCTGAGGGAGGAGCCATTACCACTTCTCCAATTCATTTTCCACTCTCAGAAACTAGAGCATTTGCTTGGAGAACTCGGTTAGTTTCTACACAAGGTAGGCTCAGCCTCTGTGATCCCGTTAAACATTACAGCTGTTTTCTTGAGTATAAATTTTGTAGATGACCTTGCAAGTATCTTGGCAATCAGGTCACCTGGCAGTCTGTTTCTGGGGCGTAATATACTGACTGGTACTATAGAATACAGTGTCAGGAGTCACCATGAGTCCTGGTCATGCGTGGAAATCCCAGAATCATAAACATCTAGAGAAGATATTGGAAACTCGAGGTCTAGACTTAGAATTCTCAGTCCTTTTTTTCTTTTGGGAATCGCTTGGAATCTGTGACCGTCCAGTTATTGGAAATTTGAAATTTCATTACAGTAAGACCCTATTTTGGTCTGACGATGTGCAGAGCACAAATATAATCCAACACATGAAACCTTATTAGATGTTGAAAGCTGATGACATTATATTATATGCTGTTGGACTCTATTGAGGTTCCTCTTGAAACACTTGGGAAAAAGTGAAACTCTCGTTTTCTATGATTTACACAACTTTTACTGCTGTTGCTATCAATGTTGTTATAGGTGAGAGGCAAATGCAATTCCTTAGAAGTTATGGACAGATGACTGACATTTTCGTAGGGTTTAAAATTTTGGGCTGGGGTGGGGTGTGGTCGTTAGTTATTGTTATTATTTTTGTAAGATAGAAATGCGCAAATTTGTGGGTTTTGTTGTTGTCTAATGATGTGAGTATGATTATCTCTTTAATTATAATTAACTTGCACCTTGTAAATCACTGGTACAGATTCAAAAACCTACCCTGGGCCATTTGTCGTTGTGGAAACTTCACGAAGAGCTGAGGTAGTGTTGTTGCCCTTGAATTACACTGGAGGTTGAGAAACAAAATTCTGATAGAGTTACTTATTTCTTTGCTGTCTCTATGATAATTGTAGGATGGGTTGTCTATTGTGGTTTCTCCTTTATTGAGAATACATAATGAAACTGATTTCTCTATGGAGCTCCGGTTTCTTCGGCCCCAACAAGAGGAAGCTGAACATGCTTCTGTGGTTCTTACTGCGGGGAATGCAATTGATGATTCTATGGCAGCTTTTGGTGCTGTAAAGTATACTGGGGGATTGAAGAAGGCATTGATATCCTTAAGTATCGGTACGTGATGAACTTACACTTTCCAAGGAACAAAAATGCGTGTTTAATGTTTCATTATGGTTTTGATTGGCCAAAAAATTCATAATCTAACACATTGCTGCATTTTAAGTTCCACCATTGGCGTACATAATTAGAGTGCTGTCCTACAATCAGGTCACATGACACCAATTGTTAATACTATTACAAAATGCCTCTCCACTGTCCTTTCCCCTAAAATGATGTGTTAGAACAGATACATCACTTTGATTCTTGGATTTTTTTTGGGCTGGATCTACGTCTACCCGTGGTTGCCCAAGAGACAAATCGATAAGTTTGCGAGGACTCCGTGTTCCTCTTGTACTTTTTCTCGTTCTAAGTAGCACCTTCTTTTGCTATTCAAGAGAGAGAGAGAGAGAGGGAACTGCCCATGTAGTCACTCACATCATATCGTTGAAGAAACTAGAACTGCACATGTCATCACTAACATCAAGTGGATAAAGAAACTAGAAAAATTCCCACCTAACAATTGGTTTTTCCTGTGTCCTAGCTCCTGGTGTTGAGACTGTAATTAATTTCACATCGGAGAGCTTCAAGCTCTGTATAAGATCCATTCACAAGCAGTTGTGCTGGACTCCCAGATTTGATATGCTATAGAGCAGGCTCTTTCACACGTGCTAGTCACAATGGCCCACATGCTTGTTCTGGATCACTCAAAATGATATGTTCGTGTCTAATCTTCAAGCATGACCACACTTGAGGGGACTTATTGTGACTATAAACCCTACAATTAATAAATACAAGCCTTTGCATTCAATATATAAGATCCTAGGCAAAATCATTCAGATTAATTGGTTTTGAGTTGGACCCCTTGATTTAATACTTTGTATGTCCAGGATTTCAGTTGCTTAAAGAAACCGTGTGGGCTTTGGAATTGAAATGGGTCGATATTGCTGGAAGCTTAGAATGGAAGAGAATATCCAAATACTATTGACATCATCACTGAATGAAGATTTTGGGTGTTGAAATGAATATTGAAAAAGAAAAAGGAAAGACGGATAGCTAATCTAGGAAGTTTAGGGGCTACATTGGAGTTTCTCTGGGGTTGAACAATAATTTCATGTGGAGGAGAGTGGAAGACACCAAAGTAGGAGTTTTACTTGTAGTTTTTTAAGAATCCCAAATTAGTATTAACTTTCATCACAGAAGCCGTCATAAAAATCTCGAAATTCAGTTTCATTGATATAATGGTCGTGTAGATTTTTCAGATTCATCATAAAATGTAGTGTTACTGAGAGTTTGAGGCAAATAGCATCAAAAGTGAAAAGTATGATTCAACTACAGGGAATCTTCTGGGGCACTGGAAGGTTGATGTAATGCGACCGAATACATGGCCATTGAGTGAGTATTACAGATTTACAGCCTATGTTCACCATCTTTTCGTCCTGAAAAGCGCTTTAACCTGAAGGACCTCATAGATAAGTGTTAATGGTCATATGACGTGATTTGCAAAATTTGCAAAATCTATCCGCACCGTATAGCTGTAGTTGTGGACCTGTTGCCGTATGCATGATTATAAGGTTGTTGTAGGTTTTGACATGTTTGTATTATGTAAGCAATAACGTACTAAATTGAATACATAGAGAAGCTGATGATGGTTAAGCTCTCTCGTCATACTTTATCAGATATAAATGTATTTATGCCTATTAGGGTGATTAAATTAAAAGAAGTTTATTTGAGACTTGGTTTAAATATGATACTCCTAGGTCTTATTCTTCATGTATCTATTATCATTATATCCTTTCCGTATCATCTCCAGCTCTTTTCTCTCCTCTTAAGTCGAGTGCTACTGCCCCTGCTTCACAACTGAAGTGTTTTTTTTTTACTTGATCGAGCTTCTCTTGGCCCTTGGCCTCTGATGAAGATGAATTGATATACTGCATTCTATTCCAATTCCATTTCAGTGCTTTGCATCAAAGTATGAGATGACAAAAGTTTGATTGTTGATACTCTTTCTGAATAATAAATTGGAGACAATCATGTATTACGCTCTATAATGTTGAACGCTCGAAAGTGTTAATTGATGATGTTGCTTATTTCCTAAATTTGCATTTTGGCCATTACACACATTTTTTTGGGTGACAGGCCTCAGAAGTGGGCACTCTTTTTTGTTTTGTTGAGTTCTCGAGTATCCTGAACACTCGTGTCATAATTGATTTGCAGGTAACTTCCTATTTTCTTTTAGACCGAAAATTTCCGATGAGTTTCCAAGCTTTTCGAAATCACCTTCAGTGGAATGGTCAGATGATGTTAAAGGTGGAAAGGCTACCCGTCTCTCTGGTTTATTTGATAAATTAAATTACCAAGTCCGGAAGGCTTTTCCTGCGGAATCGGTGAAGTGTTCCTTTAGCACTGCACATTCTTCTCTCAAATCTGAAGATGGAAATGTCGCAAATGTACATTTCCTAATCCAGAGCATTGAAAGAGATGTTCCAATTATACAGCCTAATAGCTCTGGACATGTCACGGAAAACAGGAATTCTCCGGTTGCATTACAAAAGCAAAAGGAAATATTTCTTCTTCCCACTGTTCAGATATCCAACTTATTGCAGTCAGAGATACATGTGCTTTTGACTGATAAAGGTAACAGGAAATGTCCAAATTTTATCTTTATATGGTTAAACTGTTTTTGGTTGTAACTTCGTTCTTGTTGCAGATCCATATATGACCTCTGGCAACATAGGCAAGCAAGCAATAATTTCTTGCGGATCAACTGTTAATTTTTATGCTAACCCTGAGGCGATATTCTTCACTGTTACTTTGACAGCATTTAGTACAAGCTGTAAGCCAGTAAACAGTGGGGATTGGGTTAGAAAGTTACAGAAGCAGAAAAAAGATGTTCACAGTGTAGATATTGAATTATATTTTGGCGACGGAAAGTCAGTTGCTTTCCTAAGATTGTCTTGTGGGCATAGGGGTATATTAGAGGTAATTATACCAAACCAGGTTTGTAGTTAAACCTTCACTTCTCAAAGCTAATATATGAACATTTCTGCAGGCTGCAATCTTTACATCGTACACTTTAAAAAATGACACTGATTTCGGATTGTTTTGTCTTGCACCTAGTCAGACCCCTTTATCTAGGTATTCTTTTACTCCTCCATCACCATCACCACATGACTTTTAGCCCGCTCCTTTTCCTTATTATTAGTAAATTTTTACTTATGCAGGGATGAAGCTGAAAAGCTCGGTTCTGGAATGTCTCCAGAGCTAGGAGCTCTGCTGTCTCCGAAATCCACCAAATCATGGTTCATGAGGTAGTATATTTGTTGTCCCTGGCTAGTTCTAGTCTCCTTCAAGTCATATCCAAGAACAACCATGTGATAGTCTTTAAGTTTTTTCTACATAGATTGGCCATATCTTACAAAATTGTTTTCTTTGTTAAGTATTAAGGTTTTGTTAGCAAGTGCACCTATGGCACTTGGTAATAATCAGTTTGGGAAATTTCTGCATAGGAAATCATCAGCAGTGCGTTGGAAACACTCCCCAGTGCATCGGCGCTGATTACCAATGCAGATAATTTCCCAATATAGAATGTTAACAAGTGCCATTGTAGCTTTTTAGCAAAACCCCAAGTATTATATCTGTATTGTATCTGAGCAACATGTATCTCAGTCACCCTTTGTTTCTTTCTGTAGATCCAACAAGGTGCGTTTAAAATTGCTGGAGATTAAAGCATCTGAGTCCCTGTTGGACTTGGATGCTTTATCAGGCCTTAGTGAGATAGACCTGGAAGTAGAAGGTGGATCTGGATTCAAGTATATTACAAAATTGGGAGTATCTTTACGGTCATCTATGGGTAAAGTAGTTGTTCCATCACAAATAGTATCGTTCAGTCCAAGATATGTATTACTAAATGAGTCGGAGGATGAAATTCTAGTCCGTCAATGTTATTTGGAGGTTGGTCATTCTATAAATTTTCAGAAAATACCTTTCTCTTTTGATATGTTCGAATAGTGCTCTTATTTCTGCTATTGTTTATATTCTTAAAGGATGATGATATGGAAGGGATTATTACTGTCAAAAGTAGACAGAAAAAAGCTTTACAGCTGCGAAATGGAATTAGTAAGCCTAGAGAAACTAGTATCTTTGAAAACTTCCTTCGGAAGCACAGAAATGTTCAAAATGATACGTTGCTGTTTATTCAGTTTCAACCAAAGGAGGGTGGATTCGGTTGGTCTGGGCCAGTCTGCATTGCTTCATTAGGACGGTTCTTTCTGAAATTCCGAAGGTCCACCGATTATGCTGCACAAGAATCAAATCACAGAACAACACGTGAAAATAAAATGCAGGAGTTTGCAGTTATTCATGTTTTAGAAGAAGATTCTACTCTTGTTTTACACTTCCGCAGACCTCCAAATACTGATTTGCCGTACAGGATTGAGAACTACTTGCGCGATGCATCTGTAACTTATTATCAAAAGGTTGGATCGACAGTCATGTATACATATATATCGAACACTATTTCCTCTTCTGCCCCTCCCCCGCCCCCAACCCCCCTTTGGTGAATACAAGGACATAATTTCACTTTCAATTCGTGCTGGAAATTCCCAGGGTTCATCCGAGCCAGAAACTTTGGGATCTGCAAGCTGTGTCAACTATGTTTGGGATGACTTAACTCTTCCTCATAAGCTGATTATCCAAATAATTGGTAGTTCTTTTTTCTTACTTGGTTTAGTTTGTGGATGTTTTTACATTATTTTTGGCTCTCTGCCCTTGACTTGATGTAGTGCTTGCTGTCTTTTTTTTTTTTTTTTTTTTTCTATTTTGTTTTAATTGTGTATGCCTGTGTGCTCATTAGTGTCATTAGTTTAATTCGAGTGACATTCACCCAACAACTAAGTTTAGATCTGACCTTCTCTTTGCTATCTAAGAGGTAAGGATATGGGATTGTGACAAGAGAAGAGATGGTTAGATCTAAACTTCATTGTTGGGTGCATGTCAATCGATTATTTGGATCGTGCTTTATATATGGACCAAGGGGATTCCAGGGGATGCCACTTCAAGCTTCTGAGGGTAATATGTATAACGTATTTGTCCTGTTAGAAGGTAACTTGTAACAATGTAATACGGGGCATGTGCAAAGACATTTACAGAAATATTTTTATAGCTTGAATGAATTATAGCCGTATCAACATCTATATTTAAAATCTTTGTTAATTAACTTCATAGTTCTGTAGGGTAGAATCCGCTGCTGCAACTTTTGTGACCTTGATCTTTTATCGTAATAAATGAAGTTTTCCTACTTTTTCCCACATAGTTAGAACGATCCCTGAAATTTATTATTGAAGATCTTAATAACCCTGAATTGATAACTTGCATTAAGGATGGGGAATATTTTATGAGCAACAATTGGTTTTGCATGATGGATATATTTAATGTTCCAGACCAACTGTAATGCCTCTGTGAGCACGCTATACCTAGTACCTTGTGTGGAGAGAAGAACATTTTACGAGTAACAGTTTGTTTTCCACCATGAATCGATTTCATGTTCTTGACCACTGTTGTGCTTTGTATGTGTTAAACATTAGTCAATTATAATCTAAAGTTCATTGAACATTGATAATCTACTTCTCATCTTGTAGATGTGCATCTACTGCGCGAAATTAACTTGGATAAGGTGCGAGCATGGAAACCCTTATTTAGATTCGGGCAACAGAGAGCATTGGGGTTTCATTCGTCACTGGATAAAAAGGCTGGAGACCAAAAAAAAGGAAGTTTTGGTCACTTCAATGATATGAAGATGGCAAATTTGGGGTATGAAGTTTACGCAGATGGCCTCACACGAGTTCTGCGAATTTGTGAGTTTGATGATTGTCGCAAACAGGAAACTGTGTTTTACACTAGTGTGAAGATGACGCTTAGAGTCTCCAATATTACAGTCCAGTTAAGTGAACAGGCAAATCAGGTTAGTCTCATTTTATTCAATAATTATATTGCAATCCTCTTGATGTTCCTTTTTATTATTTTTTTATTTCTGATCTTCAACCTAAACAAGAGAGAAGATATCGAGATATGTTAGTTTTCTTATACATGTTTCCTCCTGCATGGCCATTGCTTAGTTCAAGTAGGCTCCATTATATTCTTAACTGAACATAAGGGTTATAGTGATATGCTCTATATGTTATCTGTGATCTTGATTAAGTTAGTGATGGATCTGTTCTAAAATGAGGGTGTAATATATTTTTTGGAGGGTTTTTGTTTTTGAGGAAGAAAGTTTATGAAGTAATCCTTTCTGTAAGGAAGTATTATATTCTGGCATCATAGCTGCGGATTCTATATACTTGCTTCAGATCTTATTCAAAAACAACAATGATGCAAACTAGAAGATCAGATTAACATAATGGATGTGGGGGACGGTCTGTTGTATTGTTTCTTCTGGACATTGAGAACAATATTGTATGCATGCGAAGATTTAGAAAATGGGACAAAGTGTGCTCCTGTACTTTTTTTTTTTATGACATTACAGATATTCTTGTATAGGAGGAGATCACACTACATCATTGAACATAGTTATATCAGCTGGTCACTCAATTTCTGCTTGGAGGACAAAATGTTAAGTTTGATAATTCACTGCCTACTTTTGTATTATTTAATCTTTATTTTTTGTTTGCATTGCTGCAATGAATATAGTCGATAATGGTAAGAGTTTGATCTTCTGCTAGAAAAATTATTTGCTTTCACATAACTTCTCTCTAATATCATGATTATTGAAGGAAATAGATAGTAGTGGGCCACTTGTCTACACTCCAATCATTGTTATGCGGCTTGGGAATATCAATCTGGATTCGATGCTTACTGATCAGTATAGATTGAACCATATCAGAGTACAGGTAACTTTTTTCGTTCTGGTCAATGGTATGTATCGGTACCTTACATATTTTACACTTTTGTGCTTGTTTTCAAAAGGTTAATTGTGAAGGCAGTTTTCATTGATTTTCTTATACTGACGATTCATAGTATTACTGAAATGCAGTCACTGAGCGTGGATCAAAAGTGGGTTGGAGCTCCTTTTGCAGCAATGCTCCGCAGGCATCAATCTGAGTACGATGCAAACGATAGCATGCTTCGTGTTGTGTTCATTCTACTTCCATCGAGTTCCAATATTAAACAAGTGAAATACTCATCCATTATTCTTCAGGTAATATATGGAAGGAAAATTACCTCTGGAATACATTATACATAAATGTTGCAATTTTTTGGCTATATAGTCTTAAATTGTCCACGTGTGAGTCAGTTTACTTACTGAACTGATGATAAATGTTTGTTTTTTCTGAGCCTAATGTTTACTTCACTGTGATGGCAGCCAATTGATTTGAACCTTGATGAGGAGACCCTTATGAGAGTTGTTCCATTTTGGAGAACATCACTTAGTGACCCTAGTACTCCTAGTCAACAGTATTACTTTGATCATTTTGAGATTCATCCACTAAAGGTGTGAATTTCATCTCTACGTTCCTCCTATATATATGTATCACTTTCTGAAATATAATTGCATTATTGTACATGTCTTCTGAAGATTATAGCAAGCTTTCTTCCGGGGGACTCGTATTCCAGCTATACCTCAACCCAGGAGACACTAAGGTCTTTACTGCATAGCGTGATAAAGGTCTGTCATGAAGATTTCTAAAGTTTATCAAAACTTCTTGGATCTTTACACTTTCGTATATTTTTTGATAAAATAACTCTTATTGAATTACGACGAAACGGATTAATTTTTCGCTTTTCTGCTTTGGGGATGTGGTGGTGCCATGGTTTGCATCTTGGGGGTAATTGCATCCGTGGTGGTCTTCTCTATGTTTCCTTAGGTTCCTCAAATTAAAAATAAGACAGTAGAGCTGAATGGGGTCCTGGTCACTCATGCTTTGATAACCGTACGTGAACTTTCTATCAAATGTGCACAGCATTATTCCTGGTAAGCCTAATCTAACTTTCATCTGTGTATCTCTATGCTGGTCGTTTCCTCATGTTCACTAAACGTTTTTCTAGGTACATCATGCGAGCAATTTATATTGCAAAAGGAAGTCCATTGCTTCCACCCGCTTTTGCATCCATTTTTGATGACTTGGCTTCGTCATCTCTCGATGTCTATTTTGACCCTTCAAGCGGCATGGTCAATCTTCCCGGTCTCACCTTAGGTCTCTCTCTCTCTCTCTCTCTCTCTCTCTCTCTCTCTCTCTCTCTCTCTCTCTCTCTCTCTCTCTCTCATTTAGCTATGGCACAAAAAAGTAGGTAGTGCAAACTACCTACTCTCTCTCTCTCTCTCTCTCTCTCTCATTTAGCTCTGGCACAAAAAAGTAGGTAGTGCAAACTCTATAAGCCTCTGTTTGTTTAGGTGTGTAATTGCTTGTATTTTGCTTTGGCACAATAGTTATCCAAACTCTTTGAGCCTGTTTTCTTAAGCTATATCAACTACTGTTTATTGACCTACTGTATTTCGTGTGTTTCTGTATGCTCGAACTTCAAATATATCTGTCCAAAATTTTCTTTGAGATGGCTCTGCAGGCAGCTAAAAAGGTCTATTAATTTTATCAATGAGTATGGGGTCTATATCAGGTTTTGAAAAGTAGGTACTCTTGTCACCAATTGAATTTTTAGATGATGTGACATAGAGGTTACACTCAAACTACCTTGTTCATTTTAAGATGAAATTGTTTGTGTTTGTAGCACTGTTATTAGAAGTTAATGTTTCTGAGAAATGAATGAATGGCACAGCAGATTTAGTCTTCTATGCTCTCTCAAGGCGTACCTAGAAATAGAAGATTTTTGTTGATATCATAGCATTACCAATTTCCATGGCAGAAACCGAAATGATGGTTCTCTTCTTTATGATGATTATTTGCTTGCTAAAGGCTTCCACATTCGCTTGAACATACAGGTACATTCAAGCTCATCAGTAAATGCATTGATGGAAAAGGGTTCTCTGGGACAAAACGATATTTTGGGGATTTAGGAAAAACGGTAAGTACCTTTTTTGGTTAAATTCTTGTAGAGATGCTGCCATGTTGAATTAAGTCTTTAGCATGTTGATTCTCAGCTGAAAGCAGCAGGATCGAATATACTATTTGCTGCTGTCACTGAAGTATCAGACTCGGTGCTGAGGGGAGCAGAAACCAATGGTTTTAATGGAATGGTTTGCTTCCATCTTTGCTGAATTATAACGAGAGTTTTGTATTTCTGAAATTTATTACCTTAACGATTTGTTGTCTCTGGTTTTATCTAGGTTAATGGTTTCCACCAAGGATTACTGAAACTGGCAATGGAGCCATCTGTACTGGGGAGTGCTTTTATGGAAGGTGGCCCGGATAGAAAAATTAAGCTTGACAGAAATCCAGGGGTGGATGAGGTAACTTCACACCAACACATGTGCACCTGCTGACGTATGTATTTGTATATTGTGATTGTTGCTTTAAAGCAAGCCTAATCTGCGTAGCAAGCCCAAGTTTTCATGAGAGCCTATGTATGGCCTGTAAATGGATAATTTCCTGCCATTCCAAATTGCTTGGAAGTTGGTGGTTAGAAAGTTTTACGAACTGAGGTATCACAGCAATCTGTTGTTCGAGTAAAAAGGAAAGATTTAGAGGGTTGGTAACTTGGTGGTCATGTAGAAGGAAATTTTTTTAGGGTAAGTTGTGAAGTAGAAGGGGAAGATTTTGAGGGTTTGCCGTAAAACATGTTTGAGTGAAGATCTTGGCTCAACTATGAGGTTATGCAGATTGACATGTAGAATGTGTTTCGCTAGTTACTGTATCACGTTACACTTCTTTATGGTTTATATTAATCAGTAACTATATTCTTTGAACAATGCAGTTATATATTGAAGGATACTTGCAAGCGATGTTGGATACAATATATAAACAAGAATATCTCAGAGTGAGAGTCGTTGACAACCAGGTACCTTCTTAATATATATCTCACTATTTTGGCGTTCCTAAGTGAACATTGCAGTCAACACGTAGTGTACAGTTAGCTTTAAGTTTTTGGTTATTAGAGGTCAACTCAACTCCCAGAGTCAAAAAGCATACTTAGGATTCGAAGAGGA
This sequence comes from Platycodon grandiflorus, assembly GCA_016624345.1. Classification (NCBI taxonomy): domain Eukaryota; kingdom Viridiplantae; phylum Streptophyta; class Magnoliopsida; order Asterales; family Campanulaceae; genus Platycodon; species Platycodon grandiflorus. Next base: position 28,414,454 of record CM028361.1, on the reverse strand, counting down.
GCCATTTCATTGTCAATCTAATGCTTCTCTAAAAATCATGATGAAATGATCTACACCTACCTTAACCCATATATGATTGGACACTTTACGTCATTTTCCTACAAATGGCCCGTGTTTCCAGAAACATAGTTGGAGCAATGTCCAGCATTAATGGAAATATAAGAATAAATACTTTCTTTGTAGAAATTTCACATGTTTACATTGAAATAATTTAAGCATGCAAAAGATACTATTTGCAATTGATTAAGGATATGCTTGACGAAACAATGTATCATGATTGTCGAGATACATAGAGAAAGACGTTATAGACACAAACTAGTAATTTATGCTGAATAATTTGTGAAAATTAAGTATATCCAAGATAGATATGGCGTCTTTTTCCTTCTTGTAAAAGTGGCTTTTGTTTTTTCTCAAGGAAACTGCGAAGGGCACTTGTTCAGAATCCAATAATAGACTTCTTTTGCATTGAAAATCATTGTCAATGCATTGAAAACATCTCCTCCCCCCCCCCCCAAATGCAAAACAATTCTATTTTAAGATTCTTAACAAGTGCCCTTTGCCTTTTAAAATTCAAAACATTTCATTCTTAGATTCTCAACAAGTGCCCTTTGCCTTTCAAAGTTTGGTTCTATCTTCCTCTTTCATTGCTTGTGTATCTACAAGCAAAAGGCCTGGCTGGTATTTGATGAATTTATTAGATCAAAGATAATTGAAATATATGTATAGGTCAAAGACCAATTGATTCTTTCTTGACCTATCTATGAGGATGAGGCTCTACAATTAAAGATAAAATGTACTCCCTCCATCCCAAAATGAGTGTCTATTTTTAAAAAAGTTTTTGTCCCAAAATGAGTGTCAATTTCGTAATGAAGTTGCTAAATTCCCAATTATAATGTCCTGATATGCACTTACAATGCTATAAGGTGGATAAGGAGGGTATTTATGTGTAGGTGCTACTAAAATGACTTAAATGTTAACTTCCATAATTTTCTTGAAAAATCAAAAATAGACGCTCATTTTATGTAAGAGTAGAAGTTATTAAAGAAATACTCCCTCCGTTCCTAAATGATTATTATGTTTGACTTGGCACACAGATTAAGAAAAACTAATTGACTATATTATAAATATTAGTAAAATATATAGTTTCCTTTAAAACCCTTGTGCATGTGGCCATAATTAAAGTTGGAAGAAAAAGTAAGGGTAAAGTGGTAAAGTATTTTCCTGAAAAGGAAAGTTTAGAAACAAGACAATTTTTTTTGGAACGGACAAAAAAAGGAAAGCAAAACAATTATTTAGGGATGGATGGAGTATACAATAGAAGTAGTGAATCTTAAAAAAGGAAAGAGTATGGAGCAATTTTTCGTTTTGAGCAAAAGTGCGATTAACTTTTTTATTCTCATTAAGTCAGAATATTATGAGAGTAAACTTGTTAGAAAAGCTGACAAAAGTAAAATATATTTTTTGTTTTAGTTTGTTCTCATTTTTGTCAATTTTATGTCTTTGAGGATTATTTTACTTGCAAAAGCACATTGAGGTGCAGTCCTGGTTTCAGTTTTACAATTAAACCAGATGTTGTTTTGATCATAGTGTCTTCAGATGTATCACCATGCTAAATTCAATTAACGGTGTCCATGCACCAAACTTTTAAATAGGTTGTCCTCAAAAACCTGCCCCCAAACAGTGCTCTTATAGACGAGATTGTGGACCGTGTGAAGAGCTTTCTTGTGAGCAAAGGATTATTGAAAGGAGGGACTTCAACTTCTCATTCCCTGCGCCATCTGCGAGGAGAAAGTGTAAGTGTGTGTTCTATTAATATTCAATTTTCTCCTTCAAAACATCTCTATGGCCTTCTACTTTAAGCCACATCATTGAGATAGAGGTGGTGTTGAAATTCAAGAGTTGCTCCCTCCCCTTTTTGTTTTTACATTATTAAATTCTTAATAAGAAAGAAATTCATCTCCTTTAAGGAACTGTCCAAAAACAATTCTTGGACTATAGAGACTAATACTGGTCGATATTGAAAATGGAAATCATCTGTACAACCCAACAATTTGCCTGATAGTTGTTAATATAGTAATTTTTGCCTGCAGGAATGGCGAATTGGACCAACAATTTTGACTTTGTGTGAACACCTGTTTGTGAGTTTTGCCATCCGTGGGCTGAGAAAACAGGCCGGTAAGGTGATGTTTAGATTCAAATTGAAGGATAAGTCAGAAGTCAATGATAAAAAAGCCATCGTCCCAGGAACTGCCTCGAAACCAGAGAACTTGAAACTTGTTTGGAAATGGGGTATTGGCAAGTTTGTATTATCGGGTATAGTTGCCTATCTTGATGGCCGATTATGCCGTTGTATTCCCAATCCGATAGCTAGGCGCATTGTCAGTGGCTTCTTGTTAAGTTTTCTTGAGCAAAATGATGACAAATGAACTTAGCTTCCTAATTTCTAATATAGTTTGTAATGTCTCGATCTCGGTTTAGTGCCTCTGGAGGATGGGTACATTTATAAAGTAAGGGGCTCATTATCGAGTCCAATCTCACTCTCAATACCCTTTTTAGCCCTCTGTTTATACTTGCAACTGCTTAGAAATGCCCATTGTTTTCTCTGCTCGGCAGTATATTTGAAATCTACCATCTGTTATTCAGTTTCGCTTACGGATCTAGCACAGTAATCAAATAAGAGACTATTAAATCTACTACTCCATCGGTCCCAAAATTTTATTCAATTTCGAGATGTATCAAACTTAGTGTCTTCTTTTCCTTTTATAGAAGTCTTTTTCAAACCGATTGTGAAATAGAAAAAGCAATGGATATCATTGATATGACACTAGTTGAAAATAATACGGAGTATAAGGGTAATAAGCAAAAATACTTGGAGTGAAATATAGGAGTATTTTTTTACTCGTGTAAAGCTAATAAGATACCTATTTTTGTAAGGAGTACAATTGAGGAAAATGTTATGTCAACATTAAATATACAACGGTATTATTTAAGCTGTATGATCTATTCTTCTTCACAAAAAAAAAAAAAAATTTAAAAAAGTTGTATGATCTAATTCTGGTGCTCTTCATCTCGGAAATTAAAGAAGATAAATCTATTAAGTTAAAATATGACGGGTAGCAATATGAACTCTATATAGTTCTATAGATGAAATATTTCTCATAGCGTTATTAACAATTATGCAGGCGAAAGATGGGATGAAAAGGTTTTGAGTGAAAATATATTCCTTCCGTATCATAAAGTAATCGTATATTTGACTTTTAATCTGACCACTTTTCAAATCAACATTTATGTAGAGATTAAATTATAACCTCGTGAAATACACTAAGTACTATAAATACCTCCGTCTCAAATTAAATGTCGTTTTAGCAAAAAAAATTTGTTCCAAAATAATTGTCATTATAGAATTTCGAGGAACATTTAGCCATATTCTTCCCAAACTACCCTTATTACTACTATTTTCAAGAAACATTGGAAATTGTTGACAGGAAGAGAAAAACAGTACTACCAAAAGCAACTTCCTTCACTTCGTCAACCCACGAGAAGTTGTGAGCTATATACTACCAAAAGTAAGAAAACGAATAGTTTCTTTAAATAAAAAAAAACAACCAAAAGTCTTCTCAAATACCCACGGCTAAAAAGGGAAAGTAAGAAAGGTTAAAGTTATAAAAAGTAGAAAAGTAGATCGGTTTTTCAGAAAAGTAGAATGAGTTAAAAGTAATACTCCGTACTAGTAATTGTCGATACAATGATTGATTTAAATAAAGGTAGATAGGTCTTTTTATTAGCTTTCTTAATTTGTGTGCATTGTTCTAAAACGACGTTTAATTTGGAACGGAGCTAGTAATTTTCAAAAAATAAAAATAAATAAATAAATAAATATATATATATATATATAGTATTTTATATACGCTGATGATGCACAGAATAACGGATTTGCTCCGGGATGATGTAAATGGATATCTGGGCTTGACTAAACCTGCCAAGACCGAGAAAACGCTAGGTGAATGCAGGGGCTCCGACAAGAGAGTAAATATACTAATCTCACTCAATTGTTGTGTAAAAATGTGCGTACCGTGACGTGCTTTACCTTAGGGGCTTATATAGGGCATGTATTAAAGACGTGGAGTAATTGTTGTTCTAACTGTCAAGTAGTGGACATAACTGCCGAGCACGTCCAACCAATGAGAACCAAACCACGTGGCCCATGTCTGAGAACGTGGGCAAGAAGTGTGGGAGACTGCGAGGCTTGCTTGCAGTCGTGATGATCTTGCCCGCATGTTCCTGATTATGCTCTGATGAGTACTCCTGCTTGTTGGCACCTGACCATGCTATAACCCGCTGGTTTGGGTCTGGTTGTTGTTCGGCGCCCCGGCCCAGATAGTTATGCTTTTGGACTGGGCCTATCATACGTATTAAATTTTTATTTGAAAAGAAAATCAACTCAACTTTAAAAGGTCTAAATGTCACTACTTTTTTAGGACAGGGGAAGTACACAATTCGAAAACAACGATTCAAGCTCGAAGGAATTTATACTTTTTGGAAGCTCTGCATCTGATGGTAATAAAAAATCTACACCCGAAAAGAGAAAGATTTTCCATAACAAAAGCCACAGAGAGGCAAGTGCGTCAGAAAGGTAGCAGTTGTTTACCAAGTTTGGCTAAGAACCAACTCCAAGTCCACACTTGAAAGCAAAAATAATAGGCCTAGGCACGAAAACCCTGAGGGGACCCCAAAACCACTATCGAACATAACTGAACAAAACAAGATCGAACCCAGTCAGAAACGTTTCTTTGCACACAATATATATAGCTGTCTCTTTCTTCTATCAGAGTAACACAAAAATAATGACTTTTATGATATCTGAAAACCCGCCCCCATCTTTATCAGAGTGCAAGAAGGTGAGTCTATCAGGAAATAGAGATGAGAGTGTTGACACCAGGGATTTTGTCACCAGCCATCTTTACTTGAAGAAATCATCATCATCCCCTCACCCTTCTACAACTTTGGACAAAGACAACGTCTTGAGACGTATTCGTCACCACAAGTACTTGAAGAAAGTTCGGACAACTTTTGAAATGCTGTTGAAGAACTCCAGCTCTTCCGTGCAGCCTGTACATAAGTGGCTGGTACCCTATGATGCTTTCTCAGCTGCTCCTTAGCTTCTTGGAAACGAGAGGCTATGGTCCCGTGCCAAGTGCAGATTGAAGATAAAGTGGCTGGAAGTTGATGAAGTTGTCTCAGCTACTTAGCCAATGCAGGAAGAGCTGGCTGTAGAGCTCCATAAATATGTTATGTTTACGCCTGTCAACCCACACACACACACCACCCGCCCCCTTCCCTATGGAAAACAGGAAGTTTGTAATGATGTACATCTAATGCTATTATACTGCTTGTAACAGGAGGGTATCACGAATCATGAATGGTGTATCTAGACTTACTTTTGCCCATCCATTAATGAAAATTTAAAGGGTTGAGTCTTCTCCCAAGGCTGCACAGCTTCCAGAGAACTCAATTGCATGCAGTAATCTTCTTGAACTTCTTTTTGGCCCATCAATTAATGACAATCGACATGATTCTTCTATCTGCTCCAATGGCGATTACAGGTTTTTCTTCCTTTTCTTGGGTCGGGGATACAATATATAGAAAAGCGAGTTTTGCGTGGAGGATTGTTGGAGAATGAATCGCTTGCTAGTAAAACTAAAACTTAGTGGAAGCTAAGTCACAACTCATAATCACTTTAGTGGTTCCCAAAACAATGTGGTAGTTGAAAGAGAGAAACTGTAGCAAACAGAAGCGAAGTACTACTTTCTCTATAAAAAGAAAAATTGAACTGATCCGCAATAGGGTGGGTATCAATCCAGGTGGATAACACAAAGGAAAACATTGAACTATGCGCGACTTTGAAACAAATTATGCGCAAAAGATTCATTTGACAAGCGCAACTCTTTCAGTAGAGGACTTCCAATAAGAAAAGACTAGGGAAATAAAAAGACACTGGAGATCATGTACAAAAGGCACACGAAGGGTAGTCAACGGCAGGGTAGACTCAAGTCCTTCAAAGGTCAAAAAAAAAAAAAAAACAAATGTTCACAATATACACAATTACCTATATATATAATTATTTAAATATCAATCTATATAACTTGATTAAATGAGGTTCCATATAGAGATATCATCTATTTATCAAATCTTTTGAATTTGATATATTGTGTTCTCAATAAGTTCTTTTTTTGAGTGATTTATTAACATTAATTGTTAAATTATGTCTACATAAACAAAAATATTTCTATTTAATGTTGGAGGTTTAATAGTTCAAGAAAACTTAAACAATTCCCCATAGACATTCCCCAATTAACCGTTACCCAAGGGAAATATATATGAGGGCACAATTTTCGGGTGGGGAATGGGTTAAGTATAGTGAATAAAATTGAATTGAGGAACGAGGATTGTATTAGATATAACTGCACCGAACCGCCCCATAGTCATTCCTATCCGGAACAATTACTTTTATAAATTATGCCAAAGTTGATCTACAATGAACCAAACAACATCCACCATTTCATCTTTTATATGGACAAAAGGTGGCCAACATCACTTTGACAATTAAAAGAAAAAACTGATTGGCATGGTCATTGTTCAACATTTCTTACTTGAACAACCCAGAAGTAGAGATGAGTCGTAGTGCTTGGCTGGAGTTGTCCAAAACCGCAGTTGATCTTGAAACCTGCATTTTTCTTTTCTTCAAAAAGTCCAAAGAGTTCTGTAAGCATTGGGGAGGTGGTAGATCCTTCAAAATAACAGGTTCTAGCCTGTGAAACCAAAAGGAAAGTTAGATGAACCCAATCTCTAAATATCTGAACAAATAATTTTTACTGCAGTGAAAAGGAATCACCACCCCGGGCGTTTGGGCTTTCTCTTTTTTGAAGAAAGCTTTTCTTTAGCAGTGTCTTCCTCAGAGTCTGTTATGAAAACCTTCCTGCAGATGGACAGAAGTTCCCTTGGTTATAGCTTTCATATTGAGAAACAAAGCTGACATTTCATAAGACAAACGCATAGAGCCAATAGAGAGAGAGAGAGAGAGAGTACTTCTCACGTGCAGCAAGCATTTTAACAATATCATCTGGTAGCATTCCTCTATGAACCTGAGATACATGCTCTGTTTCAGCTTCCGCAATATCTTGAATGCTTCCACCATCACGTGGTGGTCTTGGCGTTAGCTTTTGAGCCCATTGCCTGCGACGTTCCTTTGCTTCACGAACAACCCTGACATAAGCAAGATATGTCAAAGGGTTACATCTAATTGTTCATTAAGAATCACTTGCTACACATTTGTAGGTGCAAGAAGACCATTTAGGAGAACCAACATAACAGAATGATCGTATAACATTCTATGGACTTGACAGTAATATTCTAATAAGGACTGAGATTAGCATGATATTATCAATGCTTTTTTTTATTTTTTTATTTATTACAGTTGCATGAACTGAATCCACTAACATGAGAACTAAGTTAACCTTAATTTAATAACTAGGCCAATGGAAGTAGCTGAGGCAAAAATATGCTTTCTTAGCATATGATCATTTCAAAGCAGCACGAATAGGTGACATTAGAATAACTCAAGCATTGCATGTTCAAGAACAAAATAATGCATCAACAGCATAGATCTCCTGAGGGTTCATGATCTCATTTACCAAAGCACTCTGCTTATCCGAGTGATCAATAGAAACGTTTCCTGTAAACCATCTCAAACAATATTATCTCCTGTTAGGGCGACTTGTACCGACTTACGAGTATATGTTCATTTCGAATTTTAACTTTGCAAGTTTTATCACAAATCCATTTAACATTCTCATTTTGTTAACATGTTCTATCTTAGTTGCACAACATTCGGTTCCATAATGTAGCCCGGTCTAATAACTTTAAGTTTCCTTTCAGTTAAAATGCGTACACCTATAACCTATCACATAACACTCTGGACACACTTCCCCACTTCACTCAACCTAATTTTATCTAGAGTAATGCTATGTATACCTAAATTGCGCACCAAATGTGTACCTAAAGTCCTTGTTGACATCTTCTCATTGGTTAGAAGATTTTTAAGTGGAAGGGCCTACAAATCATTTAACCAATCAGAAGATGCCAACTGGGATTTTGGTGCACATTTTAGGTGCACATAGCATTACTCTTTATTCTATGACAAAAACCATTTCCTACCTCCCCATCTTAATTAATAATTGATTCAAAATAGCAAAATTGACTCTTGGCAGTATTTCTTGGCCATCTAACCTAATAAATTCAGTTTTACTCCTACTTATTTTATACCCATTGAGGCGTAAAGTTTCTCTACACCTTCTAATTTATCATTGACCTCCAATCTTCGTTTGACAGATAAGAACAATGTACAAACTATTACTCCACGAACACTATCATACACTTATCTAAGTGAATAAACACAGTACGTTAGTCCTTTCCTACACTATTTCTCCATCAATTTTCTTATTAAATCGATAGTTTCCTTTGTTCAGCCCATTCCCCGTCCCCCAACCCCCACACACCATTAAAACCAAACTCAAACTCAAAATGATTCTCCAATGCCGTTGTTTCATGTCTTAGTACATTTACAAACGCTCCCCCCAATAATATCATCTTATGACTCATTTTTATACCTATAATCAGTACAACTTTTCATTGTATGACTCAAACAAGCTTTACTGATGTAAAGCAAAATTTCCATCTAGGACAAAATTGTTACGGTTATAAGGGCTTACATTATAATCATCACAGACCTTTTATCTTCGCAAGTCCAAATAAAAACACAGGCAGTTGCAAAACCAGTAACAGATTCAGGGCCACGATTCTGAAACCCATTCAAAATAACGATTTCTCTTCCAGTAACTAAACAGGATGTAAATGAATTCGAAAGGCTCAATTTCATCAAAAGCAGTTTGTTGCGTTAACACGCGCGCGCGCGCGAGGGAGAGAGAGAGAAGAGCAAATTACCTAGCCTTATTTTCAGCTTGAACCTTCCTAATCTCTTCGTCTATTTGAATTCCCTGCGAATGCGAATTGAGGAAAATATTAAAATCATTATTTTGCTTCTTCACAAATTGCAAATTTTCCAATTGAAAAAGAGAAAGAACCTGTTCAGCAGTGAATTCCTCAGGAGCATCAGAGTCACTATCTTCTTCTCTTACTGACATCATCGATATCGATTTCACAATCTGCACTCCCAACTCAGCTCTCCGCTCCCTCAAAAAGGGTATAGGGTTAGGGTTTAGACTTTAGAATAACAAGGATGCCCCGGATAGCGAAACCGCATCTAAATATTATTTAAATTTTACGCTACGATTTTGAAGCAGAGAGCACCAGTGGTCTAGTGGTAGAATAGTACCCTGCCACGGTACAGACCCGGGTTCGATTCCCGGCTGGTGCAATGCGTCTTTTGCCTTGTTATGCTCTTTCCTAATCAAGAAAGGAATGGTCACCCTTACTTTTCTTTTTGGTTTTTTATTTTTCAAATTCATGATATAAATTTATTGTTATGCTCCTAAACAACTCATTTCACAAAAAGAGTTTTCTTTTGCATATCATATAAAAATAAATATAATCTTCTTGTAAATTGAAAAAATAAAAGTAATGTCGCATACAAGTCAATTGTTTACAGAATCAACATTGTATTTTGTGTACATACAGAAAGAGGTTTTTCTCACGTAAAGTGGTGTATGTATTTCTTGAAGCCAACGAATGCGCAAACTTCATTAATTTTTCGTTAAAGTTTTCAGTAGGTGACATTGTCTTTGGACAGCCGCCTATGGAAGTTCTATTTATGTTAAATTTAGATAATTCTTGGCCTCTTATGAAGAGAGAGAGAGAGAGAGAGAGAGAGAGAGAGAGAGAGAGATTTCTCCTATGTGTCATAAAAAGATAAATGTCTTCATGTAAATTGAAAAAATTGAGATCTAAGGAGCCGTTCTAAACAACTCATTTCACAAAAAGAGTTTTCTTTTGCATATCATAAAAAAATAAATATAATCTTCTTGTAAATTGAAAAAAAATAAAAGTAATGTCGCATACAAGTCAATTGTTTACAGAATTAACATTGTATTTGTGTACATGCAGAAAGAGGTTTCTCTCACGTAAAATGGTGTATGTATTTCTTGAAGCCAACGAATGCACAAACTTCATTAATTTTTCGTTAAAGTTTTCAGTAGGTGACATTGTCTTTGGACAGCTGCCTATGGAAGTTTTATTTATGTTAAATTTAGATAATTCTTGGCCTCTTATGAAGAGAGAGAGAGATTTCTCCTATGTGTCATAAAAAGATAAATGCAACCTTCATGTAAATTGAAAAAATTGAGATCTAAGAAGCCGTTTGATAATTAGGATTAGGATAAGATATGATTAATAAGTTGAATTGTCGCATGTTTGACACAAAATAAGAAGTCTGGACTAATAGCCCGAGCTATTCAAATAAAGACGACTTTATCTCATATATATATATATATATATAATTGTTAGGGAGAGACTATTTTTACTACAATTTTTGTTAATCCACTATATTATTAATTATTATAATAAACAAATGTATGTTTGGATAAACTTACCCTTAATTTCTTTCCCATATTAAGTTAATGATTAATATATAAATTGGTCCTTGAACTTTACATTTCCTGGTGTTTCAGTTATCGATGCTTTAGGTTTCCTAAAGTGGTCTTTCAACTCAACATTTGATGTTGTATTAATCCCTCCTGCCGTTATCTCAAACAGAACTGTTATTTAAAAAAAATATCAATTTTACCCTCACTTATGGCTGAGTGGGATGCCTAGGTGAATTTTTTTAATGGCGAAAATGGATAATTTTTTCCTAATATATGTTTAAGATTTGAGGAAGATGATTATGGCGATGTACAGAGAAAGAGGAGGGGATTAGGTAGGTGAACAGAGAGAGGAGGGGGATTATGCCACTTCACTTTTCCAATTGGAACACAACATAGCAAAAATCCATCGACATGCACCAACCATTTGTAACAAATTTCAAAGGAGGTAAATTGAAATCAAGTAAGAATCTTAACTAAAATGGTGAAATATACGAGTCAAATTCCAAGCCCTAGGCTTGAATCACCGGCACTGGGTTGTAACTGTAATACCCTGAGTTCTCTAAATGTGCATTATGTTTACTTGATTTCATTGTTGCCATGATAGGCATATGTATTAGGTTCATTTGAATAGCATGTGGAGTGATTTACACCTTGATTTCATGTGTTTAGTATGCTTGGTTTGTGATTTAATCATTCATACTTGTGTTGCATAACATTCTAGACTTGATACATGTTGACTTGGATAAGTTTTGGATGTGTTTGAACTTAGTTGGGGTTTGGGTTCATGTTAGGATTGATTGGAAACATTTTGGAACCCCCAGGTCGTGCCCCAGCGCACCCCAGGCGCGCCCTAGCGCACATACGACCACTAGTTTTGCAAAAATCAGAAAAATCAGACCAAAACTTTAGCCAGCTCGCGCGCGTACGGACATATTTTTTTAACTTTTGCAATTTTTGATTTTTGACCCCTTTGACCCTTGTTGACCCAACTTAAACGAACCAAGGACCATTTGACCAGCCTAATACTCTCTCTAAACCAGATAGGAGACCAAGAATACTCTCCATTTTATTTTCTCATTCATCCATGGAAGCTTGAGAGTAAGTGTGGGAGACAAAGGTGAGATTAGTGTGTGTGACTCTTGTTCTCTCATTCCAACCACTTGATTTTTAATCCAAGACCACTAAAGTGTTGCTAAGGACTAGGAGACTTCATTACATGGCTTTGATTGTGATTTTGTTGCTTTGATTGTATAATTTCAAGTAAGTTACTAATCTCCTTTGTATGCTTAAAAACTATTGCATATTTGTTCTTCAATTATACATGCATGACTTGTATACTTGGTATTTTCTTGTCTAAATGATATTGTTGAGATGTATAACATGTTCATGTGCCAGATGTTGGGTTTGGATGATGTTGCATGTTGAAGTTAATTGCTCAACCAAGCTCATTACTATATTTTGAGAAGTGTAGTAATGACTCTAAGAGGTTAATTTTAAGCAAGAGTATCAATTACCGAACAACATGTTAAAATCCTACGAAATTTAGAGTTCGTTTGATATGGGTTTTGATCCTCCGAGTAAATGATACTGGTAAATTAGAGACTTGTAATTTTAGCTCTAAAGTGGTTGTTTAAGTGCTTAAACAATATGTTTGATGTTTATTCTTGGTAGAATAATATAATCTACATGATATGTATCAAGTTCACTACTTTTGAACTTGGTGGTTATTTGCATAAGTTTGAGTATTATACCAACTTGTGCATTGCATTGAGTCCAGCTGGCATTTGTTGTTTAATCAAGGTGGGACGACCTATAGTCTTTACGAATTTGTTTTGTAATCTCTATAAGTCGCCGTACCGGAGTTTACACACCCCTTACCTATTAGCCACATGTGGGATGTAGCCCCATTGTTGTAGCAATACGCATGACTTTGGTTAGCTAGAAGAACCCGATGGATTTTGTCAGGGGACCCGGTGGATTTTTCCAGAATAGTCAATACATCACACACGAGTATCGATACACGTTGGTTGTTTGTGTATTGCAGGAACAACACAAAGATGGAGAAAGAGATATGATATCCTTTGTAACGTGGTTTAATTACGAGCACTTATGTGAATAATCAAGGGTGCTATGTGAGATATGTGATGTATATATCAATGATAATGATATATGTTTTGTTGTGGTATATGAATGCTATTACCATGTTATGATTATAGCTTGAGCATTATGCCATGTCATGTAGTTGCATTTAGTAACTTATTGAGTTTCGACTCACCCCGTTTGTTGTTTATATGTTTTTCCTTAGATCCGAGCCAGCCTAGCGGTTCCCGGTGAGGTCAGGGAGATCACGTTTAGCTCGAAGGTTATATTTTGATTTAGTAGCTCTTGAAGCTTGTTGTTGTTTAGAAGTATTTATTTTGGTGAGGACGATGGTTGTGTAAAGTGATGAGCTCAAGATTTCCATGAATTTTTCCTTTAATTTCCTTTTATTTTGTGCTACTTTTATGTTAATTATGCTTGGAAATATTATTATTTGTGTATTTGTGCTTTAATGTAGGTTTCCAAGAAATTAACGAGCATTCAAGGATTTTAGCATGAAGTTTGAGGCAATTTCGGGCTTTAAAGTTGAGCCACAAATCATTCCGTCAAAGTCCGTTAAGTATTCCAAGGCAAAATGAGCTAACGGGGCTAACGGAGGACTAAAATGAGAGAGCTGGAGGGGGAAGGACCTCGGCAGCTTGTTCTGAAGACCCAGGGGCACCGGAGCAAATAGGCAAACTTCTCATTAATGTGCTGTCCACTCTCCCTTGCTGCCACGTGTCGCACTCTTTGCCCAGCAGCCCTTCTCCTCTCCGTTTGGTCCCTTTAGCCCCTGAGACTTCATGTTTAATGTCCATTTTGTCCTTGACTTCCCCAACACACTTTGCCCTTCACTTTTAATCCCAAAAGCAGCCCCAAAATCAAGAGAGAACGCACCAGACAGTCTCAAACGGGGGCTGTGAGCCCTTTGGGGCAGCAGCCCCTTTCTCCCATTTTTCCTCCATTTCCTTCATTGATTGATCATCATTGAAGGTTTGGAGCTTCAAATCAAGGGCCAACGAAGCATCTACAAGTGATTTCAACTCCGGATCTCGGCATTGCTCGCGACTTTGCCAGTTAAATTCTTCCAATTTATATTTTAGATATTTTCTAGGGTTGAATGATTTTGTAAAATGTGAAATTGGCTTTGTGCTTAATTGATTTATGAAAAGCAATTATTTTTTTCTATGTCGTTTTAGTGTTTTAATTTAATCTCTCTCTCTATTTAGTACACAAGCATGCTAGGTTATTAATTTGTGAACTTAATGCTTTTAATTAATTGGCCACTAATTAAATGATTTGAGAAATGTTTGGATCCGCGAGAGCTACCTTGCATTTCGGACCGAACAAATTAGTAGTTGGTGTTTGACAAACACCGATAGCCATGGGAGTACTTGTTTTGTGAAGCGATCACTCCACCGAGAGGTAGGAAATTAGGGTTTTTAACCACTTTCGATGTCCCGGCTACCGGCATGCCTTGTAGAAAAATAGAGAGATTATTTCTCTACCCATTATTGCCCATTATCTTGGTTATTATTGTGTGTTCCTAATGCTTCTGGTGGATTAGCTACCCATTAGATGATCACTAGAATTATAGGATATTTAGCGAAAGCCCTTCCTATTAATTCCGAAAACACAATAATTGTCTATGTGACGTCAGACCGAGAGGTAACGAGTGTTCATAGATAGCCAATTGAGGACTTGTTCTGACACGCAATCAATCCACCTTAGTCATTCGCGAGGTAGGGGAGATTCGGGTTGCTATAGGGGCGAGAGCCCGTAGTTACCAATTTAGTGTTCTCGGCTACCAAGACTTGAGTTAAAGAAAAGTAGAGAGAGGATTAAATTAATCACGAGCTAGACTAGAAAATATTGCATTCCTAAAATCCTATCTTTTATCTTGATTTGTTGTTGCCAAACCATTTTGCGACGTTGTATATATTAATTGCTTTATTTTATTTTTAGTTATTTTTAGTTTTTATTCTGAATTTATTTTCGCTCAAATATAATTAGCTAGCTCAATTTCGGTACTTAGTTGGAGTGAAAATTACGTGCATTCCCTGTGGGATCGATAACTCGTACTTACGTACACTTTATTACTTGATACGGCAGGGTACTCTTGCCCTAGTTGTTGCAATTTAAGTTGCAGCGCAATCATAAAGTTATATAAACTTTACTTGGGTAGTATTTGTATGTGTTGTAAGCCTTATATTCTTTTAGTAGCTGACATATGTATGTTGTGCTTGTGTATATTATCTTGTTGTTAATTTAGTTTCTTTCCCGAGCATATTGTAGCTCGTGGTTTATATTTGTTCTCCGGCATGTTATGGTCGTGGATGTTGTTGTTGTTTGTTGTTTCTCGAGTCTTAGACTTGTGGTTTTTGTTAGTTGGGTTTCGGCTGTAGTGTCACCGAAAACTTATTTAGTATTATATCAGGTTTTATTTGTCTTGTTTTGTTGTAAGTACGAGTAGTTTCGCCAAGTGCTTTTCTTGTACGTTGTGTATTTGTGTTGTTTGGCGACTCGACCTTAGGATTTCATATAGAGATCCGAGTTGGGGCATCACAGTAACCATCGAAGATTGTGGAGATGGCGACGCGAGTTGCTGAAAGGTTACTGCTGCGGTAGCTGCGAATGGAGGGGGAGAGAGCACGGCAAAGATGAGTGCTGCAGCGAGGGACTACTATTGTCGTTGTCCCAATTTTAAGCCCTAGGCGAGAGGGACTGATTGCTGCTACGAGCGTACTTGGTTGGAGAAGAGAAAGACGACCGAGAGAGGACGTGGTGGTGACCTAGGCGAGGATTTTGCTGTGTTTCTGGAGGTGACCAGAGGTGAGTGTTACTATTGGGCATGAGGTCGTGCTGTTGCTGCTGCTGTTGTTGTCTGCGTTGAGAGAGAGAAAGCGTGTGAGGGTTAGTCTAATTTGAGAGGACGTGACTCACCGTATTATATATCATTATCCCACGTGGATCTTTATCAACTGAGGGCAATTTTATCTTTCCAACTTTTTTTAACGGTTCTGTTTGAGATAACGGCACGAGGGACTAATACGGCATAAAAAATGTTGAGTTGAAGGACCACTTTGGGAAACCTAAAACATAGATGACCAAATCACCAGAAAATATAAAGTTCAGGGACCAAATTATATATTAATCCTTAAGTTAACTAACAATTTTTTTTTTCTAATTATCTTTTAATATTATTTTCTAATTCAAAACATATTAATTATCTTTGATTAGAGTTCACATGAATGATATTATTATTATTATTATTTTTTATTTGTTTAAAATTTTTAATTAATTAAGCTCAAGACCGGAGGCACGTTGCATTATTGAAAAACTAATAGCATAAGGATATTTTTTTGTCAACCTAACTTTGAAAAAATATGTGGTCTATGCTTTTTATTTTAGTAATAAAATATCACATATTTTCTAAAATTTTGATCGATAAATATTGTTTTTAGATTTTTTTATAATGAAACATGAAACGAGTCATAAGCATAATTGAGAAAAAATATTTATTAAAAATAAATAGAAATAGAAAAACCAAAACTACATTGTTTGTTGTTAAGTTAGGAATTAAAAGGTTATTTGAAAATAAGAAATATATTAATCCACTTCAAATAACAAGTAACTAATTAAGATGTAGTTTTGTCCAAATATGTATTTATTTAATGTAATAATTAATCCACTTCATATTTGACGCTTTCACGCTCTCTTTCCGACTTTCGCACTGCGAGACTTAGTAACTATGTAGTTGGTGCAGTTTGTATACAAAATTACGCTACATAACTAAATGAGATGATTAAATGCTCAAAACGTTTTTTTTATCGGAAACAATGTCCTTTAGATCGGGTTTAGTTTCTAGCGTTCCATCAACTTATTTAATGATATGACTTTATATGAATTACAAGCTACCCAACAATACTTCAACTAAAGTTCGTGATATGTTCAAATTATCCAACAAATACGTATAATTATTACTTATTCAATCCTTAACCCTTTAGATTTTTGAATAACAACTCTTGCCCACATCATTCCAAATGATGTGGCATTTAATGTGTTAGCTTTTCCTCTTTACATTTAACCCACTGTAGAGCTTAAAAGATGCCAAATAAGATAATACATGGGATATCACACCATTTTGTACAAAAAAAAAACTTGGTACTCATTTGATTGATGACTCTAGCATTATTCTTAAAAAAAAAATACACTTATTTTATGACAAATTTTTAAGGGATATTTATTATTTTGGAAAGAAATGAGTATATTTAAAAGTCATTTAGTTAAATTAAATTTGTAGAAAGTTTAATGTGTTTAAATGAGATCAAGTGTTTTCGTAAAAATTGTAACTCAAGTCCTCCAAATAGTTCTCCAATTTGTTTTTACATTAAATGGAAAAAAAAAAGAAGATTTTATCTAATACTAGAAGAAAAAGGAAAAGAACATCTTCGCCATAATCATGATTACGATTGCAACGACGATTCTAAGACATGATGTAGACGGAAAATGTCTATCAATTGGTTGGTGGCTAGCTCTTAACCGACGAGCTCAATCTGTGTGCTCATGACCTTCGATTCTAAGACAGGATGTAAACGAAAAATGTCTATCAATTGATCCGTGACTAGCTCTCACCGACGAGCTCAATTTGTGTACTCATGACCTTTGAACATAGAGAGAGTGAGAGAGAGTGTATAGTTGATCACGCCAAAATGATGATTTTGCCACGTGGTAGTTGATGAAGCTAGGTGGTAGATAGTGGTACTCGGACGATCTGGTTGCTCTTTACTTGTGACTAAGAAAATGAACTCACGCAGGAGAAGAAGTCCCGACTCAAACTTTCTGATATGAGAATCAGTAGGTGATCAAGTAGGTGACCAACAAGCACTCTTAGACGGTGGATTGAAAAGCTTTCACCAGAAGGCCTTGTTGAAGACCTTAGTACTCAACAATGGGATAAAAGGAGAACGTGCACGTAGAAACTTAAAAGAGAAGATATAGAGTTGATAATGACTAGAGAGAGAGAGAGAGAGAGAGAGAGAGAGAGAGAGAGAGAGAGAGAGAGAGACCCAACACGCAAGATATTGGTGGGAGGCAAGGTTGCAATGTCGAGGAGCTGGATCAATAAGATTTCTTCCGTACACTAGGACCATTAGCGAGGTCAGGTACTAGGTGGTGCAGGTCAGGACGAGGTGACGTTCACTAGCAACATACTAGTTGTCGTATATTCGTGGCTAATGCTTGAGTTCCACGTGTCCTAATCGCAACTGACACAAAAGGACATGTCAAACCCCTTGAATCCTCGGTGTGGGCCCCAGTTAGCGCCGTGTGGTCGGCCTAGGGAGGTCAGACTCCCCAATGTCAGCCACCCTACTACTCTGTTCAATGGTCCTTAATGGCAAGTATCAGGTGGGTCCCAACAAATATTCTGATAAATGTCATAGGGTTCCAGCAATTGTAAAGGTGTGAATTCATTTTCTCAGTTACATACATGCATTCTTTTGCTCTTAAATATTGGAACACAAGATATTGTTCCTCATTTAAGAATTAGCTTTAATGAAAACATGGATCCAGTGTATATACTTTGATTTCAATTTTCAAAACATATGTTTACTCTTTTTGGTTATTAATTTATGTTATCTATTCGGATACATCATAGTTGATTTGGTAGATAATAGATAATTATCAATTTAATAGTACGCTTTACTGATTAAAACCTTTGACTTTTAATTGAGAAATGGTTATGTTATCTATTTACGCTTAATTACATCATAGTTGATTTAGTATAGTTCTTAGTTTTGGTTTATACTTTATTAATCTGAATTATTAATAATTCATTAGTATGTAATCAGTCAATAGAAAATAGCTTTTCTTTAGCTATAGCTAATTAAAATCATATATTGAGATACAATTTTATATAGTTTGGTTTATACTTTATACTATATGGTTTGTTAAGTCTGCCATAATTATTTAAATTTCAGGCTAATATATAATTTATATTTCAAATACATTTTCTTAAGTCATTTAAAGCTCCATAAATCATTTTATAAGAGATTCGAAAAAGAAATTGAAGATGTTTTGTTTGCATATGGGAAAGATAATAATGAACGAGTTTGATTTATTTCAGAATGTGACCATAGCCAGGAGTTGATTATACACGGGGCAATAATTAATGTGCGTGTGTGTGTGTGGGGGCTGATTTTCTTCCAACAAATTAAGTCTAGGGATGGGCCAACCTTGCGTGTGTGGGGGGCTCATTTTCTTCCAACAAATTAAGTCTAGGGATGGGCCAACCTTAGTTCGTCAACAATAAATTAAGAGTAATGTTATATGTACTTCAAATATATATTAAATTTGTACAAAAAGTTTTTATTTGTATATTTTAGTTGGTCAGAAGATTATTATTCGTAAGTGATAAAACCCACAAATTATTTAACTAACCAAAATATGTAAACTAAAATTTTGATACACATTTAATACATATTTTAGTTGCACATAACATTATTTGTAAAGTAATTAGCCTGTCATCACGGGGCATGGAATTGATTAGGAGTGACTTTCGACTCTACGAGTACTACTTTACACACGCCGGTCAACACCATTTTACCACACTGTGATTGAATTTCTGTCTCTCTCCACATACATTTTTGTTCCCGTAATAATCTCCGTTAGCCTGGAATTGGATCCTCATTCATTGGAGTTATCCAAAGCCTTCGGCTACATATACTTGCAGACTCGTTAACATTTAGGTTTTCAAGACCTAGACGTTTCCCCAAAGTATAAGGCTCCGTTTGTTTTAAAGAAAATAATTTTCGAAAAATAATTTTTAGAGATAGTTTCTGAAAATAAAAAGTTTTTATTTTCAAATATTTGGTAAATTTTTTGAAAATATGATAGAAAATATTTTCAGGTGTTTGATAAATACATGAAAAATGTTATGGAAAATATATCATGAATACATACAAAATGTTATACTCCCTCCGTTTGAAAAAATAGTGTCTCATATTGAATATACAATGTTTTTAAAAATATTGTTTGACTTTAAATAATATTTCTTTAGTAACCCCAATTTATTACTAGTGGTGTCATATTAATAGGATCAATCCACTTTTCATTCTAACAAATAAGAATAACATAATTGATAATTGACTCGAAAAACGTTTCAAAAAATAAAAGAGATAATTGTTGGAACGTTCCAAAATGAAATAATGAACACTTATTTTGGAGTTTGCAAAGGTTATATTAGGCTCCAATTTCAGCTTCAAACTAGAAATTCTATGATCTCAAACATTATACTAGAAGCTTCATGCACTCTTCAACCAAAGATTTTATTCCGTGTAATATTATATTTAAAAATTAAGATATTAAGAAATAGTTTAAATTTTTAAATCAACAAACTAAAGACTTTCAAACTATATATCTATATACATATATATATATATATATGTATATATATATGTATATATATATATATATAACATGTTCACTCTATCTTAGTATTTTTAATTGAAATATCAAGTTGAAATATTTTTAGAATTCAACTACTTAATTCCGTAGTATTATTGTTACTTTCTTGTCTCAAAATGAATATTTATTTTTATTCGTGATCATAAATAAAAGTGACATTTATTTTGGGACGAACAAAAATATTGTTTTTTTAATGTTATAAAAGTTTTTTATAAATCTTGACAAGAATATATAATATATATATATATATATATAAAATTGTTTATAGAACCACTTCAAAAGATTATAGTAAAATATTATGATTATTTTTCTTGAAACTAAAGTTAGAAATGACTATAGCACATTCAAATGTGCAAAGGTGATACTAGGAGAGTATTGGAATGAACAAATTTTAGAAAATGACTTACGAAAATGAAGTCCGTAAGTCATTTTTCTGAAAAGAAGGCTTCATTTTCCGTTGTCTCGTAAAATGGTTTTCGTTAACTACATTTTTCAAATGTTACCAAACCCCAAATAATGAGGAAAGTGTTTTCCAAAAATTATTTTCCGTGAAACAAACGGAGACTAAGTGTCACTTGGACCAGCACTCAAGATGCCTAGACAACCACCCATAATAATAATGTGTGTTCTTACTATATATTCTATGGAAATAGAGTGTCGTTTTACCAAAAAAAATAATGATTCAAAATAAGTGTTATTTTATATTTTTAATACATGATACTTCTAATTGATAAATGCTTGGGTAACCGACAATGTATACAGATACATCCATGTTGTATACATTGTCTTAAGTGTAGCATTGTTCTTTCAAATTAACTCTCCTATTTTTCTAATTCTCAATAATTAATCATTTTATTATTAAATATTTTATCTTTTCCTAATTTATATTTCCAACTAATCTAACACAAGAATTAAAGATATTTAATAAGGGTATTGGTTACGTCAAATTGTGATCTCACTGAATGCAGTAGACTGATGGTGGACATTGGTGGTAAGATGGATATCTAGAGGCTTGGTGTTCACCTAAAAATAAGTCTAGAAGGGGCAATATATCATGATTGGATCGCTTTGAAATGACTAAATGCTGAAGAGAGAGGGGTCTGAATGGAGTGAGGAATTGTCTCGACTCTAACTATCTGGCGTGAGAATGTGGTTGATGGCTAAAAAGCTCTCAAGCAATCTATATAGGACTAGAGAGTTAATAAAGAAACTAAGATGATATTAAGAGAGATGAGAAAGAGAGTAATTGCTCAATGAGGAAATGAATGTAGAAGGAGAGTCGAGAGTATATGGTCACTATAAAAATAAATGGTTTACTTGGCTGATATTTATAGTTGGATCGTTGGAGGAAAAAAGAGAGAAAGAGAGAGTGACTAGTCGTGGACACGCTATTGGACAAGTTGTTACTAAATTTAATTTTTTTTTAAAATGGGTGCTAAATACCATCCCTTTTAAGGATGCAATTAGAATACTACCCTCCACTCTATTTCGACAAAAAAAAAAAAAACCCTCCTCTTTTGAAATAATGCCTACTTTCCTTTTTTAGATGTCTCAAAACTTTTAGTAACTTTGAATTTCAATGCAAATTTATTAACTAGTTTCCCAATATATAACTAACCAAATTAAGTATTTACTTGATTTTCTTGCATCTTGTTGATTTTCAACACTACTAAATATAGGCATAAGCATAAATAGTATTAAAGTGTGGTAGTTGAAACGTTTATTAAAAATTATAAAATACTAGTGAGCTTTTGTTTGGTGATTAATATAAACTGGACAAAAAGAGTAATTTTTACTCATACATTTAATCCTATAAGAGAGAGAAGAGGACGACACCAAGGGAAATCTATATATAAATATATTTAAAGTTGGTGAAAATGTATTAGGTTGTGACAGTTTATCAACCTTTGCATTTTTTTTAAATCTCAAGCCTCCAAATAAGCTTGACTTTTGGAGTGATGTGACTTTTCATTTTTAAGTCATTACCTAATATCTATACATAATAATAATAAGTTTAATAATAAGTATTAATTCTTCTAATTATAATAGGAGAATAACTTTAGGTCAAAACAAAATAATGTTATAAATAAGATTTAAACACACACCCTTTTAAATATGAATATACACCTTAAACCAACTCAATCAATTATATTATATGTAAATATTTTAAAATATATATTAAATTATTTTATAAATTAATTTATAATATAAATCAATTTTTATTTGTATAAATGTTACTCTCTCCATATCAAATTATTAGTTTCATATTCTTATTTAAGACGCCCTAATTAAAATAATGTCTATAATATGTGGAACATATCATGACAAAATTTTAAATTATTTCATTCAAAATTGATGCTCTTTTATTTTTTATTTTATATATGTGTAAATTTCCTTTTCACACTAATAGTGTATCAAAAATATGTAAATATAGTATCCAACTAAACCTTTTCTAATCATTGAGTGATCTTTAAAAAATATTTTAAGAAATATAATTATATTCAATCCTTAAACAATTCTCCTTTGTTCAGAAAAAAAAATATTTCTTCAATATGTCCCAAGTAAATATTTAATTTTAATTTTATAAAAATTATTCAAATATATGTCTAAAATATCTTTATTAAGTGCAAGATGAAAAAGAACAAAAAAAAGAAAACACAAAAATTTGATATCATTAAAGGATACTTAAAAAAAAAAAGTATAAAAACGAAAATACATATATTGACCACCAATCAAAAATATTTATTCTGAAACGAAAATACTATAAAAAACGATCATCAGTTTGTATATATTGATAACACTTAACTTTTGTTAGACATTAAGTCAAAAAACGCATATATTCAATAATAATAATTTATTTAAAAAATATTTTTAAAATATATCAATTAATCTCAAAATCAAATTAAATCCATGTGAAGCACGGACGCTATAACTAGTGTGAGTCATTTCGTTTTGAGCTTTACATATTACAAGGCTTCATAGCCCCCTAAGACCATTTTTCCTTCTTCACAAAAATAAGCGAAAATGAAGAAAAGGAATACGATTGTTGGTGGAGAAAAAAATCACTCTACTATTTATTAGTCATCATCATCATTATATATAAATTAAGTTAGAAACTCATTTCCTTAGTAACATTAGTATATTACATTTAAAAGTACCATTGTATTAAGCCTCCTATTATTCAAAAATAGAACTCGTCTTATATAATTCGTAAAACAATTAACTTTATTTCAAAAATAGAACTCATAATAAGTACTGAAGGATCCAAAAATATATACCCCAAAAGTATACTCCCAAATATTTTAAAATATGTACGAAACGAGCCCACACACGCAAAGTGTGTCCAAGAAGCTTCTCCCCCCTATAAAGAGGGGGTTCCTCCTCACATTCAGGGATGGCTTCCTCATTAAGCTTTAGACTTCCTTCTCTCTCCCTTTTCTCCCTAAAATTATATGATCTCTATATATCCTGAGATACTGATTATTATACCGGAGAGTTTTGGCGGGAAAAATTTCCTGCCTTCTCACGATTGTTTACTCTTGCAGACATCGACAACGCCAGATATCCTACCACGACAATGACTCCGGACACACACATACGATGACGCTTTCGGCACCCCCGGTATGGTGATTATTTTGGCATCATCAGTTGGTTCCGTTGCCGGGAACGACATCTTCCATCAGCGACGGCGAAGCTCTGTTCGAAGGGTGCCAGAACACCATTAAAAACATCAAAGCCACAGACTGTCCACACGGATTAGACAAAGCAAGCGAGACCGGAATAGAAAAGTAAGACCACCATCAACTGCGCACTGGCCAGACGAGCATAACCACGAAAAAATCACGGCCATCAGAGTAAAAACACGCCCGCACGCGCCACCCAAAGGCGGTTAACGGCAGCAGAGCTCCGGCAAAGAAGATCAGCAAGATTCCGGCGTCCAAACAGAGAACAAACAACATCCTTGGCTGCGCCTGCTCAAGACGAATCCAACGGCGAAGAAATCATGTCCAACGGACCTTGGACGCGCCCCCACGCGCCGCTTGTACCTGCTGGAAAGCCAACCACTGTCTCACGCGCCGGCCACGCGCCAACCAAGTAAATCTGACGCGCCCGTACGCGGGCCACGTGCCCCTGTTCTTCTGGAAATTACTCAGAGGCCCCTGATCTTTTGGAAAATACACTTTGGTCCCTGAAGTTCTAAAAACTACACTTTGGTCCCTGAAGTTTTGAAAACTACACTTTGGTCCCTAAAGTTCTGGAATTGGCAATATGACACCTAAATTTCTGGAATTTGGCATTATGGTCCCTCAATTTCTGGATATAGCAATTTGGCCCTCACATTTTTAGAAATGACAATTTTTCCCCTTCCTAATGGTTTAAGGTGACCTCCTTCCACTTTTCACCTTCAATTTTACATTTGTTGCTCCTATATCCACATTTCTGATATAGTAAACATATAGAATGCAAAATGAGCCATCAAATCCTAAATAAGAGATAAATATGCAACTCGTATGCTTATTAATTGCTAATAATTAGTGCAAATCACTAATGAATTAACATGATGTACTCATAGAAGCAACACTATGATTAAAATTAGAATATCGAGCTTGAAAAATAGTACTTTAATACTCTAGTATGCTCGTTTAAAACATATTCTTTTACATATTTGATGCCATAAGACACAAGTTTGCCCGCCTATGAGAACTATGACATGCTAGTCAAGTTAAAACTGCTACAAGCCCGTTTATTTATTCGCTCAAATACTTCAAATAGTTGTAATGTTGCACACCTGGTTTACGAATAGAAACGACACAAATTCATCACTATGCTCCAACTGCAAACGAACTCACCATGCAACTCAACTCTAATGTTGATCATATAAATCTCGTAAATGGCTTGTGCTTTGTCATTAACAAGGATTACCATGCTACTAGCCCGCGGAAAGTACGTTAGTATGAAAAGTATGCATTAATTCATGCTTCAATTCAGTCAATTCGACAATTTAAGAATTCCCTAACGTGCCATCGGCACACTTAATCCTAAAAATACGTGAGATAACATGTTTTTTTCGCTTACGCATCACAACTATTATATCGCATCATGACTCACCTTAGTTTGTTAAAACACGTATAATACGCGTATTATACACGTATGTACGATTTTTTGAAAAATACTTCCGTTTGCCGTCTCCTCGTCAAAAAAACGCTATTAAACGCGTATAATAAATCAATACCGAATAAACGTGAACAATACGCGTTGTATGCGAGTTTTTAAATAAAGTACGGATAAGTTAGTTTAACCTATTTTGTTTTCAATGTTTTTCAGCGATGTGACGACGCCATGACAGAAAGTTGAAAGCTTGGCGTGATTCCCCATCCGTATCTCTCTCCAAAGCTTGGCGTGATTCCCCATCCGTATCTCTCTCCTGGTAGTCCCGGTAAGCTTTTAAATTCAAACAACTTGCTTTGCTTGTTACACCAAACAAACAAAGTACATTTAAATATTAATTTCTTTCAAATCTTTCATTTATTTGTTTGAAGTTTGAACCATGAATTGTCTATTAATATTATTATTTTGTAGACCAATTATTATTTAGTAGAATAATTTTAAATTGCAATATTTAACACATTAATTAACTTTTTTCTTTCTTTTAAATTAAGATTATCAATGACTTGATGATAAATTTAATAGTTAATTTATAAAAAAATTAAGTATTAAAGTTTGATTTTGTAATAGAATGAAGTATATATATATATATATATATATATATATATATATATATATATAGAGAGAGAGAGAGAGAGAGAGATAAATATATATTTATATATTAGAGGAAGATATACTATAATACTATTATAAAAGTTATAAAAGTTTTTTTCAAGTGTTTTCCTTGCTAAAAAATATATGGTATTAAGTGAGCATTTTACATTTAGGTTTTGAAGCAAGAAGGAAAAATGGTCCGGAAGAACGATTCGTTTTGGGAGTATACGGAGCAACTAAATGGTCGCTTTATGTGTAAGTTTTGTAATCGTGATTTTCCTGGTGGAGTTGCGAGAGTAAAATCTCATTTGGCTGGGGTTAAAGGAGTACGTGATATTGAGATTTGTACACAAGTGCCCGAGGATGTTCAAGCTAAAGCATTTTTAGCAATTGGTGGATCCAATAAGAAATCAAAAACAGAAGATAATTCAAAAAGTATTGATAAGGTTGGAACAATTTCAGCTTCATCATCCTTTTCATCTAAAGAGTTGCATCAATCCACTATTCCAAGTATTTGTAGGAAGAAAAACAATAGTGTAGTAGACAAATTGCTTGCCAAACATGTTATAATGAACAATGTTGCATTTAATGTTGTTCAGACATCATCCTTTAAAGAGTTTGTGACAGGTGTAACAGATTATGGTACTGGATATAAGCTTCCTAGTTATTCTACTCTCAGAACAAAGTTGATACCAGAAGCAAGGAATGAAGTTGATGAGTATGTTGCTACTGTTAAAAAATCTTGGGTAAAATCAGGATGTACATTGATGTCAGACATTTGGAGTGATATGAAACAACGATCCTTTATCAACATTGTTGCTTACTCTCCAGCTGGAGGTGCCGTGTTTATGAATTCCTTTGAAATTTCAAAAGAAAAAAAGACGGGTCATTATCTTAGGGATATTATGTCTTCCGTTATTGATGAGATTGGACCTCAACATGTGGTGCAGTTTGTAACAGATAATGCTTCAAATTTCGAATCGGCTGGAGATATGCTCATTGGTAAGTACCCAAACTTATATAAAACTCGTTGTGCTGCACATGGAGTTCAGTTGCTTTTAAAAGATATATATGATGAAGTAGATTGGGTGCGAAATATTATTGATGATGCAAAGTTGATTGTCACATATATGTATAAGCACACCATTGTTTTATCCTTGATGAGACAACATACCAATGACAAGGAATTGAAACATCCTTGTGCTACTAGGTTTGCCTCAAACTTTAAAATGTTACAGTCAATTGTGGATGTTGAAAATGAGCTATGGCTTCTTGTTGCCTCCCCAACTTGGAGAAGTTTAGATTATAGCAAGCAAGTTATGGCTATAAAGGTAACTAATCTTATTCAAAGCTCTGAATTTTGGAATCAAGCAAAAGAGGTTTTGGAAATATTAGAACCACTAGTTCAGGTTCTTCGTTTGGTTGATGGAGAGGGTTCTACAGCAGGCTATTTATATGAAGCAATGGATAGAGCAAAGGAAGCTATTAGGCAAAGAAGTAAAAATAATCAAGCAAAATTTATGCACATATGGGCACTTTTTGAGAAAAGGAGAATTAACAACATAATTCACCCAATACATGCAGCTGCAGCTTTCTTAAATCCTACTTATATGTGTAATGAAAATTTTAGAGAGGATCGCGAGATGAAAGAAGGTATAAATTATATGTTTGAGAATTTGGTGGCTATCGAAGAAAAAAGAGCTTTTTTAGCCGAGGTTCAAAAGTATCGAATGTTATTGTCAGAATTATTTACGCCTACAGCTCTAACAATGCTCAAAACATCTCATCCACGTAAGTACATCCCATTTTTGTTTTTAGTATTTTATTGTATCCATACAATTATATTGCTAAGCATTTACGTATCTTCTTTTTCTATACATAGGAGTTTGGTGGGATTATTGTAGAGATTGTCTTCCTGTATTGCAAAAGCATGCCATCAGAATCTTAAGTCAACCTTGTAGCTCTTCAGCATGCGAAAGAAATTGGAGTGCGTGGGATGTTGCACAGACAAAGAAGAGAAATAGGTTGACACCTCAAATGTTAGAAAATCTTGTGTACGTGAGGATGAATACAATGATGATAGAGAAATTCAATAGTTTGGAAGCAAAAGATTTGGTGCCGATTGATCTTGACCATCTTGATGAACTTCCAGATTATTTTGATTCCGAACGAGACGAAGACGGTTACCCGTTAGGTGAACGAGATATGTACGTGCAGGAGGATGAAAATTCATCATAGTTGGAAGATAGTTTTACTTCATAAAGTTTTTGGATTGCTAATTGGATGATTGAACTTCGGTAATAATTTGATAATCAGATTAATTTTATGGACAAATGATGTTGACTTGATAGAGTTTTTTATAATCTAAGGTTTATTATAATTAATTATTCTTTATCAACTTATGTTTATTATTATATACTTATTTGTACAAAAGATGATTTTTAATGTTGTGATATATATATATATATATATATATATATTATTCTGTATTTTAGCGTGCGTATTTTTGTTTATGATTCGTATTAAACACGTTCTTTAGAATATACGTACTTTTTGTACTTCCATTTTTTATGCCGTATTTTTAAAAACATATTTTACAATAATAAACGTAATATACTCGTACGTATGACGAACCGTTTTTTTCCCGTTCCGTACATTACTAACTATGTGACTCACTTTACAATACAGAATAAAATAAATTGATGGTTGAAAGCCAGCATCATTTTATGTAATTCATTTGTAAATACATATTGTCTGCCCACTCGTGTCAAACATGCAATCTCAATATGCAATTTCTATCTCGACTACCGAGAGCTCAAGCTCGACATAACATGGCTAGCCCTATAAAATTACATCAGCATAACGTGCACGCGTTACTGTATGCTTCAATTCCGTGAACTTGCACAGTTTTATGAGTTTACCATATCTTTTAATAGCACAACATGTCGCCATCATGATTTATCTTCGCACAATGTGTACATACATATGTAATCTTAACTTGTGTAAAATAATAAAGATTTTTTGCCTATGCAATAGCTACAATTATTCATCGCCAGTCACATGAACTGCGGGCATGATCACTTTATCTACGCGATGAAAAGATTAATAATAAATAAAATATTTTAATAAAGAAAAATACTTAAAGTCGACAGCAGGCCACTTAAAGTATAGCACTACTGCTTAGGAGTGTCAGCGGGCCACTTCAAGTAGCCTTAAAGCATCACCTCGAGGTCGGCCAATGCCACTCGGTGATGGTTCTAAATTGTCACTCAAGGTCGGCTTTGGCCACTTAGTGATGGTTCTAATTATCACTCGAGGTCGGCCATGGCCACTCAGTGATGATTCTAATTGTTATTCGAGGTCGGTCATGGCCACTCAGTAATTAATGATTCTATTCAAATTATCACTCGAGGTCGGTAAAAGCTACTTAGTGATGATTCTAATTGTTATTTGAGGTCGGCTTTGGCCACTTAATAATGATTCAATTAGTACCCAAGGTCGGCTTTGGCCACTTGGTAATAGTTCCAAACAATTATTAAAACTTGAATCCATATTGCAAGGATTAAAATTAGAAATGCTGATAATAGACAAACGAGCTATAGCATGTTGTACCACTTAAAAAACGAACCTTGCTGCAAGCCGAGATCACTTCTAAAAAGCCTGAGAGCCTCACAAAAAGAACCTTACCACGTTTAAGTCACAAACACTTATGACCTATTGAAGTATTTATTACTCACAGAATTTGAAGTATGTAAGATTAACGAACATGATAGGAAAACCCGTCACTCGGGGGGCTACCGTTGAAGTAAAAGCTATATTTTCTTACTTCTCGACCTCAGAGATTTTTTCACGCTCGAGAAGTGGGGGGCTACAAACAATGAGATTTTGCAGAAATCTCGTTCAAAGCTTATCCTCACCGCCCGAGTATTACTCGCGGTGAATAGATACAGTCCTCACTGCTCAAGTTTACTCGCGGCTGAGTAGCACCTCGCGCTTTCCAGCGCTTATCCTCCCTGCTCGAGTATTACTCGCGGTGAGTAGATATGGTCCTCACCGCTCGAGTTTACTCGTGGCTGAGTAGTACCCAGCGCCTGCCAGCGCTTATCCTCGCCGCTCGAGTATTACTCGCGGTGAGTAGATACGGTCCTCACCGCTCTAGTTTACTCGCGGCTGAGTAGTACCCAGCGACTGCCAGCGCTTATCCTCACCGCTCGAGTGTTACTCGCAGTGAGTAGATACGGTCCTCACCGCTCGAGTTTACTCGCGGCTGAGTAGTACCTCGCTCCTTCCAGCGCTTATCCTCGCCGCTCGAGTGTTACTCGCGGTGAGTAGATACGGTCCTCACCGCTCGAGTTTACTCGCGGCTGAGTAGTACCTCGCGCCTTCCAGCGCTTATCCTCGCCGTTCGAGTATTACTCGCGGTGAGTAGATACGGTCATCACCGCTCGAGTTTACTCGTGGCTGAGTAGTACCCAGCGCCTGCCAGTGCTTATCCTCGCCGCTCGAGTGTTACTCGTGGTGAGTAGATACGGTCCTCACCGCTCGAGTTTACTCGCGGCTGAGTAGCACCTCGCTCCTTCCAGCGCTTATCCTCGCCGCTCGAGTGTTACTCGCGGTGAATAGATACGGTCTTCACCGCTCGAGTTTACTCGCGGCTGAGTAGTACCTCGCTCCTTCCAGCGCTTATCCTCGCCCCTCGAGTGTTACTTGCAGTGAGTAGATATGGTCCTCACCGCTCGAGTTTACTTGCGGCTGAGTAGTACCCAGCGCCTGCCAGCGCTTATCCTCGCCGCTCGAGTGTTACTCGCGGTGAGTAGATACGGTCCTCACCGCTCGATTTTACTCGCGGCTGAGTAGTACCTCGCGCCTATCAGTGCCTTATCCTCACCGCCCGAGTATTACTTGCGATGAGTAGATACGGTCCTCACCGATCGAGTTTACTCGCGGCTGAGTAGTACCCAGCCCTTCCAGCACTTATCCTCGCCGCTCGAGTGTTACTCGCGGTGAGTAGATACGGTCCTCACCGCTCGAGTTTACTCGCGGCTGAGTAGTATCCAGCGCCTACCAGCGCTTATCCTTGCTGCTCAAGTGTTACTCGCGGTGAGTAGATTTGGTCCTCACCGCTCGAGTTTACTCGCGGCTGAGTAGTACCCAGCGCCTGCCAGCGCTTATCCTCGCCGCTCGAGTGTTACTCGCGATGAGTAGATTTGGTCCTCACCGCTCGAGTTTACTCGCGGCTGAGTAGCACCTCGCGCCTTCTAGCGCTTATCCTCCCCGCTCGAGTATTACTCGCGGTGAGTAGATACGGTCCTCACTGCTCGAGTTTACTCGCGGCTGAGTAGTACCCAGCGCCTGCCAGCGCTTATCCTCGCCGCTTGAGTATTACTCGCGGTGAGTAGATACGGTCCTCACCGCTCGAGTTTACTCGCGGATGAGTAATACCTCGTGCCTTCCAGCGCTTATCCTCACCGCTCGAGTTTACTCGCGGCTGAGTCGATATTATCCTCCCGCTTGAGTGTAAACGCGCCTGTGTGCGCTTCATATTGCACTCGGCCTGAGCTTCATATTATTCTCATGCTCGAGCTTCCTATTATTACGAGCTCGGAAGTCTAATTATAGAAACGCTGCTTAAAGTTGGCAGCGGGCCATTTAAAGTAGTCTCAACCAAAATCTCGCCTCGCCAAGCATACAAAAGCCTCGGTCTCTCCGAGCAAATCAAGACTCGATCAATCCCGAGTAAATAAAATCTCGTCACGCTCGAGCCAATAAAATCTCGCTGAGCGAGAAATCTTAATCCTCGGCAAACCCGAGTAAATCAAATTAGAAATCTCTATCGTAAATCCGAGCTAAATGAGCTAACCTTGCTCTTTAAAGACTAAATACCAAAGACACGTCTTCAAATTCAAGATGAAAAACGCAAACTTTTGGCACAATAGAAGAGAATCGCGAGCAAATACTACTCCTCACCTTCGAGATAAATCTCGAGGAGTAAGGAGTGGGGGGCTACTGAAGGACCCAAAAATATACACCCCAAAAGTATACTCCTAAATATCCCAAAAGATGTACGAAACGAGCCCACACACGCGAAGTGTGTCCAAGAAGCTTCTCCCCCCTGTAAATAGGAGGTTCCCCCCTCACATTCAGGGATGGCTTCCTCACTAAGCTTTAGGCTTCCTTCTCTCTCCCTTTTCTCCCTAAAATTATATGATCTCTATATATCCTGAGACACTGATTATTACACCGGAGAGTTTTGGCGGGGAAAATTCTCTACTTTCTCACGATTGTTTACTCTTGCAGACATTGACAACGCCAGATATCCTACCACGACGACGACTCCGGACACATACATACGACGACGCTTTCGGCACCTCCGGTATGGTGATTATTTTGGCATCAACAAGTACTCTAAAAATGCTACTCCTATAAAACACTTTCCTACTTTGTTTTTATTTTCTGAAACAAAATTTATTTTAAGAAGTTGTACAATGAAACTATTCAAAAAAATTTAGTTAAGGAAGTGGTATCATTTTCCCTTTCTAAATAAGGCATCCTCAAAGTGGTTCACACTAACTATCAATAACCTCTCTAAAGATGTTAAAAGGGCCACGACCCGTGGGGTTGACTCGTTTAAACAGAAAAAAAACAAGGTTAGGGCTCAATATTTTTAATCCGTTTAAAATCAGGGTTTTTTAGGGTTGGCCCGTTTAACCCGCTGCCCGTTAGGGCAGACTCACCAGGTTTCAGGGTTGGCCCGCCAGCCTGTGTAATATTAATTAGGCCGTAAAAAGTTTAGGAGATACGTAAAACAACCACCATGAGAATAAAACCAACAATCTTTAATCCAAAGTCAAACACATTTATCTTTTGCACTACAGGTCTTCTTTGTGTACTTGTGAATAAATACTGAAATATAAACAATTTTTTTGGAAAGAACTGCTAAGTAGAGCTATTACATTATTTATTTTGAGAATAACAAGTTGAAAATTATAACACATCGATGTAAAAAAATGGCTAGTTTATATTTCTTTTGAAAAACATAAGAAACTATAAAAGTTATGAATGGTTTATCGATTCACTATTTTAAAATATTGTTATATTATATCTTTAATTGTGGCTCGTTTAGCTCGAAATCCGCTAGGGTTAGGGTTAAGTCTGCAATATTAGTGGCAAAAAAAATTGGACCGTTTAACTTACGGCCCGTTAAGACCACAACCCGTTAAGACTGACCCAAAATCGCTAGAGCTAGCCCGTTTGTTTAACGTCTCTAAACCTCTCAATTCGCTCTAGCCCGTTTGTTTAACGTCTCTAAACCTCTCAATTCAAAATAAAAAGAAGCGTGAGGATTGACAACTTGTCCATTTCTGCCATTCTAACAAAGTTGCTTGAAAAATAGGAGGGAGGGAGCCCCCAGCACCGAAACTCTCTTTCTATATTGACTACTGTTTCATCGACAAATATTCAAACCCAAGCTTTTCAGATCACAACACCATTTCTCTCTCTCTCTCTCTCTCTCTCTCTCTCTCTCTCTCTCTCTCTCTCTCTCTCGCAATAACTCCGAAATCAAAGAGCAATTACTAGCAAAGTTAAAGACGCTACACATTTCTGTAAATGAGTGGTTTTGGTATTAGCATGATTTATTGAGAATCATCAACTTCTCACCCAACACTCTTTAATTCCTCCATTAATGTTCCCAACTCAATCTTTTCATCACCCACCTGATCATTTCTCCACCCCACATCTCCTTCGCTATCCCACTACTAAAATTGTTCCAATTCTCTTCTAACATGATTTTTCATCAAACACTTGTCCTGGCCGTTATCTTTGCGGCTCTCATTTTTACCCCTGTCGACTCGAGCAGCTGCCTTCAGTTATGCGGCGCCAGTCGGGTTCCGGTCCCCTACCCGTTCGGATTCTCCGACGGTTGTAAAATTCGTCTCAACTGCAGCGAGACCGGCGTAGTCAATATCGGCGGCTTCACTGTTCGGAATTTCACTAGTGAACATATGCTGTTAAGCTTTCCGGCGATATGCAACCGCCCGATCGGGGCGATTCGGCAATTGATTGGACAGAACTACGAGCCGACGTGGCGAAACAGTCTTCTGTTACAGAACTGTACGGCGCCGATGAACGATTGTGTGATCCCGACGAGAATGTTGGAGAACGGTTGTGAGGCGTCATCGAGGAACGACAGTATCATAAACTGTTATTGGCAAGAGTACAGTGGGTTTGAGGCTATGAATTACACGCACTTGACGCTGGATAATTGTCAAGGCTTGGTCTCGTCGATTTCTCTTGATTTGGACAACAATAGTAGTCAAAATTCGGACGTGTCGCTGGATTTTCAGACGATGGAGTTGGGGTGGTGGTTGAACGAGCGCTGTAACTGCGTCAAAAATGCGAATTGTACGACTGTTTCGCTTCCTAACGGGACGACCGGGTCCCGGTGCCGGTGTTTGGAAGGGTTTGTGGGAGATGGGTTTCGCGACGGGGAGGGTTGCCGGAGAGGTACGTCTATAATCTCTTTATCGGTGGAATTTGACTTTTTGCATTAAATCACGTTTACAAATTAATTTCTTCAGTTAAATTACATATTAGTACTTCATTTCTATTAAAACTGCCTCTTTCCCCCTCATGATTTCTTTAGTCTAACATTCCAGCCTAATAAAAGTCAGTTCTTACCCGTTAAATGATGACAAATATCTTGGTTTATTAATTTTTTATGGGCTCATATTCTTCTCGCTTGAATCTTATAAGTAATAATCAGGAAATGAAGTCTACGATTTCTTAGGTGTGTTTTTTATTTACTTGGCTAGTATGTGAATAGAATTCGCCTACCTTATTTTGGTGAATAGCAAAAAGTAGAGGTGAAAATGACTAATCCTTGTTATATCGGGTGAATTCCGCCACTACTCCCTAATCTTCGGTCATATCCCATTGCCCAGCCCTTATGTTTGACATTGCCAGGTTGCTATTCCGTTTATTATATTCCGTTAAAATTGTTTAAATTAATTTGACTCCTCAAAAAGAGTTAGACCCGCTATTAGACCAAAAAAAGATGGAGTTACCTCTTACTTCTATATGATTTAATTAGCATAATATCCATTTACTTTCTTACCCCACAAACTTGATCCTAATAACACAAATATATCCATTTGGATAGACACACACAACATCACATGAACAACTAGTCTACTCTAGGGAAACACCTTTTACTATTGTCACTTCAACAATCCATCCTTAACGTTAGGGTGTTTGGCTACATGGTTATTCATCCCTTACTAATCTAAACCTCACCACTTAATGTCTTTAAAATTTGTTAGTTGTCTTCCATTAATTTCTTTGTAGAATTCTAGTTGGAGATCAACTTTAAACACTCATTGATCTATCAATATATGCTTGTAACTATAAACTTTGTGGAGCTCCAGTGATGAAGAAGTTCCCTGATCATGATCATCTCATTTTTGAAAAACAAGAATCGACGGAGAGGAATGACAATAATGATTTTGTAAACTTCTAATTTTACTTGGATATAATGAGTGGGTTCACAAGAGGATCTTGGGGGAGTTGTAGGAGTTCTAGTGTTTAACAAGGGTTGAGAACCTTTTTACAGTTTTTGGAAGTAAAGCTGAAGAAGGGGTTGGGAACGGGATCTTTGGTGAAAACGATATTGTTGGATTGGGCAATGAAATTGGAAAGTTAAATTTCCTTGCACTTGCAATGAGCTATATCACCATAATAATAATACAACCCCCCAAAAAAAAGAACAAAAATAAACTAACATTTACTTCTTTTCCTCTTTGAATTATTTGGTAGGAACTTAAGGAGATGGTGCCCTTGAGGAGGGAAGGTATTGGAGAAAGGTCATAGATAGTGGCTTAGGAAGCAATTTGAATTGAGTACGTGAAGATGGAAAAAGGGAATTGGAATGTGGTCTCAGGGAATCGTAGGTTGATGAGTTGTAGCTTGACACGACCATGAATGTCTAGAACCTAATATCAAATTATGCCTCCTAAAAAGATCTACTAAATTGATTAAATTGATTGAGTTGCCTTATTTGGCTACCCCATGGACAATTGTTCATGTTTTTACATTATTATCGAAGATGCGATTTTTGGATTTGTCATAGTTCTCCCAATAGTACTCAATATTTTAGGGTCTTAAGTTGGTTGTTATTATGGGTCGTGGGCCCTGCATTGTAGTTGTTTTTCTTAAACTTTGATTTTCATTATTACAATATCTTTCTAACCCCCACTTCAACGATCATAAATAACAAAATTTAAGAGAAGGGGTGATTATGAGATGATGTTAAACATGAGGGATAGGATCAAAACATTGGTCAAACAATAGGGGGTAACGGTGGAATTACCCTAGTTGTCCGCGTCTTAGTCAAAGTACTAAAAAGATTGGTTGTCATTTTTGCACCATATAATTGGATAAGTGCAATTAACATAGACTAGAAGGGGGTGAAATGCCATTTACCCCTTACACGTGGAGTATTTTATTTGGTTTGGTGGATGACCTAATTTGTCTTTGACTAGCCAAGTGCCTGTTAGAACGTGGACCGGAATAGCGTCTTTATTATTTTTTTTATTTGCTACCCTCCACCTCTCACTGTTTGGGTCAATTAGTCGAGTTTAGATTATCGTGTTACTTTGTGTGTGTTATAAGACTAAAATTTATCATTATATGAACCTTAGGCTTTGTTGAACTTATGTAATAATTTAAACTTGTGTTTTGTAACACAAATAAAATGACACAAGTGATTTGAGTTCCAATTTGCCCACCCAAAAGTTAAAAGGTCGTTGATACTTTTGAAGCTTTTAATAATGGCTAATTAAGCCAAGTCGATGACTAAATACTCTTTCCACAAAGAAAAGAGAGTCAATTGACTATGCTACTTCTATTTCTATTTTTAAAGTTCATTAAAAAGTTTGAAAAGAGGGAAACCAGTGATGGTGCTCATTTTTAAAATTAATTGAATTAAATTCAAAGATTAAATAATAAAAAATACGAGAAAGATAATTTTGTTTTCTAAAAAAATAGACACAGAATAGTGAACTTTATTTAAGAGTAATTTCTATGGGTTAGTTGAAGTGGGCTATCTATGTCAATCTGTAACAAACTCGAAAATATCCAAGAATGGTTGGCACTTCACAGATTCAGTCTGGAGGAAACTTTTTCAATTTTCAGAGGAAATTGCTTTAGAATTATATTTCTGGCGACTTAGGGAGTTGTCTTGGCCCGCGGAGAATATATTTGGTGACTAGTCATGGAAGTACTATTTTGAAGATTTGAAATTTGTATATTACTCTCTCCGTTCCACTCAAAAAAGGCATATTCAACATATTTATACCACATTTGAAGGATATAGTTGAAAATTTTATGAAGAGTGATGTCATAATTTTTAGAAAATGGGCTCTTAAAATGAAACATCACAAAATAGTACTTATTGTGGATTCTTTGCCTCGAATGAGGGAGTATTAAATTTCTTAGGATTCCTTGTAGCCAATTCAGGCCGACATAATTGAATTTCACTGATCTGCCTTTGGATTTGATTTGGTTAATAAATTACTGGTAACATAAGGGAAG
Source organism: Platycodon grandiflorus (assembly GCA_016624345.1). Classification (NCBI taxonomy): domain Eukaryota; kingdom Viridiplantae; phylum Streptophyta; class Magnoliopsida; order Asterales; family Campanulaceae; genus Platycodon; species Platycodon grandiflorus. Next base: position 28,376,961 of record CM028361.1, on the reverse strand, counting down.
GCTGAAAAGTCTATGGTTGCTGTCTTGGATGTTAATATGAAAGTCAATCAGCTTCTACAATAAAATAAAAAAGACAGAGCCACCTGCCCAGTTGAAAGTTCTGAATATTTAATAAACGTAAATTGAAGGAAGAAGTAGATTCAGCAGCTTTCTGATGTTACTCAAAACTCGCTGGTTGGCTGAACAAGGGCTTGACCATCTTCTAGATTAACACTAAAATTTACAAATAAAATTGTGTATTTCCCAATTTCCATAATCAGATTAAAACGGAACCCCTCTATATCTTGATTATAAGTAATTCTGTTTGTCGCACGAAAGTTTTCATCAATCAGATGAGGTGTGATCCATGTATTAAAACGGAACCCCCTCTATATCTTGATTATAAGTAATTCTGTTTGTCGTACGAAAGTTTTCATCAATCAGATGAGGTGTGATCCATGTATTGATTATTGTGCCTTTTGACAAATGACATTTCAAACATCTCGTTCAAATGAAGCATTCCTTCTAGCATGCAGGATGAATACGTTTATAGGTGCATGACCTTCTTATTCTGGCAGTTTTGGATCTTCTAAGTTTGAGGCTGACTTCTCTTTTTGCTGTTGATTTTGACTTAAAACAGTTTCTGATTGCAATGCTTCAAGATACATGTCAGGCCAATGTGGAGGAAATACAAGAGTTGGTGTTCTGATTGGAGGTACTTTTCTTCCATTGATTGGCAATACCCGTCTTCTTTATTAATCTATCTGATCGTGAAATTTGTGTGGGAATGGCAAAGCAAGATAGAAAATATGGTTTATATATAAATTTCTATTCATTTTTGTAAATGGTAGGGGTAAAACATTTGAAGTAAACAGAGCATTAGAAAAATAAATCTTTACTAATGAACTTTTCTAGCAGTTTAACCCCTTTGGTTATCAGTTGATGCAGACTTCAATGGTGTCAAGTTTCCAGTAATTTTTCCTTACACCCGTGTTAATGAAGCTTGGCCTTGCTTCTTCCCTTACCTAAGGTGTTAGAGGCTTAGAGCCTCGTATACATCACTCATTCCCTTTTCTCCTTCCTGGTTTTTTATTGCTTAGGTACATTAGAACTGTAGGTCCGTTCTTATTCTAATCTTCAAACATGGGCAAGCTCAAAAGAGTCGAATCAAATTTGGTCAAAAGATAACAGTCTTGCTGTATTGCACAAGTCTTGAACACAATCAATGAACTTTTGCTAGCTCGGTGTTGGTGTTGTGTTAAGAAAAACATATTCATTAACTTGAGTCGGTAAGGCGAATGATAGGTTTCAAAGAGAGCAAAGTAAATGATAGCTTTTCTTGATCTCAAATCATTATTTGCTTCTTTATTTCATAGGGATTATTGCTGGAGCTTCTTTAATGTCTACTATTGCCCTTATCTGCCACTGCATTAGAAGACGATCCGCTGTGAAAAAGCAAATGAGTGCAAAGCGCCTTCTGTCTGAAGCTACTGGTAGCTTTAGGGTTCCTTTCTATTCCTATAGAGAAATTGAGAGGGCCACAAATTCCTTCTCTGAGAAACAAAGGTTGGGAATTGGGGCCTACGGTACCGTTTATGCTGGGAAGCTCAACAATGATGAATGGGTTGCAATAAAAAGAATAAGACATAGAGAGACGGACGGAATTGAACAGGTCATGAATGAGATCAAGCTTCTCTCTTCCGTGAGCCATCCAAATCTAGTCCGTCTTTTAGGCTGCTCTATTGAGAAGGGTGAGCAAATTCTCGTTTATGAGTACATGCCAAATGGAACACTATCTCAGCATCTACAAAGAGAGAGAGGTAATGGCCTTCCATGGACAGTACGACTAACCATTGCAACTGAAACAGCACATGCAATTGCTCATCTCCACTCTGCGATGAATCCCCCTATATACCACAGAGACATTAAATCTAGTAATATACTTTTAAATTACAACTTCAACTCAAAGGTAGCGGATTTTGGTCTTTCTAGACTTGGAATGACCGATGACTCTCACATTTCAACGGCCCCACAAGGGACTCCCGGCTACGTAGATCCAGAATATCATCAAAACTTCCATCTATCTGACAAGAGCGATGTTTACAGCTTTGGGGTTGTTCTTGTAGAGATAATCACTGCGCTGAAGGTGGTTGATTTCTCTAGACCTCATACTGAAATCAATTTGGCAGCTCTTGCAATAGATAGTATAGGGAAAGGGCGTGTGGATGAGATAATAGATCCTTTCCTTGAGCCAAATAGGGATGCTTGGACACTATCGTCCATTCACAAGGTGGCCGAGCTAGCTTTTAGGTGTCTTGCTTTTCATAGGGACATGAGGCCGTCAATGATGGAAGTGGCGGATGAGCTAGAACAGATCAGACAAAGTGGGTGGGCCCCAAATGAAGACAATATATGTATGGCATCATCAGTTGCATCTTCTTGTTCTTCGCCATATAATGGAAGCGAGAAGTCAATAGGTGGCACAATATCGAAGAAGGTAGTAGGGATTGGAAGTCGGAGGCTCGTTGTTCCTCAAAGGGCAGCTGATATGCAAGAGGTAAGAGATTGCTCCCCTGTTTCTGTGAAGGACCCTTGGTTAAGTGAGCAGAGTTCGCCGTCAACAAACAGCTTGTTGAGTAATATTGTTCGATGACCTAAACTTGCTCTGAGTAGCTACATCGCATCTTGTGTATACCGGAGAATTAATTTGTTATACGAGGTTTTGTTACCTACTTCTTATATAAAAAAAAAAAAAGGTCTCGTGTAGATATCATTTTGTATGCATGCACTGTATAACGCTCCTTTATGATACTTTTGAATACAGAGGCTATAGAAGTAATCTGTAATGGAATCACTGTAGAAAGGAAATTAGAATCTAAACTATACTTGACCACCACAAGTTTCCTTTTCCCTATTGACTCGTGTAATTTGTTTGAAACTTTGAATGAAGTAAAGAAGTTTCCAAAGAAAGATAGCTAAGACTGTTCTGATTAGTCTCTGGCAACTGTGAAACTATCGGAGAAATGAACTTGATTCTTCTGTTACAGATAATCTAAGCATCTGGAAAATGATGAAAAAAAGAAAAGAAAAGAAACTTGTATTTTCTACAACAGAATTATATGTTATTAGTAATGAGCAGAATGAGCAGCAAATACGGGAATTATAAGACCGTGACAATGTGTAATAGTAAACTGTACTACTGGTTGTTTCAGTACAGCCCAAAAGTCCCGCAAGAATTTTCAGGCAGCAATTAGTGATGTTAAGTGGCTAACAAACTTGATCGAAACAGAAAGGAACTCTCACTGTTTGGAGAACTGCCTTTGACGTGTGTCAACAGGCACATGTGGGCGATGTGGTTGGCTATGGCGGAATGGTGGTTGTTGCATTTAGTTGGCCCAAGCTCAGCCCAAGCTTTGCTTGTGGCTTCCCCCTTTATAGGCCCAACCCCTCGGCCCATTCCCTAGGAGGCCCGCCCAGAGGCTGCCGCAACACGGAAGCGCTGTTCTGGAGGCTTCCTCCATACGCTCTCTGTCTGTCCTCCCTGCCCGTTCATTTACTCCTGTCAGCCGCCATATATATGCGAGCCCGTCCCCTCTCGAGCGGAGTGCGTGACTTAGGGCTGTGACAAAAACCAAATATCTAGGCTAGATCTTGGTTAGGTCATCTGATCCTCTCTCTCCCTCTCTACCGTTTTCACCCTAGCTGTGTGTGTTTCTCTACCCCTCATCTCTTCTCTGTGTGAGCCTTAGTGTGAGTGTGGGTGAGAGTTAACTGGTAGCCTTGTGGTTTTCGGGTTACGGGTTTTAGCTAGGTCTTGTGTTTGAGAGTGGAGGAGGAGTGCTGCCCTGGTTGTCACCGCCGTGGTGGGCCACCGGGAGTGAGGTTTGAGGGTGTCCTTGGGCGGTGTTTTTCGCCGGAGTGAGTGCGTGGTGGTAGGAATCGTGGGACTCATAAATGGACTTGGTTGAGAAAGGGCTACTGAGCCTAAAACGTGCTTAGCCGAGGTGTTATCACCTTTGACGGCAAGTCGGTGAAGTATCACCGGCGTTATTGCACTTGGTGCTCGCTTGTGTTTCCCTTTTCTTTACTTATCTCCTATATCTTATTTCACTGTTGTGTTCCTTGCTAATTCTTCCTTGGTTGCAGCTCTGTTACTCTGGCCGTGTACCGTTCCCTTTAGTAGTTAACACTGTTACCCCCCTCCCCTTTATTATTGTATTGTTTATTGAGCGTCCCGGTGAGGATCCCCTTTAGAACTATTGTAATAGGTTCTCTGTTTAATAACTCTCTGTATTTTATTCGAGTACCAGTTCCTGTAATCTTAAGGTGGTTTAAAACCACTACAGTGGTATCAGAGCGCAAGGTTCGTGGTGCTCGGGTGTACGGAGACGGTGGTCAAACGGTGGTCAACGGCGGTCAACGACGGTCAATACGGTCAAACAGTGAGCAACGGGCTCCCTTCGATCCAAATCCAAAAAGAAACCCTAGTCTAGGGTTTCTTGGTGAGCTAGTCTTCCCTTCTCGCTTTACTCTGTTGTTTTTTCATCGTTATTCAAACTGCGTGGTTGCTATACTCTGTGTGTGTGACTACTGGTTGGTGTTGCATGCGTTGTTAACTCCTTTGTGTAGTTGCCTGGGTATTGCATGTTCTGTAGTTATTTCTGCTTATCCTAGTTCTGCTTATTTGCTTCTGAGTCCCCTGTTTTTTTGGGATATTGGTTGGTATATTTGTGGGTACTCTCTGTTTTACCACTTCTGGTCTGTCTGTGTTTTTTCAAAATGGCTGGTTCTTCAAACTCATTACACGATTTAGAACCCTTTAATGGGAAAACCGACTTTTCTATCTGGCAACAAAAGATGAAAGGTATTTTGATAAAAGAAAGGGTTTTCAAAGCTATAACATTAAAGTTTTCTGAAAATGATTCTGAAGAAAATAGGGCTGATATGGATGAATGTGCCTATTCATCCATCATTTTGAAACTTTCAGACTCGGTTTACGAAAAGTTGGAAAACTTGAAACTGCAAAAGCCTTGTGGGAAAAACTTGAAGAACTGTATTTTGAAACGTCTCTACCAAACAAACTCTATCTTCTTGAAAAGTTTTTCCGATTTCAACTTGACCTCACCAAAGACATGGACGACAACATTGATGTTTTTACAAAGCTTGTACAAGATATCAAACAGACTGGTGATAAACACATAGATGAATATACCCCTATTGTCCTTCTGAATGCTATCCCTGAGTCATATGCGGATGTAAAAGCCGCAAACAAATATGGAAGGGATGCCTTGACTCTAGAAACAGTAATAAACGGTTTAAAGAGTAAGGAATTGGAATTAAAGACAAAGGGTAAATCATCGACTAGTGAAGTTCATATGGTTAGAGGTAGAACACAAAACGAAACAATGGTCACAAATACCAAAAGGAAAATCAGGGTCAAACTTCTGAAAAGAAGAAGGGTAGAAGCAAAAGCAGGTCGAAATCTAGGGTAGGAGGAAGAAAATGTTACAACTGCGGGGAAACGGGACATTTTAGAAAAGAGTGCACAAACCCTAAAAAGAAGAATTTTAAACAAAATGGGCAAAATGATCAGTAACATGGTCTGGAAGTGATGATGATGCAAATGTGTTTATGGTTACCGAATTTGATGAATCTTGTGTGAATTCGTGAACTCCACTTCGTTTGTGAAACCGAATGGTTAATAGATTCAGCATGCACATTTCACATGACTCCCATTAAAAGCCTGTTTTGTTTATAATGAAGTAAAAGCGGTTCTTTCGTTAGCAAACGAAAAGAAATGTCATATTGCCGGAATTGGTGAAGTGTGTTTAAAATTTGAATCGGAAATTCGTGACTCTTAAAAATGTTCGCCATGTCCCCGAATTGTGTAACAATCTGATTTCATGTCTTTGCCTTAGAAGATGATGGGTTAGAAGGTAGGTGGGGAAAGGGGTAATGAAAATTGTCAAAGGATCCTTAGTAATTTTAAGGCCGAAAAACGTAGAAACCTCTATGTGTGCAATGCTATTCCCGTGTCTCTTAATTATGCAAATGTTGTGAAAGATGATAAAATGGTTTTATGGCATAAAAGATTAGGACACATGAGTAACAAGGGCCTTGAAATGCTTCACAAACCGGAATTTTGGAAAAGAAAAATTTACGATGTGCCCTTTTGTGAAACGTGTGTTAGAAGTAAACACCATAGGGTCGCTTCCCACCCCTCCTTAAACAAGACCTCTAGCAAGAAATTCCTTGAATACATCCACGCGGATGTTTGGGGGCCTTCCGAGTGCCCACTCAAGGTGGTAACCGTTACTTCTTGTTCATCATCGATGACTTTTCTCGAAAAGTCCGGGTGTTTCGATGAAAACAAATCGATGCGTTTGAAAAATTCAAAACGGAAAATCTTAATTGAAAACCAAACTGAAAAAGGATTAAAACTCTTAGGATCGATAACGGGCTCGAATTCGCAATCACGAATTCGACACATTCTCGAAACGGTATTAGGAGGCACAAAGCGTGCCATACAACCCACAAAAAATGGTGTTCTGAGCGCATGAACCGAACCCCGTTGGACCGTGTTAGGGCAATGCTAGAAACCTCGGGTCTCTCCAAACGGTTTTGGGAGAAGCGGTCTTGATCGCGCCTACATCATAAATAGGTCCCCTTCCGTCCCCTTAACGGTAGATGCCCGAATCTGTTTTTCCGAAAAGAAATTGATTTTTCAAACCTTCGTGTTTTTGGTCAGGCCGCCTATGCACACCAAAAGAAAGATAAACTTGATCCTCGAGCGGTTAGGTGTGTGTTCCTAGGGTACCACGATGGGGTGAAAGGCTACGGTGTGGCTTAAAGACGAACCAGTTTCAAAGTCATAGTTAGTAGGGACGTTGTGTTTAACGAAAATGACTTTCCTGTTTAAATGTGCCAAATGAACCTGTTCCCCCAATGCTCTGTTATGGTGGAGCACCCTTTCACACCAAACCCTACGCCCTTGATCAAACCGAGACCGAATCTCTCCCGAAACCGAAACCGTTAATCCCGAAAATGGCAATGCTGAAAATCCTTCATTGAAGAAGATGTCATAGAAAACTTGGAAGATGAAAATTCGATTTAAATGACTATCGGTGAGTCGCGATAGGTCTAGACGCATTATTAGACCTCCCTCTCGTTTTGATGATTTTCACATGACATCCTTTGCCTTTAGTGTCTTTGAATCCATTGATAACTGTGAACCCAAGACTTATAATCAAGCCTTAAAATCTGCAAACTGTAATGAATGGATTGTAGCCATGAATGAAGAAATGAACTCGTTGCATGTGAATGAAACCGGACCTTAGTCCCTAGGCCCAAAAACAGCTTGTTGTTGTAAATGGCTCTACAAGATAAAATCTGAATCCAATTCTAACATAAGATTTAAGGCAAGATTAGTGGCTAAAGGATTTACTCAAAAAGAGGGAATAGACTACACTGAAATCTTCTCCCCCGTAGTCAAGTTTACTACTGTGAGGATTATGCTTGCCCTTGTTACTCAATTCGATTGGGAATTGAAGCAAATGGATGTGAAAACAGCTTTTTTACATGGAGAATTAAATGAAAAAATTTTCATGACACAGCCTGAGGGATACATAGACAAACAGTTTCCTGATTATGTTTGCTTGCTTAAGAAATCTTTATATGGGCTAAAACAATCACAAGATGTGGAATATCAAATTTGATCAATGCATGATTGACACGAAATTTAATAGAAGTGCTTATGATCATTGCTTATATTTCAAGAATGAAAAAGATGTGCCTGTTTTCTTGCTCATATATGTGGATGATATGCCGCTTATTAGCCCATGCTCTAAATCTATTGAATTTGTTAAAACCGCTTAAGTGCGAAATTTGACATGAAATATTTAGGAGATGCTAATAAAATTCTGGGAATGAACATAATTAGAGACCGAACGTCTTCGGTAGTTTGTCTTAATCAGATTTCATATGTTGATAAAATTTTGAGTAAATTTGCCATGAAAGATGCGAAATCTGTGGATGTTCCCCTTGCTACCCATTTCGTCCTTAGCAGAGACCAATGCCCTAAGAACGAAATTGAAACTGAACAAATGAAGAAAATCCCGTATTCCAATGCCATAGGCTCCGTCATGTATTTGATGGTAAGTACCCGGCCCGACATTGCTTACGCCCTTAGTTGCCTAAGCCGATACATGTCAAACCCAGGCCTGCCCCATTGGCAAGCCTTGAAATGGTTATTGAGGTACCTAATACACTCTAGGAATTATGGCATTAAATTTTCAAAAACAGAAAAAGGAATTAGGCTTGTAGGATTTGTTGACTCCAATTACGCTAATGATAGAGACCATAGGAAATCCACAACCTCCTATGTCTTCACTTTGTGTGGATCATGCATCAGCTGGAAATCACAATTGCAACCTATTGTGGCCCTGTCCACAACGGAGGCTGAGTATGTAGCCATAACTGAAGCAATCAAGGAAGCCATATGGCTTAAAGGATTAATTTCTGAAATTGGCTTTCTGAAAGAAAAAGTAATTGTGTTTTCGACATCAATCCGTATTCAACTTTGCAAAACCCCGTTTTCACGATAGAACAAAGCATATCGACGTTAGATTTCATTTTATCCGCGATGTTGTCGCCAAATGCATTGTTTACCTTGAGAAAGTTGATACCAAATTAAATCCTGCTGATATGGGCACCAAGTGCCTACCTGTGAAAAACTTTCTGTCTTGTTTGAAAATTTTGAAACTGGATACTGGTGATTGAATTTTTTGTTCTGTTTTGTTACCCCCTCTTAAATCCTTGGCTGTCTTAGTGGCTGCCAAGGTGACTGGCTTGTTCTCGCTTTGTGTGTTCATACAAGTCAGTTTCTTCCTTTGCTTGGTCTAGCTGTGTGTTGGCCCAAGTGAAGGATAGGCAATGATGAAACCCTGTTTTATAAAAGTCCGTATGAGTTCCCTAAGTCCCCTACCTGCACTTGGTCCAAGGTGGAGAATGTTGCATTTAGTTGGCCCAAGCTCAGCCCAAGCTTTGCTTGTGGCTTCCCCCTTTATAGGCCCAACCCCTCGGCCCATTCCCTAGGAGGCCCGTCCAGAGGCTGCCGCAACACGGAAGCGCTGTTCTGGAGGCTTCCTCCATACGCTCTCTGTCTGTCCTCCCTGCCCGTTCATTTACTCCTGTCAGCCGCCATATATATGCGAGCCCGTCCCCTCTCGAGCGGAGTGCGTGACTTAGGGCGTGACAAAACCAAATATCTAGGCTAGATCTTGGTTAGGTCATCGATCCTCTCTCTCCCTCTCTACCGTTTTCACCCTAGTGTGTGTTTCTACCCCTCATCTCTTCTCTGTGTGAGCCTTAGTGTGAGTGTGGGTGAGAGTTAACTAGCCTTGTGGTTTTCGGGTTACGGGTTTTAGCTAGGTCTTGTGTTTGAGAGTGGAGGAGGAGTCTGCCTCGGTTGTCACCGCCGTGGTGGCCACCGGAGTGAGGTTTGAGGTGTCCTTGGGCGGTGTTTTTCGCCGAGTGAGTGCGTGGTGGTAGGAATCGTGGGACTCATAAATGGACTTGGTTGAGAAAGGGCTACTGAGCCTAAAACGTGCTTAGCCGAGGTGTTATCACCTTTGACGGCAAGTCGGTGAAGTATCACCGGCGTTATTGCACTTGGTGCTCGCTTGTGTTTCCCTTTTCTTTACTTATCTCCTATATCTTATTTCACTGTTGTGTTCCTTGCTAATTCTTCCTTGGTTGCAGCTCTGTTACTCTGGCCGTGTACCGTTCCCTTTAGTAGTTAACACTGTTACCCCCCTCCCCTTTATTATTGTATTGTTTATTGAGCGTCCCGGTGAGGATCCCCTTTAGAACTATTGTAATAGGTTCTCTGTTTAATAACTCTCTGTATTTTATTCGAGTACCAGTTCCTGTAATCTTAAGGTGGTTTAAAACCACTACAGTGGTACAGCACCAACTTCCACACTTGTTCCAGATGTCTCCATTTAAAGCCCTTTCTGGCTATAACCCACCCAAGTTTACGGCTACAAAAAACTCTTGCACAGGAGAGATGGTGATTTGATGACTTCAGCCTAACCCTTGGCAATCGATCAAAATGAGTTGTTTGTGCTGCTATAAAATCAAGATCATATATATGTTTTGGTAGGTTTTCGGTTTTTGATTTTATAACACTTGTTCTATGCATGCAATTTTAGTTTGTAACTTAATTTGTCAATTTGGTAGGGTTGAAGCAGTTTGAGTTCCAGGTCGTTAACTCACAGCCAAAACAAGATTAATACTATCATTTCATATATATGGTCGGGCAATTATCTGAAAGACAAGAACAAGCAACAAAAGATGGGGAAAATGGGAGCACAACTGTGCCAACAAATAAAAGAGGCATCCAATATCGCTCAGCTGAGTATCATATCCTACTGCAATTCTTTCAGGTATTGTTTCAGTGGTTCTAATTTTGTCGCTGCCATCCCCATCTTCTCTCTCAAGTCCATATCGTTCAGCTGAGTAACTTCTTTCTCAAGCTCCCACTCAAACTTGTGAACCAATGAACCCAAAATAAGCGGCACCATGCACTGAGCTAACAGGATACCGGGGCAGTTTCTTCGTCCACCCCCAAACGATATCATCTCCTTGACCACTGCTTGTAAATAGGGTACATTATCATTGTCACTCTCTTCAAACCTCTTGTTTGCCCCTGCTACCTTGGCAAGCTCAGCTCTAAGCTTGTTCATTGTTTGTGTTAGGAAATTGACCAATATTACCTAAATCCTATTATGAATAGGAAAAGATTACTTATCCCATATTGATTAGGAGAAGGAATAGTAATCCCATATCGGTTAGAAAAGGGGAAAAATGGGTGTGCCTCCCTTATATAAATAGGCTTCACGAGTTAGGGTTTTTTGAGTGAACTTGAGTGAACTTGAGAGAGTTAGCATAGGTTTACAACTTAGAGAGAGAAATTGTACGCTTGTATGCGATTGGTGAGGATATTCAAGAGTGTTGAGTGAGAGGGTGTCTCCATTCTTGTAATATCAAGAAATATATAGAAGTTATATTTTGGGTGGAGTAGGCTTTTAGCCGAACCACGGAATATTGTGTATTTTGTCTTTATTTCGTGTGTGTGTTGTTTGATTTCTCTTGTTACGGATTTCTTGTATGGGTGAGTGATCCTAACAAGTGGTATCAGAGAGAGGTTCAAGGGAAGAATTCGCATCAAGAAAAGAGAGGAAAAATCGAAGAAAGAAATTGCAGATTTCTGGTTCGTTTTTTCCAGCGCAGCGGTAAGAAAATTGACATAGAGCGTTCGTTCACCATTGGATCGGGCTGATTTTTGGTGAGTAGCTTTGGGACTCATAGATATTCAATCTGAACGGTGGAGATTGGATTCTGAAGTCCCCAGAGGTGGTAATTGATGTCGGACAGAAGTAGCAGTTTTGAAGAAATTCATGTTTTGGGAAATATGAATACCGGGGGTTCAAATTATCAAGTTCCGGTCTTTGATGGGAAGATGGATTTCACGGTGTGGCAGATGACAATCCAAGATGTGTTGGTTCAACAGGGACTTGATGAAGCTTTGGAAGAGAACAAATCGGATGGGATGAAAGACGTAGATTGGACCAAAATTCAGAAGAGGGCTTCGAGTACGATAAGGTTAGCACTTGCTCCCGAAATTAAATTTAGTGTTTTGAAGGAGACAACACCGAGGGGTATTTGGGAGAAACTTGCTAGTATCTATGCGTCTAAGTCGTTGACTAATCAGTTGTTCTTGAAGATGGATTTGTATTGCTTGAAGTTTGATGAAGGGGGTAATTTGCATGACCATATTAATTCTTTCAGTCAACTAGTATGTCGATTGTCTAACGTTGATGAGACAATTAAAGATGAGAAGCAAGCTTTGTTATTGTTGGCTTCATTACCTAAGTCCTACAAGCCTTTTGTGCAGACGATGTTAACAGGTAGGACTACTTTAACACTTGATGATGTGGTTAAGGCGTTGAGGGATAATGAAAGAATGACGAGGAGTGATAGCTTCTCAAATGGTGACAGAGTACTAGTTGCGGAGGGTTCTGAAAGAGGGAGAAATTATAATCGTGGTGGCTCAAAAGGAAAAGGAAGGTCTCAATCTAGGGGAGATAGAGATATGAGTAAGACTGAGTGCTTCTACTGTGGAGAGACTGGTCATATGCAGATGTGTTGCCCACAATTTCGTGAAGATTTGAAAAGTTTGCATAGTGTGAAAGAAAAGAAAAAGGTTGACGAGGAGAAGGTCAACACAATTGATAGTGATGATGGAGATTTTCTTTTGACAGAGACTGTAGCTACTGCTGATGTGATTGAAGAGAAGAAGTCTGAATGGGTGTTAGATTCAGCTGCTTCAGTGCATATTTGTAAGGATCAAGCTATGTTTGACACTTTGCGAACAGAGGGAAATTTTGGAGATATCAAAGTTGGTAATGAGCAGAAATTGAAGATTGAAGGTGTTGGGAGTGTACGTTTCAAGATTCATGATGGGATTGTGAAAACCGCTTTGAATGTAAAGTATGTTCCTGGTGCGACTGCGAATTTGCTTTCACTAGGAGTTTTGACATCTCGTGGGTATCGATATGTTGGAAGAAGACAGACGTGCAATGTGTACAAAGGAAAGCGCTTGATTCTTCAAGGGAGAAAAGGTGCGAGGAATATTTGCTACTTGGAGGGGCAATCCTTTTGTGGACGATCCTTTTGTGATGACAAAAAGGAGAAGAAGATTGGGAAAAGAGTTCGCTTCTCTGGAGTTGATGAGATTTTAGGAATTTTTGGTCAAGGGGAGATTTGTTAGGAAATTGACCAATATTACCTAAATCCTATTATGAGTAGGAAAAGATTACTTATCCCATATTGGTTAGGAGAAGGAATAGTAATCCCATATCGGTTAGAAAAGGGGAAAAGTGGGTGTGCCTCTCCTATATAAATAGGCTTCACTAGTTAGGGTTTTTTGAGTGAACTTGAGAGAGTTAGCATAGGTTTACAATTTAGACAGAGAAATTGTACGCTTGTATGCGATTGGTGAGGTATTCAAGAGTGTTGAGTGAGAGGGTGTCTCCATTCTTGTAATATCAAGAAATATATAGAAGTTATATTTTGGGTGGAGTAGGCTTTTAGCCGAACCACGGAATATTGTGTGTTTTGTCTTTATTTCGTGTGTGTGTTGTTTGATTTATCTTGTTGCGGATTTCTTGTATGGGTGAGCGATCCTAACAGTTTCAGGTTTGCATACGACTTTCGAAAGATCTCGGTCTCGGTTTGCAATTAATTAGTGACGTTCAGCCTAGTAAATTTTCGGATAGGATCTTCTATTCCAAAAATGAGTTTCATCTTATATTCCAACTGTCGGATCTTCACTATGTATGTATCAAAAATCACGGGATAATTAATGTTGTTTATTCTCATGCCGAAGATCCAACGATTAAAATAGGAGATGGAACAACTTTTTAGAATAAAGGACGAAAAAAAATTAGAATAGCTTACTAGTATAAATATGCTGATATCGTGCTTGGAAAGTTTAGCTGTTCCTCCTAGAGTCTTAGGACTGTCAATAAGGCCGAAAAGCCCAAAGCCTGCTCGATTGGACCGCTAATATTGGGACTGAGCTTAAGCGTAAATTGATGGGTGAATTACAGGTCAGTCACTTTTTAAACATTTGTAATCGCTCCAGTCCACTCATCTTTTTTAAAAACCGAAAAAAGGCATTTTTGGGGCAAAAAGACGATTATGCCATTAATGAAAGAAAAATACGCGCGCTTCAGTAACCCAAGGGATCGCGATGCACTACTTTGGCCTCGCGATGCACCACTTTAGCATCGTGATGCACCACTTTTGCATCGCGATGCCCCAAATCGCAGCGCACTTTAGGGAACCAAAGCATCGTGATGAGCAACCAAGGCATCGCGATGCACTACTTTTGCATTGTGATGCACAAATTGGGGCATCGTGATGCAATAATTGGTGCATCGCGATCATCGCAGTGCGCTTTAGGGAACCAAAGCATTGCGATGCACCACTTTGGCATCGCGATGCACCACTTTTACAAATTGGTGCATCTTTTGGGGGCGTTACCCCGTTGCATTGCCCAGCATACTGCAATTGGCGAATTAAATCAGTCCAAGAACATCTTCCTCTGTTTTCGGACAGCACACTGTCAAGCTTGATTTGAAGTTCAAAAATAGTGTTTTTTGATAGAAAAATTGTGCACAAATATAGTACTAAGTTAGAAAAATAATATGAGATTGATTTTAAACAAATTCGAAGCTTAAAACAGAGATTTAAGTGGTCAAAACAGCTCAAGAACAATGAAAAACGGGATGAACTAAAAATTTTTGAATTTGATCAAATTCTTGTTTTATGCATGAAAATTGATACCCAAACATGAAGAAAGACTATATTAACAACATGAAATTATTTATACATCAATTTGAATCTCAAATCTGAAGCAACGATGTTGTTGAGGGTATTTTAGGAAGAAAATTTTTAAAATGTCTTTTAGCGGTTAAAAAAAAGAGAGGGTGTACTAGAGAGAAAAAAAGTTTTGAAAAGTGGACCGGCTAGCAATTTCTCCTAAATTGATATATGAGTTTGAAAAAAATTTGAGGCCTGAAAGCCATTTGACCCAAGCTCTGTTATTTGGAAAAATTGCAGGCCGGTCCCCTTTTGGAATATTCAACTACTTTAATGACATATACTTGTTTTCTATTTGAAAAGTACACTTTAGTGGATAAATGATTAAATTGTTCTTAAAATGTCTTTCAATAACCTAAAGAACGGTTCCCTCCCCGCCTAACCCCCAGTCCGTTTATTATTTTTTCTCTTCTTTAACGGCGTTCAGGTCAATAAACTCTCACCTCCGTTGTCTTCTCTGACGACGGCAATTCCATCGCCACAATAAAGTCCCTCTGTTATCCCTCCTCTTCCGTGTCAACGATAACTTCACGTTTGAAGCAAATTTATATCAATATCAAGATGAAAATTTATATGTATATATTTATTTTTGATACATCATCACAACTCTGATGATGAGAGTATGTACAGAATAATGAAACAAAAATGAAACTGATCGTACTCCTTTATCAATTCAGACATCGTTGTCGCCGCGATGCATTTTATGTTACAGATAATGCCCGAAGTTAATCACAATGCATTAATTTGGAATCGCGATGCATCGATTTTGAAATTGTGATTCATCGCGTGCCTGTTTGAATTCTTAAGGGCATAGACAACATTTCCCAACAAAAATGTCTTTTTGTCGATTTAGAAATTGCGATGCATTCCATGCCTGTTCTAATTCCACAAAAGTCCCTTTTTGTTGGTTTAAAAATCGCGATGGATCAATTTGAAATCGCGATGTATCGATTTGGAATTGTGATGCATTCCGTGACTGTTCCGTATTTTTTAAGGGCATAGACGACCTTTTGCCACAAAAGTGTTTTTTTTCTCTAATTGAAAACAAGTATAGAGAACTAAAGCAGTTGAAAATTCATTAAAAAAGACCGGCTCGAATTTCAACCATGTTATTATATACTTAAGCTCGAAATAGGCCCGGCCCAAATATTTTACACACACACACACACACACACACATATACATAGACATATACATATACTTAAGGGTTAATTATACCATTAGTCTTTTGACTATTAACTTTTTTATGATTAGTCCCTCAAAAAATTTTTTTTTAAATTCAGTCTCAAAAGTATCCAAAAGAAACGCGACTAGTCCTTTTGATAGATATCGTTAGTAAAATTCCGTTAAGTCAATCATGTGTGTTACACGTGCCATTTTTCAAAGGTAATATGGAAAATTCTTAGTGGAATTTAATTATAACAAATTTTTATCTGTTTTATTTGAATAAACAAAATTTTATCTTAATCTAACTAATAACATTAATCACTTAACTCAAGTAATAATCACTAAACTCAAAATTTTATCTTAATCTAACAAAATTTTATCCTTTTTTTTTCAAACCCAGCTGGGCACGTCTCCCCCAAGCTCTCTCTCTCTTTACAAAATTAATGACAACAATGGCGGCATTGCTTCACACTTTGATGCTACTGGGTTGACCTTGTTGATTCAAATCAACCAAGTCCAAGGACTTCAAATCAGGAAAAACTCTAAATGGATTCCCATTAATCCAGTCCCTGGAGCCATTATCATCGACATTTGTGATGTCATGGAGGTAAGCATAAGTAGCCATCCATATACGAATCATTTTTATTTATTTTTTCAATCAAAAGGGCAACAGAAACAGCTATTATTGTACTAAAAATTCTTTTTCATTTTCTTGGAAAATTAAAAACAAATAATGAGCAATGGAGAATACAGTAGCATAGAGCACAAAGCTGTAGTGGATTACGACATGGAACCCCTCTCGATTGCAGGAAACCAAAAAAAATTCGCCTGCTGAAAAATTGGTGTGATTAACCCAAAAAAATTTAACAAGTGTGTGAGTGTTTGTGTTGGCCTTGGCCTACTGAAAATTTTCCAAGAACCCAATACCTCCATTGATGCTTTCTTGATATGATTTAACGTATTCAATGAAATTTGAAGAGAAACCCAGAAAAGGAAACCAGAGCACCCCCAAGTCGGATTTTAATGGGTTCAGATCTTTCTTTGAAGGCCTTCCAACGTCGCCGACTTCAGCGTCTCCTCTGGTTACGAATGGGTAGAAGGCGAAGGAGCATTTATTAAATCAGAAGCTATTGATGCTAGAATGGAAGAAGAAAATCTCCTAGGATGGAAGAATGACTCCGATGCTCTAGAGTCCGATCAATAATCGAAGAAGGAAGGGAATGCGCTGGTGCCTGCTTCGAAGTCGGCGGTGGCGGAATTGGGGATACCGGGTGGGTGGGAGAGGAGAGACGCCGGCTGCTGCTGCTTCCCCCTTTTTTTTTTTTCCTTTTTTTAAGTTTTGCAAAGGGATTATTATATTTTTGACCAATGTACTAATTGGAGATTCTTGATTTTACCAACGTACTTTTATTAACCCAAATGTGACCAATGTACTATCAATTTTGTTGAAATGTTGACCCTGCCGTTAAACCTCCATTCAAAAAATTAACGGCTAACGGTAAAAAAAATTACATTAACGGTAAAGGGTCCAAAATGATACTTGTGAAAAATGGGAGGCCCACCAAACCCCCCTCCTTCCTCTCCAAACCCACTCCTCCACAAAGACCATCAACAAAAACATCAGAACCAACGACTTCTATCATTATTTGATTTGCTGAATAGTCGCACTATGTCCGTATTTATTCTACTTGGTGGTGTATTTAGCCAAGCAAGTGTCGTTTTCACCAAAATCGAAGCCTTCCTACGTACGCTAGTAGGCCTCTTGTTCACTTCGAAGTCTTTAACACAAAAACGAAGGTTTAAAACAATGGCGACAACGACGACAGAAGTAGACGACGAACTCCACACCATAGCCACCGAACAACGCCGCGAATTCATGGCAGCCAGGGTAATCGAGTTCGACCTCGACCTAGCCTTCCACCTCCAACTCCAAGAAGCACTCAACGCTTCTCTCTCTCTTCAACCATCCTCTTCCACCTCCCCCCATCACCGCCACCACCACCACCACTCCAAACTGGAGAAGACTCAACAACCGTCATCGACATTCAAAACCTAGAACTCGACAAATTCGAGACCGAACTACACGACCGGGTCATCAGCGAAACCGAAACGAAGAAACTCCGGGATGATCTCTACCGTCGAATTCACGACGAGAAGCTTGCGCGTGAAATTCAGCGAATGCCGGAGGACCAATGGCTAGAATTCGGCGACAATTTCGAGTGGCCGTTAGGCGAGGGCTCGTCTAAGAGCGTAAATGATGATGATGTGTTTAGGGTTTATTTCAAGGGATTGATTGGAGAGGAAAGTGTTGGTCGTGGTTCTGTACGGACAGTCACTTTGGCTGGGGTTGGGTTTGCGATTTGTGATTCGAGAGATGAATTGATTTTTGAAATGAGGAAGCCGGTGGTGGTGACGGAGAGGATGAGCCGGTGGGCCTTCCATTTTTCACAAGTATCATTTTGGACCCTTTACCGTTAATGTAATTTTTTTTTACCGTTAGCCGTTAATTTTTTTGATGGAAGTTTAATGGCAGGGTCAACATTGCAACAAAATTGATAGTATGTTGGTCACATTTGGGTTAATGAAAGTACGTTGGTAAAATCAGGAATCCCCAATTAGTATGTTGGTCAAAAATATAATAATCAAACAGAAAGAGTGAGTCATTAAATTAAGAAAGAGTGAGTCATTAAATTAAGAGAGGGAGAGAAAGAGAGAGTTTGGGCCTCCCTTGTTAATTTTTTTTTAAAGTCTCTGTCCATGAAATTTCATAAATACCCTTAATCAAAGTCACGTATTGGGTACATGACAGACTTAACGGATAAATATTAATGACATCCATTAAAAGGACTAAAGTGTCTAATTTTGTTACTCTAGAGACTGAAATTTAAAAAATATTTCTTAAGGAACTAATCGTAAAAGAGTTAATAATCAAGAGACTAATGGTATAATTAACCCTATACTTAATTACTATTTACTCTTAACATTTATTCTACTTTTTCTCTCAATATATTTATGAGAATTACTATTTACACCCATAAAATTGTTGAGTAAACCCCTTAACAAAAATTACAAAAATGTCATTATAAATTTAGACCTAAATACCTTCTTTTTTTTTGGCTGTTCGGTAAGGGGTGCCGAACACCCATAGTAATGTTCGATAGGGGGTGCCGAACACCTATAGTGATGTTCGGTAGGGGTGTCGAACGCCACTATAGGTGTTCGGTAACACAGTGCCGAACAAACTGTTTAAAAAAAAAAAAGGAAAGGGGTGTGTGGGGTGGCGGGGAAGGAGGTGGGGTGGGGGGAGGAGGAGGAAAGGGGTGTTCAAAAAAATCAAAGTAAAGGGAGGTGGGTGGGGCGGTGGGTGGGTGGAGGCGGGGGAAAAGGAAGAGAAAGTAGGTGGGCGGGGGGAGGAAGGGGATGGAGTGTACCGGAAGGAAGAGGATGGGGTGAGGTGTATTTGGAGTAGGGTGTACTTAGTATTTTAAGGAAAATATTCTTAAGGTTATAATAGAAAATTAGGGAGGGGTGTACTTAATTTTTTGGGGGGTTGAAAATATTAAGTGGGGGTATACTTAGTAATTAAGTGTTCTCAATAATTTTATGAGTGTAAATAGCATTTCTCAATATTTATTATTGTATTAATCGATTATTCTTGGCCTTTTTCTAAAAGTTCAACACATTAAATGTATTTATTTAGTTTTCTCAATTGACAATCTGCATTGAGCTCCTCTCCAATGCTAGACTTTCTCACCCTTAATCCACCACACGATAATTATCACACATTTAATGGTGAATTGACATTGAGAGGACCCCAAATCCTTCATATTCTCATCCAAAGGCTTAAATGAAAAATTATTACCGATCTCATTAAGTACTGAAAATCCCATTATGGTCTTGAGAAATTAGGAAAACAAAATTTGAGTTGATTTCCTTTAGACAATTTTTAATTGTTAAAATCTACTATAATTATTTTTAACTAGAAAAAAAAATTTTTTTCTCGAAATATCATTTATGTCTTTTAAAAATATGAAACAAGTGCACGCTATGCATCGCAAAAATAAAAAATGATACATCGCAATACAATACGATGCACATAAAAACACGAAAGCCTACGCTGTGCATCGTAAAACAAAAATGATGCACAAATTACCTTTTTCACTTGCTATGCACCAAAAGTTGTGCATCGCACTAGAAAAACAAACTAACTCTCTTCACTTCGAAACACACAGCAAAAAAATCCTCTTCACTTCAAACAGAGAAAAAAATTCTTAAAACCTTTCAGAAATTTTGCAAAATTTTTTGAAAACATTGTGAGATTCTATTAGTTATATTCAAAATGGTTGCTGCATTGTCATTCAGAGACGTCTTCAACCTCCAACAAGTTTGTAGAATGTTTTACAATGTTTGAATATCATGTTAGTTTTGCTGAATACATTTTAGGGTTTCAAAAACAGAGTAAAAATATCCTGAATAGTGTTAGTACCAACAACATCTATCCGCTGCACAATTTTTTTTTTCAACAAATCAATAGGTTGTATAACATCTATTACTACTTACGGTTGGTCATTAGAGTCGGATCTAAGTTCCAAGAAGCACTCACACATATCTTTTAGCAAAATCTTCATGGAAAAGTTTGGATCTAGGATTTTATATGATCTCAGACATTTATCATCCAAAGTTGAAGAAGTTTTTAGGTACGTAATATATTTTATAAATGTATTTTTTGTTTAGCACTTCCTAAATAGAGTGAAATATGTATAAAAACATTATATTTTTTTGCATTATTCCTCTTTTTTTATTAATCTGTGTTGATAACATTGTGTAATTTCCATCTTTTTTGAAATTACGTTTACAATGCACACGTTTTGTGCATCACGATGCACAAAGTTGTATTATAAAAAGTACTGTTTTTGTGCATCTTTATTCCCAATACACAACTTTATAGACGTAATAAAGTTTTGTGCATCGTTTAAAAACTCTTTCAGGTACAAAACTCTTTCAGTGTAAAAGAAACACTTTTAAGGCCAAAAGTGACACCGTCTTATACAAGTATATGTTGGATTCATATTCAAATCTTTTGTTCTAATCTCAATAATGTTTTTTCAGGTACGCGAGGTGCACTCGTTCTGTGTCAATATGTTTGTAAACAAATTACTTTCCATTCTGCTTGTTTTGTAGACCTTGTTTACATCAACTTTAATTTTACATTTGTGTTGATGACTTTTGTAGTTCCGTCTGCTTACTACGTGCATTTGGCTGCATTTAGGGCGATGCATCTAAGACCGATTCCTCAGTCGGTGGAAGGGTTGCGATGAGGGAGAGAAATACGGTTGTTCGTTCGCTTCCAAGGATCATGTATAATGTGAAGGATGCCATGTTCTATTGCTAAATAGAAAGCTTGACTTGACTTTGGTGTTTGTTGTATATTGAGATAGTTTTGCAAAACAGTTTAATCGTTAGCTCTGTGGTCGGTGAAAGTAGTGTTAAATCTTTTTGTCCCATGACCCATGTTGAGGGAATGCAATCCTTTGAGTAGTATTAAAGAGCTCATTCGACGACATCGAGTCTTTTTGTGTAATAGGGTAGGGCACCCCATGTACATAAACAAGGTTTTCCTATTCCATACCACCAAATTAATACCATAGAATGTCAATTGTGCTATGGATTGTATTCTTGATAACTTTTGTAATAACAATAAGAATTAATAAAAATTACAACTATTATAGTTGACGATGCATAAAAAAATACTTCACGATGCACATATTATACTAAAATAATACTATTATAATTGACGATACACAAAATTATACTTGACAATGCACATTTCTTAACACAAATTATACTAAAATAGTACTGTTATAATTGACGATCCACAAAATTATTCTTGACGATGCACATTTCTTAACACAAATTTATAAAATTATATTGACGGTGCACATTTTATAGTGACGATGTATACATCTTAACACAAAATCACAAAATATATTGATGATGCACAATCGCACACATGACGATGCACAATTTACATTTAAAAACATCATTAGTTGTTACGGGGACAGTTTTAGAACAAATAGTTAATTTATCACTTAAAATAGATTTAAGCGGTTGAAAACAATTATATTGAATTTAAGCGGTTATAAATTATCTAAAGGGGATCGGTTTGCAATTTTTTCAAATTAGAAGGGGCGACTTGGGTAATTAACCCACTCTGGTCCCACTGTATCACAACCTCTAACCCAATACAGTCCATTTTCCAGGAGACTCAGAGTGGCGGAGCCTATATGGATCATAGTGACGTAACCTTGAGGGACGGCTTTGAAGCTTTATAAAGCATAATACTCGTTTCCTCCTTAAAAATAAGTTATTTTAATAACACATACATAAATACCTTTGTTGTCCACTTTATAGTAGACATGCCCAAACGGTTCGAACCGCCGATTTCGGTTCTGAACCGCCAGTTCCAAAAATCGCCAGACAACAAACCGTAACCGAACCGACAAATCAAGGTTACGGTTCCGGTTCCGAACCGGCTAAGCCGGTTCCGGTTCCAAACCGTAATTTTTAATTATTTTTTTAATATTTTCTTATAATTTTTTTTAAAAAAGATTTCATCTCAAAACTTTGTACAAAGTATTTTTTGAATTTTTAAAGCTTCGTAAACTTTTCATTTTTGAAATTATAGAGTAAACAAGGTAATTTCAAAATTAAAAATTTAAATTTTGGCGATTTTTCACGGTTTGGAACCGGCGGTTCCGGTTCCCGGTTCCAAACCGGCGGTTCACGGTTTTGAGAAATTAGAAACCGAAACCGAACCGTGTAACCGGCGGTTCCGGTTCAAGGACGGTTCCGGTTCCTCACGGTTCCGATTTATGCGATTTTTTGGGCGGTTCGGTTCCAGTTTGAACCACCGGTTCCGAACCGTTTGGGCATGTCTACTTTATAGCATATCAAGTGCGTATTATAACATGATAATAAGAAAATGTGCATTTAGTAACTTAATTCATCACAAAATAAATACTCATAATAAGACAAAAAAATGGACAAGTGACGGATGGAATAATTTGTAGTGCTTGTACTAGAGTCTTCTTCACCTTAGCTATTACGTTTGTAATTTCTGAAAATGAATAGAAAATCTGTTTGAAGGAATGTTAAATGATTAAAAGATTCAAGGGTCTATGATTTCCCAGCTTCAGATCAGTTTTATGCTCAGGAACAAAATTGATATATATACAGACTCAATCTTTGAAGAAGATTCTTCCTATATTGACGAATTAAATAATAGTATTAATTTTAGTTCATCTTTCTCTAATAAAGATGATCATAGTTGTAAAGGACAGTGTTCCAAAAAAACTAATTACTGAAAAGCTATAGCTAAAATGAATGGCTTATGCTTAAATGTTTTAACCAGTGATCAATAAAAAATCCTAGATCCTTTAGATAATATTACAGATCAAGGATTAAAAGAAAAATTAATTAAATCCTTACTTAATAACGGGGATAGTTATGATGAATCCTTATCCTTTGATAAATCAATGGATAAAATGAAGGGAATAAAAATTTTCTATTTTTTACAAGAAGTGTTTAAAAGAATGAAAAAGAAAGATCAACAACAACCTGTAAATGTTAATGATTTTAAAAAAGAGATTAATAACCTCAAAAAAAGAAATTAGAGAGGTTAAACAATTAGTAGAATTTCAAGGTAAACAAATTAATTACTTAACTATTAATTCTTATCAAAAAGATAAAGAAAAATGTAAAAACATTAAACAATATGAAGAAACAGGGGAAAAACCATTTGAAGATTTTCTTTAAATATTAAACTAAGTTACTCACCAAAAATGGTATGTTTACATATCCATTGTTATAAAAGGTGAATATATCATTGAAAAAGCTATTGCTTTAGTAGATAGTGGAGCAGATCTAAACTGTATCCAAGAAGGTTTAGTTCCCACTAAATACTTTGAAAAAACAGCTCAATCCCTAACTTCTACCAGTGGTAGTAAAATGGGAATCAAGTATAAAATTACAGATTCTTATATCTGTAATGAAGGAATTTGTATACCCTCTTCCTTCCTTTTGGTAAAAAATATTTAGCAACAGGTGATCCTTGGAAAACTTTTCTAAATACAATTATGCCTTTGCATAAAATTGATCAAACATGTATTTATACCAATAGTAAAGATCAAGAAATTGTTTTTGAATTAATTAAAAATCCTGAAACCAGGGTTATTAATGAATTAAGAATTTACTTTTTTCTAAACAAAAACAGTTAAATTTTTTAAAAGAAGAAGTTAATATTTTGAATATAAAAGAAAAATTAAATTCTAATGTTATTCAAAATAAGATTAAAGAAATTGAAGATCTTTATAAAAGAGAGGTCTGTAGTGATATTCCTAATGCTTTTTGGGAAAGAAAAAGACATATTGTGTATCTTCCTTATAAAGATTATTTTTATGAAAAATATCAAATTCCGACTAAGGCTAGACCTAGTCAAATGAAGTCTGAATATTTAGAACTTTGTAAAAAAGAAATTGAAAATATTTTACAAAAGAAAATAATAAGGAAAAGTTATTCTCCTTGGAGTTGCACTGCTTTTTATGTTAATAAAAATGCAGAACAAGAAAGAGGTGTACCAAGATTGATTGTTAATTATAAACCTCTTAATGAAGCTTTGAAATGGATTAGATATCCAATTCCTAATAAAAAAAATTTATTAGATAGACTCCATATAACAGTTATATTTTCTAAATTTGATCTTAAGTCAAGTTACTGGCAGATACAAACAAATGAGAAGGACAAATACAAAACTGCATTTACTGTTCTATTTGGTCATTATGAATGGAATGTTATGCCGTTTGATTTAAAAAATGCACCTTTAGAATTTCAAAATATAATGAATGAGATATTTACATTTATTCAGAATTTTGTATTGTCTATATTGATGATATATTAATATTTTCAAATAGTATTCACCAACACTTTAAACATTTGAAAATATTAAAAGATGTTATAAAGAAAAAATTATTAGTTTTATCTTTTCCAAAAATGAAATTATTTCAAACAAAATCAGATTTTTGGGTTTTAATATATCCCAAGGTAAAACTATGCCTATTAATAGAAGTATTGAATTTGCTTCTAAATTTCCTGA
Source organism: Platycodon grandiflorus (assembly GCA_016624345.1). Lineage (NCBI taxonomy): Eukaryota > Viridiplantae > Streptophyta > Magnoliopsida > Asterales > Campanulaceae > Platycodon > Platycodon grandiflorus. The sequence goes on along the minus strand of CM028361.1, from coordinate 28,352,216 downwards.
TGAAATAAAAGAAAAAAATCTGCTACAAAGATTTCTGGGTAGTCTTAATTATATTGCTGATTATTATAAAAACATTACACAAGATAGTGCTATTTTATATACTAGACTTAATAAAAATCATAGTCCTTGGACTGAGGAACATACTAAAGCAATTCAAAAAATTAAATTGCATGTGAAACAATTACCATGTCTTTGGTTGACTCAGCCTACATGGTACAAAATAGTAGAAACTGATGCCTCTAATATTGGTTATGGAGGTATCCTTAAACAAAAGAATCCCAGTAATGGGAAAGAGGAATTATTGAGATTTTCTTTTGGTATTTGGAAGAATGCTTAAATTAATTATGCTACTATAAAGAAAGAAATGCTTTCTATAGTAAAGTGTATATCCAAATTCTAGGATGATTTATTAAATCAACAATTCTTACTCAGAATTGATGGTATTGCTGCAAAATACATCCTTAAGAAAGATGTAAAAATTATTGTTTCAAAACATATTTTTACCAGATGGCAATCAGAATTATTAGTATTCAATTTTAAAATTGAATATATTAAAGGGACTAATAATTCTCTTCCTGATCTTCTAACCAGGAAATTTTTGTAGGATGCATCCATCCAAAGGATGGATAACTCCCAAAGAGAGTAAGTATAAAAATCAATATCCAAAGATACCTTCTGCGTACGGCGAAGGTTCCAAGAAAGCCAACCCCTCTGGGGAAGGAAAAGAGAAAGGAAAAAAAGAATTCTTATCAGTTCCTTATATTTAAAAACAGAGTCTTGAAAAAATTATTGACTTGTCTTTTCAAGACTTGCGATGGAAAGAAGATCCTTGGTCTCTAAAGGAAAGGTATCTGGGTAACCAGAACTATATTACACCTCATGGAAAGTTTCGTTATATTTACGAAGCTAAATTGGAAGATATTGACTCTGTCCAGTTGGAGCATTTCCTTCATCATACAAATTTAGGAGGAAAGACTGCATCCAGAACCCATTCCAAGTGTTTTATTATTAAAATACTTCATCCTCATCAATGGAGTCTTCTCGACCCATCGAAACCAAAGACTTTGCAGTCTAACAAGGCTGTTGTATACAACTATTGGGACTATATCAATGCATGGTTTTATGCATTCTTTTATCAAAACCCAATTAGAAAACACACTTGGATTTTTGTGATCAATCCTAAAGTCCATGAAAATTATGGTTTTCCTACCTGGTTCATCCGTTGGTGGGACAGATTTGGTCCAGAATTAGATGTTCTTCCAAAATCTTTATCAGAACATTTTTACAAGATGGTATCATTATCATCCAAAGTTAAAAGGAAAAACAATAGTTAACCCTCCTAATAGCCGGAATACTCTGTGGTTCTTTGCAGAGTTTTAAATTACATGGATTTGGAAGTGGGATCTTATTGTCTCTTTTGATTCCTTAAAAATTCAGTCCTCCAGAGGACCGTCCATTATAAATGGTGGGAGAAATTTGATACCGAAGCAGCTGCAGTCAGAATGAAGACTATGGTTGAAGACTATATCAAAGCTTTTGAACAGGCCAATCCAAAAGCATCTAATTAGCCAGAGATCCAAAATATATTTACATACATGATAGATATGATCAGGAAAGAAAATCCTAGTTTGACTCCATTAGAGTGTGAACTCAAGATTTTGGAAACTATGAAGGATCAATTCATTGCTTCTCAGCCCTTACAGCCTGAGGCTACTCCTTCATCAACAATGACAGGTTCAACCTTTGCAATTCTTGCAAGGGAGTCTCAAGAACCGAAAGAAACAGATGTATCTCCTTCTCTAGGATACTACATAGCAGATGTATTTCCACCATAGCATCCATGCAATTTAATTTTTTGAATTGCTTTAGTATGTTCCTCAGTCCAAAGACTAGAATTTTTATTAAGTCTAGTATATTGATAAGTGACTATTATATAGTCATTTATCCTAAGTTTTTATATACTTTTACTCAGTTAAATTACCATTTTCATCTCATTTTAAGTACATTTTAGTTGCTTTTTCATGTTTATTAGATTTTACGCTTTTTGGTATATTTCATGCATTTTTAGACAGGTTTTGGAGTCTTTTCATAATCAAAGGGTGCTTAGACACTTTTTTTGATGCAAAAGCATGGAGTGGCCGTGTCTTGAAAGTTGATTGGCCGTGTTGTCCTTCGGAGCGACCGTGCAGCTTAGAGTGGAGCGGCCGTGCAAGATGTCCAAAATCAAATTCAAAACTGGCGCCAAAAGAGCACGGCCGTGCAACCCCCTTGACTCGGCCGAGCACCTCCCATATCAGCCAAAAGGTGCCTTTTCGCAAGAGATGTGTCCCTAGCATAGAATGCCTATATAAAGGCTATTTGTACTCAGTTTAGAACATCCGAAAATAGTCATAAATACATCCAGAAGGATCAGATCATACTTAGAATAGGTAGCAAAAATACTCTAGCAATCTATACACAATATTCAAAGTGTATCAATGATTCGTGACAAGTCCTTGTATACTTTTGAAGATTGAATGCAATACAAGATTATTTCCAGCCATCGTCTGTCTTTTATTATGAATAAGTATCTCTTTCCTTATCTCTATTTCTTTACTTACTTCTTTTATTATGATCATTTCAATGGCTTGAGTAATCCTCCATTTCTCGGAGTTGGAAACTCAATTATTTATATTCATGCTTCTCTTACTTGTCATTTCAATTCTCTTCTTAGTAATCTTAACTACTTGCAATTAGGGAGACGTTCTTAATTGTATAGCCTTAGTTAATCGAGAGAAGGACCTAGCGGAGAATCTCGATTAGCAGAACTCTAAGAATGGAACTAGGTCAATAAATTACGGAAAGTAATTTAAAGACCTAGGGATGATCCTTTAGTGGAAAATACGTGAGATTGATAGACTTAATGGATTTTGATTTATACGGTACCCTCGAAAGGTGAGTCGGATTTCCCGCGTGACGAACGGGATTACACTAAGCCGGACCCTCGAGAGAAAGGCCGGTAAATTTTAAAATACGTGTGCTAGTTAGCACAACTTAGCGTGTCATCCTTGAACTTGGCACTTTTATCTTAAAACAATTTCTTTATATTATTCTTAAATTACCTGCAAATATGAAGATGTTTATATTTGTGGAATCCTAGTTAATTGAGAGAAGGACCTAGCGGAGAATCTCGATTGACGGAACCAAATAAAGAAACTGCCAAACTGGGTTCCATTGATCACGAAAGTAGTTCAACGGCCTAGGGATGTTCCTTTAATGGAAAGTACGTCGACTTTCGTTCTTAATGGATTCTTACTAATTATGGTCAGCTAGAGATAAGCCGGAATGCCCGTTTGTGACAGGGCGGGAGTACCATAAATGGAAATCTCAAACAGTTAGGACATAATTAGTGAAGAATACAAACGCTACTGTCTTAACCCGAAGTAGTGTAGGCCTAGCATACCATCCTTGTTATTTTGATAAAAGCCTTTATCTAAAGCATATTTATTTGTTTTCAATCCCAAGAATACTATTATTTTATGTTAGAGTAATTTCTATATCTTCCTAGTATTTTCTCTTACAAATTCTTATCTCCCCCGATCATTTTATCTATATATTTATATAAAGACAAATGTCATCCCAAAGTAAACCCTGTCTCTGTGGGATCGACCCGTACTTGTACCCGCTATATTGCAATAGCCCGTGCGCTTGTGGAATTTGAATAAACCGTTAGGTTTGAAGCCTACCATATATAAAATAGCACTATCTTGTGCAATGTTTTTATAATAAACAGCAATGTAATTAAGACTACCCAGAAATCTTTGTAGCTATTTTTTGTCTTTTATTTCATCAGGAAATTTATAAGCAAATGCAATACTTCTATTAATAGGAATAGTTTTTCCTTGGGATATATTAAACGCCAAAAATCTGATTTCTTTTTGAAATAATTTCATTTTTGGAAAAGATAAAACTAATCCATTTTTCTTTATAACATCTTTTAATATTTTTAAATGTTTAAAGTGTTGGTCAATACTGTTTGAAAATATTAATTAATCTATAATACAATAACGCTCAGTTCGTTCATGTGTAATTGACTAAGGCTAACTACTGGTCCAGATTTACCGAATTACTAAAATCCAACGGTCGTAATTTACTCAAATTTTCACACGTGTGAGCGACGATTTTTGGCGTCCGACTCTCTCTCCCCCAACTCTCCCAATAGCATCTGACTCTCTCCCCCAACTCTCCCAATAGCATCTGACTCTCTCCCCCTCTCTCTCTTCCCCCAATGTTCTCTCTCTTTCTTTACACCATGGAAAACGATCAGCGCCCCCAATCTCCCTCTTTACTCAGTCTCTCAAGTCCTCTCCGTCTCCGGCACCGGCTTGCTAAGCTGATCACTCCAAGTCCTCTCCATCTCCGGCAGCGACCCTCCCTCGAAGAAGCCTGTTTAAGCTGATCAGTCAAATCATTCCACCCCCATACAAAGGTCAGTCCCTGGCCTGCTTCAATTTGATTTTGAAATAGCCTGCCCTGATCTCCCCCTTTTATCTTAGTCCCCTTTCATCGCGATTTCATTCATCTTCGTCTTAAATTTTTCATGTTTGTGGATGGTGGTTGTGATTTCTTATTTGTGAAGCCCTGATCTCCCCCTTTCATCGCGATTTCATTCATCTCCATCTTAAATTTTGCGTAATTTTGAGTATGTCATGTTTGTGGATGGTGGTTGTGATTTCTTATTTGTGAATGATTTGGGTATATCAGTATTTTTTGGATGAATGCCTAAAAGAGGAGATGAATTAAATTATTTCCATTAAGAATTGCAGAGATTGGATTCTTAATGATTTCTTATTTTTTATATTATCATTGTCAATTTCCATTAAGAATTGCAGAGATTGGGTTCTTCAACAGCTACCCATCAGAAACATCACAAATCATATTAACTCCTTTCTTGAAAGTTTCTTGGAGTTGGGATCTCAATGTGAAGCTTTTCATCTTTCTCACAAAACTGATAGTCCTCAGACCTCAACTCTTTATGGCTTTTATTTTTGTAAACGGGCATTGCAGAAATCGACATTCACTGCAGAGAGAAGAAAAAATAAGTGGAGACCCAAACCAAGACATTTATACGCAAGAAAAATTGTTTACAAATTGCAATGCACCACTTTGAATAGGTCTACATAGTCATTGTAAGGATTCTGTGTCCTATGTACTATGCTTCAAGATGTTCAATCCCAAGCCTCTTTCATATCTCCACTAGTACGAAAGAAAAAGAAAAATTTTTTGGGTACTGCATGATTTTTTTAGTGCATAAAATGTAATGTAGGTTAAAGAATCTTAAGCATATGCATTAGTCTGGAAAAATGAAACCATATACAAATTTAAGTGATTACGGGATCACTGAAAGTTGAGTTTTACGAATGGTAGTTTTTCACTCCTTCCTTCCTGCGACATCTTTGTCTTTGCGTCCTCGGCTCTCTCTCGCACAATTTCTTTGCGTCCTTGGCTCTTTCTCTCGCACAATCCTCTTTCCAGGTTTGCTCGGATCTCTCTCCTCTCTCTCGTACAATCTCTCTTCACTGGAATTTGTTGGTGAAACCCTCAGCTCTCTCTCCGATTTGTCTCTTGCACAAAACTGTAAGTAAAAAAAAAAGTTAATTGCATCATTATTTATTGTTATTTGGGCGGGCCAAATTAAACTGAACAAAATCTATAGTAGGTGTAATGCCCATCACCAATTTGATGAAATGTCACAAACAAATAACAGAGCTGGGGTCAAATTATTTTTTTGAATTTGAAATAAATAGCTTGGGACAGTTCTTATGATGGTTGGCAATTAATCTGTGTTTTGCCTACCTGCTATGGACAATGATACTGGATTTGTCAGTGAAGTCTTTTTCGTTTTTAGGTATGGGTCCATTCAATGATGTTTTTAAAGTGTAGCATTTTGTACTGATGAAAGTGATTAGTTAATTATTTCTGAGGCTAGAGTACTTAAATAAAAAAAAATTGACGTATGATTAAGGATTTTGCATATAAAAAAGTAGTGGCGTGCATATGTGGTGCTTTGCATATGGTTAATCTAGAAGTTGATTTTTTGGAGCCTAGAAATAGGCATAACATAGATGCTCTTGAAAATGTTGTAGGAGTTAAAGAGCAAGTTGCAATTGTTTGGGTAATATGTATAATTTTTTAAATTTCCATCAATTTTAGACTTTGGTTGGCTGCAAAAAAAAAAATAGTTATTTAGGTGTTGTTTGGATTTCTGGAGTTGCTAAGTGAGTCCATGTTGCAAATTCAAAATCTCTGTATGCTTCTGCTAGCAATAATATTACGAAAAAAGGTGGCTCACACGCATGGTCTCTATGTTCCAAATTCTTCTAAGAAGCTCAAATGAAAAAACTGACCAATTCTTTCAACATGAGGCCCGAAGTCTCCAACCACATATCCTACCATAGTCTTTTCCCGGATGTTCTACTTTTTATTATGAATGATTTTTTTGTTTACTACAGGTTCAGTAAAGTTCTTTTTACTGGATTCGACGACAACACATGGCCCCTTCTATCTAAAAGCAGCAGGTTTTTATCTCTACAAGCTTTGTAATTTTTCGATTGTACTCAAGGGGTTGCAATTTTTATTTTTATTTTTTCCTTTTGATTGATACTTGAACTTAACCATAATTTTCCCTTTAACATACCAAATTGGATAAATCATGGAGAATAACATAAGAGCAATTAGCAATTGGACCGAAGAGAATTTGGTTTTCTTCACTTTTCTCAGACCAATCCAGCCCTCTCCCTCCCCCCCCACCCCCCGACACTTCTTGGATCAGCAATCAATGTAAAACGATTTCACATAAGCACATTTATCTCTCTCTTTATCCCTCTTTCCAACTCCAAAACAGTGTTTGTTGGAGATTTTAGAAGGAAAAAGGGCACACACTAGAAGTTAGGACACACACACACACACACACACACACACTACAAAAAGAAGCACTATAAAGTCTCAAGCCCCCCTCTCATGCTCCATGCAACATTCATCAAAACAGTAGCTTTTTGACTCTACAAAAACTTTATTCTCACTCCCAAAACAATAAAACGTCAGAAAATTACTTAAATCTGAATGACCAACCAGTTTTGACAACCCCAATGATCTGACTAATATTACCATTAAAAGAAACTTAGCAAAGTAACACTGATCCAACCTATGTGACAAAAATTGCCTCGAAGACCCATCAATTATGCCTCGCCAATGGATGGCAATATTAGCAAAACCAGAAATGTATTTCAAAATCAAAGATATGGGATCTGATTGGCTAAGCTACATAAAAACAAGAACTTTGCTTTTAAGTGTTGGATTTTGCATATTGGGATTTAGGTGCTTATGATTTGATCTTTCTAATTGGAAAATAAAGTTTTTTCCCCTACTATTATTTTTAAGTCAATTTGTTGATTTATTCTTAAAGTAGAGTATCAAACTATTAATCTATATTGATGATGCCGAAAAAAATCAGGGGCACCAGGGGTGCCGAATGGATCGTCGCCGTCCCGCGGATCTTGGATATCTAGCATGTATTTGGCTGCAAAAAAGACACCGTGAGAGGGGCGGGGAGGACTCCCCGCCAAAACCCTCCGGCGTGTTCGTCAGTCTCAAGGCTATATGAAAAGCAGAACATATTTGCTAAGCCAAGTGAGACGTACCTTGGACTGAGAGAGGAGGTGCCTATATATACTCATAGGGGCTGAGCCTTTATTTATTTTGGGTCCATTTACTGGAGTGAGGCCCATATAATTTGGCGGGTCCAGAATATGCACATCAGAAGCCCCCCACTCCTTATTCCTCGAGATTCACCTCGAGGGTGAGGAGTACCATTTGCTCATGTTCACCTTGGACCTGCCAAGATGCATCTGCTCGACCTAGGAGCATAACAATGATCCTTGAAATTAACTTAGTCATGTGCTCATCACTCGAGCAACACATGACCTCAAACATTAATTAAGGAAATCAGCTCGACCTGGGAGCGTAACAATAGTCCTTGAAATTAACTAAGTCATGTGCTCGTTACTCGAGCAACACATGACCTCAAACGTTAATTAAGGAACCAGCTCGACCTGGGAGGGACCTCGACCTACGAGGTTAGCTTTTAACCTCAACCTGCGAGTTCCACTCGAGCGGGGAGGGTATAATCTACTCAGCCGCGAGTTTCACTCAAGCGGGGAGGATGTAATCGACTCAGCCGCGAGTTCCACTCAAGCGGGGAGGATGTAATCGACTCAGCCGCGAGTTCCACTCAAGCGGTGAGGTTCGTTTGTTTTGACCGTTACTTAACGGAGATTAACCGATAGTGGAGGGGCCCATTGGCAACTGTTCTTCATTAAAGGGTCAAGCTGTAACTTCCCATCAGTCAAGGGACCAAGATGTAACTACTCTGCAATTGGAGGGACCATATTGTAGCTCTTCAGCATTGAATGGACCACGTTGCAATTACCCAGCAGTTAAGAGACCAAACTGCAACCCTTCAGCAATAAATGGGCCATGTTTATAATTGCCCATAGTGGAGGGACCAAGCTGAAACAGTTCTGTATTGAAGGAACTACTTTGTAACTGCCCAATAATGTGGGGGCCTTCTTTGTAACTATTCTGCATTGAAGGCCTTATTTGTAGTTGCCCACCAGTTATGGGGGGCGTCTGTAACTGCCAAGAGACGTGCTTATTAACCGTAACGCATAGTGGGGGCGTGGGCGTCCGTTTTGAAACCTCACCCCGCCGTTGTCTTCTTCATATTCTCCCGCAGCGCCGCCGGCAAGCCCATTCCATCCCTCTCTCCGACGAGTGGCCAGCGTTCTTTAATGGCAGTTTTCCATCACCGGGCTCGTAATTGGCTAGGCGAAGTAGTCTGCAGTACTAAATCTCTGTTCCGAGTGTTCGTCCTACTTTGTTTACATTTACAGAGTGCTCTGTTTATCTCTCTCCTAAGCACTAAAGAAAATGGCCGGAGTCTCTCCTTTCAATCAACTTCCTTGTAAAAACCTCTCTTTAGCCGCACCGAAACCCAAATTCAGCTCAAATCCATCATTTATTGCTGTCAATTCAGTCAATTTCCTGACCAAAACAGCAGCAAAGTCGAGCTTATTCGCCGGGAATTTTGAGAAAGTAAGACCCAATTTCACTCTCCAGGTAGCGTCGGAAGGTGGAGGGTTGGAACCGGAGGATGGGTCTGCGGTGGCCGTGGTGAAGGAGGAGGTGCAGCCTAAGGAGTTGACGGAGATTGATGTGTTGAAGAAGCAGTTGGTGGATTCGTTCTACGGGCTGCTCCATCTCCCAGTCTTCTTCTACGGCGGCGGGCAGCAATTACGTCCACAATCACCGGCATTACTCATGGTGATTTCTCAATTGAGCGAGAAATAATTTGTTATTTTCTTTTCAATTGAGTCCTCCAGCAATGTGGGTGTCGTGCTTTTGTCTTGGCCATGCTCGCTAAACAGTGCACGCCAACTGTTTGTTGTAATGCCCAAGTGAAAATTTGTGTGTGTGGCTCTCGTTTTGGTGGCGCCAAGGCATGTGTGATGTTCAATCTCAGATCCACACTAGCCAATATGGATCAGAATTCCATAAGCTGTGTATTCGATACCGACTTCAAAAAGTGCCATGGTCGTCAAACTTGGGCAGAGGAAATTGTGCATGATGGCGACTGAGCTATCTGTCTCACACCACTGTCAACGCCCAGCTTGCCTAGATTTCTTGCCATATCAACCAAGCTTCCTGTCCAATTCCATTCTACCCGCTAAACAGCTCCCAAATAAATCATTAACATGATGAAGATGAACCGAAATGCTTGTGCTTTTGCTTTTCCCATCTCCAGGTCATCTCACTTTGCCAATTATTGGATAGAAAAAACTTCGTTTCCCGGCAACGGAACCAACTGATGATGCCGAAAAAAATCAGGGGCACCGGGGGTGCCGAATGGATCGTCGCCGTTCCGCGGATCTTGGATATCTAGCATATATTTGGCTGCAAAAAAGACACCGTGAGAGGGGCGGGGAGGACTCCCCGCCAAAACCCTCCGGCGTGTTCGTCAGTCTCAAGGCTATATGAAAAGCAGAACATATTTGCTAAGCCAAGTGAGACGTACCTTGGACTGAGAGAGGAGGTGACTATATATACTCATAGGGGCTGAGCCTTTATTTATTTTGGGCCCATTTACTGGAGTGAGGCCCATATAATTTGGCGGGTCCAGAATATGCACATCATATATCTTTGTGTTTCTTATAAAACTTACAGTTATATTCAAAATTTCAGTTTAAATAAATGTGGAATATATATGTGTGTGTATATATATTGATGATGCCGATTTTTGCACCGTGGTCTTGATGGGAAAATACTCCGGTGAAATAGTTGGTAATTAGCCTGAAAACAAGAACAGAGTTACTGCGCAGGGGATCCCTGCAAAGGTCCTCCGGTGTGAGAATTAACACTGTATATCAGAGAGAGAATAATGCTAATTGAGGGAGAAAAAAGGGTATAGTTGTGCGTACTTTGTACTATGTCTGATAGTAATATTTATAAGAGAGTAGTGGTGCCCTAGATAGTTTTGGGCTATAACTGATAAGATCAAATCCCGTAGTTTGCGGGTAGAAGTAGTGTATTTTTTCTGGACTTTATTCATAAATCGGAGATAATTCCGTGATACGCTTGGAGATAGTTCCGTAATGTACTACAATATAGTTGAGAGATAATTCAGCATAGTACACAAAGTGGACAGCCGTCAGCCGGGCCTAATGGGGCAGCTCGCTCACATGAGCAACTCGCCCAAGTGGGCAACTCGTCCTTTTGAGCAGATTGCCCTCTTAAGGCAGCCCGTCACTTTTACCCAATATTTTGCTATGTCATTTTTATCCTCGGTATAATTTTTGGGTAGTTCAATGGTCCCCTACTCTTTGTTGTGTGAGCTTGCTCAGACCAAAGAGTATACTTTTGACTCTTAATTAAAACCCCCAAATTTAATCCATTGCGATCCGCCTTTTAATGCATGTAACAGCTCGGCATTAATTTTCGTGAAGGCAATTCGGAATTTACTTCTCAAAACATAACTCGGCATTAATTTTCATGAAGCAGCTCGACATTTGAATTTTCACGAAGCAGCTCGGTATTGTGCAGCTCGGCACTCAGCAGCTCGGCATTGTGCAGCTCGGCAGTGTGATGTTTTAAAATATTGGGTAAGGAGATTGATTGGACAAGTATCATTAACTTTCAATTCCTAGTCATTTTGACTAACACATTTCCCTAGGCTATTCCATGTAGAGATGGGCTGCTTTGGCCAAACTCACCTTCATTGGAGTTGTTTTACACTACCTTGCATTAATGATAAAGTATAAGTAAATTCCTCAATTGCTGTGTAGATGTTGTATTTGGTTGCCAATGCCGTAATATTCCTCTTGACCAAAATGCTTTTATCACTTTCTTGGAAATTACATCTACATAGCCCCCGATTTTATTTTTTTTTGTTTTTTTTGCCAAGAGCACCTATAGCATTTTTTCTTGCCTATTGGCTTGAATTTTTTTGTGGGTGCCCGTCAAGGGTCTTATCCTTAGTTTTTTGTTTTTTGTTTTCTTGCCTATTGGCTTGACTTTTTTTTGGTATCGTGGGTGCCCGTCAAGGGTCTTATACTTAGCCTTTTTTCTTGTCTATTGGCTTGAGTTTTTTGGTGGGTGCCCGTCAAGGGTCTTATCCTTAATTTTTTGTCATGCCTATTGGCTTGACTATTTTTTTGTGGGTGCCCATCAAGGGTCTTATCCTTAATTTTTTGTCATGCCTATTGATTTGACTATTTTTTGGTGGGTGCCCGTCAAGGGTCTTATCCTTAATTTTTTGTCATGCCTATTGGCTTGACTATTTTTTGGTAGGTGCCGGTCAAGGGTCTTATCCTTAGCTTTTTGTTGTCGATTTCAACTTTTTTGCCCACTTGATTCCTCACGTTAATCGCCGATTCAGACTTTTTTGCTCGCGTGATTCCTCGTGTTTTATCAACAGTGCTTATTAAAATGTTCAAAGGATACACACATGAAAAAGCAAATTTTATTGATAATAAAAATTTTCCCAAGTACATAATAAGTTGAGTGGGACTATTTTTGCTATCAAGCTCAGCTGAATCATTCTCAGTGATCACTCTCTTTGTGTCCCGCGTTGTCCATTTCTTCCATCTTTTTCTCATTATCCACCGGTGCCTCGGCGCTACCTATCCTTTGGGCTAACTGAAATAGCTCTGCCCTGTTCGCAGGCGGGTGAGCAAAGAATTCCGTTTTCTGATTATTAGGCGCTAAGTCTCCTTCAAAACATGTCAAAACTTCCTGATCAGAAATATTATTTATTTGGTTCAGGACACCCTTGAATCACTTCACAAATGCTATGATGGATTCCCTGGGCTTCTGCTTTACATTGCTTAGCTCGCCTCTTTCCTTGGGTAATGCGTCCGCTGTTCCGAATTCTCCCATAAACACCTTCTGTAAATCTGGCCAACTCTTAACTGACCCTTCAGGTAAGTTGGCGAACCATGTAGCAGCTTTACCCTGTAGAGTACCTACAAAAGCCTTGCAGATGATTGTGTCGTCCGTGGTGAGCAAAGCAAGCTTCATCTCAACGTGGTTGAGATGGTCGCGTGCACTGGTCTTCCCCTCATATCCATTAAAGGCAGGATATGTTATAGTCGGGTCAGGTAGGGAATCACGGATCCAGTGCGCAAACGGCTTGAAACGGGTACCAATGGGCGTTATCTTGGCCTTCTCAGTCTCAATGGCCTCTAGACGCCTTCTTAGATCCTGGACTTCATCCTGGGAGGACCTGCTGGTGGCCTAAATTTTTCACGGCTTCCTCTCCAGGGATCTCCCCCGTCTCGGGCTTGCTGACTTTCCCCTCTTCAAGGAATATCCACGCGACATTGTAGCTCGACTTCGAGGAGATTTTGATCGCCTCGATTGCGTTGGTTTGTGGGCATGCCCTCTGTGTCTTATGCGAGGGTTCAGATCAGATTCCCCCTCGCAACTTCTTTCTTGTGCTGTTCTCCCTGCTGCTTCATTCATACGACCTCTTGGGTCGTGAAGTCTATGCCGGACACTAACACTGCTCTGAGAAGGTGCCTGCTCACCCATATGCCTGGCCATACACTCGTCATCCCGGATCTATCTAGACTTGATTCCTTCTACTGTTTTTCACTCAGAACGACCAGCCCCCATACCTAAGCGTCCTCCCTCAGGTTGCCTGCTAGGGCCGCGCGACCCACTTATGGTAATTGGTATCACCTTAGCAGGTTGGGGTACTGGTGTGTGGGAACCCAATAGTGCGACCGGAATGGGTACCTCAGCCTGACCCATCGCCCGTAAGAGCTGGTTATTCAGCATTATCTGGACAAGCGCGGCCATTTGCGCCTTAAGTGCCTCTGCTTGGACAGTCGGATTGGCCTCGGGTGGCAGGGATGTACCTGTGGTCGCCCGACGCGTGTCCAACAGATCGCGCAAGTTGCTAGCCCCTGCTTGTGGCTCTGCCGCTTTCTTACTTGCCCGGGAACCCTTGCCCTTCGCGGGTTTCTTCGCCGCAGCCTCTCTGTGATTCCTTAAGACATGCAGAGTTTCCTCCGCCTGTGAGCCACCTTGTGGCGGTGCAGCGACGATAGAATTTAGCACTATGTTGGTCGCTCCCATTTGCTCAACCGTTGGGTGAGCGGGATCTTTGCCAGTGCCAGTAGTAGTTGCGTTACCTGCCATAATCACCGGATTAGAGTTTGAACTGTTTGTTTGGATATCTGGGCTTTCAAACTTTCCCGGCAACGGAACCACTGATGATACCGATTTTTGCACCGTGGTCTTGATGGAAAAATGCTCCGGTGAAATAGCTGGTAATTAGCCTGAAAACAAGAACATATTTACTGCGCAGGGGATCCCTGCAAAGCTCCTCCGGTTTGAGAATTAGTACTATATATTAGAGAGATAATAATGCTAATTGAGGGAGTAAAAAGGGTATAGTTGCGCGTACCTTGTACTATGTCTGATAGTAATATTTATAAGAGAGTAGTGGGGCCCTAGATAGTTTTGGGCTGTAACTGATGAGATCAAATCCCGTAGTTTGCGGGTAGAAGTAGTGTATTTTTTCTAGACTTTATTCATAAATCGGAGATAATTCCGTGATACACTTGGAGATAGTTCCATAATGTACTACATATAGTTGGGAGATAATTCTGCATAATACACAAAGTGGACAACCGTCAGCCGGGCCTAATGGGGCAGCTCGCCTACATGAGCAGCTCGCCCAAGTGGGCAACTCGTCCTTTTGAGCAGATCGCCCTCTTGAGGCAGCCCGTCACTTTCACCCAATATTTTGCTATGTCATTTTTATCCTCGGTATAATTTTTGGGTAGTTCATATATATATATATATATATATATATATACATACACACACACATATATATATATATCATAATTTTGTTATACACCTTCCTTCATTGTTTCCGAAATCCTTCACACCAAAAACTCCACCAAGGTATCTATGAATAAAGCTTATAATCAAGATTTCACTCCCTCTACCTTAGTTAAAAGTGCTGCTCATATGGTACAAGTAGCAGCTCTAATGTACAATGTTTGCTACTCCAAGAGTAGCTTAACCAGTGCATATTAAAGATTCTCTATTCATATTGCTTATCAATCTTCATTTTTTATTTTTTTTGGGGGGGGGTTTGTGAAAATTGGAATTTTAGTGGAAGAAAAATCACACATATACCTTTTACCCTCTCATTAATAACCATTCTTTTTTTTGGGGGGGGGGTGGGGTGGCTCTAATCATCACACATATATCTTTTACACTCTCACTAATACAAAAAAAAAAAAAATTTTGATGGGGTGTGTTCAATTCATTGTGTAACTCATCTTTCGTGATCGTCGTGTTCAAAGGTTAGTAATTACATTCTTAATTCATTCATAATATATTGTGCTTATTTTGGATTTTTGTTTATTATTTTCCATAGAACCAATCTTTATCAAGGGTCTGCGAGGATTGTGAAATTGCAGTGGAACTAAAGAGGTTGAGCCTAGTAAATTCATCAAAACATGTTGTTAAGGAGGATAGAGCCGTGCTCTATATCTAAAATGATTTAAGATTTTCCTTTAAGGAGGATAGATCCGTGCTCTATATCTAAAATGATTTAAGATTTTCCTCCTTAGTAAACTTAATAGTTATTGCCTTTCTTTGAGACTCATTTGTTAATACCGTGTTCAAAAGATTTGGTATGAGCTAAAGTTTAGGGATTTCATAGATGTAATTGTATTTGATTGATACTTCTTTCATAACCCATAATACTGTTCTCTTTGAGTTCTTGACACACACGATAGGATCCTTAGGAAGCTATATAAAGAAGTGAGCGTGACATTGAAGAGAAGCAAGTTTTCAGCTGGAAGAAAAAATATACAAGGAGAGATTCATAAAAATATGGATGCATTTGTGAATACAACCACACTCCTTACTCCAACTTGTGTGGTGTATCACTAGAAGAGTTCTGTGCTCACTCAATAGGGAGCTTTTTCATTTGAGTTCTACTAAGTGATTTTGTGTTTTTATTTAAGTATTGTAATCCGTACAATCATTTTATTAGTAGAAGTTTTTCCATATTGGCAGATCTACAAGCCTTGCTTGTAGATCAATATTTATAACTAGTGTTTCTTCTGTCTGTGTATATTTCCGCTGTGTGTATCTCGGATTATTGCTACATCCAGTACAACATCCGAGTTTTTGTTAGCTGTTTTTAAGTAGTGATCCTAGCTACAAATCTTTCACATGCGATAAAATTGAGGAGCTTCTCAAATACTGCGTTTGAAGGTAATACATTTCATTTTCTCTCTCTCTCTCTCTCTCTCTCTCTCTCTCTCTCTCTCTCTCTCTCTCCAGATTCATGTATTGTGCTTATCTACAAATATTGCATATCAAACTCTCTCTCTCTCCAGATTCATGTATTGTGCTTATCTACAAATATTGCATATCAAAACAATTTGGTTAGTCAAAAGAATGCTAGAGTTTATTGATTTGGTAATCGATTTTATGAATTATCTCTTCCATCTTTTTAATTCGTGTTGTTTATGGAGAAACTAAAAGGTGATCCAAGGAAATGGATATTGAAATCGTACTTTAGCTATATTCATTTCTGTTTAGGGGTTCATTTTGGGGATCTTTTGTTAGCTTTCTTTATGGGATACTTTGATGAATTAAAAGAAACTTTAGATGGCTTTGATTCTGTTTTCCTTTAGATACTTTTGTTCTGATGATGCCGGTGTATGAGAAATTCAATTTTCCTCTGTTTTAGATTTTATTAAATCTGTATGTTTGTGTGTAAATTCACTGTTACTAGGTGTGCTAATGACTACTTTGGTGGTAGAACAGGTTCATGCCCATTTCATCTTTTTCCCTTTGTGCATATTTATCCATAAACTATTTGAATAGGTTCCTTTTGGCCTATGAATTGACAGTAAGTTCTTGGTCAAAATCGAAAATTTTCGTTAATTTGTCAATTTAATCTCATTGTATCCAATCACCACATTACCGATTGAATCTTATGTTTGTTGCTTACAGAAGGGCAAACCTTGGATGTTCTAATTGCTGGAAGTAGCCTATATATCACTGGTAGCCAAAATGGAGGAGATTGAAGTGCCCCTCAGTCCACATTTACAGAATTTTTGGTTGAGTAGTTACCTATGTAATAAATTTGGATTTTATGAGTTGTGATAATGGTAGAAGTCAAAATTGAATTCACATACATTCATGGAAATTATATACTGCTTTTGGTTTATTTTAGCCCTTCTTTAAGTCCTTGCCATTTACATACATACATGAAAATTATATATTGTTTTTGATGGTTCAGCAATTTCTTCTATCACTCTCTCAATAGAAACAGACTCATTTATTTATTTTTTTTGGGACTTGCTAGGCCAACAAATGGTTACCGGATTTGATCATTGGATTGTTACAATGAAAAAAAAAGGGGAAATAGCATGGATGGCGTTCCTCAAAATTTTGTTGTTTAACTTGAAGTAAACATTGAATAAATCGGAATGAAGCTTCGCCCCAATTTGCTGTGTGGGTGTTAGGTGTGGAGTATTTGGTTACTCAAAACAGCTTCAATTTGTGCTTTTGGATGTTTAGTTATGTGAGTGTGTTAACAGCAGTGAGTCTCTTTATGATACATGATGAGTTAGAAACTTTGCAGTCAATAAAATGTGTTTTTTGTTTAGTTTTTGGGTTTTGTACTCATTCTGTTGTGTAATGTACATTGATGTGACCTCTACAAAACTCTAAGTATATATTGTTTCAGTCTCATACTACTCGAGCATATTATGATCTGATCTCATACTGTGAACGTGCCATAGGTACGGGCACAAAACCTAGTATATCAACAATATAAACAATACAAAATTCTGAATACGATGTAAATATCTCATTCATTATATTTTGAAATTTTGAAGGTGTATTTTTTAAACCAAACAGCATAACATTCTATTCATAATGACCAAATGGAACAATAAATGCAGTTTTGTATTTGTCCTTCTCATTTATTTGTATCTGTCAGTAACCTAACTTAAGATCAAATTTAGAAAATATAACTGTCATATGTAGTCTATCTAATAAATCTTTTTTATTAGGAATTGGATATCTAATCCATTTCAAAGCTTCATTAAGAGGTTTATAATTAACAAACAATCTTGGTACAGTTCTTTCTTGTTATGCATTTTTATTAACATAAAAAGCAGTGCAACTCCAAGGAGAATAACTTTTCCTTATTATTTTCTTTTGTAAAACATTTTCAATTTCTTTTTTACAAAGTTCTAAATATTCGAACTTCATTTGACTAGGTCTAGCCTTAGTCGGAATTTGATATTTTTCATCAAAATCTTCTTTATAAGGAAGTGACACAATATGTCTTTTCCTTTCCCAAAAAGCATTAGAAATTTCACTACAAACATCTTTTTTATAAAGATCTTCAATTTCTTTAATCTTATTTTGAATGACATTAGAATTTAGTTTTTCTTTCCTATTCAAAATATTAACTTCTTTTTTAAAAAAATTTAACTGTTTTTGTTTAGAAGAAAGTAAATTTCTTAATTCATTAATAACACTGTTTCAGGATTTTTAATAAATTCAAAAATAATTTCTTGATCTTTAATATTGGTATAAATACATGTTTCATCAATTTTATGCAAAGGCATAATTGTATTTAGAAAAGGTGTTCCAAGGATCACCTAAATATTTTTGACCTAAAGGAAGGAAAAGGGTATACAAATTCCTTCATTGTAGATATAAGAATTTGTAATTTTATACTTGATTCCCATTTTACTACCACTAACAGAAATTAGGGATTGAGCTGTTTTTCAAAGTATTTAGTGAGAACTAAACCTTCTTGGATATAGTTTAGATCTGCTCCACTGTCTGCTAAAGCAATAGCTTTTTTCAATGATATATTCACCTTTTATAACAATGAATATGTAAATATACCATTTTTGGTGAGTAACTTGGTTTAATATTTGAAGAAAATCTTCCGAAGGTTTTTCCCCTGTTTCTTCATGTTGTTTAATGTCTTCACATTTTTCTTTATATTTTTGATAAGAATTAATGGTTAGGTAATCAATTTGTTTACTTTGAAATTCTACTAATTGTTTAACCTTTTTTTTTTTTTTTTTTTGAAAGAGGATTAATAGTGGTTCCCCACTTACCCCCTGGTGACTCGAACCCACGACCTATCGGTTGTAGGTGAAGCGTCTTACCAACTAAGCTACACTTACTTGTCACTAATTGTTTAACCTCGCTAATTTCTTTTTTGAGGTTATTAATCTCTTTTTTAAGATCATTAACAGTTACAGGTTGTTGTTGATCTTTCTTTTCCATTCTTTAAAAAAAAAGAAACTTCTTGTAAAGAATTTTTTTTTTTAAATTCCCTTTATTTTATCCATTGATTTATCAAAGGATAAGGATTCATTATAACTATCCCCCTTATTAAGTAAGGGTTTAATTAATTTTCTTTTAATCCTTGATCTGTAATATTATCTAAAAGATCTAGGATTTTTGACTGGTCACTCGTTAAAATATTTAAGCATAAGCCATTCATTTTGGCTATAGCTTTCCAGTAATCAGTTTTTTTGAAACAATGTCCTTTACAACTATAATCATCTTCATTAGAGGAAGATGAACTGAAATTAATATTATTTAATTCGTCAATATCTGAAGAATCTTCTTAAGAGATTGAGTCTGTATGTTCACTTTCACTACTCGAATTTAGTAGTAATTTTTGTAATTGAATTTTTAGACCTTCATCAAGATTCAATTCTTCTAATTTCTTTTTGGTAGAACATTTACTTGCAAAATGTCCTTGTTTGCCACATTTAAAACAGGTTTTTGAATCTAGTCTTCTTTTGGATTTAGAATAATTCTTTTTATAATAATCTTTATTGGATCTATAAGGATTCTTATAGTATTTCTTATCCTTATATCCTTTCTTTTTTGGATATGCTTTTAATTTCTTTTTATTATGCTTAGGATAACTAACTTCTGTATCATAAGCAAATTGATGAAAAAATTCACCAATTTCATTTTTAGCAGTTAAGTTTTACTTTTTTAACTGATATTGTAATTTCATATCATTACAGATACTTAATCATACTTGAGTACAAGTACCAATAATATCACCATAGGTAATATAATTATAAGGAATGATATTACCATCATTTTGGTCTTTTAATTTTTGTCTTACCTTCTCTCCAAAAAGAGGAGGTAATCCATCAATAAATTTAGCCTTCCAATGCTCAGCATTGACATCTTCTCTTTGCATAACTTTAGCAGTAAAAATATCTTTATACCATCTAAAGTGTGTAAGAGATGGACATCTTAGGTTTTGTAATAATTCCCTATTTCTTTCATTTCTTTGGGGAACTAATCCAAGAAAATGGTGGATTATAGTTTGAATTAGGGTGTAAACAACTTCTTCTTTGACTTCTGTCCCCTCTATCTTTACAGTAGGAAAGATTTCTAATTTTTGTTCTAGAGTGAGAATATTGTCACATCATCCTTTTAGTGTTTCAACAAACCCAGGTGTAATCATTTTTGCAGTTTCTGAGTCTTTATTAGAAGCAATCTTACAAATGGTTGCATACATGAGCATTTTATGAATTAATTCATAAATTTGGTATTCAGAATAACCATCTAAATTCCATTCATAGATAGTTCTTCCATTATAGGAATTTTGTTGTTGGAAAACATCTTCTTAAAGAAGATCTTGTGGAGTCGGTCTTTGATAATAAAATTTTAGACCTGGGCCCGGAGGGTCATAAGTTATTTTATCAAATTGTGCTTCAAAAGCATTTATGTCAGAAGATTCACTTTGATAACCTTCTTCCGGGTTTGCTTATTTTTAATAAGGACATTTATACTAAACTTCTTTAGTTTTTTAACTAAATTGTCCATAAAATCTTCCTCCGTATTGAAATGGAAATCCTTTACAGGAATAAGAAGTTTTATATTAACAGAATAAATTGGTTTAGTTCCTGAAGTACTAGGTTCTGTTTCTTTTTCAACTCGGTGACTCAAAAGCCCCAATTAAGTGAGTGCTTTCTTCTTCAGGAATCTGAAGGGAATTATTTCCCCCAAAGAACAGAACAGAAAATAGATAAATTTGTAGCAAGAAATGCCCAAATATTCAAGGCAGTCTCTTGTTGTAATTTGATAAAAGGAGACAACCCTTTTTGTAACATAAAATGTTATCCCCTCCTTGAGGGTAACCAACAACAGCAACAGCTTCTTACAGAAACGAAAATAGGGTTAAAGTTCAAATCACCAAATTAGTAGATCTTCATTGGTGCATTTAGGATCAGGTAATTAAGGGGTAAACCATATTCAGAATGGAGGTGGAGACCTGTTGTGATGGGTAAACAGTAAACCCAAGATTCGATTTCTTGCCATAATCAACGAAAAGGTGCTTCAACAGAGAAAGGTCCGGAGATTCAATCTTACAAGTTACAATGACGATTTTATCAAATTATGAAGAAGAAGATCAGAAGCCGTCGAAGCCGTCTTCATCATCGAGAAGTAATCGAAGAAGGCTTCGAATGGTGGGAATCTTTTTGTTGGAACCGCTGACTTGCGGTGAATGTCCATCGAAAAATGACTTCTGTAGGAGTAATCGAGGAAGGAAAATCGGTAGCGAAGATGAAGAAGGCGGGTTTGTATTTTTTGAAGGATTAGGGGAATGGATTGGCCAGGGAAGAAGACAATGAGCAAGAACCAGTAATCGAAGAAGGCTTCGAATGGTGGGAATCTTGCCGTTGGAACCGCTGACTCGCGGTGAATGTCCATCGAAAAACGACTTCTGTAGGAGTAATCGAGGAAGGAAGATCGGTAGCGAAGATGAAGAAGGCGGGTTTGTATTTTTCGAAGGATTAGGGGAATGGATTGGCCAGGGAAGACGACAACGAGCAAGAACCCTAGAAAATTGCAACAGAGCGAATCTGGGAGTGATATTTGGTGGCGGAGAATTTGGGGGCAGTTACTGAGGTTTCAAAATCCATTCGATAGATTTTGTGATTTGTGTAAGCGAATTTGGAATGGATGTATGGCTTTGATACCATGTTAGATTTTTGTATTGGGCTTTCGATTGCCGGACCACTACCATAGGCAGTAGTGGCCAAAGGCATGAGGAATGGATGCTGTGGCAGAACAAGGAGAGAGAGAGAGTTACTGGAAGAGTAAATTGTTATTGATTTACTTAATCCCTATTACAAACATATATTTATATACAATTAAGGGTTAATTACACCATTAGTCCCTTGACTATTAACGACTCCACGATTAGTCCTTTAAGAATTTTTTTTTCAAATTTCAATCCTTAGAGTATCAAAAAGTCACGCGGCTAGTCTTTTGATGGATGCCGTTAGTAAAATTTCGTTAAGTCACCCATGTGCGTTGTACATACCATTTTTTAAGGGTATTAGGGGAAATTTATACTAAATAATTAAATAATAAAAAAATTAATACCTTTCTCTCTCTCTCTCTCTCTCTCTCTCTCTCTCTCTCTCTCTAGACTCTCTCACATACACACACACATTGGTAGAAGCATCCACTTTGCGTTTAATCTCAGCCATTGTTTCCTTTGCTGCATCAAATATCGTGTAGCAACGGTGTCCAAATGAGCCTTCGATCTCGTACTCCTCACTATGCTCGCTGTATAGCTCCACCGTTACACTTGACCGTCCGATGATTGAAGATCTACACACGCTAAATATAGGTTTATAACCGTCGATTTTCTCTCTTAAGAAGCCTTCCCACCGTTGATGTAGACTCGGTCTCTGTAACAAATATCCAGAAAATGGAAGAGTTAACACTTCCCCAGGTTAACTCAAAAATCTTCACATTGATTGAAGAGATAACGAGCAGTTACCACATTTAAATGAAATTTATCTCAATTGTCTCTAAATATATATAGCAATAATTTTTTTCCAACTCAGTGGGTTAATTTGGGAAAATAACGATCTAGCTAGAGGAAACCAACACTGATTCGTTGAGTTGACTCATGACTGAAGGCATAAAACATTTATTGAGTCAGTGACATTTTGCTTCAAATTGCTGATCTGCCTTGACTACAAACTCGCTCGCTCACTGAGTTGACATGTATTTTGGAGAAATGGATAGAATCATAGAAAAGATTACCTTCCAGCGAACAGTGAGGAGACAGCGGCCAGAGGCGTTCATGAGGACAAGTTCGTCGACGTCGTGGGTGTCGGGACCATATGAGTTGACTCGGAAGACAAGCTCGCCTTTGGGATCGTAGACGGTAAAGCCATCGCCGGCGAAGAAAGATATTAATTTTTTAATGTTTAATTATTTAGTATGAATTTTTCATAATACCCTTGAAAAATGGCATGTGCAACGCACATGGGTGATTTAACAGAATTTTATTAACGGCATCCATCAAAAAGACTAGCCATGTGACTTTTTGCTACTCTAAGGATTGAAATTTGAAAAAATTTCTTAAGAAACTAATCGTTGAGTCGTTAATAATCAAGGGTCTAATGGTGTAATTAATCCTACAATTAACAAACAAATCAAATGCAAATGAGCCTCTTGGGCCTAGCCACTTGGGCCTAATAGTGATACAATCTTTAACAAACCAGAGTTCACTATCAGCACATAGGCTCCTATTATTATTCATTTAGTTAAAGCTAAGTATCATATCAAACTGCAATTCTTTTCGGTATTGCTCTCAGTGGTTCCAGTTTTGTCACTGCCATCCCCATCTTCTCTCTCATGTCCATTGTCTTGCCCATAACGTTTTTCTCAAGCTCCCACTCAAACTCGTGAATCAATGAACCCAAAAGATGCGGAACCATACGCTGAGCTAATGGAATACCTGGGCAATTTCTTCGGCCACCACCAAATGGTATCATCTCAAAATGCTGCCCCTTGTAATCACTAGTTGTTGAACCTGCGACGAAGAACCTCTCAGGCTTGAAAGATGAAGGCTCATCCCAACATTCTGGATCTCTTCCAATTGCCCAAGCATTCACAAACACTTGTGTGTTTCTTGGTATCTTGTAGCCCATGAAGTTAGTATTCTCTGGGATAGCCCTTCGTGGAATTAAAAGTGGAATTGGAGGATGTAAACGTAGCGTTTCCTTAACCACTGCATGTAAATAGGGGAGATTGTCAATGTCACTCTCTTCAAATGACCTGTTTGCCCCTACAACTTTGGCAAGCTCAGCTCTAGCCTTGACCATTGTTTCAGGATTGCATAGGAGTTCTGTCAATCCCCACTCGACGGTGCTACTAGTCGTTTCAGTACCCCCCATAAATACTTCCTGCAAGAACCCTCACTCTCCCCAGCAGTTAGTGAAATGTTCAGCCTAATAAGTATATATATATACAAAACTAAACTTTTACTTTAGAAAGAAAACTTGCCAGTATGAATATGCTGATTTCGTGCTTGGACAATTTAGCTGGTTCCTCCGGTCCATTGCCCTCATAGTCCAACAGAACTTCTAGAAAGTCATTTCTCCTTTGCCCTCCTTCCTGCAGACGCTCTTTGAGTCGTTCCTCCACGTAACTGGAACATATTTCTAAAGCTTTAGCCATGGCATGGTCCATCCTTCGCTTTACACGTTGTATGTCAAGCCATTTAAGCCAGGGAAAGAAATCAGAGATATTAGGAGTGCCACCTAGCTCCACTATTAGCATGATGGACGTGTAAATGTCGGAGGCAAATTCAGATTGTGGATCCACGAGATGATCATGTGAGAAAATGAGGTTTCCCATCACATTAAAAGCCCCCAAGAACGCAAATTGCGCCACGTGAATCCCCTTTCCTTTTGCTTCTCCATCAGCTTCTTTTTGAATCCATGACAACATATCTCTAACGCCTTTTTGCCTGATGGCTGCTGACTCCTTAAGTCGTTTGTTGACCAGCATCTCCACAGTGACTAGACGCCTTAGCACGCGCCAATACGTGCCATATGGTGCTAGTGCCAAGGAGCCCTTGTTGTAATCATCTGATCGCATGACCTCAGTAATGGAGCGGTCGGCAAAGTCTAGGTCATGGTTCTTGAACAGTTCGGTTGCTGCCCGGGAATTAAGAATGACCATGGTGCTTTTGGAGGCTAGCTTTAACCAAATAACTGGGCCGTATTGTTGTTTTAGTGCGGCAAGGCTTCTGTGTGGCATGGATCCAAGACTGAATATGTAACCAAATACTGGCCATCCCAGTGGCCCAGGAGGTAAATCTGGGTCGCCGGAGAGGAAGAACAAGGTGATTACTGGAAGCAAAATGATGATTATGTAGAAAACAACTGAGCTAAAAGCCCATTCCATCACTGCATAACAAAGTTAGATGCCTTGAGAAATTTAAGATATGCAAAAATTTGCTTGCTTCCTTGCTTCCTTGCCATTGTTAGCTTAAGTACCGGCTGAGTTGGTGCTGTGTTATTTTCTTATTGCTAGTAAACAAATACTGAATAACTACTTCTTTAATCAAGCGTGGCACACACCACGGACTTTTTTGTTTTAGCATAGCGCCAAATGAGCATCTTTATTTTAATATGTGGGCATCTTTTTATTTATAAAGGCGTACATTTCTAGATATTTGAACGTGTTTACATCCGTTGACAATATGGAGTGACGTCCAGACGTCACACTTTGTCGGATCCTGAAAAAATATTTTAGTGGGATATTGAGATTTCAAATTTCAAAAATTTTTTTTTAATATCCTAAGAAGACGTAGGAAGGGCACAAATTTTAACTATTAGATGTCTTAATTTCAAATAAAATAAAGTGAGAAGAGAGTATATATTACCAAAAATTATTTGAAAAACTTGCTATAATCCACATCCACTTCAAGCTTTCTGCCAAAATCTACATTAAAATAACGGAAATTTGGAGACTTTTGAGTGGAGGAAGAAGGGTTTTGTCGTCTTTTGTTCGTTCTGCGGCTCCTGCGTAGGTTGCGTGCGTAATTCTGTTTTTGTTTTTGTTTTGGCTCATTGTTGACCGTGCGGGTAATCTAGAAAGAAAAAAAAAATTATAAATCGATAGCATTCTGCAAGGTAATTTTTTGTCTTTTTCAGTGGGGTCACGTGTCCCCTCATCCTATACTGTGCATCTGCCCCTGCACTTTGTAAAACGATCTCAACTTTACCATTAGGCCATCGCTTAGGGACTATTAGATTGATTATCTTTATTACATTCAAAATCTTATTGGAGAATATTTATTATATTCAAAATTTGATTGGAGAAAATAATGTAAATGTTGTACACTGTGATTGGATCTTTATAAACTTAATATACAATCTAAATACATAGTACTCCATCCGTCCCTAAATTATTGTATTGCTTTTCTTTTTTGTCTGTTCTAAAATAATTGTCTTGTTTGAAAGTTTTCTTTTTAGAATAATAACTTTACCATTTTACCCTTACTTTTTTTTTTTCATACTTCAATTATGGGCCACATGCACATGAGCATTAAAAAAACTGCACACTATACCAGTATTAATAATCAAGTCAATTTTTTTTCTTAATTCATATACCGGATTAAACAAGACAATAATTTAGGGACGGATAGAGTATTTTCTTTTTCAATAAAAAAATTTACATTGCAAGATGACGATTCCACTGGGCTCACTACTAACAACTTCGTTTGAAATTAATTAGATGGTTTCAGGTTAATGACGAGACCGATGTCCTAACTAGAATACACCCGCATTAGTGGCATGAGAGATCTAAGATTTTCGGAGTAAGAAGTTAAGAATAGTAAAAATATTTTTTTTTAATGAGCGAAGAAGTAAAATTTTAACAGGCAGGCGATGGGTGAAAACTGAATTTTTCTCTGTAACCAAGACTTCGTAATAATAAGGTTATTTACAGTCACTAGATAACCAAGATTTCGAAACAATAAGATAATTTATAGTCACTCGACCATTGCCATCAACGCGTAACAAATATTAACGAGACCATCGGCCACAAGTAAGTAAACTATAAATAAGGCCACGACCACTAATAAGGCCAAACAACTATAAAACAAGGTCAAACAGTGATTTCATAACACTAAGATTGCTTAGAGTTACTCGCCACAAGCCAAAAATAAGTAAACTATAGATAAGGTAACAACAAATATTAATAAGACCATGCACTGACTACAAACAAGTAAACTATAGATAAGGTCACTGACAACTAATAAATCCAAGCAACTATAAAATGAGACTAACCAATAATAATAATAAACATATAAAAAGGCGACATGCCAAAAATAAGTAACAATCAATTATACTCTAGTATAATATTAGAACCTGTTTGGTGTAGCGTTTTGAAAAAGTAGTGTTTTAAAAACGCAGCGTTTCTAAAACGCAAATTATTTAAAACGCGGCTTTTTTCTTTATAAATGCGTTTGGGATATTATGTCAAAACGCTGCTCTTTATTCCCTACTGCGTTTTAAAATCTGCGTTTTAGGAAAAAGCTAGGAATTCCAGCGTTTTAAAACGCAGCTGCGTTTTGAAAACGCAGCGTTTTCTACCGCAGCATTGAAACGCTAAGTTAAGGAATAAGCTGCGTTTTAACCCTGCGTTTTGGCCAAAACATGCGAACAAACGAGCTCTTAATTACACAAACAAATAATCACAAAACATAAGTGATTCGAACATTTTGAACAACCATGGAACCATTAAACACTAGTTTTCACAAAAAAAATTCAAATTTACTAATTACAATGAAAAATAAGCATAGCAGATAGAAGAACTAGATTAAGATTACCATTTTTTGAAATTAAAGTCAATATATGTCGTAGAAACTTTTGATTCATTCCCATTTTCCAACTTTGCCTCTTGAAGCTTATTAAAACAAAGTTCAATGTATAATGTAAAGTGCACAAAATAGAGACGATCGGAGAAGAGGGAGACTCGAGTTTACAATTTTTCCGCGACATTGCCAACTTCGAAGGAGATAGATCATAGAAGAGACATGTCAGTCGTACCTTGAGGGATACAAACGCGGAGGGAGAAAATCTAGAAAGGGATCATTTTCTCAATGAGATTCAAGTGTAACTTTTTTAATACCTATACATTATTAATTTTACACATTCCGATCCCATTTTTAAGAATATATTTTTGTTTTCTCCTTTTTTTTAAGAACTCGTTTGGTGTAGCGTATTCAAAACGCAGTGTTTTGAAAATGCAGCGTTTCTAAAACACAAATTATTTAAAACGCGGCTTTTTTCTTTATAAATGTGTTTAAGATATAATGTCAAAACGAAGTTTTTTATTCCCTACTGCGTTTTGGGATAAAGCTAGAAATTTCAGCGTTTTGAAAACGCAGTTTTTTCTACTGCAGCATTGAAACACTAAATTAAGAAATAAGCTGCGTTTTGGCCAAAACGCACGAACAAACGGGCTCTAAGTTGAAACAAGTACTTCATCCATTTCTAAATTATCGTCATGTTTGACTTTTTTGGTCAAACAAAATGTTTTTCAAATGCAAATTTAACGTATACTATTTATTTATTTTCAAAATCATAAAACTCATAATTTGTACTAGTATTTTAAAAGTACTACGAATAACGTGTTTTATAATTTTAAAAAAATAAATAAATGTATTTTAAATTTGTATTTAAAAAATATCTCGTTTGACCTAAAAAAATCAAAATGATAATTTAGGAATATAAGCATGTCTTAAATATTTTGGGGGGGGGGTAAGTTATAACTTAAAAAATGTGAGGGGTTAATTTTATTCTTCGGCAAAATTTACAAGCTTTATATGAAGGAAAAAAAGAAAAAGATATCTCGGCCAGGTAACTGGATCCACTCCTTTAATAGATCCGCCACTGACCCACATGGTTCGTGAAAATTTATGGATATTAAGGTTGAGCTAAAACATGAATATTGTAAATGAAGATACTAAAATATCTTTCTTTTATGTGGTACTAGTGGGATATGTGGTCAAGCTAATTTGGAGTCCGGAAGAGAGGAATCATCACCTCGAGCTTGGTATTTAACCCGGAGCCCGGGTACGTTTACCCTCCGCCTATTCCCAACCTCCCCGAGGAGCTCGAGTATAGCCCTCACATCTTCGCCTTGAACATAAAAGAGCTCGCATGGTCTTTGACCCGAGCTGCCTCGCTAAAGACCCCGAGGTCTCCACCCCGGGAAGCAAAGAAAGTCAACAAAAGCTGCCGCATTCAATGCCCACATGCTACTACGTCATCCCGGGGCCACCATCTAGCACCTCATTGGACGAAAGAGTTACTTGCCCTCTAAGGAAAGCTGCATTTAGAAGGTCAAAGACACAACCAGGGAAGTTCTATCCTCTGTACCAGAGCAGGTCACTTTCACATTAAAGCTCATCAATGCATATTGCGGCTGTCATAAATGGGCACATGGCTGCTCACCCCAGGTCGACATCTGACATACCCACTTGCCTCAGACCAACATTCGACCAGTATAAATACAAGGTGATAGCCTTCCTTTATGGTCGAAGTAAAAATTCATATACACAACCACAAACTCTCCCAAAGCATTCAGTGCATTCACTCTCAAAGAGCAGCCTGAATCCTCACCGGAGACCATTAACCTCACCATATACTGATTCTCTCACCGGAGGGCTTTAGCTGGACCAACGTCCAGCTCCCGGTGCTTCCTTTCATCACAGGTATCCACCAGAGGACAAGTCCCACCAAAACTTGTGCATATTGAGAGCCGGGACATCCTGACCAAAGACTAACTGCATACGTGGACATCAACAGATCACAAGAACCCTTTTTGGCGTGATCAGTAAACATTTTTAAATAATTAAATTTGAGTTATATGAATTCGATAGGAACAGATAGATCGAAACTCGTTGAATAAGCAATAAGTCAATAACGCTACTTCTCACATTAACCTCTGAGAAGAACCATTAACCCCAGCTTCGTCTCCAACTTTTCTCACCCTAAAACTTTGATTGTCCTCCCTCCCTTCCGATTGAAAAGATAAAGGTTATGTTTGTTTGTTCGATTAAAGGCTATTCCTTCATCTTGGCGCAGAAAACTTCGCAAATTAAGGGCTGCGCTGTCCGCCTATCCCTGCTTCTTTTTGAAGCAGTCCCAATTCCTGCTAGGTTTATGAAGCGCAGCTTTCCCCATTGCGCCATCCCTTTTTCGTCTTTTTTTTTGGTTTAAATACCTCTTTTATTTTATTTTTTGGTAATTTATTATACATAAAATGTTTTACCAAACTAAGTATATAAAACTTAATATTATTTATGTTAATTGTAATATTCAATAAAATGATTTTTCAACTTGTATTTAATTATTTAATTTTAGTGCATATTATTTGTATTATTATAAGTTATTCTATTCATGTTGTTAATTATAAGTTTTTGTATCATTCAAAGTGTTTTTAATAAAATTTATGAAATAAAACATATGTTTTAAATGGAATAATAAGAAATAATTTTTTTGGTGTAAAATTTGAAACAAAATGGTTAGAGATGATGTAAGATATTTGGTGCGATTTAATGGGATAGTACAACTTTTGCACTAAACGGTTGGAGATGGTCTTACTTTTTTATTCAATGACATACATTTATTTTTAATTTGTCTCGGATTAAGGGATGATTAAGGGGTACGTTCCCTTTTGAAAAAGTACTTTTAAACTTAACTTCTTTAAACTTGTGCTTAAAAATAATTATTGTCATACTATTAACTAAATTAACTTGAAATTGTGGTGACGTAATGATGGGCTATTTTTTTGAAGATAGTGGATATTCAACCGATTTCTTACTTTGTGCAATAAGTCAAAGTATATCTGCTTCAATTAGGTTAAAGAAAGTATATATAATTACAAGAAGTATCGGGCGTGCATGCGATGTACGAAAAATTGAAAAAAAATACTTACTTATAATGTGTAGAATAATGTATGGAAATGATATCTGAAAAATTAGATTACTTAAAAAATAGCCTTCCAATATAGAAACTTACGTTCAAAAATTGCTTCAATTGTAACACTAAAATTTACACATAAAATTATGTATTTCCCATTATCAGATTAAAACGAAACCCCCTAGATCTATATCTTGATTAGAAGTAATTCTGTTTGTCGTACGAAAGTTTTCATCAATCAGATGAGATGTGATCCATGTATTGATTATTGTGCCTTATGACAAATGACATTCAAACATCTCGTTCAAATGAAGCATTCCTTCTAGTATGCAGGATGAATACGTTTATAAGTACAGGACCTTCTTCTTATACTGGTAGCTAGTTTTGGATCTTCTAAGTTTGAGGCTGACTCCTCTTTTTGCTGATCCATTTTCGCTGTTGATTTTGACTTCAAACGTACAGTTTCTGATTGCAATGCTTCAAGATACATGTCAGGCCAATGTGGTGGAAATACAAGTGTTGGTGTTCTAATTAGAGGTACTTATCTTCCATTGAATTGCAAGAGACTACCCGTTTTCTTTATTAATCTATCTGATCGTGAAATTTGTGTGGGAAAGGCAAAGCAAGATAGAAAATATGGTTTACATACACATTTCTATTCTTTTTGGTAAACTAGTTAAGTCCACGTGCGTGCACGTGCTGCTAAAGATTTTTTTTAAAGTGTTTTGCTAGCTGCTTCTTTTTTTTTTTTTTTACATTTAATTGTTGAGTTCTTTTTGTATTTCCATCTTTACAGAGCTATTAGACTTATAAATTATGTTGTTGTGTGTTTAGTTTTTTTTAGTCCTTTGTTTTTCCTTTATTTAGAATGTATGTTTTTTATCATTGTATAACAACTTATCCTACACCTTTATCTTTTTTGTTGGTTATTTTTGTATCCCTTTTTCTTTATTAGTTTTTTTAAAAAAAAACATACATTGGCGCGCTTATTTTTTGTTTTCCAAAAAAATATTTGTAACATATGAATATTTAATTTATATTTTGGTCAAAATACGAAAACCCCCCAAAGTATACAAAAAATTCCAAAGTCCCCCCCCCAGCCTAAGGTTTGCCCCATAATCCTATCTAATGTTGTCAATTTTTTCAATTAGCCCCCTGGTCGTGATGGTCATTAAAAAGTTTAACGTTTTTCATCATGTGCCTTGCACGTGTGGGGGCAATTAGGTCATTTGTACTTGATATACAGAACAACACTAAATAAAGGGGGTCAAAGTGTGACTGAGGCAATTGGTGGGGGCAATTATGAATTTCTACTTCTCTAGACAAAATCGGGTTTGCACCTTTCAAACCAAATCGAGTTCTTGACCTCCACCTGAGACGAATTGATTTCCCCGACTAGCCACTGGCTCCAACTACTCCAAAATTTCAACCCAATTCGAAGTTTTAAAACTTACCGCCATTACTAAGTACTATACAAAAGAAATAGTTAAGAAGATGAAGGTGGGTGGCTGTAATGAAGGTTGCTAGTGTGATAAAGAAGAAGGTGGGTGTAGGGGTAGCTGTCATCAATCTCTCTGGCGAGATTCCAAACTGAAGCTAAAGAAGAGACGGCAAAAAGAGGCCACCGGCGACTCGTTAGTGCTGTTACTGTTAGGGCTTGAGAGAAGGAGAGGATATGGAAAAGTGGGTTGGTTGATATTAAAAGAGAAAAATGTCCAATATCACGATACAAAGCATATCCAACAAACCAAAGCCTCAACGGCATCAACGACGACTCGTTCCAGCTCAGAAACAAAACTGTAACGAAAACCGCAATAAACGCGAAATTCTAAACCATGTCCAATATCACGATCGCCCGCGAATACGCCCAATCACTCTGCCTTTCCTCGATTTGCTCAATAGCTATTCCTTAACACAGATTGACGGCTCCGGTAAATCTGATCCGATACGGCGGACGACGGACGAATCATCGGCTTTGGTAGATCTGATGCGATACGGAAGCTGGGAGCAACAGGGTAAAGTCGACCAAAACTTCATTACGATAAGATTATTCATAGTCACTTGTCATCAACACATAACAACAAATATTAACGAAACAATCGACCACAAACAAGTAAACTATAAATAGGGTCCTTAAAGGGTGCCCAGTGATAGATCACAAACAAATATAGCTTGTAAATTTTTTAGAAAATGAAAACTGTATTTGAAGGGAATATATATATATATATATATATATATATATATATATATATATATGTAAGCCAGGTAACTAACTTAACAAGATTTGTTCAAGCATGGCCTAGTCAACAAGGCTATGTTCAACAATAGCTTTATTTACTCCAAAGATCTTTTATGACCTTTTTTATTTAAACACCCCAAAATATCCCCCTTTTTTTTAACAACTCAAGGGCGTTTAAACGACTAATGAGTCATTTAGAGAGAGAAAGAGAAGAAGAAGAAGAAGAAGAAGAAGAAGAAGAAGAAGGGAGCGCAAGCATGTATTGAAGTACAAAGATGCATTATCCAAAGGGTTACCTAAGAGGGTCAAGCTTGCGGGATGTGGCCATGACGTTAGGAGAGGGATCAAGATCCAGTTGATGGTGGTGAGGAGAGGGTTTGGGTTTGGGAGAGAAAACGGAGAGACTAGGGAGAGCGTGAGGAAGACAACGGGTTTTGATAGGGAGAGGCGTGGTTAATTATTTTAGGAAGTTAATAAAATTTTTTGGTCAAAGGCCAAAAAGGATAAATAGCCAGGTCAAAAGGCTATATTTGATATATACCACTAAATGTACCCACCCCTTTTAATAGATCAGCCACTGACCCACATGGTTCGTGAAAATTTATGGAAATTAAGGTTGAACTGAAAAATAAATATTGCAAACATTTTTAAATTTGAATTTTAGGATTCTTAATATAAGTGCAAGGGGAAGTATCATAAGAGTGTGAATTTGATAGGAATAGATCAATCGAAAACTGTTGATGAAAAAACTCATTGTCAATAACGCAACTTCTCACATTAATCTTTGAGAGGAACTATTAAGCCTAGCTTCGTCTCCAACTTTTCTCACTCTACAGCTTTGACTGTTTACACAAAGCAATTCCTCCCTTCCGATTGAAAAGATATAGGTTATGTTTGTTTTTTTTTTTTGGTTCGTCATTGTCTCCGTGATTTTTACATTTTCTCTTTCTATCTTTATCTTACTTTTTTATTCAATAACATGCAATTAGTTGAAGGGGTACGTTACCTTTTGATTTTTGAAAAAATAGTACTTTTTAGCCTACCATCTTTAATAGGAGTGTCTTTTAGATTTGTGATTGTAAATAATTATTGGTATCATATTAAATAAAATAACTTGAAACTGTGGTGATGCAAATGATGGGCTATTATAGAAGATAGTACTCCTCAACTTTTGGGATAATTATGGTATGTAACAATTTAGCAGAGGCGGCGATATAGCACTTAAAAGAAGAAAAAAAGAGAAGCACAACATTTGTAGTTGGTCCAGGGATTAATAGCAGAAAGGGTAACCTCGTAAAATTCCTTGACGATTAAAATTTTATAAAAAATAGTAGATACATTAAAGAACAGGTATGTGCAAGTATAAAGGTCCCAAACAATATATCACCAACAAAAAGAATAGGAGATAAGTCAAATTATAGTCAGGGATGACTATAAACTAGCATAAAGAGGACATTAATAAACATCCAACGCTTTGTTTAACAACATAGGAGGATAGGACCAACGCTTTTTATCCCAGCAGCAGCTACGTTCAGTATGCATTAATTCTGCCCTATCTGACTAAGAGCCCGTTTGTTCGCGCGTTTTGGCCAAAACGCAGGGTTAAAACGCAACTTATTCCTTAACTTAGCGTTTCAATGCTGCGGTAGAAAACGCTGCGTTTTAAAACGCTGGAATTCCTAGCTTTTTCCAAAACGCAGATTTTAAAACGCAAGAGGGAATAAAAGCAGCGTTTTGACATAATATCCCAAACGCATTTATAAAGAAAAAAGCCGCGTTTTAAATAATCTGCGTTTTAGAAACGCTGCGTTTTTAAAACACTGCGTTTTTAAAACGCTACACCAAACGGGCTCTAAGACCATGGATCAAAGCTTTCTTTTCTTTTCATTTTCTGTAAACAAATAATGTAACTTGGGCTGGAACATTCTGACCTTCAAATTTCTAGCTTAGAATCTATGTTTCTTCATTTTAATTCTTCCTGGCCATCTTCGCCGTCTGGCCATTCCCAATAAATTTCCATGATTAATAACCCGCAAGAAGAAAAACACGAATAAGTCCACGAACATTGCTTCATTCTTATAAGTCGTACTGGTATGCTTAATATATACTCCCTCCGTTCCACTCAAACTCAAAGAGTTCACGTTTGAAAAGTCTAATAATTAAAAGATATAAAAATAGTATTGGAGTTGATCTTAATTACAAAAATACTTAAGCATAACTAATATGTTTACAAAACAAGTGAAGGGTAAAGATGATAGGTAGGTTATGAAAATTATAAGCATAAATTTTGAAAGTGAACTCTTTAAATAAAATATCACAAAATAGAATAATATACTATTTGTCTGAAACGAAAGGAGTACTCAATATAAAACACACAACACTTTTTTAACTTGCAAACTCCATAACTACCATAGAAGTAAGTGCCTAGATTGCATATAACTCCTTCCATACATGTGATGCTTTACAATTCAGCTTCAACCATAGTATGCCTCTGAGCATAGCCATGCTAGTGTGGATGTTTTACATTTCAACTTCAAAGCTTTGGCAAGGGGGTATATATATGGGTTCGCATCTCGAACTTATTCTACGTAAGAACTAAGAAGCCCCGTATATGTGTTGAAATTCATTTCTATGTTGCGACTCATTACGAAGAATTAGTTTGTTATCTATCTTCTCTTCTTGTTGCGTTAATTGAAAAGGATCATATATATTGATATAGATGTATGATTAATTACATCAACATTGTCTCAATTCCAAACATAACAGCTAAATGCTAGGCAGCAATTTCAATTATGCAAACAAATTATCGAATTAAAGCGCTATATGATATCTAACAAAACCAGAATTTACATTTAAATTAAACAAACAGCAGTAACAACTAGTAATTCCCCGCAGACACCGATCAAAAACTCATGATTCCTGAGCTTCAGGCCCTAAAATTCCTTTCACAACAGACGTAGCTACCAAAACCCCAACGACCTCCGCTCCCGCCACCACTCCCGCCTGCACAAATCCTCCTCCGAAACTCACCTCCGCTGCCTCTATTCCCTTCTCCGCCGACTCTATTCCCTTTTCGGCTGATTCTATCCCCTTCTCCGCCGACTCGATTCCTTCCTTTACTATCTCTTCGGCTTCCTGTTCCACCTTCTCCAGCTTCTTTCTCAGTCCGAATAGTGGAATGTCCTGCGCCCTCGACGGTGATTCAGCCGCCTTCAGGACCGTCGTCGCCGTCAACAGGAACAACCACTGTCTCCGGCCGGGGACGGCAGCGAGAGGAGATAACGTCGCAGGTTTAGGGGATAGCTGCTGCGCATTGCAGGAGAATGCGGGGTGAGCATTGCGCACGCTGCGGAGAGAGAAAGTCTGGAGTAGATTTGAGCTCGTGCAAGCCATGACTTTACCTTGCAACGAAGCTGATCCTTCCGAGACTCGTTTGTGTGGTCTGTTAATAAGCTTGTTTGTGGATTGTGGATTGTGGATGAGCCAACTGATCAAAATACGGTGGTTGCCCCATTTTTCTTTTACTGACCCTCATGACGTGGCAAAACATTGTTCGTTGTTAAGCGAATAAAAAAAGTGACAATCAAAGTGGTGTAGGTGCGCGTACTGGGAGGGGCTTTGGAGGATGGTATAATTAAGTTCAATCGTGTAGAGTTAGTGTCTACTCAATTTTATGTTCAAATTTATACGTGTCGAGTTTTAAAGCGGTATTGAGACGGGCTTTGGAGGATAGAAATAATATTATAATTGAGCTGAAATCGGGTATAGTCAATTTAGGTTCAAGTTCAAATAGTAAAACCTATATGTGCTTGAGCCGAATTTTAAAAGTGTGTCTGCGATTGCCTCATTTGGGAATTTAGTGTTTAAGATTAGAAAATTGCTATTCACACTCCTCTTTTTTTTTTTTTTAAGTACACCCTTTTCGATTATTATAAAAATACTATTATAAAATTTAACTTAATTGTCCCTATTAGTATTCGGTAAAGGATGACCGAATACTCCTAATGATGTTCGGTAGGCTCTACCGGAACACCATTAGTGGTGTTCGGTAGGCTCCAGTCGAACATCCCTAAAGGTGTTTGGTGAGTGATTGTCGAATAATGAAATAATCGTCTTTGCCGAAGAGAAAAAAGGGGGAAGAAAAAAAGCCCTAACTAAGAGAAGAGATCAGGTCTGGATGCAGAGGAAGAGGAGGCTAACTAAGAGATCAGGCATGGGTGCAGAGGAGGGGGAGACGACGGTGGGCAAGGCTAGTAAGAGCCAAATCTCCTATTGGTGTTGCCAACGAACTTGGAAACGGCGGCGTAAGTGATGATGATGATGAGGAGAACGAACAAGACGTGGAGGACGAAGAGAAGATCGAGGATGGCGGCGACCTTGAGCTTCGAGTCTTCGAGATGGCACTTGGTGAAGCCCTCGACGCTGTTGACGACGTCGAGGTGCTTATGGCAGCCGTCGGGAACGAAGGTGTCGTCATGGAGGGAGAGGCCGGTCTGGAGGGGAGGGAGGAGAGAGGGAGTTGCAGGAGAGTGGAAGGAACCGTTTTTCAAAATAAGTTTGGTGGGTAAAATGAGAAATTGCGGGGTTAGTATTTAAAGAGGTTTATAATTTAGGGGGGGTAAACTTAGAGAAGTGGTGTACTTGGAGAAAAGGGGGGTGTAAATAGCAATTCTCTTAAGATTGACTCACAAGCTTATACTACCTGAGCTTGAAAGCGATAAAATTTGACTAAATACACTTATTTGACTCACATTGCAAATGAAGAATTTCATGGGGATGATGACTAATCAGGGAGCAAGTGGTTCGTCAAAAGTTTGTGCCATTTGCGATTTGAAGACTCATGACACCAATATTTGCCCTTCAAAAGATCAATTTCCTGAATTCCTTGAACAAGCAAATGCGATGAATGCCTACCAACAAAGGGGACGAAATGATCCGTTCTCAAACACTTACAACCCCGGTTGGAGGAATCATCCAAATTTTTTATGGGGAGGAAACCAAGGGAGTCAAGGGCAAGGTCAGTTTCAACAATTACAACAGCCACAACCGATACAACAGTTTCCTAGGAAGCTAAGCGTGAAGGAGACTTTACAAGACTTCATTGCAGTCTCCCACAAGAATCATGTGGCTATCGACCAAAGGTTGGGAAATCAAGAGGCTTCAATCAAGAAGCTAGAAAATCAGCTTGGTCAGATTGCTGAGGCGCTTCAAAGACATACTCCGGGCACTCTTCGTAGCCAACCCGAGCAAGCTAAGGTGGTCACAACGTTGCGGAGTGGTAAGGTGCTTCAAGAGGTAACTTCTAAACCATTCTCCTCAGTTAATAAGAATGTGAATAATGATGTGAGTGAGAGTCAAGTTGAGGTAACTCCTCCGAAGGAACCAAAAACTGAACCTCTAAAGCCATATGTGTCATCCATTCCTTTTCCAAGAAGGCAAAATTTAACGACTTGTCGAATTCGTCAAATATAAATTCCTAACTCAAACTACCTATAATTGATTTATAGATAGGGTAAGCAGGGTCGATCCTCCGAGAAACGGTTTTCGAAATTGAATTGATAATTCGTTCAACTATTAAAGCAATAAAGTAAATTGTTTGATTGGTTGTTTGCTTGTACTTTCTTTAAAACCAAGATTGAACAAAACTTGAAGTTTGAAAAGTATCAATGTTAAAACGGATTCCGGGGATTGGGTTCACAAATATGCTCTAAGTTCAGTAAAAAGGTGATCTTAATATGCTTAGAGTTCGTTCTTGCTTAATTATGATTGGGACGCTTTGGCGGGCGAATTGCAATCAAGTGTTTCTAATCAATCTACTCCCTTGGCCCAGTTGTAGACAAATTAGAAATCTGATAAATGTAAAAGAACTTCAAGAACAGCAGTCGAAATGAATCTTTTGGCGGAGATTCACTCAAGTTGCTACTACCAAGCACTAACACAATATAACTTGGAATTAGACAGTTCTACAATTATATAAACTCGTAATCATTCAAGAATAACAAAGAAATTCATCCAAGATATTCAAGAACACATTCCAATACTGCTTGGTAATTCTAAACACATCAAGATACTAGGAGTTACCAAATGAACTTAGAAAACATGAAAGTTACCTCCAATCCCCAAGAATCAAAAAGCTTAGCTACTCATTACAAGGATAAAGATGCAGAGAAAAGTGGTGTTTTTCTTTAGTTTTTCGGACGTCTTTCTTAAAAACCCTAAAGAGAATTTATACAAACTAAAAAGACCATCCAAATTAAAAGAAAACTATACATCTTCCAGACAGAGCGCCTGAGCACTTGGAACTGAGCGCCTAGGCGCTAAACTTCAGGCCATACTGCTTCAACAGACTCACGAGCGCCTTGACGGCTGGAACTGAGCGCTTAAGCGCTCAACTCTACTTCAGCAACTTTCAATTCTCTGCATCGAGCCCAGAAGCACTCCATTTCATATTAAAATGCTAAGATGTCCTTCAATTCCTACAAAACTCAAATAAGCACTATCAAACTACAAAATACTGAGAACAAGACAAATATTAAGCCATTTAGAGTACCAATGAATGAGTCAAAAACTCATTCATCAAACCCCCAAACTTGAATATTTGCTTGCCCTCAAGCAAAGGAAAAAAAACAATAATAAAAAATACTACTTCTACTACTAATTTTTTTTTGTTGCTTCCAACGGTCTCGAAGCGATAGGGAAACACAAATACAACGCAACATGTAGCGAAATACACAAACTACAGTTCTCCGTGAGTGTGTGAAAATCTCAATTAACCA
Organism: Platycodon grandiflorus; assembly: GCA_016624345.1. Classification (NCBI taxonomy): domain Eukaryota; kingdom Viridiplantae; phylum Streptophyta; class Magnoliopsida; order Asterales; family Campanulaceae; genus Platycodon; species Platycodon grandiflorus. The sequence goes on along the minus strand of CM028361.1, from coordinate 28,312,812 downwards.
ACATTTTGCCACTCGGATTGTATTATGTATTGTCATGCATGTCATTACCTGAAAACCTCCAAACTTGCTTCCAAGCAACATCCACAAAATATGCTAACATGATCTCAGGGTCCTTAGGACTTTTGAAAGCTAAACTCCCCGCTTTGCTAGGCTAACAAATCAACATGAGAGTAGATTATGTCTACTCCACAACTCACACCAATTCCCATACTCCACCTATTTTCCCCCTTCTACAACCCCCTAAAAAAAATTACACATTTAGAACAAGGGTTGTAGACACCATGTCACGCTCACAGAATTGCACACCTTGCTTTAGTCATCTCTTTTTTTTTCTTTTCTTTTTAAACAAATACGTGTGGCTGCATTTTATGCTCTTCCACATACAAGGCTCTTGAGCGGACCAAACTTCTCCAATCCAAATACCTCAAAATTACATTTCTCCACAAAGAAACACCATAGATGGACATTAGCCAAAGCACACAACCTAAGTCATCCCCTTCAATACACGCCAACATATAACGCTTCATCCCTTTTCAGCAAAATTCAAAGATCCCAAGAAACAACACACATCAACCCATAATAGTCCTCTAACTAGCATAAAATGTGGAATACTGAGATTGTGCGTAAAATGTGGAGAACATAGCAGGCAAACTTACTATTCACATGCAAAACCTAACTGTAATCATGCACCAAAACACCCAAGATTCTCATCCTTGACCATTACCGGAATTCAGCAACAATTTTTCTTTTTTTTTAAAAAAAAATTATCGAGCAAGCGCCTAGGCGCATAAATCTAGCGCTCAAGCGCTTAAGTGCACATCAACTCTGCATTCTGAAACTTCAGAGCGCCTAAGCGGACAGGTACAAGCGCTCAGGCGCTTAAGTGCACAATTTTTGTATTTTTCAGAATTAGGACAGAACAATGTCATTCCTTAGTATACCTGTACAACACCATAAAAGAAAGAAATAACGCACTATCGCCCGATATGACAAAATATTAAAATTCAAAGAACAACATAACTACAGATTCTGGAGTTTCAGAATGCAGAGTTGCTGTGCACTTAAGCGCTGGATTTATGCGCCTAGGCGCTTGCTCGATAATTATGAAAAAAAAAAAAAATGTTGCTGAGTTCCGGTAATGGTCAAGGATGAGAACCTTAGGTGATTTGGTGCATGATTACAGTTAGGTTTTGCATGTGAGTAGTAAGTTTGCCTGCTATGTTCTCCACATTTTACGCACAATCTCAGTACTCCACATTTTATGCTAGTTAGAGGACTATTATGGGTTGATGTGTGTTGTTTCTTGGGATCTTTGAATTTTGTCTGAAAAGGGATGAAGCGTTATATGTTGGCGTGTATTGAAGGGGATGACTTAGGTTGTGTGCTTTGGCTAATGTCCATCTATGGTGTTTCTTTATGGAGAAATGTAATTTTGAGGTATTTGGATTGGAGAAGTTTGGTCCGCTCAAGAGCCTTGCATGTGGAAGAGCATAAAATGCAGCCACACATTAAAAAAAAAAAAAAAAGGAGATGAATAAAGCAAGGTGTGCAATTCTGTGAGCGTGACATGGTGTCTACAACCCTTGTTCTAAATGTGTAATTTTTTTTAGGAGGTTGTAGAAGGGGAAAAATAGGTGGAGTATGGGATTGGTGTGAGTTGTAGAGTAGACATAATCTACTCTCATGTTGATTTGTTAGCCTAGCAAAGCGGGGAGTTTAGCTTTCAAAAGTCCTAAGGACCCTGAGATCATGTTAGCATATTTTGTGGATGTTTCTTGGAAGCAAGTTTGGGGGTTTTTGGGTAATGACATGCATGACAATACATAAAACAATCCGAGTGGCAAAATGTTGGTTAATTGAGATTTTCACACACTCACGGAGAACTGTAGTTTGTGTATTTCTGCTTACATGTTGACATTCTGGTTGTATTTGTGTTTCTCTATCGCTTTCTGAGACCGTTGGAATTCTTAAGCAACAAAAAAAAAAAATTAGTAGTAGAAGTAGTATTTTTTATTATTGTTTTTTTTCCTTTGCTTGAGGGCAAGCAAATATTCAAGTTTGGGGGTTTGATGAATGAGTTTTTGACTCATTCATTGGTACTCTAAATGGCTTAATATTTGTCTTGTTCTCAGTATTTTGTAGTTTGATAGTGCTTATTTGAGTTTTGTAGGAAATGAAGGACATCTTAGCATTTTAATATGAAATGGAGTGCTTTTGGTGCAAATCGATGTCTTCTAAGGGCTGGAATGCAAAGAATTGAAAATTGTTGAAGTAGAGTTGAGCGCTTAGGCGCTCAGTTCTAGTCGTCAAGGCACTCGTGAGTCTGTTGAAGCAGCATGGCCTGAAGTTTAGCGCCTAGGCGCTCAGTTCCAAGCGCTCAGGCGCTCTGTCTAGAAGATGTATAGTTTTCTTTGAATTTGGATGTTCTTTTTAGTTTGTATAAATTCTCTTTAGGGTTTTTAGGAAAGGCGTCCGAAAAACAAAAGAAAAACACCACTTTTCTCTACATCTTCATCCTTGTAATGAGTAGCTAAGCTTTTTGATTCTTGGGGATTGGAGGTAACTTTCATGTTTTCTAAGTTCATTTTGTAACTTTTAGTATCTTGATATGCTTAGAATTACCAAGCAGAATCGAAATGTGTTCTTTAATATCTTGGATGAATTTCTTTGTTATTCTTGAATGATTACGAGTTTATATAATTGTGGAACCGCCTAATTCCAAGTTATATTGTGTTAGTGCTTGGTAGTAGCAACTTGAGTGAATCTCCGCCAAAAGATTCATTTCAATGTTGTTCTTGAAGTTCTTTTACATTTATCAGATTTCTGATTTGTCTACGACTGGGCCAAGGGAGTAGATTGATTAGAAACACTTGATTGCAATTCGCCCGCCAAAGCGTCCCAATCATAATTAAGCAAGAACGAACTTTAAGCATATTAAGATCACCTTTTTACTGAATTTAGAGCATGTTTGTGAACCCAATCCCCGGAATCCGTTTTAATATTGATACTTTTCAAACTTCAAGTTTTGTTCAATCTTGGTTTTAAAGAAAGTACAAGCAAACAACCAATCAAACAATTTACTTTATTGCTTTAATAGTTGAACGAATTATCAATTCAATTTTGAAAACCGTTTCTCGGAGGATCAACCCTGCTTACCCTATCTACATTCTTATGCATATAAATAAATTCAAAATTTTTTTAGTCAATTGACCCCAAATGAGTCAAGCTTAACGATTTGATCACGACTATGCCTGGCAATTGGGTCGGGTTGGGTCGGGTTGATCTGGGTAACGGGTTGGTTTGGGTCAGAACCCATTACAACCCAAAATAACTTTGGGTTAAATGGGTCGGGTCACTATTGGGTCGGGTGGGTTTCAGGTTGACCCATTTTTTCCCCCTTCAGTTCAATCTTGTAACTGACAACTACAAAGCAAAAACAGGCAATTTGTAAATAAAATGGTCTCTGATGAATCAAACAGCTGCCAAAATTTGTCTCCAAAAAGATAATGCAAAAAGATAGAGAATACATTTGTCTCCAAAAAGGAAACAAATGTATACATGCTGAAAATCAACAGAAAAAAGGAAAGATAGAGAATACATTTGTCTCCAAAAAGATAATGCAACAAACTTTGCAAAGAAACACAAAAATACACGACCCACCCCACACCGAAACTTCACTTGAAGAATATGGTACAAGAAGAAGATCTCTCTCCCTAAGACATCACCAGTCCAAAAAAGAAAAAAAGAGTTTTGCACTAATTCCTTTAACAAAATAGATAATCTACAATGCATGTCTTATACAAAGTAATCTCAAGAAGATCTCTCTCCCTAAGACATCACCAGTTCAAAAAAGAAAAAAAGAGTTTTGCACTATTTCCTTTAACAAAATAGATAATCTACAATACATGTCTTATACAAAGTAGTCTCAACCTGTTGCTGATCAAGTCCTCCATCCGCATAGAAAAAACGAATTCATTCCACACTTGAGAAAATTTTGCAATGTTCTTTCTCACCAATGAATCATCCTGCAACGATTTTTTGTGCTTTCAGCCAAAGAAAAAGCAAGCATACTTGCAGGAGAAGTACTTCTTGAATGGTAATCAAAAATATCCTAATTGTTATTGTTTTTTTGTGAAGATGCTGATGCAATCTAATTCATATTATTTAAATCCAAATTAGAAAGGCAAAAAAATGCAAAACTGGGAAATGTGAGGAATAGAACACTTCCAGCAAATCATGGCGAAACCAATAACTATTGAAAACTTGAACGAATGTAGTTTCTTGGTTTTCAATAGTATTCTCAAGATTCTCAAAGAAATCTTGGTTCAAAGATTTCTATAAAGGTTTACGAATTTTACCTTCTTGAACGAATTGATCCAAGCAACAGCCATCGGCCCTGTTTTATAAAGCTCAATATCGTAAGAATTATGAAAATCGATACAATTAAGCTATTAAATGAATGTAGCAACTACCATAAGAAAAAATGAAAATGAACAGGTAGAAGAAAGTTGAGCTCAGTCTATTTAACTATATTCATAAAAGCATTTTTGTTTGATATAATTCATACTATATTGATTACAAGTTCTTTTTGTATCTACGCCATTCTGAGTTTGTGTAACCATAGATCAGTTATCAATGTGTCGTCCAATACTGCGGATCAACAGTAAGAACCTCAAAATTCTTGGAGTTCCCTTGGCAGGAGAGAACCATGCTTCTCAAACTTCCTGCCAGAAAAACTTCCGAAAGCCGCTCATAAATATGAATACAATCAACTTCTACAATACTTTCCATATAAATAATCATAACAATATCAATTGACAAACCCTGGATTGAGCAATGACATTTAACTTCAAGTACAAGAACAAGAATGCCAACATATCAACTTCAAGTGCCAACATATCAACTTCAAGTACAAACCCAGGAAAGAAAGAAAAAAACAAGAATGCCAACATATCAACTTCAAGTGCTTATGATCTCTATGTGTATACTTCACAAAATATAGTCCAATGAAATTTAGTAATTGGACACGGACATCTACATGGATATCTTCAGGCGGCTATTGTAAGGCATATGCATTGGAGCTTTCAAAAGAAGAGGCAGAGGAGAATGCTATTAACATTATAAAACCCAAAAGTTATTTCTAAAGTTCCACAACTACAGACTTCTAACATGGCTCAATCATCTAAACTACCTTTGCAATAATCAACAATGTAGATGGCTCAGTTCATATGTTCTTAAATCTAAAGGAAGGAGTATATATAGTTGAAATAGCTAAACTGAAATACAAACCCTGGATTGAGCAATGACAGCAGTCGAGATGCAAGAACTGCATAAATTACATAAGGAAGCAAGAACTGCAATGGAATACCTAACGAGACTTTCACCACAGAAGAATCATTACTTAGTAATCCATATGCAATTATCATTGCATAAATTACAATTATAAAATTACAATATGAATGTATACCGGAGAATCAAAAGCCCCAAATCATAAAAGCCCCAAATTAACACATCAATACACACAAATTTTCAATAGATTTTAGTTTATAGCAACATGTATGTGTAAATTAAACAAACCCATCATCAAAAATTCAAAGAGAAGGTCAACTTACAAGGAGAATCAAAAGCAGGAGGAGGCCGGAATGAGAAGGAGGCCGGAGCTGTCGGAGAAGGAGGCCGGAATGAGAAGTATACCGGAGCTGTCGGAGAAGGAGGCCGGAATGGGGGAACGGCAGCGCCGGGGGCCGTTGTTGGAGAGAGAGAAAGACGGAAGAGTGTGCGTTTGTGAGTGAGAGTGCGGCGTAGCATCGCAATAGCGGGTTGAGCGGGTTTAACCCGATTTAACCCAAAAAAATTTTTGGGTTGTAATGGGTAACCCATTATAACTTATTTTATTAATGGGTTGGGTTGGGTTGGGTAATTAATAGGTTGGATTGGGTGGGTTTATGGGTATTGGGTTGTAATTGACAGGCCTAATCACGACCATCACTTACCAAGCTTGCCTTATTCGAGCTCAAGCTCGAATCATATACTCACGAGCTTGATTTGACCTGAACTTATATGAATCAAGTCTAAGTTAACTCGAATCATGTGATAACCTTAGGTGCACATAGACTATTGTTACACCTGACCTTAATCAATAATATTGTAAGAATAAATTGGTTCCTCAGTGGATCATAGGAACAAAAAGAATCACCTTCACTCAATATATAATTTGAATGGTTGATTTTATATTAGCATCAACAACATAAAATGCTGTTGTCACAAATATGAGTTGCACTAATTCACAATATACTTTTCACCATGGATCATGACCACATACTGTTGTTAGTGCACTTAACGTTTTTCTCATGGAGCAAACACGGATCTGGAGCATCTGTAATCAACTAAAAATACTTAATTGGTAGCTCGCAAAGCTCATATGTAACAAGTTCACCATAACCAATTTCATAACACGTAGAGAAGCCAAATTACAGATATTCCGAATTACCAAATTAAATCTTCGAAATCTGTATGTTATTTCACACGCATTTTTCCTCAAATTAAGTATTTAATTAGTTCTTGATGGGATCTCTCAATATGATCTACAAAGTATTCAGTCAGTTTTGCAGCATTTAAATTTGACAATATTACAAAGACTAATTGGTCTTCTTTTTTTTTTTTTTTTTTTTTCTCATTTTACCTTTTTTTAAGAAGAAAATATTTCTAACTTATTTAAAACGGTCTCCTCATAAGAGAAATTTCAAAAGAAACTTGAGAAAATTGTGAAAGGTTCGGAGTATTTATAAATGAGAAATGAACATTACATCAAACCAAAAGATCATTGTGGCAAACAATTGAAATACGAGAATTGATTAAAAGCTCAAATAAAAATAGATCCATTATTAAAAATAATAATAACTGCTCCTATAGATAAGTACTTTTTAAAGTTTTTTCAAATTTTCATCGTGTGATTACATTCACATTTTTATTTTATAAATACCGTTACTTGTTAAATAATTGTATTATTATGGTTTAGAGTTTTACTTATATGTATTAAACTATAAAGGGTTGTATTCTAAATAAAATTTACATTCTACTACCTCCATTCCAAATAATTGTCGTTTTAACAAAATTTTTTTGTCCCAAAATAATTATCGTTATAGGATTTTAAGAAACATTTGTCTATATTCTTCCAAAACTGCCCTTATTTATTACCATCATTAAAGATGATTGTTAAGAGGAATGAAAAAAAAAAATACTCATGCAACTTATCTATAATAAATGAACTTAAATAATGATAAATCAATCTTTATGTAAGATTTTTTAATCGGTATGCAAATTGTTAAAAAAACAATTATTTTGAAACCGAGGTAGTAGAAAAGTAGTTTTCCAGAAACGTTATGTTCATGAGACGCGGCAGTAGCTTATGAGCCAAATCATGACGAAATGTATTTTTGGGGAGCAATTTAAACAAAACTTAAATTTATGGGGTAAAATTGCAAAATGTATATACCTCCTTTTCCCGGTTTTCGTTCGCAAAGTTTTGGATTTTTCATTGAGCAGTGCTATTTCCACCCCCCATTTTGCTGAGTATACCCTCTTACCATTATTATAAAATTGCCACAATTTTAAAAGACTATATTACTCTTAAAATTTTTAAGAACCCTAAGATACTGTGCAGCACCCCCGGCCGCACGCCCTAAGGTATGTGCGGCGGACCAGTGCCGTATATTCCTTAGGGTGTGCGGCCGGGGGGTGTCGCACACTACGTTCGCAAAAAATTCAAAAAATTATTAAAAAATTTAACCAAAATGTTTGTTTCAAGAAAGCAATAGAAATGAAACTTTTATAAGGTTTGATAGAAGCCCAACTTTCCATGTTTACATTGCAGAGTCAGTTTAGAATTCATCATGACAATCATGGACTACAGAGGGAAAATGAGGGTTTCCTTTTCTTTTCTTTCGAGGCAGGGGGGGGGGGAGGAGAAAGAGATGGGTTGAAGTTAAATTGGAAAAAAATGGGTTGTTAAAGGGTAAAATAGGAAAAAAAAAATTGGGGTATACTTAGTAATATAGGTGGTATAATGTTTAAAGGGGGATGAACTAAGTAAATGGGTAAACTTAACATTTTTGGGGGTTGGAATAGCAATTCCCTTTATCATTTTCAGTTTTCCGCCAGAAAGGTTTGAAGTACGGAGAACCGAGCAGGGGTCATCTATGGCGGACGAAGCTCCTAGTTCGGAAACCGTAGCCCCTGTGATGGAAGAAAAGCCGTCCTCGGTTGAAGCAACAATTGAATCGAGCGCACAGGGAGGCACAGAGTCTTCCTGCAATAACAACACTGTAGAGAGTTCAAGTCTCGCCTCAAATGCCGGGCGTGAGAAATCATTGGAGTACGCGGAAGAGTTGATCGAGAAGGGATCCAAGGCCATCAAGGAAAACGATTACGCCGAAGCCACTGATTGTTTCAGTCGTGCCCTAGAAATCAGGTTAGGGTTTCACTGCAATATTGTTCTCATTTCTTTTGGAAGCTGAGTAAATGTAGGACACGAAATTAGGATATCGTAGAAATTATTCAGTAAAAGCACATTCGGAATATTTGAAGTTACATTCCTGATTGTAGATTGTATAGCTAGTGAGTTCCACCCGAGATGTCTCCGAAATGGTCCACTCAAACAGTCTTATTGAAAATATAAACTTGCAATTCCCATGATGTTCAGACTTTAACAGTGTATATTAAATAAATCAAGTTGGACCAAAGACACCTCTGATATTCTGGTCCCTTCTAAAGGTAGATATTTACCTCTTAAATATTTTTACTGTTTAAAACGGAGTAGATCGTTACAATATATGTAGCTGTGGGTGCATATAAAACTGATTAAGTGGATAAACATTGATGAGAATGAGCAGCGCAGCTACTTATCACTTATGGTTGAACCTGAAGGGAACTTAGTAGTTTATAGTCTGGAAACGTGGTTATGCGTATGTTTTCTCTTTATACGGGTATGCTTGCTTGTGCTGGTTTATGCGTTCATAATATCCAAATGGAAGTAGTAGTGATGCATCAAGCTAAACTTGTCTCTAACAACTAATCGTGTAGCGTTGCTTTCTATGATCTACTTACAGGAGTTTGCTATTTATAAAATTAAGAGAGTGGAAGTTAATGAAATTTTATACCAAACTTGACTACAGTAATAGCATATTTCATTGCTGGAATATGGATTATGTACTCTTAACTAACCAAGTCAGAGTGTATACCTTGTAATTGGCATTTTTACATGAGACATCCTTCGCTATGGTTTGTACTTCATCTGAGAGGCACCCAGGGATCCCACTAATTTAGCATGTTGGATGGAAAAATCTTCTCTCTCTCTCATCTCGGACACTACTTATTTGTTACCACCCCACTAGGAAGGATTCGACTTACAAATTTCATTCATAGTATATAAGATGGATCCAATATGCTACTTGGTCAATTCATTGTCACATGAATGCACATTCAGTTTGTTATGCTTATGCACTAAATTAGTTGTGATTTTCATGTAGGTAAGTGCTGGATACTATGCTGATTGCATTTCAGGATATCATTTGTTTGCTTTTGCTGTGTTTTATGTTCATCTATTTTAGGGCATACAGACGCTTCTTTCTTATTTTTTTTCCTGGATTCGACTGGATAAATTTATCCAATGGGATGATACCTGGACTGGATAGGATTGGACTGGACTGGACTATTCACTCTCATCTAATGACGAAAATAAACCAGAGGGAGGGTGACAAGTTAAAGAGAGAAAGATGAGGGAAAGGCATAGATGAAGGTTGGCGGCTGGGGTGATGCTGTTGTAGCCATAACGACCATCTACAATCTTTTGGGAAGGCAGGCAGAATGAGGCCAAGTGTTGTTTGTCATGTGTTTGGGAGTGGGGAGGAAAAGGTTTGGGTTAATGAACTATGTGAAAGTAAGACTATAAACTTATTGCTAGAATTTTGTTTTTCATTTTCCCTATCTATTAGATAATTTTTTTTTTTCACAAGTAATTGGCTTTTTATCAGTTACCAGATTTTGATTACTTTTTCTCTTTATTTTTTCCTTCTTTATTTTCTTTTTGAGAATTAACAGGTCAAATTGACATTTCCAGAAATTCAGGGGGTCTAAAATTATATGAATTTTTCCCTCACATATTTATAGAGGTCAAATTCAGATTTTTCAAAATTTCAAAGTGGTCAGTAGCTTTGTCATTTCTTACAGACAAGTTGGGATATTGTTTGCGTAACGATAGAAAGGTGAAGAAGATGCTATTGATACCCTGGAGAAGGAGGTGATCATTCTCTGAGGAAACAGGAGATGATAGTTCGTCGTGATGGTGGAAGGCTGATCTTTCATAGGGAGAGGGGCATTGGTTTTTCTAATTGGATTATGGGCAATTATGCCTTAGTAGTTTTTTTGTATCATGTGACTGATTCCTTGGTATGCAATAGGGGCGATTATCTGATTAAATGGAATTAATTTTGTTGAGTTCAAGATGCATCCTGGTGGGAGTGGACTCAATTGAGTACGGCTCGAACCTGCAATAATCAGACAATTTTGACATAGCTTGTTAGATGATGAAAAAATTATGGAAGCTCTTATATAGCTCACCTGCCAATCCTTATTCCCTTATTCCACTACTGGCTGATGTATGTCCATTACAGTAAACTATCTATCATCTGATGTTAGCACTGTTATGTTTTCCGATTCTAGAAGAGAGAAAAAAGAAAGTTCTAGAAGAGAAAGGAAAAGGACCATTTGGAAAAATACTACTCCCTCCGTCCCTTAATTATTGTCTCATTTGACCCAGCACACAGATTAAGAAAAAACAATTGACTTGATTATTAATATTGGTATAATGTGTAATTTCCTTTAATGCCCATGTGTATGTGGTCCATAATTAAAGTAGGGGAAAAAGTAAGGGTAAAATGGTAGAAGTGATGTCCTAAAAAGGAAAGTTTTCAAACAAGACAATTATTTTGGGACGAACAAAAAAGGTTCGGAAGACAATAATTTAGGGACTGAGGGAGTATGTGTTTTTGTGGTGCAAAGCAGTGGGACTTAAAAATCTAGGGGAAAATCATAGATCTTAACAATCCACACATTACATGTATATTAATGACGAAGCATGGTAATTTATGTTTGAAAAAAAAGAAATCACACTTGTTCTAGCAATTGTGTCTTTCTTTCTTTCCAGTTACATTGTCGTGTCCATCCCTCACTTTTTAAGGAGCGTTTGCTTATTTACTTTTATGTGCTTGGCCCTGTGTATCCTTGATCTTAACTTCTCTTACCCTTTGTTTCCATCTAATCAGGGTTGCACATTATGGTGAGCTCGCCCCTGAATGTGTCCATGCATATTATAAATATGGGTGCGCCCTGCTGTACAAAGCTCAAGATGAGGCGGATCCGTTAGGTGCAGGTGCTGTGCCAAAGAAAGAAGTCAAATCTGGACCAGACTCTGAAAAAGAGGGATCGGTTAAGAGTGCCTTAAGCGGTGAAACTTCAGCAGCTTCTGTTTCAAGTAATGGTAAAGAAGAGAGTTCAAATTATCAGGAAGGAGTTCCAAATGATGGTCAGTAGCAGTACTTATTTTGTTTAGAACTTGGTTTCATGTCATGATCCTAGATAAGGTACACACATGCCTCCTTCAAATAATGGTCAATGTTTTCAAATAATTCATTAGACAGGTATTGCTCTAGTACTAACTTGACAATAGTTAGTGTTACACCTAAGGCTTTGAATCTTTATGCTAAGCCGTTACCCATGAATTTTGTGATGGAGTTCAAGTCTGTCTAGCTTTGGATGTGAAGGGAAAGTTGTAAAATTTGACTGGTGCATCTAGCTTATTATCACACCACACCGTAGATTCATGGATTGAACTCTGCAAGGTTCCATGGGATTCTCTTACTGAGGGAAACTAAAGTATTAGTGGAAAGGGAAATGGTTTGGTAAGGATAGTTCATTGAATTGGATTGAGTAGCTGGAGAAAGTTGGAAACTTCATACCTATATTATTTAAAATTGGAAAGTCAAAACCTTAATTATTGGATAAAACCTGTGGAATGTTGTTTATAGATGAAAATTCATGCCCATGCAGATTTTCAAACTTACAGCGTGCACCATGTTAGATGTTGTTTACATGTTCTTTTGCTGCCTATTCTTGAAAAATAGGTGAAGATGGTGAAGATCAAGAAGAAGATGAAGATGAAGAGGGAAGTGATGCTGAGGATCTGGCTGGAGCTGACGAGGATGAGTCTGACCTGGATTTGGCGTGGAAAATGCTGGATGTTGCAAGGGCAATTGCTGAAAAACACCCAGAGGACACAATGGAGAAAGTGGATATACTATCTGCTTTGGCGGAGGTTGCTCTGGAAAGAGGTCTGTTTTTATTTGTTTACTTAGACGTGATAAATATGATTTTTTGTCTAAACGTGATAACAGTTTGTGTGTGTGTGTGTTTGCAGAGGATCTTGAAACCTCCCTCAGTGATTACTTGAAAGCATTATCCATTTTAGAACGCCTGGTGGAACCAGACAGTCGACATATAGCTGAACTGTATCCTTTTGTAGTATTTAAAGCTCTTATGTAACTTGAAGCAATGGCTGTCAGATACCAAATAGTGGGGTATTATTTGGACAGTCGGCACATAGCTGAATTGCGACCTTTTGTAATATTGAAACTGTTTCTCTGGTACACTTCCTTAACATAGAAAAATTCCAGAAATTTCAGGATATGCTTGTGCCTAGAAATCTCTTCAAAGGCTCAGGAAGCTATACCATATTGCCAAAAGGCAATTTCAGTTTGCAAGTCTCGACTGCAGCGTCTCATGAATGAAGCAAAGACAGGTTCAACAGCAACATCAGCTGATCCTGAATCAAACCTTGCTGTCCAACACTCTTCCAGTGCATCCTTGGCAGTAGATTCTGACAAAGGTGGAGAAATTGAAGTCCTCACTAGCCTGTGTAGTGAACTGGAAAAAAGGGCAAGTGTTACGAAACTCCCTTGGGATATTACTAGCATTAACAAGTTTGCTGTCTTAATGCCAAATAAAATGTGATTCTTCCCGTTTGCAGCTTGAAGATCTCCAACCTGTTGCCTCAAATCCAAAATCTATACTGTCAGATATCCTGGGCATGGTGGCAGCAAAGGCTAAAGGTGGAGTGAGTGGTTCTTCGGCGTTAATGAGCTCTTCACGAATCGGTACTGCTAACAGCAGTGGAAATTTTGAGTCTCCTACTGTTTCCACTGCCCACACAAACGGTTCTGCAGGAGTAACGCATCTTGGTGTGGTGGGAAGAGGAGTCAAGCGAGTGGTGATGAACTCGGGTGTCAACGAGCCTAACCCTGCGAAAAGACCTGCACTAGATCCATCTGCAAATAATGGTGATGGCAATGCGTCTTAAACTCCGTGTCATTCTGAGGTGACAAAAATAGCTAGTTAATGACAATACTGGTACCTGAAATCTGATCACATTAGGATCATGGATGAGCCTGTTGTGTGTAATTGTTGCATGCTTGCAGCCAAGGGTTGTGTAGGTTGGGATGTGGTGCTTGTTGTTTGGGATCTTTTCTTCGCCTCTACACTGAATGGTTATATCCATTGGAAATCTCTTGATTATGGTTTGATTATTTTGATTTCCAATCTAACGTGTGTGCTTTTTTGCATGTATGCTTACTCTATAATTCGTATGCAGTAATTTTTTCAAGGGTTAAATGCATCACTAGTTCTTATACTTCACAATTTTTTAGCATTAATCCCTGATATTAAAAAGTGAAAATTTGGGTTTAAAGTACACTATTTTTGTTCGTGATCTCTTTGTTTGATTCGGTCGTTAACTCACTATGTGTTGTGCACGTGAATTTTCTTAGGGCAATAAAGTAAATTCTATTTTTAATTTTTAAATATCTTTTGATTAATTTTTCACCACCACTGTCATTTTTGTTTGTGGGCCATCCCTTCTTGTAAAGAAAGCATCAATTCACTCTCATCAATTCACCGTCATTATCGTGTGAGCCACTACTGTCTTATCCACCTAGATGGCGGATCCTCCACCACCTCCTTCTGATAACCAAATTCGCCACCGTCATCACTATTGCCGCCGCCCCTCTGCTTATTCAAAAACTGCGAATCCTCCACCACCTCCTTCTGATAATCAAATCTAGTCTCGTTGGTGCCAGAGATTCGTCTGCTATCCCTCCAAAACTCGTAATTGGACGTTTCAGGCCAAATATTACTCCTAGACGATAAGTACAAGAAACACCTCAGTTCGTTGTACTTTAAACAAACCCAGACCACCGATGACTCCACCGTCGCAAACCACCACTCACTTGGGTGGGTAACCTTGATGGGGTTCGGCCTCAATTGACTTTGACTTTGACGATGAAGATGATGATCGAATCGAGATGAAGGTAAAGTGTTTTCTATAGGGTTGGGTTTGTCTGAGAAATGGGAATGGGCAAGGGTATGGAGATGGTGATTTCACGGCATCCAACGGAGAGAGAGAGAGAGATGAAGGCTGCAACCACGGTGACCCAGCAGTGGGTGGAGGCAAGGGCTCGGGCAAAAATAGATGAGACTTTTGGTCTTGGATGGGAGCATCTTACGTTGAGAGAGAGAGAGAGAGAGAGAATAAATATTTAAAAATTAAAAATTGAAGTTACTTTTTTGTTCTAAAAAAATCCACGTGCGCAGCACATGGTGAGTTAACGACATTCAACAAAGGGACCATGGGCGAACAAAAATAGCGTACTTTGGACCCAAATTTTTACTTTTTTAAATAAGAAATTAATGCTAAAAAGTTGTCAAGTACAGGAATTAGTGTGCATTTAACCCTTTTTTTTTTAATCCAAGTTTGGGTGTAATGGTACTGTCGTTGGGAACATGGAATAAATCTGAAAGATGATGATGTCGTAATCAACTTAGCACTCTAGACAGTACAATGCCATATTAGGTATTGCACTCTTGTTCGTTTAAATCTATGTTAGATCACATCGATTATACCATCATCTTAGTCCGTGGAAACCTCATTGGCCTTCATCTTAGTCCTTGGAAACCTCATTGGCCTTCTTTCTGAACACAATCAAATAGAAGCAGTGGCATCTATCCATCCGAATATCCTTTTAGTCAAACTGCATGCCCTGCCCCGGCCAGAATCTTATTAGTGCAAGAAAGGAACGATTTTAGTATTGCTTCTGTTTTTGTCTAATATGGACCTTCGTATTAAAAAATATATTCTTAATTAAGCATTGATTCCTTATCCAAATGAGTTGAAACATGTGAAATTGTTGGGAAGCGGCGGCAAGTTGCTAGACCTACTTTGTTGTCTTGAATAGCTCTATACGTTGGTATATAGATGACTCCGAGTTTAGTTTGATTGATTTCAACACAATCACCAGCTTGATAAGTAGTACAGTAGCATTGTAGAAAGGTGGCTGTCACATCCACGGCCGGAGTGCGACAGGGATGGAAAAAAATGGATGGCATAGTATAGGAATTTTTTTGCTATTATGCCAAAGTACAGGGACATTTGGTGCATTTTATCCAAAATAAAATTAGTAAACTTATTAAAAAAATAGATACTCACTTAGAGACAAGTAAATTTTGAAATGAGAGTATATTTTTGGGACAAATCAAAAATAAAATTAAAAATATTATTTTGAAAAGGAAGGGGTAGAATTTAATCGTGCTAATCACTCTTGAATTCGTTCTTGTTGGCTCATGGATAAACTTAATTTGTAATCAGGCATCCATCGTTTTAGAATCAAAAAAGTTTCAGGATATTTTAAATAATAAGTTTTTTGTTAACATCTAGGGTATTCTGGAATTAGAAACATTACTTTCAACCATCAAAGCTGCTAAATAGATCCAGACAAGGAAAAAAACAAAAAAAAAAAACACGATGTGTTACAATGCCAAATGAAAACAAAAGCGTTACTTTCAACGCTAATATAGTTCACAAAGGAATCCCAAGTAAAGACAAAGGTCGTTGCCTTCAAGGTGTTACATCTCTGCTATAAAAGTGAAATTTTGCAAGCATCAAATTCAGACCAAAACATTTGAAACATAAGATAATTAGAGTACTTGGTAGAGAAAAGGTTAAGAAGCAAGTATGTGTTATAGGGTGGATTGTAAGAAGTGCGGGAAGTACTCGTGGGGTGGGTGCGGGGAGCACTTGACCACTCTCTATGCCAGCATCGAGAAAGGCAAGCACTGCATGTGCCGTGCTTGGCCTGGGGTCGTCATCCCGCCTTCTCATGATCATGAAGCTTCTTCAACGACTGATGAGAAATCGTCACCAGCAACTGCTTCAACTACTACTACTAAAGGTAAATATATTTTCAATTTTAATTAACAACTAACAATCCGATAATTAAATAGAAGGATTCTCTAGCTCGGGTCATTAAATTTAAATAGACTAGCTAGTTTTACATGAACTTAACTCACTCCCGTCCCGTGATTATTTCTCTCTTTATATATATATATATATATATATATATATATATCTTAAATTAATCTTAAAAAGTCAAAGTTTTAATCCAATCAATCCCGTTGTGCAGGATAAGATGATTGTTTGTTGGGATGAGAGGCCAGCAGATGCAATGTGGGGCATTAGCTTGGCTTAATAAATAAGAAGTGCTACTTGCTAGTAGTATGTATTTACTTGTAAACTTTGGTTTGGAAAGTGTTAGTATTAGTAGGAATATTAATAATGTACTAATAATGGATGGTCAATATCGAGCGTTGACCAACATTGTTGCCTTATAATGAGGTTCAAATTGTTTCGATACATATCTTTTTTATACCTTTGTGCAGGGTGCCTTATTTTTTATTTTTGTTTATTAAAGTTAAAATGCACTAATGGTTGTGGGGTTTGTGCTATTTTGGCTTTCTTAATTTGTCATGGTTCTTGTGCTCTAACTTTTCTTTCCAAACCCCGCGGTTCCAATTTTTTAATATATATATATATATATATATATATATATATATATATAGAGAGAGAGAGAGAGAGAGAGAGAGAGAGAGAGAGAGAGAGAGAGAGAGAGAGCAGGGTCACCACAGTGACACCCCTTAAATACATGGTAGGGCCGCTCTAAGATTGAAAAGCTAATACTTACCGCATGCAGTTTCTCAGAGGGTTTGTGTTAATTTTTTGTACGAGTAATGCTATAAGTATTTAAAGAGTATTAAATTTTTTGTATCAAATGATGTGTTATCTGATGTGGCAGCTGATGTGATACATTAACTATGATTTTTAATTTTGTTTTTTTGTACCATATCAGCTGATGTGATAGTTAACACATCATTTGGTATAAAAAATTTGGTACTCTTTAGGTACCCATAGCATTACTTTTTCTGTATAGTATGTCGGACCACCACCATTAACGGTGGTGGCGGAAGTGAAGATTGTTGTGTTGTGTGAGAGGGAGAGAAAGACAGTTAAGGTAGATAGAGACAGAGGAGTTACGAGAGAGAGAGAATTGTTATTGATGTTAGATTTGATTGCATCATAAGCTATATACATATACACTCTAAAAAAAAAAAAAAGGGCCTTTTGGGCAAATGGGCCTCTAGGGCCTAATACAAATACGTACTTTAACACTTCTCCTCAACTCGTACACATAACTTTTGTGAAATGTTCGAGTTAGAGAGATGCAAACAAATGAGCCGCTTGGGCAAATGGGCCTCTAGGGCCTAATACAGATAATATCTTCAACACGAAGACAAGCAGGTTGTGCGGAGCCCATAAACAGATCACCCTGAACAATTGTAAAAGCAGAAAATGTTGAGAAGCCCAAAGAGGAGCCAATCCCCGAAAAGCTCACTCAATAATTGGTAAATAGAAGACAAAGAAGTAGCCCAAACCGAACTTTTTATCCTCAAAAGCATCTTCTTAATTGAAGAAGTTAAAAGTCGTGGATCGAATACCATCCACAAAGAGATATGTCAACAAAGTCATTATTTGACTTTGGTAATCAAAGAAGAGTTTCAGCAAATATTTCTGAACTTAAATTTGAGTGACTCATCGACTTGGTGAGTCTACTCAGAGTAACCAGATTTTCAACCAAGTCAACTTGGTGACTCAAAAGCCTTAACTCATTGAGTGTTTTCTTTTTCAGGCATCTGAAGGGAATTATTTCCCTTCGACTTGACCGCTTCCAGTTGTTTCTTAAGATCAGAAGTCTCCAATCCCAACAAATATTATTAACACACAAATTGTAACCTGGGCCGTTGTTAATCGGCCACGAAGTATTCTGAGATAGCATGTCACGACCCGACCCAAGATCCTATATGGAATCTCGTTCGGTCCGTGAGACGGGACACAAAATGCACAATTTCAAAATCACTTTTCATGCAAAAACCCTGTAATGCAAATGTATGTTTGTTTTAAAACCAAAACGTCACATAGCGGCCACACAAAAGCCGGAAGAGAACACATGATATAACCAACGAACCCACGAGACAAGAAGCTCGGGCTTAACATGTGACATCATCAGAGTGCGCGAAAATGTAAGAATAAGTAACATTTACAAAAGCCTGACAACCATGTCGGCATCTACAAAAGAATATTGAATGAACAACAAGTACGGGACTTCTACCCAACTTTACAATGTTTAAATAACAAGTGTACCCTCGGCCTCACCAAAAGAAAATACCAAGGCTCACAGAGTACTACCAAAAGACTGACTGACGAATACACCGGGCAACGAACGATCACTGAGGGTTTCTTGCAGGCTCGGGATCTAAGGAAAACAATAAACAATGGACGGGGTGAGTTATAAAACTCAATAAGCTACTAATGCAACAAGATGGCATGCTAGATGCAAACAATAATAAGAATCATGTATATATATCATGGTTAGCATAATATAACCACTTCTAAACATCATCAAGTCAAATAACTCATTGTACCAGTCACGTTGCATGCATCTCACGTAGGTGCAATATGTAAACACATATAAAAGGATACCGTCGAGGTACACCTCCGACATACCAACTTCCAACCAACCAACCATATAATACCCATGAAGATACCGTTGATGTCGTACCCGATCATCGAACCAAATAATAAACCAAAGTGAACCGTTTTCCGTATCCACGTCGACGTGAAGACTCGGTCCCCAACGACCCGAGAAACAGTCACGGTATAGCTTACCAAGGTCGCGTTTATTCCGTACAACACTTAGCGCTATAACCCCTACCGTGGCCAACGGTAGGCGAGGCCTGTATTGGCCTTCGGCTATTACGTAGCCCGGCTCACGCAATAACCGAGCGTCAATACACCTCCAACAAATATGCCATGGACTTAAACAATGCTCAAGTAGATGTTTACTCGACACATTAACTAATCAACCAAATGTTCAAGCAATGTTTACTTAACATTAAATAGAAGTGTTATACTCCAAAGTAGGGAGTATAACGACCATAATAACAACATACTAACGTGTACCATAACATGCCAACATTAAATCCAACACAATACCATTATACGTGTATCGCGCAACCAATCGCCCAACGGGTCTCTCGAGCATCCAAAGAGCTCACAAAACACACACGTGGTCACATTCATTATCAAACCCTAATCGACTCCGTTAGAGTCATTTTAGGTTACTAGTGTTGTCGAGTTACGAAAATGGTCTTGCACTTTAATCCTAGCACATTAACGCCCAAATTCGAGTTCCCAATGACGATTTACAAGTCTCAACATATTTCACAACCCCAACACCACATTTCATGGCAAAATCACAAGTTCACATTTCTAGCATGGTAAATATACTCATTTGAAGTTTAAAATGTCATATGAGACATAAAAGATGAAGAAGAGGGGGTAGTAGCTTACCTCTTGATGAAATAGACCAAGGAGGGAGGATTTGAGTCAAAGGTGATGTCTCCTCTAGTCACAAAGGTCTCAAAATGTTGAATCTCTAACTTCCAAGCTTGAAATCTTGAGAAATCAACATACACTCCCTAAAAACGTGGGTAGAAGTGAAAACTCAAGAATCCACCATGAGATGAAGAGTTTGTTCGGTTAGAAACGTTTACCTAGTCGAGCTCTACACTCCCGCGAAGACGGATCGTGATTCCGACTCCGAAAGATCAAGTTGTGGCAAGATTACTCCACAACTCTTCCTTGGACTCTCTCTACACTCTCTTTCTATGTTTGGGTGAAATGGGGGAGAAGTGAGGGAGTTTGTGGTCTTCCAAGGGTGTTTATGTGGCTGAAAAATGGGTCTCTCTCGGGTTGATGACGTAGCAGCACCCCAGCCAACCAATTCCAAGTTTTAGAAAAATCGAAATTCTCGGGTGAAGGTGGGCAAGCGCGGCCGCTAGGCGGCCGCCGCTTCCGAATTTTCGGTTGATGTTTCGTTCTGCGCGCGGCGGCCGCCGGTTCCGAATCTCCGATTTTTCGCAAAGTGCCCCGAAACACTCCCGAAATGATCCTTAATGATCCCAAGGTGATTCTAAGTCTACGGGAAGGTCAAAACACTTAAGAAAAGTGCCGCGAGCGAACCGTAAAAGTGCAAGAAGTTCAACACATTTAAAGTATGTTAAATCACAAGAATCAAATGATGGTTTAAACATTTAAAACACATAGAATGCAACATGAAGATGCTATATACCATGTATAATATGTTCAAGAAATGTTTATAAGGTTTATTCAGTGTGACACGTGTAATAATCGTGAATGAAATGGATGACGTGTAAGATGCAAATGAAGCGGGCGTTACATAGCAAGCACAGGGAAGAGAGAGTTTGCAGACAAACAAAACCAGATATTTTCAATAGCTGAATTATCGAAAAACCCAAGAAACAGAATTCATGATTTTTCAAACCAAAGAAATCAAACAAATCCTAGATGAATTTGGAGAGAATTTGGGGGGTTTCATGAATGGATTGGCCAGGGAGGAAAACGGTGAGCAAGAACCCTAGAAAATTACAACAGAGCAAATCGGAGATGGTGAAGAATGCGATTCAGCGGTAGAGCAAGAATGGGGTTGACTTGTCGAGAAAATGTTGAAACCGCTATTAATTTTTATATTTGAATGGAAGAAGGTTGGTAGCGTTAGTGGTTGCGGCGGCTCCAGTTTCCATGGCGGGTGGTTTGTCAGTTACTGTTTCGCTGTTTGTCTTGGAAGGTGAATTGCAGAGGCGATTACTGAGAAGGTTGGTATTTCAAAATCCATTCGAGAGATATTAGGTTGTTTTGCTGAAGCGAATTTGGAATGAAATCACAGAGAACAGATCAACCTGGCTCTGATACCATGTTAATTTTCTGTATTGAAAGTATACCGGACCACCACCATTAACGATGGTGGCCGAAAATAAATGCTGTTGTGTTGTGTGAGAGGGAGAGAAAGACAGTTAAAGGAGAGAGAGACAGAGGAGTTAAGAGAGAGAGAGAGAGAGAGAGAGAGAGAGAGAATTGTTATTGATGTTAGTTTTGATTACATTATAAGCTATATACATATACACTCTCAAAAACATAAATGGGCCTCTTGGGCAAATGGGTCTCTAGGGCCTAATACAAATACAAACTTTAACAGTTTGGTAATTTGGGATTGAGATTCTCTTCTCTATTTTCTGTTAATTGGAGTGATATTTTATTTAGGGTAATGATACACATAGTAAAAAATTGATCATGAATTTTAAAGCCTACACATATGGCACAAGGAGATTAAAGTGTTTTAGTTAAAGAGAGAAAGAGAAAGAGAAAGGGAGAGGTGAGTGGATGTATCATTATCCTTTTATTTAATGTATAATTGAATAATTGACCACATCTCCATTTTACTCAAGTATCAAATAATGAATGTCTGTAAATTCATTCGTATTAAAATATTTGATGCACATTATGCAACATATATTAAGGAGGAATATTTGTGTCCAACAACGTATTAGGGCTATCTATATTTGCATTATATTTTGGTATCTGGTAGTAGTCGGGTTAGTTTATAAGCGGTTCAAATGATTTACTCCCTTGTTCCATCTAAAGAGTACACATTTAAAAATTTTAATTATTAAGGTATATATTAGTATCATTAAAGTTGGTACAAAAATATTTGAGCACAATCAAGATGATTACAGCACAAGTAGAATGTAAAGATGAAAAATTATGAAAATCGTAAGTAATTTTATTGAAATGGACTTTAAGTAAAATATTCCAAAATAATATGATGGACTCTTTGTATGAAACAGATGAAGTATCACTTAGAGATGGGTTAAAAGTAATTAATCCAGTCACATGGGTGTTAATAAATTCATAGAAAAACATTTCTTGTAGATTGTTCTCAGGAGAACTCAACTTCATTTCTACTCTATTCCGCCTACATGAAGTTAGTTTATGACTGGCCATCATTCAACCCGTGATTAAAATTAAAAAGGCCAGCCAAACCCTACTTATGCCAAATCAAAGGGTAACGGAAGGAAGGAAATTAAGAATTACCTATCATTTTATTCATGCACCACCTCCTTCAATGATTACTGATCTCTCTAGCTTAATTTTAATTTATGCTAACACATGAATCGGCCGGCCAGTCAAAAAAACCTATATTCAACTCCACTCTCTCTGATCACTTGTCAGCTAGCTTAAACAAATCAGAAAATAAGTTAGTAGCAATTTGATTGTAATTATTTTCTCCGTTACTAGATTGATTCTCTCATCTCCATCGCATTTACTTTCAATTTTATCGGCAACAATTAATTTTTATTTGCTTGCCTTCAATAGGTCTCCACAACATAAGTACCCAAACCTGACTGAATCCAACTATCTCATCACCTATAGTCGTCGGACTTGACTAAGAACTTAATTTGCGTAAATGTAATATTGTGTTTGTTTCGAATTCGGTCGTTAGCACAATGTATCTATCTATTTCCTTTATGCGGTGTGATTGTTTATAATTGTTAGCCAAAGTCGTATGTAATTACAAGGAAATTATACCACATGATAATTCAAGATGATGATGAACAAGGTTACAACAAAAAGGAAACACCGAAACTACTTCACCTCACCTCACGCCACATTATTATGATGATGATGATGATGATATATATATATATATATATATATATATATATATATAGGGCACATTAATGTGTGTGCAAGGATCAAAGGAGGTAGTAGATGTGTTGTTATCAATAACAGGCCACCACATTCAATGCTTTTTTGGGTGGGTTCTCATAATTGAGACCAGATTTCAAACAATCAAAGTCTGTCATTGGAGCCGTTTTTTCAAAATTCAAGGAAAAAAAGAAGTCATTCAAATCATGAATGACTAACTTAGAAATTTTAGTATGAATTCCCTCTATTACACTAGTTTAGTTGTCTAATTCAGTACTGGCCTCTTATACTAATTAAGTTTAGCTGCCAAAAAGCAAGTTTCGGTGGTTAATGTGGCCCAACTTCTTTGATAATCTATTATTATTATTATCTTATAATTTCATATTATTTGGCTGGCTCCATTAATCAAATTTGATTAGATACCCTAGTGACCTAAAGGCAACAAAAGATGTCGGGTGGGGGAGGGAAAGGGGGTTGTCATTTAGCATAAAGCATAGAGGGAGAGACAAAAGAGTCACTTTGGTCGGGAGGGTGTCATTTAGCATAAAGGAAGGTGTCATTTAGCACCTTTGTATTTTAATTGCATATCGCCAATAATAATCATTTACTTTTGCACAAATTAACACACAAACGTTCATAATCCATAACATGACAATCGAAATGCAATGAACCGCCGTATCTAATGTCCAAATAAGTTCCTCCGTTCATATTTCAACTTGTAATTATGAATATTATCTGTTTTTTTTACCCAAATTTCATCCCCAAGTCTTGATTTAAAACTTCTTCGCGTAGTAACATTATTATCTTAGGCATCATATTGTCCTCCAAAAAATGAAAGAAAATCAAAGCACAATAATTACTGAAAGGAAGATCAGCTTCCCTATTTTGATGGCAATGTTGGACAAAAATGTCAAAATGAGAGTCTGGTTAAGGATAATTGTTGACAACATGACTGAGGTTAGGAGGGCCATAGATATCATGTTACCCTACCCAAACCCACCGTACCCTTATTGTTAAAATTATATGACCTAGCAAAAAGGAAATGTAATTTAAACAACCAGTTGGCAAGCAATGTGCTTGTTTTGGTGATCATCATATCATAATGCAATCTCTTACGACTATAAAATCCATAAAAACTATTTTTTTAACTCTACTTTTTCTAAAATCCCTCCCTATTTTCTTTTCCCCCCCCTTGACATTTTAGAGGGAGAGAGAGAGAGAGAGAGAGAGAGAAACAGAGAGGATTCTCACCTGATTCCTTCTTAAAGGAAGAAATTTTGGAAAAGAAATCATCACAGTGATCCCCCTTTTTCCACAGTTGTTCAAAGCCCCCTTTGTCCACTCTAGAGTTCCCCAAACTCATTTTCCCCTTTTTCATATTTTCTACATGATTTTTCAACAAACACAATCATAACACATTCGTCTTCTCCAAGTTCAAAATCGAAGCTCGATTTCTTCACTTGAAAGCCTGATTCCTCTCCATAATCAATGGATCTCGTGTAGTCTGTTGTTTCTGCAATTTTAGTTTCGCAGCCAAATTGATTTCGAGAAGCAATGGCGGCCGAGAAGCCAAGTTCTAAGGGTCAGGCATGGTAAGTAAAACGCCACCTCCGGCTGCTATTCTGCTACTACTACCCTGAATATATATATATATACATATATATATATATATATATACATATATATTTTTATGTTTTCTTGTTCGCAATGTGAATAGGTTTTGCACCACCGGACTACCGAGCGATGTCGTAATCGATGTAGAAGATATGACATTCCATCTTCACAAGGTCTGCTTAACTGAGAATACTGATTTGCTTTGTTTGTTTTTCCTGACTATATCTAACTAAATGTTTAATGAATATGTTCAGTTTCCTTTAATGTCCAAAAGTAGAAAGCTTCACGAGCTGATTACGGAGCAAGAGACAAACCCTACCGCTAGACTCCAAACCAGAACTGAAGAAGACGACGGCGCTCATGGCGAAGAGATCGAAGAGGAAGAGGACGAAGTACAGTACTGCCACATCTCGCTCCCGGATTTCCCGGGAGGTTCTGAGACATTTGAGACCGCAGCCAAGTTCTGTTACGGCGTCAAAATCGAACTCTCGGCTTCAAACGTTGCACCACTCCGTTGCGCCGGAGAAATCTTAGAAATGACCGAGGAGTATTCTGAAGAAAATCTCATTTCCAAAACTGAGAGATTTCTTTCCCAATCAGTCCTCAAAAGCCTAAAGGATTCCATCAAAACGCTGAACTCATGCGAGCAATTGATTCCGTTGGCTGAATCTCTTGGCATTGTTCAGAGGTGCATTGACTCGGTTGCAGCTAGGGCTTCTAGTGCGGATCCGGCTTTATTTGGGTGGCCGGTGAACGAAACAACTGCAAAGACCGGCGGTTCTGATAGTGCCTCGAGAAGGAAGGGAACCGGTAGAGGCACCGGTGGTGCAACAGAGTCTTGGTTTGAAGAACTAGGCTTGCTCAGTCTCTCCTTGTTCAAGCGTTTGATTCTTGCAATGAGAGCTCAAAATCTAAGTCCAGACATCGTTGAGAATTGCCTGATATACTATGCCAAGAGATACTTTCCAGGCATCTCTAGGTCTACAAGGAAGCAGCCTTCATCATCCTTTATACCTTCGGAGGATGAACAGAAGGAGCTTCTGGAAACAATTACAACAAATCTTCCAGAAGAAAATTGCTCCAGATCTTCGATGGCAATAAGGTTATATTTCGGATTATTGAGGACAGCAAACATTTTGAATGCTTCGGAAGCTTGTCGAGCCGCTTTGGAGAAGAAAATCGGATCACAACTTGAACAGGCAACACTGGACGATCTTCTAATTCCGAGCTATTCGTACTTGAATGAGACGCTGTATGATATCGAGTGCATCGAACGGATTTTAGGTTACTTTCTCCATGGATTGGAGGAGAGATCCGCAAGCAGAATCGAAGGTGAAGACGAGAACAGTGGCGTTAGATCAGCGGCCTTAATGCTTGTCGGAAAATTGATCGACGGTTACTTATCGGAAATTGCCTCGGATGCAAATTTGAAACCGGAGAAGTTTTACAAATTAGCGGTTGGTTTGCCGGAGCAAGGCAGGCTCTTCGACGACGGCCTTTACAGATCAGTTGATGTCTATCTCAAAGTATGAATTTGCTTAAGTCAAGAAAATTAGTTTATTTAGTTAGGTCGTGTTCGTATTAATCTTTTTCTGACTCGCCAATGTTTGCAGGCGCATCCATGGATAACGGAGGCGGACCGGGAGAAGATTTGCGGGGTAATGGACTGCCAGAAATTGACTTTAGAAGCGTGCACTCACGCGGCACAAAACGAGCGTCTACCATTACGCGCAGTAGTCCAGGTTCTGTTCTTCGAGCAGCTTCAGCTCCGCCATGCAATCGCTGGAACTCTGATTGCTGCCGGCGACGTCGCACCGTCGGACACCGAAAGGCCATTGAATATCCAACGGGAAGAACACGAATCGGAGCGAGGGGAAGAGGACGAGGGGGTGGTTGAGGGAGATGCCGCAGCACGACGTGGGCAGGGGAACACGTGGAGGTCTGCAGTGAGGGAGAATCAAGTGCTGCGACTGGACATGGATAGCATGAGGACGCGGGTGCACGAGCTGGAGCGTGAATGTTCCACTATGAAGAAGGCGATTGAGAAGATAGACAAGTTGGGTCCAGCAAACGGGGGTTGGAGAAGGTCGCTCACGAAGAAGTTTGGGTGCAAGTTTAAGACGCAGGTGTGCGATTCGCATGAACCAACGGTTGTTGAAGCTAGAAAGGGCCGTACTCATCGCTATCAATAGATAGTACGCATCTGTTGAATCAATTAGTTTACAACTTAGATTTTAATTGAATTTTATTTGTGAATCAATTGGTCTTTTTCAGTTATGTTTCAGGCTCATTTAGTCGATGATAGTTCGTATTCCTTCTTTTAATTGAATAAACTAATACTCAGTTCCTAAATTGATGTTTTGTTTATTATTATTTTTTTTGTATTTTTAAACACAAATTTAATTTATATTTTTAAACTATTTTAAAAATTATAAAATACATGACTTGTAATACTTATTATACCACCACTGAATTATCCAATTATTCACATCTTTTAAGGATAAAACTCAAAAAGAGTTCCACTGGGGGGAAAGCCAAAAAGGGGGAGGCGAAGTGGAAACTGAAATGTTGGGTGTGTTTGTTTGTTAGCATGCAATGCATGTCAAGTTTGGGAAGGAGCTAGTAACGAGAACATCTCTCTCCAGTGGATAAAAAGTTAATCCAACGTATCACGTTATCATTTCATAAATTTATTTATTTTTATAAATAAATCTTTAAAAATTTTATTGCATGAAATCACTATTAAATATTTTATTTTTTAATAATATACATATAAAAGTAATTACTTTATTTCAAAAAGTAAATATATTATTTTAAAAATAATAATTAGTTTTTAGAAAAATCATATTATGTCTACCAAATATTTCATTTATTATATTATATTTTTTAAAAATATTTTTTTAGTATAATAATATTTATTAAAAATTAATACAAAATTATAACGAACATAATTGAAAATGCATATAAAATTAAATTACAAAGTAATAAAATACTAATAAAAAGTACTAAATTGATACAATTTAATTTTCATTGTTATTATCTTTGAAACATTTCTAAATATATTTCACCAAGTCGAATTGAAATTTTTGATCTACTTCACGGTCATATAGCAAATCAGGTTGTATAAACTAAGAATAGAGATGCAAAATTTGTGTCAAATAACAATGGAGCAAGAAAATGAGACTAAAATATCAAGATGATCATTGTACTTTTAACTTTTATTCATCAAGGTTAAAGAAAAAAAAATTCTATTACGTTTTTAATAAAACCGTTGAAAACTTGGCTACCTTGGAGGTGCTCTGAGAACATTTTTGTTTGATTGTGGGATTACAGGATGAATATTTTAGGTACAGGAAGGCGACTGCACTAGGAGTGATATGATTACTGTGTTCCAAATAGTCTACGTCAAATGTACTATTTTTCCCTCTCCCTAAATTATTATCTTTATTTTATTTTTTGTTCATATTTAAATAGTTTTGTTTAAATTTTTTTTTTAATATTACATTTACTATTTTATTTTTATTTTTTCTTTCTATTTTAATTATAAGTCACATACATATAAAAATTAAAAAAAACAATATACTATAATAATTATACCAATATTAATAGTCAAATTAATTTTTTTTAATTCATGTATCAATCAAACAAAACATAAATTAGTGACGGAGCTAGCATTTAAAAAAATTGTTGATTGATTAACATAGACGTTTAAGTAGATGGGACCAAATAATGGGGCAGAAAGATATGTTGGTTCGGTTCAGTGGCCAAAGCCAACTGTATTTTCCAGACATAGATATTAGTATCTCACGAGTCACCACTCACATTTATGCTATGAGATGCTAGCTTGAGTTTGAATTTATACACCGGTACTTAAGTGTCGGTGTATAACACCAACCCTAATAATTTGTAAGTAATTAATGATAATATCATTAATAATTAATATTTTTTTATTTAATATCTCATAATAATTGAACAATTTTCAATTACCTAAAATAATCTCTTTCAAAATAAAGATTATCACCACCCTTTCTCTTCCAATCTCTCAATTAAAACGTGAAGGTTTCTTCAAATTATCAACATTATCGATAATGTCATTATCGATCCGTCATTAAGGTTTCTTCACCATTGATCATGCAAAAAAGGTTGAAGGTGACCACGTCTGATCCACGTGTGTAGTCTAGTAGGATTTCGGCTTGCGTTGCAGGGATTGCCTTTGAAGTCTAAGTAGCTTGAAACCTGTGATCAACAAAGAACACCGTAAAGGGGGCTAGGTTGTCCCAGCGATAATCCTCAGGCGTGAGAATTAGCAATACTTCAGAGATGTAAGGCTAAGAGAGTATATTGTAAACAAGTAATTTGTATGTACCTTATGATGCCTGTGAGGGTGTTTATTTATAAGGAGATGAGTCATAATCCTTATTGGTTCCGCGGCCGGAATGGTAGAGATATGATCAATTTTCATGTCTTTCGGATTACGTTTCCTTGTCTGCTTATGACTGATGTATATAGAGTTGCAATAAGACTCTTCCCAAGCTGGGTTAATTCCTTGAAGAACTCTGTTTTAGCCGAGCTGAGAGGGTCACGTCGAGGTCGGCCTGGTATGCGCCTAGGTCATTCGATGGTATTGTGGTCGACCTGATATGTCTTCAGGTAGCATGGTGGGCCCCTGTAGTCAGCGTGCTAGGAGATTATACTGGTGGAGTAGGCGACCTGACGTAATATGATTACCAGGTCGTTATATTGACAGGAGTGTATGCCACCTCGGCACATGTCCAGCTGGCGCCTCTGATGCCGCGTGTCTGCCACGTGTCAAGCTTAGGGTTGAGGTCGTTCAGTAGCTCCCTACTTCTCAAGGAGAGGATTTATCCTCGAGATGTGAAGTAAATATGCGAAGTGTCGAGCTGGTCTCTTTTCACGCAAGGTCACATGATCTTAGTTCTACTTTTGACTGCTATACTTTCCTTGGGAATCGTGCCCATTTATTGGACACAAAGTTCGTGTTTTGTCAGACGGCGCATCTTTTCAATTTTTGAATTTTGGCGGTAGTCATTTTTGCTTGCAACGGCGTCGTATCGAGGTCCGCGTGCTTTTGTATGGGTCAACCCAGCCATACCGAGTCCCCTATATAAGTGATGACTTCACTGTTCATGTTCATTTTACCAGAAACTTCAAACTTTTTCGGCGACCAGGCGATTTCCGGCGATCTTTCCGTCTTTCAAAAAGCTTCAGATCCCAAGCCTATTCTCCGTATTTCTTTGCATCTTCCGAATTTTAAGTTAGTTTCCTTTGATCCTTACTCCATTTCTTTTCATTTGTGGCCTGTTTCTTGTTTATTTTTCTGTTTTAATCCTTTGTCGGTGACCGGCCGAATTTTGGGTAGGGTTTCGGCGAGTTTGAATTTTAGGGTTTCGGTGAGTGTTTGTCCGTCCTGTAGCTTTCGTCCAGGTCGATCTGTCCAGTAATGGCGGGCTGCCCAGATAAGTTTTCAGCTCGGCAAAGGCTTTATCACATTCTTCATTCCAGGCGAACCTCTTGCTTCCTCTCAGTGTTTTGAAGAATGGAAGGCTCTTTTCTGCTGACTTTGCTATAAATCTCCCCAATGCCGTGATTCTTCCATTCAGTCGCTGAACTTCTCTAATCGAGCTGGGAGCTTTCATGTTGACAAGGGCTTGGATTTTTTCCGGATTGGCCTCTATATCTCGCTCATTCACCATGTATTCCAGGAATTTTTCTGTCTTCACTCCGAAAGCACATTTTGCTGGATTGAGCTTCATCTTGTTTTTCCTGAGATTTGAGAAGGTTTCTTTCAGGTCTTCGACGTGGTTGGCTTGCTTTATTTTAATGACCATGTCGTCGATGTAGGCCTCCACGTTTCTTCCCAGCTGGTCTCCGAAGACCTTGTTCACCAAGCGTTGATAAGTGGCCCCTGTATTCTTGAGCCCAAAGGGCATCATTTTGTAGCAATAAATAGCTCCAGCTGCTCGGAAGGCTGTCAATTCCTGGTCGGCCAGCCACATACATATCTAATGGTACCCCGAGTATGCGTCGATTAAGCTGAGTATCTTGTGGCTCGCTATTATGTCCACCAGCTGATCTATTCTCGGCAGTGGGTACCAGTCTTTAGGGCAAGCTTTATTTAAGTCTATAAAGTCAACGCACATTTTCCACTTACCACTGGTCTTCTTGACCATTACCACGTTCGCGATCCAGGTCGGATAGAAGACTTCCTCGATGATGTTTGCTTTTAGTAGGTTGTCAACTTCCTCCTTTATCGCTGCTTGCTTTTCGGGAGAGAATATTCTAGGTCGTTGTTGGACAAGGGTTATGGTTGGATCAACATTTAGTTTGTGCACAGTGACCTCTTCGCTTATTCCTTCCATGTCCTCTGTCCTCCATGCAAACACGTCTTTGTTCTCCCGTAGGAATGCAATTATTGCCTCCCTTTCCTCTTTGTCAATTTCCAGTCCAACCTTGATTTTTTATTTTGGGTAGTCGAAGTTGATGACCACTTCGTCAAGGTCTTCGTGGGGCTGAATCTCTGGCTGATCCCTTGGATCTAGGCTCTCTATTGTGACGACTTTGTTGGGCTTCTTCGCGTCCTTGTTGCTGACTGGGTATGAGTCGGCCTGCTCGGTGTCCGTGGCGGGCACGTCGGGCAGGTCGTCATCCGGGCCTATGTCGAGGTGTGAGGTAGAGAGATCTTTTTGTTCTAGCATTTGGGTGACCGGGGTCGAGTCTGTTAGGTCTCAAGGTGCTCAAATAGGCTAAAGGGGGTAGAGGATGAATAGCCTATGTCCAGTTTAAAATTTTGTTTTACAAAGTTACTTTACAAGAGAGTTAGAAAATATTTTTCAGTGGAATAAAATGAAGTATAGGACAAGTTCAGGATGACTGATCTTGATAGGACAAGATCAGCTATTCTAAGAACTGTTGAAATTTCTAAAATTTAGCAAGTAATAGCATGCAGGAGTAAATGGACAGAGATTTTAATATAGTTCACACTTATAAATAAGTGCTACGTCCACAACCAAAGTGGTGAACTTTAGATTTGAAAAACGTGTACTAAGTTTTCCACTAGAATCTTTACAAGATAGATCGCTAATGGATCGTGTAAAAACATTAGTTGACCAAGTGTTTGCAGGAGAATTACTATCTACAAAGATATAATTCTCGTGTGCTTTGAATGCAAAGGATTGCAATCAATGAAGAGCAATAAAGACTATGCTTCAAGTTTGGAGCTCTTCAAAGACTGTTTTTACAGATTTAATTTTGAAGCTTTTAATGAACTAGCTGTTGAAGATGAAGATTTCAGAGTTGTAGATTTAGAGCTTTCAATTCAGAGAGTTAATCTTTAATGCTTCAATGGAGTCTTCTATTTATACTCAGGGAAGCCCTTTTAACCGTTGAAGATCTTTAGCCTTGGAGGATTTGAATTTAGATGCAATTAATGCTAGAGATATTTGCATTAAATGCTCTAATCTTGCAGTTGAAATCTGATAGGGAGTTCTACAAGGTTCAGACTGAATTCTGCCATTTTGCCAAAAATAGGTAGACAGCAGATGCAGGCAGAATGTCCTTTTCTGAGATGATTGCCTAATAAGGAAAGAATCAATAAATGATGTTTGCAGGTTATCGTTGTATCAAAGTCAATGAAGGACTTTGCTGATAGCTTAAGGCATATCTTCAGACAAGTCTAGATCGGACGATCTTTAGGCCTTCAACATTGTTGATGAAGCTTGACTAAAACGAACTTGTCCGATGACTTGATGGGCTTGGCAGGAACGAACTTGTCCGATGTCTAGATGGACTTGGCTGATATGAAGATAGCTGATCTGAACATGGCTGATACACAACAGGCTATCTTCTGAAGACTAAGCTAATTACAAGATGCAATCTTAAGCAATACAAACAGTTGTCTAAGTACAAGTTGTCACTCTAACAGACACGTAGGCCCATTAGTCACCTTGGCTTAGACTTAGGTTATGGATACAAGCAAATCTATACAAAATATAACATAGTCGGTGTGCTCGGCGTCCGTTCCGGACACG
The DNA here is from genome assembly GCA_016624345.1 of Platycodon grandiflorus. Taxonomy (NCBI): domain Eukaryota; kingdom Viridiplantae; phylum Streptophyta; class Magnoliopsida; order Asterales; family Campanulaceae; genus Platycodon; species Platycodon grandiflorus. The sequence goes on along the minus strand of CM028361.1, from coordinate 28,280,088 downwards.
TCGGACATATCGTTGTCTTCGCCACCCTCTACGTGCGGGCTGGAGGAGTCAGCTTGCGCTGATTGCTATGCTCGGTCGCCAGAGGGGCTTCTCTCTGAGCTTTCCTTGATTATTATTGATTTCGGTCTCTTGTCATGGAGGTCTATCTGGTGGACCTCTTCATGGACCGAGGTCACTTTTCTTTTCCCCTTGAGTCGAGCTTCTTCGGCTTTCTTTTCTTTGAGGAGGTGGTTCAGGGTGCTTTTCGGATCATTTTTCACCTCTCCAACCCTATTGTCTGTGGGGAATTTAATTCTCTAGTGAGCTAGGGAAATCACCATATCAAACTTTGTTTGGGTTGGCAAACCCAAAATGGCGTTGTATGGAGAGGGAATGTCGAGGACCAGAAAGGTTATGACCTCGGCGCGGGAGTTGTTTTTGGCACTGAGGACTACCTTGAGGTCGACTGTACCCTTAACAGGACCTTATGTCCGGTAAAGCCCTCTAGCTTGATTCCACTTGGAGTTAGATGCGAGCTTCCCAGTCCTATCGCCTGGAAGCATTTGTAGAATAGAATATCCTTCCCCGCTCCTGTGTCGATCAGTACTCTCTTCACCATTCCTTTGCCAATTTTTGCTTCAATGGTCAGAGCGTGCCCCTTGGCGGCGGGGTTGGCGGACAGCTCGCTAGGTAGAAATGTAATTCCTTTCTCTTCCCAAACTTGAGGTGGGCTGATAGTACGGTTGAGACTGTTGATCGCCGTCTTGAGCTTAGTGATGCTCGACCATTCCTCTGTGATTGTATTGACCAGGACCTCGTTCTCTTCAACATTTGTCCTCGGGGACTCCCTTGGCTTTTCTCCTCTTTCTCCACCTCTCTATTCGTACCTTCTGAGTTCCCCCTGTCAATCAGCTTCTGAATTTCTTTCTTCAGCTAAATGCAATCCTCGGTGGTGTGCTCAATGCCATTGTGGTAGGCGCATCTTTTGTTGGGATTGCGAGGGTATGGGGTCTCTCTCTAAAGTGGAGGTCGGCCGATCCTGTTTTTCTACAGAAGTACGTTCATAATATGCTCCCAGGTTGTATTTAAAGAGGTATAGAATTTTTCTTTCTTAGCCCATTTGTTCTTCCCCTTTCCTTTACCGTGTCCATTGCTACTCCCCTCCTTTTTTTGGTCTCCAGATTTGTCCTCCTTTTTCTGTTTCTGGATCCCTGAGGGTTTCTGATCCTCTATTGCCTGTTCTGCTAGGATCTTCTCGACGTTCCCAATATTTTGTGCGGCAGTATACATCTCCACACTAGTAGTGGGTGGTCGCATGCCAATTTCAGATAGGAGCTTGGCAGATCGGCATCCGGCTTGGAAGAAAGCCATTATGGTTTTGTCAGGGACGTTTAGCAATTTTTTAGCAACACGCTTGAATCTATCCAAATAAATTTCTAGGGACTCTCCAGGTCGCTGTTTGATTCCACAAAGATCAGATTCCTTTTTGGGGAGGTCGCCTGCTGATGAGTATTTCTTCAGAAAGGCTCTCTTTAAGTCGTACCAATTTCTGATGGAGCCTTCTTCAAGCTCCTCCAACTAGTTGAGGACGACCTCCTAAAACGTGCTTACGAACACAACACACCAAAGATCCAGATCCCTGGTACACACTCCCATATTTGCCTCGAAGCTTGACACGTGGCTCCGGGCATTCATGTTTCCTGCGTAGTTTTTTTAGGGATGGCAGCTTCAGGCAATGATTTGGAGGAGTATCCTTGATTCTTCTGCAGAATGCTGCTGTCACGTTCCTTGATAGCTTGCCCTATTTTCCTCTTTCGAGGGCTTCCAGTCTTTCCTTCATTTTGCGCAGTACTTCGTCCTCTAGGTCGCTGCCTTTATTCCTCCTTTTAGATCGGCAGTCGTGGCCGTCGATCTTGGAGTACTTGTGTGATGATGTGTTGCTGCTGGAGGTACTGTGCCGAATTGACTTGCGTTTCGACCTGTAGCTGCGGGCTTCTTCAGTCCTCCAAAGTCGCTCTTCATTGTGATCGATTCGGGAGGATCTGTAAGATTTGTCTGGGCTGGGGGCGCAAGCTCTGGTTCCTACTCTGGAGTGTATGCTGCCCCTAGGTCGCTCTTTGACTGGGGTTCCCAGGCAATCTTTGACGCTGGGTTTCTGATTTTCCTCCACCCTTTGTCCAAGTTAGTTTTTGGCACTTACCCTTGGAGTGTCATCTTTTGACCTCCTATAGCGACTGTCAGCCCGCGAACCCATGTGTTGCTCCCTGTCAGGTCGACCATCGTGGTGGCTATCTTGGCGGAGAGGACTCAGGGTTGGTGGCCGAAGTGCTTAAGCAGCTAACTTACGGGACAACTCGTACTCGCATTTTTCCAGCTCTCTTTGTTTTTTCAGGTAGGCTTCTCCGGCCGTATGTGCTCCAGTTCGGCGGCTCAATCTCCTGTTGGGTGAGAGGATGCCTGTCTTCTATCACGACGAGGTCATCCCTGTCATCAGAGTCCCCGCCGTCTGAGGATGTGGGAGTTGCTGTCTGTCCTTCTCGTCTTGCCCTAATCGGTGCCTTGACAGACTGGGTCGCCCGCTTTCCCTTGGCTTTCTTCCTCATCGCCCTGGCAAACTTCTGAGCTCGAGTGTTTTAGTGGAAGGGGAGGCCCAATGAGGGCAGTACTACAGGTGATTCCTTCTCAGTTTGCTCAGGAGGGTGGCCTGCGGGTGGAGCGACTACAAGCATGGCCGGGGTCGTCGTTGAAGGTGTCTGCTTGGAAACTTGCTTGGAGGTTGTCATGTCGATCACAGAAAACTTCTAGGTCCCGGCAATGGAACCAAACTGATCATGCAAAAAAGGTTGAAGGTGACCACGTCTGATCCACGTGTGTAGTCTAGTAGGATTTCGGCTTGCGTTGCAGGGATTGCCTTTGAAGTCTAAGTAGCTTGAAACTTGTGATCAACAAAGAACACCGTAAGGGAGCTGGGTTGTTCCAGCAATAACCCTCAGGCGTGAGAATTAGCAATACTTCAGAGATGTAAGGCTAAGAGAGTATATTGTAAGCAAGTAATTTGCATGTATCTTATGATGCCTGTGAGGGTGCTTATTTATAAGGAGATGAGTCATAATCCTTATTGGTTCCGGAATGGGAGAGATATAATCAATTCCCATGTCTTTCGGATTACGTTTCCTTGTCTTCTTAGGACTAATGTATATAGAGTTGCAATAAGACTCTTCCTAGGCTGGGTTAATTCCTTGAAGAACTCTGTTTTATCCAAGCTGAGAGGGTCACGTCGAGGTCGCCCTGGTATGCGCCTAGGTCGCTCGATGCTATTGTGGTCGGCCTGATATGTCTTCAGGTCGCACGGTAGGCCCTTGTAGTCAACGTGCTGGGAGAATATACTGGTGGAGTAGGAGACCTAACGTAATATGATTACCAGGTCGTTATATTGACAGGAGTGCATGCCACCTCGGCACATGTCCAGCTGGTGCCTCTGATGCCGCGTGTCTGCCACGTGTCAAGCTTAGGGTTGAGGTCGTTCATCCATTATCACCACCTTTCTCATTCATTTTTTTTTAATATTCTATTTCTCTTTCTTCACCATTTGGACTCCAATTAGAACATGAATGTTTCTTCAAATTATCACCATTATCGATCCGTCATTAAGGTTTCTTCATCATTATCACCACCCTTTCTCATTCTTTTTTTTTTGATATTCTATTTCTCTTTCTTCAAAAATGAATGAACTGTATTTATTTACCCAAATGGATTCAAACATATTTGATAAAAAATATAAAAAAATGTATTAAACAAAAGAAAAAAAACAATAATTCTTTTAGTTAATTCATCAAAAAAGATCGTCTCAAACAAATTAATCTCATATCCGAACTAATCATCAAACTAAGTAACTCAAATTTGAAACTAATCATAAAATTAAGTAATTGAGTCAACAATAAAACTAAGTATTGATTCAACAATCGAAATTTCGAGGTTGTCCAAAATCAGGCTCATTCAAGTTAGGATTTGGTTCTTCAAAGAATATTCAGTGTTTCTCCAATGGAACTGCAAAGTAAATAAATTCACAAGTGAATTACTCATTCATTTTATATAACATAGAATTTAATAAACCAAAGTTTTTAAAATTTGTGATAACAGAAATAAAAAATAAATTGTTAGCTTTCACTTACTATGATGTCCGTGGATTCAAGGTGCTCGAGTCAATGAACTCGGATATTTTGTGTTCTTAGGCATCTGTTGAGGTGCATGGATTTGTGAAGAGGTCCCCTATCATGATTGAATGAATAGGATCTGAGTTACTTAGTTTGATGATTAGTTCGGATATGAGATTAATTTGTTTGAGATGATCTTTTTTGATGAATTAACTAGAAAAATTATTGTTTTTTTCCTTTTATTTAATACATTTTTTAATATTTATTATCAAATATGTTTGAATCCATTTGAGTAAATAAATACAATTCATTCATTTTTGAAGAAAGAGAAATAGAATATTAAAAAAAATTGAATGAGAAAGGGTGGTGATAATGGTGAAGAAACCTTAATGGTGATAATGATGATAATTTGAAAAAACCTTCACGTTCTAATTGAGAGATTGGAAGAGAAAGGGTGGTGATAATCTTTATTTGGAAAGAGATTATTTTAGGTAATTGGAGATTGTTCAATTATTATGAGATATTAAATAAAAAAGATATCAATCATTAATGATGTTATCATTAATTACTTACCAATTATTAGGGTTGGTGTTGTACACTAACACTAAGTGTTGGTGTACAAATTCAGACTCAGATAGCTTTGCATTTTGCGAAAACTATGGGAAAGAGAGATCAACCTACTCCACATTACTCCGTAAGTACACAAGTTTAATTTCAGGTAATGGCTATATGGCTATTCCTATTTCATTTTTAAATTAACACATTTTGAAGTATTATTTATAAATAAAATAATTTAAAATATAATAGGAAATGCATTTGTTGAAAAACTATGATAGGAATGAATTGATCAATATTTGGCTTGAACAAGAATGTCCATCACCACCGGCGCGTAAATTAGTTGTTAAGAGTTAATCATAGGTTTTATGTTCGAGTTAGAGGAATTTTATCGTCCTTAATTTAATTTTTTAGCCAAAAACATAACAATAAAGTTACCCCTCTTATATATGCTCTACCAAAGTTCCTACTTACTCTTTTATATATTATTAACCATAAGATTGTATAATTAAGCTCAAAGTCACGCTATTAGACATGGGGTGTAAATGGTTCAATTTGGTTCGATTTATGTCAAAATTACGAACCGAACTGCCTCCGACCGGTTTTATTTCTTTAAAACCGTACTAAACCCCCTAAGGCTTGAAATCGAACCAAACTGAACTGAACTATTCGATTTGGTTTGGTTCGGTTTTATGGTTCAAATACATTTATTTTTTGATTAATTATTTTTCCAGAAACATTGAAAAGATATTGAAAAAGACGAAGACAATGTCAATATTCAAATAATGAAAAAGAAAAAGAAATTTGAGACTAATTTCGCTAAGATCGAGATAGATCTTACAATGGTTGAAAGAAATTTTGGTTCAATGAGGTGTGAGAAAGAATGTTAGAGAGGTGAAAGGGAGAGAGCGTCGGTGAGGTGAGTGGGACAATGACGGACTATGGTGAGACACGGCATTGCGTTGAAGTGAGAGAAAAAGAGAGAGAGTTGAGAGACCAAAATTTACTCTTAGGATTTTTTAGATTTCAGTCAACGGTTCAAAATTTTTAAGACAAATAAAATACAAACTATTAATAACATGAATACTATATATATATATATATATATATATATATATATATATTATATAAAGGGTTTGGTTTGACCCCTAAAACTACAAACCGAACTGAACTGAACCTATTGATTTATAAAATTTTTAAATCGTGATTGAACCACCCTAGTCTAAAACCGAACCAAATTGCTCGGTTCGATTTCATAGTTCGGCGGTTCAAATTTATACTCTTAATTAGATATTAGTTCAACAGTTTGGCTTAATCACAATTTTAAGTCGGTCGAAGTTTGTTTCAGTGTATCATCCTAGGTCAGCGTAAAAGAATAAAGGTATTTGATGTTTCGTGTTCAATTCTTACCAGGAATAAATTTTCTTGGGTTAGGGGCAAGTTCTGTTAGCAAGAATTAGTCTCAGACCCAATATGGTTTGAAAACACCTTGTAGAAAACAAAAGTAAACAAATAAATAATAATCGGATGTAGTTAAGCGAATTCTCTTTCAAAATTCAATTCTATTTGATTGATAAGCAAAATTCAATTCAATCCAAAGCTCCTTTGATTGAGAATGAATTTTTTCTCCTTTGCATTCAAATAGGCTAGGTGGAATTGATTTTTGGTTGGCAGTGCAGGAATCCCTAGTCTTTCCATCAAAGGTTTCGGGGTAAATGTGTCATCAAGGTCATCCATGTCCCTTTCCAGAAAATCACCTTCTATCATTGGGCTGACTGTCGAATTCCATCTTCTAATACTCATATTATGGTTCCTCTTTATTAAGTCGTACAAATATTCTTCCATGAAAGCATTTTCATTATCACTTAGGTCCCATTTCCCTACGGCTCATTATCAAGCAAAAGGAAATACATGAAGGGAACGGTTGGTGGAACGACTACTATAGCTAGCCTCCCATCTCTTGCAGAGTCTCCCCACGTTTGAGATAGAATGTAGTGCCTTTAGGCTTAGCGCCTCTTCTATAAGTAATAACTTGCTTATAAATGGACCCCTACTTTTAGGCTGATCACCTCTCGGGGATTCGTTTGGGTTCCCTGCCCCTGCCATCACCTTTTCTGCGACTTTTATCATGGTCTTGCGGTCTACGGTTGAAGGGAATTTGGTATAGACCACAACTTTGCCGTGTCTTTGAATCGTGTTGCTACAAGTCACAGACTAAAGGGTCGATTGCCTCGCTTTTAATGTCGTTATTGTTAATTCGGTGAACATTGATTTGCTTTTAGGTGACCGTTCACTAGTAATGCCCCTTTTCTCTTTAGCCTCGCTCGAGCTTGCGAATTGGTTGGAATCATCGGCCTGTTGGACAACCAACAATAAAAATCTACTCCCTCTGTCCCGGATAAATGTTCCTAGTGGATAAAACACAGGAATTAAGAAACATAATTAATGATGTGCTGTAAAATGTGTTTTGACCATAATACCCATGAACATTAATTGAGTTCAACTACTTTAAATAATTGAATTTGTTTGGAATGTGTTATATTAAATAAAGTTTTAAGGGTATATTGGGAAGAATGATAGAGAATAGGTAGATCAAAAGTCTTTAGGAACATTAGTTAGGACATCCCAAAATAGAAAGTAGGAACATTTATCCGGGACGGAGGGAGTATTACTTAAGTGAGATAGAAAACTTTTTATAAATAAAAGACTTAGAGCCCGTTTGGTCGAGCGTTTTGGCCAAAACGCAGGGATAAAACGCAGCTTATTTGCAAAAAATGTGTTTCAATACTGCGGCAGAAAACACAGCGTTTTCAAAACGCAGCAGCGTTTTAAAACGCTGGAATTCCCAGCTTTTTCCCAAAACGCAGGTTTTAAAACGCTCCTAGGAAAAAAAAGCTGCGTATTGAAGTGATATCCCAAACGTATTTATAAGGAAAGACCTCCGTTTTTAAAACACTGCGTTTTTTAAAACGCTGCGTTTTTTAAAACGCTGCGTTTTTAAAACACTGCGTTTTATAAACGCTGTACCAAACGAGCTCTTACTATAATTTAAATTTTACTAATTTTGATTAAAAAATCATCTATTTCATCTAAGAGCCCGTTTGGTGTAGCTGTCACGACCCGACCCGAGATCCTACGTGGAATCTCGTCCGGTTCGCGAGACGGGACACAAAATGCACAATTTCAAAATCACTTTTCGTGCAAAAACTCTGTAATGCAAGTGTATGTTCATCTTAAGATCAAAACAACACTTCACGGCCACACAAAAGCCGGAAAAGAGCACATAATATAACCAACAAATCCACGAGCTAAGAAGCTCGGGCTAAACAAGTAACATTATCAGAGTGCGCGGAATATGAAAGTAAATATCATTTACATAAGCCTGACAACCATGTCGGCATCTACAAAAGAATATGAATGCAACAACGAGTACGGGACTTCTACCCAACTTTACAATGTTTAGATAACAAAAGTACCCTCGGCCTCACCAAAAGAAAATGCCAAGGCTCAAGGAGCACTACCAAAAGAAGGACAGACGACTACACCGGGTGACGAACGATCACTGAGGGTCTCTTGCAGGCTCGGGATCTAAGGAAAACAATAAACAATAGACGGGGTGAGTTATAAAACTCAGCAAGCTACTAATGCAACAATATGGCATGCGAGATGCAAACAGTAATAAGAGATGCATATAACACGGTTGACATAATATGACAATTATCAATCATCATCAAATCAAGTAACTCATGACACAAGTCAAGTAGCATGTATCTCACGTAGGTGCGATATATAAACACATACAAAAGGATACCGTCGAGGTACCACTCCGACATACCAACTTCCAACCAACCAACCAATAATACCAATGTAGAAACCGTTGATATCGTACCTGATCATCGAACCAATAACCAAAACCAAAGTGAATCGTTTCCCGTATTCACGTCGACGTGAAGACTCGGTCCCCATGACCCGAGAAACAATCACGGTATAGCTTACCAAGGTCGCGTTTATTCCATACAACACTTAGCGCTATAACCCCTACCGTGGCCAACGGTAGGGCGAGGCCCAGTGTATTGGCCTTCGGTTATTACGTAGCCCCGGCTCACGCAATAACCGAGCGTCAATACACCTCCAACAAATATGCCATGGACTAAACAAATGCTCAAGTAGATGTTTACTCGACACATTAAACCAATCAACCAAATGTTCAAGTAGATGTTTACTTAACATTAAATAAAAGCATTACACTCCAAAGTAGGGAGTATAACGGCCACTATAATAATCATGCTACGGTATGCCAATAATTTAACTACACATAGCCATACAACACCAATAACAAATTTAACACAATACCAATATACGTGTATCGCGTAACCAATCCCCCAACGGGTCTCTCGAGCATCCAAAGAGCACACAAATCACACGCGTGGTCACATTAATTATCAAACCCTAACCAACTCCGCTAGAGTCATTTTAGGTTACTAATGATGTCGAGTTACGAAAGTGGTCTCGCACTTTAATCCTAGCATATTATCGCCCAATTTCGAGTTTTCCAACATCATAGAACAATTAGCTACATATTTCACAAGTCCAAAAATGGCATTCATGGCAAGAATCATATTCTCACTACTCTAGCATGGTAACTTCGCATATTAAAAGTCTAAGATGTCATTTGAGACATATAATGAGAAGAAGAGGGGGTAGTAGCTTACCTCTCGTCGGAAAAAGTGAAGAAAACGAAAAGTTAATCGGTAGGAAAGTTTCCTCTAATCGAGACCTTCGCAATGGCGTGCTCGGATCGTCGAGACTCCTTCACAATCTCAAGGAATCCTCACTTTCTCACTCTAAACTCTCTCCCTACTCTCTCTCTATGCTCTATGGTGAATGGAAAAAAAATGAAAGTGTTAAACACTCTTTTTGTTCATTTAAGTGGCTGAGAGAGGGTGAGTTTTCGGGCTGATGACGTGTCACAATGAGGGCCACTTAATTTGAACTATTCGCGCTTCGCACGGCCGTGCTAAATAAGCTGCACGGTCGTGCCAACCTCACACGGCCGTGCCAAAATGACTGCACGGTCGTGCCAACCCTAAACAGCAAAGTCTGGACTTTCTGGAATCTCTCGCACGACCGTGCCAACATGGCTGCACGGTCGTGCCAACCTCAAAACTCGAATTTAACCTACTGGAATGCTTCGCACGGCCGTGCCAACATGGCTGCACGGTCGTGCCAAGGCTTGTGTGCTCAAACACAGCCGTTTTCCCTTCTTTTCCTAGGTCCGATCACACCTCGCTTGCAACACGACTTAAGCGCGATAATTTACAAGAATTAAGCAATAATATAACATACGAAACACACGGAATCATTCATGATGAAATGATGCAAATGATGAGATGAGACATGCAAAATATACATGAAATTATACGTGATATAATGATGCAAATGAGGCGGGCGTTACAGTAGCGTTTTAAAAACGCTGTTTTGAAAACGCAGATTACGCGGCTTTTTTCTTTATAAATGCGTTTGAGATATTATGTCAAAACGCAATTTTTTATTCCCTACTGCGTTTTGGGAAAAAGTTAGGAATTTCAGCGTTTTAAAACGCAGCTGCGTTTTGAATACGCTGCTTTTTATAACGCAGCATTGAAACGCTAAGTTAAGGAATAAGCTGCGTTTTGGCCAAAACGCACAAACAAACGAGCTCTAAGTAATAACCTTCTATTAATACTTAAATAGCATATTAATTGCTCATGTGGTGGCCTGAGCCTCTGTCATCAGAACATCCATCATTGAATTTTTTGGCAAATGATATTACGAGACATAACTTATATTATTCTTATCAGCTTTAGTATCAGTGTCGTTACATTATTTTAACATAAATTTCGATATTTAAATGTTGTAAGTTGGTGATGACTTGGAACGTCCATGTCATTACTTAAAAAATTACAAATTTGATGTAACGGTGTAAGAGCATCACCAATGCAAATGTGAATGTGAAAAAAAAATTAGGTGCCACATAAGATTTACACATTTTTCAAAAAAAAACTTTCCAATGCAATTGTAGAGGAGAGTTGTGGATATGATGTATCAACTAAATTATTTTACATTGATTATAACACTCTTGTTGATACATCGTATGCATTGAATGTCAAAAAAATCAAGAGTTTAATAACCAATAGAAAATAATTTAGTTGATACATTGTATCCACAACCCTCCTTTAATTGCATTGAAAAGTTTTTTTCTTTGAAAAATGTGCAAATTCTAAGTGACAGCCAATTTTTTTCACATTCACATTCACATTCACATTGGTGATGTCCTAAAGATCTGAATAATTTAATCTGATGATATGAATATTAAAAATTAATATAAATTATATAATTACCACCATCTTGAGCTAGTAATAACAGATATTTTTTAGCAACTCCTTCAAATCTAATACGTTCTACATTTTTCTTTAGGGCAAGTTCAATGGTAATCCTTGCATATAGAGATCAAATTCAAAATTTGATGAAATTTGTCACAATTCACATCACATCACAGAGTCTTATAACTTCCCCCCACCCACCACACACACACACACTTTGCTTCTCTCAATTCCCCAATTTCACACAGTTCAGATCTGATTGGAGAAAATGGTGAGGAAGGATTATTTGGCGATGAAGACAGACCAAGCAAGTGTCGACTTGATCAATTCGGACATCAATGAGCTGAAGATCGCTGCCAAAAGACTCCTCAACCATGCCACCAGGCTCGGTGGCCTAGGGTTTGGCACTTCCTTTCTCTCTTGGCTTGCCTCCATCTCCGCCATGTAACTTCCTTCCTTTCCAATCGTTCTTACTTGTATGATACGGACTCAAAATAATATCTTAATTTTGACTCTAGCTGCAGAAAAAGTACTTGATTAGTTAGTAGGCGAGCCTACGAGTAAGTGATTAGATATCGGACCAACCAATCAATATGCTCGATTCATCAGTTAATACCATTTTCCTAGCATTAGGCCTTTCACATTAGTTCAATTGGATTGCTTGATTATCATGCTGTAAGCATTATGGTTTCTTAATTAGTACTGACTATTGGCTTGTGTTTGTTAAAATTGGTTAAATGATTGGTTGTTCTGTTGTGAATTATCTATGTGGCATCCAATGCGGATAACTCTGATTATATATGTGGTGGATTCAAACCACCAATATTACAGGAACCGGTGCTCAAATAAAATACAGAGGATTAATAGACGGAGAGCCTATTACAATTGTTCTAATGGGGATCCTCACTGGGACGCTCAAAATAACAATACAATGATAAAGGGGAAGGGGGTAACAGTGTTATCTACTAAAGGGAACGAAACACGGCCGGAGTAACAGAGCTGCAACCGAGGAAGAGTTAGTAAGGAACACAACAGTGAAATAAGATATAGGAGATAAGTAAAGAAAAGGGAAACACAAGCGAGCACCAAGTGCAATAACGCCGGTGATACTTCACCGACTTGCCGTCAACGGTGATAACACCTCGGCTAAGCACGTTTTAGGCTCAGTAGCCCTTTCTCAACCAAGTCCATTTATGAGTCCCACGATTCCTACCACCAAGCACTCACTCCGGCGGAAAACCACCACCCAAGACCGCCCTCAAACCTCACTCCCGGTGGCCCACCACGGCGGTGACAACCAGGGCAGCACTCCTCCTCCACTCTCAAACACAAGTCCTAGCTAAAACCCGTAACCCGAGAACCACAAGGCTACCAGTTAACTCTTACCCACACTCACACTAAGGCTCACACAGAGAAGAGATGAGGGGTAGAGAAACACACACAGCTAGGGTGTAAACGGTAGAGAGGGAGAGAGAGGATCAGATGACCTAACCAAGATCTAACCTAGATATTTGGTTTTTTGTCACAGCCCTAAGTCACGCACACCGCTCGAGGGGACAGGCACACATATATATGGCGGCTGAAAGGAGATATCAAGGGGCAGGGAGGAGAGCGTATGGAGGAAGACTCCAGATGATCGCTCCGTGTAAGCGGCAGCCTCTGGGCGGGCCTCCTAGGGAATGGGCCGAGGGGTTGGGCCTATACAGGGGGAAGCCACAAGCAAAGCTTGGGCTGAGCTTGGGCCAACTAAATGTAACAATATATTCATCAAGCTTTTTTATTCGTAATGGTAAGTGGGTCATTATTTTGATTTTTCTCGGTCTAGGAAAAAAAATATAAGTATATGTCATTGTTTTCATTGTCTACCATTAATTTACTGCCTTTAAGATTCATGTGGTACAACTTGGCCTTTCTGCATTTTACTCCTCATTTTATGCTTTTTAACACATTGTAGGCTCATTTTATTTGACTTGAGTAACTCAAAGTGGGTCAATTTTTTTGGGACGGAGGGAGTATAATAAACAGTGAAAAATAATCCAGAAAGAATCAGGGGAGTTGTCTAAGCAGATACTCCCTCAGTTCCACCCAAAGAGTTAATGTTTGAAAAGTCAAATAATCAAGGGATATATTAATGTCATTGGAGTTGGTCATAATTACAAAAATACTTAAGCATAACCAAGATGCTTACTATACAATTGGAGGGTAGAGATGAAAGGTTATGGACATTGTAAGTATAATTTTTGAAAGTAGATTCTTTGAGTGGAACATCCCAAAATAGAATAGTAGATTCTTTGCCTGGAACGGAGGGAGTATAATTGTTAGGCAAGTTGTGAAGCCTTCACCTCCAGGCTGTGGAGCCGGCCTTTTGGAGTTGGAATCAACATGTTGTCACAGAACTTTACCATGAAAAATTAGGAAATGTCATGTTGATTGGGCTTCCATGTACTCCCGTCGTTCCATCTAAAGGGTTCACTAATCTATTTTAGGAAGTTCCACTTAAAGTGTCCATTTCAAAAATTATTCCTTCATTCTCCATAACATTTCAACTTTACCCTCCATGTTTAGACATCTTGTCTTCACTCAAACATTTTGTAATTATAACCAACTCCAAGTATATTAATATATTCCTTAATTATTAGACTTCTCAAACGTGGACTCCGTGATCGGAACGGAGGGAGTACTATATATGGCTCAGCTGTGATCGGAACGGAGGGAGTACTATATATGGCTCAGCTTCAATCTCCTGCTTACACGGGATGGAATTGCATTTCAGGCAAATGAAGCCCAAACTCCAAGACATCTTTGTGACATGCATACTTTTAGACCAGGAATTATCATTATCCCGCCACTTTCACTTAGACCAGAAATGATCAAGATGAAATAGTCAATTCCTGAATGACTTTGAATCTTAAAATTGGTGAGCTGATTCTATTCATTCCTGCTGCAGTCTCCGGCATCTTCTAATTTAGATGCTCTTTTGGTAGAATGCTATTTAAGTTTTTGAATACTCCCTCCGTTCCAGGCAAAGAGTCCACTATACTATTTTGGGATGTTTCACTTAAAGAGTCCACTTTCAAAAAAATATGTTTACAATTTTCATAATCTTTCATCCTTACCCTCCACTTGTGTTGTAATCATCTTGGTTGTGCTTAAGTATTTTTGTCATTACGACCAAATACAATGACACTAATATATCCCTTAATAATTAGACTTTTCAAACGTGACTCTTTGGGTGGAACGAAGGGCGTATAACCTTACGAATGAATGTAAATTAAGGAAAGTGTGAGTTGTAGATATTCCACTCTATGCAACTTGCTGTGTTAATATATTCAATTTGGGTGCAAATCTTTAAAATTAATTAATATAATTCAATTTTGCCGATCAGGGAAAAAAAAAAAAACACATATTCCTTTTCTTTTTCGGTATATTGAACTTTTTCTCCTGAAAATTTCAGATAAAATTATATAACAAAAAAAAACTAATTGTTTGTCACTGTTTTTGTTGTTCAACGTTTATCATCTGCAACAGACAAAGATAATAAAGTAAGCTTAACTTTTTGTGCTTGAACATCAACATTCTGTGATTGATTTCTTATGTTATTGAACCTATGTAATATTGGAAAGTATGTAACATCATTACATTTAGTAGTCAATTGTAGCAAACTATTACTCCCTCCGTCTTATTTATATTGGCCTTTCCTTTTTTAGCCGTTTCAAATTTTTTGGGCCACTTAGTTCAATGCACATCAATTACTTGCTTTCTCATTATACCCCTAACCAAGTTGAGTATTTACAAGGTAAACAATGCACATTAATTTACTAAATAAAGGGTATAAGTGGAATTCCAAAAATTAGACGATGGTTGTTGAGACATTTATTAAGAATTCTAAAACGGTGAGTTTTTGTCCGGTGGTCAATATAAGCGAGACAGAGGGAGTATTATGGAACAGTAGGAGTATATTATTGGTGGTCATTATAAACGAGACGGAAGGAGTATTTTGGGACAGTAGGAGTATATTATTGTTGCGAAGTAGGCAGAACTGTACCATGAGCAACATAAGGATAGACCGTCAATAGTGAATTAACTTTTGACTTCCTAAGGATATCCATAACCAATTTATTGCATAGTCGCTTGTTCCCTTGTTTGATTTGAGCTTCTATAGATACAATAACCACCATCTTACATATGCAGCTATTTGTTGATATTGGACCGAACAAACTGGCGGACAAACATGCTGACCTCCCTCTTAGTACCTTACATTTTCTTTTCTCTTCCGGGTTCTTTGTTCAACTTCTTCAGGGTACCCTCTTTACTTTAAAGCACTGCTGCCTTTTGTCCTTCTTTATTTGGTGAAATTATCTTCTACTTCTTTTTTTCTTTTCTGATTCATTTCAGGAATTTGTTACTGACAAAACTATTTTACCATGTTCAGGGAGATGTTGGCAGATGGATTGCAATCATTGCAGTTGTACTAAGGCTCTTTTTCCCACGACACTTTCCAGGTACAAATTCGATATATATGTAAAATATTTTTGCACTAGTATCTTGTGAATTGAACATGAATACTCAGTTTTGTGTGAGTTTACATGTTACTCGGGTGTAGATTATACTGTTGGTTTAATCGAAAGTTTTCTGGGTATTACAATCTTGATTGCACTTTGCTCTTGCCATTGATTATATATGCGAAAACATGTCACCAAGTTGTAATTCACTGGGGCATCAAATACTCAAGTTTCCCTTTTGATTTCAGAAGGAAAGGTGAGCTCGAGATCTTTGTTAGAAGCACACTTGACACTATTGTTCACTCACAATATAAGATCTTTGACTGCCCTGTGATATCAGATCGTTGTTTGTGAGGTTTTTGTTGGTTAACAACAAGCTCTAACTTGGTACCATCCACTACTTCTAAGGTAGAGTTTAGGGGAAAATTAGCTGAATGATTGATGGCTGGTGAAAGAATAGTTATGGTTTGATTTCCTATCCTTTTATCGTCCAAAGAGCTGGCTAAGAGCTCTATTAATGGGGTTTAATATAGGAAACATATTGATGTCCTCATGTCAGAGCACGTTGTAGGTTGAGATAGAAATCTAGGTAATCTCCATAGTGTGTCCATTCTTCGGATATGGAATGGGTTCTCAATCCGAATATTTGATAATTGTTTTCGTTTGGAATGTCTAGTGTCTTTGGATTTTTGGCATATATTTTGTGGTTATTCAAGAAAAGTCTGTGTACTTGCCATGCATATTCACGTCATGACTCTTGATGGTGTTTGGTGGTGGACATAATGAATGATGGATTAACTTTTATTAATCCTCATGTTTTGATGGTTCTTCTTACTCAAGGCTGGTCATGACATTTTGGAGGCCTTGTGCTAGATTTAAAATTAGACCCTAAAATTAATAAACGACAAGTACCAAAAATTAAAGATATGTTACATATTTTATAATATTATCATATTTAAATTATTTTCCTAGAAATGAAGTACCAAATTCCCTAAAACTCCAAACTAGTATCGAACTTTTCTTTGAAAAGTGTCATCGTTCTAAATTTCTTGGAGCAAAATCTTCAATTAGGTCCTCAAAATCGATTTTTTTTTAGAAAAAAATAAATAAAGCTATGCTACAAACTTTCATGAAATTGGGCCCCCTTAAATTTGGGACACACAAATTTAAGAGAAATATATATATATATATATATATATATATATATATATATGAGTTTTTATTTGATCTGGTAATGATTGATGTTTTGAGCAAAAATAACAAATAAATGTTTTATGGAAATGCTAGGAATTGATCTTCATACATTCATGCCAAACAAAAAAAGTTTTTAGTAATTATAGTACAAATCTTTAAAAAAAAAAAAATGTATTATTTAATAACAAAGGTCAGCTTGCAAGATTCGAAACTACAACCTAAGGATGGCTAAAAATGTTTACACACAATAAGCCACCAATCTACCAAGTGAACTAATGTTTATCTAATCCAAATAAAAGTAAATAAATAGCCTATATATAATACATATATATAAGAATTGGGCCCTTCAAATTTTGGGGCCCTGTTCAGTGGACCACTTACAACATGCCCAAAACCGGGCCTGTTCTTACTTGTATATTTGTGTTTATTTGTATAGCCCGAGTTTATATCTTTTATGCTTCTGCTGAATGACAAAGAACTTCATATCACTAATGTGAACCTGGTATGAGAGCAGTCCAATTGGCACCCTCTTTTTTGAGCGTTGACTTTGTCTGTTTAACTCAATGCTAATTCATAATGCATAGATAAGGGACAGATTGAATTGCCGGTGTCATTCTACATAGTTGTGTATTAATATTAGAATCCTTGTGCGATTCTGATTATTACTTGCATAATATTTTACTGAAAAGCTTTTGTAGCCAGCTAAACTGCATGAAGAAACTTATGGCTGATATCTGAGCATGTCAGTCAATTCTTTAACAGTTTGGTTGAACTGTTCTAGATATTATCAAAGAAGTTTGTGCCATACGAGCCGGTATATTCTTGTAACATCAAGCAATACTCTGGCATGCCTTTTAATGTGCTAAATTGGTAAGAGGTACTCATATTTCTTTTCAAGTAGCAAGGGCCTGTTTCAATCTCATTACCTTGAAACATTGCTTTACTGTTGTACATTTTGTTACTTTATATATACTTCTTTTCTTTGAGTTGGCAAGCTATGGCTTGGGGAACTTCACCCCGGTTATCAATGAAATACTCACAAATCTAGTTTTCTTCCCAGAAGAATACTGCACTCATAGTCTACCATCTGAATCAGTGTATGCATATGTGCCTCTTTTTCATTTTGGAGTGACCTTGATTGTTGGTTTTGATTGGTTGCAGACTGGCTGGAGATGCCCGGATCTCTGATTCTTCTTCTCGTAGTTGCTCCAAACTTATTTGCCCACACCTTCAGGGACAGCTGGGTTGGCGTTGTGATATGTCTTATCATCGGTTGCTACCTGCTTCAAGAGCACATTCGAGCCTCTGGTGGATTCAGGAACTCCTTCACCCAAAGCCATGGTATATCTAACACGATGGGTATCATCCTTTTGTTGGTCTACCCAATTTGGGTGCTTGTAGTTCATTTCATTTGAAGCCTGCAGCAACAAAATCTTTTCTGGCCTGCAATTCTGATGATCAATTTGTTTTTAGTTTTCATTTCCCCTTTCTTTATCCTTATTGCAAGTGGTAGAGCAACCTATTGTCATTATTTCCAAGTTGAGTGAGATAAACAAATTTACTAAGCAACTATTTTTATCTTTCTTGCAACTCAAAGGCATCAACAGTTGAAAGTTTGTGTATTAATGATTTTTCCTGCTAGTTTTTCAACTTAAATAATGACATGTTTACATCAGATTTCAACTCAAACTTGAAATGATTATTTTGGACCGCCTAAGATTGACCTCGGTTGCCCAAAATGGAAGCAATGATTACTAAACCTTGCCCACATTCACTGGGCTTTGACGAAACCCTTGAAAATTTCTTTGAACTTTAAACCTGTGGGTCAAGTCATGTTTAAAGGGTGGAGTAACCCCCCGCTTACCGATCTGTCTGTCTAATGCACCGTATTGTAGGGAATATAATCAGATGTTTTTTTTGGGCAAATGTGCCAAAGATTATTATTATACGCAAGAGTAAGAGATTGTTTTCTTCCCAATAAAACTCTCTATTATACATCTCATCGTGATATTTTAGAAATTCCCACTACGGTACCATGATTCAAGTTAAACATAGAATACTTCTTTCTATTAGTTTTCAAACTTCAAATGAGCGGCATGCCTACTCTTTTGTAAATATTACGAATTACGTGTTTTATGATTTTAAAAAAATTAAAAAATATACGTGAAATTTTCATTTGATAAACAATTCGTTTGACTTAAAAAAGTTAAACAGAATAGTAAGTTAAGAACGGAGGGAGTAATATTTAAAGGAATTTTGGGTTGGTCCTTTGATAAGGTTTGTCGCCTGAATTAATCATATTTTAGGTTTGAGTTTGGCTACCAGCGATTCATAAGGTTTGTTGCTTTGATTACACATATTTCAGGTGTTGAGTTTCGGTAGTAACAGTATTTATGGATTAGGCAATGTACTTGAGTGACTTCTCTCAAGCAGCAAACGTCAGTTCTGTTTGGGCTTGAAATACTTGTACAATATATGTTCTGAAGCTTTTTTTTTTTCTTGGTTTGAAGACTATTAAGTATTAATGCAGACATCAAACTCATCTTGTACAAGTCCCAAGTGACAACCTGATTTCGAAGCTTTAACACCCCAAAATAATGCAGTAATAATACCACTACCTTTGATCCAAAATAAGTTTTGCTTTATAATAATGCATACATATTAGGAAATTATGTAGGTCCATGAATATATCCTTATTAATATTTTTGCTAAACTGACTCTTATTTTGAATTGAATATTATTAATTAATTGTAATAGTAATAATTTTAATTTAGCGTGGGTCGCATTGAGGGGGGTATAGTTGTAAATGGATAGGGCAGAGGGAAGCTTAGCGATGCCCTAAAACGCAACCCTAAGAAGTGGAACACGGCTATATAAGTAGAAACAGCCGCGATTCGTTGAATTGAGTACTTAAGGGCCTTTCTCATTGGAATCAGGTATTTACATACATTTCATTCATCATATTCTTCCATCATCATCATTCATTTTGATATTATATCTTTTGTTGCGGAAATCATTTGTTCTACTTCGTTCATTACGTTGGAAATTTGTTTCTCGGTGATGAACTTTAACATGATGACGAGTCTGATTCCATTCATTAAAATCATGACGACAAATCGAGGCATTTGTCTGAGAGAAGCACTTTCCATTTTTCTTGTCTTCTTAAATCGTTTCTCGATCGTCTTCCTTTGCTAATCTCTGTATCTAATTTGATTTTTGATTAATTTTCCTGGTTTAAGTATTTGTGTGGCGGGGCATAATGATGATTGTTTATTGTCATATGAAGTTTTTTACCTTTTGATTAAACTCAACCTCCTACTCATTCTGAATGCCTCTCCAGAAACAAAATAAATATAATTTTAAATTGAATTCAATTATTCCATTAATTTCTTAGCTAAGTCGGAAGCTGTTGCCAATTTGGACTGTTTTGTGTTTTGATTTTGCTGAATTTATCCAGGTTAATTCCTTTACTAAATGTAACTTGAGTGATGTTTTTTGATATGTGGTTTTATACAAATAAAATTGTATTAGGAATTACTAGAAAATTGCTTGTATGGAATGATTGGTAATCACGGCGGGGGCATGATGATGATGATGATGAAAAATATTGACAATGTCTTCTGAAGTTTACTAGTGAATGAACTACTAACCTCCTACTCATTCTGAATGCCATCCCCTCCGTACGTATTAAAGAATTCTGAAAGCAAATCATTCTAAACTGTTTATACTTTATATTGTCAAAGTTTATCTCCTCAGGAAAAAGGATTTTTGCACGTAATTGGAACAAAATCCAAATTGACTCCAGACCGAATCGACTCAATTATGGGCCCTTTCCTGAGTAGAGTTGAGTTGAGTTGAATGTATCTATGAATATAGCTCAAGTCTTTTGCTTTTGTGCATTAAGAAGAATGGTTTTGCCTACTACTTTTAATGATTAATGAGATGGGGGTGTATTTTTATTTATTTATTTTTTTGGGGGGTTTTGGTAGGAAATGATTTCAAGGTTATTTAAATCGAGCGATTCTCTTTTACTATATATATATTTTTTAATATCATTTGATGTGCATGTGCTTCTTGTTAAGAAGGGGGTAGAATGTGGCAATGATGATACAACAGATTCTCTCAAAAACATAAACCATTGAGGGCTTACCTGTGATTATCTTTCAAGCACTTTTGAGCCACCTTCCCTCCTCTTATCATTCTTTTATGTGTTCCCTTTTCCTTCTTAAAAAGTTTTTTCTTAAAACCAATTTTCTAAAAGATGTCTTTAAATTATTGATCAGATACTTTTTGAAATTTGTAAATACTATTTCCTCTAATTTTTAATAATTGTCTAGTTTGACTGGTATACATTAAAAAAAGTAATTATAAAGTGTAGGTCCTTTTTTTTTTTAAAAGGAAAATTTATAAACAAAATATTTTTTAATGGACAAAAATAGAAAGCATGAAAATTATTTTGGAACGGACTGGAGTGAGTATTTTAAAATTGGTGTATAGTCAATAACAGATTTTCTCTTATTTGTTTTAAGACACGGTAATATGTTGTATATTATGTGCGGATAGTATCAATATTGGGTATTATAAAACTTTTTAAGGAGTTTAAGTGTACTTTGTCTGCTTTAAGCAAATAGTTAATTATTTTATTTTGAGATTTTTTATTTGCAGAGTCAAATTTTAAAAATTGTGCCTATCATTCTTATAAAATTTAATTTTACCCTTTACATATAATATAAATATCTTCTACACTCTAATTTTTTTTAATTATAATCAACTTTAATTTGAGAGAATCAATCTATACTTAGAGCAATCACTCTTATAAATCAGTTATGATATGACCGCTTTATGGTAGCTAGCAATTAATAGCCTACAATTACATCAAGCCCCTTGAACTACAGAGACTATACACTCAACACCCTTGCCTTATCATTGCTTGAACAAACTTCATCTACATATCATGATCAACTTTCGTTAATATTCTTAACGCCCGTCGTGGCTAGGGGTGAAACTGGAACAAATGGTAATATTGAATATGATAATGGGACAAATGGCAACATTAAATACGATAATAGGACAAATGACAACATTGAATACGATAATGGGATAAAATGAATTATGGGTAGCAAATTGAAATTTGGTTGATACTTTTGAAGGGGGGGGGGGAGGAATAGTAATTTGGCCAAATAGTTATGTTATGACTACTTTACGGTAGCTAGCACATTAATAGCCTACAATTACATCAAGCCCCTTGAACTATAGAGACTATACACTCAACACCATTGCTTTATCATTGCTTGAACAACCTTCATCAACATCATTATCCCGCTTCAAGTTGGAAGGCTCAAACAAGTTAAAAATTTCCAACTTGCTCCTAAGTGTAGACAATTGACATGAATGTAGAGCCTTGGTGAAAAGATCAGCCAATTACACCTTTGTAGAGACATAAATGGGAGAAACAAGATCGAATGAAATCATGTCTCATTACTAAGTGATAGTTAACATTGATATATATGTTGATATGTTTGGTTCTTCCATGGATGACATGATTATGCAATGTGTAGAGTAGCCTTTTTATCACAGTACAAAGAAACATAAGGATTGTAGGCATACCAAAATTCTTAAGGAAAGAAACCAACTAGGTTAGTTCATAATTAACATTTTAGTCTATGTTTAAGATTTGAAGAATATTGGAGCTCTAGTCAAAATTAGCTTTGGCTTGGTGGGTTGGATCGGCGTACCAGTTATTAGGGTGGGTCTGGCCCAGACTAATCAACCCTTGATGTTTGTGCACAATTTTTACTCGTATGAACTATTCAAGAATTGAGAGACTTGTGATTTTGAATGAAGCAAGTAGGTCCAAGTACACCTAGTAGAATCATCAACAATAGAGAGTATTTTGCTTTGTAAAGGTCCCATATATCACAATGAATGAAAGAAAAAGAAATAATGACCTAATAATCTATATGATGACAAGAGTTGTAAAGTGGAATTATCAAGGGAGACACTGAGAGCTTTGCCAAGCTTATTGTCAATGGAATCATGTCCAAGTAAAACAAGTACGTACACACCAGCCTCTAGTCTATCAATCCTCTTTACCTTCTTTTGCATCAAGTCGTGAATAGAAACAATTATTGTCTGTCACTGGCTAGCTTACTTTAAAAAATAAGATTGAATTGAAATTCAAAAATATTGAGGTCATTATGAAACACAAGATCTGGTTGTTGAAATGCTTGGGCATTTTAGAGGGATCAGGTTTAGTTCCAAACATACGATGCCAAATTTGGAAAGCCATGTATAAAGAAACAGGTTTCCTTCGTGAGCGATCGTGACTCCTTCACAATAATCACGACTCAGCTTTGACTTGACTGCATTAATACTGGATCCAATGCCTCTCTGTTTTTCATCTTGTGCTAAAAGAGACAAAGCAAAATTGAGAGTAAATAATGGAGTTTTGGAAAGAATAATTCCCCTAATATTTGTAAAAAAACCCTTCATTCAAGCTCATCAGAAATTGAGCCATTTATGAAGTTGCTCATATTCTTCAAGTTGTTTTACAACACAACAAGAACAGTTGCAGGCACAATTAGGTGGTTGTGTTAAGTTGGTAGATTCATCGGCTTTGAACTTAGTACAATAAGGAGACTTTTTTTTTTTTAGTACAATAAGGAGACACATTAAAATTATCTTGTGTAAAAGATACTTTCTTTTCTGATTTGAAAAAAACTCTAGGTACATTTCCTTGAATGAATCTAGCACTCAAATCATATACATAACAATTGACTTTATTTCATGGAAAATGACATTGAACAACCATGAAATCACCATTTCATTACAATGAATCAAGTGATAAAATATTTTGAGTCTTTCTTATGCAAACCAATAACAATTCATAATTGTTCTTAGTTGAGAGACCAATAGCCATATTCCTCTTCTAGGAGTTGTAATTGCAATCGGTTAGGGTTGTAGTGATTAAACATAGACAATAATGATCATTTGGATGCACGAATAAAGGATTATAATGACTTAACTGGAGTGACATTGTCGTAGTTATCTTGAGTTATGAGTTATGGTTTGTGTTGTTGTAGTTGTTGTTTCAACATATACTGTTAGTATAATTGCCATTTTTGTTGAATCTCTTCGACAATCAAGCAATAGCAGCAAGAAGAGCCTTTCGGTCTTGATTAGTACTCCCTCTGTTCCAGGCAAAGAGTCCACTATACTATTGGGACGTTTCACTTTTTGAGTCCACTTTCAAATTTTATGTTTACAATTTTCATAACTTTTCACCTTTACCCTCCTCCACGTGTATTGTAAGCATTTTGGATGTCCTTAAGTATTTTTGTAATTATAACCAACTCCATTGACGTTAATATATCTCTTAATTATTAAACTTTTCAAACGTAGATTCTTTGGATGGAACGGAGAGAGTATAAAATAAATGGTTGAGTTGTTTTCGAAGAATCGATTCTGATGTATGATTCCTTTTGAGTTTTAGGGTTTGTTCATCAATTTTGAAGAATCAATAAGAATTTAGAGGATTTGCGAAAAAAATATGAATGCAAAACGAACGATTTTGCTCTGATAGCATGAAGCAATTTGAAATGAGAGAATTAAAATTGGATAAAAAAATTGCTCTTCTTCAATGATACTTAGGTGTTCATCCTACATTCTTGATTAGAGAGTTATTTCTGTTTCATTATGACAATTTTAAGGCGGCTACCACTTTGACAGCCTGTAATTACATAAGCCCCCTAAACTACAAAGACTATAAACTTGACACCCTTGCTTGATCAATGCTTGAACAAACTTCATCAACATTATTATTAACATGCACTTAACTCTAAAAGTTCCAAATTCATTCATAATTTGGTGGTGTTGTGAGCATAAAAACAAAATATAGTCATCAAAATTGTAAAGGAAAACATGCCTTTATATGTTTTTAGCTTAAAATATGTTATTCCTTTTAGTTATCAGACAATCGGTTGTCTAGTCTAGGACTGTAAACGGTTCGATCTGGTTCGGTTTAGCATAAAACCACAGATCGAACCGCTCCCATCGGTTTAAGATTTTCCCAAACCGAACTAAACTGTGCACAATCTCAAACCGAATCGAACCAAACCGTGGGATATCGATTCAGTTCGGTTTGAACCGCAAGTCTGCGAAAAAAAAATTGAAAAGAAAAACAGGAGAAAATAAATTCTGCAAAAATCCCTTTTTTGACCATAGATTTTAGGGTTTTCTTAGAAGAAAGACTTCACTCCTACCAATTAGAAAAAGATTTTTACCAAAAATTACAGCAAGTTGCAAAAGGAAACTATGAGTAAACTATAAACAATGAACGTGGACTCATTTCCATATTATATATTCAGTAATACATTAATCCCTTTGATTGAGCTTTGAGAGCAAGTCAATAAATCAATTTACTCCTACCAATTATAAAAAGATTCTTACCAAAAATTACAACTATGACTATATACGTATGTACGTGGCATACCCGATCTCTCTCCTTTTGGGAGGAGACGAAGGCTTTCACTTCGCCACTAAAGAATGAAACTCGACGCTCGCATGATCCAAAGGAAGATATCAGAGAACCATTACTAGAAGCAAGAGATCAGTGAAGTCGCCGGTGAGGTAAAGGAAGGCGTAGAGCTGCAGTGTTCCACAACCAGTCCCGAACACCACTGTGGTGTTCCATAAGTTGTTTCGAACACAACTATGGTGTCCCTTCAACCAGTCTCGAACACCACTGTGGTGTTCCACCAGTCATTCCCGAACAGCACTGTGGTGTTCTATGAGTCATTCCTGAACACCACTATGATGTTCCTTCAGACCTTCCCGAACACCAATGTGGTATTCCTTCAGACCTTCCCGAACCCTGTAGTTGGTTTCTTATATCTCTGCTGATCCATATTGTGATTATTGTAGGTAAATTAGTAAATGTATATGAAAAAAAAAGACCCACTGCTTCAAACAAAAAAGAAAGAGGTCAGCGTGAACAATAACAGCCTGAGGATCCCCCATACGTCCCACAGGAACAAGAACAACCTCCTATACAGATGACTGATTATAATTTTAAAAGAGATGCTGGTTTTGGAGAGAATAGAGAAAAAGATGTTAGAGATGAGGGAGAAGAAAATGTTAGAGAGGAAAGAGAAGACGTGACATATACCCTATTTACTTGTTGTCTTGTTAATCCATCTCTACTGACTACTTATGAGTCGCACGTAGAACGATTGATATGGCAGGGGGAAGAGAGAGAGCTTCTCAGGTATAACAATCATACTGACAAACTAGTTCAGTGGAGTTATCGTAGAGAAGTATGTGACCCTCTGTGGTTGGATGTTGTCAAAGCCTCCAAGTTGTTTTGATTAAGGCGAACATCATACTTTGAAGTTGACAAAGTCTTGGTCAGTGAATTTGTGGAACGCTGGCACCCTGAGACCAAGAGCTTTCATCTACCCTTTGGCAAAATGACAATCACATTAGATGATGTATTTTTCCTTACAGGTCTTCTGATCACAGGGACTCCAGTTTTATCGAGACAAAGTTTTACACCAACCTCTACTTATGATGTTGAGCAATGGTTAGGAGTTTGCTAGAATAACTTAGGTAGAGGTTTAGTCAAGATGCTATGCCAGATGATCCGAAAAGGCGTGCATTCTCAGCTAGGGCTTCTTTATTATACACCTTAGGTTGTACAATTTTTGCTGATAAGAGTGGCACTCGGGTCCAGACATCTTACTTGGAGTTCCTGGTTGATCTTGAGAGGGTTCATACATATGCATGGGGAGCTACCACTCTAGTTTATCTCTATAGACAGCTAAGGCTAGCGTCTAGAGTCACAACCAAACAGATGGCTGGATATTTCACGTTATTAGAGGTAAAAAATTCATATTTGTACTTATTTTCAATATGTTGAAATAAATATTTATTAGATTATGAACTGATTATTGTGTCTTCTTATTGCATTTCATGTAGGCATGGATATACGAACAATTCCCAATGTTTAGGCCTCCACATAACGTTCAGTACAATGAGGAAAATCCTCTTGCAAAGAGGTGGCTACCAAAGGCTGGACAAGGAACATCTATAGAAAGATTAATGACATTGCGTGAGGTTCTTGACTCCCTTAAACCTAGTGAAGTGAGTATTAATGTGTTTTTATATATTTGTATACATTAAAATCTCGTGTCAAAGTTACATGTTGTAATTTTTTATTTTTTAAATTGTTACAGGTTATTTGGAAGCCCTATACAGAGACGGTGAGACAACATTTTCCATTCCACCTAATTTCGTATTACCATGGATGCATCTCAGCAAACACTATTGTGGAGCCATATCATCCTGATCGAGTCCTGCAACAGTTTAGATATGTGCAGACAATTTCATATGTCCCTATTGCTCCCGGTGTCCCCAGGAAGGAAACCCAACAGACTGTGGCGATATGGGGGGCACTTGTCAAGTACTTTGTACAATGGGATAGTCATGTGTTATCTGACGAGAGACTTGGTAGACCTGCCCGACCAGAAGGACAGTGTAACCTTTCATATCTTGAATGGTATTACACACATTCTCATCCCATAGTTCAAGACCCCGACTGTCGGTCCTCCTACGTCAGCAACGCAGCTGATACTGCTCCCCTAGATGCTTGGGACATTGTCAGATCTGCACGGGGTTTGATGCAACCGATGTTGTAACAATTGAGATCTGGAGACCGATCTATCTCCAAAGAAGAGTTTTAGTCAGTGATCCTACGAGCATATGATACATTAGGAGGTCCAGATGATGAGGGACCACATCAGGCAGGACCTTCGCATGCTACGTCTAGTCGTAGGAGGAGAAGTGTTATTTGAAGTTAACAATAGCAATGTATTATGTATTTTAATTTGGATATTGTTGTATTTAAATGACGATGTTATGTATTTAAATGCAAGATGTTATGCATATTGGTAGTACTTAGTACTATTATATCTTTGGATGTTATACATTTTGTATTAAAGATTGATTTACAACCAAGTTAAATGACAAAAAAGCAAAAGATTGATTTACAACACAAGTTGATTTACAAAATAAGCAAAGGATATGCTTTTACAACCAAGTTGATTTATAAAAGTAACCAAAAGATTGATTTACAACTCAAGCTAATCTAAATCTACAGTCACAGCGCTTCGACTAAGTTGACTGGTTCCTACACTTTCACTATACAAATTAAGTTGGTCGCTATACAAATTTTTCCAGCCAGCTGCACAGTGAAGTCGATATGTATTCCATTTATCTGCCACGGGTGGTAATGGACTCCCCTCGCGCAAGAACACCTACAAATATACTACATATCAATATCATGGATATATATAACATAAATAACTTCAGATAATATTTTTGATATGGTGTGTACCTAAATATAATGATCATTATTCACAAATCCAATACATATCATCTTCGGATCACTTGGGATTGGGGTTCTTAAGGGTAAATACGTCATTGAAATTTGCAAATCCAAAGATACGAGCACAACATTAAAAACCAATGCTACCAAATGACCTATTTCTGGCAAACAAAACCAATGTTCCTTAGGTGCACACTCCTTATAGTAGTCTAGAATCTCTAACACTTCTTCAACGGGACCATGTTCAATGAAAACATTTTTATATAACTCTTGGTTAACTGTCAACTCGTGAAGAAGTGCTCTCTAATCCTACCCCACGATTCCTTTGTGAAGCCAAGTTGGTCTGCTACGGCATGGAATCCACAATGACCATCACTTTTAACATTTTTAGTCTCTACAATCCAATTGTACAAGTGGGATGGTAGTTGTTAGATAAAACCACTTGTAGTCGCAAGTCGAGTCCTTTGCCGGACAACCTATTGAAATAAGATGTATCAATGCTTTGTTTCGTTAGCATATAACCATGTTAAATAACTGTTTAATCTATCTTTAAAAATGATAAAAAATACCTGTGTCTTCTTTGGCTTAGACGTCGTAGTGAGAGTAAGAGGTTGTTTAATTGATGGACTTACCTTGTAGGCAATCTCTTCACATGGTGAACAGTTATCTTCAATGGACTGGACATACTCAAACTTACTCGGATCACGTTTGGTTGACTTGTCTTTGTAAGCCTGTATAGACTTAGGACGACCGCGAGTAAGAATTTTCTGACCCTCGACGGGATGATTAAGTGATGTCACTGGTGGTTGATTTATTTTGGTCAATCTCTTTAAAATTAACATCCTCTCTGGCCCAGGTGCTTGCTCCCACTTGGATGAAAGCTCAACAATTTCTTGTTTAAATCGACTACCCATTTCTTCGACTATACCAGGATCTTCTACCTTTGGAGGTATGATATCTAACTTTCTCCAAAGGGCGTCAACCTTATCAAGTGGAATTGGCATGTTTGTTCTCTTATATTCTTCAATCTCATGACCACAAGGCAGGCCACATCTCTTTCTCAGTATACATCCACACAACAGAGGTAGAGATGTCAAAATGGGTTGGCGGGACGGGTTGGCCTGCAACCCGCCATAACCCGCCAACAAACGGGCCAGAACGGGCTGACCCGCCAAATAGGCGGTTCTGAAAAGCTCAACCCAACCCAACCCACCACGGCTGGCCAAAAAGGGTGATTTTTTGATTTTTTGATTTAAACTTGATAATGCCAATGGGGTGAATGTCCAACACAACTTTCTATGATATTGTTTCTTAAACAACTTGGAAAACCATATTACACTTACACAGTAGAACATTAAACAGCTCAAATAGAAAGAAAATAGAAAATCGAAAGAAATTACAGAAAATCGAAAGAAATTACAAAAAATTTAAAATTACAGAAAATTAAAATTACAAAAAAATAAGAAACAAAGATCAGAAAATTGAAATTACAAAAAAGAAAATTACGGCTCAAATCGATTTACCTTGAAATAAAGAATTCAATGTTCAAAACTCCAAATGAGAGTTGAGATGAGAACTTGAGAAGAGATGAAGTTAATTGGTGAGGGGTGACTGAGTGACTGCCACCGGTGATGTAGAGAGAGCGGCGGTGACAGATGACGGCGAGAAGGAGGACGGTCTTCGGAGTTCCGGACTCGGAGAGACTATCGGAGCGACGGACAACGAAGTCGAAAGTGAGAAACTATTGTCTCTTGACTGAGACGGAGAGACAGAGAAGGAGAGAATGAGATCTTGCAATTTGAGATCTGAAACTAAAAGGCAAAAGCTACTGCTGTGCTGCCTAACTTTCGTTTTTTTCTTTTCACTTTTTCTTAGCCTTTATTTGAAAATGGTCCAGATTTGAGATTAATGGCAGTAATAAAAAAAAATGGAAAAAAAGGGTCAGTCCGGCCCAACCCGCTCCGCCCCGCCTCAACCCGTGACCCGTGCGGGTCGAACCCGTTTGACCCACCCCCTAAACGGAACCAATTTTCCTCAACCCAACCCGCCACTTTTAAGTGGCGGGACGGGCTGGCCCGACGGGTTTGGACCATTTTGACACCTCTAAACAGAGGGTCTACACCATATTCACCAATAGCGCTCAATTCATCATATATCAAGTTCAATCCATTTATCAACACCATCTCTCGCAGCTCTCTAAATACAATTGATTTGTATTTATGCTGGATAACATTTTTGCTTTCTCAAATGACTGTTTAATTGCTGTATATGAATTCTCAATGAGGGTATGAATCTGTCGCCAACACCTCTCAAAATTACCCTGACTCGAGCTAAGCTGTCTTTTCAACAATGCATGTTGACTCTCCACCCTGAAATTCAAGTTACAACCTTATTAAGTATATATCTAACAAAATATATAATAATAATAAAATAAACACTGATATTAAAAGGATAAATACCTATTTGTTGTGGTATTGTTGAAATGCATGACTGTATCCGTCCATAAAGCCACAAATCTTTCCTTATATGGCATCAACCATTGCTCTATGACATATTTAACGCAAGTGGATATTCTTTGAAGTCTGACTGGAGTCTTTGTAGCAAGTCATTATAATTTGACTCAGTATCTGCGAGAACCAACATATTCCAATTCATAGAAAAACAATCTCATTTATCTTTCATACGGAACAATTTCTTGCAATTTTTCAAAATATTCTTATTAATGTGCCACCGACAAAGGAAATGTCTCGACTTGGGAAAAGTTTTCTGAATTGCATTCATTAAATCAAGTTCTCTGTCAGTTACAATCACGTGGGGTAGAGTGAATTGGTCCATCAATCCTTTTAAGACTGTCAACGCCCACATATAGTTCTCTTCCCGCTCGAACTCCAAATACGCGACTGCAATATGAAATGTCATTTGTGTCGACGTCACACCAACAATTTCCAACAAAGGTAACTTATACCTGTTTGTCTTATATGTACAATCCATAAAGAGGACATTCAGAAAACATCGCAATAACTCTACGCTCGTTGGGTGAGCGAAGAAAATATTTATGACAACTTCGGTCTTCTCACAGCGAAGGTGATGATATAAATATCCATGCTCATTCAACTTAAACATAAACTGCTGCATTTGAGATCGATCCTCACGCTCTATAACTCTATTTTGCAAACAAGCATTGTAGATAGTCCTTATTGTGGACTTATTATCTACAAATTTTTTTTTAACCCAAACAAAATGTCCTTGAGTCTACTATTTGTGTGAGACAAATCAATGACATAGTCCTTCTCATTCGGTGATAATCGACCAACATATAAGTGGCCTTCTAAATAGTCTGTAATTGGATGATTGTGGACACCACATTGAACATCCAATGCCCAAGGTCCATCAGCTGAAACTTGTTTACCCCTCAAACGAAATAGAAAACCACACTTCTACGTTCCAGTTTCTCTTTTCCTCTTTGGTTTCCTTACAACGTCCTTTTCAATAGTAGCCTCTTCGTTATTTACTCCAGACAACTTTCCAACCTTCTTTAATTTACGATAATTCCCACTATATTCACACGCCAGAACTAACCGAGCTCTTTTCTTACACGACCCACTATCTGATCTGATAATTATTATCACCATTCCATGTTCCTTTCCCGTAACACGCACCCAATCAAACAATGCATCACGAGATATAAACATTTCATACGTCGTGAACACATTTGTGTAATCCATAGCGATATCTTGAACGAGTTCAATTCATAACCGGAGCAACACTACCCTCGGTAGACAACGTGTTTGAATCCTATTTATAACAAAAGAATAAATTTCAACAAAAAATATCTTGAAAAGTTTCTGTTCTGTAAGAGGTTATGGAACACCATAATGGTGTTCGGGGACAAATGATGGAATAACACTGGGGTGTTCGGGAAAAACTATAAAACAGAACAGGTGTGTTCAGGAACTACTTATGGAACACCACAGGGGTGTTCGGGAACCACTGATGGAACATTCCATGTATGTTCAGCAAGTGGTCACCGAACACCACTGTGGTGTTCCATAGACTAATCCCGAACCAATACCGTTTCCAGCATGTACGAAATTTCATGAAAAAATCGAATTGAAAATTTGAGAATAGTTGAGATACTTACATTCATGGTCTGTTTCACTTCTTTAGTATCCATGTCTGATTTTTTTTATAATGTGGTTGCTTTATGTCGTTCGTGAGTAATGGGAGTTTGATATGAGTTGGTAAGTTGGAGAAGTAGAAGAGTTTGGAAGTTGAGGGTTTGGCTTTAGATGTTTGATAAGAGGATTGCTATGTTGAAGAAATTGGAGAATTGAAGAAGTTGGTCTGCTGCTAGGTTTGAAATTGTAAGCCTTTGAATCGTATTGTGTTATGCCGATGTATATATCGTGTTATGGAGGAGGGTGCATTGATAAATTATTTGGTGGTGTATTTAGAGGTTTAGGTGGTATTTTAATATAAGGATGTGTGTATTTAGTAAAGAAAGGGTATTTATGTCTAACAATATAATGACATTTTTGTAATTTAATTGGGGGGTGTATTAATAGGAAAAGATGTTGCTAATAGCGCCACTCAAATCTTAATCTTAAATATTAAATTTTTTTTAACAATAAAGTGTATAAAGGTGAATTTGTTTGCACTGTTATTCATTTTGTTCTTTTTCCACATCCTCAATATTCCCATTATCATAGCCACAAAATTTCTCATTTGCCTGAAAAATTGTCAACAAGTATGTTGAACAAAAAAAAAAGACAAAAAATGAAAATATTTGGAACCTCAATTTTATTTTTGAAAAAGACATAAATATATGCTCAAGCTAAATCTTTGGGTGAATTACGGGCCGGTCCCTTTTTAAAAGTTTATAATCGCTCCAGTCCAGTCATCTTTTTTTAAAATCGGAAAAATGCATTTTTGGGGCGAAAAGACGATTATACCATTAATGAAACAAAAACACGCGCAAATCAGTAACTCTTTGCATCGCGATGTCTCAAAAAGATCATCGCGATGTCCATCATTATCGATCATCGCGATGACCCAATTGCACTAAACTACGAGCATCGCGATGCCACAATAACACTCAATATATAGCATCGCGATGACCCAATATTGAACTAAACTACTAGAATCGCGATGTCACCGTTGAACTCAACATCGAACATCGAGCACCCTACTCCCCGCCTCCTAACTGCACATCGTGCATCGCAATGCCTTTTAATGAAATGATTTTTCCAATCATCAGACTTACGTATCAATTCCTTAATACAAACAAAAAAAACTAAAATATTTCAGTAAATGAAATGATTTTTCCAACTCAAAACTCCTGATGCCTTTTTAATGCATCGCGATGCCAATTTAAGGCATCGCGATGCATAAATGTTGGCATCGCGTTCAATATAATTGGCATCGCGATGCCCATGTAAAGTTTATCTTTTTTGTCAAAAATACGAATATATCCTTAATACAAACAAAAAAAACTAATATGTCCTTAAATAAAATGATTTTTCCAACTCAAAATCTTTTGAATGCATCGCTAGCATCACATTTCAATCATCAGACTTGCGTTTCAATTCCTTGGGCAATGCGTACAATCTAATGGGCATCGCGATGCCCATATAAAGTATATCATTTTGTCAAAAATATGAATATGTCCTTAATACAACAAAAAAACTAATATTTCAGTAAATTGAAATGATTTTTCCAACTCAAAAGTCCCGATGCCTTTTTAACGCATCGCGATGCCAATTTAAGGCATCGCGATGCACAAATACTGGCATCGCGTTCGATCTTGGCATCGCGATGCCCATGTAAAGTTTACCATTTTGCCAAAAAAATTGAATATGTCCTTAATACAAACAAAAAAACTAATATGTCCTTAAATTGAAATATTTCAGTAAATTGAAATAATTTTTTCAACTCAAAAGTTCTGGTGCCTTTTTAATGCATCGCGATGCCAATTTAAGGCATCGCGATGCACAAATGTTGGCATTGCGTTCAATATAATGGGCATCGCGATGCCCATGCAAAGTTTATCTTTTTTGTCAAAAATATGAATATGTACTTAATACAAACAAAAAAACTAATATGTCCTTAAATGAAATGATTTTTCCAACTCAAAGTCTTTTGAATGCATCGCTAGCATAACGTTTCAATCATCAGACTTGCGTTTCAATTCCTTGGGCAATGCGTTCAATCTAATGGGCATCGCGATGCCCATGTAAAGTTTATCTTTTTGTCAAAAATATGAATATGTACTTAATACAACAAAAAAACTAATATTTCAGTAAATTGAAATGATTTTTGCAACTCAAAAGTCCCGATGCCTTTTTAAAGCATCGCGATGCCAATTTAAGGCATCGCGATGCACAAATGTTGGCATCGCGTTCGATCTAATTGGCATCGCGATGCCCATGTAAAGTTTATCTTTTTTGTCAAAAATACGAATATGTCCTTAATACAAACAAAAAAAAACTAATATTTCAGTAAATGAAATGATTTTTCCAACTCAAAATCTTTTGAATGCATCGCTAGCATCACGTTTCAATCATCAGACTTGCATTTCAATTCTTTGGGCAATGCGTTCAATCTAATGGGCATCACGATGCCCATGTAAAGTTTTTCATTT
Organism: Platycodon grandiflorus; assembly: GCA_016624345.1. Classification (NCBI taxonomy): domain Eukaryota; kingdom Viridiplantae; phylum Streptophyta; class Magnoliopsida; order Asterales; family Campanulaceae; genus Platycodon; species Platycodon grandiflorus. The sequence goes on along the minus strand of CM028361.1, from coordinate 28,245,319 downwards.
TGTCAAAAAGATGAATATGTCTTTAATACAACAAAAAAACTAATATTTCAGTAAATTGAAATAATTTTTCCAACTCAAATGTTCCGATGCCTTTTTAATACATCGCGATGCCAATTTAAGGCATCGCGATGCACAAATGTTGGCATCGCGTTCAATCTAATGGGCATCATGATGCCCATGTAAAGTTTATCTTTTTTGTCAAAAATACGAATATATCCTTAATACAAACAAAAAAAACTAATATTTCAGTAAATGAAATGATTTTTCCAACTCAAAATCTTTTGAATGCATCGCGATGCTAAATTTAAGCCATCGTGATGCACATGTAAAATTATTGTTTAAGCCAAAAATACTAATATACCCTTAATATTGATTAGTCGCGATGCATTAGTATCAGCATTACGATGCACATATAAACTATCACGATTTGGAGATTTTAAAATTGCGATGAACCAAACTATTTTAAGCCATAAATAAAACAAGCGCAAAAACAAAAACAAAACGTTTCATCTCACTTCCATTGTCTACACAAGCAAAAACTAAGTAAGAATTGCGAGAGGAAATCGACTACTGACAAGAGCGTAATTTCTTCTCCACGAGCTGAATACACAACAAAAATGGCCAAAACGACGAAGGAAACTCAAACAACAGGTGTGTATGTCTTCTACATTATTTGAAAAATTATGTAATGCTTTTATTCAATTTGTGCGTCCGGGTTGAGATACTTGGGAATCGCGATTCTAGGGTTCTTAAGACTCGGAAATCGCGATTCTAGGGTTCAATTTATTCTAGGGTTCTTAAGACTTGAAAATTATGTAATGCTTTATTCAATTCTAGGGTTCTTAAAACATGACTTTTAGGGTTCTAGCGTATAATATATGAATAATAATTCATAGTATGTGCATGGAAATACAACAAATTGGACATATAAAATTCATTTGGATTTCCTGTAATCAAGATGATTTCTATGCATATTGGTTTACTTTCTTCTTTTTCAATAAATTTACTCTTTGGTAATAAAATGGAATATCCTGTTGTTATGCAGCTTCAAAAAAGAAACAAAACGTATCGTTAAAATGCAGATGCAGTCTCATACTCGTGAATAAACAGGTGAAGACATTGCAATTCAGGGAAAATCACCTTCAAGCCCTGAAGAAAACACCATTTTAGAAACTGATTGAAGCCATAATCCTAGACAAAATTATAGAAAAATATTGTATGATGGATAGTTTCGTACTGGCAATGATAGTAAACTGTTATGTAAAGGATAACAAGTCTTTCTTGTTTGGAAAGAAAGACCTAGAGCTTAAAGCAAGGCATGCAAAGCTTCTGCTTGGAATCAATGACGAGGAGGAGGAAATCAAAATTAACTTTTACAACATTGAACGATCCGATTTCCTTCTAAGGCACTTCCCCGAAAAAGAATCAAGGAAATCAAAAGACTACAAGCTTAGCCCAACCCTTATATGTAGTCAGATTCAGGCCATTATGCCCAGTGAAGATTAAAGGGAAATCAACAACGTCGCAATTTTGACGACACTACTTGTTCTTGCAACCTTCCTTGTCCCTACAACTAGCAGTTACATACCATGGGCATATATAAACATAATATCGAACTTCGACAAAATTTCAACCTGCAATTGGTCAGACCATATTGTCGACAGGTTGATAAATGCCTTGGAAACTAGAAAGGATGACAACATGGAGAAATGCATGCTACTGCTACCGGTAACTTTTTTACACTCACTTGTAACTAATTTCAAATTTCTATATACAGTGCATATTGATTTATTTGTACTAACAATGAGGTTTAATTTGCACATGCAGTATTGGTTATGTGAGCGAACCAACATCATGAAACCAATTATAGAAGAGGATATCCCAAGGTTACTCAAATGGGATCTGCCAGCACTGTCAATTATTTTTAATAAATCAGATTTCAATTCAATCATAAAGAAAAAAGTAAGTGTATAAAATGTGCCTTTAGTATCCAATTACAAATAACAAACAATGCATTTTCGATGCATCTCCTCTAACATTGTATTACATTTACTTTCTTGCTTTTGCAGAAATTTCATCATTTCCCCAAGGCAACAACAAGTGAAATAGAAACATTATGGGGAATAAAAACACATGAAAACGAAGAAATGTGTGTTGATAAAGATGCTCAACTTCAAATTGAGGGACCAGAAAAGGATACAGATTTCATTGACACTGGGCTCTTTGACACTGAGGTTGATGATACGCAACATGTTGAAAACAACTGTTGCAAGAATTTAAAAGAGGAGCTGATCAACAAATTGTCCACCATTGAAGAAAAGGACAAAGAAATTGAAGAAAAGGACAATGAGATCACATCGTTAAAAACTGAGTTGCTTGAAGAGAAAACAGTAAGCAAGTCGCTCAATGCTAAATTGGATGAAAGTTCCTCTCAACTAGATGCCAAACACAACGAAATACAGAGGCTACAGACTGAGTTGAATGAAAAGGGATTAACAGTAGAAGCTAAGGATGCTGAAATAGAAAAGCTCAAATCTGAATTAGCCAAGCTTCTAGAAAAATCATCCGAACAGGAACAAACTGACGCCCAAAATCTAACGTTGCATACGGATGAATTGAATTTGAAGCTACTTGAAGAAATTGAAAGCTTAAGAGTTGAATTCAGTGCCAGCAAAGAACAACTGCAGATGCTCCAAACTAAGTTAGTTGAAAAAGCATTAACAATAGAAGCTAAGGCTACCGAAGTTGAAAATCTGAAATCTGAATTAGCAAAGCTTCAAGAAAAATCATCCAACCAGCCCCAAGAGCAACAAACTGTAATGAATTTAAAACTTCTTGAAGCTGAAACTGAGATTCAATCTCTAAACAATAAACTATCAACAATGGCACACGAGATGGAAATGCTAAGGGCACAACAGCGACAACCCCAGCAACCAAGCGAAACAGATGATACCATCCGATCGATTTTGAAGGACGTACAAACCACGCCAATAAATGAATCTGAAGAAGATACTGAAACAGATGATGATTCGGATGATTTTGTCAATGTAAACACTAAAAAGAAAAGTGCCATGTCTTCTTCTTCACTGGCCAGAGGAGTAAAAGCACGACTAGACCGTAAGAGGAAGAATAAGAGTGATTCCTGCGGGGAAAAAGGGGATGAATTCAACACTCAAGTTTATAAGAAAAGGAACATAGATCCCCAAGTACCACTCAATGATGATCTTGAGCCTGTTAAGCTCATGAAGAAAGAAGTCAGGGATGCAATGCAACATATTTACCTAAAATTTGGGAGAGAGGAGTAAGTGAAACTAATATTGTTGAATTTCAAAAGATTCAAAGGATTAAGCCAGAAAAACTTCAAATGTGAAATAAAAACATGTGCAAAATCACCCCAACAAGCGCCAAACACTGAAGACTGCGGCATCATCGTCTGCATAATAATTGAATGTTTATTAAAAGGGATATCAGTACCCAAAAAATATGACATTCATCAATGTAACAAATACAGGGCGAGAATGGTTGAGGTGATGATGATAGCAGGGGGCACATGAAGAAATAAACTGGCGGACATCCAATTTTGTAATCATTGTAATTTTGGAATTATGTAATTTTTGTATATATATATGATGAGTACACAAGTCTTGTAATTTTGTAATTTTTGAATGAAATTTGAATTCTGAAGGTGGTTGTGGGGTAATGACTGGTAAAGTTACTAAATTGTCATAATTTTAAGTCGCGATGCATGATGTCTGCATGAAGTCTGCATCGCGATACATTGTAAGGAATCGCGATGCATGGTTTCTGAATCGCGATGCATGATGTCTGCATCGCAATGAATGATGTTTGCATCGCGATGAATGACTTCTGCATCGCGATCTCTGATTTATGCATCGCAATTTTTGATTTATGCATCGCGATCTCTGATTAATGCATCGCGATGGCTTTTTAAACGTTTGTAATTGCAATGGCTTTTTAAACTTTTGTAATTATTGTAATTATTGTAATTTTTAGAATTTTGTAATTTTTGTATATATATATGATGACTACACAAGTCTTGTAATTTTGTAATTTTTGAATGAAATTTAAATTTTGAAGGTGGTTGTGGGGTAATAACTGGTAAAGTTACTAAATTGTCATAATTTTAAGTCAAGTGTGACCCACATGTAATTTTTGTAAAGAATCGCGATGCAAGGTTTCTGAATCGCGATGCATGTTTTCTGAATCGCGATGCATGATGTCTGCATCGCGATGAATGATGTCTGTATCGCGATGCTTGATCTCTGCATCGTGATCTCTGATTTGTGCATCGCGATCTCTGATTACTGCATCGCGATGTATCATGCGTCGCAGAAATAAAATATAACTAAAATAAAAATGTCAAAAAATATAACTAAAAAAAAATTTCTAAAATATGAAAACACAATTTCATTGACACTAATAGTTCAGTAAACATTGAAAAAAAATAAAAATCAAGGTTGTATTGCCTCTCTACATGACCTAGAGTTGTGGTTACAAAACTTTTTACATCTGCTACATTTCATTTTCCTTTTGCTTGTTGATTCACCAGTTGATGCAATCCTCTTTTTCTTCGGACGTCCGGCTAATCTGTTCATTATTGGTGGTAAAATGGTATCGCTTTCGGAAAAATTATTTAGCTCGTACCTCTCCGTAGTTGGAATTGGCATTAATATTCCCTCGTAACACTTGATGTAATAACTTGTCAGGAAGTAATTTTCAACAATATCATCAAACTTTTTTGAGCATCTCATTACCACAACTGCGGCATGGCAACATGGGAATCCTTGAATCTGCCACTGATAGCACGAACATGTTCGATTCTCCAAATCAACTGTAACGCTTGGATTGGACAGAACCTCGTATATTACGTCACGTACCATCCGGACATGCCATGTGGACCCAATGGTTAAATACTCCCTCCACTTTTTATCCATCTTCCAACATAATAATCTGTCTCATTTTCTTCCATTGCTAAGTCTCTCCGTAAACCATTTCATGATTTTTGATCTTATACAGTCAACCATGTGAGTAATGGGAAGAGCTCGAGCATCTAAAATCCAATTATTAAACGATTCCGCAGCAGTTGATGTCATCTCAGCATACCTATTCTCGCGACAATGTGCAATAGACCACTTATCGTATGAAATATTGGACAAGAAACCACAAGCAACCTGTCCCCCTTCTTTTTTGAATACTTCAAGTTTCTCATTAAATAGTTTGACAGTCGGGGCATACGCACAATCCTTCAATATTGAACACATCTTGCTGCGAAACACGCTTAAATAACGTTTACCACCAAATATTTCTTTCAAATTACGATATAACTGCACCAAGCAGAAGAAATGTTTTGAACTATCAAAAACATCACCTATGGCTTCCATTAAACCAACATTTCTATCGGATACAAACAATACATTCCGATTTTCTGTTGCTTCTTTTATTTTTGAAAGAAACCAAGACCAATTTTCCCGATTTTCAGCACTTACAACCGCAAATGCAAATGGAAGAAGCCCTGCATATAAACAATACGATCCTTAAAATAATGTTCAAACAAATTTTTTTTATAAAGTAATTGATTTTTTTTTAAGTACCTTGATTTCCATCGTTGGCCGTTGCAGACAAAAGCGTGCCTTTAAATCGAGATTTTATAAAGGTGCCATATATAAACAATATAGGACGGCAATACTTAAAACCATCTACACAAGCCCGAAACGAAATAAACAAACGGCTGAAATGATTCGTAATAGGGTCTGATTCAACTACTGCAAAACTGCCCGGATTACTCTTATGCAATGCTTTGATGTACCATTGCAGCTCCTGAAAAGAATCATCATAACCACTAAAAATCCTACTGCGAGCCTTTTCAACCTTACATCTGTGTGTAAGGTTGCACTTGTATATGGATGCTGAATTGCCAAGACTTGAAACAGATGCCTTGATAAACCAACTACAATCTTCATCGAAATTCCTTCCACATACAACACTAACCCTTTCATTATTGTTCTTCAAAAAAATATAATCAAAACCAATCTTGAAGGAATACTTTATCAGTTGCCTCCAAAATTCATCCAACCCACCTTTAAAAATTTACCCAACGCCAGTAATAGCAGATGCCCAACCAGCCGTTAAAAGATCCTTTTGTGACTGATTAGGACATATGTCATAACATGGAATACTTTCATCATCAGTTTCCAAAATTACAGAATTGATATTGCTTTGATGCGATGATGATGCATCACGATTGGAATAACTTGAACTGCTATTACAGACTGAAGCATCGCAATGAGAAATCCCGGCATCGCGATGAGAAACACTAGCATCGCGATAAGGCATTGATGCATTGCGATAAAGAACTCCTGCATCGCGATGAGCCATATTTGCATCGCGATGAGCCATACCTGCATCGCGATGAGCCATATCTGCATCGCGATTAGGAATCCCTAAATCACGATGCCCGCTGAAGGAAACAGAATCACCAACTAACCCAACTCTATTCAATCCGTAGCTTAAAGCATTTTGATTTTTAGAAACGTCTACTGATATATTGCTAACTGATAAAATTTTGGCCAACAATACCATGTTTACGCAATCATCATCATTCGACAAAAAATAATTCGTATGAGATCCCAATGAATATTTCAAAGATAAATTCTGAGCTTCAACATTGGAATACTTACCTGTTATTAATCGAATCAAATCAGCTATTCCAAAATTTTCAGAAACTTTATGAACGATAGTACAACTTCTGAATTTCACCATTAACATGATCGCATTCTCCATAATAGAAAAAAAAATATGGTTTTCACTCGAGTTGGGCACTGGGATTAATAATACTCCTGACTACCAAACGACTCCGAAGTGTTTTAGGAAGAAATAATATAAAGCTTTTGGCGAGGCCTGATATGTGTTTACAATCGAGTTTCACGTTGCATTAGGGACATTTTAGGAACAATATTTTGAAACTGCCTTTTAGCGGTTTTAAAAAAAAAAGGTGGACTAGAGAGAGAAAAAGTTTGGAAAAATGGACCGGCCAGCAATTTCTCCTAAATCTTTTATAGGTTTTGGGGATTGGGGCCGATTTCTCATAATTTTCAATGTAATAAACAATCTAGATGGATTATGAAGACGATCTAATTATAAAAAGATCAAATCCTTCAACACTGGCCTATTAGCTCAGCTGGTTAGAGCATCATATTAATAATGCAAAGGTCGCAGGTTTGACACCTCCATGGGCCAAAAATAATTAAAGTTTTCAACTTGAAACAACTTTTGCTTAGCTTGGCAAAATTGGGCGGTTACCTTTTAATAAATTTTCAACCATTTTAGTTCCTATAATTGTATTATAACTAGTCTTTGTGTCCGTGCCAATGGCACGGTGACAGTATGAGTCCACATCAATGTTTGCTCAAAATTTTGTAGAGGGTTACTGCTCAAAATATTAGAAAAACTTACCGATTCGTCTATAAAACACAAAAAAATATTTTGTTTCTATATCTATAAAAATGTATCTTTAGTTAAAGACATATTATATATTAAATTATTTAAAAGAATGCATGAAGTGTAAGCTCCCCCGTTATATATTCTTCATTCTGATATAGAGCTTCTAGCTTGCAAAAGTGAGAAAAACCCATGAAGATCACTTCATAGACAAATTTGATGGCTTCAAGAAAATAAAAACTAAAAAATCATTCTGTTTCTCTATCTATAAATTCTATTTGCTGAGGCTTTTTATCAAACAGGTAGTATGCATGCTTTTCTGAATGATCTGTGTGTATATTCCTCCATAGAAGGGAATCTTCGCGAACATTAGAGCGCAAAGATCGGCAAACTCCTTGCACGAAATGAGATCTCTTGGTCCCAAGTGACTAAGAGCAAGAACAAAAGCCTCGTGTGGAGCTCCACCATCATCATCGAACAAAGCCGAATTCCCCGAGACTCATCAACATTCGTGGCAAGAGTACTCGTGCTTCCACTATTAGAACAGACGTCTTCGCTTACTCTGAGCCAACCGCATCCCGACATAATCCATACCTCGAATCCCTCCCATCAAGAAACTAATTAACATGAAAGGCTGCGCAGATTTATCATCAAACAAAGACATTGCCAGGAAATGATTGGAACCTCATAGCATGTTCCAAATCAAATTGAAACCAAAGAAACAAACAATAATCTTCTTTGCTACTCCCAATATTGTCCCTCCCATACCCTTTGTAGTCCACTTCCAAATCCTCAAGCCACCCAGTAATGGTAGTAAAAGTAGTACTAATATCAATATCCATCCCGAACGGATCAGGAGGCAAAAGGTCAATAATATCCTTCGAAACCGACTCCGGTGCACCACCCCTATCAACTCTATCCCTCCCATAATCAAAACAATCTTGCAGTTCTCGATTATCAACGTGTCGTGGCCTAACAAACCGATCCCCTTTCTCTGGCATCCCTTCCATAACATACCCATTCACAATCCTCAAAGGAGAAACCAAGTTGTCCTCAGATGTACGGGCAGGAAAAATTGGACGCTGTGAAAAGTTCAAGGCCATAATTCTATACACCTAACTCAGCCTCCCAAGTATGAACACGATTGTCTTATATACTCACCTAAACAAATCCCTAAAAGAAAACCCTAGATTTCGAGTATACCAGGCCAAATCAAGAGCATGATGAAGCCAAAGAATGACAATAGTTTTTTTTCCTCTTTTTTTTGTATTTTTTTTCTATTTTCGATATAATACACAGAACCGCTAAGCTATAATGAACACACACTCACTCGAAACGCAAAGTAAATGGGAACAAAGTAAAGGGAAACAAAGCAGAAGAGAGAGAGAGAGAGAGGACGATCTGTGTAAAATAGAGAGAGGGAGAAACAGAGGACGAACCTGCTGATGGACTTCTGCAACTCCATCGCTTCCCCTCTCTCTTTCTGGACTCAAATGGTGGATTGGGGGGGGGGACTTGGGGTAGAGAAATACCGTCGGAGGAAGGATTGGGAAAACTGAGAGCGATCAAGAAAACAGGAGGGAGTAATAACTGACGTTCACGTTCACACGCTTACACTCTCCCATTAAATTTTGACCGTTAGATTTTAGTAATTTGGAAAAATCTCAGCCGGTAATTGTCTTTTACAAAATCACACGTGAGAGTCCACCATTATTGTTAGATAGATTGTGATGCATCAAAGTATGCATCGCGATGCACAAAAATAACACTAATGCACAATATTACATTTGCGATGTATTAAAGTGTGCATCACGATGCACAATATTACATTTGCATCGCGATGCACAACATTACTTGTATTAGAATTGTGATGCATTAAAGTAGGCATCGCAATGTACAAAAATAACACTAATCTACAGCATTACAATTGCGATGCATCAAAGCGAGCATCACGATGCATAATATTACATTCGCATCGCGATGCACTTGCGATGTATTAAAGTGTGCATCACGATGCACAATATTACATTTGCATTGCGATGCACAACATTACTTGTATTACAATTGTGATGCATCAAAGTATGCATCGCGATACACAAAAATAACACAAATCCACAGCATTACAATTGCGATGCATCAAAGCGTGCATCGCAATGCATAATATTACATTTGCATCGCGATGCATAACATTACACTGGCGATGCATCAAACTGTGCATCGCGATGCATAAAATTGTACTACAAAGTACTCCCTTCGTCCCAAATAAATGTTCCTAGTGGATAAAATACAAGAATTAAAAAATATAATTAATGATGTGCTGTAAAATGTGTTCTGACAATAATACTCATAAACATTAATTGAGTTCCAACTATTCTAAATAATTGCGTTTGTTTGAGATGTGTTATATTAATAAAACTTTAAGGGTATATTAGAAAAAATGGTGGAGAATGGGTAGATCAAAAGTTTTTAGGAACATTTATCCAGGACGGAGGGAGTACTAGATGCACAATATTACACTTGTAATGCATCAAAAGTGTGCATCGTGATGCACAAAACTGTACTAAAAAAAATACTATTTTCATGCATCGCGATGAACAACTTTTATTTTCAATTCACAATATTGATCGAACAATATTGATAAAATAAAGAAATAAAAAATTAAAATAATTTTGAAATTATACTGATCTTGTTTTTTTACGATAAACTAGGCATGAAAATAAACCGAGAGAGAAAAAGATGAAGGCTATATCAAAGTAAACAATAATTAGAATGAAAGGGTGAATTTATAGGAAAAAATTAAAGGAAAATAATGTTTAAAATGTTGTTTAAGATGTTATGGGGACAATTTTGAACAATTGATCAATTTATCATTTAAAATAAACTTAAGCGATTGCAAACAAAAATAAAGGCTTAAAGCGATTGAAAATCCTACTCCCTCTATTTCAAAATATTTGGCGTTTTAGATTTTCAATGCATATTTTACCTAATTAATCATTACTTTATTAAATACTTTATCTTCTTCCAATTGTTACCTCTTTCTAATTTATGTTTGCAACTACTCCTAGTACAAAAATTAAAGATACTTAAAAATGATATATTTGTTAACCTATAAAATTTAATACGTATATACAACTCTAAAATAACAATCTTTTTGAAGCAGCGGGAGTATAAAGGGAACCGACCCACAATTATTTCTTTATTTAATCAATGAAGAAATAGAGTTGAACTACCGGCGGAACATACGGCCAAAATTTCCCCCAAGTAAATAATGAATATTTGTTGGATATTTTTTCCAATAAACAACTGTTTATTGCAAGTGTAAATATTTAAAATACGCTCGTCACAAATTTGAGTTCCTGCACACCGAAAGGATCAGATCAGGCAATGGAATTATTACGTTTTGCATGTCCTCCCTCCTATCCATCAAAAGAGTTCACGTTTAAAAAGTCTACTTATTAAGTGATATATTAATGTTACTGAAGTTGGTCATAATTACAAAAATACTTAAACACAACCAAAATAATTACCACCAAGTGAAGAGTAAAGATGAAAAATTATAAAAATTGTAAGCATAATTTGTTGAAAGTAAATTTTTTAAGTAAAATATTTCAAAATAATATAGTGTACTCCTTGCCTGAAACGAAAGGAGTAATTGATATCTAGTTGACTGGTGATAAATTGAATCGATGAACCCACATTTTGCTTGATATTGGAAGCTCTAAAGTTGATTTTAAAGCACTTATACAAGAAGACATCACACATCTATAATACATCTAATTAATACTCCATCCGTTTCATGCTTATTATTTAAAATATTAAATTTTAAAAATTATGTCTACAGTTTATAAACTTTTAACTTTATCCTTACACATGTTATAAATATTTTAACCATGTTTAAACTTTGTTGTAATTATAATCGACTAGTTTTACACCCGTGCGTTTAACGCACGGACATATATCTTTTTTAACTAAATAGCACTCAAGCAAAATAAAGAGAAAATTAAAATAAAAAGAATAAATAGAGGTAAAGTAATGTTGGAGACAACTAATTAAATAGAAATACAATGATATATCGGTAATATTATAGTTTCTGAAAAAAAAATTCTTTTACACAAAATTTGATGTTTTATTTCTTGGTTTTCCCTCTTTAGCACATATTTTTTAATTAAATTATTTATGAATAGTATAAATTACTTTTTCTTAAATTATATTACATAAATAAAAAAAAAGAAAAATCATTATAGTGAAATTTATAAAATAATTATAAGACTTGGTTGTCACTGTTTAATTTCAGGTAATTACATAAATTGAAAAAAAAAGAAAAAATTTTCTATTTTAAATACAATTTTGTTTAAATTATAGAATATTGTTTTTATTAATGTAATACTTTATAACATCTTTATAGAGTATAATTTAATTTTCCTTAGTTTATTCTTTGTATTTTGTTTTAGAAATTAATTATTAATATTTCGTATATTCGAAATTTACATAATTAATAATTAATATTTCAATTAAAAATTACATAAATTGGAATAAAATAATAATTTAAAAATATTATTTTTATTGACAACGGTTCAATTGAAAATATTGTCAAATGAAAAACAAGAGAGAGAGAGAGAGTGAGTGAGTGAGCGGTGGACTTTTTTTTTACTTTTCTCAATGTCACTTTGTCCAACTCATGGTTTGGACATATAGTAATATTAAATGCTCTATGAAAATGTTCTATTTTTGGCAAGTAATTTTTTGCATATTGTACTATTTTTTGGCAAGTAATATTAAATGCTCTATGAAAATGTTCTATTTTTTGCATATTTGGACATATAAAAATGTTCTATTTTAAATACAATTTTGTTTAAATTATAGAATATTGTTTTTATTAATGTAATACTTTATAACATCTTTATAGAGTATAATTTAATTTTCCTTAGTTTATTCTTTGTTTTTTGTTTTAGAAATTAATGATTAATATTTCGCTTATTCAAAATTTACATAATTAATAATTAATATTTCAATTAAAAATTACATAAATTGGAATAAAATAATAATTTAAAAATATTATTTTCATTGACAATGGTTCAATTGAAAATATTGTCAAATGAAAAACAAGAGAGAGAGAGAGAGAGAGAGAGAGAGAGACTTTGTTTGTTACTTTTTTCAGTGCCACTTTGTCCAACTCATGGGTTAGATATATAGTAATATTAAATGCTCTATGAAAATGTTCTATTTTTAGCAAGTAATTTTTTGCATATTGTACTATTTTAAGACTTACTTGTCATTATGTATATAGATTAATATTTCAATTAAAAATTACATAAATTGAAAAAAATTAATTAAAAAATATTATTTTCATTAACAACAATTCAATTGAAGTACGGAAAGGAAGGGAAGAAGGCTGGAGAGAGAGAGAGAGAAAGGGAGAGAGAGTGAATGAGTTTGCCACTTTTTTCAATGCACTTTTTTCAATGCTACTTTTTTCAATTCATGTTTGGATGTAATTAAAAATTGTATTATTATTTTATATTTATTGTTTTGTATTTTCGAGAAAAAATTTAAATGTATAATATGAAATTAACTTTCTATTTTTGGTAAGTAATATTTTGGCAAAATTTTTACTTATTTAGACTTATTAGGTTATATATATATATAAATTATAATAATAATTATATATCTTTTAATTATTACATTTTTCAAGCGTGACCTTTGAATGTGACCGAGGGAGAGTAAAGAGCCGCTTTGGCATTGGTCTCTCTACAATGTGCACGCAATAGTATTAAAGCGGCCGTCCACTCATAGGGTTGCTCGGAGCACTCTCTTTATTCATATGGTACAAGCACAAATGTGAATAGCATTTGTACAAGTATAATGATGCATCTAACCATGCAATGAAAAAGAAAACCCAGGTGTCCAACAGTTAGTGGTTTGATTCCCATTTTGAAGGTGCAGTGATCACATTGGATCAAAGAAATCCATTGTTATAGAGACTGATTAATCATTTCATTTTCCTCACTCCCAAGTGAGAGAGAGAGTATCTTTATCCTAAACACCAAAGGAATGCCACATGGCAAAGCCATAAAATTAGTGACAATAGATCAGGGCAACCAATGAAATAACACCTTATCCTATCTCTTTATCTTACTCACACCAAAGCCACCAAAAATAATTTGTCCACCCTCAACTCTGATCCACTCGTATTACTTGACACATTCTGTAAGTAGTGTAGTCGGATTAGAAACTGAACGAGAAAATTATTGGGGCAAACAAAAATGGCAGCCTCATTACAAACAGCAGCCACCTTCATGCAGCCCAGCAAGGTGGGTGTGTCTAGCCGGAGCAGCCTACTGCAGCTGAGGTCTAATCAGGGGGTCTGCAAGGCCTTTGGAATGGAACAGGGTGGAGCCAGGATCAGTTGCTCTCTTCAGGCTGATCTCAAGGACTTGGCTCAGAAGTGTTCCGATGCAGCCAAGGTTGCTGGCTTTGCACTTGCCACTTCTGCCCTCCTTGCCTCGGTGTGTCTTTTGAACTACTCCTTTCATTGCTTCAATTATATATGCATCAATTCACCTTGTTTAGATCAAGTTAAACATGCAGTATTTAACTATTTAGAAAAGTAATCTTCACCCCTGTTTAGATCTAGTTAAACATGCAGTGTTTAAGAAAAGTAATCTCACTCCAATCAACCTAGGTTTATTAGTTTTCATCAATAAAAATTGAAATTTGGTGTGGTTAGGTTTCAATTTGATCCTTTTTTAGGGGCTCTGTGTGTGTGTGTGTGGTAAGGTCACCCTTTTCTGCTTACAAAGCATATTAAACTGGTTTTGGAATGGTTGATCTTCTTGGGCAATCAACATTGTAGTACAGTAGTACTACTCAACGGAGAGAAGATTATGATATCTAGAAGACGCAGCCTGACAAATTGTGTGCTTCTTCTCGGTCAACAGAGTCGTAGTCTTCGTTTTTTGCACCACCATGGCTAAATAATAAATAACTTTTTCATTCATTAAAGTATTTATTATTTTCTTTTAGAGATCTTAATTAGTTTTGAGGACCTGTTGCTAATGGCTGCGCTCTACTGGTGATGCTATTGATTTTGACAGGGAGCAAGTGCTGAAGGAGTACCAAAAAGGCTAACATTTGATGAAATCCAGAGCAAGACATACATGGAAGTAAAAGGAACCGGTACTGCTAACCAGTGCCCTACCATCGAAGGCGGAGTAGACAGCTTCGCCTTCAAAGCTGGCAAATACTATGCCAAGAAGTTCTGCTTGGAACCAACCTCATTCACTGTCAAAGCTGAGGGCGTAAGCAAGAATTCCCCTCCTGAGTTCCAAAAGACCAAGCTCATGACCCGCTTAACATACACGCTCGACGAGATTGAGGGACCTCTTGAAGTTTCCTCAGATGGTACCATTAAGTTCGAGGAGAAGGATGGAATTGACTATGCTGCTGTCACAGTTCAACTTCCCGGAGGTGAACGTGTGCCCTTCCTCTTCACCATCAAGCAGCTTGTAGCATCTGGAAAACCAGAGAGCTTTAGTGGAGAGTTTCTAGTACCTTCTTACAGAGGTTCTTCCTTCCTTGACCCAAAGGGTAGAGGTGGGTCAACCGGTTATGACAATGCAGTTGCACTGCCAGCAGGAGGGCGGGGAGATGAGGAGGAGCTTGTTAAGGAGAATATCAAGAATACTGCATCTTCGGTAGGAAAGATTACCTTAAGTGTCACCTCAAGCAAGCCTGAGACTGGGGAGGTGATCGGAGTATTTGAGAGCATTCAGCCATCTGATACTGATTTGGGAGCTAAGGCTCCCAAGGATGTGAAAATCCAAGGGGTCTGGTACGCTCAGTTGGAATCATAGGGTGGTTTTAAGCATCAATGTATTTGTTTTTTGGTTCAGATTTTGTTCTGAAGTCAATTAAAGGTGGTGTAAAAACATTTCTCTGACCCCAATGGAGAAGAATCGAGATTATCTTGCTTGTATATTATCATTTTATTATAATAATGCTTTGAATCTTATGTTTTGTTTCGCTCAACCGTGAGGAGCATGAGTTCTAGAAGCAGAATGTAATACACATTGCAAACATACTTTAAGATGCTGCTATGTTGTTAAAAATTGTCTAGAATTACGTTCGGGGTACTTCAAATGTAGTGGAGGGTCTTGGGCTGTGAACTAGCTAAGAGAATGAGTGATCTGGTTGTATATACAAATTCTGTCATGTATATTTCAACAAACAAAATGGAACAGCTTTGAGCATTGAAGTCAGTTCTTTTAACTAATAAAGATAGGATAAGCAGAACTTACAGTTTAGGCGAAGTGATATTCCATGTTACTCTGTACTTGTCAACTTGAACTGGTAGATGCAGAAGCTCCCTAATCAGTCACAGAATCACAAGGGACTCTTATTTCCAGTACTTGTCTTCTGTCACTCTTAAGTCATAACCCTATATACCGGATGATACAGAATAATACATTCCACTAAATATGGTTCCCCCAGCCATGTGCAATTTCTTACAAAGCAGGATTTTATCACCAAAAATCTCTGCAGGAACAGAGTCCATCTCTAAAATGATGAAACCTCAATGAATCTCTCACAATAATTTGCACACCAACCATCCTCGCAATAAACTTAATTGCAGTATGACAGTCTCCACATATTCGCAGGTTCTTAAATACCTTAACTGATGATTCCCCATTCAAATTCAGAATTCCAAATGCGACAGCGAGCTTCTCACTGTGATTGCACAAAGTATCCTCTTTCTCCTCCTGATCCAGATCTTGAAGAACAAAATCTGTGTCAGGCAAATACCCTGCTAACCTCATCTTTTCACTTACTTCTTTCAGAAATGTATAAATCTCGCCACAACTTTCATTATTCTTATCGCCAACCACAAAAGTGTGTACTTTATTCTTGACCTGTACCCAACTATAGCCTGGCACTTTCCTGATCCCTTTATCTCTCATCAATTTCCTAGTTTCTGATGCTTCTTCCCATAATTTTGCGGTGACTAGGATGTTAGATAGTAATACATAGTTTCCAGGGTTGTGGGGTTCAATCTCAAATAGTCGTTTCGCTGCAATTCGTGCGAAATCTACATTCTTATACACTCTGCATGCACCAAGCAAGGCTCCCCAAGCAGCAGCACTTGGTTCCATATGCATTTCTTGAATGAATTGATAAGCCTCTTCCAGGCGACCTGCACGGCCAAGAACATCAACCATGCACGAATGGTGCTCAGCGTCAGGTTCGATCGCATGATCCCTTCTCATTGAATGGAAAGTTGAGAGGCCCTCATCTACTAGCCGCGAATGGCTACAACCAGAAAGAACACCAGTAAAAGTTACAGCGTTCGGTTTGACCCCTGACTTGACCATTGTATTGAACAGCAGCAAAGCTTCCTCGCCATTCCCATGCATCGAATTTGCAATGATCATTGTGTTCCAGGCAACAGTATCCTTTCTGGGCATCATGTTAAAAACCCTTCTAGAAAGTTCGAGTTCACCACATTTAGCATACATGAAAAGCAAAGCAGTTAAGGCAGTTGTGTCCTCCAAGAACCTATGCCTAAGAATATAACCATGAATCTCCTTACCTCCCCTTAAGCTCTCTAAGTTTGTGCAAGCCGGAAGTACACTTGTAATCGTGATGTGATTGGGTTTGAATCCTGAATCTTGCATTTCATTAAGTAGCTCTAAGGCTTGTTGAGTTCGTCCGGTTTGCATGCACCCGCCAATAACAGCATTCCACGAAGCATAATTCAACTTGGATCCTTGATTATTCATCCTATTGAATAGCGCAAGAGCCTTTTGAGCTTCTCCATTTGAAAAATACGCTGTTATGATCACATTCCATGACACAATGTCCCTTCTAGGCATGCTATCAAATACCAATTCAGCTTGCCTAATGCATAAACACCTAGCATACATGTTCACAAGTGCACTACCCACGAACACATTCTCTCCCATTCCATTTTTCACCACGAACCCATGCACCTCCCTACCTGAATTCAAATACTTAAACTTAGAGCAAGCAGGCAGAATAGAAGACAATGAAACCGAATTAGCTCTAACTCCATCAAAGCCCATATCACGGAAAACCCCAAGTGCCTCTCTTGGCAGCCCACAATTGACATAACAAGAACACAAAGACGTCCAAGAAATCACATCCTTAACCCACAAATCATTAAAAGCTTTTCTTGCACCTTCAACAAATCTGCATTTACCAAACATATCAATCATGGCATTGCCTAAAATCAAATCACAATGAAACCCAAATTGAACTGCATCATCATGAGCCCTTTTCGCCTTAATAAGATCCCCAGACGTGGCACAGGCCTTGGCAACCGACAATAATACAAATTTATCAGGTTGGATGTTCCTATCCCTCAATTGGGTGTACAATCTTATGGCTTCCTTGGGGAGTCCCTGTCTTGTATAAGCAGTAATCAAGACCGTCCATGAATGTAAATCTGGCTCAGTAATTTTATCGAACAACTGGCGAGCACGACTTATATCGCCCGAATCAATGTACGTCTTAATAAGTTTGAGACTCAGGTGGGGCGGAAGGTTTGTGGGTGTCTTTGAAAGCATCTGATTGAGAGCTTGTAGCCGTTATAGAAAGAATGGAACTGGGGTTCCTTCCTAAAACCGTGTTTGGGTCGTTAGTTAAATAAGACAAGGAATATTATCTTAGCCAACGGTAGATTATAGGGGAGGATTGGGCTCCTCTCAATCATTCCGAGCTCAGAGTCAAATTTAATGATTTCTTTAATTTGTGCAGCCTTTCTCCGAGCTGCCAAACAGAAAGCTAGTTTTGAAAAACACCTAACAAGTTAGAAGAAGTGAGTCAAAATCAAATAGCAAGAGGCCTTCAATCGAACACCAACATAGAAGCCACAAAATCCTTGGAAACTAGCAGCCTCATCTTTTTCTCCTTCCCAAGACTTTCGTACCTTTACTATCTTTCAACAAGGAAGAAGCAACTTTGAATCTCCCTCTCCATTCAAGCATGTAGTAGCACTGTTGTAGTAGTAGCTAGTAGGATATTGACTGACATTTCCTCCCCTCCACCTCCTTGTGCGTTTCATTGGCAAACATGTTAAACGGGGTAGCCCTAGCGGTTTTGGGTCAGTTTTAACGGGTTGTGATTTTAACGGGTCGCGGGCTAAACGATTCAGTTTTTTCGGGCCACTAATATTACAGATCTAACCCTAACCCTAACGGGTTTCGGGCTAAACGGGTCACTATCGAGTTATGAGTAAAGATATAATATAACAATATTTTAAAATAGTAAATCGATAAACCATTCGTAACTTTGAGAGTTTCTTATGTTTTTTAAAAGAAGTATAAACTAGACATTTTTTTACATCGATGTGTTATAATTTTCAACTTGTTATTCTCAAAATAAATAATGTAATAGCTCTACTTAGCAGTTCTTTCCAAATTTTTTGTTTATTATTCAGTATTTATTCACAAGTACAAAAAAAAAAAAACCTGTAGTGCAAATGATAAATGTGTTTGACTTTGGATTAAAGGTTGTTGGTTTTATTCTCGTGGTGGTTGTTTTACGTATCTCCTAAACTTTTTATGGTCTAATTAATATTATGCGGGCTGGCGGGCCAACCCTAAAACCTGGCGGGCTAGCCCTAACGGGCCGCGAGTTAAACGGGTCAATCCTAAAAAGCCCTGATTTTAAATGGGCCAAAAATATTGAGCCCTAATCCTATTTTTTTCGGTTTAAACGAGTCAACCCTACGGGCCGTGACCCTTTTAACATCTCTAAATTCATGGGAGGGGTGATAACTCACGTGTTTCTCTCTGGCTGGCAACGCAGAAGAGAACTACTTAGGGCATCCACAATGGAGAACCCATTTTTAGTTCTTAGGATGCCATCTAGGATTTTAAAGAACTCAACCATTTTAAGAACTAACTTAACAATTTCTAGTTCTTCAACTTAGTTCTTAGGTGGACCTATTGTATTTTTTAAATATTAATTATTTATATTTATACTTTTTAAATATTTTGTAAGAATAAATTAATTTAATTATAATATTAATTAGATATATTTTGCAGAAAAAGAAAAAAAAACTTTTTTAGAAAAATTAAAAAAACAAATGCTTTTTCAAAATTATAAAAAACAAAAACTTTTTCAAAAATAAAATTAAAACTTTATTAGAATTCAAAAAATAATTTTATCAAAATTAAGAAACAAAATTAAATTTATTTGGAATAAAAAAAACTACTTAATATTCAGAAGAAGAAAAAACCATTTTCAGAAAAAGGTAAAAAACAAAATATATTTTCTAGCAAAAAAAAATGGCTTTCCTTTATTAATTAAAATAAAATTCAAATACTATAAAAAATAAAAAGAAAAGAGAGAGAGAGATACGCTTCCGTGACAGAAGGGGCAGTGGAGGGGGCTAGGCGTCAGAGGTGAGGAGGGTTTCTTCACGCATAATTGGAGAGAGTGAGCTGCACTCTCCCAAAAGCATGGCTTGGTGGCCTTCACGTGGGTGGTCTGAAAGTGAGCTTGGAGAGTTCCTATTTGATGAAGAACCAGTTCCCAAATGGAGCCATTTGGGAACCCAAAATTTGGAAACTCACATTTGGGACCTCACCCGATGTGGAGAACCCTTTTTTTGAGTTGGGAACTCATTGAAGAACCCACATTGTGGATGTTCTTACTACTTCCTCAGTCCCTAAATTATTATCTTGGTTGATTTGGCACATCGATTAAAAAAAATACATTTGACTTCATTATTAATATTATTTATATAATTTTTTATTTTTGCCCCTAAAAAAAGTTATTTTTTGAAATTTAGAATCATGATTACTAGATTTTCTTCTAATAATTTTGAAATTTAAAATAGGTGTAATAGCTTAAGGGTAGGTCTCATAAATTAAAGAGTAGAAATTGTAAGGGTAAAATGGTAAAAATATTTTCCTAAAAAGGAAAGTTAAAAGCAAGATAATTTTTTTGGGACGGACAAAAAAGGAAAGGAAGACAATAATTTAGGGACGGAGGAAGTATTTTTTTATTTTTTTTTTGGAATTTATCCTTGTCATTTAATTAATTCCGCCAAGACCCTTTCTGCTTTGAAAGTTTCAAAAACATCTCTACAAACTTTATTTAGTTATGTTTCCATGTTTTCCTTAACGAAATCCATCCCTTCAGTTTCAAATGACCATCACTGCCAAATATACTAGGTTATTGTATTAATAATCTCATTTTTAGTACTGAAATCTTACATAATCTCGATTAACTCAAAATTTTGGTTCTGGGTGTTATAGAATGCTTCTTGCACTTTTAAATGAATGGATTATTAAAAAATAATACTCCCTCCGTCCCTAAATTATTGTCTGGGTTGATCCGGCACACGGATTAAGAAAACTCAATTGACTTGATTATTAATATTGGAATAGTATTAAAAAAGTGTGTTGTTTCCTTTAATGCCCATGTGTATGTGGCCCATAATTAAAGTAGGAAGAAAAAGTAAGGGTAAAATAGTAAAAATGATGTTCTAAAAAGGAAAGTTTCAAACAAGACAATTATTTTGGGACGGACGAAAAAGGAAAGGAAGACAATAATTTAGGGACGGAGGGAGTATGAGTTTAAATTAGGGATGACATTTTTGAACCGCACTGTAGATATCTGAATTGAATCGAACTTCAAGTTGACGGTTATTAATTGGTTTGACTGGATAGGAGGCGAGTAACAGGGAATAATCGAATTGAGAAACTAGGGAATGGTTTGGATATGGTATTACTAGTAACCGCCCCATTCCCTGCCCCGTTCCCCGAACCATATATTATTAAGCATAATTTTACCTCTATACATATTTATATTTTTCAAATTAGCTTAGCTATATGTATTAGTATGTAAACATTAACTTCTCATCCTTGAATATTAAGACTTTTAAAGTTAAAAAATGTGAGAATTGATTTGAAATTTTGGAGAGTTTCTTTAAAACTTGGAGTTGTTTTTTGTCTTAGGGTCTTTTTTCATTGCCCAGTTTAGTAACTTATTTTTGAATATTCTCTCTTTTTAGTCCTAACAAATTTTTCTTTATCACTCTTACTTTTTTTATAATCATTACAAACAAATACTGTAACGACCCGAGCCCGAAGCCCGGTCCGCCACGCATAGCCCACGCACTGGCCCACTAAGCACCTTGGGTCAACTGGCCCACCACAAGCCACCCAAAAGTCCATGGGTAGGTTGGTGCCTAGTGGTAGTGGGTGGCCACTTATAAAGTACACACAAGTCCCACATCTACCCGATGTGGGATATCACAATCTCCCCCACTTGAATCCTTGACGTCCTCATCAAGAGCCAAATGAGGTCTAAAGGATCGACACCCCGGGCGATGTGTTCCTACACATTTCCGTCCGGGACCCGCTCTGATACCATTTGTAACGACCCGAGCCCAAAGCCCGGTCCGCCACACATAGACCACACACTGGCCCACTAAGCACCTGGGTTAACTGGCCCACCACAAGCCACCCAAAAGTCCATGGATAGGTTGGTACCCAGTGGTAGTGGGTGACCACTTATAAGGCAAACACAAGTCCCACATCTACCCGATGTGGGATATCACAATCTCCCCCACTTGAATCTTGACGTCCTCGTCAAGATCCAAAGGAGGTCCAAAGGATCGGCACCCCGGGCGATGTGTTCCTACACATTTCCGGCCGGGACCCGCTCTGATACCATTTCAACGACCCGAGCCCGAAGCCCGGTCCGCCACGCACGCACTGGCCCACTAAGCACCTGGGTCAACTGGCCCACCACAAGCCACCCAAAAGTCCATGGATAGGTTGGTGCCTAGTGGTAGTGGGTGGCCACTTATAAAGCACACACAAGTCCCACATCTACCCGATGTAGGATATCACAATCTCCCCCACTTGAATCCTTGACGTCCTCGTCAAGAGCCAAAGGAGGTCTAAAGGATCGACACCTCGGGCGATGTGTTCCTACACATTTCCGGCCGGGACCCGCTCTAATACCATTTGTAACGACCCGAGCCCGAAGCCCGGTCCGCCACGCATAGCCCACGCACTGGCCCACTAAGCACCTTGGGTCAACTGGCCCACCACAAGCCACCCAAAAGTCCATGGATAGGTTGGTGCCTAGTGGTAGTGAGTGGCCACTTATAAAGCACACACAAGTCCCACATCTACCCGATGTGGGATATCACAAATACTCAGTATTTGAAAATCAAATTACTAAATCGCAATATCAAACACCCCCTTAGCCATCTAAAAATGATTGTTGATGATATTTATATACCTATAATCTCAGGAAGTTCTTGTAACTCGTGGTGTGTTTGCAATATACACGCTTACCTTCATACTTAATTATTCAGACATATTAGTTTCGATAACTTGATTATGATAATGTTTTATATATTTATCAAGTCTTTTGAACTTGATTTGTTGTGTTTTCTGTAAGTTCCTTTTATGAATATTTTACTATCGTTAATCATTAGATTATATCTACCTAAGCAAAAATATTTTCAAAAATATAGTTGGAAAAAACATAAACGATTCCCCATGGACATTCTCTGATTAACCGTTACCCGTGAAAAATAGATATGGGGGTAGAAACTAACTCCCCAGTGGGGAATGTGGTAGGTATGGAAAATGAAATTGAATTGAAGAATGGGGATTGTATTAGTTATAACCGCCTCATTGTCATCCATAGTTTAAAGGATTAATTTATAATTTGGTCCCTGAACTTTTCATTTCTTAGTGATTTGGTCCTCAATTGATAAAATTTCCAACTGTGATCCTTGAACTCAACATTTGAAGCCTAATTAGTCCCTTTAGCCGTTATCTTTAACAGCAGCGTTAAAATAGAACATGAATAGACAAAATTGTCATTCGTTGAGTTTGATGAAGATCCACGCGGCAAATTTTTTGCTGAGATGGAAAAACATGTTTTTTAGAGTAAATATAAAACGGTAGAAGAAAATTAAAACGGGAAAAAGAATTAAAGTCAACAGCTCTGGTGGAGAACAAATGAATTAGCGAAAGCAACTAGGGTTTCGATTTGCGCATTGGGGGTTTGATTTCTTGATCAATCAGGCATTTGAGTACTGAATCGAAGAAAATTGGGTCTTTCATTGAAGTATAAAGCTGTACGACCAAGGTATGCGTACTTCATTTTACAAGTTCTTCAGTATAAATTAAGTAGAGTTTCTTCTGTATGTTAAATGATGCTTAGTATTTGTTAATCATATTTACTTTATTGTCGGTAAAATTAATGATGTTTGTTCATTGTTGTTTTACAAATTGTTTTGTGGTGAACTTTTGGGGTAGTTACTTTTGCTCGTTATCCATATGTACTCGGTGAGGATGATGGATGATAAAGTTATGTAAACTCTATTTTGGGTAGTAGTAACATGATGTGTATATTGTTATTCGTTATTTCCTTTTGTGCCGACACGTGGTATCGTGGCATTGTATGTATGACATGTTTCCTATGTGACTTTGTTTATCTCAGTTGACTCGTTAGCTCGTTGAGGTTATTTTTATAATTGTGTTTTTGTGAGCTCGTGTATCTCTGTACTATTGTGACAATTAGGGGTGGCAATGACAGGCACGACACGATTGCACGAACCAGTACGACACAATTATAAACACGAATTATAGAGACAAAAGACACGATAAGGCACGGCACGACACGAAATACGACACGAAAGCACAGAATTATAAATTTAGTTAAAATAATGTTTATTATTATATTTATGATTAAAGAAGATAGATAACACGAAATCACGATAGTGTGGCACGAACACGACACGATGACACGAATTGCCACCCCTAGTGACAATGGCATGTTGTGGCCGTTTAGTTATCTTGTGTTTGCTTCAAGTTGGTTTAGCTCGCTTATACAGGTGCATGTTAAATATGATGTATGTGTTTTCACGTCTCTATTTGGGGTTCCACATAGGATCTCAAATAAGGGTGTGACACAAGATACACACACACTCTTGAACTTTCCTTGGTTCTCTCTTTTCTCTCTCAGTTCTCTGAGAAACACACAAGCACAACAATAAAAAACGTAAGTCTTCCATTCTTCGTATCGGAAGTAGGGGAAGCACAACGATCAAGCTACGGACTAGCTTGATCAAACCACGAATCAACAGCCTAGAACTTGACTTGAATTTTGTATAACGACATAACGTAAATCCTTCCGTTCGTTCCAATTTAACTTGTATTTGGATGTATAAATAGCTAAAATTAATTTGTAAATGTGTATATAAATTAGCTTATGCCGTATTGGGCTATCACTGTGCACGGCCCAATTGCATTTTCTTTGTTTATTTACTTTATTTGATATACAAATATGTAAAATATATAAAATAAATAGTTTTGTATAAAAACTCTTTTTTATGTTATTTTTGTTATATAAATATGTATTATATTTATTTTATTTATTTTGATATAAATAAAACATATATACATTTTATAGCGTAAACGGAGATATAAATCTCCGAGATTCGTTTTTCGTTCCAGACGCGTAATATAATAAACTCGTAACATTAATTTTCGAGCATGCAATCATAGAGACCGAAAGGGCGAGCAGGGTGTCTAACACCTTCCCAACTCGTAATTTAGCCCCAGAACCCATAATCTAGTTTTTCTCTCGTTTTCTTTATAAATGAGGGTGACGACTCTGTTTTTTATATAAATGTGTTTTCTCTCCTTAACTGTTTTACAATTGTACAAGTGTAATGACTTGAAATGTATACATCTTGTTCTAGGCCCCAGGTTCGTCAATTGCAGTAAATCTTTATGCCTTTGCTACACAATCACAAGTAGAGCCGGCAAAATTAGCCCGGCCCAATGGGCCGGCCCAGTCAGCCCGATATTATGAGGGGTTTGGGCTTTAGTTTAGAAGGCCCGAAAAAGTTTGGGCTTTTTTGGCCCGGCCCAATAGGCCCGTGGGCTAATTGGGCTCGGGCCAAAAAAGCCCGAATTTTTTGGGCCAACCCAGCCCAGCCCGATACACTTTTATTAACTTTTCAATTCACACTTTTCAAACCATTTTCATTGCTTTTAAGTCTTTTAGTGGAGATTTAAATCATTTTCAATTCAATTTTTTCGCTGCTTTAAATCTTTTCAAACAATTTTTCCAAACCATTTTGATACACTTTTATTAACTCTTTCAAATCCAAGTAGGAAAAATACATTAGTACAATATTTCCTTTCGTTACAGCTAAAGTGGTAACAAGTATTCTGTAATTGTATATGGCTCTAATTTAGAAAATATTGCATAATAATATTAAAAATAAAGAGTGCAAAATACAATACTTCAATGAGAATTTTTGTGAGAATCCCTTAGCATTCCTTGACAAAATCCAATTGAAAGATGATGAAAATCCCCCACAAATGAGCTACTACTTTTCTTCTTCTCTTCTTCTTCCGTTCTCCTTTTCTTTTCAATCTTAGTCTTCTTTTTTTTTTTTTTTTTTCTCTTTTCCTCTCTTCTCTTTTTATCTGATTTTTTCCTCCTTTTCCAATCTCATTCCCCTCCCCAAAAACTCTTTTTTTTCCCAATTTTCTTTTTCTCCCCCAAAATTTCTTTTTCTTTTCTTCCTCTTTTCTTTCTCTCTCTCTTCCCAAAACTCTTCTCTTTTCCCATTTTATTCCCTCTTTTCTTCCCCCAGTGCTCCCCTCTCTCCTCCTTTTCTTCCATCACCTTCTCTCCTCCCCAAAACTAAATGTAGTGAATTTGACAATTTACACTAAATGTAGTGGATAAGTAAAAAATATAGTGAAAATAATCTATCCCTATCTAACGTATTTTGCACTTTTCCTGTCTACAAAAAAATTATGTAGTTGTATTTTAATCCATCAAGATGAAATTTATTATTTGTAGATTTTATATTTGATAAATTATAGACTTGTAATGAGTTTTGAAAATTTTTTATGTGATAACTTGTAAATTTTGTAGAAAATATTTTTAGTACGAATTTGGGCTGATTTGGCCCGATGGCCCGAAAGCCCGATGGCCCAAAAATGGGTTGGGCTGGGCTAGAGGTTTGAGGCCCGATGTAAATTTTGGGCTGACCCAGCCCGGCCCAATTTTATGTGTTGGCCCGATGGGCTAGGGCTGGGCTGGCCCGGCCCAGCCCATTGCCAGCTCTAATCACAAGGTGGACCTCAACCTTCTCAAGTGTCTCAAGTCCACAAGCTAAAAATGTTCCTCATGCCTCTCAGGCAAGTGCTACACAATCACAGGGTGGACCTTAACCTTCTCAGGAATCTCAAGTCCCACAAGCCTCTAAGGCAAGTGCTACACAATCACAGGGTGCAGATCCTTTAACTCTAACTAAAGGATTTATTATAAGAGATGATGTTTCTTCCCCAACTTTATAGAGAGGGAAGAAATTTCTTCTTGTTAGTGAGTCACCAAAGAAGTCAAGTGAATGACAAGTCTCTTTTCTCTCTCAGTTCTCTGAGAAACACACAAGCACAACAATAAAAAACGTAAGTCTTCCATTCTTCGTATCGGAAGTAGGGGAAGCACAACGATCAAGCTACGGACTAGCTTGATCAAACCACGAATCAACAGCCTAGAACTTGACTTGAATTATGTATAACGACTGAACGTAAATCCTTCCGTTCGTTCCAATTTAACTTGTATTTGGATGTATAAATAGCTAAAATTAATTTGTAAATGTGTATATAAATTAGCTTATGCCGTATTGGGCTATCACTGTGCACGGCCCAATTGCATTTTCTTTTGTTTATTTACTTTATTTGATATATAAATATGTAAAATATATAAAATAAATAGTTTTGTATAAAAACTCTTTTTTATGTTATTTTTGTTATATAAATATGTATTATATTTATTTTGATATAAATAAAACATATATACATTTTATAGCGTAAATGGAGCTATAAATCTTCCAAATTCGTTTTTGTTCCAGACGCGTAATATAATAAACTCGTAACATTAATTTTCGAGCATGCAATCATAAAGACCGAAAGGGCGAGCAGGGTGTCTAACACCTTCCCAACTCGTAACTTAGCCCCAGAACCCATAATCTAGTTTTTTTCTCGTTTTCTTTATAAATGAGGGTGACGACTTTGTTTTTTATATAAATGTGTTTTCTCTCGTTAACTGTTTTACAATTGTACAAGTGTAATGACTTGAAATGTATACATCTTGTTCTAGGCCCCAGGTTCGTCAATTGCAGTAAATCTTTATGCCTTTGCTACACAATCACAAGGTGGACCTCAACCTTCTCAAGTGTCTCAAGTCCACAAGCTAAAAATGTTCCTCATGCCTCTCAGGCAAGTGCTACACAATCACAGGGTGGACCTTAACCTTCTCAGGAATCTCAAGTCCCACAAGCCTCTAAGGCAAGTGCTACACAATCACAGGGTGCAGATCCTTTAACTCTAACTAAAGGATTTATTATAAGAGATGATGTTTCTTCCCTAACTTTATAGAGAGGGAAGAAATTTCTTCTTGTTAGTGACTCACCAAAGAAGTCAAGTGAATGACAAGTCTATTTGTAATGACTGATTTGATGAATATTTTGTAACTAGTTTGGTACTTTTGTAACTCTTTTGGTGAATATTTGTAACTCTTTTGGTACTTTTGTAAGTACTTTAACTCTTTTGGGTACTTTTTTAAGTACTTTAACTCCTTTGGTTTGGTGAATTATGTATGACTTAATCTAATCCAATCCAATCTTTTGGTTTGCCGAATTATGTAATGAGATATCTGTTACTAATTTGGTTGCATACTTGGTTATATAACAGGGAGTCCATTAAAGAACAATTCTAATTAGGAAACCAAATTGCAAACACAAACCAATCTGATTTTGTCATACTTGTTATGTCACAGGGACTCCATTTGAAACAAACAAAACAAGTTATTTCAAACAAAACATGAGGCATAATTCAATAACGTTACAAACTGGGGTTCCATTCAAATACAAAGAAGAAATCATTTCTATGGCAACATTAGTTGTCCATTGCTTGGATTTGTAAACACATAGATTAAAAAGACATTTAAAATGCTTAAAACAAAAATCAATCTCAAGTATATCTTCTTTTTCCACTCATTGGTTTCATTTTGAGATTTTAGCCTTGCTGACTCTATCACTTGGCTTCTCAACTCAAGCTTTAGCCTCTCAACTTCTTGCTTAAGAACTGCATTTCTCTGTTTGCTCTTGGACAACTTTATTTCCAAGTTTGACATTTTCAATTGCAGCTTGTTTGCCTCATCTCGAGATTCATTGATTACGTCAATCGCTCTTTGAGGAAAAAGATCTACCCATTCAAAATACCTACAATCCTTTTGCGGATCCTACAAAAATTGAAGCCATGGACTAATTAAAATCAATTTATCCAATTTTTAAAAAATAAAAAAAATAAAAAACTTGCATTGCTTAATATGACTGACATATACCTTGTAATTGGAACACCCAATAAACCTCATTCCTGGGGGTTTTTCGGTGAGTGACGTCCATTGTGGAGCTCGCGAGCCATATCGACAGTACTTCACCCATCCAGAATTGTTAACTTGATTTGAGTCATTGAAGAGGAAGCCATTGATTTTGCCAAGTAAGGGAGGAGATAAGATAGTAGCGAAAAAAAGAAGAGGGATAGAAGCTTGGTTGCAAAAGCCTTAAACAGAACGAAGAGAGGGAGAGAGAGAGAGAGAGAAGTCTCTGGTGAGAGAGAGAGAGAGAGAGAGAGAGAGAGAGAGAGAGAGAGAGAGAGAGAGAGAGAGATGAGGATGAGAGATAATTACTAAAGAGTGGGAAAAAGAGGAAAAAATATTGATCCATTCCTACTAGAAGAAACAAATCTACCTAGGCATCCTAGTCAGCCACAAGTGAGGGTAAAATTGGCATTTTAAAAAAATTTTAATGCTGCTGTTAAAGATAATGGTTGTAGGGACTAATTAGGCCTCAAATGTTGAGTTCAAGGACCACAGTGAGAAATCTTATCAATCGAGGATCAAATCACCAGGAAATGAAAAGTTTAGGGACCAAATTATATATTAATCCTAGTTTAAATATGGATATTTTGTTATTACACCAAACATGTGTAGGTCAATTTAAATTCCAATGATATGTTTTTTATTTTTATTTTTTTTTGGCTTCCAAGATATTCCATGGCTTAAAAATTCAAGAATAATCTCGAGCCGGGTGGAATCACAAGAACGATAAACTTCGCCCTATCTATATAATATTCATAATACGATAAAGAAATAACCTATAAAATTATATTTATTCCGGTAACAAAAAAAATAACAAGGCTCTCTTCATTAAGATAAGATGACAAAGGCCATCCACTCATTACTATGATTCTATGGATAAAACGGGAAAAACTTTCTATGACATGACTCTTGCTCAAATCTTTCTACATCTTCTTTTTATTATATTTTAAAGTTAAAAGAAGCAATATTTGGCTAAATAACCAAAAAAAATTTTTTAAAAAATCCCCTTTCTCAAATCGTTCCACACCTTAATATAGTAAGTCACATCAGTGGTCTCATTTTCAACAAGACTTAAAATCTAAGAGCTTTTTTGGTAGTTAGGTAAGGATAAATATTATTTTTAATCTCAAATGTTATTAGCGTCTTCGCTACTAATCGCTACTTATATATAAAAGGTAATTTTAAAATTAAAAATGTTAATTACGTGTTTTTTTAGTGAGGGTGCTAATAATACTACCCTCTCCCTTGATATTATTAATGAGGAGATAAGGAACTTATCCGAATAATTCGTGCTAATAGTCCCGACCACTTATTGCGTACCAAACATAAACTCTAATGAAACTAAAATATATATTTCTTAATAATTAAACTTTTCAAACATGAATTTTTTTGGGTGGAACAGAAGAGTTCATAGTGAGTTGATACGCAATAAGTGGTCGGGACTATCCGACCTTAATCCTGACAACTAAACGACTCCTAAATATTCTAGTCTCTCCTTTCATTCAAAGAACTCACTATTCTATTTTGATACGTTTTACTTAAAGAGTTCATTTTCAAAAAATTATGCTTACAATTTTTATAATCTTTCATCTTTACCCTCCACTTGAGTTGTAATCATCTTGGTTGCGTTTAAGTATTTTTGTAATTATCATAAACTCTAATGAAACTAAAATATATATTTCTTAATAATTAAACTTTTCAAACATGAATTTTTTTGGGTGGAACAGAAGAGTTCATAGTGAGTTGACCCCAAATGGATTGATTTAGCTGCTCTAATCTTTCATTAAGCAGAATAAAATGTAGTTTATGGAAATAACAAATACTTTAAAAGAAGTGAGCTGTGGGAGTTCATGCATGAAACAGCAGTCACCTAGACATAATTAAAAAAAAAAAAATTTACTCCGTACTAGAGAATTTAGAAAAGGACCCGTTATACAGACAGGATCCTCTATTCCAAAAAGGTATTCCATTTCCTATTCTAACCGTTGGATCTTCGCCACATGTCCACCAAAAATCAAGGAGTAATTAATGTTATTTATTCTCATGCACATGTGGCGAAGATCCGACGATTGGAATAGGAGATGAAATACCTTTTTGGAATAGAAGATCCTATCCGTTATTATAAAGGCATTTTGGTTAACCATTATAGAAACATAAGAAAAGAAAAAGGTAAATTACAAATAACCCCCTTCAACCATAGGTTAGGTTTGAATTGCCCTCCTCAACTACTAATTAAAGCAATATGCCCCCTTCAACTATAGCATTTTCTTTAATCGTAGTTTCTATTTAGGCACTGCCATTTGAGTTGACGTAAATGCCAACGTAAGACTCATGTGACCATCTTTAGGCATTTTTTTTAATCATAGTGCCCTTTTAGTGTTTTAATTGACTATATTACCTTTGTTGTTCTAAAATTCTCTTTGTATATAAAGATAATTATTAAAATAATTTATTATCTTTATTTTAAATATTATGGTAAATATCATACGTAAGATGGTGACGTGAGTCTTTGGTGGACAAATTTCTTGAATTCAAACCGCGGTGTCTACATATAAGGTGCAATTTAAGAAAATATTATAGTTGAGGGGGCATATTGCTTTAATTGATAGTTAAGGAGGACAAATCAAACTCAACCTATAATTGATGGGGGTAATGTGTAATTTTCCCAAAAGAAAAAGGATAGAAAAATCAACTGAGAATATATTACTCCATAAGATGGCATGATTACTTCAATCATATATTCATATGCGAGTGAGAGATTCATAATATGATAGGGGCCTAATTATGTAACGCACTACCAAATTATGTTGTCTTGTTAAAATATGTTATACTAGATTTTATAACTTTTGGATTTTTATTTTTTAAATAATGAGTATTATTTTTTGATGGGTAAATTACAAATAACCCCCCTCAACTATGAGTTTGGCTTGAATTTTTCCCCTCAACTACCAATTGAAGCATTATGCTCCCCTCAACTATAGCATTTTCTTTAATCGTAGCTTCTGTTTAGGCACTGTCATTTGAGTTGACGTAAAATGCCCACGTAAGACTCATGTGACCATCTTTAGACATTCTTTTTAACCATAGTGCCCTTTTGGTATTTTAATTAACTATATTACCCTTGTTGTTTCTAAGACCCTCTTTGTACAAAAAGATGGTTATTAAAATAATTGCTTATCTTTATTTTAAATATTATGGTAAAAATCATACGTACAGATGGTGACGTGAGTCTTTGGTGGACCAATTTCGTGAAACCAAACTGCGGTGTCTAAATAGAAGGTGCAATTTAAGAAAATATTATAGTTGAGGGGTTGCACACTGCTTTAATTGGTAGTTGAGAGAGGCAAATCAAACCCAACTTATAGTTGAGGGGGACTATGTGTAATTTACCCTTTTTTTGATTGATGAGTTGATTGTTCAGACCAATTTTTATTCACCTGAACTTAATTCACTTATTCCCAAATTAGTTTAAGGATGACTTTGGGATTGTTGTTGCGCCGTGGAAGCGATGGTGCATCAAAATTTGATTATGGGAGAAAAGATTTGAAGATGCAAATTTTAAAGTTAAAAAGAAAGAAATATTAAGTCAAAACTAACTTTAAAGGATAGTGTTGTGCAGTCACACTTTAGTACATTGCTCCCGAAAAAAGGCCAAAGTCCTTTGGACATATATTCTCACTTGACATTGATCATGTTATCAAAAGAAAGAAAGAAAGAAAGAAATATACTCCTCTGTTTCTTTTTGAATGATAATGGAAAAAGCTTTCAGAGAAGATGAACGTAAGGGATTTCAGCCAAGTGATGCAATCACTTAATTACTTGTGAGAGTAGACCACAGATATATATATATATATATATATATATATATATATATATATAATCATTCACTTAACAAAACGGTTAAAAGTCAAAATTAGAACCTTTTTGTGCTGATTCTAATTAATTAGCATTTGAAATCTTTAGGTCTCTCTCCGTTCCAGTCTACTTGGAGCCATTATGGAATTTATTGTCTCCAAGACTCGGTGTGGATGTACTGCCTTTAACTAATCCAGGAAGGTCATGAATTAGTTGAAATAAACACGAGCTGACCGTGACGACTACCTTACCATTACTTTAATGAGTGGCTGCCATAACAACAATACTTAAAATTAGAGTGGTTTGTTTAGTGCTTTTGTGTGTGTGTGTGTGTGTGTGAGGACTAAGGCACGAAGAAAGGCAGAGGTTGAAAAATAGAAATCGAAATAGAAAAGACGAAATTGCCCCGCACGTGGAAGACCACGTGCGACTTAACGCTATTTTTCTAACGTCCGTCCATCCCAGGTGGCAATATGGGACAAATTGTAACATTGGGTACTGTAATGGGACAAAACGGAATATGGGTGGCAAACTAAGATTTGGTGTATACTTTAGGGGAAAAATCGTAATTTGGCCTAATTCTAACGTCGAAATGAGACATGTATATCAAGATTGGGTGTCTTGAGATCCTGATTAGGGAATTTTGTAGATCGTTATAGCTTAGGTGTGAAAGTCTCCTCTCCCTGGTGAATCCCATCTAATGTCGTTTGGTGTGATTTGCTAGCTAAGTATAGTTGTCTACATGTGGTGGTGTATGTTTTGGAATGTATATAATAGTATTTGCAATGCTATCATCTAGTTTTTTCAATTGTCATGTTTAAATAAGAGAATCTTTTTCATATGTGTCAAAAAAATTTAAAAGATCGAGAGTTCTCTTTTTAAACGTGCTCCACTGTAAGACTTCTTTTAGAACATATCAAACGTGGCATTGTTTTATACTCCCTCCATCCCAGATAAATGTTCCTATTTTCTATTTTGGGATATCTCAACTAATGTTTCTAAAGACTTTTGATCTACCTATTCTCTACCATTCTTCCTAATATATCCTTAAAACTTCATTTAATATAACACATCCCAAAGAAACTTAATTATTTAAAGTAGTTGAACTCAATTAATTTTCATGGGTATTATGGTCAGAACACATTTAACAGCACATCATTAATTATGTTTCTTAATTCCTGTGTTTTATCCACTATGAACATTTATCCGGTACGGAGGGAGTAATTAGTGATAAAAAGTAAAAAATAAAAATTATTCCTACCGTAACTGATTGATGTTAAAAAATAAAAAATAAAATTTTGACGAAAAATAATGTGATTGAAAAGACATCCTCTAGGTGACCCTCTAGAAGTAGAGGATGTCTTGTCAATTAAATGCTACATCATCTCCACCTCAGCAATTTGTTGGAGAAGATTTTTTTTGAAAAATCTATCTTTTCTACGTGTCTAACATTTTTTACTAGATAGATGATTTCATTATAAAAAAAAATAATGAAAATAATAATAGTGAAAGTGCTACTCCCTCTAATCCAATTAAAAAGGTGGTTTTCACTTATTGCCCAAATAAAAAAAATAAAAAAAATAGTTCATGACTTTCTAAAATACTTTATCATTGTGCAATCGCTTCAAGTTGATAAGAGCCCGTTTGTTCGTGCGTTTTGATCAAAACGCAGTTTATTCCTTAACTTAGCGTTTCAATACTGTGGTTTTAAAACGCTGAAATTCCTAGCTTTTTCCCAAAATGCAGATTTTAAAACGTAATAAAAAGCTGTGTTTTGACATAATATCTCAAACGCATTTATAGAGGAAAAAGCTGTATTTTAAATAATTTGCGTTTTAGAAACGATGCGTTTTTAATGTAATGCGTTTTAAAAACGCTACACCAAACGGACTCTTAGTTGACATAACATAATTATTCTCAAATGCAATTAAAAATTTATTAGAGATACAGCTATAAAATTAACTTGCTAAAATAAAAATGTACGACTTTAAATTAGAATAAAATTGATTCTATTAGGACGTAGTTGCGAATTTGATCCTTGGGACGGCAGGTTGGTATAGGGGTTGGATATAGCCGGCAAAAAGGAATTTATGGGGGTTGGAAACTTTGGAATTGGTCTCTCCAAAATTCCGCCTTTTTTCCATTTTTCACCCACTAACAAAAATACCCTCAACCAACGATCAAGATTTTTAAAAAAAAAAATTTGTTTTTAACTAATAATTAGAGAGAGAGAGAGAGAACGGACTAAAAACAAGTCTTATTCCCTCCACCGTGATCACTCCGTCTCTGAGTTTTTCCAGAGAAAATTAATTTCGCCTTTCACAATTCAGGGAAGAAGAAGATCAATATAGACCGTTACGATACTTGAATAAATCCATAACTGAATTCCCATTTGTTTCCCCTTACTTTCATTTCCGTGGTTGATGAGAAACGTGGGATGGCGGGCTATACACAGAGCTGTCAATTCCTCCTTCTATGACGACGACTGTTTGCCAGATAGAAAAAAAAGGTATATGCGATCGTAGAAGACGAATTGCGGGGGTGGATGCGAGTAGATGGATGAATTGCCGGGGGCATTGGGGACGAGTGCTAGCTTGGCTCTGCGTTTGGGTCAAGCCATCTTCTCTGTTGCTTCCCTCCTTTTCATGTGTCTCCGTGTTGAATTCTACAGTTACACTGCCTTCTGGTGATTCTATTCCTTTAATCACTTCTGATTTGTTGATTGATTCTCAAGTTATTGCCATTAATCCAATATTTATGACAATTATAGTAGATACAATCTCTCATGATCATCTGATTTTGTCTTATTATTTGTTACAAATTTGTGATGATCGTTTGGTAATTTAAATGCGAAATTAGACAAACATATTGACGCAAGCATTGAAATAGCGTTTAGTCTTGTGGTTTCTTTGAAGATACAAATTAGAGGTTTGGTTTCTTAATATGCTCGAGTTTGATACTTTCCAGGAGCCCCTGGAAAAAGTCGTAATTGGATAGGGAGAAGAGGGCATAAGAATTAGGATGGTTTATTATGCTGGTATCTCAGTTAGGTCATGTTATCCTTGCTTGATTGCGATACATAGTGCATGCACTGACCTAAGATGTCTCAGGTTGAGTGTTTCTGTTTATACAGAAGCGATGTTGCAACCAATTGAATGCCTCTTCATGGATGATGAACATTATTCAAATCAAGGATTACCAGTGGATGACTGGAACTTTCATTTCATCTGTGCAATATTTGGGAAACTCAATTCCATAAAATTGAAATGTTCCTCCGCTTTCCAAGTCTAAGTCTAAAATTTGATGATGAGCTAGCAAGTATTTGAAGGAATGTAAAGGAAATGCTCGTGAGTCTTTGTACATCTCATCAAAAATTTTAGCTACATATTCATGTTGGATCGAAAAGTTGGGCTATTGTCTAGTACGTTGGCAATTCAAAGGTTTGTGCGATGGTCTGGTGGTCATGAAGGGGTTTATGGCTGAGAAATTTTACAAGCTTTAGGGGGGCAGTGTTATAACTAATCAATTGTCTGTGCCATGAGGCAAATTATGCAAGTAGAATCAGATAATCCTGGATATGTTTGAACTCAGAAATTCTAGATGATGTTAGTTTCCTGCAAAGTTGGAAAGGTTTAACAAACACTGGCTGGGATGGCCCTTATTCTGATATATTTTCTGTTAGAAGTTAAATTTTACTTTAGAGGATAAGTCTTAGAAAGGCTGATTTCATTTAAAATTAACGTGCTGGTGGGCTCGCTTGCAAAATAATTGAAGTACAGTGGCCCAAATAACATTTTCAAACAATCAGTGACCGAATGGCAACCTTCCCCAAAGTACAATGACCCGATTATGTGTTTTGCCTTTTTTTTATTGATAAGTAGATTCTGCAGTATAAAGGAGGTAATTGCAGTTTATCTTCCTTTAACTTTCATCTCAAAATCTACCTCTAGTTTGTGTGATATTTCCGAGTTTTAATGTCATTGTGGATGACCATAATTAACGGTGTGATTATGTGATACTATAAATACCCTTGCACCAGATTCATCGGTTTTAGCTTTTTTCCATTAAAAAAATATAATTAAGGAACCTTGTAATTTGGTGTATTAGGTATGAAATGACTGTCTTAATGCAGAATGCCTTGATAACAGTGTCTACATTTTAATAATCACAAGTGAAAACAGAACAAAAGTTATATAGATGTGCTTATGTTTGAATATTAGGAGGTGACTACTACCTGTGGTTTAACAGTGCCTTGAACAGAACTGAATGGCAAATAAGGATTGATGTAACCTACCCCAACTAGTTGGAACAAAGTCTGCGTTCAGTGGAGTTGAGTCAATTTTCTTGACAGAGATAAACTGTGAGCTTGCTATCTGCTTTTAGGTTTAATTGTAAATTGGTACTAATTAAAACCTGCTGGCTGCTAGGCCACGTCTTTTCTTCTACGTTGCAATATTTATATGAGTAACCTGTTATTTAGATGTCAGATATTATTCAAAGGATAGATTTCGTAATTAACAAATTTATGAGACAGAAAAATTCGCCCCAAAATAAGATAAAATTGCCTAAGATGGTTTGGACATGTACAATGTTGACCAATTAGTGCACCCGTTAGGAAATGCGAGTGTGTCAACATCAATTGAGGAAGGGGAAGGCCAAAACTAACATGGACATCTGTAATAAAGAAAGATATGAATGAGTGTGGTGTATGTGATGACCTTGCTTTGGATCGAATCGAATGACGGAAAAGGATTCATGTAGCTGACCCCAAGTGATTGGGACAAAGGCTGAGTTGAGTTGAGTTGAGTGCCAATACCTTTGTTTTCAAGCAGACATGAAAGGATCTTTACTGAAATATGCATCGTTTGAACCATAGAGAAGTGTATGAATGATAGTGGTGCTTTAGGTTAGTACCCTGGTCCCTGAGAACTTCATTGCTTCAATAGAGCATCCTGTGTTATATTGGCACTGTTTTGTGAATATTCAATGACTGAGATCTTGAAACATCCAATTGGGATATCATTTAGGTCTAACTTCATGTTGAAGTGCCCGTTGTTAACCTTGACAACAAATTACGTGGTTTATGTAATAAAAATGTTATTGTACTGGAACAACTCTTGTCATTATAGGCTACAACTATGATTCAATTAATTGACTCTTCTGTTGCTTCTACAGCTTTTTGGTAACAATCAAGGGCTTAGTGATCCCATGGAGCTTGACACTAGCATTGGTGGATGCATTCTCTGTCTTTGTTAAGCCTCTAACTCGCCAAGTAGGAATAGTATTAATCATTGTGGTAGGAGATTGGGTAAGTGCCTTCTATAGATTCATTAAGAACCCTGTCTGTGCATGGGCTTGTGTGTGTGTGTGTGTGTGTCTCTCTCTCTCTCTCTCTCACCAACTAAATGCACAATCACAGGTCCTATCATTTCTGTCACTGGCTGCTGCTTCCTCAACAGCAAGTGTGGCAAACATGCTCACAGAAGCTGGTCCCTCGTTCTGCGGTGGAAGGTTATGCAGCAGATATCAACTGTCAGCTGCTATGGCCTTCTTGTCCTGGTGCATGTCAATAGCGTCTTCTCTCTTTAATCTTTGGCTTCTCCCTTCGTTACTCTAAATCATATAGAAATTTGACCATTGCCGCTTACATATGCGGGTTACGCTCACAAATTTTGTTCTTGCTCCAACTTTTACGGAGTAGCATCCTATGAAAATAGTGTTCATATGTACAGAAAATCTTGAATTATTGCAAAAGGTTCAAAATGAAAGAGTATAAAAGTAAAGTTATAGAAAATTCCATGGATTTCATTGTATCACTGGTTGCTGAAAGCTCCCTCAGTTAAATTTTGCTTCTATTGTGCGTGTCTTTGTCATTGCAAATGGTGGAAGTTGATGTTCCAACTGATGTGAAATATTCTACTGATATGAGGCCCCAATTACTCAATTGAATTAAGAATCTAATTGAAGAATAAGGTGGGTGGGAGAGCTGATTTTAAATTTGAACTTCCTTAAATGGTTGAGGAAACTGGAAAGCATTTTAAATTTGGCATGACTTGGAATTTAGATATTTGGAAAACCTTGGGGAAAGTTATGCTCTTCTTACCATCTGCTAAAGTCAAATTAATAGATTTTTGGGGAAAAAAATTAGATGCACCCCACGTAGGTCAGGGCAAAACTTTCAGAGGCTTGGTTTAACTTGTTTATGTGACGGAGCAACGTACTTCTGTTATAGGTGCAAATATAGAGCTAAAAGTGTAAAATATCGAGCGAGTCCGCAATTTTTTTCTTTGGACCTCTTATAGATTCCATCAGTGTCTTGCAAACTGATTAGCTAAGTTTTTCAGTTTTTTCATTTATCTTCCGGGACTTGTGCATTTTTTATTGAGGTTGCTATTAACACCTCAAAAACCTCCAAGTACACCCATTTACTAAAAACACACCCCCCTCAATATTTCCACCCCAAAAAATCTAAATTCACCCCCCCACCTTATTTTCTTATTCTATCCTCCCTAACATTTTTCCTAAAATTAATCCTTTTAAACACTCTCACATAGTTGCGAATCCAGAAAAATATTTCAGTGGGGTCACAAAATTTAACTATCACATAAAAAGCTTAAAAATCACAATTCACCACTAGTCTCTACCTTATTGTTGCTTTTATGCGACTTAAAAAAAAAAAATGGGCCACTATCCGAAAATCACAGTCAAAATTTTTTTTTGAGTGGGGTCACTTGCCCCCCACCCTTAGCTGTGGATCCGCCTCTGTCTCACAAACACAAACCCATGCAGCCCTCTCTCTCAAACTCACTCACGTGCACACACACACACACACACACACACACACACACACACACACACCCCAACAATGGCCATTCATACTTTTTTTTTTTTTTTGCATTTTAGGTTTAAATAGCACTTGTTTTGAAATTTGTAAGTTAAATTACTATTAGAGTTTAGTACCGTAAAAATTTGATTGAACAACAAAAGACTCGTGCGGTACTGTGAATGGTTTCATATGTCAACATAAGCATTGATTCTTTTTAGGAGTTGATCACTCTACTCTTGATTGGATTTTGGGGGACTACTTCTAAAATACGGTGTCTGACTAACTCAGTTCACGCCGTTTAATCAACACCTTAAAAGACGGTTAGAGTTTAGTACTCCAGAAGCGTAGTGAACAACCACATGTTTCACCCTTTCAAACGTCTAACGGTTAGTTCCCGCCACGACAAGAACACCCTCGCCTTCCTCAAATCTCTACACACCACCCCCGCCATCTTCACCAACACCTTCAGCTCTCCTTCTCACCTAACCCTCCATCATCTCCTCGAAAAATGCAAAACTATGAAACAACTCAAACTGATCCACGCCCAAGTCATCATCCATGGCCTAACCCAACAAACTCTCACGCTCAGCAAACTCATTTCCTTCTGTGCTGTCTCCAACACCGGGGACCTTCAATATGCACAACTACTGTTCGACCAATTGCCACAACCAAATCGATACACGTATAATAGCTTGATTAGGGGATACTCGAATAGCAATGACCCAATGAAAGCTATTTCTCTTTACCGTCAAATGACTTGTTCTGGCATTTACGCAAATGAATTCACTTACCCGTTTGTACTCAAGGCATGTGCATCCCTGTCGGCGTACTTGGAAGGGGGTTTAGTACATGTTCATATTATTAAATTAGGATTTGAGTCTCATGTTTGTGTGCAAAATGGGCTTATTAGTGTCAGTTTTAGTTGTGGGGTGATTCAAAGTGCCGAGAAGGTGTTTGATGGTATTAGTGATAGGACTTCGGTTTCTTGGAACTCGATGATTGGTGGCTATTCGAAAATGGGTTGTTGCAAGGATGCTTTTTTGCTGTTTGGTAAGATGAGGGAACTTCAAATGGAGCCTGATGACTTCACCTTTGTTAGTCTACTTTCTGTTTGCTCAAAAAAACAAAATGTACGATTAGGAAGATTAGTGCATTTATATATTGTGATTAGCGGGGCTGAGATTGATATGCATGTGCAGAATGCTTTTGTGGATATGTATGCAAAATGTGGGCATCTAAGTACAGCTCAAGCATTTTTTGAGCGAATGAATTACAAAAATGTGGTTTCGTGGACTTCTATGGTTAGTGCATATGCTAAACATGGATTAGTGGAATCTGCCAAGAAAACATTTGATCAAATGCCCTTCAAAAATGTGGTTTCTTGGAATTCAATGATTTCGTGCTATGTTGAAGACGACTGCTTTAGTAAAGCTCTGAATCTCTTCTATGAAATGTGTAATGCAGGAGTTGCTCCTGATGAGACGACTTTGACTAGCGTTCTTTCAGCATGTTGTCAACTTGGCAATTTGGTTATAGGAAAAAAAGTCCACGGTTACATTTGCAGTAATTACACGACCCCTAGTGTCACGTTGTTCAATGCCCTGATAGACATGTATGCCAAATGTGGTTCCATAGAAACTTCCTTGGGTATCTTTCTTGAGATGCCAGAGAAGAATGTGGTTTCATGGAATATTATCATCGGGGCTCATGCATTGCATGGGTGTGGTTATGAAGCAGTTGAACTGTTTGAGAGCATGGGAACTTGTGGGATATGCCCTGATGAGATCACCTTCACGGGGTTGCTTTCTGCTTGTTGTCATAGTGGTCTCATAGACACAGGGAGATACTACTTTGACAGGATGAGTCCAATTTATGGATTACCACCTGAAATTGAGCATTATGCATGCATGATTGATCTTTTTGGACGGGTAGGGCTCTTTGGAGATGCAATCAAATTGATCGGAGGAATGCCAATGAAGCCTGACATTGTAGTTTGGGGTGCTTTGCTTGGTGCCTGTAGGATCCATGGCAAAATTGAGATTGGGAAGCAGATTCTAAAGCAACTTTTGGAGCTGCAACCATATAGTTCGGGGCTTTACGTTCTCATCTCAAATATGTTCTGTGAAGCTAGAAGATGGGAAGATGTAAAGAAGATACGGAAACTAATGAATGACCATGGCATCATGAAGAGCAATGCAATCAGCGCCATTGAAATTGACGGCCGAGTATATGAATTTATGGTTGATGACATGAGACATGAAATATCAGAAGACGTATATGTGATGCTTGATCACTTGAGCGATCATTTAAAGCTTTTCAGGTATGCATGCCAGCTTTCAAGTTCATTTTTGGATGCAGAAGAAACTTAGTGCTGAGCTATTCATGCCACTGTTTAAATTGCGATCTTAAAGCAGTCAGAGCTATCTTATGAAAATGGGCGATAAGAAATTAGAGCAAATGTCTCGTGGAGTATTGTTCAATCAAACATTACGCTTTGGACAGCCAATATTCTGTTTTGAGCAGGTCCATGAGAGGCAATTGATTTTGATAGGCAAATTCCA
Source organism: Platycodon grandiflorus (assembly GCA_016624345.1). Lineage (NCBI taxonomy): Eukaryota > Viridiplantae > Streptophyta > Magnoliopsida > Asterales > Campanulaceae > Platycodon > Platycodon grandiflorus. The sequence continues at coordinate 28,203,154 of CM028361.1, read as the reverse complement.
TGAAATCCTTCTGAGTGCTTGAAGAATGTAGCGGTAACAACATTTTGAACTACGTTTTGAAGGTATAATGAGCTTTCTCAATCCTATGTGATGAAACTTAAGATTTCTGTAAATCCACACCAGTCTCTCCAAACTACGGTCAATGTATAATGCCTTGCATCTCCGATGTCTTGATGCTTGAATGATTTTTTATATCTATCGTTGCATAATCTTTCCATTACCATGGTGGATTCATCTACTTTCAATGGCCCTTCGGATAGGAGAGTTCTGCTTAATGTCTGAAAGCTGTAGTCCGAGTAATCATGGCAGCAATGGCCATCATGGTTGTACATGCATAGTTCTTCGTAAGCCAAAATACATACTTGGAATTGCAAAACAAAGCATCGGTGGTTGATGCCGTGTTAGGTGTTCAAATTTCCTCTGTAAAATTTGCATCCACGGGGTTTAATTATTCCCATAAATTTGAGACGGGTTAACTTCAGCACTTCCTTACTCAAAGGATGGACGGAAAATCAATCAAAGGGAAGTGGTTTTATTTTAGTATTCGAATTCGCTCCATAGATTGAAGTTAGACGTTAGAAAGTCCAAATTACTTCTTGTTGGATGAGGAAAACTGGGTTGATTCAAACATCTGGAGTGATGAACCTAAACCTGAAACTGATTGTTCAAAGAGCACCAAATTGTTTTTCCAATTTCTACCAGTATTGGGATATATAAAACAGTACTGACATGTTAATATTTTACGTGGACGAACTATGTGGATATAGCATTTTCTTATAAGAAAATCCAACTTTTTACCCTCATTAATATCCAATCTACTAGTGTTTTTGCCAGTTGTTTGTTAATAGAAAATAATCAAAACATTGACAAATGGATTTTGATTTTCCATGAAATTTGACTAGAGTTTATTCAATTGTTAGATGAAACTTAAGAAATTGAAGATAAAGGTGAAGGCTACTTCAGTGTGAACTTGATGAGATTGTTTATTGGAGAAGACTGTGATTTTTTTTATAAAATGCATAATCTCGTTCATAATCTGCTCAGTTTCTGGCAAGCGGCGAATACTTCACCATCGAATCTAGAATTCCCTCTTTCAGTTTTGCTCCACATTACCGTTCCGTTCTACTTCACTATCAAATCTAGCTGACGCCATCATTCCTGAAGGAGGGACATGTTACATTCCTTGGCATCTATCCCAGAACCCTAGCCAGCGTGATGTGAAAAAGTCGCGAACCTTTTTGTCGGATGAAACCGTACTTTCTGATGCAGTGACACTTGGTCTCAAGTACTCTTAGATACTTGCATGCACGCTTTTAAGATCTTCTTGCAAGAGGGACAAAGTTAACGTACCGGTGATCATTTGACGCGTTTTCAGGTATCTTGGCATGGTTGCGGTGTATAGTATATATAGTCTTCCTGTTTTCCAAAGGCAAGCTGCTGAACTTAATTAATTACGCAAAAGTATTTGTGAATTTCCTAAAATATGTTATCAATAATTAACCTAAGATATCTATCACTATCATCATGAAGATTGATGATGTGCTTGCAAGATTAAGAGATTAGTAGATTGACCTCTCTCCTGGCCTCGTTCTTTGTGAGATCACGAAGCAGATACTAAAACAACGTAACTATTGGAGCTGGAACCATATCAGGGCTTAGGATAAAAGGAATTTGCGCAATGACCGAAAGCTGTAGTTCACATGATCTTTGCATATACCAATGTTCTTCAGGGTACAAAGTCCTTTATATATACACAGTAAAAACTCGAAACTGCCGGCGAATCATGGGAGGTTTTTGCCGCGTCCAGTGTCCAAATTTCCTTTTCTGAATTAACATCCAGCGGTTTACTTATTCCCATAAGTACTTGGCGTTTCATACTTGCAAGATAAGTATTCCTTGTGATTCATAAACCAGTTAGGATTAGAATTTGGTTATCCAATTATTTTTTAAAAATAAAAGAAAAAAGTATTTTTCCAAATACTACAAGTATTGGGATTTGTATTGAGCGGTTATATAAAGGATGCATACATAAGTATTGAATTAAACAAGTGATGATATACTAGTATATTATATATGGAAGAAATAGACGAATTAGGCAATCCAACATGGTTAAAATATTTTCTTCTAGCTGAATTCTATAGAAGAAAGTGCAAGAATGGCCATTATAGGACGAAGTTTTGTATTGATTGCAGGAGTCAAGCTTTCTGTAAATGTGAGGAAGAAATCATAAACCATCATCAGGGTCACCAAGTTCTAAAAGTAAGTTTCTTTAGAAGCATATATATTAAACATGTATTATATTCTAATCTTGTTAATTACTTCTCAATCTCTTTGTCTTTTTTTTTTTTTTTTAGGAGTAGTATTCATGAGTTTATTCTTGTTGTGGTTAATAGGTTTATCGAGCTTCTTCCCAACCGGCAATACGTATTAATGTCATAAAAAAAGTGTTGAATATATCGTGCATTCAACCTTGCAGTTTCAATAGACATGGTATTGTATACATCAATGATACAGGAGCCACGGTGGCCTTAAGTGAGGACGTTGACATCGCCAAGTGTGAGATATGCAAAAGGAGAATCAAAGAAGGTAGTAAATATTGTTCAATTGGTTGCAAAGTTAAAGCTAATAAGAGGTTGGGGATAAACCCCGAGGAGGACGACCACAAAAGTACCGAAGGAGGGGCCAAAGTGCCGGTAAGTGATGTCCACATCGTCGTCGACGACATCATCCCGGAATGTGTAGGCAATATCAAAGAAGGTAATAGTTATTGTTCGAATGTTTGCCAAGTTAAAGCTGATGATGAGAGTTTAGAGATAAACTCTTTGGACGACGAGGGATCATATGAATCAAGAAATCCAAACAAAACGGTGTGTTCCTCAATTTTCAGACAACAACATGATCAAGCTACTTGTTTCCCTAGGAAAAGGAGAAGACAAGGGATACCTCAACGATCTCCTTTATTCTAGGATTTATACTACTGTTATTTGTTACTAACTTTCCCAAGGAAAAGTAGTTCGATGAGTTTCATTCCAATATTTCACGTTAAATTTTACTTCATTCTTTTTTCTTTTTTTGTTTTTTCCTTGAATGGTACTTACTTCATTCTTAAATAGGGTTATTATATTTTCTGGGATTTTTTCAATAAAATTGCCTTTTATAAATCGTGAATGGGTTAAGAAACATGAAGTTACCAACTCAGATCTGAATACAAAGGATGAGTTTCTCATAAATCGAACAAGCACAATGCGTCTTCAACCTCATTCCGGCGGGTAACTCTTCATCCAGACTCACCGCACTGATACAATCTTCGCCAAAGATTCTCGACGAATCACGATTTCACGCGGAACGAAAATTAAGATCAAGTAAGTTGATGGAAGGTAACACCTCAACCCGATGAATCAGTCCAACTACGAACCTTGGCATGTACAGCCGCGACCCGATAATTGGGACGACCACGAACCTTAGTATAAGGATTAACGCCACAATTGGTATGGAATCCCAATTGATAAGTTGAAAAGAATGAACGCCACAGGACAATCCTGATAAGTTCGAACAGTTCGCAAAGAACAAGAAGAATTGAAGAATTCTCTCAATTTAATTTAATCTCAAAGTTGTGTCTTTAAAATACATAAAGAGAAGCTTTATATAGGCCTAAAATCTGAATCCTAATACTTGAAGGAAATAGAATCCTAAAATAAAAAAGAAACAATTAAGAATTACCTAAACTACGTAAGAAACAACTAAGTAAGTTACCTAGGCTAATTAGGAAACAATAACAAACCAAAATAAAGAAAAATACTATCAATCCCGTTTTTCTAAAAGTCTAATTTTAAAAATTAAGTGCACTTTGGCCCCCTAAAGTCATCCATTTAGCGTTAAAAAGCTCTCAAAGTCATCCATCATGCCTATGCCTAGGATGATTTTAACGGACGTCTCTTGAGTCTTTAAGCCTTTTTTTCATGCATTTTGAAGCCTTCAAAGTCCTTCCATGCATATCAAAGACTTTCGTTGATTCTTGAATATTTGAATAATCATGAACATCACGAACAAACCTTGCTTGAACTTCCATGCCCAATCTCTTGCCCTCGAACCACTTGACACGTGCATCAACAATGAACTTGAGCTTGCTCGAATCACATCATTCCCCTCCTCTTGAAGAGGATTTGTCCTCAAATCTTTACGTGCAACTCGATAAACTGCTCTCGAGACGATATCCATCCAATCTGCCCATTGAGTTGAGAAGAAGTGGTTGTTGATAAGTTGCTTAATGAACAAATGTACAAGCTGAGTTGAAACTTTGAAGTCAAACGGATCTTCATAGGCATGCAACGTCTTCAGCTCTTCTCGAATCGCTTTTAACTCCCTCTCATTTTCCTCTTTCTCCACCCTTTCTCGCTCAAACTTTTCTTGTTCAATTTTCTTACACTCTATCCTTTCTCGCTCAATTTCTTTTTCTTTTTCTTTTTCCTCTCTCTCAATTTTCTTTTGCTCTTTTTTCTCTCGCTCATTTTCCTTTCTTTCACTTTCCTCTCTTTCGCTCTTCTCCTTTTGCAATCTCATTTTGTCTTCATAACCTTGGTACCATTGTGCTATGATACTGCGTAAATTGTCATCTTCCTGCCCCACCTCTTCATCTTTTATTCCATCCCTCCTACGCACGTTTAGAACATGTTGTTGGAGCTTTGCACGTGCGTTCTCTATCTGATCTAATCGTTGATGTAATTCTTCAAATTCTAACCTTATCGCTCCCCTTATCTTATCCATCATCACGTGCACTTCCTCTAACTTGAACCTCATCACACTCCCTTACGTGTTTCACTCGAGTTATGATCACTCACACTCGTGTATCACACAATTAGGCTTTTACCCCCAAATACTCTCACACACTCTTGCCTGTTTTCCACTCAAATAATTCTTTCATGTTCTAATTGAACTAAACAAACAAAACTAGAATTATCAAGTGACAAATAACCAAGAATAAGACAAACGGAAGGATTATCGATTTTAGAAAGGAAGATTCAATTTTTATTCTTGAATCTAGGGTTAGAGAACACTTTTAGTGAAGCCAACAATTTTGGGTTGTTTGAAGCTTTCGAAATTCTTTTTTTTTTTTTTTTTTTGGATCTCTTTTTTTAAAAAAATTTTTAAATAACCCGAAAATTTCAATTTCAACTTTTTTTTTTTTTGAATTAAGCCAAAAAATTCAATTTCAACTTTTTTTTTTTTTTGAAATTTATAACCCTAGAAAATTTTCGGGTTTGAAACAAGCAGGAATACTAGGAACAAAAATTTTGCGAATAAACTAGGGTTTATGACCCAAGTTTATGATACTACAAAAAAAAAAAAATTAGGGAACGAAATCAACAACCTAAAAATTGGAAAACAATTGAAAGCTAGAACGAAACAATTAAAAGGATAGTGTATGGAAAGAACCTTTGCTCTGATACAAAATGATACGATCTTCGCCAAGGATTCTCGACAAATCACGATTTCACGCGGAACGGAAGCTAAGATCAAGGAAGTTGATGGAAGGTGACACCTCAATCCGATGAATCAGTCCAACTACGAACCTTGACATGTACAGCCGCGACCCGATAATTGAGACGACCACGAACCTTGGTATAAGGATTAACGCCACAATTGGTATGGAATCCCAATTGATAAGTTGAAAAGGATGAACGCCACAGGACAATCCTGATAAGTTCGAATAGTTTGCAAAGAACAAGAAGAATTGAAAAATCCTCTCAATTTAATTTAATCTCAAAGTTGTGTCTTTAAAATACATAAAGAGAAGTCTTTATATAGGCCTAAAATCTGAATCCTAATACTTGAAGGAAATAGAATCCTAAAATAAAAAGGAAACAATTAAGAATTAACTAAACTATGTAAGAAACATCTAAGTAAGTTACCTAGGCTAATTATGAAACAATAACAAACCAAAATAAAGAAAAATAATATCAATCCCGTTTTTCTAAAAGCCTAATTTTGAAAAGTGCACTTTGGCCCCCTAAAGTCATCCATTTAGCGTTAAAAAACTCTCAAAGTCATTCATCATGCCTAGGATGATTTTAACAGACGTCTCTTGAGTCTTTAAGCCTTTTTTCATGCATTTTGAAGCCTTCAAAGTCCTTCCATGCATATCAAAGACTTCCATTGATTCTTGAATATTTAAATAATCACGAACATCACGAACAAACCTTGCTTGAACTTCCATGCCCAATCTCTTGCCCTCGAACCACTTGACACGTGCATCAACAATGGACTTGAGCATGCTCGAATCACATCACGCACCGTTGCAGTTGGTTTTTTCTTCTTTCCCTCTCAAATGTCTCTCTCCTTTTTACCCTCTGATTAATTCAGTCATCTCTTTCTCGTCTCCATCCATGAATAATTAGTGAATCTTGTGTTTGTGATTTGGGTTCTTTATATCATTCGAGTTTTAGAGATGGCGTGAAGATCATGAAGCGTCATGATCGTGTTTAAGTTTTAGAGTTGGCGAGTAGATGAAGCGTGATTATTTTGTGTTGCAACCCTAGGCTGAAATTAGGGAAGATTTCTAATTTTTATTTTTGAAAAAAGAGTTTCATCATTATTTCAATTTTCAATGCATGGATGTATAAAATTATTTTTGAAAAAAATACATTTTATTAGATTAATTGAGCCGGATGTACAGCAAATACACAAGCTGGAAAACTAACGAGCTGTTAACGAACAAAGCTCGTGCATGAACGAACAAGCTGAGCCTTATTCGGCTTGTGAATTTGGCGAGCCGGAATTTGCGTTCAAGCTTGACTCCATGAACCACTCGAGCTTACTTGGCCAAGCTCGTGGGAAACCACAATCAGCTTGGTTCGCATAACATCCTAACTATAGGCTACCTCCCCAATTTTAGAGTTCGTTTGCTCGCGCGTTTTGGCTAAAACGCAGGGTTAAAATGCAGTTTATTCCTTAACTTAGCGTTTCAATGCTACGGTAGAAAACGCTGCGTTTCAAAACGCAGTTGCGTTTTAAAACGCTGGAATTCCTAGTTTTTTCCCAAAACGCAGTAGAGAATAAAAAGCAGCGTTTTGACATAATATCTCAAGCGCATTTATAAAGAAAAAAGTCGCGTTTTAAATAATCTGCGTTTTAGAAACGCTGCGTTTTTAAAACACTGTGTTTTCAAAACGCTACACCAAACGGGCTCTTAATATATAAGTATAGGTTTGGAGAGGGATTAACAAGGAATATGAAGGTTAATTAATTGGAGGAAGTTGTCTGTTAACCAACCAGTCCAAGTCAGCGCTAAGTAGGATTTGGGTGTTATTTTGCCGGTTGTTTGGGTATACAACCAAACGTGGCACTGATTTGTTTATCATGAGCCCAATCAATCTTTTCCAAGAAAATGGAAACTTCCTCTCTGGAATATTTAGTTCAGATCTCCAGATTGCTAAACTATTATCCAAATTGCATAATACACATACACACACACTCATGGTGTTAGAATTTATAGTTTTTGTTCACAACTTGGATGAATTATGTTGATGTCTCTTTTACATAGATATGCACGTGAATGCATCACTAGAACTGAATTTAACTTGAGATTTATGCTTTGCAGTAATTGAATTTAAGTTTGGGTTTGTTATAGTCTATTCGTCTATAAAAAAATCCTATTTGTTACATCAAAACGTTCTTCATAAATAGTGTTATTTGAAAATTTTAATTTTATTCTTAATAAATTTGAGTTTTTTAAACTGCAGTTTACATGTCTTATAGTCAATTTATACTTATGTATTACGTCTTAATTTGACTTTGCTTTGATCATTCTTGAGAGAGAGTTGGCAAATAACATAAGTATGATTTAGGTTTTATAAGAGGACTCATGAATGTGATATCACGTCTGCTCAGTTTTTTTCCCAATTCCCCCCAAAAAAAAATGAAATTAAAAGAAACTTAGAGCCCGTTTGGTGTAGCGTTTTGAAAACGCAGTGTTTTAAAAACGCAGCGTTTCTAAAACGCAGATTATTTAAAACGCGGCTTTTTTCTTTATAAATGCGTTTGGGATATTATGTCAAAACGCTGCTTTTTATTCCCTACTACGTTTTAAAATCTGCGTTTTGGGAAAAAGCTAGGAATTCCAGCGTTTTAAAACGCAGCTGCGTTTTGAAAACGCAGCGTTTTCTACCGCAGCATTGAAACGCTAAGAGCCCGTTTGGTGTAGCGTTTTAAAAACACATTGTTTTAAAAACGCAGCGTTTCTAAAACGCAGATTATTTAAAATGCAGCTTTTTTCTTTATAAATGCTTTTGGGATATTATGTCAAAACGCTGCTTTTTATTCCCTACTGCGTTTTAAAATCTGCGTTTTGAAAAAAGCTAGGAATTCCAGCGTTTTAAAACGCAGCTGCGTTTTCAAAACGCAGCGTTTTCTACCGCAGCATTGAAACGCTAAGTTAAGGAATAAGCTGCGTTTTAACCCTGCGTTTTGGCCAAAATGCACAAACAAACGGGCTCTAAGTTAAGGAATAAGCTGCGTTTTAACACTGCGTTTTGGCCAAAACGCGCGAACAAACGGGCTCTTATTGCTAAATGACAGTATTAGAATAAAGGACTGATAACAGAACATAATCCTCATTAGCCAATCATTTTTAAAGCTTAAGAGTTAGAAGTTATTCCGTGAGACAATACCATATCACTACGTGTGATGCAATAACTGTAATATTAATATTTAAATTATGAATTTAAGGTGTCTTATAATTGTATTAGGTGTAGAATTTTTTTTTTTGTTAATGATAATTTTATGTGTCACAAAATAAGTATAATTTTCGGTCAACAGGGTGGCCCATCTCAACCTTGACTGACCCCATAAAGGAAACAATCTAACGATTAAACTCAAAAAATATTAAGCACATCAATAATTGAATAAATCAGCCTTCAACTACTCCCATTACTTGTCTAACGTTTAAATTAAATAATAATAAGCCCCAGTAAGAAAGAAAGAAAAAAACAATTCAATCTCAGAAAAGAAAAGGGTAATGCAAGTGGCAAATATTTAACGTAAAAGTGTTAGTGGAGCCCTTAGATATAAAGCTTATTTTGGAGGGGTGTAAATGATTTCTTCTCTAATTTAGTGGAGCCTATCCTATCCGTATAATATTAAAATTGTTGACCTCTATGTTGATTATTTCTCTCTTTATATATATATATATATATATATATATATATATATATATATATATGTGGCCAATGAATTGAAGGAAGCTTCCTTTGTTCAATGTCCCTTTTGTAATAGTCGAATAAAAATCAACTGCTTAATGTAGCAATTTCTTATGATTAAGATTGATTTTGGCAGTGACAGTTTTGATACCTTATCTTCTTAATATATTATTATTAAACAATCATTCTTGCATACGGAAAGTACTATAAATATACGGCATTTTCAAGTCCTTGAAATGATGAAATTACTCAATAGCGGTCCAATCAAAATAAATCGAGGAGCACAATATGAAAACTAGTGTAAAGTGTAAATTATACTTAACCCAAAATTACTCAAAACTAGTTATTGAACTTGTGCTTCGCAAAAGTTTAATTTGATTTTCAGATTAATTGATATATTTTAAAAATATTTTCATTATTTAATATCGACGTTTATTCACTCAATGTCTAACAAAAGTTAAGTGTTGTCAATATATGCAAATTATTGGTCGTTTATTATAATATTTTTATTTCAAAATACATATTTTTTATTGATGGTCAATATATGAATTTTCGTTTCTAATTATTTTTTTATTTTTAAGTATCCTTTAATGATATCAAATTGTTGGATTTTTTTTTTTCATCTTACACTTAATAAAGATATTTTAGACATATATTTGAAGATTTTTAATAAAATTAAAAATAAAATATTTACTTTGGGACATATTGAAGAAAAATATTTTTTTTCTATGCAAAGGAGAATTATTTAAGAATTGAATATGATTATATTTTTAAAATAATTTTTAAAAATTATTCAATGATTAGAAAATATTTAGTTAGATACTATATTTACGTATTTTGATACAACGTCAGTGTGAAAAAAGAAACTTACACAAATATCACAAAAAAAAACATCAATTTTGAATGAAATGATTTAAAATTTAGTTTATGTATCACATATTATAGACATTATTTTAGGACGTTTTAAATAAGAATGAGACCCATTATTTGACATGGAGAGAGTAACATTTATAAAAATAAAAATTAGTTAGTTTAAATTATAAAATGACTTATATACTAATGTAATATTTTCTTAAAATTATTACATATAGTATAATTGGTTGAGTTGATTTAAGATGTATATTTATAATTAAAAGAGTGTGAGTTCAAATCACATTGACAACATTATTTTGTTTTCTTTTAGGAGAATGTATTACTTAATTGTAATACTTATTGTTAAATCTATTATTATTATGTATAGTTATTAGGTAATGACTTAGAAATGAAAAGTTATCTCACTCAAAAAGTCAAACTTACTTGAATGTTTGAGAATTAAGAAAAATTTAAAGGATGGTAAGATGTCACAATGTAAGGCATCCTCACCAGTTTTACTTATTTATACATTTTTTAAATTACACTAAAAAGAAAAGAGAAACTATTTTTGTGGACGGAGGAAATGATAGTAGCTATAGAGGTTATATATAGGGCAAAGATTTAAAGTCGATCCGAATTTTATTTGTTAGCTAAATGAATCAAGCTTGAGTCACATTTTTGAACTCGGTCTCATTGAGCTATCTTTGTAGCTTAACGAGAAACATTATTTTACGAATTTGAAGCTCTTATTAAGGTATTAAATTAGTTGAGTTAGACCAAGTAACAATCAATTAAAAGTTGCCTTAAGATCAGCTCGACAAGTATTTCAAACGCATGTACAATAGCGATCTGAAGTTGAGCTAGTCAAATTCAATGTAGCTCGATTGGCTTATTTAAACTCTTAGTAAACTATTAAGTTGGCAATGAACATATAAATGCTGAAAAAGCCTAAACATTACTCTTCAAAAGCAATGCTTCTACTTCAAGATCTGTGTGTGTGTGTGTGTGTGTGTGTGTGTGTGTGTGTGTGTGTGAGAGAGAGAGAGAGAGAGAGAGAGAGAGAGAGAGAGAGAGAGAGAGAGAGAGAGATGTGCACAAAGTCACAAAACTTAAGGTGTTCCAACAATGGCAATTTGGATTATAAAAATGAGAAATGAGGAAAAAACAATCTAGCGATGGAGGAGGGAAGGTGATGTATGGGTTGGGTTTAAGAAGCCAAGCCAACAACACCAGATCATAGTGCATAAGATGTTGTCGGTTGGTTGGGTTGGGTTGGGCTGGGCTTGGGCTTTTATTACTATTTATTTGTCCTCCAGACTCCCACCCACGTGTCTATCTTCATGCCTAGCGCCGTGGCTCTGCGAGCTACGCCAGCTAGCCACGTATACCACTCCCTCCAACTCAAATGCCCATCCACCTGCCATAAACTACATTTGTACCATTCGTCACTCTTTCGTCTTTAACCCATAGTTCGTAGAGGGAAAAACAACTTTTGTCAAATTGCGTCACTTATTAAAATTTTTTTCCAACTATTATTCTTTGTTAGAGGCCTTGTATTCTATGGAAAATCCAAAAATAGGTGATCGAAAAGAAGTTTCTTTAAGCTTTTATATACATACTCTATCTCCTGAATTATTAATTGTTTTGTTTGATTTTTATTGATCAAACAAGATATTTTTTAAATATAAATTTAACGTATATTATTTTATTTTTTTTAATTTATACAACACGTAATTGAGAGTAGTACTTTTAAAATACTATAAATTACGTGTTTTATAATTTTTAAAAATTAAAAATATATATATATACATCTACTTTGCATTTAAAAACATCATGTTTGACCAAAAAAAAAAAATCAAAAAGAATGATAATTTAGAAACGGGTAGAATAACATTTTTTGTGAGGTTAAGGTTTGTCTTGTTTCCTTCGTTCAAGAAATTAATAAATAAGGAGAAGTATAATTAATTGGTATTAGTTCGGACAAATCATATCCAGCTTGACAAATTAAGCTACACCTGTTTTTAATTTTCTTATTCATTTTTACTTTAACAAGCTTATAAGTCTACTTCTGAATATTTGGTTATAGTGATGTCACCGGGATGAAAAGTGTTAGATATTAAATACATACAGTCCAAATGTTAGAGTTGGCCAAGAGTTCGATCGGAAGTCCTAAAAGCATTTGATTGTAAATTGAATAAAGGTTCTATAATGAGAACCATCAAGAACATATATATATATATATATATATATATATATATATATATTGTAAAAAAAAAAAAAAGTGTATCTACTATTGTTTATTGCCTCGAGCTTTATACAACAATATATAGTGAATACTTCTTTTTGTTTTTTTAATAGTATAGTTGCTCTATATAAAGGTTTTAAGATTTTTGTTTTTTATTTCTCCTTCTTTGAATTTATCAGTTTTTTTCAAACTAACCAAAAAAACTCATATCAAACACATTCTCAACTATATAAAAAGCTAAAAAAAAAAAGGAAAAAGGCAAGAAAAAGACAGACGGTGGGTCCATAAAACTTTGTCGATGGAGAAAAGATCAGCTCAACTATTTCCAAACACGCAAAATATATATATTATTCAAGAAGGAAATCATTTGTGCAATGGTGGTGGGGTTTTCATTTTGTTTTTTATCTCTTGCTTTTAATTAATTTGGCATGAAAAATAAGCCAATAATAATAGAGTTGTACGTACAGTTAAGTTCACTTTACCCCCTGAGTGAGCCTGAGGGAATCGTATCGTAGGGGGGGGGTAAAAGTTGAAACAGACAGCATGCAGTTGTAATTTAGAGAGAGATTGTTTGCTTGTGACGACAAGACTAAAAAGAGTGGTGAGATAGATGCATGCATGCAGTGTTCAGTTCAAGCAAGGAAGGAGGGCAATAGCCAATGTTGTTTGTTTGTTTTTTTTTTTTTTTTTTTTTTGATGTCCAGGGTGGGAAGGGATCGAACCTGAGCCCACACTGTCTGCTACACTGCCACCCCAAAGACGCCAATCTTGTTTGTTTACCAGACAGACAGAGACGCTTATTATCAATTTATTTAATTAATTAATTACTGCAGCTAGCTAGCTAGCCTTCCTTCACGTGAGAGATTTATTCGACCTCGTTCCTTTTCACTTAATTTTCTACTACTATTTATTCATTAATTAATTTCAACGAATTATTACCCAACTCCACTTGTCTTCCCAACTAGACTGACTATCTTACTTACGTTTCAAACTACCTACGAAAGCATTTCATTTCGCAATTTTTTCTCACCTTGAGCTCATTCCTTAATTAGCAGCTTATGCAACAAGTAAGTGTTTCTTTGAGCTTGATTTTTATGTTCGTACCATAAACAAATTAAACTTGAGTATATATTTGACTCGATAATTAAAATTCATCTAGAATAAAATATTGTGGCTTAAATATAAATATTTTCAATAAAGATATAGTATTTAATTATTATTATTATTATAATAATAATAATAAAACTAAACAAGCTATTCCGGGTCGTTGCAACATCCCACACATTCATTTAGTGAATGAGACTTAAACTTTGATTAAAGTTTCGTTCAGTGAAAAATCAATAGAAAATTGAATAAGTACATAACAAAGCTCGGCTCAAGTTGTTAACAGTCCAGTCCTAGCTATAATTCACTCATAAAGTTTCTTACTTATAATTAGCCTCCATGGATAGAAATTTTCAGAAAATAATTTGTAAGAAATGTCGGCCATGTTTCTCTTTAGTGTTATGTGACTTATTTAAATACCCAAAAATACACACCGGCGTAAAAATGACACGTAGCAGAATACTTCTAAAAATGACAGCAACATTGGCCGAGCTGCTCATGAGCGAATTGCACTCATGGGTGAGCTACCTCATGAGGCGAGCTGCTCATGGGCAAGCTGCCTCATGGACGAGCTGCTTTGGCAAGTTGGTTTGTGACTAGGGATGACAATTTTGAACCGAACCGTGGTTATTCGAACTGAACTGAACCGAAGTTGACGGTTATTAACTAGTTTGACTGGATATGGGGTGGGTAATGGGGATAACCGAAATGAAAAATTAGGAAACGGTTTGGTTTTGGTATTAGCAGTACCCGCTCAATTACCCGAACCGTTACCTGAACCGCTTATTTAGTACTAATTCAATTTTACCTGTATTTTCATACAAGTATTTACCGTATAACTTAGGCATACTCCATCCGTCCTCAAATTATTGTCTTATTTGATCCGGCACACGGATTAAGAAAAATCAATTGACTTGATTATTAATATTGGTATAGTGTGTAGTTTCCATTAATGTCCATGTGCATGTGACCCATAATTAAAGTAGAAAGAAAAAGTAAGGGTAAAATGGTAAACGTGTTGTCCTAAAAAGGAAACTTTCAAACGAGACAATTATTTTGAGACGGACAAAAAAAAAAAAAAAAAGCAAAATAATAATTTAGGGACGAAGGGAGCATATATGTTAGATTTAAAATACTAAAATTCAATCATATTTCTCAATTGTGTGAATCTATCGCTTAATGCGCTTAGTCGTTCACTCCTCTTCATCACTTAATTATTTAATATTTGGTGAATTTGTGGCGTGCACAACTACTTAACTTGACTTTTTAGCTTTTACGAACATGATTAAGATATAGTTTTCAGTATAATTATCATTTATCAAGTTATATGAACTTGTTTAAATAATATGTTATTTAAAAGTTCTTTTTGAGTATTTTTTTAATTATTAAATTGTTTTAAGCTAAATTGTTAGTTTGACGAATTACTTATGGATATTTTCTGATTAACCGTTACCCGTGGGGAATGGATATAGGGGGACAAATTGATTACCCGGTAGAGAATGGTGTGAATATGGCGTATAAAATTAAATTGGGGAATGGGGGTGGTATTATGCATAACCGCCCCTGAACTGCCCCATTGCCATCCTTATTTGTGACGGGCTGCATTCGGGCGAGCTGCTCATCTTGGTACACTTCATACATTATACGGAATTATCTCCGCATTATCTTCGAGCACATTACGAAATTATATATTACGGAACTACCTCCGAGCGATATCACAGAACTATCTCTGATTTACCAGTCCAGAACGGATACACTACTTCTAACCGTAAACTGCGAGATTTTATCGCATCAGGCATAGCTCGAAATTATCTAGGGCAACACTATTCTCTTATAAATAATATTATAAGATATAGTACAATGTACGCGCAACTATACACATTTTGCTCCCTGAATTAGCTTTATTTTTTCTCAGATACACATTGTTAATTCTCACACCGGAGGAGCTTTGCAGGGATCACCTGTGCAGTAACTCTTTTCTTCTTTTCAAGCAGTTACCAGTTATTCCACCGAAACAAATTCCTATCAGGACCACATTACAAAATTCGGCATCATCAGTGGCTCCGTTGCCGGGAAAGTTTGAAAGCCTAGATATCCCAAACACAATTCAAACCTCTCAAAAACTCTGGTGATCATGGCAGGCAACATGACAACTGTTGGCGCTGGCAACGATCCCGCTTATCCTACGGTTAAGCCAACGGGAACGACCAATATAGTGCCAAATCTTGCCAGCTGCACCGCCACAAGGTGGCTTACAGCCAGAGGAAACTTTGCACACCTTGAGGAATCGCAAAGAGCCCGCGACCAAAAAATCCACTAAGGGCAAGGGTGCCCACACAAGTAAGAAGACGGCAGAGCCACAAGTGGGGGCTAGTGACCTGCGTGATTTGTTGGACATGCGTCGGGCGACCACGGATACATCCATGTCACTCGAGGTCGATCCGACCGTTCAAGCAGAGGCACTTAAGGCGCAAACAATCATGCTTGTCCAAATAATGCTGAATAACCAGCTCTTGCGGGCGATGGGTCAAGCTGAGGTACCCATTCCGGTCACACTGTTGGGTTCCTAAAAACCAGCACCCCAACCTACTAAGGTGGTACCAATTACCATAAGTGGGTCGTAGGGACCTAGCAAGCAACCTGAAGGAAGACGCTTAGGTATGAATGCTGGTCGTTTCGAGCGGAGAACAGTAGAAGGAAGCAAGACCAGACAGATCAGGGATGATGAGCGTATGGCCAGGCATATGGGCAAGAAGGCACCTTCTCAAAGCAGAGTTAGTGTTCGGCACAGACTTTACGACCCAAGAGGTCGCATGAATGAAGCAACGGGAAGAACCGCACAAGAAAGAAGTTGCGAGGGGAAATCTGATCCGAACCTCACAAAAGACATAGTTGGCATGCCCACTGATCAACGCAATTGAAGTGATCGAAATCTCCTCGAAGCCGAGCTACAATGTTGCGTGAGTATTCCCTGAAGAGGGGTAGGTCAGCAAGTCCAAAACGGGGGAGATCCCATGAGAGGAAGCCGTCAAATTAAAATTCAAGCGGCCAGTAGGCCCGCCTAGGATGAAGTTCAGGATTTGAGAAGGCGTCTAGAGGCCATTGAAACTGAGAAGGCCAAGACTGTTTGGGAATAATTGGGTACTCGGTTAATCTCGTGGATCCCCCTCAATACGTTGAAGCGCACTTGGCTAGAGATTCTCTAGGCCTTGAGCAGTTGCGTTCTATTTATATTTAGTCAATTTTTTTCTTGGGCTCTAGCCCTCCCTTGTCCAAAAAAAGTAGTCTCTCTTTCGTCTTATATTTGTACCAAAAAAAAAAAAAAAAGTCATATTTTTAAAGATAGTAATAGTTTTAGGGATTTTGAAAAAATGTTAAAACATGTAAAGCTATAACTTTAAAAAATTTGACTTAAAATGAAACTATTTTTTTTCTTAAGTCCGAGAGAGTATATGGATTTATGTAATTTACTTCCAACACAAGTTTATTATATCAACAAGTTGGGAAAGAATTGTATAACTATTCACTCGCACTCATATCTGAACTATATGAAAAAATGGTGATATAAGCAATTCTCTCAAATTATTTCTGATGAAAAAGCTTCTTTTTTTTTTTACAGTTTCTAAGCGAATAAATTATAGTACTACGATGCATTTAATTTAGCTTGTTAAAGAGCTATTTTACTTTAATTATATGTCTCGAGTTTGAGTCAATAAAATGTAGATGCGCTAAAATTTGGTGAGGGAGAGTTTTGTCTCCTTTGTAGCCCTACCTAACTTGGAAATTAGTTTTGAGACTTGAGAATTTGATATACCTTGAAAAATCCAAAAAATGACTACCTTGGTAAAATAAAAAAAAATTCAAAAAAGAAAAGGAATAAATTATAGTTAGCATGCAAAAAGTAATTTTACATTTTTTCAGTTTAGCTCAAATAAAAATAAAAAAGAATTGCTCTAATTTTTAATTTAAGATGTTCAACTAAAGGGGTGGTGTGACAATTAAATCTTATTGAACCTAGTAGCCGTCTAAGTTTATCCTTTATTCCGTAGTCTTAATTCATTTTTAGAATTAAGATATTATAAAATTTATTTAGTGTTTTTTTTTTAATTCTTCAGTTATGAACATTGACTAGACTTTTTGAGTGAAATTATATACTTGTTATGTCTCAAAAAATTGTTTTATTTGACAAGTTATCTTTTTAAACTTATAGATTTATATTTTTGTACTTTCAAAAAATTACACCAAAACATTATTATTTTTAGAAATAATACTAATTTTTAAGACAAATAGAAAATAAAGAGACTATTTTTCAAGACAAAAGGAGTCTCAATCTTAAATTAGAGAAATAGTTCAAGCATTAGAAAAATAAAAGGGGTTTGAAAAAGAGAACTCCACATTAAATATCCTCATTTGTTCTAAAAAAAACTCCACTCACAATTTTCTAATAAAGCCTTGGAAAATAATCCAATGTATTACGACCAATCTTGCGATAATGCTATAGGTAACTAAAGAGTACTAAATTTTTTGTACTAAATGATGTAGTAACTGATGTGGCAGCCGATGTTGCACAAAAAATAAAATTAAAAATCATAATTAATGCATCACATCAGCTGACACATCATTTAATGCAAAAAAATTTGGTACTCTTTAGGTACTCATAGCATTACTCAATAATGAAACTCAGTAAGGAGTAATACTCAATAATTTAATTTTTATTTTAATATGTCTCGATTAATGTTCCTAAAAAGTTTTGATGTACAAATTAATTATTATTTTTTAAAATATAACTTTAAAGCTTTATTTAATATCAAAATAACACATTTTAAATAAACTCACTTATTTAAAATAGAAAAACACAATTAATGCTATTGAAATTATAGTGAGAACATATTTTACGATCCATAATTAATTTCGTTTCTTAACCTATAAGAGCATCACCAATACAAATGTAAATGTGAAAAAATTGGGTGTCACCTAGAATTTACACATTTTTCAAAAAAAAAAACTCTGCAATGCAATTGTGTAGAAGGAATGCGAATATGATGTATCAACTAAATTATTTTTTATTAGTTATTAGATAATTAATTTTTTAATTTTTAATTCACATTGTAAAGGAGGATGTGAATAATTCATATTTTCCTTCACAATATGCATTAAAAGTTAAAAAATTAATTATCTAATAATTAATAAAAAATAATTTAATTGAAACATTATATTCTACAATTACATTAAAAAAAATTTAATATGTAAATTTTAGGTGAATCCAATTTTTTTACTTTCATCCCATCGCGCATGAGCAGATCTCCAAACGTCACGACGCTACGGTGAAAAACCACAAGACGACAGATCAGTCCCCTCCATCGTAATTTCATCAAACAACGTGGGCCAACATTCAAGGACACAGTACCCTATAAATACACCCTGTCACCCACAACATACAGGTTGGCATGCCCCAGCCCACTGATCGATAAAAGAAAAACAAAACATTAAACAATGAAAAGACCGCCCTTTATTCAAATGTCACGACGACCCCCATTTTTTAATTTAGGATAATGACTTTACAAGTCCCTCGTTTATGGCCGATTTCACCATTAATTCATAAATAAGATTTTGTGCAGCTTTCGTCCCTATTGCTTTAAATTTACACGTCGCCGTTAATAAATTTCCGTTAAGCCATTCATGTGCATTGCACAAGCTATTTTTCAAATAAATTATAGTAAATCCCTAATAAATAATTAAACATTAAAAAAATTATGGTATACGAGCATCTTTTCCTCACCAAAAGAGTAGTAACCCAACAATGGAACAAGATTTTGATGTTTAACCTTCCCAAGAGTTTCCATTTCTACAAAGAATTCACATTGACCATGTGTCTCAGATTGATTTAGTTTCTTGACTGCAACACTCTTCCCATCAGGCAATATGGCCTTATAAACAGTCCAAAAGCCTTCATCCTCAACAATGTTGGTCTTGCAAAAGTTGTTTGTGGCTTCAAGAATGTCAACAAGAGTCAGCTTCAGGAGAGGTTGTTTAAACATCACTACATTAATGCTCTGAGGATCCTTTGATCTGCTGTTGCTTAAGAAATATAAATTCTGGTCAATTGAACTTGTCAACTTCATGTCCTCTATATCTTCCAAAACACTCCGCCTACAAACACAACCCTCGCCTCGACGGTAGAGCTGGTAATGGACTGGGCTGAGCCGGCCCAGTGCAAGCCCACCGGCCAACACTTAATATAGGGCCGGGCTGGGTCTGTCCCAATTTTACTAGGACCGAAGAAAAGTCAAGCCCAGCCCAACCCATCAAAACCCATCGGGCCATCAGGTTAAAAAGCCCTTATTGGAAAAATAAATAAACTAAAAAGAACAATGGTGATGCCAATTGCCAAATTAAATTCTAAGTTACTTACTGAACAAAAGCAATACTATGATTTATTGTTTGTCCTAACTGCTAACTACGAAAGGTAAAATAATGCAATCACCGTATCAAACATTAATTAAAATGGAAATAAATATGATACTAGAATGGTCTGGGGCTTTAATTATTTAAGAAGTAAACTTTATTGGTCAGTTAAAGTAATAATTAAATAATAAAGCACTAATCAAATTGAAATATGTTGCTTCAATGTCTGAGATTGCATTACAGCATGTATAAATCATAGTATCAAACAATAAAGCTAACTGAACCATTCTAGTTAGCTTTAAAATAGAATGGGCTTTAATTATTGTTTTAATTATTTAAGAAGTTAGAATTATTTTTTGAGTGAAAATAAATAAATAATAATAAAATAGTGCGGGCCGGGCCTAGCCCAAAAGCCCCAGGCTTTTTTGATACAAGCTCAATTAAACCGTCGGGCCTACTGGACAGGGCCAAAAAGGCCCGCGTTTTTTTGGACCTCCAAAAATTAAACTTTAGCCCATGCAAACATCGGGCTGACTGGGCCGGCCCATTGGGCTGGGCTAATTTTTCCGGCTCTACCCGCCGGAGCAAGTGCATCACTTTCATTATCGCCGGAGAACGTCCACACAACATCAGCAACATCATCGTCATCTTCAACCGATTGCGCATCGCTTCCATTTCCCGATTCCGACCATCGTCTCACCGGAGCAAGTGCTTAAAACCATCGCCAGAACATAGATCTGCTCGTCGAAGAACTTCTGGTAAAAGGCAACTAGGGCTTTGGCAATTGATTGGCGGATAGCATAGATCTGAAAAGTTTGACCTCCGCCTTTGACTCAGATGTGCATGTCTACGCCGGCGAAATGATGGCAACCAACAAAGAGGATAGGCTCGAAGGCGGTCTTCTTACAACCATGGCCAATGGTGGCTCTTTCTCTGTACCCAGAATTGGTCGCAAGGTCAACTCGGGATTGGTAGTTGGATTGGGCGATATAGTGACAGGATTGGTAGCAGGTATGGTGACAACCGGAGGAGTATTGATTGCTGGTGTTATCACGGGATTGGTAATGGGAAAAGGTTGTGGTTGTGAATTCTGTTGTTTCAATGAACTAGTGTGTGTGTGTGTGTTTTTGGTTTGAAGAAGGTCAAGAAGATAAGAAAAATTCTATTTTTGCCCTTGGTCAAACACATGTGGGAGGCACATGGTCAACTTAACGGTAAATCACTAACGGCATCCATCAAAAGGACTTCCGGTGTGGAAATTTGAAGTGATAGGAACGAAAACTGCATGAAATTTTGTTGAGGACTAATGGTGAAATCGGTAATAGTTGAGGGACTTGTAAAGTCATTATTCCTTTTTAATTTTTATCACATTTAAATCAATTTCTGACATGGCTAGCTGGTCCAAATCACGACACCCCTCCCCTCTTCCTTATATAACACCTTCCCTTTTCCCCGTCTCGTTCCACATTCCATATTCGTAGACTCTTTCCCTCTCCTCCCTCCCGCTTTCTCTCTCTAAATCACTTGCCCGATTCGTATTACAGTAAACGGGTCGGGTATGGGTATTTGCAGTTCATGCGAGTCAACGTCTGTTGCGACGGCTAAGTTGATATTACAAGATGGGCGCTTACAGGAGTATTCCTACCCGGTTAAGGTGTCTCACGTGTTACAGAAGAATCCGTCGTCGTTCATTTGTAACTCCGACGAAATGGAGTTTGACGACGTCGTTTCCGCTATTAGCGATGACGATGAATTGTTACCGGGTCAGCTTTACTTTGCTCTTCCATTGAGCCGGTTGAGACACCCGCTTCAGGCGGAGGAAATGGCCGCATTGGCGGTTAAGGCGAGTTCCGCTTTGGCCAAGAGTGGTGGCGAGAAATGTGGCTGTCGCAGGAAGTCCTTTTCGCCGATTACGTTTTCTGATGAGAAGAGTCATTTGAAGTCATCGGGGGGTGGCTGATGGAGGTAATATTGATCAGTCGAGAAGGAGGAGGAATGGTGGTGGCGGTAGAAGGCGAAACTACGCCGCAATGTTGAGTTCGATCCCGGAGTAGTTGGGGGGGGGGTTAAAATAGGAAGGAAATAAAAATTAAGTCTTACGTTTTGTAAATATACAACAGTAATGAACGGAGAGCGTGATCCACGGGGCAGCGCGCCCTAATTACGGGGCAGTTCACATCCGGAGTTTACTTAAGTTTATTTCTTATGTCAAGAAGTATCTAGCCATTTTAGGGGGTTGTTATTAAAATTTTGTCCCTAAATTGGATGATAAACGAATAACGATTTCAGTGGATTTGGTGCTGCTGCAAGTATTTCTTTCGTATGATTATTAATATGGAGTAGTATTTGTTTATGCCAAGAAATGCGTTAAAAGCAGAACAATAAAAAAGACATGCCATTATTATTTTTGCTTTAAATAAATAAAGAGAGCGATCGAGAAGCTTAATTGGTTGACAAGAATAATTGAAGGGGGTTGCTTTATCTTAGTCTATGTATATCAAATCATTATCAAACTTTGTTTGCCGGGTACGTTGGTTTAAGCTGATCGAGAATGTGACGTGTGATTAATTTTGAGTAATAACTACAAGAAGGATAATTTAATTTTGATGTCTGCCTAGCTATCTATCTAATTATGAGGATAAAAACTTCAGTGATCGATATATATATATATATATATATATATATATGTTGATGTTGATACAATTATTAATTTTACGTTGTAATTTGACTGACTTTTGACAGTACGTTTTTTTCCGATTGGATTAGTTAGTTAATCGGTCTAATACTCCATTATTTCACTTATTAAATGAATGATACTCTAAATATATATATATTGTTTATGATTTGAAAACTGAATACTTTTTCGTCCCATATATATATATATATATATATATATATATAAACTACAGTAACTTTAGCATTACTTACTTGAGGGTGATTATATATAGTTAATGATCTAATCGAAAAAATTACAGAAAATTAGCTAGGATGTGGTCCATCATGTGAGACAGTGCCTCGTCTGGTCTTATATAATATGGTGGATATATTTATTTGAAGTTGCAGAGCAAATAAATAATAGTAACACGGTAACGGCAGGCAGGCAGGCAGGCAGGGGGAAGAGAAGAGAGCGAATAATTGATGGGTATTACGTATATTTCACATTTGAAATCCGAACAAGGGGAGGTAGGTTAGCTTGCTAGCTAGAAAGAAAGATCTTGAAAGGCATGATCAGTCGTAGTACAAATATATATAGATTAATTCATTTACAGCTGTATGCTTGATTGTTTTGTACATGTATCTTTATTCTTATATATCTCATCATCATGATTCAAATGGATGATTGCAAAGGTGTGTAATTATATATGTAAAATGTATAATAATTAATGACTTCTGATATGGTTATATTATTTCTGGTGATGTCTGCATATATGGACCATTTCTTTTTCAGTGTACTTGATACAAAGTCTTAGGTGAATGAGCTAAGGGTGGTTCATCGGCTTAAAAAGATGTACGGAGTAACGCTTTAGCCATTTTTAATTAAAGCTTCTTGTCGACGAATCATGAATCTAGACTAATTAAGTATCATATCAACTGATGATAGATTAGATATCATACTACCGATCGATCGATCGAGCATCACGTAAATATCTTATTGTGAGTGAAGGGGCCGGGAGATCATATATATCGAGAGACGACGGAATCCAAGAGTAATTGTGCATGGGATGGATGGGGGCTGCACGCACTGTTTAAGTTTGTTGAGATTATATAGCAAAACAGCTGGAGGAGCTAGCTAGCTGGTCTAATAAGATATGATACGATTAGCTAGGTTAAATATATATATATATATATATATATATATATGGACAACAATTAATGGGGTCGATGTGATGATTTAAAAGAGACAGTATAAAGGGGGAGGTTTCCTGGAGCTTGGGTTGGCCATTTATATTCAACCGGAATGGACTTAATTTACACCAACCACTTGCATATATATCCCTTGTTTTTTTCTTAATTTGTCCAATGACCAACGACCAATCATATTAATTGTCGTAGCTCCTCCTTTGCTAATTACTGTAGTTTGTATGGAGCGTGAATTGTGTGCGCTTATATTCAAGAGAGAGTCATGATTGCGAAAGCCACTTGCAAATTTGGTTAGTGATCATAAAACAACTGATACGTAATGGAGTTGGGCGCTGATCGAGTTTAATAAGTTGCTCAACATGCAAATCAAGTGTGAATATTCAGCTTCTATCAAGTCACCTGATGATCATCGTATATAATTAAGTTGCTCAACTAATACAAGGAATCGGCTAAAAGAATAACCCTATATATATATATATATATATATATATATATGTTTCTTCAACCGTAAAAAGGTCCCAAAAAAAAAAGAACCCTAGCTAGCTAGCTTCTGGTTTGTAGTAGCTAGCCTATATAGCTAGATAAAAGTAGAGAGAGATCTCAATGGATGGATGGATGGATGGAAGAAAACCTTGGCCATGACTATATATGATCATGATCAAATAGAGCAAGTTGGTGATGCTTTCTTTGAATTGGTCCGTCCAATGTGCTAAAATTCTTTTTTACTATCTACTCCAATCCTTTTACACCTTTATTATAGAATAGTAGTATTTCTTTCTTTTACTGTACAACTAACTACTCATCACATGTTGCAATTTTATTTATTTAAACCTCCTTTCCCAGCACTTTCCGCTGATCAGTGCTTTTCTTTTTGGCCTTTTTTTGCCCATATTCCTACTTGCACATTAACAAAGAGTAAAAGGACTCTACTCCCATTTGATTACCGTACGTAATTTAGCATACAAGTAATCCCCACCCTTAATTGCTCCCATCCATCCATCCATAGTTTCTGATTTCTGAAAGCCACTTCATTCACTTGTGTTTTACCTTTCACTCTAATTAATTAATACAGTGCTCCATTCGTTATTAAATGAATTTTTTTTAAAGAATGGTTATTTTTATATAAATTTACCTTTATAATGTTCGACTTCTAATATTAATTATACGTAAATATTAAGGTTATTAATGTATATCTGGTACTAAAATGACCTAAAAATTAATTTTTTTAATTTTAATAAAAATTTAAAAATAAATATTCATTTAGAGACGAATTGAAGGGAGTACAATAATTACATATATGCCTTTAGTGCAAGAAAAAAATTAGAGCTCTTCCTTAGCCCAACCTATAATGTGTAAGAGGTCATATATAGTAGCAGTATGGTACGAGTAGTTCTTTCCATAGCTTTTTCAAATTGATGTTATATGTATGTAAGCAATTGCTAAGGCACAGATGTAGGGGACCATGAAAGTTTCCTCCTTTTGTAGATTAAGTTCAAATTTCCTTCTGTGCATTTGATGTAGGATGTGTTTACTGTGACAATGCAATTAATTAAACCCAATTAAGTATACAATAATCCATCTAATATTATTCTGATCGTTCTTTGCTTCATCATTGGTTAACAGCTAGCTAGGTAGCTATCTTAAGGAAAAATGTGCCCTTAATGGTGGTCCATCGGTAGAGTTGAAGCTTCACTAAGTATGAGGTTTCAGGTTCGATCACTTTTCACGCTTTCTTAGAATATCATAAAAAAAAAAAAAAAAAAGGAAATGTGGATGTCACTTTTTTTTTTTTTTTTCTAGGCAAGGGGACCGTTATGCCGTAACCTCTTGTGAATTCAGCCATGTTCATACACTAAATTAGGCATTGGCATTTAAGTCTTACTACAAAATGGGACAATTTTGAACAAACTCCACTCAACAAATCCTACTTTATTTTGAGAAAGCGAACTGAACCCTCAATTTCAAAATGAATATATAT
This sequence comes from Platycodon grandiflorus, assembly GCA_016624345.1. Lineage (NCBI taxonomy): Eukaryota > Viridiplantae > Streptophyta > Magnoliopsida > Asterales > Campanulaceae > Platycodon > Platycodon grandiflorus. The sequence goes on along the minus strand of CM028361.1, from coordinate 28,177,515 downwards.
ATATATATATATATTTTTTTTAAAAAAAAAAAATTGTCCTAAAATAAGTGTCAATTGCTTAATGAAGTTACGAAATTTACATTTTGTCAACTATCATATCTCAATATACAATTAATTATAATGCTATAAGGTGGACAAGTGGACAACAAAAGTATTAATGTTTATCCATTACGAAAATTACTTAAAAGTTAACTTTCTAATTTTTTTTAAAAATTTTAAAATGATCATTTTAAGACGGTGGGAGTACTTTTATCTTAAAACATTTTACTGTCATATTGGTTAGTCACATGAGTCAGGTTTGAGTGTTCTAACTTTTAACTTGACTCTTTAATTTTAGGTCGATTTTAGACAATACTCAAACTAAGATACCAGTGTTCAAGCTCAACTCATGCGAACGCGTTGGGCGCGAGCTAATTGTATATGTAGTTAGGGATTATAGGGCCAATTCTGATTGGGCTTGTTCAGATACATTTAAGCCGAAAATCATTGACCTCGACTCATACTAAACACAAGTCCAGCTCATTTAAGAAACAAAAAAAATTTAAATATTTACATATATAATATTATAAAATTTAAATATTTATTTTATTATATTTACATATATAATTTTATAAAATTTTATAAAATTTAAATATTATAAAATTTAAGAAACAATAATGATAACGATGAAATATTTACATATATAATTTTATAAAATTTAAATATTTATTTTATTATATTAATATGCATTTAATATTATGATTTAAAAAATAGATGAGCTAAGCTTGTTAACTCGTTATGTTGCAAGCTCGGTTAAGGTTCGTTTGTTTAGTAAATGAATCAAACTTTTTTAAAAACTTGTTTAATAAACAAGCTAAACACATACGCACCATGCTCGATTTCACTCAGTTCATTTGCAACAACCCTACTAAGTAGCCGTGTGAATAGTGGCAAAATAATTAAGAAGGAAAAAAAAAAATCAAAAATGCAATTGATCGTGGATGCACTAGTCCACAATAATATGATCATTTTTCTCTTTCTTCAAATTGTATGTATTTTGCCTTGTTTCTTCCCTCCCTAGCTGAGATATGGCCAGAACGTACGAAAAACCAAATCGGCGGAGTAGTAAGCCGATACGTAATATTGATTGTAAGTTAGCGGCCTACACGCAATGTCGATAGGGATTTGCAAGGAAAAGTGGAACAAATGCACTAGGCTGTCTCAACAATTGAAACCGATCGAACTGATAATATGCATAGCCGATAACCATTGATGGATGTCCAATGCAAGTAGATAACATTAACAATGAAGAACACCAGGACAAATCGTATGACGGGTATAATTCCATTTGAGGTTTTGGAAATTTATGGCCGGGGATGGATTTTATGGGGGAAGTTATATATACTCCCTCCGTTCCAGGCAAAGAGTCCACTTTCTTTTTTTAGAAGTCAACGTGTGATTAAATCAAATCAAAAAATTTACGTACATTACTTATGTTTTAGGAAACAAAATTTCATTAATTAAAAGCTACCTTAAAAATAATATAGATTACAGTTTTTATAACTTTATAAAAACAACTAAAATTATGTAAATTATTAGTTAAATTTTAGCTAAATTGATCCAAAAAAGTCACAAATGAACCCTTTGCCCAGGATAGAGGGAGTATTTGGCGAAAAAGAGAGAATAGTTGGTTCATAAGCTGATGTCCCCGGTGCTTTTTAGGTATGGTTACTATAACAAAAGTGTATCGGCTACTATATGTTCAAAGATATGCGCTCATTTATGATGTACTACAATTTATTGGATACCCCATTTAAAGATTCTTTCCAGCCAACTTGCGTGAACAAGTATATAACTTTTCTTTCCATAGAAGTCATTTTTAATTAAATTGGTTAATAGATCAAGTTATTCAGCAGGGAATAACTCGATTATATCAATTTTGAACCGAAGGTGGTCAAAAATATCTTAAATCACAATACTGACTTTAAAAATATCACCTTTATCAGAATTAAAATTTATTAATTTATAAGTAGAACTTGCCCGATTTTAACGAGTCGCGATTATATTCAAAAATGACTCGCTTATGATCTAACAAGTATAAGATCAAATTTGAGCTTGACTTATTTCGTAAGATACGAGCCTAAATCGGGCATTCACAAACCGAGCGGTGTTAAATTCACAAACTGATTTGGTTTGCTTAAATCCCTTCTACTTGCTATATATCCTACCAATTTACTAAAATAAATTCCTGAGAAATTTGACACGTACCATCATTATTCTGGCTTTTTTCAAAGTATGATGGTGCGACAATGACACGACAAACGAAATTTGCCATTTATCAGTACAAAGTTCCAATGTGGATAACGATTTTAAAATATTAAATTGGAAAAGTAGGGGAAAAAAATACCAGTGAGAATTTATTTCTACTATAATATTTAATAATCTATTACGTTCATTAAAATTTAATGAAGTTAATTTTTGTCTTGACATATTTGCCCTTCAAATACTTACCTTAATTGTTGATGATGAAGTACTTGCCTAAATTTGATTAATTTTTTTATTATCCTTTATAATTTAAAATTATTTTTTTTATTTTCTTATCTTCTCAAATAAATTATGTCTATTTGTCAATCGCCAACAACCAAATTTTTTACCTTCTCAAATAAATTATCTTCTCAAATAAATTATGTCTATTAATTCTTTACCTTTTTTTTCAATCGCCAACAACCAAATTTTTTCACACGTCAACGCCTTCAAGGTATTCGGATAAAGTCTACTTCAATATGGGCTCACTAACCTTTCACTATTGGTAAAGGCAGAATTAATTAGAATCAATAGTTGACACCGAAATTACTAGAAATCTCTAGCAATTGCTTAGAGTGTTGGAAACTCGCATCCAGGAAATATCCACCACATTAGAATGTTAAAATCAATAGTCATTGGTACGATGCCCTCCTCCAAGTAATGGCCCTAACTCAGACTTCATATTTGTACTTCTAGCCCTTTTTCTTAGATTAACATGTGCATCATAATTATTCAAAGAATCATCTCCTCCAATGCTAATAGTATGTGAACATGTGAAAAAGTCACCATCAAATCCTCCCCATCAAGCTTATATTGATATTTACTTGCCAATTCTTAACAAAGCTTGTGAATTCTCTAAATTTGAAATAAGGTGCCACTAGGATAAATTTTAGGAAAATAATACTCCAATAAAGTCATCTTATACCTTGGATCTAATACTATAACAACACCCATCATTCTATGAATAACATCCCAATATTTCTCAAACTTTTCCAACAATTTTTTTTGTCATTTCCCTAATGCCACTACTAGGATCCTTACGCCAATCAAACAATGTCAATTTAATCTCACAAACTTTAGGAAAATAAATATTTGAAGTGTGATACTTTATTCCAAAAAACATTTTAGTGATTGTTTCACTAACCATTAATGGTTACCTAGCTTATATGGTAAATATTTGTATGAATAGGGGTAAGATTATATTACTAAATAAGCGATTCCGATAACGCTTATATAGGGCTTGTTTGGTAGTTGGACGAGGATAAAGTGTATTATTAATCCCGGTGCTCTTAACACCTTCATTACCAATCCTCACTTATAAATCGAAGGTAATTTTGTATTTAAAAATGTTAGTCACATATTTTTTTTAGTGAGGGTGATAATAATACCACCCTCAATCTTGGTATTATTAGGGAGGGGATAAGGACTTTATCCGGATAGCTCGTGCTATTAGTCCCGACCGCCTATTGCGTACCAAACATCTGACTATTCGACTTATTAATCATATCCGGCCTTAATCCTAACTACCAAACGACCCCTTAGAGAATGGGGTGGATACTGCTAATATCAAAAAAAGAACCGTTTCCCAATTTTTCATTTCAATTATTCTCTATTCCTCGCCTCAGATCAAGTCAAATCAGTTAATAACCGTCAACTTTGATTCAGTTAAATTCGAGAATCACTATTCTTTGAATTTCATTTGTGGATCTATTAAATACAATCTAGTAATAATTGTGGGCTGATACCTTTTGTAGGATTTTCAACAGTTTTAGTTCACAACAATTGTTTTCAACCGCTTAAGTCTATTTTAAGTGATAAATTGGCTAATTATTTCAAAAATGTCCCTGTAATAACCTAAAATACGTTTTAAGTTGTATATTCCTTGATTTACTGCTGTAAATCTCGACTTTCCTTCTATTGCAAATTCTTACCCTTTTTTAAATATTGGCCAAATTATGTTTTTGACGCAGTGGAAATAACAACAATGGAGTTCTTACCACGAGAAACTTTAAGAAAGCAAGCCTATGACGGCTTAGGGTTTCACACGCACATGTATGAAGAAAGAAACTGTTTAATAATCATGAAACTGCCCAACAAAACATTTTTAGGGTACTTATATACCCTAACACAATTGAAACCCTAAAAGAAAACAATAATGATAAAGAAAAAGAAACGAGAAAACTTCCGACGTCCAAAACAGTACTTGAACAGTGTTTTTTTGGGCTTAAAACGAACACGTCTCAGGGTTCCTTTATTGAGTCTAATAGATCTCGTCGATAGCTTCGATTTGATATGTTGTGGGTCCCGTGGTCCATCCGGGATCAAAACTTATGCCCTATCGACGGAAGACTCCTCCAATTCGTGGTTTCTACTAGAGCTATTTCTGCCTATTGACACTTTACCCCTTAACTTTTCAATCCTCTTCCCACCAAAGTTCTTAGTCCTTTCCATCTTGTGCAAATACACTTCAGCTATGTGTTCTACATCAGTTTTTCCCCCCAAAGTATCCACACAATCTCACTTTGCAACCCAATATTAAAAATATCTCAAGTTTGTACCTAATGTTGCCATTTGTCCCATTTTGCCTCCTGGCCGTAACGGGCGTAAGAAAATTAACATTTTTCGTCGCGTGCCTTGCACGAGGGGAAAGCAATTGGGTCTTTTCCCAACATATGCAGAACACAAAATAAGAGGGGTTAAAGTGTAAAATATTATATTACTTATTTTCTTAGATTAAATTTTCACTTCTTTCCTTCTTCTACAAACTCAATTCAAATTAAACCCATCACCACCCATTTCCCATATCACCACCACCAACTATTGCTCAAATCACCACCACCACCCACTAGCTAAATCTGCAACTTTGCCTCCCCTCTCTCTCTCTCTCTCTCAGCAGAAAATGATGCTTCTTCGTCGAAAAAAAAAATGTTGTTCTTGTTCTTGTCGGCGATGCGTGACGCCACCGAAAAAGAAGGTCTACCCTTGGGTGAGTCAAAAATGATCACCTGTTTTCGAATTTGGGAGAAGGGTTCTTGACACCTATGGAGGCTTTCTTTTGCCGCTCATAAAATTGGGTCAAAAAATACAAAGCGCTCTTCAAACCCGAATTCCCACTTCTCTTCCTTCTCCAACTTCTTCTTCAACATCAACAACTTTCCCCACAACGTCATTGTCCTTGGTAATTAGTCAATTTTAACTTGTTGTTGGCATCGGGTAGGCATGGGTATTCTCTAATGAATTGTATCAACACGAATTCGGAGTTTATACAAGTGGGTGGATTTACAGAGCACCTGAATTCAATGTGTATGTGTGTGTGTGTGTGAGTGTGTGTGAGAGAGAGAGAGAGCTAGGGAGAGAGAGAGAGAGAGAGAGAGAGAGAGAGAGAGAGTGTGTGTGTGTGTGTGTGTGTGTGTGTGTGTGTGTGTGTGTGTGTGTGATATAGATAAAGAGAGCATGAAGAAAATAGAGGGGACAAAGTTGTTAATTTGGGTAGTAGGTGGTGGTGGTGATTTGGGAAGTTGATGGTGGTAATATGGGAAGGGGTGGTGGTGGGTTTAATTTGAATTGAGTTTGTATAAGAAGGAAAGAAGTGAAAATTTAATCTAAGAAAATAAGTAATATAGTTTATGACACTTTAACCCCTCTTATTTTGTGTTCTGTATATGTCAGGAAAAGACCTAATTGCCCTCTCCTCGTGCAAGGCACGTGACGAAAAATGTTAATTTTCTAACGCCCGTCACGGCCAGGAGGCAAAATGGGACAAATGGCAACGTAAGGTACGAACTTGGGTCATTTTTAACAATGGGGCGCAAAGTGGGATTTGACGGATACTTTGGGGGGAAAAACATAATTTGGCCTTAAATATCATTAATTTTTAATATCCTTAATTAAATCTCAAACTATGTTTTTTAATTATTTAGTTAGTTAATTTGTTATTTTTCTCACACTAAAAAATATATTACTCTACCCGTCTCTAAATTATTGTATTCCTTTCTTTTTTTGTCCGTCCCTAAATAATTGTCTTATTTGAAACTTTCCTTTTTAGAACATCAATTTTTCTACTTCACCCTTACTTTTTCTTCCTACTTTAATTATGAGCCACATACACATTGACATTAAAGGAAATAACACACTAATCCAATATTAATAATCAAGGCAATTGTTTTTTCTTAATCCATGTGCCGGGTCAAATAAGACAATAATTTAGGGACGGAGTGAGTACTTGAATGTCAACCTTATATATAGTAAACAAATATCCTTAATTAAATCTTAAATGTGTGAACAAATGATTTATTACTTACCTTATTTAGCTCTATTTTGTATAGTTCAAGTTCATTGTATACAATTAGTCTTACTTTTCTTTACTCCATGTAGTATTCTTGGCAAATATATTCAATGTAAATTGATAGGTGTAATCAGTAGGCTTAGATTGATTGATTGACTTAATCATTGAAATTTTATATTTCTTAGAGCTCGTTTGGTACAGCGTTTACAAAACGCAGCGTTTTAAAAAACGCAGTGTTTTAAAAACGGAGGTCTTTCCATATAAATACGTTTGTGATATCTCTTCAATACGCAACTTTTTTTTTCTTAGGAGCGTTTTAAAACCTGCGTTTTGGGAAAAAGCTGGGAATTCCAGCGTTTTAAAACGCAGCTGCGTTTTGAAAACGCTGCGTTTTCTGCCGCAGTATTGAAACACATTTTTTGTAAATAAGCTGTGTTTTATCCCTGCGTTTTGGCTAAAACGCTCGACCAAACGGGCTCTTAATGTATATAATGGAAGAAAATACGATTCAACCAAGCAGGTTGGTATTTCTTTAGTGTTTTCTTTCCTTTTCTTTCAAGTTTGTGTCCCTTTTTCTTTTGCTATGCGTCTTCTTCTTTTCATGTCTTTTGATCAGAAATAAATTTCATGCATCGCGATGTAACAAAAAAGTATGTTTTAGTATAATTTTGTGCATCGCAATGCACACTTTTGATGCATCACAAAAGTAATGTCGATTAAAAGTTGTGAATCGAAAATAACAATTGTGAATCACGATGCACACTTTTTATACATCGCAAGTATAATGTTGGTTAAAAGTTGTGCATCGCGATGCACAAAACAATACTTTTTAGTACAATGTTGTGCATCGCAATGCATCAATTTTGTGCATCGCGATGCATTAAGGCTAAAATTATGGTCGTGACGCCCAAAATTATAGGCGTGACGTCCATTTTGAACTCTTAAGAAAATTTCATACATCGCGATGCAATAAAACAGTACTTTTTAGTAGAATTTGTCCATCGTGGTGCACACTTTGAACTACGATGCATCAATTTGGTTTTGCGATGCATAGCTTATATATTTTGTGTTTTTTAAGAGTATAAACAATATTTCGCAATAAAAATATTATTTTTTAATTTAAAATAATTTTAAGAAAACAAAACGATTAAAAATTTATTAAAATGTACCTTCGCTCTAAAATCTATACTTAATGTGGATTGCCGAGAATACAAGTCTAGCTCATTTAGCTTGGACATCGACTGGCTCGAGCAACATTGGGCTGGGTTAGAAATTTAACTCCCCTTACTTTATGGCCCAGGGCTCAGTCCGTAAACCTCCCTACTTTATCTGGTAGTTGCCCAGTTGCCACTTGGCACTACACTCCAAATTTTATCACGTGCGGTGAGATGAAAAGCATATCACATGGGCACATTCACTAATCACTATACACTTTCAAAGTCAACGACATTAAAGTTTGTGTTATCACAAGATCTGATCTACAAACCTAAATCATTACCCAGTAATTTGGCACGCTGGATCTTGCGAACGATGATATACGAAATAACCTTTTTCTATTAAGAAGAAACTTATATACGGATCCAATTTACTGAATATACAAATGAATTACTCTTTTTTATTTTTTTTGAAACAAAAATGAATTACTATAACATGTCAAAACGTATTATTTCTAGAATCAAATTTAAAGAGCTATAAATTTTGTGAAAATAATACACATGTCCTATTATAGTTAGTTATTTTATATTCTCTCCGTTCCTAAATTATTGTATTTTTTTTATCTGTCCCAAAATAATTATCTTATTTAAAAAAAAAAATTTAGTGCAACAATTTTACCAATTCACGCTTATTTTTTCTTTCTACTTTAATTATGGGTTATATGCACATAGGTATTAAAGGAAACTACACACTATATCAATATTAATAATCAAGTCAATTATTTTTTCTTAATCCGTTTGTCGAGTCAAACAAGACAATAATTTAGGGATAGAAGGAATACTTAATATCCTAAACTAAATATAGAAATGTATTCTTTCTACTAGTATCTTCCCTTTATTATTTAAAAAAAAAATGTCTCATTTACAAGCAAATTGATTAAAAAGAACTATTTTTCGTCACTTTTCAATCTTAACTCTTAAGAGGATTTGAAAATATGGGTGACAGTAATTTAAGGAGTGAAAGTAATAAATTAAACAAAAGATGAAGTAGTGAAATTCTCATAAAAATTGATTCATTGTAGAAAAATTACCATTTTTTTAGAAACATTCTTAAAAGAATTTATTGACCTTTTTTTTTTTTTTTTTTTTAAGAATAAAGGAAGTATATGAGAAACTAGCTAACCCCATAAGCGAGTACAGTTATTCGAAGTTTGAGTTTGCTCTTTTGAAGTTCGATTTAAGTTATATTCACAAGAGCATCACCAATGCAAATATGAATGTAAAAAATTGGGTGTTACTTAGGATTTACATATTTAAAAAAAAAAAACTCTTTAATGCAATTATAGAACATTATGTGTCAACTAAATTATTTCCTATTGATTATTAGATAATTGATTTTTTGACTTCCAATGCACATTGTGAAGTTATTCACATCCTCCTTCACAATGTGCATTGAAAGTCAAAAAATTAATTATCTAATAACCAATTGGAAATAATTTAGTTAACACATCATATTCACATTCTTTCTCCACAATTGCATTGAAGGGTTTTTTTTCTTTGAAAAATGTGTAAATTCTAGGTAGCACCCAATTTTTTTTTTCACATTCACATGTGCGTGCATTAGTGATGCTCTAAGCTAGTGAGGTCAAGCTAGGCCTTAATATTAAGATTGGTGTTCTCATTGAACTTGGTTCAGATTTGTTTGGATAATTAGACGAGAAATTTATATTATGAAAACATTAAATTCCTCGAGTTCAAACCAATAAAATTTTAAATAAAATCGCATATGGTTCAAGATTAAATTGATTAAAAGTTAGCAGGCTTGACAAAAATAACTTTAATTATTAATAATATTTAATTTTAGAGTAATGATACATCAATTGAAAATGTAATAACAAACTGTATGTATAACCCTCCTATCAAATGAACCATCAACAATTATATATAGATTCTAGAGTAATGATATAAATTAAACATGTGTTTTACGTTGTACAAGTCCATAAAGCATTTTCTATTGACGGTTTGATTGACATTGATCCTTCATAAGTATTTCTTAAATTTATTAAAAATTTATATTAATACTTCAATTTTCAATTATGACACTCTACGTATACTTTATTTTCTTGTATCAAATGTTTTACACCGTTGAAAAATGAAGTAATGGTTTCCATTTTATTTCAGCAATTACCCCTGAATTCTGTAAGGGGTAGATATGTAAATCAATCAGCAAAACAATAGATAAATGCACCCTTGGCTAAAACCAACTGATCTCAGCTACAAGTTCTGCACAAATGAAGACATTCTTACCGGCAATAGTTCTTCTGACTCTAGCCATATGCCACAGCTCAGCACAACGCGTACCAGCGCAGGGAGGCACCACCACTCCGGCGGCGCCACCAACTGACATCCAAGAGTACCTAGATGCACACAACAAAGCCAGGGCTGAAGTGGGTGTTAGTCCTCTCAGCTGGAGTACCTTGCTAGCCAAATCGGCGAGCTTAAAGGTTCGATACCAAAGAGACCGAGAGGGTTGCAAATTCGCCAACTTAACCAGCAGCAAGTACGGCGGAAACCAAATGTGGTCCAGTGGCACAAACTTGACGCCGCGTCAGGCTGTGGAGAACTGGGTGGATGAGAAGAAGTATTACACGTACGCGAATAATTCGTGTGTGCCGAACCACCAGTGCGGTACGTACACGCAGGTGGTGTGGAAGAAGTCGGTGGAATTGGGTTGTGCACAAGCTAAATGTTCCAAGGACCAGTCAATTTTGACCATATGTTTCTATAATCCTCCCGGAAATGTGGTTGGGGAGAGTCCGTACTAGCGGCAGCCCGTGTGGAATGGTCAGTGTCAAGAGTTTCTATCATTTTCCACTTATTTTCTCATGGTGTTCTTAGTGGTGAATGTGGTTATTAATTTTCTCTTTGAAGCCAGACCAATATGAAGAAATAAGCAATTTGTAAGCTAGCATTGCTCAATGAATAACATATTGTACGTTTAATTTGGATGAACAGTTTTATTGCTTTAATCTAACTTCACAAAAATAATAATAATAATCACGAGGGAGTTGAACTTAGCTCGAATTTGTCGTTAAGGAAATACCCAGTTTATATTAAAACTTCACAAAGTGTAATAATATCTCAAGTTCGATCCTTCCTACGCCATTAAAAAAAATAAAAACTTGGCTTGAATTTAATTGTAAATGAACTCGTTTATTCAGTAAGCGAGCCAATTTCGGCCCAATTGAACCAAACAAGTTCAGGGAAGATGGATTTGATGTAGACAAATGTGCTTTCGAGACTCAAGAGAGACAGAGAGAGGGAGGGAGAGAGCAGAGCGCTGTTGTCTGTAAAAATATTACCAACAGATATGAATCACTCTAAGGTCAACTAACAAAACCGGAATTATGTACAAAGCTCAATGCACTCTATGCTATATATATATATGATGTTTCTTTTAAAGAGAGAGCATTACAAAAACTAAAGTAGTTCCTCCAAAGGAAAAGCAAGAAACTGGAGACCTTTTTTCACCAAATTACAGACTGCAAACCTCGTTTCTCCATCTCTTGCTTAAGAATCTATTTCATTTGTACATTAACATCAACTATCTAGACAAGATCTCGAGGACAACCTACGACCTCAAATACAATTATCACTTCACCAGCTCCTTTGATATCAGATACCGAAACGCGAAATTGTGAGGAACCCATTCGATGTTTTTACGGGACTTAGCCAACTGACGTTTCTTTATGCTTTTCCTCAGAGATTCAGGTAAAGAATGTTGGATCATCTCGATAACACCAGCTGTGCATAAATCTGAATCCTTTGCAAAGGATTCTACAATCTTGGGTAGAAGGATTTTCTGGTCTTTTCGTACACCAAAGGTCGCACGAACAAACTCTTCTTTCGCAGCTTCTAGCTCTTGAAATACTCTCTTTGGGGTATAAACACGAACCTGAAAATGAATAAATCAACAATCTTAAGGGGAAAGAAAAGATGAATTCACAAATCGGGGTTACTAGTCAAGGTTTATTTTCTTTTCTTGAAACATAAGTCTCCACAAAGCATCACCAGGTTGCCAAAGAAAAGTATTGAGCAGCAAAAGTTATCATGTAAAAAAGTAAATTAATAGGTTATGGATAAATACCGCAGGATCAGAATGGCTTCCTGAACAAAGGGCAAAGTGCAGAAGGGGTTCGGGTTGGTCAATTGCATATGCTTGCCTTTCATCTCCTGCTTTGAATTTTGCTCTTGAAGACAGTAAAAGACGAAGCCACTACAAGAGGAACAAGGCTTTCTCAGCATCACTACAAATATAAGCTCACTCAAATTTACCAAATACAGAAGCTAAAGAAGAAAGCATGCTAGGATTAATTCAATAAAAAATTTCCAAATGCCCATCCCAGGATTGTGCAGTGGCATGATTGGATAGTTTTGGCCAAAGAACAGAGATATGAACAAGAACCAAAAACTAATATCCAACATAAAACAAGCCCAGATCAATTCTTAGACCTCTTCTTTAGCGCTGTTTTGGGCCCAGATACATCATACCACGCACATGCTAGAATTCAAATTGGGTACAGCTCCTTCCAGCAAAGACGTCAAGTACATATCTCAAATGACAATAGATGGATTAAACATCGGCAAAAAGAAAATAGCAGCATGTGATTGACATATACCTGTCCAGGACGAGACATTCGGCATCCCAGGACTGAACTCTGAATCGCATCAGCACTTACTATGTGGCCTCCAACATTATAGGCAGCCTGCATAAAACAGAGGTAAGAAACTAGTTTTCGAATTAGCCTTTCTTTAAAGTAAACCAGTGAGGCGATTCTTACCTTCAAGAGTAAAAAGACTCTCTTCATGCTGTTCTGCGGAATTCCATAAGCCAAAAAGGCCTGTCGGACACAACAAATAGAACAATTATTGGTAGTACTATTAGGTAAATACTGCTTATCATTAGTAAGCCCTGTATGCGAAATTGACGTTCTCCCTAAGCTTAAGCTCTTAGATCAATTTGTAATCTAAAATGGTATTAGATGCCGGATCAAGTCTCCAACCACACTAGAAGCTTAAGCTATAGGAAATTGGCCCACTTAAAAATATTACTCCCTCCGTCCCTAAATTATTGTCTTCCTTTCTTTTTCGGTCCGTCCCAGACTAATTGTCTTGTTTGAAAATTTTCCTTTTTAGGACATCACTTTTACCATTTTACCCTTACTTTTTCCTCTATTTTAATTATGGACCACATATACATAGGCATTAAAGGAAATTACACATTATACCAATATTAATAATCAAGTCAATTGTTTTTCCTTATCCGTGTGCCAGGTGAAAGAAGACAATAATTAAGGGATGGAGGGAGTATGATCCAATTTACAATTATCAGATGTAAAATGGTAGTCTACAAAGCAGGTCGTACATGCATCACCAATGCATTGTGCACATTGATCCAGAATGCTAGCTTCTCCTCATGTTTCATCTTCCTTGGATCTATGCCTTCTAACCGAGAAATAAGTGACCTACAATAAGACAACTCAGTAAAAATGGTACTGCTAGAATCATAGACTCCAGATACGTTTCTGAAAGTCTTCCAGAGAATGTAGGCTTACCTGAAATTTTGTAACATGTGTTCAATGTCCCCCAGTTTCTGACTATCTCTATATATACATTGAACTTCGACCATTGTACTGTAAGGTCCGCTAAACTCCTTAAGCCCTTGCACGTGAAAGGGGTTATCTAACCGCACATCAAAAGATGACGAATCCCTCCTAAACCCTGGGCTCCACATGTCAGAATGATCTTTCGGAGAGAATGCACTCATTGACGATAAAGATGAAGTAGGAGAGGAGAGGCCGTGATTTGTCAGAGGTGGGTCCGCAAGCTTGCAATATATTGCCGACATGCACTTGATCATGTCCTCGGAAAGCTTGTTTGGAGTCTCGGGAATATGATCAGAAATACGGGTACCGAGATGCTCAGCCAGACTGATTATGTTTGAAGAAGTACTCTGAGCGAACTGCGTATTAAGCCATCAAAAAGTCAACCACGGTTGAATTTCAATATTTTGAATTATTTACAAATGTTAACCATTTACAAGTTACCTCCATCATGGACAGTGGTTGGGAATAACAGGCACGCAGGGCTCTACCCAGAGTCCCTGCCGGTGGGGATGGTCTGGATGATAGTGCTGAATGCTGTGACAGTGATGAGTGGCAGCGATGAACACCGGAATCTAGAAGCCCATCTTCTCCTGCTCCATTTGAATAATTCCATGAGTTCACAAGCGGCTTATTGTTCACAGCATCTGCAGAATTTTCTTGTTTTAATGAAATATCTGCCCTGGAAGTTTCTAGATGCTTCCCTCTTGGAGTAGTTAAGGGTGATGTTAGTCGTTCATCCTTCCCAGGAGGAGATATGCAAGAAATTTGTTGATCAAATGCTTTTCGGTACAAAGAGAGAAGATATTGCTCCAAATGCCCAACTTCAAACTCTAACACGGCAATTTCTTTAATCAATTCTGTTGCCGGCTGAGATGAAATAAAAGAATTTTAGTGCAACTACGTAAAATGGTTGGGATTGAAGCAAACTAGCATGAAGAAAATAACAAACTACCTTGGGGATTGAGACTTCATCTATGATATCACGAGAAGAAGACCTATAACCCAATGCTTTTTCTAAAGCACCGCGGGTTGCAACCTGGTCCTGTAATCTTTTCTCAAGCTGCAGTATCTGCAGGAAAGATAAAAGATAAATTTAACCAATGTCGCAGAGGGGAAAAGCAATTGCGGCTTGTTTTTAGCCATAAAAAGCATATTAATGGACAAACTTGCAATCGAAATACTGCTTATGAAAAAGAAATGGTTATTATAGGTACGAAATGTTTACTCCTGTACCTCATGTCTCAACGAGTTTCGGACTCCAGCATTAGGCAATTGTTTCTTCGTGGGCGTCAAATCGCTCTTCATGTACCCCATATCCTGGTATTTAATTTAAAACAAGAAAAAGTAAGAAAATAATAATAAGAAGAACATTGATGTGAAAAAATGAGGGATTTTCTTGTCAGTCAACCTCTGAGAGCTGATGCGTACCATTTCAATGTATCTGTAGTGCGTTAGAAATATACTCAAGAAATGATCTTCTTCCTAATTTTCTACTCATTGGTATTAACCAGTATACAAGATATCATGTATCCATGTAATAAAGTGAGTTTTTTTTTTCCTTTTATTTTTCAGATCTCGCTATATCTTTTTCTCTTGCAAAAATGTTCCCAGAATCATTAAAAGGGAAAGAGGGAGTTAATAGAAAGTACTTGTACCAGCTTTACGCGGTCGGAAGGTTCATGGCAATGATCTACGTTATCAACTTCATGTACACTCTTGTCTGGGAAGCTGCCATTGCCATGTAGCGTTAAAGAGTTGGTAAAATTTAACAGAAGTAAACAAAGCAATAGGGAAAATATTCATGGCCGATTCAAGCACATATTATACAATTGCACATAATCAAGCTACTACACTTTTTCGGACCCCGCAAACATCTTGTAATTAATTAGATTCAACTGCGACTATAATCCAACAAATAATCAAAGACATCAGAAAGTAAAGAACGGTTACATTGCACATAAACATTTCACACGCACATACACACTCACACACACACGACGAGAAGCAGCGAGAATGTATGCCTGGGCCTAGATTCAAGGATTGAAACAATTTACATGCCCTCCTAAAACCTCTCCCTCTAATTTTCACTCCGAACCCTCAGAAATTCGGTAGAATGGCAAGAAATTGTTCAATGAGACCCAGGGTAATGACATCTCAAGCTTTAATAAGAACAATAATTGCTAGTTGATTGACTATTTCCATTTTCCTAAGTAACAAACTACCACAAAATAAATCTTTCCAGTTCAAGAAAGCTATCAATTTCATATACCGGAAACCCGAATTAAGAATGCAACTTACTAACAAGAAATCTGGTGCCTACCTCTTGGAACGCTTGTGGCTTGAAGTTACTTCCATTTCAGGCAAATTGCTAACGCCACACCCTTCAAGTCCCATCTCTGCCATAACATTTAACACCAAATCACCCCCAATTTCAGTCACATTTATCTTCACAAGTTATGGAAAACAGGAAGAAGAAAAAAAAACACGCACGTAGAGTGAGAGAGTACAAACCATCACAGGACTGATCCTTTGCAAGAACAAGTGAGTGCCCTCTTTCGGTAAGCAAACCAGAGACCCAACCAGTCGAAATTACCGAATGGGTCCTCTCAAAACTCCTTGACAATAGAGTCAATGCCCTCACTTGTCGTCTTAGAATTCAACAACAAGCAGCGCTGTTGATCTCTTAATTGTAATGACGATGATATGAACACAGAGTCTGAACACACACACACACAAACAGAGCTCACACATATGCAAACAATAAACCCACAAATAAGGCAAACAAAAAAGGTCCCCCCTTTTGACCAGTGTGTGTCTTCTCCCCCAATTTGCTAGCTTTTGGGGCAATGGAGAGAATGGGGGAGGCTTTATGATGTCAAAAGAAGTAGAAAGTCTGTAAGGAGACCCCTAAAATGTCAAAGTAACCTAAAGTGGCAAATTTTAATCGAGAAAAAAGAGAAAACCCAATAAATGGACAAATCAGAACTCAGAAGCAAAGATTAATGGAGACTGGAGAGCAATGGCTTTAATTAGTTTATATGGCTCCATATATTTCAAGAAAAACGACTTTCAGCAATTTTCAGTACACAAAAGAGGAGATCTTATGCTTCTCATTGTTGGAGAGCCAGTGGGGAGTTGGTGACCTTCCCTCCATCTTTGTCCCATACTGCCATATATATAGGGTGTAAAGCTTTCTATTATGTGGTATTTGTAGTGTGCCCCTATAATGTACCAATCCAAGTCTCATAATCCTAGCTCAAGATTATAGTAATATTATGTGAATCATGAAAAGGGGACAAGTTAAATATTGCAAGCAATTAATTTACTTTACTGCAATGACTTTGACCA